>CM073207.1:0-1301868 GCA_037042885.1 Auricularia sp. M12
TACGCCATCTGATATCGTTCCTGCGGCGAAACAGGGCGAGGAGGGCGGTCTGCTCGGCAGCACGAAGACCGCATCACAGTACAAGGCGGCGGGCAAGGTCGTCCGTGGCATGGTTGAGTTCGAGATGGTCGGTGCGTGCTGCGAGTTTTGCATGCGTTTTCTTGCGTGAGCTGACGGGCGCTTCACAGCGTACCAGAAGGGCAGCAAGCCCGTGATCGCGATGACGGACGACACCGCGCCGGACCTGCAGACGTTCATCAAGGCGCTCGTCCCGCTCTACGTGCCCGAGGCAACCTTCCGCTCCACGCACTGCGGCTACGGGTGCTCGGATCATGGTGCGCTTCCTAGGCTCCCCCCACTTCTCTTCCCGACTTCCTGGCTGACGCGCTCGCAGATTCGTGGTACGACCAGGGCTACAACGCGCTGACGCTCGCCGAAGCCGGCCCGAACGACTCGTGCGTCTCGTTGCTCCCTCTCTCTCTCTCTTCTGTTCGCGCTCATGATAATGGTGCGATGCAGCGGCCTCAACCCGTACTACCACACGGCGAACGATACCCCCGACAAGCTCGACTTCACCAAGGCGGCTGCGTTCGTCAAGGTGAGTTCTGCTTTCGCTCTGTTCGCCGGCGGGGCGGCGTCCCGCGTGCGGCAACGATTCCGGCTCAGTCACTGCCGCATTCCCGCCAGTGTTTGCGCTGGGGCGTCGCGTCACAGTCTACTGGGGCAGCCGCGCCGCCGTGCTCGTCCGCTCTTGAACTGCATGCTGACTGCCTGTTCCTACCTTTCCCAGGCCGCGCTAGCGTTCGTCGTGGAGCTTTCCGAGCACGCGTGATCATGAAGATGACGAAGAGCGGACCGGTTTTATATCCCCCCCTTGCTTGTATTTCCGAAACACCGTTCATTAACACGGACCGGTTTGATTCGAAGAGTCTGAGTCTGAGTGTTACTAGCAGGTGTGGACGTTTTATTGACAAGATATGGATTGCCTCGTCTGATTAGCGCATTCTGACTCCTGCAGCCCTTACAAATGGCTCTACTAGAGTGCCTTGTGCGCAGCATTCTACGCCGCGGTTGCGAGCACCGCGCCGCGGTTGCGCGCGTTCGATTTCTTTCAAAACAGCGACTGTGCGACACACTCGTCGACATGCCTATTCCACCCACCATATTCCGCGGCATGGCCCCGCGCCTGGTCGACGTGACGCTCAAGGGCGCCGCCACCGCGCTCGCTGGCGCGCCCGTCCCGGCGTTTGCGCGCGTGCGCCGGCTCGCGATGAGCTGCCGCCTCCCGCCTAGGCCGCCGGGACATCTTGATATGGCCGTGCCGTTCCCTGCCGTGCGCGCGCTGGCGCTCAACCTCAACAGGCCCATCGGCAGCACCCGCCACGTGCCCTGCAAGCTTCCCGTCGACCTTTCCGGGCTCGCTCTGCAGCGGCTCCTCGTCTCTGGGAGCGCGGAGCTCAAGCATGTGCATGTGCGCCCCGGCGCCGCGCGCCTGGTCATAGTGTCGACGGTGGACTGCATCTGCCGCGACTTCGAACACCACGCCCTTCTCTGGCCGACGCGCACGCGCGAGTTCAGCGCCCATATCCGCAGCGAAAGCCGTTGGCACGACCTCTTCGCCGCTATCAGCACCACCGACAGCTGTGGGCGGACCGACTGGAGCTATACGATCTATAGCGCCGACTCGGAGCCAGCTCTGGAGCTGGCGCCGCTTATGCGCCTCCCGCCGTTGCAGACCCAGCTCGTCTCGCTCGCAATCGATGAACACCTCCCCCAGCTCTTCAGCACGCCGCACGCGCTGGTCGCACTGCGCGAGCTTTTCGTCGACTGCACCCTCCGCGCGCCCGACGTCGCGGCCACGGCCGACCTGCCGACCTGCCGCTACATCGGCCTCGTGCAGGAGTATATGCCCGATATGAGCTACGCATTTGCGGTGCCGGCGCTCAAGACGGTCAGCGTGTTCGTGCGCCCGGGCAACGGCAAGGGGCGCATGTCCAGCAGGAAGCTCACCGCCCTCGGCCTCGCGCTGGGTCAGGGGAAAGCGCAGCCACGCAAGAAGCGCGCCATGCTCGTCCTAGCTGGCGTGTTGCTTCATAATTCTGCGTTTCTATTGCTTCACGAGACGTTTGGCGCCGTTCGGGAGTTGAACTCTGCGGATGCAGTGGTCCCCCGTTACCGCGATTATCGCAGAGGCAATCCGAGGTTGCGCTTCTAGTATCTACTATCCTCTAAGCTCACGGACTTGGCCTGATTATGATGTATCAAATGTACAGTAGAATCTCACGACGCAATGCCATGCTTTCTCATAACCTGATATCTATTCGTAGCTCTGCGACAATACGTTTTCAAGTGGCCATACATCTGTCCACAGATAATCCGGCTGGGTTCCCCCACCAATTGGGGAAAGCGACGGCGTTGCCGCTCGCTCCGAAGACGGCAAAGCTCTGGAAGCCGGTTGTGAGTACGCGCAATATTGCGTGACTAGAAAGAAACGTACGAGAATGAAAAGGATGACCTGGCTCCCGCCGTCGAGCGCAGCACTGGTCAAATAGTTATACTATTAGACGTAGAAGTGCGTCAGCAAGCCGCCAGCAGGAAAACAAATGACGCACCTTCTTGAACCAGCCAGGCCGGTACTTCCGCGCCCACCACTGCGACGCGAAGCCAATGACGACGCAAGACCTGAACTCGAACATCAACTAACCTGCACAACACATATTTGCGACGGAGACTCGGACGCACCACCACTGCCCATTAACAGAATACGGCAGCCACCCAATATACAACAGCACAATGGGCGTATTGACATACGCCGCCGCGCGCGCCACAAAGCTCTCGCCCCACCCTTTGCGCTGCAAGATGCGGTGCGCGAGCCAGAAGGGCAGCGGCATCCAGAGCCCCATGAACATCGCGAACGGCACGAGCCAGTACGGCTTTCCGAACGTGAAGAGCTCCTTGCCTAAAGCGCCCATTGCGACGGAGGCGGAGTTGTATTGCTGGATTATCCAGCCTGACCACTGGTGTGCACACGTTAGCGATGTTGGGTGAATGGTTGGGAGGAGGAGACGTACGACGCGCGTGCCGACGGGGTCTCGCAGCACTAACCGGTTATTGGACACGATCGTGCGCATCATCTATCGCCGCGGCAGTCCAATCAGTGCGCAGCCTCACCATTGTCCGAACACCTTCACTCACGGTGTAGTTGAATATCGAACCGATGATCGACCCCGCCATCTGTGCAGCGAACGTCCAGCGCGGCGGGACTTTCGTGTACTGCCCCAGTTTCAAATCTGCGAGCGCCGGGGATGAGTCACACGCCTCGATGTGGGAAAGGGGTGAGACTACCTTGCAGCATGTAGAGAGTCTGGAAGCAGTTGCTATCTGCATTATATCAGAAGCAGGAAGCGAGGGAACGGGAGCGCAGATGGGACGTACTGCCGTAAAGATCTGCCAGGCGCTGAAGTTAGCCCCCCGGGAAAAAGTAATCTCAGTGCAGCGCAAAGCACGCACTGGCGTACATAACCGTACTGCACAGCGCGTCAGCTCAGCACTAGGTCATGGAGTCGGATAATAAAGCCGCATACATCGCTTCGCCGGGATGGATGAACGCTGCGAGGATCTGGATGCCGTACTTGATCGAGATGTTGAACCCCGTCGTCGCAGTGACTACCAGTGCGAGTCTCTCAGTCAGCATACAGGCGAGATCAGAGGCTAGGAGAGACGCACTGAAACCGAGGAACACAGCCAGGAAACTGCTGATGATGGTGAACAGGATGATGCTCCATGCGGGCATCAGCACCGTCTTGGCCGAGTACTGCGAGCGCGCGCAATCAGCGCGGCTCGAGGTACTGTTGAATAAGGAAACAGGCGTACGCTGCACCCGATCCCAATGCCGAGCGAGACGAGGAAGAGCGCGAGGTACCACCACTTCGCGCACGAGGAGTCAGACTCAATGCCGATCGAACGGTGGGAACTGGCAGGCGGACCTGCGGGACTTCTTTGTACTTCTTCATTTCTAAGTATGTAGGGACGATTCGTCAGTGTGAAGCGATATGCGAAGACAGGAGCACGCACCTTTGTAATGCGGATCGTCAATATCATGCGCGCTCCGCATAAAGTTGAACCCCGCAAACGCTACCCAATTCCCTCAATCAGCACTCGTACCCCATCTCCCTTCCAATTCCGCAAACGCAGAAAAAAAAAACGCACCTCTCTTAAGGTCCTTCCAATTCCACAAAAATATATGCACAACGCTCGCGCCGAGACTCAAATTATACGCGAGCTGCGACACGACATACGTCGCCGTGTACCTCGGCAGCCCCACCGCCGCGAGCGCCGTCATATTGAGGTGCTGGTCGGGCGTGAGGATGGCCGTCTGGTTGTACGTGTCGCCCGTGCGGGAGAAGAGGGAGGTCGACATGAAGGGCAAGTCGCGCGCGGAGAAGATGTTGGCGTAGTAGACGGAGGTGAGGACGATGTACCCGAGCGCCATGCCCACTGCGCGCGTTAGCCACTGACCTGCCATTGCTGCGCGCGACAGAACTTACGGAACGAGTTGACCTCTACACCGGGCGTCAGCACGCGAGCAAGAAATGGAATGAGACCCCGAATGATGAATGGGACGCACGCGTCTGCAACGGCCACACCAACGGACTGCCCTGCGTAATCAGCGTCCAGCTCGTGGAGAACGAAAGCAGCCCGATGCCCTCGTTGCTCGACCCGCCGCCGAACAAATTCCGAACGAACGCGTGCCGGCCGTTGTCCGCAAGACAGATGATGGAGATGGCGGTGAGGAGCGGGAAGGGGTACTGCGGTATCCATTCCCAGAGGAAGATCGCTGCGAACTGCGCGAGAAAGCGGCGTCAGGCGTGCTCTTCGTAATGCAGGGCGGGGGGAGCGGATGGCGTACCACTATCCAGAAGTAGCGTCTGCAGCGCGAGTGAGGATTTGTGCGGCGGCTACGAGCTCTGGACGCACCGCTTCTTGTGGTTGAGCAACCCGCCAAAATGCAGCGACTGCAGGAGCGACACGACGGGAATATAATTCGGGTAGAACGCACTGCGCGCGCGCAGTCCTCTAAGCCGCGCACCCCTCAATGTAAAAGAATACGCACTATGTCGGGTAGACGAGCAACGTCCGCACTATCACACAATCAGCACATCCGCACATACCCCCTACCGTTTGCTCGGTGACACTCACACAATCCCGCGATACCATACCCGATCATCTGCGTCGCGAACGTCTGGAAGATGGCCGCTGCGGCGTTCAGCCTAATATCGTAGAACAGATCTAATGCGCGATTCAGTCAGCGCGCGAGGTCACCTGCGCGAGCGCGGGGCAAACAGACCTAGCGCGGCGATGATCTCCGTCGCGACGGCCATGGTCGCCGCGGTGGACGACATGATGACGATGACGGTGTGCTCTGCGAAGAATGTGGATATTGGCGAGGCAAATAGTGACTGCAGAGCGCACCCTTGATGTTAAACGGCCCTGGGTTCAGGTAGCTCCACGCGCCGTGCGTCGGCATCACGCCTACACGGAGCAGCGGTCAGCAGCGTAGAGTAATTGACGCATACGCGTGTGCGTACTGTGCATGGCGGTCCCGAGCACGTATGCTATGATGAGGCAGAACAGCTGCGAGACCGTCGCGTTCTACGAAGCTCAAAGCATGAGCGTCCACTGCTGGACGGCGCGCAGCGACGCACCTGCGGCTTGAACGTGTATATCGTGGCCAAAACCTGCATTTTGAGCGTCAGATACGCGCGTTGCGCGGATGGTGGCACGTACGGAACCGAACGCGCTCAGCCCGACGCCCAACACGACAGCGCGGAACGTGAAAACGGGCAGCGTCGGGTCGTCTTCGGACGAGATGACCTACACCTCCATAAGCACCACAGCGCGGAAAGACGGCGCGACGCACCTGGACGGCGACGTCCTCCGCCTTCTGGATGACGGACACCGAGTCGGCCGTGTCAGTGTCAACGGCCGCGACGTCCGCATGCTCGAGATCGGCCTTCTCGTGACCGTCGTACGACGTCTTCTCGTCCTCCGTTGCAGGTGCGTGCTCGCTGTCTGGGAGAGCCATGGAAAGAGACGAACGAAGCGCCCTTATCGCTTATCATGTATCGTAGAGGGACCCACACAGGCGCGGGCCAACAGTACGCGCTTCTTCTGACGGATGAACATCCGCGCGAAGACGCTGAGCACGCGGGAGATGTGGATCCGCCAAAAGTTACTGTCAAGCTGACCAGGTGTCGCGTTCGACTGACAACGGTCTGGGTCGGAGCGCCTGGCGCGCGCTAGAAGTAGATCCACAAATACGGATGAGAAGCAGTTAATACGATTCAAGACCAAGAATAAGGTTTGTAGCGCACCGAGTTGAGGACAAGCTTTCCGCCGGGCTTTGTCAGGCGAGAAGATAGCTAATATCCGAGCGCGAAGTCCGAAGAGCTGATAGCACTGCCAAGACCAGCCAGGGCAGAACCAGGATGTAGCGCCAATCTAAGTAGTTCGCCGGTTTGACTCTGCGTGCGCGGACCATGCGGCGAGAATTGTTCAAGAACCAGACGCAACGGTCGTCTAACCAAAGTTCGGAGCAAAAGAAATGGTCGGCACGCGTAATCGCGCCTACAAGCGCGGATTTAACAGAAGAAACGATCCCCCGGCGTGCACAAAGACTGGCATTGGCAAAAGGCGCAAATGGTCGGCGGCGAGAGCAAGCGTTGGACGGTCGGACATTCGGCTCAGATCTCCGACATTGCTCTTTCTCCGCTACCATCTGCAAAAAATCGCGCGCGACGCTTCATGGCAGCCTGCGCCGTGTCTGACCACGAATTCCATCTTCTGTTGCCTACTCGTACCCATTTGCGCTTGCTGGCGCTCCTCGGACTCGTTTCAACCTCAAGTCACAGACCCCATGGCAGCTGAACCCAGGTCTCGTCGCTCACTGCGCGTTGCCCGCTGACCGACATGCATCTCTATCCGCCGTATCATGCTGCTCAGTATGCTCAGTGCTTCTAACTAAGCAACTTCAGAACCTGGGCAAGTGTCGCTGGCAACTATATTCCGAGTCTGTGCGTGCACCAGGGCCCGTGGCCACGTGGATGTTGCTGTACCTGTCCCTTCCTACCCTACTCGCGACACAGCGCAGTGTGTACTTGGCGCTCTCGGCTGGGTGCTACGACGGGGTCCTCTTCCAGTCTGGACTCCTCCTTGCACGATCGAACGTTCGCGCCGCGATGTTCCTCCCACTCGCAACTGAAGCTCCTTCTCAAACTCGCGGGCTACCCGAAGTCTCGAAGCTTCATAACGGACAACTGGACGAGCATTCGGAACGGCGGTTATCATATTGCAGATACCAGCGTGCGTTCAGGAACAAACATCCGTCATATTCTGCGCGTTCCGCACCTGCAGTCATTCCTTGGCCCTCTCCAACCACCGCTGTCCATAATCGCGACCATACTATCATTTAACTCCTGCGCAGCCTGCGCCACATGCGCTCTTCATGCTCGGCCACAGGTTGCACGCCTTGGAGATGTTGCGCCCCGTCCCACACGGCGACGGGCGTAGTTGGTCATGATGTTCATCGCGTCACGGCGCGGCGAGTTCGTACAGTCCGCGACGGCGGCCAGCTCCCGCAGCCGGCGTGCTCCGCTAGGACGGCATCGTGCAGCACGAAGGCCACGGGCGCGCGGAATGACCCGTAGACGTGGCTGCCGTTAACCCGCGCGGCGCCGCGTCCGCTGGCTGCGCGGCCGCGCCGAAGACCGATCCAAGGCCCGTGCAGACCAGCTGCGCGGAGCGAGACAAGCCGCCGCACGGGCTGTCCGCGCCCACAAGGAGATCGGCCGCCACCGTCAAAGGTCCACTTCCCACTCGCGCTTCCCGCCTCGAGCAGACGCGCAGAGGCTAACGCGTAGCTCCGCCGTCGATGAGGACCAGACGCAGGTCGCGTATTGATCTAGATCTCCGGCCTCGAACAAAGTGCATACGCGACTCGGCGAGGGATGAACCCTGCGCGCGCCGCGGTGCTGTCGTCGCGCTCGTAGATTGGGCGCACAATGGAGCGTGGCTTCGTCAAACCCGGTGTCGGAGCACTGCCCGACTATGCGTCAAGTTGCATCGATAGGATGAGATTCCTGCGCAGCATTCGTGTACAAAGAAGAAGACTGGCGGGACACACAGCTGCGTAGAACCGCCTGCCCGCGAGAAGACATGGTCGCCGACTTCGTGGGAAGAGGCAAAGAGGCGGAAATGCTCGCTTCATACCGCCGGAAGCAGCTTCCTCAGTGGCAATTTTTACGCAGATCACCCGCAACTGCTACAGTATTTTGTACAAGACATCTCAAACGGCCTCGTGATGTGATTTTGTTAAACAAGGGCGTTCTGTGATCCTTCGTAGTCTAACGGCTAAGATACGTGTCTCTCACACACGCGACCCGGGTTCGACTCCCGGCGGGGGAATCCCAGGTTCCAAAAAAGTGTTTTGCTTTTTGACGAACACTGTTGCAGCGTTACAGCAAATTGCAACAAATCACTTCCCGTGAAATACACCCTCTAGCAACTTTGAAATGGACAGAGCAAACTTGAGTCTGTGGCAGCCCATGCCTGTGAAGCGCTTGCGCTTCTGGCAGCAATGTGCTAACGCGGCCATCTCAAGGGTCGTGCAAGGTGCGCTAGACGTGTTCTACTGAATACAACACGGGTGCGCATGCATCGCGTGCTGACTAGCTTCCCGTATCCTGTAACTTGGAGCCAATACAACGCCACTTCGCACTGCAATGAACAGCAGTTGTACGGCGCCGCTCCGCGCACATGCAATCGGCTCCGCGTCTCCGTGCATCCTTGAGATTCATTCAACATTGCAAGCAGTACACGCGCTACCATTTACCCTTGGCAATCAACCCGACGCGCGAGAAAGAAGCAAACGAAAGACCATGATTACATCCGACCGGACAGACAAAGCCCTACGATGGATACAGTGGAAAGGGAACAACAACAACAACAGCGGTGTGTAGCGTGTAGTGTGTGGACGGCGACAATCGCTCTCAGCGATGCGCATGTAGGTAAACGGTGTATGATGCGGCGGCATCGCTCTCAGCGACGCGTAAGGGCACCGCTCTCAGCGATGCGCACGAGGGAATGCGTCTCGCAGGCGCTACGGCGACCCGAGCTTGCCGTCCATCTCGAAGACCTCCTGCGTGGACGTGATGACGGGCAGCGCGCCGAGGTGCACGCTGTGCCGCAAGCGATTGCGCTCGCGGCTCTGGTTGAGCACGAGCCGGTGAACGAGTGTGTTGAGCAGGCCCCAGGTCAGGCTGCGCGCGCGTCAGCATATCCGCGAACGCGAGATGAGATCGCCGTTGCGACGAGACGAGCATGATAGAGCGAGTAGAGTGGATGCGAATGCGTGCAGAAATGGGTGTGCAAGGGTAGACAACGGAAGAGAGGGAAGAATACGCACAACATAGACGTAAAAAACCCATTCGGCCCACTCGTAAGCGTCGTCGCGAGGTTCGTCAGCCGCAGCGCAACGACAGCAGCAAAGTACGCTGCGCCGTCGCGCATGAGCAGGCTCGTGAGCTTCGCAGTGTCCTTGCGCGGCTTGTCGAGCACGTTCCAGAGCGTGCTCGCGAACACCGCCAGGTCAAACACCAACTACGCCAGTCTCAGTTAGCTCAGGGGAAAACAGGAGCACGGCTCGGACGCGACGCACGCCAGACGCCCACATGCCCGCCAATATGCGCGGCGAGACCGAGAGCGCGCAGACGTTGAAGTGCCTGTCGAAGCCGAAATGCGCTAGTCAGGCCGTTCGTCAGCATCGTGTACGGCGAGGCGGGTGTGTTTCGGCGGAGACGCACCGAATGTCGTGCGGACGCTAAGAAGCATGAATAGCAGCGTCGCGCCGTTCGTGACGAGGAAGCCGACGAGCAGCCAGAGCATCGCGCGCCGGCTGCAGTCCCACAGCTGCCACACCTCCATCGTCACCAACCCTTCGAGTGGCGAATCAGCCGCGCCGCAGCACACAAGAATCAAATAGGGGAGATGGGAGCGCACCGTCTGCGAGCCCGACGCTGACGAAGGAGATGAGCGCCGTCGCGCCGAGAAGCGCGCGGCACCTAGAGCAGGCGAGGTGAGGCGGTGATCTGGCTGTACGATGACGAATTTGAGACGGGACTCACGCCTATCGGTACGGGGAGCGGGATTGTCAGTCAGCACGGTCCAGGGGCAAACAAACAAGCGCCGAACGGCAGCTAGCGCAAGGGCTCACCGTGTCTGACATGTCCGTCGCGAAGCCCGATGACACTGCAGACGTGAATCAGCGCGAGAGAGAGAATGGCAGGGGATGCGCGGTCGGTGCGTACTGTGTGCGGCGAAGATCATGCCGACGATGGTGAGGTGGCGGTGGATGAGGAAGAGCAGGCGCTCAAGGCCGCGGCGCCCGCGCCAGATGAGCGCGACCTCGTCCGCGAACGACTCGGCCTCGTCGAGCAGCACGACCGTCAGCCCGGCCACTGCAAGTCAACAGCTCCCGCGTCAGCACGTAATTTCCGAACGCAGTTGGTGGAGCGCGCACGCACCGGTGCAGTATCTCGTCGTGTGCGCGAGCGTCGCCGCGTGCAGCAGCGCAGCGCGGGCGGCGGGGTCCATTACAGAGTAGGGACGGGATAGGGGGAGGGAAAGATGGTGTGAGGGGAAGAGGGAAAGGGGGGGATAAAGTTGACCACACGGCGGAAGCGGGGGAAAGCGGAAACGGTGAATCGCGGCAGAGGGCTGGCTTCTCGAGAAGAACTGGGGACTTCTGGGGCCCAGCGCTTGACAATGAGAGGTCGCCGGATGGGTCCTTGCCCGTCAAATGTTTGCCCGGATCCGGAGAAGCACGCCGTGCACGCGCGGGGTGGCGCTGGGGCCCGCGTTCCTGGGCGCTGTCTGTGCGCGCTGAAAATTGAAACGGTGAATACTGAATCTGAATAGACTATCTTGGGATAATATGAGACTCACTGCCCGTTCCGGACGCCCGTGCGTAACAGTAACATTGGCGGCGATCAACCGCCATGCTGTTGTGTTCACACTGTCTCGTGCGCCGGGATCGCTGCCAGTGTGGTAGCATGATGACGTCTGGTTGTGGTATCTGCGGCCGTAGGTGTCAATGTGGTGCGCGCGCGTGCAGACACCAGAGGGTTCTCGCGATCTAATCTAATTAACCACGGCTCACAGTCAGACGAATTGTAGCCGTAGAAAATGACAGCGTACCGCGCAGAGAACCACGTCCGGGATGGGGATATAGTGCGCAGGGAGCGAAGGGCTGATGCGCCGTGGGACATTGGCGGGTGTCGCGCCGGATGCCAATCGGTGCGGACGAGCCACGCCGTCTATTAGTCCCGGCCGAGCTTCGTGTTACCCAAGCAACGAGCAATTGAGTACATGGCTCGTACCCGAACGATACCGCTCGCGCCCAGTGGTGACGGTGGGTGGTGGGCTGCAAGCCTGTTGGTCAACAATAACTGAGCAAGTCTGTCGGCCGAAAAAATTGCTTACGCAACACTTGGTCAGGCTATAAAGTGCGCGGGCAGTATAAAAGCGTACAATTCAGCTCTAAGCACGGATTTAGGGTAGCCGCTGGCTTGCAGAACACTCGGAGCCCATTTTCGAACGTTTGCTGCGGACAAGAGGCGGAATCAAAGCTCGGAAGCAACCGTTTTGCTTGTTGGCCTCCGACCGTCCTGCTCTGCGCCATCGGGTTGCGCAGCCATCGAGCGCACAGTCTACATCTTTAAATTGCCGATACTGTGTCGCAAAGTTACCCAAATTCGCTATCATCGCTCGCGCCTTCCTGTTACTGGCGCGTAGCTTCGCGATGGCTTGTTGCGCCCAGCTCCCAGGCTCGGATCCTGCGACGTTCAGCTGAACCATATTCATCTCTGGCCAAGCGAAAACCCGCGCTCTTTTTTGAATCCATACTGGCTGCACACCTCACGTCTGAGGCCGCGTAAGCCTCGAACCAGGCTTCTTCTAGATTCATCTCAACGCGCTGGCACGGTGATCATAGAGCACACGGAAATGGAATGATGTTCTTAGACTGTCAAGCGCCTTGCTGCTGGTGACCTGTGCATGGCGCTCGCGCTTCTTCATCGCGGTGACTCCGAGCCCGAACCGCTCGTCCTCGCCTGAGCACCGAGCAGCTGCGCAGGCCTTGAACCCAACTGTCTACCTTTGCTAGACCATGAGGCCGTGTTCTGCGAAACTTCCGACTGATCTTTCACTAAGATCTGCATCTTCTTCGTCTCGGTCGGGGACTCCGAGTCCGCGCGCTCCGTTAAGCTACTGAATCACGTTGCGCGACCCTCGACCCTTACTGGCGCGACCCTCAAGAAGTCCGCACAAGCACCTGGCGTGCACATGATACCAGAGCACAAGTGCAGCGCGAGAGGATCACACGGTTTTTTGCCACCACCGACATCCTGATTTCTAGTCATGTAATTCGATTGTCGGACTCGGAGATTCTGAACCGAAGTGTGACCGTGCACTGTGCAGGATACCTAATGATTGACTTTGCACGGCCCTTGGCCCTGAGTCAAACGGCGCGACCTTCAAGAATCCCGCATAAGCACCAGACGTGCTCGGACAAAACCACGGCACGTGTGCAGCATGAGTCTCCCGGGATTCTTCTGATATCTCAATTCTCACCGTGACATCTGTGATAAGACCCTGAAAGATTACTGACGCTTCACGGACATGAGTGTGCGTCTAGGAGTCGATTTAACGTCTTGCAGTGGATTTAACGCGCACGCTACTCACAGCCCGCTCGGATTCTCTAGGGTCGCAGTGTGGATTGCCTGCATGCATCCGGAACATTTTACCGTGTGCGAATGCATGGATGTATTGGAAGTGCGGGCGTCGGTAGAAGGGTCGCGTGAGTACTAGGGCGCGGCTCAGGACCCGGCGAGTGGTGGCGAAAAGCATCCCGTTTCATCCAGACTCCGCAGAAGAGCCCGGCGCGCTGAACTGAGGTATGAATATTACTTGCTATGGAATGACTTTTTGTCACTCTGAGATAGCTATTGCGTCTGAACGCGCCGTGCCGTCACTATCACTGACGGGCGGTTTCTGCGATTCTGCCGCAATTTGTTCAGTATCAACAGGATTCAACCTTATAGTGTTTACGCTGCCTAGGCATAAGGTACACAGAAAGTGCCGCAATTATCCGTTTTGGGGAACGGGGAATTGTTCTTTTTCAAGCTCCGCTGGCAGCTCTTGCTCCGAACTTGCTTTCCACTCTATCGATCACGCTGTGAACTCACGCCTTCCGCCGAGCCACGGACTGTTGAGCGTAGGAGATGGTAGCTTATTTATGGCCAAGGGCCGGTCAGCGCACGCGATGACGCCAAGTGCTGTCGATTATGATTATGGTTGGGAGGCGGTGGCGTTAAAGTTGCTTGCCATCCATCTCCGCGACACCGCCTGTCTTCTTCCCACCCCGTCCGTCGACCGTAACTACAAATTTGTGCTATGGTAGACACAACCTCTTCTCCCGCGTACGCTCATGCGCTGGTTTCCGGACGATAGTTTGCTGAATAGTTGAACCATACGCAGTATCTACGCGGACTCTGAGGAGCAAGGTATCCACCGCCTTCCTCCAGAACTCTTACCAGCGGTCTTCATAAACATCGGAATTACGGACTTTCCCCGGCTCATGCTCGTCTGCAAGCTGTGGCGCGCTCATATACTCCCTCTGCCGCGGTTATGGACGAATTTGGACCTCACGCGCATGCCGGACTGCGCGTCTGGTATCCTACCTGCAGTCCTGCCTCGCTCCGGCCAGCTCCCGCTTAGTATATCCTGTGTCTTCACGCACAGTTTCGAGATGCACCGCCTTTGCGAGGTACTGCAGCCGGTGCTGTACCGCGTGCAGCATCTCGCGCTCCTCTGCAGCGCGCGCGAGGACTACATGCACATTTTCTCGAATTTCCTCCCTGCTCCAGCGCCGATTCTCCGCTCGCTCGACGTCTCCACCGGGTCTACCGCGCCGTGCGGGTCCATTTTCGACAGCTTCCCGCAGTACCAGCAGCAATTCCACGCGCCGAACACCGTGACCTTGACGGCTATCCGCATTCCGGGCAAGCTCTTCGGCAACGTGCCGGGCCAGCTGCGCGAGGTCAACTGTGGCTCGCATTTCCTCCCCGCAGGGCCGTGCCCCGCGCTCTCCGTCGTCACGTCGGTGCGCCTGAACATCGGCGTGTACAACCGCTGCGCGCTCCGCCGCGCGTGTGCGGTCTTTCCGAGCATGACGGCGCTCGAGGTGCTCAATTGCTGCGACGCCGATGCCGTGGGACGCATTCCGGACGGGCACCCGCTTCGCTCCGTGCGCCTCGTCTCGCGCGAAGATACAGACACGATCTCGTGGGCCGACCTCGTCAACGGCGGGTATACGCGCCTTTCTATCCTCCACCTGGAGCATTTCCCTCCCAAGGTCGCTGAGAGCGCGGTGACGGATCTAGAGTGGACGGTGCGCACGCTCGAGCTGGACGACGGTGGTAGCTCAACCGTGACACTCGTCTCGGCTTCGAAAAACTCCATCTGCCATATCTTTCAGCAACGCGCGCAAGATCTCCTGGCCCTGGCTCCATTAATGCAGAATATCGTCGAGCTGACGATCAGCCTCGCATCTGGCACCAGTCCCATCCCGAACTTGACCGTCCCGTGCGTGCAGGTGCTCACGATTTCAGGAGCGCTGGACGTCGATGTCGTTCGCCGCTGTGGCCTGCTTACCGCGCCCAAGCTGCGCGTTATCCGAATTGCTGGCCTCGATGTGCTCGACTCACACGCGCTGGCGAAGTTCATCTCGAAGCACATTCAGCACACCAACACTTCCCGGCCTGTGCTCGCCCTCCAGCCTCAGGTCCTTCTCCGTGCAGATGCTGATGGTCTGGCTGCTTTGCACCATATGGTGTCCGTGATCGAGGTTGGGCGATGAATTGATGTCTTGAATGTACATATGTAATGTGCGAAGTCTCATCTGGGTTGTGTGGTAATAGAATTCGATGTGGTTCTGAAGCATGCTACCCAGAGCCGTCTGCTCGGGACAGGATAGGGCGAAAGGTGTCCGGCACTGCCAGAGGGGACAATGGGTCGAAACTCGCAGTGCGTCACTGGCAGATAGTCGAACGGTGACAAGGTACATCTACTTCATTGATCCCACCATCGCACGTAGTCTCTTGTTATCGCCTTTACTTCAACATGAACGTTAGGCTGTAACAGTAGCTCGAAGCTGTCAATCATCCAGCGTATTCGATCGTTCCTACGAGCGAGCTCAGTGCTCTCATCCCAATCTCGTCGTCGGCGAGCCTCACGCCCAGCCCTTCAATGCAGAGCACTGGAAGGCGACTGGTAACGTGTGCGGATATGAACCAAATTAGAGCAGACGGTGAGACGACGCTAAATTTGTCGTCGCTGGTCCTATCGGGGTGCGCCCCCCGCCACAGCAAGCAAATGGTGTGCAGTTCTGGTGCGTCGAGGACGCCACATTCCTCCAACAATGCGTCGTCGAGCAGCGTCCCCATGGCAGGACGAATTGCATGCCCGTAAACGTTCGGCACCGGTGCGCCGCACAGAATGTTGAACGTCGTCAATGCGGGACGGCAGCCTCGCGGTAAGAGCAGAGCCAGGCGCGTCTGACGGTGAGATAGGGCGAGGGATATCTTTAGGCTGGTGAGACCGCGCAGCTGTGCAGTCTCCCCCATCATCGTTCCCCCGTTAAAATTTCTGTTGGGATGGGGCGCCATCTCGGACATGCGACACTCCCGCGCACCAGCGACGAGAACGGCGTCCGTGAAGTCGTCGTAGTCGATGGTTAAAGAGCGGAGGGACCACGCAGCGTCGGCACATGCCTGAAACAGCACAGTCTGGCAGTAGTTGCGTAAACAGAACACGTCGATGCGCGTGTAGCCCTGGGCGACCAGCCTGTCCCACGACAGATAGTTCGGCGAGTCTTGAATAGGACGGAGACCCAGCTCCAAAGATCGCACAGGATGAGCTTCGGGAAGCTTCTCGAGATCGTAAGCGGCCCCATAGTTGTCTACGTATAGTGTGTGTAGGCGCGGAAAGAGCGTGAAGAGACGGGTGTCCGCAGAGTACAACGGAGTGATCCGCAGGCTGTGCACGTCTGCGAGAGAGTTCATAGCTGCAGGAAGAGGATGTGCGCCCCACCAGACAGTTTCGAGCTGCGGTGCAGCGCTCAAGAAGTCGACGGGCATGTCCGCCTCACGGTATTCAAACGCGGCCGCAGACTTGCGCCCATGTGACACGTCCAGAACACGCAACAGCGGTGCCCACCCGCATAAAAGCGAAAAAAGCGGGGTATACAGATCTCTGAAAGGACAAACCACGGACAGCGAGCGGACGCGATGCAGATGCGGCGCAAGGGCAGAGGCTACTTTGCCGATAGGATATGCACTTGATTCCGTAAATACGACGGACAGGGCTAGAGGAGCAGACCCAGATCGTAAGAGCAGTTCGGGAAGAATGGACAGCGCTTTGGTGCCGTCTGAGCGTAGGTCCAGGTCCATCCATAGAACGGCGCAACGCGTGATAATAAAACGCCAACGTTGGCAAAGGCGGCAACAACGCGGTCGAGCACAGGTAGAAGAACAACGATGTTGACCAGGATATCCTCAGGTAGATTCTGTGCGAGCGCGCAAAGTTGCGCCGCTTGCGCGCCGGCCTTAGCCTTGGGCGATGTCTCGTCTGGACGATGTTGAACGTCCGTCCGCTTTGTAGTACCGCGAGTGGTCAAAAACCATTTCCTATGCCATCGTAGACCATCCATGGCGCAAACGACAAGGGCACCGGTACGCTGACAGAGCAAGAGACTGGCAAGAAGAAAGCAAGTCCGGAACAAATGATGGGAGCGGAGCTTAAAAAAGAACAACATCCAACGCGAAAGGCTTCAAGTCCAATTAGCACTCCGTCGAAGATAAAGATCTCTGCACGCAGCCGTAAGGGTCCTGACTCTATATCGCACAGGACTCTCTGCACTGGAATAAGTAAGACGACCTGATTGCCCGTTTGAGCCGAACGTCTGCTGCTTGCCTGCTTCGCGCTGGAAGCGCATCCGTGTTGCAGCCGGAAAGAAGTTTTGGCTCCTTCACAGACGCTGCTGCATGCGCTGAATTGTGCACTATGCAGTAATCGTCCATATATATGTGGTTTAAACGACTGCCGTGCTAAACGGCTAGTCCATTCGGTTACTGTCACTGTTTCTACGGATATTCCTTCACCTACTCGATACAGCAGTCCACGTAGAAATTACTCACGTTCGCTGCCCACGGTCTGCAGGCATTTATTATATTACGTCGTTCAGTTTGAGGGACGTTCGCTGTACGAGTCCAGCCAGCTGTCCTGCCAGGTGAGACATTCAAAGCGCAGCAATCGACCAGGCGCGCAACTGCGATTAGCCGTTCCGCCTGGCAGATCTCATCCATCGCCAGACGTTCCGTAGCTTACCCCACAAACCAGCCAAACAGTCCCAATGGCCCATAAATGCAGCATCCTCAAGTCGCTTCTCCATGTCGCTCTCATCATCTGCCATACCTCCGCTACACGCAGAACTCCTGAAACATACCATGGATCCACAGCCCGTCAGCACCGTGCGCCACAAGACCCGCTCACACACAACGATTGATATTGCAAACCGCATTCCAAGCTTTATCGGGTACAGCTCGGACCTAAAGCCGTCATGCTTGGGGCGTAGGTAACGGAACCTTGGTGTGCGAGTGGAACTTAACGACCACGATGACACCTATCGCATGCTCAGACTCATTGCTACAGACTATCGTCGTGCAGCACACCTGCGCTCTGAGGCGAGTAGTTCCACAGGTACAAAAAAAGAGTTACATCCTCTGCGATCCTTCATCACAACACAGAGTCCGAATTTCCGAAGCGCAGGATACGATCCCCAAGTGTTGAGCAAAATAGCGGCATCCTCTCAGCTGCGCGAGCTGCGTCTGTCCATTGAAAGTCGGGCAAGGTGTGCTGACCCCACAGAGCATCGCGCCGAGGCCTTCATAAGGCATAAGCTGGAGTCTGCTAGATGCAGCCTGCAATTATCCGTTGCACAGCGCGTACGCGCATAGTTCGGACACGCGTCGTACGTAGCCTGCAGACGCCGAGCATCGAGCCGAAGAGTTCCCAAGGCGCGAAGCGGAAATAGACGGGCAGCGAGCAGCATAGTACCTGCAAAGGGTCGCCGTCAAGCGAGTAGGCGCTCAGATCACAGAGCGCGCAGAGGGGATAGAGACGGTGACAGACATGGCGGAGCAGCAAGCCGAATGGACGAAGGCGTCATAGCCGCGGACCGCAGGGATCGGGCAGCTCGTGGAGCTGGGCACATGTGCTGCAACAGACGCGTCGGAATGAGCTCACAGGCAGAAGAGCGCGCACCAGTATGGCCCGCGCGTGAGCCACGAGCGAAGTTGTACTGACGGTTTTAGGTCGTCGCGCGTCAACGGAATTGGATGCGCGGTCAGACACAGGAACACTATTACGCACGTGCACATCTCGTCTAACTCACCAACATCTCCTGTAGGTAGCTGCGGGACTGAGTCTGCCCAATGCAGCCCAGTCTAGGCGCCAGTCGCAGCGAAGTCTGTAGAAGAGCAGGAATCAAATGTCATCAGCCTATCCTGCGCGCAGTCAAATCGCGCTGCAGAGATGTCGGAATTCCGAACACGCGCGCGCGCTCGTCGTAACGCAGCGATGAAGCAGGAAGAGAAGAGTCGGCGGAGTGCAAACCTGCGCGTTTCGGCTCTTCGGCTCCTTGCTCCGAGTCCTGCTGCACGTGAGATCGTTGGTGCACTTATGCGACGACTGAGCGCCCAGTCAAGTCATACTGTGTAATGGGCAGTTCTCTGTACATAGAACGATTATCTTCGCTCTCGCCGTTGCAAAGGTTGAGAACAGTCTATGAGCTTTTGCGAAGCTGTCTCTGTGGCAACCGCATAGCAGATGATGAGAGCGGTCAATTGAAGGCTGATGAGTGCGTGATTTCTTAGCATTCTCAGCAGCCTCACCCCTTTAAATACCCACTTTAATACCCACTTTCGGGCATGCGGTCCGGCGTTATCCAGCTACCCGAAAATCACTCGCATGACTTTGCGTTGTAGTATCATCGAATTACTGCCGGCCAGATGAGGAGAGCACGCCCTCAGATGACGAATTGACTCGCTGTGAAGCTGTGCGACGGCCCGTAGTCCGATATCCCAGGCAAGGGGCGTGGGGCAAGTACATATAAATCCTCTGCCCGAACGTTCAACGAACTACCCGCTCTCCGACCTCAAATGACCGCTCTCATCATCTGCTATGGACGCATCAGGACAGTACAAACGGGCAGGATTTTAAGGCATCCAGAAGCATCGAACGACCCCGCCCACCCATCCTATGAACAGCACCAAGGTTTGGTCGTATATCACATTCTTCTTTAGGGGTCGACACACCTTCTACATTACTAGTAGAGCGATCCGACTAGTCGAGCGATCCGACTCACTCTAAGGGAATGATTTAACGGAAACGGGCGCCCAGCTTTGCGAGGTTCAACTACTTGCAGCCCTGCGCGGACAACTTAGTGTAAGAACAATGAGCTCTCCGAGTCTATAGCAGCGAGTTGCATGCACGCCGGCGGGAGATGGTCTGCCAGTGCGAAAATTCGCGCGGAAGTGCACACAGTCACGAGTCCGCATAGCATGGCATTGGCACAATGGTGCGCCGATGTCTCATAAGAATCCAGCGAGTCACGTCACGAAAACTCCTGCCAGTGAGATTACACGCGTTCAGGCTCCCGACGAGGTCCGAGGATGGGAAACGTTCCACAAGGCCCGCGCGATCCAGAAGATACGACGTCTTCGCAGAACGCAGCATCGGGGCGGTGAGCTGACTTGTACGCACTGCCGCTCGAGAGCGAGGCCTATAACGCAGACGAGAGCGTGCGCATTGGGGATTTGCGTCCGACGGGTATGGAGCGAGATGCGAGATGCGAGATGCGAGCATAGCAGGAGTATTTGCTCAAGCGCACGAAACGGCGGGCAGAAAACTCTGGGGATGAACTTTGCCAATCGCGCGCGGCGGGTATCGTCATGAAGAACCAGACATAGACCACAGACGATCATCCAGGCCGAGGAGGGCGCGTAGCAACCACAGCAGCACTCCGCCGTGGCCAAGACAAATGCCGCCACAGGCATCAAGGACGGCGCTATAAGCCAGTACATTGGAGGCAGCCAGCGAGCATCGGCGCCCTGTGGTGCGTGGAGCGCAAGCCAAGTGACAGTTAATTGCGCGTCGGACTGCGCGTGTGTGCCTGTAGAACGGCAGAGCGTAGCAACGTCGTAAGCGCGGGGGCCGAAGCAGGCGCGGACGGACGGAATGTGGTCGTCTCGGGATCCAAGTAAGAGCGTGGGAAGAGGACGTGTGCGGAAGAGCATGCTCGGAGGGCGACGGCGTGCGCGGATCGACGTCCTCGTCATCCGGGCTGCTGTGGGACGTGCACCATGCACAGCGAATACTCGAGCGGCTGATCGTTGGGCAATAGTATGGGCAGCTCCGACGGTGAGGGTGCGCGCGAGTGCGCGAC
The DNA here is from genome assembly GCA_037042885.1 of Auricularia sp. M12. Taxonomy (NCBI): domain Eukaryota; kingdom Fungi; phylum Basidiomycota; class Agaricomycetes; order Auriculariales; family Auriculariaceae; genus Auricularia; species Auricularia sp. M12. The sequence goes on from CM073207.1 coordinate 20,621, forward strand.
CTCGTCGTCCGACGTTAAGTGCCGACAGGAGCGGGCCAGACCAAGTTTGAAGAACGAACGAGCGGCTGCAACGGGCCACCTGCGCTGGTGCATTGGCAATCGCAGCACCAGCCAACGTATGCCTCCCGGGTTCCACGGCCAGAGCGCGCCGGAGGAGCTGAGCAACGCAGAGTACGGTCCGAGATGGCGCGCGCAGAGGAATCGCGGTGGCAGCTCCAGACGGCGCTGCAACATAGACGTCGGCATCCGCATGGCAAGGAACGACTTGATTATGTCCCAGAGTGCATTGATGTGCCGTACAAATGACCAAGACGCGCGCGTTCTCGGCATAGGATAGACCGCGGGCCGTCGCGGTACAGAACACAATAGCTGGACAGAGCACGGGCGTCGGAAGCTACTCGACACACCGCTAGAGCATGCCAAAAGCAATGTCGCCGGGCCAGAAGGACGCGCGCGTCGCTGCTAGCGTTGGCGCGGCGAACGAGAGTCAAAGAGCAGCGGAGCGCGAACACGCGTGTCGGCTCTTCGGCCGGTTGCTCCGAACCCTCCGAATCCACCTGCAATTTCAGATTCCAGCGTGAATGTACCGTTTTCCCTCCGGGTTGCTAGAATATGAGAATGTCTGTGCCGCGACGACGGCAGAATCTATGAGGTAAGTTGGAGCAGATGGTGAGAGCGATGCAGATGGTTGGTTGACGCTTACCGACCTTGATCTTGTCCTAGTAGCGTCTCCCCGGTCCGGATTCAGACAACATCTCGCTGCCAACGAGGGGGATGAATATCGACCACTGGCTATAAGTAAGTCCAGTCCGACCAAAACGACGCACCATCTCCAGCTTCCTCGCTCTCATCATCTGCTACGGACCAGCCACAGCTCCGTGTTAGGTAGCGGGTGCAGCTTCCATGAATTACCAACATGCGCAACAATTCAACGCCCTCGCTGAATGCCGTTCCCGGCCACCGACAAGGTCTGCTGTAACAGCAAAACCCATCAGAGCCTAAGAGAGGGATACCATGCTCGGTCCACAGCTGCTCAATTCCTGCGAATCATGATCAAGAGTTCGCCGTCACGCGTCGCGGCGCAGTAGTCTAATCCACTTACTGCGCGCGACGTATACATACGGGTTCATGATGAGGAGCCCGCCCCTGGTCAACGGCCGAATACGAGTGCAATGAGACGCTCTACATTGCGCGCGCGGTAGCGACGAGGTGCACAATTGCACGCTCATGCGACATATGTCATGCGTTGCGCGGTCAGGAGAACAGTTCGTTCGCCCGCATGGCGTGACGCGGTTGAAGGCGCCTGTCCTGATATAAGCGCCATATAAACGGAGCACGAACGCATTCGCAACCGAGGAGAGTGTACGCAATAGCCGCACCATGGCCAGCTTCGGATTCAACACGGACACCAAGTTCTCCGCGCGAGGCAAATCCTCCGCAGAGTGTAAGTAAGAATCGCCGAGAGTCGAGACGTGGATCGGGAAGTGCTACGCCAACTGCGGGGAGGCAGCTGCAGTCGATCCCAACGAGTATCATAAATGAGCGCATCGCCAGCCGAAGCGTCTGCGTGCCTGCGTGAGCGAGGAGTCGATGGGCGGCACGCGGTGAGCGTACGAGAATGAGCCAACAGCCAACGTGCGATAGACAGCGTCGAGGCCGCGGCAGCTCGCGCGACGCGGTAAAATCGAGCACCAGTCCCACGAGCTGATGTGGCAGTTCTACAGCGCGCCGTTCTTCTAGCCGAGCGCGGATGGAGGCTGCGCGGTCGCCGAACCTTCGCAGGCGGTAGCGCAGCGCAATCGTCAGAGCGCGCAGAGGTACAGAACGTAGCGTGCTTTCCGCGCGCCGCGTGCCCGAGAGCCAGTGGGCGCGAGGCGCCAAGGCGGGAGGCGGGAGGCGGGAGGCGGTAGGTTTACCGCATGCTGGCGACGGTCGGAAAACTGTAAGCAAGAAAGCACGCGTTAATGTCCGCAAACCCATAAGCCGAAGATGCATGCCAATATCCCTCAAGCATGCGCCGTGTCGCCCGGCGCTCAGTTTTGGAAAAAGTGTGGCGACGGATGTCCGTCCGGCTTGGTCTGGTAGCAGTGCAAACAGTAAATGGACAAGTGGAAGTCCCTCTGAGCAGATACACGCACGCGCAGCCGTAGTACCAGGTAGACCACGCATGGCGCTGACTCCGTGCGCAAACAAGAACGCGATCTGCGGACCTACTCGTCACTTTCTGAGAGTAGCATCATTTTTGGCAACCCACGCGCGTACCGAAGCTCGCTGCAAGCCCTAGATCCAAATGATGACGGGTTAGCTGGCGATATCACGCTGCTCCTTCCTTGCGACGCAACGTCGAATAGCGAGGAAGACAATGAGCAGCCAGCGGAGTCCGAACTCGCGTTTCAGCCGTTCGGCGCTTCGTTCCGAACGCGAATTTTGCGCTGATGAAGCGTAGTTGTCTGAGCTGTCTCACCGCTGTATTTTGACTCCATTGACTACGCTCCGTTCCCAGTGGTCGCCACAGTAAACTTTCTGCGACCACCTCCGAATCGATCACCAACGTCGGTGTTGTAGGTGTCGTGTCGTGAGACGACAGCTCCGAGTCAGTACCTGAGCGTGGAAGCAGATGATGAGAGCGCTATAATGCAGCTAAGTACGTTTCGGAGACTGTGGCCCCTTTTTGGATGGCATTCCTATCGCTCACGGCCCGAGAACCGACGTGCATTTCCTCAGACGTTTCCGCGCATCTCGCATTGTCCAGTTATCTAACACCTTCGCCTCCATACCGCCCTATAAAGACCCCACCACCTCCAGATCTTGCTGGAGCATACCTCCCTCCCTCTACCCCACTCTCATCATCTGCTACCTCGCACGCACAGAGCCTGGAACGTCCGGATACGGCTCGATGATCACGCTAGACAACCCTGGCAACATCGAATGCATCTCTCCCACGATGATATCGATACTGCGCCCGATGTCCTCCTGTACCCGATGTCAGATGTCGCCTACAGCTATGTTGTCGAAACTTGCGATGGCGCTCTCTAGGCTGTGATTCAGGTCTATCTATTACATCCTGTTGACGATGGAATGCGTACGGACTTGCGGCGGCTCTGCTTGCGAGATCATTTCTGAGGAATCCGAGCTCAACAGTGCGCTGAGATTGCAGTGATAATGCAATGCAGTGCAATGGATTATGGGAGCATTGACAAAGTCGAACTGAGACCCACTCCACTGTAACGTTCCCGATCCGATCCCATGCCACATAGCACTTGGCAAGATTCCAACCTACAGTATTGGCACCATTCCCATTCCGTCCAATGGGGCAGCTCTGCTCGTCACTATGAGATTGGCGATTCCAACGACTGTCGACTCGGAAGTGCGAGGTGGTGAGTGCTCTACCGTATTAGTGTACAATCGCTCAGTGAGGTGAGGTTCATACATATCAGATGATGAGAGCGATCTGTCGGTGTGGGTGGGACAGAGGATGATGACTCGGAGGGCGATAGTGTTCGACGGATGGGGTAATTATACACCTCGCAAACGGGCCCGTTTTCACCATCTCTGTCCTAAGCCTTGCGTCAGGAACACATGCATGTGGGGAATATAAAGCCAAAGACTCAGACGCCCCATCCAGTCAATTGCCAACACGCTTTCCGTTCTCACCATCTGCTATGCATCGGTCGAACACCAACACCTCGCGGCCCCTGAACTCATTCTTTACGCTTAGCGTAAATACGTCGCGCCCTGATATTCTACTCCTCTGGCTCCCTGGAATTGCACAGGTTTATGCGGCCGAAATCAGCGAACATCGGTTACCTTTCGCAGGTCGACTGGATGTTTAGCACTCGGAGGTCGAGGCCACGCGTGGGATTCGTCCAGAATTTAGTGAGCGATGGAATATGGTGGCCGTCTAATAGGGCTTCTGGGGAGTTAGGACGCGAGCAGATGTAAATTTCTCTGAGAAATGCCGTGGAATCTGTCTTCCAAGGGGTAAGATGGCGAATTTGCGGGTGAATTCACGGAGGGGGTGAACCGGGCCGGTCCGATTCCGACACTCTGTCTTCGACCACGACGTTGCCAGTATGGCCACAGCCTCGACGCCCGCTGGCACAGCGCGCGCATGGAGCTCTGCGCAATCCATCGACCTGCGCGTCGGCCACCGTGCGCCAGCCGCGTGCTTCCCGAGATAGGCCTGGCTCTGCTTGGCTCTTTGTTGCTTCGCCCGCACGCAGATTCAAACCACCGATACATCCGCACTCTTGGATGCGCCCGGAGTCGATAGGATAGCGTGCATGCGCAGCCGAGTATAATGGCTTGAGGCATTCATCGTCTTTGCGCCTCCGGGCTTCGACGGCTTGTCTGCAACGCCGCCCACCGCGTTTCTGCAGGGCGGATGTCTATGGGCTGCGCAGCCAGGCCATATTTATCCATTACTGCGTCGCTGGCCGTCGCTCCTGCTATTCAGCGCGGGTTGGCCTCTACATAATGGTTGGACGAATGGTCGGCGCGCCTGGATTGTGCAGTTCAGCGCATCTGGTCCCCCGACGTGGACGCACCAGCTCGGCCATGAGATTTCAGTCGATTTCCTTCCTTTGCTTTCCTTTGCTGTAGCGCCGGCGCCGCGCAATACGATCCCGGCTCGTCCGCTTTCATCGACTGGATGGCCGCCTCCGCTGCCCTGACAGAAATTAAATATAACGCCTTGAAGTTGTCTTTGTCTTTCGTTCGCCCACTGAACTCATGCGCGCCAGCCGTCGTGCTGGCGCGAGCACCGGGCGCTCGCGGTTGTCCTCGTCGGCTGGCCTCTATACGACTGCATGAAGTGCCTGCGTAGTTCCGCACATCTGGGCTACTCTCGGTGTACATTTCTGCCTGACCTGGACCCGAGTCGGACACGATTTCCTTGCTTGCTGTAGCGGCTGCGTGCGACATTCGGCTCTGCGGGTCCAGATTTTCAGATTGCGTGCTCAAGGGCCTCGTCCTGTCGCCGGTCCAAAGTTGGCGCAAAATTGTCTCTGGCGGCGGGCGCCCAGGCATCTGCGTGTCACGGTCGCCCATCAACGCGATTAACCGCCGGCGGCAGCCTGGCGCTACGCTCACCCGTAGTGTGCGCATCCCAGACACTGAACCTGCCTACGTGATTGTATCGTCCGCATGTCCGACCGATGGAGACCCCGGCGCAAGGCGTGTGCTAAAATCGGAATCGGTTTCTCCGTGTGCAACTCTGGCCCGCTCCGCCATGGACGTTCGCTCCATCCCGCGCTATTTCCGAACCATGCTGTCCGAGGCGCTGCGAGCGCTCGGCGGAAATGGTCGTACTCGGCGCACCGCGCTTCTTCACGGCCGCTCGATTCACCGCTGGCCAGCCAGTTTTGCTTGAATTCGTGGTCCGATTTATGGGCGCGGACACGGCGCGACCCTAGCACACGCGTCGTGTGGTGCAAAGCAGAGCATCGGAATGGAGTCAACGGACCGCTTCGACTCTGCACCCATGCAGCTTGAAGGTTCCGAATGAATTCCGTGATACCTCATACGGTTACGGCCCCGTTTGTCTCGGCTTTCATTCCAGGCAGTGCTGGGAGCACTAGAATCTGTTCACCGCTGTTACCCATAGGTAAGGAGCGTCCATAACGTCGGTGCTGCCAGTGCTGGGCACCGCCACGCTTTCTTCCCATCCTCACTCCCCGCCCCCTCGCGATTATGCTAGCTGCCTGTCGCCGTCGCAAAGCCACCAACAGGGCGACCCAGCCAGGCCTCTCGTCGGAGCTTTGGCAGTGGCAGCTCGCCGAGTTCAGCACGCAGCGCAAGACTCACAACCGACAGTTCGTTCAGCTAGTTGACTCGGATGAGTTCTTGGCCGGGACGCGCGCTCGCCAGAAGGCATTCTCCACCTTCATAAGCAGTGTCCGGATTGCCTTTGATCAGGCACAGGAGAAGCGGCAGGAGCATTGGAGAGCAACCGGTGCCAGTGCGGACATGCCGGACGTTGCATATTTATGCTCTGTGCGGTCTGAAGGCCCTCGCGATGCTGCCGCGCGGGACGGGCTTGTCCATTGCAGCGAACGCGCAGCAGAATCCCGCCGGATGCTCTACAGGGCGTACCTAGACGTGTGGATGGAGCTCGGAGAGACGTTCAGGTATGCACCGCCATCGTCTTTATGAACGCGGATCGTCACGCTGAAAAGGACTGTGGTCCAGGTCCACCATCGAAAGATGGTCCACCATCGCCTTGACTGCTGACCAAGTGCCATATTCGCCGCCCTATCAGACTGAGTCTCAGTCTAGTCTAGTTCCAGTTGTTCAACGGCCAATGCCAGGCTCTTGCGCTTGCGATTGCACCTCCTCCTCCCTGCCTCCCGAGACGACAGTGACTGCATCCAATAATCTTGAGTTAGACATGATAGCCACTGATATCTCTGCCGACGACGGCGGCGTCGACGCGTTCAATACGGCTTTCGCACAGCTCCAAGCCGAACGACTCGCGATCTGGCGCCGCATCTCCGCGAAGCGCTCTGAGCCTATCATGGAGGCATGGCACGATGCGGTCAGAAATCTCTCCGTGGAACTTGCGACGGCGTTTCGCGCGGACCATCCGCAATTCATGCATGAGCCGAGCGCGAGCGACAACGACGCGGGGCTGGCCACCGTGACGGCGCTGATGGTTGCCGCGTTTCGCGCTGCCGAGGTCCGGCGCAACCTGGAGCTCGAGCGCCTGTGGAAATCGCATATCGGGGAGCTGAGGAGGACGATTGATCTTCACATGGAACTGTGGGTACTAATCCCGTGTTATGTTGGCCTGGCTGCAGGCAATCGTGTTTACCAATAAACTAACCCATCAGGTCGATGTATGGCTGGTCCGTGTCGTTGGAAGAGGTACGCTTCCATAGAGTAGCTTAGTCTGAGTATCCACAGCTGACATCCAGCAGACTTTTGTGCGTCGAATGTGGATTCACTGGGGCGGTCACTCAGCGCCAATAAGTTATCAGACTCCACAAGTCCTGGCGAGGAGAGTAGACATATCGGGGGGGCTCCCGGTTGTACCCAACGGTGTGAGTGTTACCTCAACAAGATATGACCCTCTCATCTTGGTGAACTCCAGCACCATCAACGCCAAGCATTCCGCGAAGCGCAACGTCGCCGCGAGGACCAATTTACGACATTCCAATCCGAGATGCGGTTGCAAGCCCGGACGGGCGAGATTGCGAATCAAGTCGCATTCTCCAGCGCGATTTCACAGTGGGAGGCCGAGGCCGCCGGGGCAGAGCGCGCGAGGAACACAGAGTTTGCGCAGGCCCTCGATCGCGTGAGGGCGCAGCGCCGGGACACAGTTGTGCGGCGCTGCGAAGAAGTGGCGATGCTACTAGATAGAGCGTTTGAAGACGCGCAGCGGCACAGAGAGGAGGCGTTCCGTAATGCGCTGGAGAATCTCAGCCGGGAGCTCCTTTCGCTCACGTCTTTGAAGGAAAGAAACGCCCACACGCAGAGATAACGTGGGCGACAGCGAATAGAAAAAAAAAATTATAATGCAGTCGACGTGGCTGATAAATAAGTCGGTACTATCGGAGTCTGAATCGTCTCTTTTTTTTTTTTTTTTTTTTTTTTTTTTTTTTTTTTTTTTTTTTTTTTTTTTTTTTTTTTTTTTTTGGTGCTATCCATATCTCAAACCAAACAGATCAAATCTGCAGTCTGAAAATGGTGAACTCGTGAACCCAAGTTCATAGCGCAGTTGCGGCGTGAGCCACAAAAACCGCCCGGAAAAATGCTTGATGCACACCCTTTCGGGTAGTGTGGGACTCGGACTAGGAAGCATATCCTCGTAGCTCATTGACCTGGCTGGAGGTTTTCTTCTTCCGTCCGTTACCCACTAAAAAACCGGGATTTGAGAGCATGTGCTCAGGGAGGTCATGGTCCGTCTCCAGAACCTTGGCCCAAGTCGCGATAACTAGACCGCGAGGGATCGCCCTACGTCCGTATCTGGACGTGTTCGTCGACAGGCAATCCACGTGCAACCTCTCCGTCAGTATGCGGTGCCATTCGCTCTTGACATACGCGGGGTGATGACGCCATTCCGGGTCATCGGCGTGCTCTATCCGCCGGTCGCACCGGAGCTTCCAAATCAGGTAGGCCGACTCCGATATCAGCATCCGGTATAGCCGCGTTGCACCCGGGAGCTTCCGATATGTCCCTTGCTCACGAACCGTCACTGCCCCGCAGCCCAGGATCAGGCCATAGGACAAGCTGTGCCAGTGCGGGTGCTTGAGCTTCCAGAGCTCCTCTGCGAGTTGCCAGATTTGCGCGCGAGCAGGATCCGCGCAATCAAGCAGGATATGTTCCAAGGTCTCCGGTACGTCCTGCCCACAGATCGTGCAGTATCCTCGATTTTGGTAGGTCGGGTCTGACATTCTGGTCCAGTAGTTGCCGATTTTATGGCCCTCGTGCACTGATTTCCACAAGAACACGCGTACTTCGCGTGTGAAGTCGCGCCGCTGGATAGATTGCCATATCTTCTGGTCAGTGGGCTTCTTCGCTCTCGTTTCAGCGACTGATTCGCGTATTCTGTCCAGGTTGACAAATGCCGCACTCCGTTGAGCTGTTTTGGACGCTTTGGCGGCTCTGATGTGTAGAGTCGCCTGTTTCTGGTCCAGGCCGCGCAGCGGGATGCCAGCCAGGTCGAAATTCGCTGGCCCCCGCATATCCGTCATGAGGTTTGTCGCCGACTTTGCTGCGATTCTGGCCACCCTGACCGTCCGTTTGATAGATAAATCTGTGTCCAGCTCGACGTCGAGGGCGTGGATTCTCGTACGGGCACTCCGCGCTCGCAGCGCGGCGACAGTCACTCGCAGGATATCTGCGTCGTCTCGGCATTCCAGCCACCCCCTGGCCTCCATCTTCTGTCTTGATACAGTGAGTCTCTGGACGGCGCGTCGCGAGTTCGTCTTGATCAGGAGCGGCACGTCTTTAGGAGCAGCTCGCACGGCTTCCAAGATAGCTACCGTGGCTGCCCGGACTTTCGACTGAGGGCCTTCGTGCGTACCACTTTTGGCTATGTGTAGTCGTCGACATTCGATAGCATACCCGCTCTTTGCTCTTGCAGTATTCGCGTGGATAGCAAAGCCGCTCGCCGCGATCCAGAGTTCCGGACCGTCCTTGACGAAGGACGCGTGCGTTCCTGGGAGCCTAGGTTCGTCATTTTCCGCCTCGACGCAGAGCGAGTTCGTGAACACCCTGAACGTTTGCGACAGGGAAGACGCGGCATCGACGGCTGGATCGAAGATGACTGGCTCGTGGAGGACGAGCGCGCTCTCGTTCGTTGCTTTCTCCTGATCGGTAAGTCCTCCTTGGTCCGAGGTTTCCGTGAACGGTGACCATTTCACTTCGATGGACAGCGTTAGCTCGTGCGCATATTCCTGGCATTTGTAGGGGTGCGGGCAACCCATGGAGCGATCCGCGCGGCATCTGGCACAACCGCAGTTGGTTCGTCTGTAGTGTGGCCTTCTCGCCGCGTTTTCATGCTCATTGTGGCCGCAAGCCACTGCGTCGTTGACGGTGATGACCTTGTGGATCGAGCGCAGGCACGAAATCACGTTGGATACGTGTTTCTCCCGTCCGTCTTTCGTGCGATCTGGGTGGTACCAGATGGGCATCTCGCCCCGCGCTTGCTCGGAGATGTGAGTACCCTCTAGTTTGACCCCGTGCCTCCTCGTCGCCTTGACCAGCAGTTTAAGTTCCAGGGGCAGCTCTTTGACTGACGGCCACCAGTCCTGAACATAGTGACTGAGCATCGCGTCCTCTTCGTCCATGAAGCGGTGGCGCCATTCCTGGTTAACTGTACGCTTGAAGATCTCGTCCGCTACGAAGGCCCACAGCGGTCTGTGCTCCGTTGCTGACAGATACTTTTCGGCCCAGACTAGGTAGATGGCATCGTTCCTGGCTTCCAGGTCTAAGACGTTCATCCCGCCCTGACTTCTCGGGAGGTGAGTTGTCTCCTCGTTGATGGTGTGCGATGTCTGAAACCCCCAAAAGAAATCGGACGCGAGCTTCTGGAAGCGTTTCAAGATCTCGGGCGGCATGCCCTGCGCTGCGGTCAGGAACTGGGTGCCTCCACCGACGAAGGCTTGTATCAAGCTCCTTCTACCCTCTAGGGTCGGGTGGGTATTGTCCCATCTCACCAGCTTGTCGCTAACTTTCTTGAGGATCTTTAGCCAGGGCTCTTCGTCGTCAACGTCGTTTCCCGTGAAGACACCGAGGATCCGCACCGCTGCCTTGTCTGTCGAGATGCGCACGCTCTCGGGCAAGGGGATATGGTCCGGTGCTGGTTTGCGAGAGGTCAAGAAATCTGCCCTGAATTGATCTGACCCAACGGGAATGCATTCTGTCTTGCCGACGTTGAACTTCGCGCCCGACGCAATGCACCAGGAGTCCAGGATCTCGGTGAGGACTTCATATCTGTCATTGGCTGACAGATACACCGTAGTGTCGTCTGCGAAAAGGGTTGCTATTAGCTTCTCGTCAACTCCTGGGATTCGGTATCCTTCCAGTTCCGACGCGCGCAGCATGGCGGATAGGGGCTCGATTGCCAGGTCGAATAGGAGGCAGCTCAACGGGTCTCCTTGGCGCACTCCTCTCGTGACTCGGAAAGGTGCGCTGAGCACTCCATTGATCATCACTTGCGTGTAGGCTGAGCTGTACAGCGTTTCCACTGTTTGGACGAAAGTCTCGGGGATGTTCATCTTTCGCAGGACTCTTGAGAGGTAATCGTGCATGACCTTGTCGTACGCTTTTTCTTGATCTAGCGCGTAGATCACCCCGTTCTGACCGGTCCTCTCCGCAAAATTGACCATGAGCCTGGCCAATTTTGTGGTGTCCGTGATCTGTCTTCCCGGTACGAATCCGGACTGCGATGCGTGGATAATCTGAGGTGCGATTTCCCCAAGACGCTTTGTCAGAGCTTTGGTCAGCAGCTTGTAATCCGTGTTCAGCAGTGTTATCGGGCGATAATTTGCTATCAGGCGGCGATCCCCTTTCTTGAAGAAAGGGCACATCCATCCTTCCGCAAAAGCCGAGTCGCCGACCAGCCCGTACTTTTGGATGTCGCGAAACAGTTTGGTGAGGACACAAACGACGTTGAAGCCTCGTTGACCACCCTTCATTGCAGATGTATGCATCTCGTTTAGCTTGTCCCAAAATTCATAAATGTGTCCATCCGTGCCTGCCGCCTTGCCGAAGGCCGCTTCGCCTAAGGCCCATCTGACTGAGTCTTCGCTGATGAGGTCTTTGAGTTCCTGCGTGTCTACACTGTCCGGGACTGGCGTGACATGGTCAAGGGCTCGCTGGATCGCGGCTTCTCGTTCGTGCGCGACTGGGTGAATGTCCTTCAGTTGCAGGGTGTCATGATACTCTCTGGCTTCTTCTGCCATTTCATCCGTCTTCTGCGTGAACTGAGGCTCGCCGTCAACCGAAGTCTTCTGGAGCTCTGGGATGAGTTCTCTCATCCTCGCCTCGCGGCCCTGGTCGTACCACCATGCACAGTTTGTCTCCTTCAGTAGCCTGGCCTTGGCTTTTGCATTCTGGCGTCTTCGCTTGCGCTGTCTGCGCGTCAGATGTTCAATGCGGTCATCGAGCTGTATCAGGTTGAAAGGTATGTCCTCAATGTCAGCTTCGTCCGAAGCTGCGCGTTGTATGAGTGATTCTTTTTCCTTTGCGAGCGCGGCGAGCATCCTCATCTCCTGTCTACCTGTCTCTCTGGCAAACTCTGAGGCCTTGCGCATGTTCTCGGCTTTGAAGGCAGACCAACGCGTTTGGATGTTATCATTTGGATCACGTTCCGATTTTTCCAGGTCAGCCAGCTCATCTTCGAGGCGAATTCCCCGCTCGACAACGTCCCGCATGAAGCGCTGCATCTCTGCATGTGCTGGGCGCATGGTAGCTCGTCCTTCTCCAACGAAAGGCATGTCGAGGTCAACGATCTCAACTGTGACTGCACTGTGGTCCGTGCTCGACCCACAGAATGCGCCATCCCATATCTTCCAATTTCTGCATCCTGCTGAGAGTTCCCGATTGACGAAAATGCGGTCAATTCTCGAGTGTTTAGTGCGGTCTTCGCATCTCCAAGTATACCCGATTTTCCCGGGGTTACACATCCGCCACCCATCCTGAACTCCGAGGTAAGCCTGAAGTTCTAGCATCTCTACTGACATATCAGATTCATTGAGATGCGGCGGGAAGCGGTCTATCGCGGATTCCGTGGCGTTGCAGTCCCCGAGGACAATTTTGGGACGAGGTATGTTGGTCTTTTCGCGTAGCGTGGTCATGATCTTTTGCCAGAAAGCCTTGTTTTCCCGAGGCGGGTTCGGCGCATACACGGCTAATACAGCCAGCCTGCTATTTCGGTGCCAGTCGAAGCTCACAACTATTGCGCGGCCTGGAATAATTTCCCAACTCTTTGCCTCGTCGGTGCGAACCAGTTTCTTATTCAGAACAATGGCTACTCCTTCTGCTCCTGTTGCATTCGTCGGGCACGGTGAAACGAAGACCTTGAGATCTTTCCACCTCTCCTCCACAGCACGTGCTTGTTGATCGGTCATATGAGTCTCCTGCAGCGCAAGGACGCCGATGCGCTTAAGGTATATGTGACTATTGAGATCGCTCCATTTATCGCTCCTCGAAATCGGGCCGTCGCCCCTTCCCTTCATGTTCTGGGAGCCGACCAGCAGGTGAGCTTTGGTCTTCAGGGCGGTTTTGGACTTGGCCTTTGGCAGGTGAAAGAGAGAAGCATGCGTATTTTGCTTCTTCTTCTTTTTACGCTTGCCGTTTCGCACTGTGGCTCTCGGGGGATCTGCGCCAGGGCCGTGTGTCTCGTCCTGCGCTAGATCGTCTACGTTCGCGACGTGTGGTACGTAGTCTGCTACGTCGTCGGGTTCCCGATGGTGGTCCTCGTTCATTCTCTCCTCTGCGCCTGGCGCTGGGCCTTGTGCATTAGAAGTAGAGTATATATCTTGGGACGGATTAGGAGGTACACCGAGCTCATCGTTACTAGCAGACAGAGGCGATTGTGAATCAGTCATAGCGCTTGCGCTTCTTCCCGTTGTTCCCGCTGCGGTTCCCATTGCGGTTCCCGCCTCCTCCGCTGCTCTTGCTGGCCTGGGCAGCCGGCTCCGGTTCGGCGACGGGCTGGTGGAACCAACCCGGGAAGCGCAGTATGTGGCAGAGGCGACGGTGGTGGTCAGAGTCGTGGCAGTACGAGCACTCGTGCGCTTTCTTGATCGGCGTGGCGAAGCCGTAGCGGCCGAGCGGGACCTTGTCGCCGAGGAGGGCCTGAGTCCAGCCGGCGCGCGACCAGACATCCGAGAAGGCGCCCATCGCATAGACGTTGAGCTGGACCGAGCGGTTGCGTTTCTTCGCTGGGTCCGCCTCGTCGACGAGCATCTTGACCGAGATCGACGTGAGGAGCATGTTGAGCCAGTCGGGGTCGAGGCCCGTGTTCGTGCCCTCGCGCTTGCCCCAGAAATAGTCGGTGTTATCGAGTAGATGCTGCTCGATGATCTTGGTGCGAGACGTGACGTGGACGACCACGTGTTCCAGGAGCTCTGCCTCCAGCTCGTCTGATTGCGCGCCGAGACCGTCGACGTCGACGAGGGTGGTAACGTGGATCGGCGGAGCCAGGTCCCAGTAAACGAGCGTGAAGGCGAGCACCTCGCCTGAGTCGCGGCGCGTGCAGTGGGCGTAGCGAGCCGTGGCGGCCTTGCCGTCTTCTGGCGACATCCCTTCGACCAAGAAGGCGTGCGGCGGGGCGTTGTAGCGCGGGATGCCCTTCTTCTCGACAGTGGACTCCTGGGGCGCAGTGACGGAGACCCCGATGCATTGATAGATGCCCTGGATGGCCTCCGTAAGGCGCATCGACATCTCGCCGGCCTCGCCTTTGTTGTAGCGCCAGCCCAACGGGATCGCGAGGAGGACGCAGCTTTCCTTGGGTTTGGCAGCTGCAGCGGCGGCGTGGGGGAGCCACTGTTCGGCCGCGGCGTTGTACGCCAGGAGGCGCTCGCGCGTGATGCCCCGCGGGACGAGCTCGTAGTTCTTGACGGGCACGAGGCGCGGGCGTTCCTGCTGCTTGCGCGTAGCCATGTGGCGGGCCGAGATCGTGGTCGCGTTCTCAGGTTCGTCGGGCGAGACGGAAGAGCCGCGGTGAAGCATGTCCGCCCTTCGTACGAGCGCGCGAGCCTTGGCGTTATCTTCGACAGTGGTGGATTCAGCGCTGTTGGCACGCGAGCGGGTGCGTTTGTTCGCGCGCTCACCCTTGTTGGCGTCGGACATCTGAGCGTCGGCCATGGGAGGGGAGAAAGAGGTAATGTGGCACTAAGGCCGCGGGTAGCGCTTATAACGCAAGTGGGAGAGGTGGTGGTTAGGGTGGTGGCGGTTGCATTGTAAGAGGTGTTCTTTGTCCCGGAGCTATCCGGACCGGTCCCGACACGTTCTGCTCGCTGCGTCCAGATGGAGCGCGACGTGCGCCAGTTCAACTTAGTTGTAGGCTGCCTACGCTCAAGGTTCCTCAGCGCGAGCGGAGCGGGGGCGGGATCTGTGACCGGAAGCCCAGAGACGCATGGTGACATGCACTCTCGACGATGCAACGCGACAGCGTCTGCGTTTGCGAGGACTCGACTACGTTTGTGCACGGCTTTGCCGAGTGTCGAGCTGAGTAGACAACTTATATTCCATCTACTGCATACGTGGAGACGCTGGGTGGCGTTGCGCGCACCCTCGCGTTGCATCGCGGGACTCGTGGAGCCCGTGAGCGATGTCGTGACCAGTTGCTGGTCAAATGGCAGCTGTTCCATGCAGCTGTGAGTGCGCTCAGCGCACTCGATGCCCGACATAACCAAGTGGCACTTGTGCCTACTGACTTGGTCGGAGCCAAGAAGCTCCCCGAGTCTGAATCGTCTCTCGTGCTCTCTTCCACGGCGTCGCACGGCACACGCGTCCACAGCTACATATGCGCGATTGCAACATAAGGCAATGGTTGCTGTTCTTACTCAACTCGACGGAAACAGATGCTCCCGTGCTGCTGCGTAGCTTCCGTTCTGAACGGCTGCGTACCTGTTCCTCAAGGGGACACCGGAACCAAACTGACGGCACCGGGTCGGTAACGCCTGTAAGCCAGCGGTGGTGGACCCATCCATCCTATTTCCGCGGAAATACATCCGGGTCCGCGGAAATAGATCCGATCCGCGCCATATCTGAGCAGTGGACAGTGTCGAGAGCTCACAAAGGCCATACTATGCGTGTATATACAGCAATAAGAGCACATTCAATGCACAATATGATAAACATAGCCTATTTTTTGGTCTTGCGACGCTTTGCGGACTTGGCAATTGCTTCGCAGCTATCGCACTTCCAGCCCTTCGGTTTGAAGGTAAAATTGTGACAGTCCATATGATACTGCGAGAAAAAGGCGGTGAGAATAAAATGTATAAGTGCAGTGGAAGACATACCCATCGTGTCTCACAACTTTTGATCGCACACTCGATAACGTTATTGCCTGCTGTTATTTCGCTGTCAGTTACCTGCTTGTCGCAGATACACGTGTCGCGAGCGAGTTTGCGCTTGGCTTTTATGCGGCAGCCACGCCCTTGCCGTTCTCCGTTCTCCGCAGCAGAAGTGGCATTGGGTATAGTGCCCGTATCTGGCGGCAGACTGGGACGGTCAAAGAGAATCAATACGAGAGCGGCAGCGACTTACACCGCAGAACCCGACATATTGCTGGCTACTCCTGGTTCGTCCGCATTGAGAGAAGGCTCTTGAGCAGCATCTGAGCCTTGAACTGGGAGATCGTCACCGTCGTCATCGATCTCTGCGTCACTCCCGCTCGAGTCGGCTGCATCGGCAGGCGGTAGCTCATCGTCAAAATGCTGGTCGTCATCTTGCTCAACGTCAATCTCATCATCCGAAAGGAGTACAAGGGAGTCAGCTCCATCCGATGGTACTGCACTGCGAGAATTCAGTAGTCTCCCCGTACAATGGTAGCAAGGTACTCACGATACAACAGCGCGATGAGCATCGGAGATCTTCAGCTCAGGAGGCCCAGCTTTGCGCGACGTGCGGCGCAAAGCGTTCCGCGCGTCCCATAACTTCCGCATTCCCTCGGTTTCCGATGCCGCAATTTCGTGCAGCTGGCTGTAATCCGTCAGAGTTGCAGATGGGTGAACACGTCGGCAGTGTGCAGCAAAGTTGTACCGCCAGACTGCCGGCTGCCCTGGTGGACACCTCGGGCATAGGATCGGGACGTTGGAACATGGTGAATGGGTCGTTGACTTGCTCGCAAATGCATACTAGAAGGGTCGCGCACGCTCACAGCCTCGCGATTTGCTGCTCCGAAAATCGACTTGCATGCTGCTGTCGGCACCTTTGCCCTTCCTGAGATAGAACAGGCATTGCGGTGCAGGGCGCAGGCAGAATCCGCAGAGCTCAAGCGAACGATCGAGAGAGCGGTCAAATAGGAGATGGCCTGCCATGTGCTCGATGACTCGGGGTGCGTCGTTCCAGTCAAGCTCAACAGGAGGGTCACATCGCGGACAGAAGCGCTCGCCGAGGGCGTCTGTTGTATCGCGACCCTCCCGTTCGCATGCAAAGCATGCATAATATATCCTGACATGTCAACGAAATTATATGCTAACGGAGATGGCGTACCTCCAGAGCGATACGGAAACGCATCAGTGCGCTTGACCTTCGGCAGGTGGGCGAAGTCGGCCCTTGCGATCTTGTCGAACATCGCCGTTGTGAGCGTACACAGATCCTCGGTCCTGAAACTGAATGTAGTGCGCCCTGGCTCTGCGACAACTACGGTTGGATCAACGGGCTCGATGAGACGCCCAGGGATGGTGTACGGATCGTCGTAGCGTCCGTTCCACTGCCAGGTTGTTTCGTTGTTGTCCTTCAGCTCGCGCAGCTGAAGCACACGGAAAGTGACCGATACACTGGGCTCAGGTAAAAGCTCGGAGGAAATCATCTGAATGGAGCGAGCGTCGCTCTCAATCGTAATGACCTGGCCGACACAGCCGAAGACGCGTTTCTCACAGACAACCGTCGTTAGGATAGGATCGTCGACGCAGAGCGAGGTTGCACCAAGGACGGTCGAGTCGTCAACGTGTGCTGACGTCTCATTATTTGGCGCATACGTCGGAAGGTTTGCAATGCGCTGAAGGCGGTCCTTTGAAGGCTTAGCGCGGTAATGAAGAAGTTCTTTGAGAGCGCGCGCTTTGTAGACTCGGGCCTTCTTGTCGCCGACCTCCACAGTTGGCAGGAATTTCGACTGGTGCTCGCACTCTTGCGCACCAACAACGTCCTCGAGGTCCATCTCCAATGTCTGCGATGCGCGGACCTCCGGTTCGTCGTCCGCATCAAGTTCGTCGTCCGAGTCCAGGTCGTTCTCAATGGGTCTCCCAGCAGGAGACAGCATATCCGCACCGCGCGTCTCCTCGATCTTCCGTAGACGCGACTTGATGCCGGTTGAGGCGAATTCTTCCTCGATCCGCTTGCGCCCACGCTGCCAGCAGGTTTGAAGAACCACAGTCCGAACTGAGACGTCGCCCGACCAGCTGGCAGGGTTGATATGATTGGCCGCCCTCGAGATCGCGCCCGTGGCCGTCACCGGAGATGCGTGCAGCCGCCGCGGCTCACGATCCCAGTGAGGAAAGCGCGCCAGTATGTTGGCGCACTCGACGACGTGAGACAGACGAGTACCAAGTTGTAGAACATCTGCGTTTGTGTCATTCCCAACGATCGTCCGCAGGATCCCAAACGCAGTCTCGAGACGATCAGTACCCAGCAGGATCAGCCAGAATTTGCCGTCAGGGTCCGAGAGCTTCGTCTTTGCGACGCAAACATACGCGTTCTTGATCATGTGCATGATGTCGAGGAATAGCATGGGCGACA
Source organism: Auricularia sp. M12 (assembly GCA_037042885.1). Taxonomy (NCBI): domain Eukaryota; kingdom Fungi; phylum Basidiomycota; class Agaricomycetes; order Auriculariales; family Auriculariaceae; genus Auricularia; species Auricularia sp. M12. The sequence goes on from CM073207.1 coordinate 38,537, forward strand.
TGCACTGTTTACCCGAGTTATTGTAAGTGAAAGTGTCGACAGCGAGGTGGGCAGCAGCACTCAGATACTCGAGTTGATCAGCCAGGGAAAGGTCGATCTGCAGGTACGGCATAACCAGGTGGTAGCAGAGCCTGCCGAAAGTCCTGAGAGCTCGACGAGTGGCTGCGAAGCTCGGAAGATCCGTAGCGAGCGGTTCCGGCAGTGACCAAATGTCGCGCAGAAGAGTAAACATAACAGCAACATACTGTTTATCCTTCGGGTTGAGAATGAGGTCTAGGTGTGCGGGTGTTGCCCCAGTAGACGCAAGGTGACGGCGAATCTGACCCGGCGTGATGTGAACGCCGTGTATCACAAATCCAGCGCGACGCAGAGCCAGGTTACGCAGGCGCTTCAGGACATGCTTGTAGTCCTTGTCAATGGTGATGTCGTCGTAGCCGACGTTCAAGTTGAATAACTTCAGACCACGAAGCATGTCGTAGAGCGGCGAGGTCAAGGTTATTGTACGCGATAGGAGGAGCTGCTCTAACGCGAGGCCGCGTCTAGACTCCCCGTCAGACGCAACTGAGATGATCTTGCAGCCAGTCTGAGCCTGCTTTTTGATGCAGGTGTCCAAGACGGTCTGTATGAGCGATGCATGCGCCGTTCCGCTCTCGCGCTTGCAGGTACCGGATATGAGAATCGGACGTGCGCTATACTCGCGCGCATTCCCGCAAAGCTTGCCGATAGCGGCAACCGTGGCCTAGATAACGGCTTTCAGATTGAACGTCACAGCAGGGATTGCAAAGCACACCTCAGTTGCCAAATGTATGTTCTTCTCGTTCAGGTCGTCGCAAAGCTGCTCGGCCTCCTTCATGGTCTCGAAGTCAAGCACCGAATCCTGAGTGTGCTCGCGGCAGAAACCCAGAATCTTGTTGGTGGAAGGGCACCAACGTGCAGCTTCAGTGACCTTGAGCTCGTCAAACATAAGCACTGCGAGGGTGGGCGATGCGGGCTGGGACGTCTTCGGAAAGGCAACATCAATATTATGCGCCACATCGTCTGCTCTAGGCGTCTTGGGCGACGGCCGAAGTGGTTGAGTCAGAGATGATTGGCGAAGGGTTGAAACGGCGGGAAGGCCGCACGTCCGATGGGCCAACTCCGCCACTCTGTTGCCGCCCATCCGTAGGAATAGGATGCCGCGCAGCATCTCCTCCTCCTCGTATCCCTTTGGCTGGTATACTCGCTTCCCCGCCGCGTCAACTAGCGCCACAATGCGCCGAATGCCCGCTTTGCACCGCAGCGCCGTCCGAACCAGGGCGTGAAGCCGAGGCGTCTTCCCGCTCCCCACCGCCATCACAAACTTCTTGTGCTCATCCAGTGTCTTCGCGCGCCGAAGGAGCTTACGGCTCTGCCCCAGCGTGGTGAGTCGGAGCGCTTTTATTGCCTTTGCTTTGCGTCTGGCAATGTTGATGAGCCCGCCGACAGGATGATAGTGCAGCACGGCATTCTCATGGACACCTCGCTCCATCCGGGTCAAGATGCCCGCCATCGACGGATGGGTCAGCAGGCGTGTGCACAAAGCACACGCTGTGGCATCGCCTTTGACAATGCCCGGACAGTCGGTGGATTGGACGACAAGGGTGTCGCGCACGAGGTGCACGCTCCATGGCAGCGCATTGGCGACGTGCAGCCCGAACGGATAGGCGGTATAGGGGCTGGTACCGGCAGGCATGGTGAGCGTAATACCCTCGCATCTGAGATCGTGCGCTGACGCTCTTGACGGTTCAGGATGCGGCGCTGCCGATGCTGCCGCTGAAGCTCGAGCATTCGCGTTGGCCTGCGCGCTCCGGCCTGCGGTCAGGCGATCCGTCTGCGCTTCCTGAGCGGTAGCCGGGGTTGAAGGTGCTGCTGCTTGGGTGGCTGCCACGCTGGGTGGGATACTGCGGTACGCACACGATTAATCGCGAGCGTACAGCGCGAACTAACGGCGCACTCACAGGCTAGATACTCCTGCGATAAAGCGCTCCACGCGCGGCTGCAGCACCGTGCACTCAGAGCCCAGCAGAACGGCCGCCTCCTCAAGGAAGGAACAGACGGCGTCCATGCCGAGTGGACCGCGGCGCACGATGCTAGCGAGCTCAGCGGCAGGTAATAATCGATTATCCTTCTGTAAAACTCCATCTAACGTGCGGTTCACAGCGCGCCATGGACCTTCTTCGTCCTCCAAGACGTGCGGGTCGATGGCCAGCTGTGCGAGGATGTCGCCGGGCCTGCCGAGAGGAACGCTGTCGGGCAGGCGCAACGTGGCCGAGCGCAGATCCTGAAGTAGCGCACGCAACGTCGGATCGGCCACCAACACGGCGGCAGTCGTAGCTGCTGAAAAAGGTGAGTACCAGTCTATGTATTGTGTGTTGAGGCCTCACCAGCGGATAGTACAGTGTTCATGCCAGCAGAATGCGCGTTCGTGCCTTCAGACTCGACCGTCCCAGCAGGTTCGACGATAGTGACCTCGTCATCGTCGCTCAGGGTGGCCGCGACCCGGGATGAGCTAGCGCTGGGCGTGTGGTTCGCCTGGCTGGCTTTCGAGGCGCCAAAAAACTTCTTGAAGAAGCTACTGCCTCTGGTCTTCGCCGCAGCCAAGTCATCCGCCTTCTTTTTCTTTTTCTGCGTGTCGATGCAGTTTTTAGAGCCGCGGTGGGTAGTCAAAGCGCCGGTCTTGCTCTGCTTGCCACGTTTGATCTGCTCCAGGCAGTCTGGACACTGGACATACGCGCTGTCGATGTTGCTGGCCTAGGGCTTCGGTCAATATAAATACACTAACATCGTTCTGGTGCATACAGCAGTCGTGCTCATCTGGCTTGAGATTTTGGTGTGGATGGGATGAGCCCAAGCAAGTCGTAATATCAAAAGACTATCTCTGAGGTCCCTCTGCACATGCTCAGCAGTCGCCATGTGACGCTATCCGGATAAAAAAATGTCCGCCTGGTCCGCGGACCGTTCACAGGTCCGCCGGAGCTGCGGGGTCGGGAACCTCTCCAGCGCGAGGTCGCGCGACCCATCCATGGTAACATGATGTACCGGATTTTGCCGGCTGCGTCCCCTTGCTGTTCCTTGCGGCACGACAGTTGAGGCGCTGCATGCTCTCGGCTGGATGCTATGCTGTGCTCCTGATCTCGTTTTGACCACTATGTATCGCCAAACTATCTTGTGCCAGTCGGCAGGCGACCACGTCGAGACTCAGAGTATCGTGATCCCGGTTAAAATGCTTCGGGGCCGTCATAGGCGCTGTGTACAACATTCATATTGTTATGAGCCGGTATTATTCCTTTTATCATTTTATCTATCTGATTTCTCTCCTTCTTGGTGCTCCCACGTCCTGCTCACAACTGCTCTGCATCGCTCGCGACTGTCTGCTGCTGGCGTTACGTGCATTTCTATCGCAGTCCTTGAATCCAGGTCTCCCTGACGCGCAGCACACCTCTTCCTGCATGTATGACACTGTGTTCCAGACCGTGCTAGGCCTGATGAGCGCGCTCTACGTACCTATTTCCGTCCGCAATCATCCTCTGGCGGCGCTAGCGGTTGCCGCTGGCGGAAATACTCCGAGGAGGGCGCTTGCCACTCTTACTAATGCGCGCGTTTGGACGGTGCCGACGGACGCATTGTTATGCTCATGCAACATTTGATGCGTCGAGATAATACACTCTTGTGCTTCGCGATTCTCATCCGGGATTGTGCCTCGTATAACCGCGCACCACGGTGGGCTGCACATGCACGAAATCCTCGCTAGGAATGCACTAGAATGTCACCTATTGGAGAATTTCAACAGAGCCAACTTCAGTGCCGAATACCGCAACCCATCAGCGACTAATCCTTGAGCTGTGCCGGGAATTCCGCACTGGCGCGCGCGTCGCCAGTCTCCTTGCCGCCATCACTGCGCCCAAACTGCGCCCATCATACATCGGCTATAGCGCTCGCTGAAACGACTTTTGGGATAACAGTCCGAGAAATCAGGTATAAAAGCCAACATCCTCGCCTCTCACCACGCTACAACTCCAGAAGCCTCAAGCATGCTCGCCTTTACCCTCGTCTTGGCAGCTACCCTCGTCGCGGCCACCCCGCTGAACATCACGTCGCGCCAGATCGGCACGCAGACGGGAGACGCGACGTACTACGATGTCGGCCTGGGCGCGTGCGGACAGACCAATGTGCGAGGATCCAATATCGCTAGTAATATGCTGCTACTTACGGTGCCTCTGTAGACTCCAAACGAACAAGTCGCTGCCGTGAGCAGCGCTCTGTTCAACTCGTTCCCGTACGTTCATTGCACAAAGCACGCCGTTACATTGCTGATCTGTCCCTCGGCTCTGTGCACGCAGTGGCTATAACGGCAATAACCCAACTACCAAGTCGGCCTTTCTCATCTCGATCCTCTTCAAACTAGCTGACTAATCAATTGCAGCCCTATCTGCGGCCAGTCTGCTACCGCTAGATGTGCGTTTGACGCCTCCATCCAGGCACATGGTCTTTGAATGACACTTCGGATGCAGACAACGGCAAATCTATCAAGTTCACGGTGGTTGACCGCTGTGTCACGTGCGCAGGCTTCGGCGATCTCGACCTTTCGACCAGCGCGTTTATCTCGCTCGGGGGATCTTTGGGTCCTGGTCGCTTGCACGGTGTTACATGGTCGCTCGATGGTACCTCGGGCCCGCCGGGTGGTTGACTCGGCCACTGAGTATTTGGAGACGTTCTCCAGAGCTTCTTACGATGTTCCAACTTCCGCTTCCACAGGTGCGTCTGAAATTTGACGAGCCGAGTGGCAACGAGACTCACGCGGCGCAAGGTCAACGCCTCATGGAAATAGAGGCAGTCCTAGAAGCATATGATGTGCTATTTTTTTAAGAAATGGAATACTATCTGAGCTGTTTCTTTTGCCGGATTAGTCGCATTTCTGTTGAGTAATGGATGGAACTAGCACCAGAGCAGAGAGCAGAATGGACACAACTATTTCGACGGCCGCGAACATTCCAGAGCTTGCTCCTCTGCTCGGGCGCCGTCCGAACGGTTCCGTTCTAGTTGACGCGTCGCTCAACATGCTCTAGGCGCAGCACTGTGTTTGCTGCTTGGTACCTGTGCTGACACAGTCTTAAAATACTCTGCACGATCAAACCTTTGCCTACCAGAGTGCCGCGAGACCACCCAGTGCGGTTGCTAATGCCAGCAGACTCGTTGCGTTTGGAAACCTCGGAGCCGTCATAGGAGCTGCATTCCCAAACAGACATTCAGGCTCGCATGCACTGTCAGCGCGACGCGCTTAGCCACTCAACTGTATCCCGTGGTTCGATGTTTCTCTCGGTCTTGGTTAGGGGATCCTAGAAGGAAATGCACAGGTATTAAGGATGACTGCACGTAGAGCTGAAACCCCCATGCCAAACATCGCTTTTACCGCTACCAGAAGGCCAACGATTGCCCAGGGCTGTGCTGTGTGCGCGCGAGTTGCCAGGCTCATTGCCGGCGTCGCTGTCCATCTCGCTGCAATCATAGCCAACGGGGAAGCCTGCCGATATACGCTAGCCACTAACAGGCGAGATATAAAGGCCTACAGGGCATTCAGACACCCTTCCTCATCACGGAAGATGATTGCTCTCGTCCTCGACCTCGTCCTCGCCGCCGCTCTCGTCGCATCCACACCCGTCAACATCAACCTGGCCTCCCGGCAAATCGGCACGCAAGTCGGGGATGCGACAGCATACGACGTCGGCCTCGGGGCGTGCGGGCGAACCAGCGTAAGACTCAGCCCAATGGCGACTGTCTTTGTAAGACTGATATACTTGCTGCAGACGGCGGACGAGTCCGTTGCTGCAGTCAGTCACCTCTTGTTCGACACATTCCCGTACGTCTCATTTCCTCCTCGCAGACCTCACATGAAGGAGTCACTCATCTCCATCTCCATTGTGACGTAGCGGCTACAACGGTGAGAACCCAGCCGAAAAGTCAGTCTACCTCCTCCCATTTACACCATCATACTACCGTTTTTACTCACAAGCTTTATGCTTCAACAGCCCCATCTGCGGCCGCTCTGCCACAGCTACATGTACGTCCGACGCCGCCGTGCGAGGAAGGAAACTCACGTATTCAGATAACGGCAAGTCGATCCAGTTCACGGTGGTCGACCGCTGCCTCGGCTGCAGCAATGGTGATCTGGACCTCTCCACCAGCGCGTTCATTGCGCTGGCGGGGTCGCTCGGTGCTGGCAGGCTGCACGGAGTCGTCTGGTCTCTCGATTAACAGCCAGGAACTCGCGGTATGTTGGCGAAAACACGCTTCTCAATCACAGCTGTAGATATATATGCTGTATTGGTGCAACATTGCGAAGCTGCCAGTTTTTGGACACTTGTGCGCGAGTTAGAATATGGGGTGCTCCCTCGAGTGTGGGAAGAATAACGTGTGAGCTGTTCTGGCTATCTATGCAGCGCCTATCTTCAGAGAAAAATTCATGTGCGCTTTGAATTTATGATAGTTTGATGGAATGAACGACAGCGACGAGAGATTTCGGACAAGAAACGGGATTTTGTTCTAGCTGAAACTCCGAAGCCCGGAAGCAACCCGCTTTCTCCGTAACCACGACGGTCGCTTATTTCTGCGCTTCCTCCTTGGGATCCGTGCCACGAATCTCATGTTTTGCGTTTGGGACTACAATAACTCATGTTCCCGGACTTGCATCACCCTGCGGCTTGCTTGTGTTCGTGCTCTTGGACTCCCTGGCGGCGTACAGTTCACTAGCGACCTCGGACCGCGTCCGTCAGCTCGTCGAGTTGTATATATTACAGTGCGATTAAAGGTCCGTATTCTGCACGTTTCAAACAGACTTTGCTTCCAGTCGTGCCTGCCGCCTTCGCTATCTCGAGGAAACACCACGCTCCGTTCTTGCCCCGAAATGCCAGCATGTTGCCGTGAAATTCCTGTGCTGCCTTGCACGTATGTGTGTCCCTCATAATCGGCTACGTCACCATCCAGCGTATTCCGAGCCCGCCTAGCACGCATTGGCGATAGCCAACCCCAGCTCCAGCGCGTCCCGTATCGTCATATTTGCACTCCTGCCCGAAAAGCTCGTCATGAGGCTCATTGCGTCGCCGAGTAGCTTCATGCCGCGCAGGTGCGCCGCACCCGTGCGGCGCGCGCTGGTAGATCGCTGCGGCGGGCAGCTTCGAACAGTTGGCGCCCAGCCGGCGAACTGCTGAAGCACGGCGGCGCGCGCGGCCTCGGGTTAGCGCGTGATCTTGTAGCCCCCGGCGGCGCCGAAGAATACGTAGATGCGTATGCGCTCGTCGCCGTTCACCTGCGCTACGACCATCTACCCTCGTCGAGGTCCATGACGCTGCCCTTGGCTCACCGCGCGGCGAGCACGGACTGCGTGTCGGCCGCAAACACCGACCCGCATACGTGATACCGTGTTTTAGACCATGCTCGGTCTGAGCGCGCTTGACATGACTATTCCCGTCTGCGATTCTCCCTCTTACGGCGCTAGCGGTTGCTCCTGGCGGAAATACTCCGAGGAGGGCGCTTTTAACTCTTACTAATGCGCGCATTCGCTGGCCAAGAGGCTTGATACAATACCTCGAGCCAGCGCGCAGGGCGTCAATGTTTTATCGATCCTCGCCTAGCTGCCGCCTCCGGAAGGCACAACCTGCCACACCTGGGAATGCAAGACTAGGATTGTATAGCTCGGTAGTCGACTCGGAATACAGCGGCTCCTGAGCGACCAAATCTTTGGCTGGATCGCGGCATCCATGCTGCCAGACGCGCGCGTCGCCAGACCCTTTGCCGCCGTCCCTGTGTCTATCACACAGCGGTTATAGTGATCGCTGAAACGCTATCTCGCAAACAATCAGAGACATTAGATATAAAAGCCAACATCCTCGCCTCTCACCACCCTCAGCGGCCAGGCATCCACCCGAATATCACTCAGGAAGCCTCAAACATGCTCGCCTTCACCCTTGCGTTGGCAGCCACCCTCGTTGCGGCCACCCCGCTGAACATCACCTCGCGCCAGATTGGCACGCAGACGGGTGACGCGACGTACTACAATGTCGGCCTAGGCGTGTGTGGTCTAGTCAATGTGCGGGGAGCACAATATCTCTGGCAAGGCGCCGCACCTTACGGAGCCTTTGCAGACTCCGAACGAAAAAGTTGCTGCCGTGAGCAGCGCGCTGTTCGACTCGTTCCCGTACGTCCACCGCACAAAGCGCCCGTTTCACAGCGCTCATCTGTACATCGGCTCTGTGCATTCGCAGTGGCTAAAACGGCAATAATCCAGCCACCAAGTCAGTCTATTCTCATCTTGATCCTTCATAACCTAGCTCACCAACTGATTACAGCCCGATCTGCGGCCAGTCCGCTACCGCTAGATGTAGGTCTGACGCCTCTGTTCAATTCCGCTCAACTCATCGGGCACGGCGGATGCAGACAAGAGCAACTCCATCCAGTTTAACGTGGTAGACGGCTGCGTCTCGTGCGCCTACGGCGACCTCGACCTCTCGATCAGCGCGTTCATTGCGCTTGGGGGCCCTTTCGCTGATGGACCCTTACACGGCGTCACCTGGTCGCTCGACGGTACGTCGGGTCCGGCGGGTGGTGTACTCGGCCACTGTGGCCTGCGGATTTGAGAACATGGAAATATTCACCCCGCGCTATCTAGAGAAATTGAGCCTATTATTTTCTTCTTGTCAGCGAATAGAACTCGTCCGAAGTTTTCTCGCCCTTTCTTGGTAGCGTTGTCGACACTACCCGTCCGCGAATTTGAGGGCTTATCACGCCGATTTTAGCCGGTTGTAACCTGCTCCTGACATCGCCCTCTTATCCCTTGCCCACCGTCTGAGCGCGGACAGAGGACCATGTAGCTGAGCTGCACCACCGTGGACCATGTCGGCTGAACTGGACGTAGGGTTCTGTGATCCGAGACCTGAAAGATCGGTGCGGGATCGCGGCTTGTCCTGATCTACAAAAGGCCGCGGCGCTGGGCAAGTCAGCTCCTTTTCCTCTATAGTTCCTCTCGCCATGAGCATCCAGCGTCTTCCTGCTGAGCTGGTTACTCACACCCTAAAGTACCTGGCTCGATCTGATCTGCGCCGGGCCTCATCTGTCTGCCGAGGCTTTAATTTCGCGACCATACTGTAAAGCTAATAATTATTACCATGTCACGTGTCACGGAGGACACGCGGCCCGGTAATAATGTCACGGGCTGCTCAAGGTAATAGGATGTCACAGTTTTGCAAGGACCAATTTCTCATTTGTGACCCCCGGGATAGTGTAGCCGATGTTCGGTTCTGTTCTGTTCGGGAGCCTTTTTTCCGAACCTTGAACCGAACCTGTGCCTGAACCATCAAACCTGAACCTGAGGTTCGGTTCGGGTTCGGTTCAGGGTTCGAACCTCAACACAGTGTACGATGAGAGATAGGGCAATGGAACACCTATCAGTGCACTCGGGTGTAGTATATAACATTAAGGATGCATGTTCATAACTACCACCAGGTAGGGGATGTCATATGCTGCTCCACAGTCCAATTGCAGAAGTTGAAGCTACTATATCAGGTTGTGGGAACGGATTATGTCATATGATCTGTCACTAAGCTGACAACCAGCAAGTCTTGAGGGTGGCAGAGGACATTGGGGTGGGTGGGATATTGGTTACATGAGCTGTACTAGGTACTATCCAGTCCCAAAAGTGTAATAATGTAGTGCAGGCTGAGCCCCAGGTGTGAGCAGGTTCGAGGGTTTGGTTTGGTTCGAACAGGGTTCAGACGAGGTTCAGCAACATGCTGAACCTGAACCTGAACCACCCCCGAACCTCGGTTCGGTTCGGGTTCAGTTCGGGTTCGCGAGGTTCGCGAACCGGACTCCGGCTACACTACTCCGGGAGCGGGGCGCAAGACAGATCTTTACATAAAGTAAATCTCTCACACGGTATGTTGCAAATCGGAGTGATTAGCACACTAGGTCTCGATAAACCACCTGGTGAGAGCATTAGGAAACCTGATAAGGTCCGGAAACCAGACAATCCGGCCCAACATCTTGCCTACCTGTTCAAATGTGGCACTGCCTGTCCTTTCCTGGTGAGAAACACCAATAAGCTATTCCTTTTTTTTCTCCAGACATATGAACATGGTCACGCGTCACGGGAGGCCCAAGGTAATGTCTCCGCCGTGTCACAGTCCAGAGGGCCCAGTAATAATTATTAGCTTTACAGTATAGGGCTCTATATCCACCGCAGCGTCAACTTCGACGAGTCGGGATGGAGAGTGCACTGGGTAAGAATCATCACCGACCATCAAGTAATCGAAAAACGCACATATTCTCCTCCCGTCGGGAAGGAGCAATAGATTGCAGTCCTGGCCAAGGTCTCCGATCATGCCCGATTGACCGTGAGCACGCTACTTGGATTCCACTATACCTACACGGCTACGGGCAGGACTGCAGGATTTCGGTGATTTCAGAGATTACAAGGATTTGATGAATCGGATTACCGGGAACTACAGTAATGTGCAGTTTTCCTGTGGTGGCTCAGAATTACGCAGTTCCTGTAATGCGATCACTACTTACCTGTGAGCTCGGTGATACCGTTCCGCGAGGCATGTGGTACACTGTCGGCCCATCTCGGCGACCGCTGGTTGATTTGGCTGTGTTTGGATGTGGACTTCGCGTTTTTTCGTCTTTCCCCCTCGTCAAGGCTGACGAGCCCGTCGCCCATCCGTTGTCTCCACCCCCGTCCTCCTCCTCCCTCCCACATATCCCCCGCTTCGATGCGCACCCTCCCCTGACGTTTTTTCCCGGCTATCCGTTAATATCTGCGTGCCACCGCGGTCTTGATACCTCTCGCCTTTCCACGCCGCACGGTTCGACAAGCTGCCCCCTGCACTTTCCTCCTTCATTTTCTAGCGTTCTTGCACGCTTGTCCCGTCACTCGTCCGAGCCCGTGCTACGATTCCGTGACCCGAATGCACCCTCCCTGCTAGCTAGCATTACATGGCCTACCTGCTGTATCCGCACTGTTTTATAATAATTATAAATTTTCCGATAACGCTTGCGCTTGCGCGAAGGTTAAAATTTCCAAATGCGAGCGGTGCTGCCGCCAGCGCAGGCAATGGTGGAAACCTGGTGGATTTGGCTGTCGGTGTTAACGGATCCGAAGTGCACAGCCCGGATTACAGGAATCTTGTCAATTGCACCACTCACAGGAAACACTTGGGCGATTGCTCGCTTCCTGTGAGCGCCCAAATCACCGAAATCCTGCAGTCCTGCCGGTAGCCGTGTATTGGTATTCTCATCTACGGCAAGACTGGGGCGATCAGCACAGCATAGTGATTCCACAGCACTGAGCAGAGCAAACGAGGCGGAGATTGAATACCTCAGTATAAACCTGATGCGGTAAGTTCCGGCTTTTTTGCGCTTCTCTCTGCTTTTGCTCGCCATGAGCGCATGCCCTGGTCCTCCTGCCGACCGCGCATTGCTCGCATTACAGCCACGGAGCGCTCAAAAGGCTAGCGGGCTCCCCGCGCTGCCTTCCGAAATTCTCGTTGCAGCTCTGGAGTACCTTCCTCAGGCTGACCTTCGACGCGCAGCCGGCGTTTCTAGCACTATCAGAGCAGCCTCGAAGCGCGCCGGGCTTTACATCCGCTATGCAATAAAGTGGCGCCTCGCTGGCGGCATTTTTGCTCATCTCAAGGAGTTGATGACAGTCATTGCTCACGCTGTGGAATACAACTGCCGCGTAGGCATCGAGTTCACATGCGATGACTACGTTCCCGAGCCCCCCGAAATGAGTCCAGCACTCGAGGAACTCATGCGCGAGACAGCAAAACTTGCAGCATCGATAATCTGCACCGCCCTGCGACTTCTCGTATTCCTCCGCCTCGCGATCCCCTCCTGTGTCCGCAGGGAATTTGACGCCGAGCTCTGTCACCCCGCACCTCATCTTCACACTTTAGAGCTGCTAGAATGCGGCATACAGGGCCTAATGCGCGAGGCTCCCTTCACGCCGTTGCCGTCGGACCTCTTTGGCGGCCAGGCGCCAAGACTACGCAGCGTCACGCTCGCGTACATCCCGCTTCCACCAGCGCCAATTCTCTGCTTTGCCAACGTGCGGCGCCTCCATCTCCAGCACATGGACGTGTTCCCCTCCATGGACGTCGCGCGTCACTTCCCGCGCATGCGCGACCTCGAGATCGAGTACGTACGCGAGTGCCTGCCGCAGCCACTGGAATTCGATCTGCGCGGCCTCGCGCTGCACCGGCTCGCCATCGACACGAACGACAGCGAGCATCTGCTGCCCTTCGTCCACGGCATGCTCGACCTCGCGGCAATACCCATTCTCGAGCACCAGCGCGACGTTACCCAGTACGGCATCACTCTCGACGCGTGCAACGCCGCCGATGACGAATGCATCGGGTGTGCGTGGCCTGACACACTCCCCGCTGCCGACCGCTTGGATCTCTGCGCGCGCGTCAGCGAGAGCGGCATCATCGACGAGGACGTCAACATCGTCGTTGCTCCCCGTCGCGCCGCCACTCAGAGTCATGGCATCCGGCGGCTCTTTGTGCTGCGCGGCTGGGAGATCGACGAGCCGTACTACCCCTATTCCACCACGCGCCAGGGCTGACGTACGTCCGGCTCGACAACACGTACCTCCCGGGCCTACTCCACAGCCGGCTAGAGCTGCCGTCTCTGCGTGAGCTGCGCGTTGACCTGCTCGCCGGGAAACAGCACGCCGAAATGCTCTGGCCGCCGGCATCGGGCATTACTCTCGGCGCCACTGACTCCGACTCTGAATGTGACTGCAACGTGCAGGCGGCCTCAGAGGACGAAGAGCGCTTATCGTGCCCAGCACTGGACGCTCTTATTATTCACGCCGTGGACACGCCTATGCGCGTTCAGGCCGCGGAGGCCGCCCCGCTTGGTCGCGCGCTCGGACACCAGGGGCGCGCGCGGCTCGTGCTCTGCGGCGTGACGTTCCATGGTCCCTGTACGAAATCCCAGCAGCAACAGCGCCTTCGGACAGTTGAGCAGGTGTTTTGCGCTGTGGTGTTCACGCCATTCTCAGGTGGCTGCTCTCTCAAGGAACGCGACGACGATATCTGGAGCTATTGACGGATTATGGTTCTACTACTCACATCTACAAGCTCCTTACTAATGCCAGTACCACTCACTTGCCTAATCAATACCATCATGTCGAGAATTAGTCACTACATTTTGAATGGGAGCTTGAGCTGCGCGCTCCAAATTCACTCTGTGAAGCCGCAAACGAACATACCCTTCTAGAGCGCAGCAGTACCCAACTGGATCAGAATCACGACAAGAATCTTATCGCGTAATAAAAATTTATGTCACATTCTACACGCAAGTAAAGACATGCTAAGAACAGTCAATCAGAAAACGGGTCCAGGACAATCACTACAGCAAATAGTACAGACACGGACTGGCTGGCGACTTATCTTGTGAACAACGGAAACAGATGCATTGTATTGATGTTCATATCCTCTCCATTGTCGCGGTAGCGTTGTGCCACGAGTGGCGCAGTGAGAGCGATCTCCTCACGAACGTCCGTGAATATGGGCGCAAGGGGCTCACGCGAAGCAAAGCTGGCGAAACGGACGCCGATCAGCTGCAGCACCGCATCCTGGCCCGACTGCGCGCGCGCAGTCAGCCCAAGCAATCCTGAGAGCAAAACTATAGGCTTGATATCGACCTCCACGCCAGAGCCAACGTCCATAGCGAGCAGCGAGAGCGTGCGGAGTGCCGGGCAGCACACCGCGCTGTCAACAAACTTCGCCTGTCCGCGTTCCAGCAAACACGACGCGGAAATGCGATACGCGGGCGGCACACGAGCGTCCGCCGTGCAGTCGATAACCAGCTCAGCGAGCGCGTGGAGGGTGACACGGCACGCGAGGAAATAGCGCAGCAAGTCCAGGTTGAAGGTGAGCGTGCGAATGCGCGCGCCGAGCAGCCTGAGGTCCTTGAGCAGTGCCGTGTCGTGCGAGCTGTAACCGTCGCAAAGACATATTGTGCGTGTCCAGGCGCCGTCTGGCGGGCCCACAGAAAAGCGCATCAGACGGCCGTTGTACACAATGTGTGCGTCTAACTGCGCCCCGCCCTTGCTTCCAGTGACGGCGTCCTGCGGCCAAAGTATACCGCCCCACTGCCAGCGCGACACATCGCCGATCTGCTCCAGGCAGCGCAGTTCGCCAGAAGCACAGTGCTTATGATACAGTGAGATATTTTCTGTACAGATAAGCTACATGAAGAGTTCAGGGAAGGAATGAAGCGACAGTTCAGTTATCCTCGTTCCAGCGACCCTCATCAATGTCCGCAGGCGAGTCGCTACCGCAGAACTCAACGCGATCGACGCGCGAGAACGTCTGCTTGAGAAGCCTGCGAGCAATGGGTTCGCTGAACTCGACGCCGACAAGCGCGAGGGTCGCCCTCTCCCTTGCGGGCCGTGCAATCTGGGACAGCGCGCGGCCGAGGAACGCGGCCTCCTGCGAGTCAACGCACGTGGGCGCGTCCAGCGCGAAGAGCGCGAGCGTCTCGAGGTTGGGACAATGGACATGGCGGTAGCTCTCCTCGCTGAACGTCGGCGCGGACTTTTCGCTCTCGTCGAAGGAAAGCCAGTTGATCTCTAACCCGTCCTGCTCGTCGTGCTCGTCGTGCCAGTCGGGTGGCCACAGCATCGTGGCCCGGCTGTTCCACTCCTCCGAGCCGAAATCAATCTGGAGATCGAGTAGCGCGTCAAGAGAGAGACCGTTGCATTCGAGAAAGCATGTGAGGCAGATATTGTCCATGCGCAGATACGTGAGGCGGCTGCCAATGCCGGGGATGCCGCCGATCGGACACTGGGAGCCATGGCTCCATTCGCTGAAGCGACATATCCGCAGCCAGTCACGATGTTCGGGCACAATATGCACGTTCATGTCTGGGCAGCACATCGAGAGCCGGATGCTGAGCAAGTCGTCCGTCTTGAGTCGCCACATCGGGTCGGTCCAAACGACACCGATCGCCTCGTAATCGATAGTAGGTACGGAGCAAAGGGCGAGTGTGCGCGCAATGGAGGGAACGAGAGAATCTTCATCATGCCAGTCATCTAGGACGAGTTTTCGCAGCGAAATGCCGTCCAAGTTGAAGCACGGCGGGCGCGGCGAGATCGATGAGTCGGGAAGGAAAGACAGACGAAGGGTGCTAAGGCACGGGAAGTGACAGGCAAAATTTGTATCCGGAAAGAGATACCAATAGTCGAGAGCGCAATCAGTGACCCTAGAAAACACTGAGAGACAGTCTGGCCCCAGAAACACATTGCCAAGCGCAATTCGGCGCAGACGCGGAGCAAAGCCAGAGAACAAATTCCCGGGAACTAGATAACGACTCTTTGGGGAATCAGAGAAGTTCCTCAGTTCGAGGTTCTGCAAGAATGGCGCTGGATGGCTCAGAGCGGCGTCGATTAGAGCAAAGAATTCGGGGCGGTCGAGGCACAGCGTCAGAGAAACTAGGACAGGAAAAGCCTTGGTGACAATAGAAAGAACTTCGAGCGCCATTGCGATTTCGATGGGCACATCCCATTTGACGCAGAAGAAATTAGCAAACCGCAAGCTGAGGCGGAGGTCGTGATCAAGGACGTGCTGCAGGACTCGATGCAAATTGGCGAGATTGGCATGGCTCCGAATTATTCGGTGTATGTAGAGGCCAGCGCGCCATGCAGATGCGTAGAACGTGCGCGATACAGCTGCAGCGCACCAAAGGTCGTCCTGGTCCAGATACTCGAGCACTTCGGTGACAAGCTCCGCGGGCATTTGTTCAGCGCAAGCGCGCAAAGCTTTCGCAGGAGCTAACGTGGTAGCAGGCGCTGGACGTAGGCTTCGGCGCCTGGTCATGGTCGACGTAAGCGGAGAAAAACGATTTCGGTCGGAGATTTGTCAATCCGGCGTTAAACGGAGATACATATCTGCCGCCCGTAATTTGCGCGAATACAAACGCAACGCGTTCTTTCGCCCCCAGCACGTTGCAGAAAGGAGCGCGTCAAACTGTTTTGGGTTGTGAGACTGCTGCCTTCCATTTTGCATCTCAATACTTTCTCCACTCCATTATTGCCGTCTCAGAGGGTCATTCGGCACCGAAAACAGGCTGCCACTGGTAGATCAACATGGGCAGAAGGCCACTCAGGGCCACTCTGTTGAATTTCCGCTCATACAGAAGCAGTTTCTATATCTCCATTTTTCATAAGTTAAGCGTCACTGAGACTGGGAGCGCGGCAGGCCCGGATGTGCGATATCTCGACTCTCGCGCTCAGAGCCAACAGTCGCACTCCACCATAGCCAAAACAGTCTGTAACTGTTATGGCCAAAACCATCTGCACCTGTCACAACTTGAAACGGCGAGCACGGCGGGGTATCAGAATGCGCCGAATGCTCGGACGAACGACTGCGTATCTGACAGGCTAGAGCGCGTCGCCGTGCCATGCGAGAAGTACCTTTTTTGGCAACTGCAATGGACATTGGCGGCGAACCGCGCTTGAAGTTGAAGGCGCTGGCGAGCGGGCTGAACGAGGTGCACTTGCTGGAACGGGGCTCAACAGAGTCAACACGGGTCGGTCTGCCAACCTGGAACTGGCCCGCGCTGTGCCGACTTTCCTTGTCAGGCTTGCCCCTGGCTCCCAAGTCTCGCCTTGATATTGACATCTCCGCCTCGTCCGTGCTCCTGCGGCCGGTCAGCCTCGAGGTTCGAGTCGAAGACCCAGATCTGGGGTCACGCGCTTGATGCACATAGCACCAGCGGACGCGCAGCCCTTTTTAATCGATTGCTCCCCGGCTCTGCTATAAGTACGGAGTCAATCGGTGCAATTCCCGTGGGAGCGAGCCTGCTAAGCATGAGGGAATGAGGGACGTTGTACGAGACCTTAGTCTGTGCTCGAGATTCACTCCCGGTGTTAGTTTAAGTTAGTCGTCATCAGCCTCAAAGCAAACGATTGATCATTACCTACAAAGAACGTGTACGTAGCAACATAAGAACAACAACGAGCGAATGTGTGATTGTATACTTAATACTAGAGAAGCGTGCGTTATGGACCCAAGAAAGCGCGACAAACATCCATTAGTGACTGGACCGAGTGTACGGTGGCAACATCGTCCCGCCGTCCTCTTCGTGCGACGGCCGCCGATCTATTTTACCAGTAGAACCCTGGAATGACTTTGGCGGAGGACCGAGAATAGGCGGTGGCGGGGGTGACACTGAGTAGGCCATGATATAAGACGGCGATTCGGTGCGATGCCCAAGGCCAGGCGGCGGCGTGCGCGCTGGCGTGTTAGTCGACGTCGCGCTCTACCGAGTAGTAAGTTAGCTCCATCGATCTGCACCACAAAAGCGAGACATACGAGATCTGAACTAGGCGACACGCTCTGATGATGCAACGTGTACGGCGACAGCTCGCCGGCGCTAGCGCTCAACACGCTCTGCCGTCTCCCCTTGCCGCGGCGCATAGGCACGGGCTTCTCGGAGCCGTCGTATTCGTATTCTGCGTCGTGCTTGGGGACGGCGATGAAGCACCCACGACGATGGCGGTGTCGCCGGAACAGCCAGAATGCGAGGACGGAGAGCGCGAAGGTGAGGACGAACGCGCCAGCGGTGACGCCGGCGATCGCGCCGGTTGAGAATGTTTTCTGGGACGAGACGACGACGGGAGTCGTAGGCGCTGCGCCGCCGTTTCCGACGGCGCTTTGTGGGCCCTGCGATGTCGAATTGCTGCGAAAGTGACGCGCGTCAGGCCATTTTTCTCAGGAACATCTGGAGCAACTACTTACCTCGACGAACCAGGATCATACCTGCGTAAAAAAATGTCAGAGGGAGAGCAATATCGAGCACGAGCGACGCGGGACGCACTGCACGGCGAAAAACTGCATGTAGCTGTCATCCCACGTCGACGCGGGGTCCCTGGCCGTCAGGGTCGCCGACACCGTGTGCTCGCCAAGCGCAAGCCCGTCCGCGACGAACGGCGCACCGCAGTGCGGCGCGTCCGAGTAGCCGGTGAGTGTGGCGGCCGGCGTGCCGTCGAGGCTGACGGTGTAAATCCCGTGGTCCTGACGCGACTCCATGACGAGGCGAACCGCAACGCCTGTTGGGAGTGGACGCTCAGTCGGCGACAGCAGAGTCAGAGAGCGCTCGCACGCACCGGTAAACGTGAACGCGAATCCATTCCCGAAGCCCCACGTCTCGCGCGACTTGACGCCCAGCCTGCACACGTCGCCTCCGCTGGCGTTGACGCCGCCGCCGGTGGGCGGGTCGATGCCCGGCCGAATCTCGAACAGGTCGTCCTTCCAGCTCGACCCGGAGTAGACAATCCGCCCGTCGTGCGCGGGCACTGTGACCAGCGGCATCCGCGTGGGAGAAGGAAAAGAAACGAAGCGCCCGAGCTGAACTTTGTGCAGAATTTGACATGAACTCCGGACATGGGCGGGGCACCGCCACTGATCGCGCCTGCAGATCGTTGCGGGCGATCTGGACGGATTCGACATGGATTTCCATAGGATCGACGGGACGCTGAGCAGCGCTGCATCCAGCACCTGAGAAGGAACGCCGAGGGCGTTGTGTAGCTCTGAAATGCCATTCGCGTGCCAGGCAGCCAGAATAGTCAAACGTTTACCCTTCTGGTATATCGCCGGTGACGTCCGATATGAGCGGTCACCAACTCCAGTTTTGCACATTGAATATCCTGCTCTGAATCTTTGCCAATTAACACGGAATGGCACTTCAGGTCACCAGCTGAAGCCAGGCGCTTCCAGACCGTCACCTTTCCCAAACTCTCAACTCGAGATATGAAGCTGCATCAGCGAACTTCCCATTAATATTTCAGTGGAGTCTCGGACAGAGCACCGTCGTTACGAGTAGACACCACAGCGATGTGCAATTCCTATGGCCAAAGTTCAACACCTTGCGGATCTAAAGCTCGTTAGATCCGCAAATGCAAATCTCCGACCGAGATCATTTTGCTCCGCTGACATCGACTCGGACGACGACCCAGACGGCGCAGCCTTCGTCCAGCGCCAGACACAACTCCGCAAGCTCTGCGCGCTGGCGCGGAACGAATGCGCAGAGCCTGTTACCGAACTCGAACTACTCGAGGATCTGGATCAGGGCGCGCCAGCCGCCTCACGCGCTAGCTACACCCGCATGACGCGCTGGCCTCTGGACCTCTGATGTTCAAGTTTCTACAGACCTTACAGTATCATACTGCGCGGCGGCAGTAGACTCTACGTGTCGTTCTCCCGGCGCTGCCAATCGCGACGATACAACGCAAAATTCCTGGCAACTATGCTTGCACCATGCCTGTTCTAGTCTGCTTATCTCTGGGGGCGTACGACTCATTCAGTCATCCTGTAAACGACACGCGTCGCCATCCAGCGCCGAGTCTGGTGGCCCTTCGCTTACTTATCTTCTGCGCTATACGTGCCAGTGAGCCGGTTGACTGCAACTGCACCGACCAGGAGAGTCTGTTGTCAGGCTTATACCTCACTTGCGCCGCGGCACACACAGCGCCGTGTGTTCAGGGTCTGGCCCCTGTCATAATCGCCTATCCTTCTATTCGCCGCCATCATGACTTTCCCGACGTTGACTCGCCTGCCAAACTCCTTGCATTCACGGTGTTTTCTCTAGCTTTTGACCTGCGCCATGCGCGCGCGCACCAGGAGCTGCCCCTCGAGCTCGCCATCACGATATTCGAATATCTTCCACAAAACGACCTCCGCCGCGCGTCCTCGGTATCGCGCACGCTTTACTGCGTCGCGCAAGCGGCGGGGCTCTACATCCATCGAGCCATAACATTTGATGGACGATTCAACATGCCGCAGGTCACCGAGGCCTTCGTCGCGGTCGGGCGAACATGCAATCAACAAGCCTAACGGGCCAGGCCTTGCGCTCACCATCTACGACAACGTTCAACGAAATGCTGCTTGATCTCCTTCCCATCATTACTGCGGCACTTCCGGGGCTCGTCTATCTCAACATTGGCGCTCCCGCGGAGTGCAGCAGCGCGCTGCATGACGCCCTCTGTTCTCCTGCTCCGCGTCTTCGCGTTTTCGCGCTCTGTCATTTCGACGACATCTACTCGCCCAATCAATTCCCTTTTCTCCCCCATAATCTGTTCGGGGAGTACGCGCATCGCCTGCGCGTGGTTTCCTTGGGCATCAGTTCACTTGACGATGTACTCCCGGAGCCCATTCCAGCCACAGCCTGCAAGACGTCCTTTTCGATACTTTTTGGGTGGCACAATAGGCTTTGAGAACACTTTGAAAAATTTCGTGCATTAGTGCCAATGCACGAACTTTTTTCAATGCTTTTTCACTTCCTTTTGTGCCACTGAGAATATGCTGAAAAGGACATATTGCGGGCTGTGAGTGTTCCACCACATACGGCGGGCAAACCTAATTCTTTCCAAAACAGACGAGTATCTGCAGCCTGCGCGCTTATTCCCCAATATTCGCGCCCTCTTTCTTTCGCAAGATAGGTTTGTGCACGTTCATCTTCCCTTCCCACACGCTGGCCAATTACCCATCCCTCACGTCTCCAGTTACCCTTCCTGCACGATCTTTATCCCTTCCCACACGATCTTTATGCCTTCCTGCACGTGCAGTATGCCTTCCTACACGTCCATTATTACCCTTCCCACACGCTCCAATAACCCTTCTAACACGCTCCAATAACCCTTCTAACACGTCCTTATAACCCTTCCTACACGCTGGTATTACCCTTCTTACACGTCCTTATAACCCTTCCTGCACGTTCTAGTATCCCTTCCTGCACGCTCCCAGGGAGAACTCTAGTACACATCAAAGGAGTGCTCCAGAAATTCTGGAAACTGGATGACAAATATTTAGAATTCAGATAAAAAATAATGGGATACTTATCAGGACCCTGGGTGCTGTGCATGATTTGATATCGAGTTTGCTTTCCTTTTTGGGTGGGTGCGAGTGATGCTGAACTCTACAGCACCAGAAACAGACTGCCAAAAATCCCGGTTATACATTCATAAATCACCATAATACAAATGAAAAATACCTGGCCAGTTTGCGGAGTTCAATCGCATTTCCAAATCTGGTAACAAATCCTGTTTGAGCTCGCACTACAGCCTACATGGCACAACCATCCTTGAGTGCAAAAATACTGTTATATTGCAACTCATTCATGAGCATTTCCAGAAGGTGGGAGCAGGGAAGAAGGGAGAATAATTTGAAATGACGGCATGACAAGTAAGGACAGAATATATATATGATAGAGAACATACAGCTGACAAAGGAAAAATACACACTGCACAGCCTCTTGAACTTTCTGAACATTTGGTAAAACCTCAGCTGCCCAATGGGGTAGTCGGACTGCCAGTACGGCTGGACCAATTACTTCATTTGGGGAGGATAAACTTTCTGAACACAAAATTGCTATGCTATAAAAATGACACAGGTACAGTCAACGGGGCTAACCAGAAGCAAGCAAATGCAAAGGGAATCAAGAGAGTCAAGCTGGGGATGTGAACAAAGAAATGATATCACTCTTTGACACTTCACGGGCAAAGTCTATGACTGTGTGTGAACACAACAATGATTGATAAAATCGGGGCATTGGGAGGAAATGGGAGAGGAGCAGTGTGTGATTTCAAAAGTTGATACCATGCACCAAATGAGGGGGATTGTGTGTGACTCAAAGAAACGTCACAGTGTGCTGCATAAACCACTGACCAGGAGGCATAGCCAACCAGGAAGTACTCAGGAGGGGAAGGTTGTACACATAACAGACCAGATCCGACCTAGGGTACACAGCTCGATGATAGCTGGTAACTATAGCCGGTCCAGAGGCAAAGGAAGCACAGCCACAAGACCCTACAGAACAGAGGTGCGGAATAGAAGGGGGAAAGATAGGGGAGGTGACGGAGGGCAAAGACACAAATAGAAGGACACTGAGGTACTGCGGCAGCATGAGGGGACAGTGACAAAGCGAATGAAAGTGGAAACACCGAAGGTGGCAACAAAAGGAAGGTGCAGGGAATCATACTAAACTAGAGTCCATGTCTATAGGGGTATTGGGCCGGTATCTGAGAAGGGCCGAGAAGGAGGAGTGCAGCAGCAGCTGTGCAGCGAATGGCCAAGACCGAGGAATGCGTGCTGCGGTGTGGCGGGTGGTCGAGATCCACCATTGAGGTACTCCAGGTGAAGGGTCCGACTGACTAGTGTATGGCCCAACTCGCAGCCATCCTGCGAATTGGGTCCATAATAGCCCAGAAACGCTGGTGCGCCCCAGAACTTGTCCGTTCTTCCTTGTCTCTCTCTCCTCTCTTGGGCGTCGGTCTCGGCGAGTGACAAGCGCTCTGCCGTGACAGAAACCCAGTCATTGTGATTCCATCAAGCTATTCCACGGTCCATTGTGTCATCCAAACAGCAGATACAACCACAGCACTCACATAGATGATTGGCTGACTTTCTTGGAGCAATAAGCTGAGTCACCAGCTCTCAAGAACAATTCACATTGGCTCATGAACACGAATTGCACAACCCTTGTGCAATCACAGCTTGTATGTGACTTCCATGCACTCTTCCTATTGCATGGACATTTCTGGTACAGCTCGTAATGAGATCTTTGTTGGCTAGGCTGCTGTATAATGTGTCGTTAGGTAGTTTTGCCCCAGCACAGTGGCTCACAAGCATTCAGCTTACCAGTGGTACAGTTTTGTGCACTCTGGAGCTCAGTTCTTGTCCTCGCACTTGTCCTCCATTCTAGTTTGTACCAAATCAAAATCTCAGTTACCCCCAGCCATCTCCGTTGGCTTCAAATCCAGTTCCTCCCGCTCCCCTGGTGCATGGCCCCGACTCGCATGGTTCCACACTATCCATTCCCTCTCCACCATGTCATTTCCTCACAATCTGTGTTACATGTGTTCACCATGTTCACGCAGTCATAGACTTCCCCTGTGCAGGCACAAAGGCAAAGCACACACCTGCTTCACTTACCTCCTCTCCCACACAATCCGTAGTTGCTAACACCTCAGATACAAAGTTGGGTTCTGTCTCGTCTCCATAATTCACTTTCAGGGTTTTGATCACACACTCAAAGCCCCTTTCTGTCACGGCAGAGCGCTCGTCACTCGCCGAGACTGACGCCCAAGAGAGGAGAGAGGGACGAGGAAGAACGGACAAGCGGTACAATTGACCAGACCAAACCTAAGGTACACATATCTACACCCCACAGCCTATATACCCATCCCCAAGGACTGCTGATCTGGCCCAGGGTGATCCCGGAGCTAATGGACAATTCCTCCATCACCGCCAATGGTGCCGACTCCCCACAAAACCTCCAGTCGAGCATAGTCCGAGGCAGGGCGAAGGTGCCGAGGTACACTACACACACCGAGGACACAGACCGAGAAGGCGGGCGTCGCACGGGAGCACGGGGATGGCACCAAGCTGCTGAGAGCATGGGCCAAGGGTCTGAGGGTGTAGCTGAGCTTGTACCAGGCAATGATAACCTACGTACTACCCATCCGAGGGGTACCGCGCCAGTGGGAAGTCCAGTAGGAGCGTTCCCCGAGCCTCCGAGACTGCGTAGGGCGACCAGCAGGGTCCGTCCGAGGTCCGAAGAGGGTCCCCAAGCCTGTCCTGAGCATCACAACGCCCGTGCCTGACGCATACAACGAGGTGAGAGCTGCCAAACCATGGTCCGAGGGTAGGAAGCCTTCACTGAGCCGAATTGGGGTATGCGCCGAGGTCGTCTCACCCCATAGACAGATGGAGAGCGGCGCATAGTGTCACGGTGACTGCTATATCACTCTCCGAGACGACGCCTGAGGGGTAGGGATGAGTGAGGAGAAGGAGGCGCGGATAAGCGGTATGATAGACCAGACCAAACCTAAGGTACAAGAGGGGGCTCCGGCCCAGGTATATATACTACGGAATCAAGGCCGAGGGGGCCCGCGGCCCAATTGCGCCACCGGCCGGGTGTCATGCGGGCGCCACAGATCAAGCCGAGGGAGACCGCCGGGGTGCCCTCAGCGAGACAGGAAACTCGGGATAAATAGAGCCCAACCAAACCAGAAACATCCCGTCGTATTACCCTTCTCCTGGGAAGAGGCCGAAACGCTCGCCGAGCGGGGAGACCGATAGGACGCGCCGACGGAGGGCCTGCGGGTTCGGGCGAAAGGAATCTGGGGCGCCCAAATGAAGTGCGAGGACCACGGGACGGCGAAATGAGGCAGCGGGGGAGGAGGGGACCAACGAAAACCGCAACACATAGATCATATCCCAGGTCGCACAGCCTGAGGCCTACAACCCTGGCCAAGTCTCAGTCCGAGGGCAAACAGTGCACCGACTGTATGCAGCAGCGACCGAACGCTCGGCGAAGTGGCGTAAAGCCCGCGGACGAACGGACAAAGCTTGCGACGGCCATGATGACCGCAACACTTTCCCTCGAAATCTACACCTCTATTCTCTCATGTATTGGGTATACTCGACCCACCTACCGTTTTGTCTGCAGCTCCTATGTAGTCCTGCTTACTCTCTCTAGCAATGCTCATGAATGAGTTGCAATATAACAGTATTTTTGCACTCAAGGATGGTTGTGCCATGTAGGCTGTAGTGCGAGCTCAAACAGGATTTGTTACCAGATTTGGAAATGCGATTGAACTCCGCAAACTGGCCAGGTATTTTTCATTTGTATTATGGTGATTTATGAATGTATAACTGGGATTTTTGGCAGTCTGTTTCTGGTGCTGTAGAGTTCAGCATCACTCGCACCCACCCAAAAAGGAAAGCAAACTCGATATCAAATCATGCACAGCACCCAGGGTCCTGATAAGTATCCCATTATTTTTTATCTGAATTCTAAATATTTGTCATCCAGTTTCCAGAATTTTTGGAGCACTCCTTTGATGTGTACTAGAGTTCTCCCTGGGAGCGTGCAGGAAGGGATACTAGAACGTGCAGGAAGGGTTATAAGGACGTGTAAGAAGGGTTATACCAGCGTGTAGGAAGGGTTATAAGGACGTGTTAGAAGGGTTATTGGAGCGTGTTAGAAGGGTAATAATGGACGTGTAGGAAGGCATACTGCACGTGCAGGAAGGCATAAAGATCGTGTGGGAAGGGTTTGTAGAGACGTGTAGGAAGGGTAATTACAAAGATCGTGCAGGAAGGGAAAGTCAACGTGTGGGATGGGAAATGGAACGTGAGGAAACAGATTTTTGCTTTCTTTCGGCGGTCAGTGCGCACAATTACGACACCGTCCAGCTCGACACGGTAGTCGATCTCCGGGGCCACACTCTCGACCACTTTTCTTTCTCTCGCGCACTACTGGCGTCTGTGCGCTCGGACATCCCGTTGCTTGACCTGCGGTACGTCGAGCAGATCGGACCACTGCGATGGGACGAGACGCTACTGCCAGCAGATGCACTGCGCGGCCCGGTCCACGCACACTTCACGCGTGTCGGCAGTCCTATGCGTTTCTCCTTCGGTCCACGGAATGACTCCTGGACGCGAGCCCTCCGCGCCTCCCTCGTGCTCCGCCAGAACCTCATTCTGCTCAACGCGCTCCTCGTCGTGCTCACGATACACATGTACCTTGGCGACTTCGTGGAGTGCAAAGTCGCCCTTGACGTGTTCACGGAGCTGATCGTCGACCTGACGAAGTACTACTGGGTCTGCCCCAGGCCGCGTTACTTTCCCGCGCCCGGATGCGGTGTGCGCTGCCCAGCCCTCAACACACTCACATTCCTTTCTGCCGACGGCAAGGGCGAGACGGGCGATTGTGTCGTGTTCATAGGTCATCTTCCTTCCTAACGCTGCTCTGCTCGATATTATTACCGTACAATGGCATTTCTGCCAGTGTAAAGCTTTCCATGCTTGTCTCCATGGCAATCTGCCCGCCCTGGCTAAGATGTCAGAATATTAGAGCCTAGCGTATCGGTGCGTCGAGGGGAAAGGGAAAAACATTACAGCAGTGTTCGTGATACGTACCGCGCCGGTAGCGAGTTGGACTGACAGTGACAGCGCGGTTGACAGTTGCTTCAGCTGCCAAATGCACACACTGATAGCGCTCTCACAATAAGTTTATTACAAGTAGGATGCACGAATCACTCTGCACAATACGCCATTAACTCTATACATACCTACGTCTGCAGGCGGAAAGCTCCAGCACTCTGGCAAAAAAGGCTGAGGGATTGACGTTGATGCCGCTGTCCTCACATGTAAAGCATACCCGAACATCATGCACGAGAATCCCCGGGCGCAAATAGGGGCATCGCACTGACAGAATGCCCGCCAAACAGAAACTGCGTGCACAGTGATCGCGCACCGATCAGCGCCCATTGAAGATGCAGATGCCAATCTGAGAATCTGCTTTTGTTGGTCGGTGTGATACGTCGAGCGGCGCGATACGCACACCGATCGAACAACGATCGGCCCCCAATCCGAGTCAAGCAGTCGGCATGGGACTGGGATTGTAGGATAAAGGGAGCGGTTATGCGCGTTGCTTGAAGTCGTGCAGCTGCTCATTCCATTTAAAGCCCCTCGCCTCACCGTTTCAATTTTTGTTCTCGTTCACCATGCGTTTCTCCTTGAGCCTTCTCTTCGTCACCGCAACGTCCCTCGTCGGCAGCCTGGCGCTGCCACAGGGATCGACAGCAGGCTCATCGCCGAGCTCGGCAACTGTTTCGTTCCCGGGCCTGACGCTGTCGCCGCAAGCGCAGACGGCGTGCATCAGCGCGTGCTCGGTCCAGGTGGCAAACGCTAACGTCGCCCTCACGCGCGCGTGCACCTCCGCAACGTGCGTTCTGCATCACATGCATGCCCGACCCAATGCTAAGATGACGACGATATCTAGCGGGAAGAGCGCGGCGGAGTGCCTATGCACGGACAGCACGCTGCTCGCGGACATGCAGACGTGCTTCGGCGCGAAGTGCGCCGAGCTGAAGGGACGTTGCGGTGCGTCGGCTCCCTAGTCGACGAAAACGTGCCTCGAAGGCTGACTCATCGAAGCGGCGACAATCGTTGACAACGGCGCGTCGTCGACCTTCACCAGCGGTACAACAAACACCGGGGGAGCTGGAAGCACTGGCACGACGAATACTGGAGGAGCAAGCAGCACAGGCAAACCCGCCGTCTCCGCGCCCAACGTGTCCTTCCCCGATGTGAAACTCCCCGCGGCGGACCAGAGCGCGTGCATCAAGTCGTGCTCGACGACAGTTGCCAACGCGAACCTCGCTCACACGCATGCGTGCGCCGCAACGTAAGCACTGAGGACTCTGCACTATCTGCGTATACAGGCTGACATTGTTGCGGTTACCAGCGGAAAGGGTGCGGCGAAGTGCCTCTGCACGGACTCGGCGTTGTTAGCCGGCATGCAGACGTGCTTCGCGCAGAAGTGTAAAGAGCTTCAGGGACGGTGTGGTAAGTGCTCTTGCGAGTTCGTGTTGACACTCGGAAAAAACAGCTAACCGCATGATTTGAAGCTGCTGCCATTGTGGACCAAGGCTCGGGGACGAGCTTCGTAGCGGGTAGCACCAGTTCAAGTACAGGCGGTTCGGCGAGCAACGGGGCGGCTGGCGGTTCCGGTGCAAATAGTGGCTCCGCCGGCGGTCAGGGCGGCGGAACTCAAGCCGCTGGAGCAGGCGGCGCCGACAAGAACGGCGGCAATGGTAGTTCAGGCGGCGTAGCATCGAGCAATCCTGCGGCAGCCTATCTGATATTAGCATCGAGCGCTGTCATCGTCAGCGAGCTGTTGCTCTGAGTAGAACCAGCGGCCCGGCTGACGCAGTGTCCTCAATGCATGTGCACAGTAGAACAACGGAAATCAATCGACGATGCATTGATTGTCACAGAGCTGCTGAACCGGAAGCAGCCAATAAAACAATGCAGGCGGCCAGATGAAGCGGCATTGCACCGAGAGCTTAGAACCAGAGAGCGTTCAAGTCCGATAGAGGTGCAACGAGCAGCAGAACCAAAGGGCGGGACGCAGAGCCCGAGTACGCGGAAAAGCCTTCCAAAAGAACAGGCGCTCAGCGCGTCTTTACATCGTCAGGTTCGCAAGTTCGACGAGGTTAGAATCCGGGACAGATCCCGAAGTATCATCGAGAGTGGGAAGGTGCAGCACAGTCCGGCGTAATCACGGCGCAGATTGGAGAACATGTCTCGTTGGAGAGGAACTGCATTTTTTGCTTGGCCTGTCCGAGAGGAGCAAGGCGGCGCAGGGCACCGCGCGCATTCGTAAACTAGCCAAAAAGCTGCGCACGTCATAAGAACACTATTGAACGTCATATTAGTGTAGGAATGGAAGCCGGTGGTCCAGCACCCGAACTCAACGCAACTGATGCGCTCAGAGCTATAAGCAGCTATGGTTGCAGATTGCGGGTGAAGCCATCGCCTGCGCTTGCGCGCGTCGCGAGCCAGGCAATGTCAGTCCGGCACAATATCTGATGGTAATTTCAAGACTGCCAGAGCCGACGAGTTGAACGGCAAGCCGATGCGGTCGGAAAAAATTGGGGGGAGGTAATTTAGTCTCCGCTTCAACTCAAGGGGTGGGCGCCGGCAAACTCCGATACACGATGTCGGTGGGGGGTGGGTCCAGCAAACCGCTTGTTGAGATTTTTCAGAGCTTAAAATTATTTTTTATTTGACGTCATTCGTGAGAGAAATTGAGTGTCTTTTGAAGATTTGCACCTTTTGTCGAAGATTCCGGGATATTTCGGACCCGAAAACGGGACCTGATCTGCAATCTCGCTTGCCCGTTCTCCATCATCGCGTCGGCGCCGCTATGCATAGTGAGCGCACCTCCTCCTGGCAGCACATCCGGCGTGCAGCTGCTGGTCAGAGGGCCTGTTGCCAACTCTGGCAGCCTGTGCGCCTGGCTAGCTGAGCACGAGGCGTCACCGACCAGGTCGGCCGCTCACCGCGTCGGGCGACGACGCGACCAGGGGCAATATACCCCTTAATGGTCATACGCAACGCCATGCGGAACCTTCTTGGACTGCGCCCCAGTTTCTTTCTCTCTTGACTTTGCTGGCTGTCGTCGCCTATTCGTCTATGTCTGCTTTGCCCGCTCCCACACCGAGCACTGGCGCGCTGTCTGCTCCTCCACCATTATGCCCCTACAGGACGAAAGCTGAGATTGCGGCCCTTACACCGGAAGAGCGCGCTGTGGACCCCAACCAAAACGCGGTGGGTAGCTTCGCGCCGTGCATAGACCTAGAAGTTGACTCGTGTGTCAGTGGACTGCCGACAGTAAGCTCAAATGCTTCTGTGGCGTCGTCGTGCACGTTACAACTGCCGGCTATAAGAATATGATTCCGCACTGGGCGGGCAAGGAACATCGTAATGGCTTGGTTGTCTCTGGCACTCGCTCAATCAAAAGCTACTTCTCGACGGCTGTCCCTCTCAAGCAAGCACCCCGCCCGCCTCCTCTACGGAGTGGTGCACCCCACGCTGCTGTTTCACCGCGACAGGGTCTGCACGGCGATTCTCTTCCCATGAGTGCTGCTACAGACCGCTCAGTCGCGCCGCAGAAGACTTTTATTTCACCGCTGGTCCAGAAGCTATTCTCTGCGTCGTGTTTGCTTCCCGTGTCCGTTCCGCTAGCTACTGAGGAGGACATACTCGCTCGCTTTGCGCATCCGCCGCCACTTGACCATTCGGATGATGATGAACTGTGGCCGGTTCTTAACAGCACACTGCACGGCGCTTTCGGCTACATTCACGGCGCGGATGACCTCAAACCGCTTGTTCGTCGAGGTTCCTTGGGGATGGAGGCTTTCTGTAGCTGGATGGACCTTTGCATCCCAAAGGTCGGCGAAGCCCTCTTCGAGCGGAAGGTTGAGCTCTTCATTGAGGCGATGCAAATGCTGTAAGTGCTTCCGCATCCGAATTATCTTTTCTGCATTGACGAGTCCGCACGGAAGGTCTTCCAATTCCGTCAGTGCTCAGTCGCAGCCAAGGGCCGACTCCAGTGCCATGGTCTCGCACGATCAGCCGGAGGTCGACATTCGAGATTCGGCGCCATCAGATGTTGTCGATCTCACGGGCAGCCCTCTGCATTCGCCCATACTCCAGCCTGCTGTGTCTCACCCGGCTCCGCAAGGTCTTGGGAGGTGTATCGGCCACAAAGTCGATCTCCCTCCGGAACTGGAGGCAGGACGAGTTGCACCATGGATTCTCGCAAGCAAGGAGAAGAGCTGGTTTCCTTGCATAGCCAACGTTCTAGAAGGCGAGCTCTTCATGCAATCGAAGAAGTGCCTGCGATCTTCCCGTTCCATCCCCTGCAACGAGTGTGTTGCCGCTTATAACGAATCTGCTGTGCAGAACGCAATCCACCGTCTTCTCTACGGCACATCAGAGCGCACCGCAGACGAGTTCCTCAATATGGATCAACAGCTGAAGAAGCTTGGGGTTGTTCGCCGCCAGCTGAATCAGACAAAGCTCGCAGGTCTCAATACCGCCCGCAGCCTTGTCCGCCGAACCACCACGTTGGACGTGCATAAACGGTTTTTGCTATTTATTGCCACTGGTACGCTTTTACTCGTGTGAAAATGCTTTCTCTAAGCTTTCAATCCTCAGAGAACATCAATCGGCTCAACACTGCCGTTCAGGTGGCGATTCGCAACGGCCGCGGCATCAACGGTGTTCTTGAGCAACTCGTACGCATCAAGGAGGGTCTTTATCACCCCAAGAGCTATGAGCAGCGTGATTATGAGCTCATGCTCTTTCTTTACCGCCTCGGCAGTCAGTCCGCTCTCAACGTGGCGTCTCGCGCGCTTTCCTTGCCCTCGCGGCGTTCTCTCAAACGTAGCGCCACTGAAGAGGCGCTCTGAGTTTCGCCACGTTACCCGAGGCGTGCTCAGACTGTGCATAATATCGACGTGGCCTTTCCGCTTCCAATTGCATCAGCCGCGTCGTCGGCAGGCGTTGTTGGTGTCGGCTTGCTGGTCGATGAGATCAGCGTGGAACGTCGCTTTCGCTACGATCCTCAGTCCAACAGTATCCTGGGGCTCTGTCGCGAGCACTCCGCAAATCTCAGTACCGAATTCAATAGCATGGATGACGCCAATGCCATCTGGCAGGCGGTTCGCGACAACAGGGCCCACTTTGCTTGTGAGGTGTGTAACCTATCTCATGTGTGATCCTGTATTCATTTTCAAAGGCAACTGTCGCTGCGCTAGGCCCACTTCTTGGCGGCCAGCGGCAGTACACAGCTCGTGCCATTCACGTTTCAGGAACCTGTAAGAAGGAAGCTGCTGAACAGCACGCTTCACTTCTCAAGGCGCTCCTGAACGTAATTCCCGATCACACCAAGATGCGTGGCTCGAGACTCTATTTCATAGCTTCACATGGCGAGGCTAAACGGGGTGCTGCACTTGTGCCGCTCTGTTTGGATCACGAGATCCCTGAGTCTTCTCCGATCTACGACAAGGTCTGCAATATGCCGCTGTTCAACACGCTAGTCGGCGACGACGACCTCACCCTGGACAAGGACTTCAAACATCTCTGGAAGCGCTTTCGCGGGTATCTTATCAGCGAGGGAATCATCGACCTCTTTGACCGTCCAATCAGTGCCGACGTAGCCAAAGAGCATCTTCGCCATTGCGGTTTGCCGGATGCTGACATTAACGCGTGGTTCAACCCAAACGACAGGCAGGACGTCCCGCTCGCTGTTGGCCTTCTTGTATCGCTTATGAACCTGCCTCCTGCGTCGCCAGATGACTCTGCTCGAAGCCCACTTTACGAACAGACTCGTCGCTCCCTCCGTCTTCTTGGAGTGCTCTATGGCTGCTTCGTAAAGCCATATACTATGGTTTCGTACTCGCTTCGTGATCAACTGGTCGACCTCGCCACTGGTGCTCATCTCATGCTTCTGGCCTATGCCCATGGCCGCGGCGGCTTTTGTCCGGTGCAGACCTTTGCTGATTGGCTGCACGCCGTAAAAAATGCCTTTATCTGCGTTGCTAAAGCACAGATCGACTTTCCGGAGAACCAATTTTTCCTCATCCTTCTCGGAGACGATAGGCTCGAGAGCCTGTTCGGCGGTGTGCGTTGCATGAGTGGCAACGACACCAACATTGACTTGTACCAATGCTCGAGTCGCCTCACTGCTGCCGCGGAATGCGCTGAGATAGCGAGTGCGCACCCCGAGTGGGTCAAGGGGATATTTCGCCGGCTGCGCGTCCCTGCTCTAGATGGCTCTGGTCAGATCTCAGGCAAGATTGACCATGTTAGTCCTCGCTGCTGGGAAGGCGATGTGTCAGTGTGCAGTGTTTCCGTCAGAACCTGCTGGGCTCTCGGCCGAAGTAGAGCCATCGCTCACCTCGTCGAGTTTGGCCTTCTCGATGCTGAATCTCGACTCGAGGAGTTGGAGAAAGCAGGGCGGGATATTCTGCATCCGCTTGGACGTCCGGTATTCCGACTAGATCTCATTGGCGATGATGAGGTACTTGAGACTTTCGAGGTGCGTGACATCCCGCTAAATGAATGCCGCTCAACATGTCCAAGGATGAGTCTATTTCTGCTGCTGCTCACGCAGACGTGGATTCCCTGGAACCAGACGTCGAGGATATTGCCGGTGCCGATCTTGTGGACAACGCCGCGCGCCATGCACCCTGGATTGACGTTGACGGCAAGCGGGTCTACAAGGCCTCTATCACGCGTATCATGTCCGAGCCAGAGTCGTCCCCTGGTCCCTCGTCCACAGATCGCATTCGACGTGTCCGTGGATACCTGCGTTTTGAGACTCGGTCGATTGACGACACCACCGTAACTTCTGGCGCTGTTACGCAAGATGCTCTACACCTGAGCGATCCGGCAATAACCATTCTACAATGCCGGGAGCGACGATTCCTGGCCGTCATCCAGATTCTAGCGCTGAAGGTCCAGGATGGCCGCGCTCAGTCGATTCCTCTCTCGCAGCTGGTCTCCGAATCCGTTCAAGTTGGATTTCAGGTTCTGGCTCTGTCGCAGCTGCTGAGACTCATTCCGGTACTCGGGAGAGTTTACCTGACGCCACAGATGTGATCGAGCATGACTGGTACAGCGACATGACCTCAGTGCGATTCCACGCTAACAACGGCATGTTGACTACGTCTGGGGTTCTTGTCACGCCATACAGCCCGCATCTGGACATAGGAGCTGATACCCAGCCACGCTTTCTCTTCGCAACGGCAGAGCTCTTAGCAGCATCTGAACTCCTTCTTGAGCGGCTGCGCCAGTTCCCTAGGACGGCTGTGCCAACCGTTCCCGTCGTGGATGCGTTTCCATATGTAATCAAAGGTATGTTCCTATGAGCTAGCAGATTAAATATGACGCTGATAAATCAGGCTCAAATCGCCGCTGCTTTCTGTGTGAGTTCGACGACAGCGACGACACACCGGCAGGCGTTGCAACTGGGCTGGCATGCTCACTTTGCCCTCGTGGCAAGAACTCTCTCGCGAACCCTCCCGCTCAAGTTCAACACCACAGCGCGCACATTCTGTTCGATGCACAGCTCTTGAAATTACGCGACGTCTGTGCATTCTGTCTGCGAAATGGGCTCTGTCGGTTCTACATTCAGAAGGTAAACGGCAAGCCTCAAATCGACTTCGCAAATTCGACGTGTACAATGAAGCCGAAGTTCATGGCGTACGCTCCGGCACTCAAAGCTACAGCAAATTCCCCCTGCACCAACTTTCCGGTACGCTGCCCATTCTGCTCCATAAAGGATCCGCTGGTGTGGCGCTACAATCTGGAGAAGCATTTGCGCAATTGCCATCCTGAGGAGGACGCTACCGAACATCGGGAACTTTGGGAAATTGACAGCGATGAGCGCACTGCCATGGAGGTAATCCGCAATCGCATAGACAGAGCACGATCTCGGAAACCCAAGAAGGCCCAGCCCACACTCAAGGTATCTGAAGCTCATGCGTCTCGTCTGTCATTTCGGTGAGCTGCGGTTCATTCTCCAAATGTGCCTTGGTTTGAGATCTGACATCTGCAGCACGACGGACATGGACATCGACTCTTCTGCACTGTCGGAAGCTCAGGATAGTAACATGTCCATTGAGCCTGAGCGCCATACGTCACCACAACCAGCCAATTCAGACGAACAGGAAGCTGATCAAATAGGACATTCGACCTGTAAGTGAAGCCGATATTTTGGGTTGTTAGAGCTCATTCTCCTCATATACAGCTGCGGAAAAGGACATTGAAACATCGTCAACCACGGCGGCAAGCACCGACGTCCCATATAGCTTCGACATTGCGGAAGTTGGGTTCACACCTCGGCATCACATTGAAACGCGCGGCAGCTCCTCCCGCAAGCGCAAACGCTTCACAGAGACGGTCTGCTTTTGCGATTCCAACGAGTTCATCACCGGCAATGAAGATGAACGCGAGGATCTCGTGCGATGCACTGCGCGTGATTGCGACATGAAATACGTGAGTAGGAGTTCCTTTATATTATATTTCTGACCCCTTCCAGTTTCATCGTGTTTGTGTTTCGAAGGACCTGCAGCGGTGTCTGCTGGGGAAATTTATATGCGATTCCTGTCGTCACAGTGGCAGCACGGCACCCAAGACTCGACGTGTAGGTAGCACGAAGCAGTAGAGGGGCCCACAGAGTCGTTAGAATGGGTATCGGCTTATTTATTACTGTCTAAAGCTCGTTGTAATGTGCACCAATGACTCAATTTGCTTCCGAATACATCCGAGGGTGGGGGGTGGGTCTCGAAAATCGTTATCAGGATTTTTTGGGATGATGTCCAAAATTTTTTTTTCGCCCACCCCTTGCTTCAACTCACTGTCCTCTCCTGGCAACCAACCGCCGTTTGTGATGATTTGGAGATACATTCCTCACGTTTCTGCGCAGGATACACATCTGCTCGCTTCCCGGGACCGATGCACCCTTACGATGCGGGCGTTGTCACTTACTGACTTGAGGGGTCCTCAAACGAGGCGCAGCGTCTCAGCCACATGAACTCTCCTTTGTATCAGCGCCACATCCTGCATCGTGCTTCGACTACCCTGTGCGCTTATGGGCGGTGCCGAGCCGGACAGATTCTCCATCTGCGTGCTCGGTTTACAACTTCTATCTAATAGAGCGCTCGGTGTACAAGATCTCCTTTCCGCGCTGTCATACAACCATCGCAGGCAGCTGGTCGCTCTCTCGACCCTAATCGGCAAAGCAGTGCCTGTATTTCAACAGCTGTCAAACTGTCAAATACCGTCCGCGGTTCATTCCTCTGACGGGGATTCTCTCAATTGGTCCGGGACCTCTGTGATCGACTCAAGGAAAAACCCCATCAACGTTTGGGAGCCTTCCACCTGCCCTAATTCTTGCTGCTTCAACTGTCGTCAAGAGCGGCTCGAGCCAGGAAACATCCAGACCTGACAGGAGAGCTGTGCTTAATGCACGCTTGAGTGCATGGGCGCATCATCGGCGTTCTGCAACCCAAATCACCGCTCAACGACGGGATTCATCGACCCTGCAACCAAATGCTTCTGTGCAAACAACCCTATCTTCCGATTTTGTCAGTTGTCCACCGCCTGCACGTAGGGAGTATAAAAGCCGCTACGAGTCTTTCTCTTCATCTTCACCTTCAGCAGCCGTCACTTATCGTTCTTATCATGCGTTTCACTTTGCTTTTAGTCGCAGTTGCGGCTGGCCTCGCTGCGGCTCAGAACATCACGACTGGGCCTGCTGAGGATGTCGGCCAGTGTCTCATAGCGTGCGCGGAGAAGACGGTCCAAGATAACAGCGCCGCGGCCAATAAATGCGCGGGGATTAAAGACTCGTGAGTTCTCCCCGTTGAACCACCCGTCATCCGGAGGCTGACTTGCACGGACGTTCGTCTCAGCAGCGAGCAGACGCAGTGCATCTGCAAGTCGGATGCTCTCGTATCCGAGCTTCAGACCTGCCTCACCAATACCTGTCCCAACCTGGTCGGCGACATCGACCTCAAGAAGAACTGTGGTATGTATACCCTCAAAACTCTAAGATCCTGCGGCTGAGCGTCACGTACAGCCGATCTCAACGGAGCGCCGTACAGCAAGGCGGCTGCCATGCTTCCTGTGCTCGCCGCGTCGGGCGCTCTGATCACGGGCACGCTTCTCTTTTGAGCCATCGCATTTGCGGGTTGCGCGCGCAGCACGCCTCCGCATCGTACCTTGTAATATTTGCACAGCCATCGCAGGCAATGGCCTCCGCTATGTATGTTACAGCTGTTATATTCGCGAATAAACACACAGTTGGGATTCGAGCACAACCTGCTAGAGCTCTTAGGCATTTATGGTCCTATCAAGCGAAGATAGCGTCCCAAGCGGCTGAGCCTTTTCCACCGTGCGCCTGAC
Source organism: Auricularia sp. M12 (assembly GCA_037042885.1). NCBI lineage: Eukaryota > Fungi > Basidiomycota > Agaricomycetes > Auriculariales > Auriculariaceae > Auricularia > Auricularia sp. M12. The sequence goes on from CM073207.1 coordinate 74,890, forward strand.
ATCGTGACGCTCAGAGATCTCGGAGTCAGAATACGTATGAGCACGACGACAGCATGGCGACACGCTCGCACCTCGGCGGCATGCTGGACCTGCACGAGGAGTCCGGCCAAGCTGCAATCCGCGGCGCGCCGTCGTCCAACGCAAAGCCCGCCCGGCCAGTGATCGACCTGCGTGACCTGCGCGAGATCCTCCTCGACGGCGCGCCCGTGGACAGCATCAAATGGGGTCACGTGTTCGTCTCCACGTGCCACCTGCCGGGCACGAACAAGGGGGAGGTGATGTTCGAGAACGGCGCCAGCACACTCGTGGGCCTCCTTGTTGGCGCGGACGGCGGGCGCTCGCGCGTGCGCCCACTCGTCTCGTCGGCGCAGCCGACCTTCACGGGCCTCCAGATCGTCGTAGTCTCCTTCGCGGCCGGCGCGTACCCCGAGCCCGTGGTGTACTGCGGCTCAGGGACCGTCTACGGGCTCGACGGGCAAGATGCAGGCGGCCCCGATAAACGGTGACGGGCGCATCAAGGCGCACGGTTTTTTCCCCGCGTCGGAGGACTTCAAGCTGTCGCGCGAGCCTACTGCCGCCATCGCGACCGTGCTGGAGCAGTTCGCCGACTGGGCGCCGTGGCAGCGTCGCCTGTTCGAGGTCGCGGACCACGACACGATATACCAGTGCGGACTGTACGACCTGCCCGTGCCGCACACTTGGCCGCTCTATCGCGGTGTGACGCTTGTCGGCGACGCAACGAACATGATGACTAACTTCGCGGGCAAGGGCTCAAACACGGCGATGCTGGACGGGCTGAAGCTCGGTCTGAATATCGCGAACGCGTGCAAGACGGGCTGGAAGGAGGCGCTCGATGATGCGGTCGCCGAGTACGAAGATCACATGTGCGGCATGGCGGGTCAGGCGGCGCAGGAGTCGCATGACAATACGCTGGCATTTGTGGGAAGAAACGCCATCCAGAACTTCCTGAAGATGGCGAGGAAGGATATGACGATGAGCGGCGCGGTATGTGCCTAAAGAACTGAAGGCTCGATGGTAATAGTTAGCGTCTGGGAGAGTTCGGGAATATAAGAGGGCTCACCTGCATATCACAGTCAGTCATTCCGATTGCGAATGACCGGTGAAAACGAAGGGTAGATACTGCGGGCTCTGCAGGCTCGGAGCAGATCATGAGACAGACGCAGCGAAGCGTGACCCCCAGACAGCATATCCGAGTTCATCAATGACGAAGGCTTCCGAAAATATTCTCTGGCCCATTCAGACAAGTGCCAGTAGCAGAAACAATGGCCAGACACGCCCAGGTTCCCAGATTCCATGCAATCTTGAGACTCGCACGCAAAGCAGGCAGGAGGATTCGATGTGAGCCAGGCACGAGGGTTACATGTCCAACAACCGCACGTTCAAGACGCTTCAGGAGCTGTCAAAACGCCGGAGAGCGCGCGCTACACCCAGAATTGTAAAATGCAAGCAAGTTGGTCGACGTGGCAGTGAAAGAGGCGCGTGCGGAGTTGCGGAACCTTTCCGGCTCTCTTTCCCCGACTGCACTGCTGGGAACCATGATTTTTCCGAGCTCATGGAATAGGTCAAATTTTGCAAGGCTTGGAAAACTCTGTTCAAAATTCCACATTTTGCAAAGCCACAACCATTTGGGCCCTTACTGATTGCAGAAGTTCAAATTTTCCGAAACTCGGAGAAGCCCGCGGGATTTTCCCGGCGACGGACATAACAGGATGTTTGTGTTCGCAAAATTCCGGCTCAGGCGGCTTTTACGGTTTGCAAAATTCAATGTTGTGCCTGATTCGGACAATCCGGGTCAATTCTCCGAGTTTCGGAAATTTTGAACTTTTGCCATCGGTAAGGGCCCAAATGGTTGTGGCTTCGCAAAATGTGGAATCTTGAACAGAGTTTTCCAAGCCTTGCAAAATTTGACCTATTCCATGAGCTCGGAAAAATCATGGTTCCCAGCAGTGCTGCCCATCGTGTCGAAATCTCTAGCTGACCTCCTTGCCTTGCGTTATACACCCGCTTTCACTTGCAAATGGGCAGCTCGAGGACTTCTGTGACCTCACAGTTCATGGACATCTGTCTGACAGATGTGCTAGATTTCTTAGGCATCGGCGAGCTGCTGCTCAGCGCAATGCCGGTCAGCAGACGCTGGCGAGAGCAGGCGATAAACCATAGAGTATACTGGCACCATCTCCAATTAACCAAGGCCAATCCATTCGATATGGATCGCGTTTTGCGGTCTATCGACCTCTTCCTCCTACGGCTTTCTCGCACCCGTGACAGACCTATCAAGATAGATGTCACGTGGGACGATCTCGAAATATTTGTGCCACACATCGTCCAGCACCTATCACATGTCGAATGGCTGTATCTAGACGGGCCTTTATCCTCAGCCCGTGCCGTCCTTGACGCTTTCCGCCTGCCGCGAGCTCCGCTACTCGAGTTCATGTCGTTGCACTTCCAGTTTGACCACGAAACCGCCTTTGATGCCACCATTCTTGACATACCCGACCTACCTCGCGATTTGTTTGCCTCAGATGCTCCGCTACTCACAAGGGTCTTCCTCGACAATGTTGCTCTGCTCCCCGGCTCACAATTTCCCTGCTGTCTTTCCCATGTCACACTACTGAGCTTTGTGATTGACGAATATGCCGGCAGGCTACCTCCCGAGCGCAGGCGGCTGCTCGATATCACTCGGTACTTCCCCGATCTACGCAGTCTGAGCGTCGGTGGACAAGCCGTTCTCGACGACCCCGTCTTCGCGAAGGCTGCCACATGGAACTCCTTAACGAGTATTTATCTCACAAGCAATCTCTGCGACGGCAGGAGCTTTCCCACGCTCCCCGTTACCGATATTCGGCGCATGAACATACGATGTGTCTTCGCATACGACGTTATCGCATTAGCGAACACGTTGAGCGGCCCAATAAGCCTGGCTATACCCCGCCGTATTCATCCTTTACCAGCCGATTCGACGTTCAGCTGCGTGAGTGTCGTCATGTACAACAATGGGCCACCCGCAACGCCGGTGCGAGCGCTGGGCAGACGTGTCCCTCATGCGTCTCGACTCGGACTTCCCATTCGCCGCACAGGCGATGACCGCATTCCAGCACGACAGTTTTGTGGAGCGCATCGAGTGTCTCGAGCTTCTTCTGGAGAACTGGGACCGCCTGGTCGGAGCCGGGTTCCTCGTGCGGTTCCCAGCGCTGCGCACACTCGTTATTCTCCTGGAGGCAGCTGGATCGAATCGCGCGGAGGCAAGCATGCCTACTACGACTTCTGTGCTCGCATGTCCGCGGCTTACACAGCTGGTGTTGAAGAAAACCCGGCAGGGAGTACAACCGCGCGTCCAGGCTGCGGATGTTGCAGTCTTTGCTGGGGCAGCGCTTCCGGATACGCGTTTCCCGCTGCGTCTGGAGCTCAATGAAGTCGCGCTGGATGGCACATGGGAGGACTATCCGCAAATGTTCTCTGATTGCGTCGTCACTGGTGTGGGCCTGTCGAATTGAGACCGGAGGCATCGTTGTACATGCACAGTATGCGTTCAGGATCCGCATAGATCCCACTGGCTGACATGTAATGTGCTTGCCGTGCCACCCTCAAACCCTCATGTACTGCACGTCAATTTTCACGATATCGTCCGACCATTTAGTATGTGCTAAAATCACGTAGTGAACGACCTGCATTGCAGCGTGTATTGCGTCGACTCAAATGCTCGGCACACTCGAGCGTTGCATATTCAACTGTAACAGAGCTCGACAGTGCCATGCTGCCAGCGACTCCTACATGCACAATACATTAGTAAGTTACAACAATGCCACAAATAAGTACGTATGCAGAGGAATGTAAAGCGCGTCCATTTTCGAGCGAGCGAGCTGTCCCGACTCGGACGCAGGACTCACAACTCACGAGTACCGCCCGCGGATCGTCTGCGACACGTCCACGTCGCTCTTCCACATCTCCGTCTTGACCAGCACGCCGCCGGGCAGCTCCTGGCCGCCGCCGGGCTTCAGCTCCCGCGTCGCGTCCCACTCCGGCGACATCGCGTCCCAGCCCGGCGTCGGCGCGATATCCGAGCCTGGAGACGCCACGGGTTGCATCTCCATTGCGACGGCGACGCTGCCGCGCCGGAGCCGGTTTTCAGCGTCGAGTGCAGATTGCCAGTGCAGGATGAGGCGGCCGAGTGTGATGGACATTGCGGACCAGATTACGCTGAGCGGGTGTGAGTGAATGCTTTGGGATCGATGGGAGTGGGAGTGGGTGATATGTGTGTGCGAGAGCAGGCGATGAAAGTATATGGTTTGGCAACGTAAGTAGAGTGTGCGACGGAGATACGTACGCGCTGCCGAGAAAGGTGAGCGAGGTCGGGAGGAATATCGTCGAGAGCAGGTTGAACACGCGCAACACTGTCAGTGTCAGTCAGTTTCACCAGCACATCGTTCTCCCGTCGCACCGCAAGAAGCAGCGGCGGGACGTACAAAATAACGTCTGTAAGAACGATGAGCTCATACCGTCGCGAGAAAAAGCCGCAAACGCACTAAGAAGAAAACCAGCCCATCGCCGCGCAGCGCCCGGAAGAGCGTGACGCCCTTCTTGCGCGGGCGGTCGATGGCGTTCCACAGCGTAAATATGAACACGAGAAGCTCGAACACCAGCTGCGAAAGCGAACGCGAGTATAAACGAGTGCAGACTACACAGCGGTAGAGGGCATGCGCACCGGGCTCGCCCAGATGCCGCTCATGAGCGCCGGCTTGTGGCTTATGGCGCAGCAGTTGAAGCCGAATTGCGCCGCGGAGAATGTGCCGTCTGCGGGAGCGTTAGTATGCGTGGAGAATATGCACACGACGATGGGAAGGCGATGTGAATGATGGGTGGATGTGCGCGCTGACATATGCAAGGATGTGCGCTAGAGTCGCGGAACGAGGAGACGGTGATGAGGAGGGCGGTATTGTTGGGGTATGCGACAGCAAGGAGTGCGTGACGTACCCCAGGTATTGATGACGGAGAGTACGACGAGGACCATGGTTGTCACGTAGCACGCAACCCACGCAGTCGTCGTCGCGTAGATGACCCATTTCGCGTGCTCCCAGAGCGACCAGACTTTCAGCAGGACGAGATCTACAGCGCAGCGCGCAAAGTCAGCTTCTGATGGATGCGCAGGAAAGCAGCGACGCGCACAGTTGCCCACGCCCAGCGAGAGCGTGCCGAACGTGAAGTTGAGCGCCATCGCGACTTTGCAACTGTTACGCCGAGCGCGCGGCAGCGTCAGAGATAGGTATGAGATAGAATTGGACTCGCGATCGTGGCGCACTACTGCACGGAGCGTCAGCGAATGCAGGAAGGGTGCGATATATGCACGCACATTGTCCGTAAGAGGCGTGGCCGACTTGATACTGCTGAAAGCTGGCTGCCGCGTTAGTACAGCGCTGAAGGAGAGAGAACGACGTACCATATACTTGCAGCGTCATACACAAGAACGTCGCATATCGATTGACGAGGTAGACCGAGCGCGAGAGGCTGCTGCGTTTGCGCCAGACCATCTCGAGCTCCTTGGGGAACGTCAGCGCCGCGTCCCACAGTGCCGCGGTGATTGCAATCACTGCCCGCGCCCCCTCAGTTCGCAAAACGCGAGGAACGGAGCTGGGGGCAGGACGCACTGGTAATATAGCGTGTTATGTAGGCATGCTTAACGAGCGTGGAGGGGCCGACTTCGGCGAGAAACGCTAGGTCGGGGGCCATGGCATCCCAGAGCGGGCAATGGGCGAAAGGCAAGGAGCACCAGGCACCGCTGCACCTGGAAGAATCACGGCGACCGCTGCCGCAGTTGTGCCAATGACAGATGGCTGCAACGAGGACTGCAGAGCATCAGATCCCACGCGGGGTCTGGCAGTTGGAGAACGGTCTTGGCGTTGCTCAAAGTCACATTCTGGGCCGCAGCTTGCTCTTTGGACGGCGCTTGCGGGTTATTGCAGCGAGCTCACTCGCGGGATCGTGGTCAGGAAGTCGAAGCAAAAATTGTCCGGGCACGGTTCGCAAGACCCGATCCATCCGGTGGCTGTGTTTAGGCTGTGCAGAGGCAGTTCCGATCAATCTGAAGCGCGGTGACGTTGTCATCCTCAGCAATCCCAGTTCTGTCAGAATCATTCGTCGTGTGAATCCTCTGCCATAGCCAAGCAGTATCAAGCATACAGACACCGACGTGCTCCCTCTCAGCTGCTCAGAGTCAGAATCCCAATGACAACAGAAGTGCCATGCCCGTAGCCGCGACTGCGAGCAATCCGCCCGTTGACAGCGTCGTCGCCCCGTTCAGCGTGAAATTGTCTATATATATCGTTGGTCGTAAGCAACCAGGCATATTGGATTGAGCACAGGATAATTGCTTACCGCACTCGTCGCGGAACGTGGGATTGAGCGACGGGCAAGTGCTCGCCATGCATGTCTGCACGTCGAAGAAGAGCTTCACATCGCGGCATGTACACCGAGTCCTCGTATCGCTTTTGAAAGTAATCAGTTATAGGCCCACTAAACTGAGAGAGGACATACGCCTCCGTCTTCAACTGCGTGCCGTTCGTCGTGCAGGCGAGGAATGAGTCCGAGTTAACGATCTCAGGCTTCTCCTTGCACGTCGTCCGACATTGGTCGATGTTCGTAGACGCGTCCTGCGCCAGCGCAACGGGGATGCTCGACGCCGCGAGAAGGGCAACAACGGGAAGAGACTTGAACTGCATGATGGCGTATGAACGTATCAAAGGTGGAGAGCCTGCTCCTGCGACGAAAGAATGGTGAGATGAGAGTAAGGGAGAAAGGAACGCTCTGGCGGAACGTCAAAGGAGAGTGCAGTTCATCCACCGCCCAACGTAATATCACTCGCTATTTCGGGCCCGTTGCTATCTATTCATCGCCACTAGGAGACTGAGCAAGCGGACAACGTCCAGACCCTCTGACCGGAACGACTCAAGCTTCTATTTTAAGTGCCCCTCTGGTTCTATCAGCAATTGTCCATATCCCATTTCAGCGCGAGTGATCGGAAATATCCCTTTTTGAAGGGCAACGGCAGCCTTATATCGTCTTTATCTTTTATCTCATTTTGGTTCATCATCTCAGTCATCACTTGACAGAGGACCAATACTGTACTCGCATGACCAACTGTTCAGCTCTGTGAAGCGTGACACAAAATGTTGGTCAGTTCACCGGTTCAGTTGAGCGGGCGACGTGTGACCGAACTGGTGAATGCAGTTCAGACCTGAGGCAAACAGACGCCCTTGAGGAGCACAACCCATCAAGTCGACAGTGAGAAACATTATTTCAGCTAAGGAACAATGAGAATGGGTAGAACTTAACATTTATAGCTCCTCTGAAGCTTCCGGATGCATTTGTGACTGATTCAGCTCTGAGATCTGGTTCACACCTCACGAGCAGCCCAGTTCAGAGCAGCGTCAAGGCTGTGACGTCACGCTTCCTGAGTTCAGTTCAGGCCTGCCTGTGACGGGTGACTGAATAGTTGGTCATGCGAGTACAGTATCCGGCCGTCAGAGCATCAGGCTTGACCTTCTGGCATGAATGCCCCTCCATTCCAACCAGTGCACAAACGTTCCGATCCCAAGCCTACTAAGTACAACGCCGCGATGCTCCTAAGTAAGTAATCACAGCATCGCAGCCCCGACAAACACGACAGCCAGGGGCATCAACACCCGCGATCCAAGCGCGTCCACGGTTGAAAAGCCTGCGCTGCCGACTCGGAGCGCGGCGTGGATCGTCTCTGATAAGTTCCAATGCATCAATCAGCTTATCTCGGGGAAATGGCAGATGATGAAAGACGACGCACTGCACTGCTCTAGAAGATTGGTCGCAAAGTCCGGGCAGTTGTTCAGCATGCACTCCTGGATGCCGTACAGCATCGCCGTCGTCTGGCAGAAGCATTGCGGCTGCCCTGGGCCCACTCTGAGTACGGCAAAGTCCACCATGAGCTCCAAGATAGGCGGAGGAGGAGGAGAGTGCGGATGAGGTGAACGTACGACCCGCACTGCGCAGCCTGGTTCCGATGTTGCGTCGCGGACCACTCGCCGCACGCCGTCATACACTGGTCCGCCGTCGTTGTCGTGGAGTTCTGGGAGACAGCGAGGCCGGCCGCCGCGAGGAGTGTGAATGCCAGAGAAAGAACGCGCATGCTTAGCAAGGAGAAAAAGTTGAAGAAGAAGTGGAAGGTGGAAGGGGAAGAGTCGACCAGTCGACGATGGAACTTGGCAGTGGGGAAGCGAAAGGAAAGGCGCGGCGAGGGGAGGGGTGGGGATTTATAAACAGTGATGCGTCCGCGAGGGTGATTGCGGGAGCTGTGCCCACGATAGACCTAGAAACTGCCGAGGACAGGAATAACCGTCCATACAATCTGATGTTAAATTAGGAGTCGCACTGCATTTGACTGCTTCCGATTGTTAAGGGCTGCGAGATGGTGCGGAGGATACGCCATATATCCTTATAATATATTTGTGGGCAGTATACATGCAGGATAGTGTATTTCCTGACCGCGATGAGGTTTTCGCACGCACGGAACGGATTTTGTTCTGGATGAAACTCCGACCCGCGGAAGCATCTCGCTTTCTTCCCGACCACCACCGTCGCGTCGCATATTTCTGCGGCTCTCTTAGCTCGCTACCTGGTTGCTGTCTTCTTACCTGAATGACGTGTACTTGCAGCTCTTTTCCGAAGATACGGGTTGCTGTGCTGAGTCTTGCGTTCGCTTTTCGACAAAAGCGCCACCATGTCGCGCTCAGGCCGCCGGCGGTTATAGCTCGGCTTTATCTCCCGCCTCTGCAGCACAATGGATAGTAAACGACCTTCCGAACGGCGCCGCGTGATATTTTTACTCAGGCAGCTCACGACGCAACCAGGGGATCCTGTCGCTCGATTGGCTTTACCTTGGGCTATGCAACCAGGTGCAGATTTACGTTTCGATATTGGCACCTCGTCGGCATAAAAATCTGTGCGTCGCTCGGGATGGTCTCGCTTGGTACATGGCTGCACCGAACAGCTCGATACAAAGCATCTGCTCAAGCGTTCAGATTGCTGCTTCCGACGCGTTCGTCACTTTGGCCAAAGAGCCCGACGGTCGTTTGCTGGAAAGAGCTACAACTGGGAATTCTGCTTTGCTGCGGTCCCTTCAGTTCGCACCTAGGGTGGTCATACGGGCACGAGGGGACTTTTCGAGCGCGGCGGATGGTACTGCGAGCAGCGATGCTATTGTCCCAGGTCGACTATTACGCATGACTATTCCGCGCTTGCGTTGCATCTGGAACGGTAGCCCTGAATCTTCCCTGCGCAACCGGCGAGGCCAGGGATGGAACGATTTGTGACAGTACCCGACGCAGTCCGCGTCGATTCTTGGCGCTAACATCTCGAACGCGAGCGTTGCAGATTGACACACTTTCCAGACATCACAGCGTGGTCGATACACAGCAACCGTATCTCTCATTCCTTTCGTGCTCACACATAAGCCGAAGCTCGTCGGATATGTCATTTGGTGAGCGGGGAGGTAGATAATCGCCAAGTACACAACACTAACATCAATACATTCTCTCAGGCACCTCCCGCAGCAGCTTTGGCCTTTCTCTTCGCCATCATAGTCTCGACGAGATGCTTCGCGCCTTTCCCGCTCTTAACAACCTCCATGCTGGCGTGCGACTCCTCCGCGGCTTTGGCCCCCACGGCGCACATACGTTCCTCGTATTCGGCCACAGCTGCGTCCAGCGCGTCCTCCCAACCCGCCTTGGACGCCTTGGCAATGGCCAACCCCAGCTCGAGCGCATCCAACATCGCAATATTCGCGCCCTTGCCGCCGAAATTGGTCATGAGAGCCATCGCGTCGCCGAGCAGCGTCACGCCGCGGCGGTGCGGCCAGGTGTGCGGCGCGGGGAGCTCGTACATGCCACGCTGGATGATCGGCGTGTCCGGGATCTCGAACAGCTGGCGCATCGAGGGCGCCCAATTGGCGAACTCGGCGAGCACAGCGGCGCGCGCGGCCGCGGGATCGGCGGGGAGCTTGAAGTCCTCAGACGCCTGGAAGTGGGCGTACGCGCGGATGCGTCCGCCGGCGTTGCGCTGCGCGCCGAGCATCTTGCCCTCGTCCACGCCGATGACGCTGCCGTTTCCACAGCGCGCCGCGATCTCGGGCTGGGCGTCGGCCGTGAACGAGATCTCGGCGATCTGGAAGCCCGTGTAGACCGGCACCGCGGGCGACACGAGGGCGCGGACGCGCGAGTGCCCGCCGTCGGCGCCGACGAGCAGGTCGACGGTCGTCGTCGCGCCGTTCGCGAACGTCACCTCCCACTCATTCGTGCCGTCGACCTGGCGTGCGGACACGTACTCGTGGCCCCACTTGATACTATCCGCGGGGACGCCGTCGATGAGGACCTTGCGCAAGTCGCGCCGGTCGATCTCGGGCTTCGCAGGCGGCGCACCGGGCTTTGGCACGTGATGCAGTAGAGGCTCGCCCGTGCGGTCCGTCAGGGTCATTTCCTCCCCCTCAGGCCGCGCGTACTTCTCGAACTCGGCGTACACTCCCGCGCCACGCAGGGCAGCCTGGCCGGACTCTGCGTGCAGGTCCAGCGTGCCGCCAAGATGCGAGCGCGATGCCGCGCTGTCGTCGCGCTCGTACAGCGTTGCTGAGACGCCGTTGCGCGCGAGGACGTTGAGTAGAGTCAAGCCGCCTGGCCCGCCTCCGATGATTGCGATACGTGGAGCGGAGGGAGACATCGTCTAGAACTTGGTTGTGGAACTCGGGGTTGGTGTGCTGCGAGCCCCTGCATCCCCGTTTATATGCCAATTCTTTGGAGCACCGTGCAAACGTGGCCTACGTGGACAACCTACTTGCGCTGCCGTTCCTGCTGCGCACGTACTCGACGCGATATGCATTCTGGACCCACTCGTAGCGTCCAACGCTATTGCAAGCGTCTTCTTGATCGGGAGTTGCTGACGTGCACTATTTTAAGGTTAGAGCTGTGCGTAGCGTTCCTCGTATGATCCACTCTTCCAAATGTGAGACATGTGAGGTTGAGGACTTTTTTGCTGAGGTCTTGCTCATTGCATACATATGTATATATTCGCGATCCGGTTGCCTGCATCCCCGTCCTGCCTTGCGTCGTGGCACGCTGACGGCAAAATCATCAGCATTTCGTTCATGCAGACGCTGTACGAAAGACGTACACTTGGAACCCTCTTAACCCCAATCCGACAGCTAACTATATAATCTGGGAACAGTCCGCTAAACTCGTTCGAAGACTAAACAAACGGGAAATCTCAAGATCACTGAGCAAACGCTCAGGCTGCAGCAGCGTGCACGGTCAATATGACTGCATTGTACTGTCCCCCCGAGTTCTTTCCAGCCACTTGGTCGAGTATCTGTACTTGAACTTCGTTGTGCGTCAGCGTTCTTTGTCAAACGGCCGGTTCAAGCGTCATGGCGGCAAGAACTCCACGGCGACGCCGGTAGCCCCAGCTTGCGATTTTCCATCAGTTTGACAACTTGCCTGCCGCGAACGCGCAAGTCAGGCGCGTTCTTTTTTCGTCCGCAAGCTGTGCAAAGTTACTATCATGAAGCCGAGCAGACACGTCCTCCTGCGGCCTGCCGGGCCCTAACTCCGCCGGGCGGAGTTGACAGCTGCACAAGCGCAAGCCCGCATGACGCAGGATAAAATGAGACAGTTGTAGACGAGCAGCAAATCGTGAGAAGCATGCATGATCTAAAATGGTTAGCTGACCATTGATCCCGCGGTTTTAATATTGTGAATCACCTCCACATTGCACATGTTACGTTCCATAGTGCACGTCTTCTAAGTTCTGGGGACTCTTTAGGAAGGGGAGAGGCATATTCCACATCATGCAACACTGTTCTCAGGAGATCGCACTGCTAATTCGACAAGCCGACACGAGTTAAAATGCAATCAGAGAATACTTGCGGAAAGTCCTCCCATGCACCATCCAGCGCAGTTTCATTGAGCTCCAGACGCAGCGGGAAGCGCGTATCCGGAAGCGCTGCCCCAGCAAAGACTGCAACATCCGCAGCCTGGACGCGCGGTTGTACTCCCTGCCGGGTTTTCTTCAACACCAGCTGCGTAAGGCGCGGACATGCGAGCACAGAAGTCGTAGTAGGCATGCATGCCCCCGCGCGATTCGAACCAGCCTCCAGGAGAATAACGAGTGTGCGCAGCGCTGGGAACCGCACGAGGAACCCGGCTCCGACCAGGCGATCCCAGTTCTCCAGAAGAAGCTCGAGACACTCGATGCGCTCCACAAAACTGTCGTGCTGGAATGCGGTCATCGCCTGTGCGGCGAATGGGAAGTCCGAGTCGAGACGCATGAGGGACATGTCTGCCCAGCGCTCGCACCGGCGTTGCGGGTGGCCCATTGTTGACATATACATGACGACACTCACGCAGCTGAACGTCGAATCGGCTGGTAAAGGATGGATACGGCGGGGTATAGCCAGGCTTATTGGGCCGCTCAACGTATTCGCCAATACGATAACGTCGTATGCGAAGACACATCGCATGTTCATGCGCCGAATATCGGTAACGGGGAGCGTGGGAAAGCTCCTGCCGTCGCAGAGATTGCTTGTGAGAACAATACTCGTTAAGGAGTTCCATGTGGCAGCCTTCGCGAAGACGGGGTCGAGAACGGCTTGTCCACCGACGCTCAGACTGCGTAGATCGGGGAAGTACTGAGTGATATCGAGCAGCCGCCTGCGCTCGGGAGGTAGCCTGCCGGCATATTCGTCAATCCCAAAGCTCAGTAGTGTGACATGGGAAAGACAGGAGGGAAATTGTGAGCCGGGGAGCAGAGCAACATTGTCGAGGAAGACCCTTGTGAGTAGCGGAGCATCTGAGGCAAACAAATCGCGAGGTAGGTCGGGTACGTCAAGAATGGTGGCATGAAAGGCGGTTTCGTGGTCAAACCGGAAGTGCAGCGACATCGACTCGAGTAGGGGAGCTCGCGGCAGGCGGAAAGCGTCAAGGACGGCACGGGCTGAGGATAAAGGCCCGTCTAGATACAGCCATTCGACATGTGATAGGTGCTGGACGATGTGTGGCACAAATATTTCGAGATCGTCCCATGTGACATCTATCTTGATAGGTCTGTCACGGGTGCGAGAAAGCCGTAGGAGGAAGAGGTCGATAGACCGCAAAACGCGATCCATATCAAATGGATTGGCCTTGGTTAATTGGAGATGGCGCCAGTATACTCTATGGTTTATCGCCTGCTCTCGCCAGCGTCTGCTGACCGGCATTGCGCTGAGCAGCAGCTCGCCGATGCCTAAGAAATCTAGCACATCTGTCAGACAGATGTCCATGAACTGTGAGGTCACAGAAGTCCTCGAGCTGCCCATTTGCAAGTGAAAGCGGGTGTATAACGCAAGGCAAGGAGGTCAGCTAGAGATTTCGACGCGATGGGCAGATTGTCGGGGAAAGAGAGCCGGAAAGGTTCCGCAACTCCGCACGCGCCTCTTTCCAGAACACTGAGTTCTTAGATTTGACCTTCCGCCGGCCGGCCGGTCACCGACCGCCAGCGTACGCGCCCATCTGCTGGGCCAGGCGACTTGCTCTTGACGGTCATTGCCGTCTCGTCGCCCAACAGCACTGAGGTCTTTCCACCGGCGCTTACAGTCCAGAATCATCAAAGCCAACGACCGGCCTTCAACGTTGTCAGCAGCGAGCCCCGGGCCTGCCCATGACAGCGGCATTTCGTCAAATGTAAACTCATATTCTTTCGTGTACAGCAATGTAAAATATCTATGCATTCCTAGATTCTCAAGGGGCTAACGCGCGTGGTCACGTCGAAGTCGAAGCTGTGGTATGACGCAAACCGTGCATTATTCAACGCGCACAAAGGACACTACTATGAGCATGGATCGCGGGCAAGAACGGACGATGCCCCGCTCACGTTTACAGCGCGTGGATGGCGTGACGAAGGGGGCGGGGGATATCCGACGAGCACCGACCTGTGCGCGCTGCCACCACTGTAGACGCGAAGAACGCGGCTATGGCGGTCACCAGCAGCACTCGGGTATATTCCAGTTGGGTGAACGCACCACGTTGTCCGACATACAGCGCTGTCGCCCTGATGCCCAGCCCTCTGGCCACGACACTCCTGTATGCCGCGATAGAACCATAGCTCCCGGCAAGGTCAACGTCGGGGCCTGACCATCGCCTCTATGTGCCCACTGGCATGGGCGCGACATGGGCCCTCGATTTGACGGGCGGGTGTCAGCAGCGACGGCGAGAAAAAAATGAGGGAAAGAGTGAGGCAGCTTGTGACGGCTGTCTCCGTATGGACGTGTAGCCTCCGACCAACTCAGATTCGCCCTCCGTTTGGGTCCGACCCCGGACGGCCGGCAGCCGGCCGGCCGCCGGAAATCGAAATCTAAGACCGTATAGTTCTCCCTCTTTCACTGCCACGTCGACCCACTTGCTTGCATTCTACAATTCTGGGTGTAGCGCGCGCTCCCCGGCCTTTTTACAGCTCCTGAAGCGTCTTGAATGTGCGGTTGTTGGACATGTAACCCTCGTGCGTCGTCTGTGGCCAGGTAATCCAGCCTCGATAGTGCGGGTGGGCTGAACTCGAGGGTCTCAATGTGCAGCTACGCGATACGGCGAAAAAGTGCGGGAGTTGCCGCATGAGCTGTGGCTGCAGCAGAGCTGAAATTCGTTTCTGGTCATGTTCCAGTCCCGATAAATACCGCGTGCGCTACCTAATGTACATACATCTCATATAGATACCGAGTTCATGGAGTTGTATTATATCACAACAAATCAGAAGCGAGAGCTGGGATCGTCAGGGCGATAGTCGCAGTAGCGGGGGACAACTGTATCCGTAAACTTTACTTCGCGAACAGCACAGTAAGTCTCATGCAGAAGTGCAAAAGTGGGATCGTCAAGCTTCACACCAGCCAGCACGAGCTCAGCGCGCTCCTCGCGGAGCGGCACCTTCACCTGGCCAAGTGCAAGCCCGAGCGCCGTGAGCTTTCCGCTAGCCACGCGCACCTCACCACCATGCGCAAACGCAGTGACGGTCTTCAGTGTTGGTACCGCGAACGCAAAGCTCATGTCGGGAAAATGTTCGAGCGCCAGCCCAATGTACCGGTTGTTGAACTGGGAGTCGAGCGGACCGCGCGGCGGCAGCCCAGGGGGCACCAGCGAGACGTCGTCAGCAACAAAGGTGCAGTCCACGAAAAGCTCGCGCAGCGCGTGAAGTGTGTGCGGTGTGCGGACGAGGTTCGGCAGGAGGTACTCCTCGAGCGTGAGCGAGACGAGCTGCGTATGCAGCGGCGGGAGACGGGCGAGCGGCATCAGCTCCTTCATGCTGTGCTTCGGCTGAGCGCCGTAGACAGTGAAGCTCCAGTCCTTCTCGATGCTGCTGATGGCGACGAGAAGGCCGCATGTCGACATCTCCCGGCGACGGATATGGGCGTTGAGCTCGGGCTTACCCGCCGGCCACAGAAGCTCGCTGTACTGGATTGGGCCGCAGACGTAGTCTACCTTCGACACGACGAGCGGGCGGGCTCCCAGAGGGCGTACATGCTCGAGTGGTGCGGTTCCAGAAAGGAGAAGCCGGTCCAGTGCGAGGCCCGAGAGGTCGACGATGATCTTGTGGGGGTTGTGGCGCGCACTGCCGGTGCGTGAGTTGATGTTGAGCGCGAGCGAGCGGACGGCTGGGAACGAGGCGGAGAGCACGAGCTGCCGCGGCCGCGGAGAGTGGCTGCAGTTCAGCGCGACGCGGCGAACGCCCGCGAAAGCTGGAATGGGCGCGCCACTGAGCGTCGTGGCGGCGCTGTTGAGCGTCACATCAATCAAGCGTGGAGCCGTGCCGCCAAAGAGGGTCGACGGGATGGGCAGAGAGGGCGCGCCGCTGACTTTGTCACGCTCCTGCGTGAAGACAAATGTGCGGAGTCGCGGGGCGGGGCACGCAACCGCGTCGTAGAACTCCGCGCAGAACACGCCGGGAAGCGCGACGACCAATCGTGAGAGCACGGGCAGCGATTTGGTGATGGCCTGCAGGATGGAAGTGACGGCGGGCACAGTGATGTCGCGGTCCCGCGCTCCGATCGTGCCCTCGTTGAGTGCGAGCGCCAAGTCCATGCGCCCCTTGTTCTTAGTTTTGGCCGTAATGTAGTCGACGATGTCCACGAGGGCGGACACATCGCGTTCGTACGTGAGCAAAGAGATTTTGCGATGGATCTCGAGTCCAACAGCCTGCGCCGCGGCGTAGAACTCGCGCGAGGCAGACGCCGCGCGCCACAGGTCCTCTTGAGGGAGGAACTCCATTGTGCAGGTGATGAGCTCCAAGGGCAGGCGCCGAATGCGCATCACGGATGTCTCGGTGAAGACAAAGTAAACGTCGTCCACGCTGAAGGCCTGCTGCGATGCCATGGTGGGGGAAAGAGTGGCGGAAAGAACCGGTATTCACCACGTTTTGCTTCGCGAGCCCGGATGCATACCAAGCGTGGTGCAGGCAAGTCGCAGCTCGTCCAGATTCAGAGAATCCAGCACATCGGCCGGACATATATAGAAGCATTTGGCAGAAATAATCAATCTCCCAAGAGGCCCCGATTATATCGCCTTTAGCCTAAGTGAAATCGCTGAGCAAGAGCTTTGCAGACGAAGACATCAGGAAGAGAGCCGGAACCAAGCCGGAACATTGACCGGCTGATGCCGCTCCTTGTTCCGCTGCCATCTGCGAAATTCGTGCGCTGGACTGTGTTTCGACCCAAAGACGTGCTGGGCTGATACCGCATCGTAGTCTGTATCTGGCCGGCATCTGGTGCTCTCGGAGTCTTGTACAGTCTATGCAAACCGGGTTTCTCGCGGCTCACTGCGCATTGCGGGGCGCGAGCACCATGATGCAGCTCTACTCTGATATCCAGCTACTCGCCATCACTTTTTTCTTCTATCATTTGGCGTCCCACAATGCTACGGTACTGAACACGCGTCCCGCACTGGGACTGAGCTTCCGATTCTGCCAGCGCCCCGCAGCATTCCACTGTCGAGCTCTGCTTTGACTTTGAGCGACACAGTTACAGAATCTGACCTGAATTTCGATTCTGCTCTGGTATCGCCCTGGGAATGGCAATAGTGGTATATGATGTGCAAAACGTCTTTTCTGAGATGGTGCATCTACGCTTCATCACGCTCTCCCGGCTACGTCCGACAATATCCTGCATGGGTCAAATATTACGGGATTTAGTGCCTGCCTGGAAGTACCGACTGAACTCCGGCTGCTCGCCAAGGCGCGTTGTATCCGATTTTCCCTGTGATAACGGTACGTACGAGTATTCGAACCTGCACCGTGACTTGATCAGCAACAATTGCAGTTATGCTCTCATCATTGACTGTTATGCCTGTTTGTATACGTCCCGTCTTCGGTTAGTCGTTCAGACCTCATGCATTAAGACTGTTACACTGCTGACATCCTAAAAGACTCCGCGCCTTTCATTCTGCGCCGGCAGTCATCATCGCAGCCTTCATTATCTCCAGGAAACGATACGCGCCGCGTTCGCCCGTAACGGCCACCATGTTGTCGTGAGACTCCTGAGCGGCCTTGCCTGCGATGACACACATGCGCTGCTCGTACTCGGCCACAGCTCCGTCGAGGGCATCCTGCCAATCCGCCTTGCACGCCTTGGCAATGGCCAGACCCAGCTCGAGCGCGTCCCACATCGCGACATTGGCACCCTTTCCGGCGAAGTTCGTCATCAGGTTCATCGCATCACCGAGCAACGTCACGCCGCGGCGATGCGGCCAGGTGTGCGGTGCGGGCAGCTCGTACAAGCCGCGCTGGTAGATCGTGTTCCGATCCGCGACCTCGAATAGCTCGCGCAGCCACGGCGCCCAGTTGGCGAACTCAGCAAGCACGGCGGCGATGGCGGCCTCGGGCTCTCTCGGGAGCTTGAAGTCCTCTGGCGCGGGGAAGAAGCCGTACACGCGGATGCGCCCGTCGCCGTTGACCTGGGCGCCGTACATCTTTCCCTCGTCAAGCCCATAGACCGTTCCCGAGCCGCAGCGCGCAGCGATCTCCGGGTGCGCGCTCGCCAGGAAGGACGTCTCCGCAATCTGGAGGCCCGTGAACACCGGCTGCGCGGACGAGACGAGAGGGCGGATGTGCGAGCGCGCGCCGTCCGCGCCGACGACAAGGTCGGCTGTCACGGTGATGCCGTTCGCGAACGTCACCTCCCATTCTTGCGTGCCATCGACCGGGCGCGCGGACACGAAGGTATGGCCCCACTTGATGCTCTCTGGGGGCGCGCCGTCGATGAGGATCTGACGCAGGTCGCGCCTGTCGATCTCCGGCCGCGCGGGCTTTGCGTTGGGCGGGGGCTTGTAGTGCAGAATGGGCTCGCCGGTGCGGTCCGTCAAGATGAACTCCTGACCCTCCGGCCGCGCGAACTTCTCGAACTCGGCGAACAGGCCGGCGCCGTGCATCGCTGCCTGGCCAGACTCCTCGTGCAGATCCAGCATGCCGCCGAGGTGCGAGCGTGCCGTCGCGCTGTCGTCGCGTTCATAGAGCGTAGCAGTCACTCCGTTGCGCGCGAGGACGTTCATCAGGAAAACGTGTTCGGTGTCAGCCGCGCTCCGCGGCCTCCGGGAGTAGTCAGAGTGAAGCAAATGGTGAGGGAGTCTCCCGGAGCGACCAGAGTGATCGAAGTGAGTGTTTGGTGTGATGTGTTGTCATTCATCCATGTAGCTGCTCGAGCCCAGAGTTATCATCATAGGTCTTTGAATGGTTACTGACACTGCACTCCTAAGAGACCATGTGAGAGCCGCTCCGTTGTATGCTCCAACGTTCCTTCGACCGACGGTTAGCACATTGACGTCGAGAAACCGTGCACGAGTCGAATTATGTGAAATTATGAGCTACATCTCACAGAAGAATGACAAAAAAAGGAGCTGTATTTGTGGTTGCTGCGGCGAAAATACTGCACGCAGCAGAGCTGGCGGACTTGGTCTAAGTCTGGCCGCAGGAAGTTGAAAGTCCGCCGACCGGCTTTCCCGCAAAATTTTCCTAAGTCCCGCGCTCGACAGCTGGCGCCGCACCGTACCCATGCCTTCCGCGTCGTCATGCTCTAAGCCATCACACTCATCGTCGCTGTGCTCGCCTTCCTACTGCGCAAAGCCCGGCCATCATCGCGGAATCCTGGAGCTTGCGGATGTGCTGGTGCGTCACCAGCTCGGTTTGGGCTGTACAGTCATGTTCATCGCTGCTACAGCCGTCTTTCAGGCTGCGTGCAAGGTACATCTCAGCTCTTTCCTGAACGATAACTAGGTACGCTTTTCTTCTAGATGCAGCTGCTCTTCGGGCTGACAGTCGGGGAGAATACAGCCGCTCGGGCTTGCGTCAAGTATTCGAGGCGTATCTAGGTGTGTTTTCCACCGATGTCGTACCCTGCACCATCTCATTACCATTCTAGCCAGGCAGCTGAGCCAGCAGCCGCGCGCGAGGCTCTGGCGATGCGGACGGCTGCGATGTACCACGCTGCCACAACCACGCGCTTGGACTCGTTACGGCTGGCGGCAGGCAGGTGCGGAACTTGTCACTTTTTCACGATTCATATTGACACCGCTCCAGCGAAATGATACGCACCGGGATCGCACGAAGCGTGGTTATGGAGGCCTGGGCGGGAAGGTATATCTGTCGTTACTTCTGAACGGGTTGTGCTCTGTATATACTGTCGTATCTTGCTGTTTTACCGTAGTAGCCAATATATCTCTTTCGTTGATATCTTGTTCATTTTCGACTGCAAGCAAGAATAAAATAACAAATAGAAGAGACGCAAATGGAGTCCCTGCAGCATCTGGAGTGAACGCAGCTCCCGGAGCTCCGGACACTTTGCTGACTCCGCGAAGCAGCTGGAGACGACCTATTCCTTAGCGAGCTCCGATCACTCCAGAGCCCGTGGAGACTCCCGGAGTCTCCACGGCACAGGCGCGTTTTCCTGATGTTGAGAAGCGTCAGGCCGCCTGGCCCGCCTCCGATTATCGCGATACGTGGTGCGGATGAAGACATATGAAGCTGATGTTTGTTGTGTGTGGGGATGGGCTCGGGGATGGCTCGTCGGACGACAGCTGCACGCCAGCCTGAGTTTTATGCTGGGATCCGCATCAAGAAGTAGCCATTTGACATGCACAAACGCCTGGCTTCTGCGACGGCTCATCATGCTGACAAAGTTTGCTCTTCGGCCCGCTTTGGAAATTTAATTCAAGTATACAACATGCTGTCAGCGGACGAGTGATTCCATTCCTCCGCAGCCAGCCCGGCTATCCCGAATCGCGAGGGATTAGAGAGCAATTTGCGTCGTCGTTGTAAACTCTTTCATCCTGGAATGTGTAATAGACTCACTCGTAATGTCTTGCGGGTCAAGAGACGCCGTGCTTAGCAATCTGAGGAAGCGCTGTTCTCAGCGCGCGCAGTTCGGACCGTCGTTGGCTGTCAGTATTGAGTTTCATTACGAACTCCCGCCGTGCGACGGAGCAAAGTATACATCTTACTTGGGCGCCAGGAGAACGCATTGCGAGGACCTTCGGCACAGGGAAGATTCTCATTGGTACAGTAGCTGATTAGATCGCGCTTGATCTAATCAGATATCATCATGCCCATGTCAACCGCACTCTTTCGGGTTCAGATCGCCGGTTATTGCGCCGCGCAACACGCAAGCCGATCTCAGGCGCAGACCTCATGGCTTGCAGCCGCGGGATATTTTTTCTTGCCGCCGGGCGTCTAGCCAATGTGGAAGCCAGCGGTTTGAAAGTACTAAAGAGAAACATGCTAGTAAGTACTTCCTAGCTGAAGGCCAAATGAGGGCACCGAATCGGACTGGAGTGAGCTACCTGCACTGAGGGCGCTGCCGTTGCTTTTCAAGACTTCAGGGTCGTGTTGACGGCAAACCAAAGCTAGGAATGTTCAAATCGATGCAGCAGCCTGGTGGGTGTTATAACTGCGGGCCCGATGCAAGGGACGATAGAGCGCTAAAACCTCTGAGTCTGAATAGCGTTTGGTTGTGGGGTGGTCCCGGTTATCAGATGAGAGACTCCGTTCAGATGCCAGATGCCAATTGCACCAGAATGATAGTAGTCGGACGGTGATGCGGCCTAAGAAGAGAGAAAAAATCATGGCGGCAATTAAATCTTGCCAATCTGGAGCTTGCAGGGGGTATCGCTGTACTGTCCGGATGCGACTGAGCAGTTCCAGACGGAGCTTCGGTTCTCGGTCCGACCGGAGTTCTAAGCGAAAAAATCTCCTTGATCCCAGACGACCACCACCAGAGTCGTGGACCGACCGTTTTCACCATGCGAAAGATCCTTTTGCTTGACTCATGACCATCAGTTTTCAGACTCCTTGCTCAACAATCAAAATCTCTATCTGGTCGTCCTGGCGGCTTTTGCTCCACTTCGGCACCTTTGGACGCGTAAAACTCGAAGTCTGGTTATCTATCTAGACTCTCACCGTTCGAGGCTCTTGATTACTCCGTCAGGATTGGTTAATTTGGGGAATTTACGCTGGCTCATGCTGTTTTTGAACTGTGTACTCGCTTGCGCTGTCCGGAAACACCACTGCGCTCGACGTTGACTGCTACCGTGATTTGCGACGCGATTTAGACCAGAATTGAGCATTACAGAAGGTTATTCGGACTGACTTGTCGCCGATGTCACCGGCACCGCTCGCAGAACGGACGGCACGAGTTGCGTCGAATGACAGGCCAGAGGTGGCAAAACTCGAAGCTAGCAATGCTTGTGGCTGGCGGCTGTTTTACTGCGCTGGCCCTCCTTGTCGGAACGTGATTATCGCACTGCTTCATCTGGCTACATCACGAGAACTGTGGCGCGTGTCGCGTAGTCCTGGGTCGCAAGGAGTCAAAGCAGAATCGCGCCCGCTAATACAACGCCCGATCCAACCGCGAGCGAGGCTACTGTCGGACTCGTAACCCGCACTGCGCCGTTGAAAACATCTGGCGCGTACCAGTGAGCTTGGACGACACGATTCCTTGGGTCAGCATCCGCTGCAACATACCGCAGTTGCTCAGGCTGCCGACAAATTGCGGACACGTTTCCTCCATGCACGACTGCAAACCCGCGAAGAGCGTCTTGTCGATACAGAAACACCTTTCAACGTCTGCCACAATGAACCTGTAGCGTGCACTCCAGCTGCGGTTCCGACTATCTGCGGTTGGCTCACTTATCGGGAAGGCAGGCCTTGAGTTTGTTGCGATTGTTGGCTATCCCCACCTGGCCGCAAAACAACAAGCAGCTATCTGCGTTGGTGATTGCGTCCTGCGCCAGCGTAGTGATTGTAAAGAGACTGGCTGCGACGATCGTGGATGCGAAGCGCATAGTGAGGCCGTGGATGATCAAGGACGACAATCTGGGAAGTTGATTGTCGATGGCAAGAGGCCAGGAACCATTCAGGCGCCATGCAAATCCTTTATATTGCTGTCCCCGCTGCCACATTCGGTCTCGGCACTCTGTGCAAATGATTGACAGTTAAAGAGGCGCCTCAAACAGTCATACGGAGGATTGCTGCCTCAGAAGCTCATGGGATGGTTTGGCAAGGCCAGCCAAAAAAACGAGCAAAGAACATGGAGTCGAGTTCAGGATCTCACGTTACCCGTATTTTTACCACATTTCGAGCATTTGTGACCCTGGTGGTCCTGGTAGTTAGTTATGATAGGGGTGCATGTGCCACGGGGATAGTAGGGATTTAACGCTGGCTAAATAGCGCCAGGGCGCGTGCACGGCGAAACAATGCTGACGGAGGAGCAGCCCATTTCTCGGGTCCAGGCAGCCAGAGATTCAGAGATGATGCTGTACAATATTGCTTGCGCAGGAGGGCAGCCCGCCGCGAGACTTGGCGCTCCCAGGCCTTCGTTTATAAGTATGAGTTCTTGGGTAAAATAGCAATAGCCAAACAGCTCGTGCTGTCTATGATCAGCCGCACTGTTCCGGTTGCACGGGAGCTTCGACTGCCACGGCCTCTCTTCCAGCATGGATGCCTTCTGCTGCCGCCAGCAATCGAGTTCCGCTTCGCCATGATACATGTTTCAGTCCCGAGTCGCCGTATACAAAAGCACAAACAAGAAGCCATTCTGTTGAAATGAAGCTGTAACCATGCAATCTGTCCGGATGCCCCGGCTGCGCGCATGGGGTGATGCGGTCCGACCGGTGACACTGGGGCGACAGGCTAGCCAACACGTTGAATGCCAGTGACAACCTACCCGATCCTGTTCGGTATGCACCGCATCGCTGAATGACATTTGCAGACAACAGATGTTGCAACTGATCAATCACCGCCCATCTACGGGACCAGTCCGCGAGCGCGACGTTATCATTGTCAGCCTGATATTTATGAGCAGAGACTCTGAGAGACTTCAATCATATCCCGTCGCTCACTCCCCTCCTTCGCTGAGCGAAGTAGACGTTGTCACACTACCGTTTCCATACCCTCTTCGATGTCTTACCCACCTCCCACCGGCGGCAAGGTTTCCAGTCTGGGCCAGTACCCCTCGGTCGGTCTCCAGCCTTGAACCTCATTCTGTATGACGTTCATCTCTGCCGTGCGTATCGCGCAACAGAACATCACCTGCCCACATTGCCACCAAACTGGCATCACACGCGCCGAGTACGAAGCGGGCGGCACTACGCAGTACGTCTCAGCTCCATTCTCGGTTTCATTCGCTGTCTGAGAGCTTTCAGCATGTGGGCCGCGATTGCATGCTTCTGCTTCTGCCTCGGATGCATCCCATATCTAGTGCGCTGAGTCTCGTCAATTCAACCGTGTAACACCTACCTAATCTTCGTACGTGGGAACAGATCACCAGTCTTAAGGATGTAAAGCACCTCTGCTCGCACTGTGGAACAGTCCTCGCGGTCTGGCATCGCTCGGGAAGTAAGCACTTCGACCGTCCGCACTCTCATCGTGATTAGCTGACATAGTACGTTTCTACCTGCAGGTCTTCAGGTCATCGCGCACGAGCAGTCCGTGGTCTCGCAGGCGCCACTGCCTGTTCCGCCGCCAGGTAGCCATATGGGGCTTCCAAAGCCGGGGTATTGATGGTGTATTTACTTGTACCTTATCGTCGTACATTTATCGCAAGAGCAGTTTGCTACATAAATGTTCCACCAAGTGCGCGTACATCAATCTCACGACGCCGCGCGCCTGCACCGATTGTTGGTGCATTCCAAGTGCCAAATCAACCGCCGAAACCCTCATAGCCCGGACAAGGGTGACCCACGAAAAAGAAAAGATCGTGACGAACAGTTCGCGGCGGACGCGCATCTGACCCAGACCCGTTCGTTACACGATCATAGCTCTTGATGCAGAGACAGTCGGTAATATGATCATTCCATTCCGCGTGCAAATTACTACACTTCTACACTGAGCGCACTTCCGAATTATAACCACGATTGGCCTGAAAAAGGTTTAGACGCAGTACGACGTGCCGACCTGGAACAATCGTAAGCCTGGATCTTTTATATCGCTGTTCCGCGAGAAAACGAACCTGCAGGTTAGTGCAACCCCTGAAATAGAGATGTCAATCATCTATAAATTGATAGAGTGCCGCTGGAGAGACGCACGAGTTGACGCTGGGATTCATCTGAAGGAACTGCTGCAGCGAGATTCCGAACTTGCGGTCGATGGCGTCTATTATTGCAATCAGCACGATGGAGCTTAATGAAGTGAGGTTCGGCATTACCACAGGTGTCTCCTGCAAGAAAAGAACTTGAAGTGAGCGATGAGAGTGGGAACTGCGTGTGATACTTTACCTGCAACGGCCGTGTACCTCTGCGGGCAGCTACCGCCGCTGCCGGGGCTGCCACCCTTCACGCAGTAGGATGTTCCGACCTGCAGGTTCGTGCAGCCCCTGGGAATCATTCAGTCGCGCCCGGTAACCACATGGGATGGACTCACGAGTTGACGCTGGGGTTCAGCGACAGGAATGTCTGAAGCGTGATCCCGAACTTCCTGTCAATCGCATCTGCGTCGTCGGTCAGTCGCGATATTCGATGCTCCCGAGATGAATATGGGTATTACCGCAAGTATCGCCTTCATAGCGCATCCCGTATCAGCAAATAAATCACGCTGACTTCTCGGTGCGCACCTGCGACAGCCGTGTAAGACTGGGAGCATCCAGACGGCGGCGGCGGCGGCGAGCCACCGCCAGAGCCGTCCAGCGACCAGGTGACGCCGTGTACGCGACCAGCATCCAGAGATCCAAAGAGCGCGATGAAGGCGCTGCGTGAGAAATCGAGATCGCCGAACCCCGAGCACCCGCCGCAGCGGTCTTCGACCTTGAAGCTGATGGACCTTCCGTTGTCTGCCGGCCAGCTGCGTGAGTACTCCTATGTACATAATGAAGTCGGTGTGCTCACAGGAAGCAGTCGCCGTGCGGCCGCAGATGGGGCTGAATAGTCGCGGAGCATGAGACCAATACAACGCAGAGAAAGAATTTACTGACTTGTTGTTCGGGTTTCCGCCGCTGTAGCCACTGCGCATGAAGTGAGAAAGTTGAACGATACGCGTTTACGCTGGGAAACGCACGGGAATGAATCGAACAGGTCGTGGCTGACGGCCGCAATGGAGTCCGATTCAACCTGAATGGGAGCCGTCTCAACTGGGAATTCCAAATGAACCGCAGCAACGGGCCGACGCACGTTGAACACGCCGCACGCGCCGAGGCCCACATCGTAGTACGTCGCGTCGCCCGACTGCGGGCCGATCTGCCTCGCGGTGAGGTTCATCGCCAGTGGCTTGGCTGCGACGAGAGTGGCTGCGAGGACGAGGGCGAGGGCGATCATCTTGTACTGTGGGATACTAGATGTAGAGCTTCAAGAGCTGCTGAAGAATTGGAGGCCCCAGAGCTGCATGCTTTTATACCTGGTCGATGAGAGTGTTTGCGCGCGGTAGCCGCCATTGGCGTCCAGTCGGTTCGTAATGCCCGTGTTTGAATAGGCGCAGCGGCGGCAAAGGCTTTAAGCGAGTTAACCGCGACGAAGAGCAAGTCGCGCTAGAACAGAATTAAGATGAGCGTGTG
Organism: Auricularia sp. M12; assembly: GCA_037042885.1. Lineage (NCBI taxonomy): Eukaryota > Fungi > Basidiomycota > Agaricomycetes > Auriculariales > Auriculariaceae > Auricularia > Auricularia sp. M12. The sequence continues at coordinate 100,964 of CM073207.1, forward strand.
CACGACAGGCCTCGATGCTCGAGAACTCCATTCCGACTCGGCAGGCGCACTGGAGCATTGGAGTACATGCCGGCCATAGTAGCCAGCCACGTGCGATAGAGTCCCGACTCAAGGAACGCGCGCCAGGCACCCGTAGACTCTAAAGCGCTGGTCCTGGTTGTAGACGAATGGTTCTGATCCAACATGAACACAAACGCGTATTTGGTAAGAGCCGCGCGACCAAGTCGCGACTCAAATTAGCGAACGAAGGACCGTAAGGCGTGCATCAGTGACTGCGCATTCCGCAGAAAATCGGATTCAGTTGCAGTTGCAGGATGAGCGGCGGCCAATGCAAGAAAACGAATTCCAGTACTAGCGATTCTGCAAATGCGAGCATATCATAGCCCACAGCGCAGAAGCGCTCCTTGGCATAGGCCGGTAGCACATGAACAATCTTCCACAAGAACGGGCGCCAGGAACAAATTGACGCGTTGAGCGCACCCGGATTCACACCCAATCAGGGCGAATACAGTGGATCTCCGCGCAGCGCGGTGGCAAGCATATGAGCCGCCGGGACTCGGCGAATTCTGCATTCAGTGGTAAGGCGGTAGCAGTAGGCGCTGCTTAACGAGTAGCAGAGTAATCAGCCCGTTTGCGTGAAGCCGAGTAGCGAGTCCGGTGTAGACAAGGGCGAAGACGAGGGGCCATGGAATCGAGAGCAATACTGGACCCAGGAGCGAGCAGCACAGGACGACTCTGAGCCAACAACAGCGGAAACGAATTCGTTGTCACTGTTCGCAGTGACTGAAGAGCGCCGCGCCCGCGCTACGGGGTTTATCCAGCCGCGCGGTTTGGATAATGTTGCTTTTATGTACGAGGGTATAAAGCTAGTCCGGATATGCCGAGGAGAACCAGCAGAGCCCTCGCGCCCACGCGTCCGTCATTCGCTGGGTAGGACGCGCAGGGCTGCCCGAATACGCGCATTGGATAGACATACATCGTCCAGGCCCAAGTTTTCCACACTCCCAAAGATACTGAACGGGACAGCGCAATCATGCCCGGCGGTGGGTACGAGCGGCTCGCCCCCAAAGCCAAGGCCATTTAGCCAATTTTCGTGAGCACAGCAGTCAGCAAGCTCGCATAAGCGCCAGAATCGATTCCAAAAAAGTCAGCCGTCTGTGTTGCGCGAGTGCGCGAGCCGATATGACGTGTCTTTGAACCGAGCTGGTGCAGGTTGGGAGCAAGGTGGCGGACTTACTGTATACATCCGGCGGCCGAGAAAGCCCCGGGCACAGCGTTGCTTAAGTAATCCGGAAGCCCCTGACAATCCATACTTAAATCCCAGCATCTCGAGACGCTGGCTGCGCTCGCAGCCAGCTGCGGAGACTTGCTGCGCATTTCACGTGCACTGTGCAGGAGCCGCGCGCAACTTTCCTGCCCGCAGGAGAAATGTGTGCTCTTGCGAGTCTGAAATAAATTCGAAAAGACGGCGTGCACGCATGAGTGGGAACGTCCGTTAGAAAAGACAAGTACGTCCCTCTAGAGTACAGTAATTACTAGTAACGCCACTTCACCTTGAAGCCTGCGAGACGCATGTTCAGAACAGCAGCGCGCTGATAGCCAGAGCCCCGGACGCTGCGATTGCGGGAAGTATCGCGACGTCAATGCGCGGCGCCGACCCGTCGGCGCGTTCTGCAACGCGTGAGTGAGACACCTGAACATTGGACAAGCCTGAAACGTGAAAAACTCACTGCACGCTTTATGAAGGTCAATGTCCTTGCTCGCCTCGGGGCAGGTCGTGTCGATGCAGGACTGCAGCGCGTTCAGCAGCCCCTGCTCATGGCAGATGCACGTCGCCTGCTCCACCTCACTGGGCACCATGGTGGCTGCGCGTCAGCATAGAGACTCGCAGGGCGAGGCCGAGCGTCACGCACGTGCTTGTGTTGAGGCACTTCTGGGCAGACTCGGGGTTGGCGTCCATCGCCTTCTCCGAGCACTGGAGGGTGCAATCCGCGAGAACGTCTGCGTCGCTGCCGGTGGAGTTCTGGGCGGCGGCGAGGCTCGCAAGGGTGGTAAAGATGAGCAAGGAGAAACGCATGTTCACGCAGAGGGAGAGAGAGCGAATTGAGCGGTGAAGAGGAGAATTGAAGGGCGAGGGAAAGAAGGTAGTCGCGGGCAGGTCGAGTTCTTATTCAAGGAGCGCTTGTTTCCAAGTGACAAGCTGCGGCCGGGAATCCACTTCTACGTTCCATGATCCTGCGCATCTGATAACGCGCAAAGCGCCCGTTTGGTTGTTCTTTGTGCACATAAGTAAGTACTGCAGGTACTTGAAGTCTGGCCGTGCCGAACCGCGATCGCGAAGTCTTCCGCAGCAGGAACGGCGAGGTTGGAACGTGCTCGCAACATGGCAGGATATAGTCCGGTCAATTCGGGCTTCCTGGCCCACCGCCCTAGTAGCGATTGATCGCCGGGAATATAGATCGCCTTCCCCGCAGCAATGGTCGCAGTCTGGGCAGCGAGTTGGACGAATGCGAGTTGAGAGCTGGAAGCAAACCCTTCTCGTTCAAAGGCTGTGAAGGAAAAGAACATTCTAAGTTGTGCTACTAGTATTCCCACGAAGCTCATATGTAGTGCGAATCCCGTAGAAATCGTTCTCTGATTCCGGACTCGGCATTCTTCGGTTATGTCCGGTGCAATTTTCTTCTTGCCTTTGAACCGTTCGTTGCTCTGCGCTGACCCGAATTACGCGCGCCCAAAGCCGCTGCGGCTTCTCAATGCGCGCTTTCAGGATCGTCGTCGCTCGTCTAAGTCTTCCAGCGAGGGCTATACAGTGACCCCGCCCAAGAGGTCCGCGAAAAAAAAAATTCTTGACACCAAGGGCCCCTCGAAAAAAAATTTCAGACACAAGGCCAAAAATTCCCATAAGCATCTCAAACCGACCCCCCCTCCCCCTATTTGCTTCCGGTGCTTAGTAATACCATGCCCATGGGTGCTGAGGGGTTTTCTAAATGCATCAGCGTCGAAAAATGCAGCTGTATTGTAGCTGGTGTCGTCAGGGGTGTCAGCACGAGCCACCGGGAGTTGATTTGCATCCGGAATCCGGATACCTGTCACCATTTACTTCCGGAGATCGACTGACACACCACAACCAAACCACCAATACTCTGTAGAAAGCACTAGGAGCTGAATAAACACTCTCTGAATTGTTAAGGGTCCCTTTTAATGCTCTCTGCCTTCCAAAGAACAAGATCTGGACGGGGAAATTATGTCAATTTCAAGGTAATTCAGCCAAAATTCTGGCGGAAAAAAAATTCCCACAACACCAAAAAGCTGACCCCCCCTCCCCCGCCACGTGATATCGGATTTTGCCGATGAGGGGCCCTTGCTTGACACAGGGCCGAAAATCCAGATAAGCTCTCAAAGGGACCCCCCTCCCCCCCATTTGCTTCCGAAAAGGTTCCGTTCCGTGTTATCAAGCTGGTTTTGTTGTTTTTTTAGGCTCCGAGAGCTGCTACAGTCTGTATGTTCATATTCAGTGATTGTCATTTGCTCGGAACCACAGGACCGAACCCTCGGCCGAGCATCAGGCACCGATCCGTTGTTCCGCACTTGGCTCCGACCAGGCTCCGACAAGCCAACCGTTGCAGGAAAGCGGAGAATAAGACCCGAATAAGCAAATTTAGTCTCTAATGACTTGCTGAACACAATCTGGGATGTGCTGTCCGATCTTTATTGACAAAATTTCATGAATTCATGGCCCAAAAAAAATCCAAATAAGCCCTCGTCGGAGGCACCCCCCCTCCCGCCTCGTGTATCGGATTTTGCCGATGCGGACCTCTTGACCCCGCCCCGCTTGCCGGGTAAAGCAGTAGATGTATTAACGGCGCTCTTAGGTAGCCTACAGCCGTGGCCAGCGCGATGCGCTCGCGCGCGCGCCCACTTCCTTCTCCCGCGTCTGGGACGATCCGTAGCCCATTTCTGCCTTCTATCTACAGCCGTCCGCCAATGTCGACCTTTCCTGCATGCCACGACTTCTGGATTCTTCGACTGAGGCGGTATCGCCATAACGCAACCACTATCGCACGGTTTGGCAGCAATTTGCAATTCTGTGTACAGTACAATACAATTCCCCATTTATCCTTGGCGCGAGATTGGATGACTTCCCGTCGCAGTTTAGGAAAGTTTAGGGAGAGTTTAGGAGGACTCGTCGATCACTCTCGCTCGGTTATCAATCTGCGACGCCTACATCAAATCCGCCTTCCTCCTCCTGTCTGCAAGAGAATCTCTTACGCCGTTACAGACTGACTGAGCTCTTCATTTGCTCCTGAACCATGCCCATAACCCCAGGGACTTTTGAGCCCATTTGAGCAGGAATAGAGGTTTAGAAAACCCATCAGTAAGTGATGTGGAGCATCATCCTCTCCATCACGTTTCCTAAACTCAAGGGGTGTCCAAGAAAAAAAAAAGTTACACAGGGTCCAAAAAACGAAATAAGCCCTTGAGCAGACCCCTCCCTCCCTCCCTCCTGCCTAATCCGGTAATATATTCCCACGCATTTGCCTCCGGATATCCAGAACCGCTAACTCCACGCTCATTGCGATTAGCCCCGAGGTTTTTGCCATCCTCCGCCATAGCTAAGTCTTTAAATCGAAGTCTCAGCATTTAGGCCCATAAGATCTGATGCTATTCCGGAATTGAATTCAAATCGTGCTTGACGAGGGGATGGTCTCTAATGATACATATATATTTGGGTTCAAACAAGGTTCAAACCTCAATTTCAGGTGAATAAACAAGTCTCAGGCCCTTCGATGCAGCTTCGGGAGGACTATCGGAAGCAAATTTTCAATTTAAAAAAAACGAAATAAGGTCCTCATCGGACCCCTCCCTCCCTCGTCCTCGTGTTATCGGATTTTGCCGATGGACACCCCTTGCCTAAACTCGTCCTAAACTCTCCCTAAACGCGACGGGAAGTCATCCATTCACACAGCGGCGATGAACGCCAGAGCAGCCGTCGCAAATATCAACACGGAGCCACGGCGCAGAGTCGACATCGCAGCCGCGTTGTTGTCCGGAATATCTTCACCAACATGCACACCTGCGAGCTCGCATTAGAGTGCTGGTAGGAATTCCACTAGAACGGTTTCAGAGACGTGCCTACAGCTAAACAAGTCTTCTGGAGAAGAGTCCACGCGTCTGTACTGCAGTTGTCCACGCACGGCCCGACGGTGTTGACGATCTCGATCTGGTTGCAGTAGCACTGGACTTCGGTGGTACTGTCGATTCAAGCAGTGGCAACACGGCCGTCAGGCAGAGAATAGGGGGCTAGTAAGTAGGAGGGAACTGACGCATTGGCTAGGGAGAGCGGGGTGACGGACGACGCCTTTGTCGCGCAGGCCTGCACCGCATACGGGCTGTGGATCGTGGCGTTTTTGAAGCAGAAACCGATGCAGGACAGCGTTGCAGCGTCCCCGCGAGTTGAGTTCTGCGCGGCGGCGAGGAGAGTGAAGGGAACCACTGGCAGAAGGGATGTGTAGGAGAAGCGCATTTGGCGGGGGCTCAGAGTTTGGAGTGATAACTACCTGGCGGCTGCATGACTTTATTCGTGAGCTGGACAGTGACATCACGATGACACGAGGATTGTACGCCAATAGCACCCATGGCAGGTAGACGCTCTTCGGAGCCGCCCTGGATGCTCCAAGTCGGGGGCGGTTAGATGAACACCTGACAGATATATGAGCGGTGTGATCAAGACTCGGACACCGTCAGGATGGCAAGTCTTGCGGAGGACCATCTCCGCACCAGAGCTGCTCGCTGCCAGCACGGTAGACGCAATGCGTCGTACCAACCTCAACTCTTCGAACAGCAAGAACATCAGCATAAAGGATGATGATACGGGGAGGCATACGCTGACGCACCTGCAGTTAAAAATATCGCACTTTGTGGCGCTGCTCTCCACTGGCAGGTTGAACACGTGATCGCGTGACCGAGACTGCACTGAGTTCTTCAGAATCGCGTAGACATGCTGCGGTTTTATAGTCCACCGCTTATGTGGAAAGAGTCGGACTCGAAGAACAGTGGAATCGTAGGCAAGCTGCATCCAGAGAATAGTGAAGTAGGTTTCTGCACAGCACAAGAGTAGGGTCCAGAGTTTCCACAGGATTCCGGGCGTATCCAACGTGTCCAGGATAGCGATGAGTGAGAAAGGGAGAAACTGCGACTCGCAAGAGCATTCCGAGCGAGTGTAAATCTCGAATCAAGACGTGCCAGTTATAAGGTAGGATTTGTGGATAACGAGCTGCTTACGCTGCCCAGCTGCGCATCGTGATAAACAGGTCTTCATGAGCGCGGACTGAGAATGAGACAAGGAAATCGCGAGCCCCATACTGGCATCGTATCCGACGCAGAAAAGTTGCAAGTCAGCTGGTGCAATCGAACGTGTGCGCGAGTTTCGAAGCACTGAGGGCAGTGAAGATGTTCGCCAGAGCCTAGGTTTCACGGGACGGGTCATGTGTGAAGGATTCGAGGTGTCTGGTGCGCGTAGTCTGCGACCATTGTAGACCACCGAACGGTTCGAGGGCAAGAGGGAATTGCACCGGGGACAGCCGTGCCGCGACTTGGCAGCGCACCGCTCAGCATCCTCGAGCTCGCGCGTCGTACTACAGGCTCATACAGTGCTCGCCGCCCTTTTCAGCTGAATGAGTGGTCGAGAGCGTCGCGCTCAGCTTCGGATCAAGAGAGTGCCGTTGGGATCAACTTGGCCTGCTTCGCTCAGATTCGTTGCGCGCGTCGACCTCTGGCTGTTTCTTCTTCTGTCTACCTCAGGACGCGAAAGGCAATGAATGTGCGGTCCTAACCCAGCTCTGGCACCTCGACGCGATTCTGTCCCATTCAGGAACTTGCACGGGCTATTTTGATCACTCGGCATCATGCAATCACATCACGGCACCGCCAGTCCGCAGTTTGGCTCAGCGATATAAGGGCCACGGAGCACGCGAGCCAACGGGCGACCGTTCCTCTTCGTTCTTTCTTCAATGCTTCACTCTTTTGTTTATTTTCTTCTGGTTGCGGCTTTGGGTGGGCCCGGGCTCCTCGTGGCGGCGGACGTCTGCGCCGTTTCGTGCGACAAGCGCGACCCGTCGACGTCGCAGCAGGACAAGTTCCCTCTGGCCGATAAAATTCAGAACGGGCGCAAGATCCAGCTGCACGTGAGCGAGGCGGACGCGATGGCGTGGGCGAGCATCGACAACGGCACGCCGGGCAACGAGGTCTGGCTCGACCGCTCCTGGGACGGCGGCGCGACGTGGGAGAGCAAGCTCGGCAAGGCGGCCATACCCAACTCCCGAACGGGCGCGCGCACGCTCATGTACAACCTCGCGGACCCCGCGCACCACCGCCGCGGCCTGCTGCGCGCGTGCGGCAAGGTTGACGTCTCCGGGTGCACGGAGTGGTACCGCCAGGCGGCGTGCGACACGGCGTGCGACGGCGAGAAGACCAACCAGGGCGACTCGCAGCCGGTGCCCGCGCGCACGCAGGGCGGGCGCACGATTGCGCTGCACGTCGACGACCGCGGTTTGTTCTGGGGCACCATCGACAACGGCGCGCCCGGCGACGAGATCTGGCTCGACCGCAGCTGGAGCGAGGGCAAGGACTGGGACGGCGGCTCGCTGCTCGGCCGCACGAAGACGGCCGCAGGCGCGACGGGCGCGCGCACCGCGCTCTTCGCCGCGCGCGACCCCAAGTCGCTGCTGTACGGCGGCGCCGTGCGCGCGTGCGGCACCGCGGTCTCCGGCGGCGGCGTCGCGTGCACCAAGTGGGCGCGCCCCGCACCCGACCGCGCCGCCGCGGCCGCCGACGCGCTGATGTGGGCGTACCAGCCGGACACGGCGTGGTGGCTCGCGAGCTGGTGGAACTCGGCCGTGACGATCACCGTGCTCATGGACTGGATGTACGTCACGGGCCGCCGGGACTACATGTGGGCCGTGGACCGCACGTTCGAGGTCAACAAGGTGCCGTTCCCCGCGGGCGTCAAGAGCGGTGACGAGCTCAAGGGCGACTTCATCAGCCGCGCCATCGACGACGTCGCATGGTGGGGCATGGCGTGGGTGCGCGCGTACGACCTCACCGGCGACAAGAAGTACCTCAACGAGGCCGTCATCATCGCCGAGTACGTCCACGGATACTGGGACCCGTCGACGTGCGGCGGCGGCGTGTGGTGGAACGGCGAGCGCACGTACAAGAACGCAGTCACAGTGGGTCTCTACATCCGCCTCACCGCGGTGCTGCACAGCCGGATCGACGGCGACACGACCTGGCGCGACCGCGCGATCACCGCGTGGAACTGGTTCGACCAGAGTGGGATGGTCAACGCGGACGGGCTCGTCAACGACGGGCTCAACAAGGGCTGCAAGAACAACGGCCAGCCCGTGCACTCCTACAACCAGGGCCTCGCGATCGGCGGCGCGCTCGAGGTGTACCGCATCACGGGTAACGCGAGCACGCTCGACGCCGCGAAGCGCCTGGCGGATTCCGCGATGGGCTCTCCGGTGCTGACCGTCGACGGCGTGCTCACCGAGGCGTGCGACACGGCCGACAAGGTGTGCAACGACAACGGCAAGCAGTTCAAGGGCATCTTCATGCGCTACTTCGGAGACCTCGCCAACGCCACCCGCGTCGATAAGTACACCGAGTACGTGCGCAAGCAGGCTGATTCCGTGTGGGAGAAGGACCGTGACAGCCTCAACCGCCTCGGCCAGCGCTGGAACGGCGTCGACAACGCCGACTTCCCGAACGCCCGCGACTGGCGCACTCAGGCGTCCGCTATGGGCGCCCTCGTCGCCGCCATTGGGCTTTGAGTGGAACATCTACTTTCCCAGTATTTATCAATTTGTGGCCACGCGTGCCTCTCATTTATATATTTCTATGTCGCGCAGGCTCCGACTCGTAGCAGCGCCGTTCGTCATCATCGCTTCGCGCACTGGACTAAGTGCAATAACCTCACAGGACGAGCCCGATGCTCCTCAAATGGCTGAGTTCCCGTGCAGGTGCACACTTGGGAGCATGTGGTTGGTATCTGGATCGTGCCCTGGAGGTCTTTCGTTTGTTCGGGGATGACGAGGGGTCACTTTGTTGCACGGTCTTGAACTTACATTGTTCCTTTGCACGTGGGTCTCGTGCTACTTGGACGCAATTCCTTGCATGAGATATGTCACAACAAAATATATTTCGGATCAGGCTCCGGCGTTCGGCAGTTCGGCGAGTGCCGCACCTTTCTTTCACTTCTACCTACCTACCTACCTACCTCGCTGCCAAGTCGACAGCAACCAAAGTAACGCGCGCACCAGGTGCGTATCCACGCCATCCACGTGCGTGTCTGTGCGCATGCTGACCTAGCCACCTATTGTGCGAACATCGGTGCAATCTTATGGTTTTAAGCTCTCGCTGGCAGAACGGTCACTTCGCCCTTGATTCCCGTTTTTATTGTGCCGCCACGGCCTAAAAAAGCCATTTCGAAGAACATGAAACGGAGGTGGAAAGGGACAACGCATTTGGAAAGGTGAGCAGAGTTACTTGCTATCATATGGGCAGGCTGACGGACAAAATGTGCTTCACTCTTCACTCAACATGTTGCTTTAGCAGCTCCACGGTTATTTGGCTCAAGAGGCGTGGAGACGGTGACGACGATGGAGCTGGCAATGCCAAAGGCGCCAGAATGGACATTGACGACCCCACGCACTCCGACTCGTGCGTATACGCACAGACAAATTTTGATGTATATGCAATTGAAGCGTCTCCAGTTCGCATTCATACGTGCGCGAGGCCACTGGTGCCGTGATCCCCACCGTGCAGTCTGCGCTGGAGCGCGAGATGGGGTGCGCTGTGGACTTTCCTGTCTTCCATTGATATCTTTCGCTCATCATCAAACCAACCTCTTTTCAGCATAATAACGGCTACTCCACGCGCGGATAGGTCGGACGGCGGATGGGACGATGACGAGGAGTGGGTGCCGTCGGCTTCAGCTTCCACATCCACCTCCGATACCATATCGTATAATACGTCCGCTGCCGCCGGTGGTGTTCCCGCTGTCACCACCTCGGCCTCCGCTGACGCGGGTGTGGGCTGCGTGGACGACGAGGACTGGCTTGAGGCCGTTATGCCGTGCGGCTTCACCGTGAGCCACAACACAACCTGGGAGCCCGCCGCGCCGAGCGGGACGTCGCCGCACAGGCTTCTCACCGTGCTGTCCCCTCCATTGGCAGAGCCCATATTGCCTCCTGCCAGTCTTCCCGCGGCCATGCAGAACGACGCCGCGGAGAGGGAGTTATCGTCCCACGACAGCCTCGATGACGAGCAACATTATGGCGGGCTTGCGCTGAAGGTCGCCACGGGCTTTGTGATGAGCGATCCCAATGCTGTAAAGGTCCAGTGCGGGCTCTGTGGGAAGTGGATGGCGCCCGCGACAACGAGCGCGCATGTTGCGCAGCCCTGCGGGGTGCGTCCTGTTTCCTTACTCTCCTCTATCGACCTTCGTCATTTTTGTTTCGTTCACGTCTTTTTCTTTTCCTATGTCTCTAACCTGCGCACGAGGTGCGACAAATTCCACTGTGACCGTCCGCACCCGCTCATCACGGCGCACCTGCGTCACTGGTTGTGCCGACGCGTCGTTGCAATGTGATACCTGCCCATTCTCCCTCCTCGCCGTTACGTCCAGAGGCTACCGCTGACCGCTGCGCAGACAATATCAGACCCGAACACGCGCAAAATACGCGCGCCGCGTTGCTCATCGACCCAAACATCCATCGCGACCTCCGAAACATCCAACAAACCGCAGAAGCCGCTGCGCGCGCGCAAGGAAAGAAGGCCCAAGCTATCTGCCGCGCTCGCCCTTTCTGCCGCTGTGTCCTCCGGGATGCGCGACGCCCGTGTCGTGTCTGTTGAACACGAAGATCGGCCGAGTGCAACATCACTAGTAACCCATCCTTGCGTTCGTCGCCGCGCGTCCAAAACAGTGCGCAAGACGGCCATAAAGCCTCACGAGCTGAAGCCCGTGTCCATCGGCCGGCCGCCTAAGTACAAGACGGCCGAGGAACGCGAAGCTGCTCGCAGAGACTCGCGACGCAGCTACTATGAACGGTCGGTCTCGTTTGTCCTCCCGCCGCCAGTGAGTCTCACCTGCGGTAGGAACCGAGAGAACGAGCAGCAGCGGGCGCGCGAACGTTACCATGCTTCGAAATTGAAAGCCCGGGCCGCCCGCGTTGGGCAAGCGAAGAAGGAAACCTCAGAGGCGCCCGTTCTGGCTGATACAGTTGCCGTAGGTGGCTCCCTACATGTTCGTAATACTCTGCCACTAACCTTTTTGATTCCTTAGAAATTTGGGTCGCCCATTACGCTTGGACGAGATACAAGCTTACAAGAGCTGGTGGACACCCTTTCGTCTGACCTGGAGCGATGGCGCGGCTCAAAGCACAAGAACGAGGGCGACGTTTGGGATGACTTGACATCCCGACTCATCGCCGTCGTTGGCAGGCCAAGATATGCTAAGGGCGTCTTACTCGACGTGGCGCGCAATTCGCAGCTTGCAGCTCTGGTAACCGAGCACGCAGAGGCTGGCAGTAACGAAGCTCAGCTGCGCGGCCAAGATCAGCTACGGGCTGCTCTCGACCAGTTAGCGCACAAGTCCAGAACCATCTCTCGGTGCCTTGGGGAGCTGTCTGCTTATTTTCGAGACGGTGGCGACGCTCTGGTTCAGCGCTACGAAGATCAAACACTTCTTTGGCAGTGTATCGAGACTACTGATGAGCACATGACTATTTTGGCACCATAAATGCCTTGCTGGTCTCTGAATTCTGAGAAGGGCATGGGGCAAGGCGTTCTTGGTGTCCATCCACGGCCCCGAAAACCACTTGCAGCCGCGGTGCCGTCGGATCATCGGATGTACTTGTCGAACTCCGACACGCTGCTCCCGACATGCACCTGCTCTTCAAAGCAACACCCTATCGGCCCGCGCACTCGCGCAGAACATATGGAGGACGTTTTGACAATTTTCTGGCGCTTTTTACGCTGTCTAATTGCTGGGCTCCCGGAAATGGGCTGAATCAACTTGGCCTGACTCCGCGCTCGTATCTACCACGAGGCCTTATTGTGCTGTTGTGCTCAGTGCCATCGGAATCACCGGCGACTTTTGCAGTTGCAATATTCACCTGCGCTCATGCGCAGCCCCAGTATTAGGTCACTAACTGCTGTGACTGTGGCGAGCAAGCAACGATGGCACGAGATGGGAATGCACTGCTACTCCTCCGTTATGCAAAATGGTGCTGGCTAGATCAGCCTTGTACACGCAGGTCTTATACTTTCCAAGTACCGTCGACGAAGCCGCGCGGCTACACTGATATTCCCGGTCGCGGTATTGTTCAGCCACAGATCGTCACCTGCACCATGACGTCGATATTTCGCTCTATTCCGTGGACTGCTTTCTGCTGCTATATCCCAGCTGAGAGCCTTCCACATCGTGCCTTCTGTCTATCTGCTCCGATACTTGGTTTCAAATTGCCCAATCGCGCGAGCTTTGGACGCTGCCGTTGCTACTACACTCGCCCAGGCTGGCCGCTCGGTAATCTCTTACACCGCGCCTTCTGCTACCGCCTTGAAACTGAATCCAGAATTCGCCGAATTCGCGAATCCCAACGGCGCATAGGCTTCCAAGTGCCGCTGCGGGCTGTGGAACGCCCGCTCCTTGCTACCTGTCATACAGTCGCTCCTCCGAGTCGCAGCTCTGTCGCGCGGCTTTTTCGGGTGCACAAATACACGTCTGTGATCATGTCTGAACAGAACCATTCATCTACAATTAGGGCTAGCGGGTGCCTGACTCGCGTTCTTTAACTCGGGATTCTATAGCAAGTGGCGAAAGTGGCTGGCTATCGTGGTCGACATTGTCTCCGCAGCTCCCGGTGCTCCTGGCGAGGCGGAATCCATTTTTCGACGCACCGTTGTGCACACGCTAATCATCATTGCCTCAGCGCGAGGAGATCTCCGTCACGGTCCCGAACGTCTCGACCATCGCTGCCGCCGCTGCGTCTATTCAGACACGGGCATTACGAGCCGAGTGGACGTCATGGCGGTTACTGCAGGTTAGTAAACAATCTCATCGACGCCGTATAAAAGCACGCAGCTCTGGGGCCTCCAGTTCTTCAGCAGCTACAGAAGCTCTACATCAAGTATCCTACAGTACAAAGATGATCGCCCTCGCCCTCGTCCTCGCAGCCACTGTCGTCGCGGCCAAGCCACTGGCGATGAACATCACCGCGAGGCAGATTGGCCCGCAGTTCGGCGACGCGACGTACTACGATGTGGGCGTCGGCGCGTGCGGCGTGTTCAATGTGCGTCGTGCAATTGACGCAGTGATCTGGTCTTTGGACTTTCGAGTTGACCCGTTCGTTTCAGGTGGGCTCGGACTCCATCGCTGCCGTCAGCCACGGCCTGTTCGACTCGTTCCCGTGCGTTAACCCAGTGTAAACGCGTATCTTGCGCGGCGTATTCACGTCATACGCAGTGGCTACGGTGGAGGCAACCCGAACAACAAGTCAGTAATCATTCCTTTCTCAAGGGCAATTGTATGATTCTCAAGCTCCGGCTACCATTTCCATTCAGTCCCATCTGCGGCCGCACAGCGACTGCTTTCTGTAAGCATCGTCATTGCATTACCCTTGGCGTGAACACTTACGCATACTGTATCGCCCGCAGACAACGGGAGGTTTATCAGCTTCAGGGTCGAAGACCGCTGCGCCGGGTGCTCAGGCTTCGGCGACATCGACTTCTCGCGAGGCGCCTTCATCGCACTCTTTGGATCTCTGGATGCCGGACGCGTGCACGGCGTCACCTGGTCTCTGGACGGCTCTTTCGCTTCGCCCACGCCCCAGCCGTCGTCCGGATGCTCGCAGTCATACACGGCTGTCGCAGGTGCGCCTGGAGGAACGAACCCGTAGCGAGTTTGATGATTTGCTAACACGGAGACGCGCGGTGACTGGAAGGCGATACTTGCGGTAAGTACGCCAACGCCACGGCGTGTTCAGGGGTGCCGGCTGATCAACGACTGAACGCAGATGCGATTGACCGGAAGTTCGGGATCGCGCTCCAGACGTTTCTCTCGCTGAACCCCAGCGTCAACTCGTGAGCTGAGCTTCTCCCCTATTTATGTTCAATTGCTGCGCACAACTGCAACTGAGCGAATCGCAGTGGGTGCACGAACCTTCACGTCGGAACCGCCTACTGCGTGCAGGGAGGTCGCGGCGGCGGGAGCGGCGGCTGCCCGCAGAGGTACACCGCCGTTGCAGGTAAAGCATCTGAGTCGTGACGCAGATTCCACTCTCATCGCTCACTTCGTCTCTCGCAGGAGACACCTGTGGTAAGTAATTCCGAGGGAAGCTTGATCACGTTCTGGCATGGGTACTCATAAAACACAGACGCCATCGACCGCAAGTTCGGAATCTCGCTGCAGCAGTTCCTGCAACTGAATCCCGGTGTCAACTCGTGCGTCTCCCCAGCACCGTGACGCGCCCGGTTACAAAACTAAATGTCTGATATCGTGTTCTTAGGGGTTGCACCAACCTGCAGGTTCGTGCCATCGTCCCGGCTTCACGAGCCATCGCAATTAAAATATTCTGGCTTACATGATTGTTCCAGGTCGGAACGTCGTACTGCGTCTGAAATGATGTTTAGCTGGATGAATCCTAGAAGTGAGCTTGTAGAAGTGCAGTAATTCTGCACGCACGATAGCATGATCATCAGATAGGTATTGTCGACATCCTTTGACATCCAGGCAATCTGTACCTCGAGTTTTGCAAGTGAGATTATCCTCGACTATTACTTCATACTTCAACACCGAGAAATTGTGAAAATAGGCTTGCACGATGCTCTGGAGGGTGCTATCTCAGCCGCAGGCTTCACGGCTTCTCACTGCACCAAATGTAGCTCACGGTTTGCCATTTACAATGAAAGCGTAAAATCGAGGAGCTTGGTGAATATATTTACACGCTCCTGCCGTTATTATTTGAGCTCTGCGCCTTTGACTGGTGTGCAATGGTTGACAGAGCTCTCACTGAGTCCGGTGATGTCTGGCATCACAGCTTTCAGTCTCCGCTCTTGTCTTCCTCTTTAGCCGCACAGTCCGTCCGTCCACTCAAAGAGATACGCCTTCCAGTTCCATCGGCTCAAACGTTTACGGGAATGCAGAGCTCAATGGCGCTCAAAACACCTTGCTTCGAAAATCTACCAGTTGAACTGTGCCGCGTAGGGATGTAAGCCGTCCCGTCGACGGGTGACGGCCGTCTCGCGACGGGCGGAGACGGGTACGGCCCGTCCTTCTGACGGCCGTCTCATGCGCAGCGTAGCGCGTAGACGGGACGGGACGGGCTCGTCGACGGCCGTCAGACGGGTTCGCACGGGGACGGGTCGGCAACTGTTGCTGAGGCGGATGGAAGGCCTTCCCATAGTTCAGGTGTGAGCAATGGGGGCCTTGAAACCGTTCCAGAAAGTCATAGGTTAGTCAGAGATTCTATGCGACAGGAAATGGTCACTCACGGAGGACGATTGGACTGCAACAGGTCCCGACCTGCATCCCAGCGCATTGACGACGACGACTACTTCTTGCCGTCCGGCGCCTGTTCGTCTATTGGATACCGTCAATGCAGTCCTTAGTCTACGTGAACTCTCAAAGAAGGTTTCACATCGTCGAAGGAGTGTATTGACACCTAACAACCCGTCAACCCGTCTGACGGCCGTCTACGCCGTCAGCGAGACGGGCTGGACGGGTTCCACCCGTCCCGTTACCCGTCTCCGTCTCGGCTGTCCAATGGCATGGACGGGACGGGTTCCAGCCCGTCCCGTCCGTCCCGTCTACACGGTTTGGACGGGTACGGCTTACATCCCTAACTGTGCGACCAAATCTTGTCCATCGCGGCCTGGGACGCATCCAAAACCGATAGACGTTGGCTGTGTGCCTTGGCGACGATCTCTCGGCATACGCTCTCTATCGTGCGCCCTATAATGTACCATACGGTCTGCATCACAACGCCGGGGCGCGTTTCGTTCTGCAGTTTCCAGATGATTCCTCCTCTCCGCATGACGATGAAACGGCGCGCTTCAGCCTACACCCTCCAGGACGTCCTCGCTATGGCTCCTTTGGGCCTCTTTGCGCTGACGCGCAATCTGTGGGTCGACATCTCTTGCGCCGATTGGAACCGGCATGGACTCGCGGCGTTATTTCCGAACGTCGTGCACTTTGCGGCAGAGCTTGCGTTCCTCGAACACACACCGCCCACCTTCCATCCCGTGCGGCTCACGCTGGGAGCGCCCGACTGGCCTATATTCTCCGGGCACGCCGTCGTGCCCCCTGCGCTGTGCGGCATCACGCACCTGCGCCTGACGGTAGACTCGCACGACGCCCTGCCAGTGCGCCTCGCCACGCTCTCCCCGGCTCTCCGCCTACAATACATCGTCCTCCACTCGCGCACAACGGGCTGGAACACCGCAAACCTGTGCGGCGCCCTTGTCCCGTTCTTCCTGTCCGGCGTGGCAAGTGTGCAGCGTCTGCTGATCTGCGGGACGCAAAACGTCACGGTCTATTCCGAGCTCGCGATTTATGCCAAGCGGCACCGCGAGAGCAGGCTGTGGGTGCTCGATGAGAATGAGAATGAGAAGCGAACCCAGACACTCAATGACATGTTTCTGCCGGGCGATACGTTCGATGCGGGGCAGTGGACGGCCGGCCGCCCGATTTACACTGACTCTGACTGATACTTCCCGGGCGTATCTATGTACTTGTATGTTACAGCAAGATCGTGCATATCTTCGCCGAGGCTGCGTGCGATTCTGCCCTGCGCAACAAACACTGGCTCTCTTCGCTCGCGACGACTTCGCGTCTCGTCTGGACGACCTATACCACACCGTCGTTCTAACCAACGCCAACATCCCGAAATTGGATGCTTTCTCTGACCAGAACACTCCTGGGTCGACCGCGGCGAACGCACCCCTGTCCACGATCACGCCGCCTTAGCGAACGCGTTCAGCGCAGTTGTGCACTTCTCGGGCAAGGAACTGGACTATTTCGTCCTGCATAGCCTCAGTGACCGCACACCATGCGACGCGCATCCTTTCGGACGACATCATGACCGTCAGAGGCAGACTCGTGCACGTAGGCCGACCACGCACCTGCACCTCGTCCCCAGTCTGTACTCTATCGCACCTTCCGGCTCTGGCCCGCAGCCATGTGTTGCAGACTCGGAGTCCTCGACTCCTGATCGATGCTTCCTAGACTCAGAGACGGTGCGTCGGGCCTTGATTTATTTATTCTCACATTCTACTAGTATTACATCTTCACTGGAGTGTACCAGCGATCAGACGACGGTCATAAGAGCAAGAGCAGCCGTCGCGAACACCAGCACGGAGCCGCGTTGTAGCGCAGCCGCGGCGTTGTCGTCGGGAACGTGCGCGCCTGCAGCAAGCTCCTATTAGCTGCGATGCAAGGGGAATACGAATGATATACGCGCCTATGGTCGAACAGGTCTTCTGGAGGAGCTTCCACGCGCCTGTGCTGCAATTCTTCACGCACGGCCGGATGTCGGTGATGATCGCGTCCGAGTTGCACACGCATTGCGCCACCTCAGTCCTAATGTACCGATGCATAACAGGTCAGGAGAAAAGAGATAGTGCGGGAGGGTGTAAGATGCACGGACGCATTGCCCGAGGAAGCCGTCGCGTTCGCGGCGCAGGTCTTGACGTTGTCCGGGTGGCCGACCGCCTCGTTCTTCAGGCACGTGCTGATGCACGCCAGCGTCGAGTCGTCCGAGTTCTGCGCCGAGACAGCCGCGGCGAGCAGCGCGGCAGGGACGAGGAAAGAAGAGGCAAGGGAGAAGCGCATTTGGGATTCTTAGCAGAGGATGAGGCGAGCGTTGCGGCTGGAAGAGCAGTCTTTTGTATGTTCCAGTTGGATCCGCGCACGGTGACATCACGATGACCAGTACAATACACGCTGGCAGGTGTTACGGCTCTGAGCCAACCTGCGCGTCTGCGCGTGGAGCAGCCAAGCAGAGCGAAACGCCGGACATACGCGTGGAGCCGGCGGCGATCGTCGTTTCTGGCGCAGGGTAGAATTTGGCCAAGATTACACTGTATATTCAGCTGCGGCAGAGTGCACGACGTCGCTTGGCGCGAGCGCCCAGGCCAGAGGGTAGGAATGGCGCTCGAGCGCCCGAGACAAGATAACAGCACGAGAATGAGAGGGAACAGAACCGGATTATGACACTACAGCACCCAAGTCCTGTACGAGCGGTGCAAGTCTGATCACAGAGTGCGTTCACATAACAGAGCATTTCTTCTAATGGGGCCGCTGTAGCAGCTACCAGCTTCCGTTAAAAATGTGGGTGCATCCGACATGTCCAGTAGAAGCAAAAGACGAAGAAACCTGTTCGCAAGAGCGCTTCCGCCGTAGGACCCCACGGCAACTGATGACGGTTGAGAGAGCCTAGCAGAACATCTCGACATGCGAGAAAGGAGCAAATATAGGCGTAGGTCAACGGACATGGTGTCGTTTCGTGCTTGAGGCCAGACTCTAGTGCATGCGATGCGTCTGCCAGTGGGAAAAGACGGTGATAGGGCCTGATACCCGGACCGTACCAGTAGAAACTAGTAGAACGTCGAGGTATGCGAGGCGGGTCGCCGTAATCACCGGGACGCAGATGCTGAGCCAGAGCGAGCCCCGGATTGTCGCCAACGCGGCAGAGAAAACTAGGGGCCCATCCTGATAGGAACAAGCGAGTGGTGGCGCGCCTGCGCTTGAGCCACCCCAACCGGTCAGTAGAGGCAGTAGAGTGTCCACGCGTGCGAGACTGGGGCTCATTGCGTGCCAGCGAATGGTTCTGTCAGAGGCAAGAAGAAATGGTACCGGCGATAACCGAAGAACGCTGATGGGTAGATGACGGATCACGGATGCATTTGTCCGTCCGTCAAATGGTCAAGGCTTTTTCTACCGGCCACGGCCAGTAAATCAAGCGAGTCTCACCTGCGAGAAAATGTGCATAATACTCCTTCCAAGTCGGACTTGCTGTCGCAGCAGGAGTCAGGACAGCTTTACGTCTAGAAATCGTCCTGTCGCGATATCTCCCGAGCGCGCTTCAGAAACCATGGTTCTCTTTGAGATATTTTCATAGTGCAGGGTACTTTCATAGTGCAGGGTTGCGAAGAGTACGGGCGGGCTCGAAGCCCGATGCTGGCCGAGCCCGACCTGTCACTGTTAGTCGGAGAATTGGGCTTGAGCGTCGGGCTCCCGTTATTGGCTGTGCCGCACTCCTGACACGAGTCGCTCGACGTTTTGATTATGTTTTATACAGGGTAGCTGAGCTGGGAGCCTTTCAGAATGTCGTGAGACACGTTGAGTACACGGACCAGCAATTTCCCTGTACAGAGGACATCTCACATCTAATTCGACCAGCTTCTTCAAGTAAGTCTTCAATTTCAAGGGCTCCGTCGTCCTGAAAGAGCGAGCCTTCTCGGAAAGCTGACGCATTGCGCTTTCAATCGGTCCTGAGCTTGTATGTCCGGCTTTCGACAGCTACAGGTCGGACCGACTCGGAGTTCCACAAATGCCCTACCGCGGGATTTCTGGTAGAAGTGGGCGCGCATTCAAGCCCTACCTCGCACAACGCTCCATTTCGAAGAGAGTTGGGCCGGAACAACTTTCATGACTGGGAAGTGTCTCATCGTACTGCGCAATGCGGACCCCCCCTGTACCGAACGTGCGCGCAGCACGCTCACAACAAAGATGTTTATAATTCCAACACACATTCATTAATCCACAGCATTTATAACTTAATAATGAACCGGGGGATGATGCGCAGGTCCGAGTCGTAAGGGACCCCTCAATTTACCATCTACAATCTGTCTTAAACCAGTCCAACGATAGATATATTCTCGGACTAGCATGTAAGGAAAGATCTTGGCCAGACCAGTAGAGGGGATAAGGGTGGAAATGCTGCGACTCCTCTCGTGCGCGCTGTTGGAGGTAGCGATTCCCCGGTGACATGATTACTGGGATCATATGCCCGATCACCGCCATCAGGGAGTTCGGGATACTCAGCGCATCGGGCAATTGAGTCAGATCGGTCGCACAGCTACCATGTGGATTTAACAAAGCACGCAAGCGGTATGACAGATCCTGTTCGACCACGTCAGGAGTCAGCGCGCCGTATGTATATATACTGCAGGGAGAGAAGCGAAATGCCTCAGAATCATTATACTTATCTTCTCTAACTTACAATGGGCGCGTCGCACATGCACACCGCAGAGGCCATCCTCGCCGTCGTGGAGTCGTACCGGCTGAAGGGCTCGGACCCTGCGCTGTGCCGCGGCACGTTCCTCGCTCTCATCCGGCGCGCAATCGAGCACGGCAGGCCCGTGCCGTTCACGCTCCCGGCGTTCCCGTGCAAGTCACCGAACGCCGTGGACAAGGTCCTCGGCGTCCTCCCGGACAAGGCGGAGGAAGTCTCGTTGCGCTACCTCCAGGGGCTCTGCAGCAACATCAAGCAGGTCTACGCGCCCGGCGCAGAGCTGATCATCGTATCCGACGGGATCGTGTACAATGGTGAGCAGCTCGACGGCATCACCGACAGCTTCAGCCAATCTGACGCGCTGCATCGGAAGATTTGTTCGAAGTCGCCGACACCACTGTGTGGACGTACGGCGAGCGGCTGCGGGAGATGGCGACCGAGCTGGGCTGCACGTCCATCCGCTTCGCGCGGCTCTCGACAATGCTCGGCGTCTCACTGCCTCCGGAGGCAGCAGACTACCACGACGCGGCGACCTACGCGCGCGCGGCGCCGATCATACGCGACACGCTGCTCAAGACGTACGCAGAGCCGGGGTACGACGTCTCCACGCACATTGCGCGCGACGAGGCCGTCAACGCGACGTACCGCGGCTACCTCCGCTACGTGCCCGGCGACCTGCACGTGCCCGGGCCAGCGCAGCAGGACCTTCCCGACCGCGACGACGTGTCCATCCGCACGTCGTCCTCGGGCTCTTCTGGAAGCGATGGCGGCAGCAAGAAGGCGCTCAAGCGGCGCGTGTCCAAAGTCGCGAAGCAGATGATTGCGCGCGGGAAGGTAAGCACCATAGCGCCCCGACCGTGAATGCACTGGACTGAAGCCGAATGACAGTGCTACGCAGCGTGTGTCAAGGCGGCCTTCCCAGACGCAGTGCGGCTCTCGATCCACGCGGGCAACAGCGCGACGAAGCTGCCCATCGCTGTCCTCCCGCACACCGGCGACCGCGCCATCACACCCTGGCACTGCGTCATGACGTGCCGCTTGGACGGCACGCTCGCACCCATGTCGCATAAGGACGCCGCGGCGCGCGATGACCTGGAGCTCGTACGCGCGGAGGACGGCCAGGCGTGGTGCTACCGCGAGAAGTCGCCGCTGTACGACGCGTTCACCGCATCCGGCGCAGTCATCGAGCACCTGTACCCCTGCGGTCTGCGCGTGTCGTTCGCGCGTGGGACGCCATTCGCCGCGCTGGACATCCGCGCGGCGCGCGCGCTGTCCGACTGGAACTCGCCGGTCGTGCTGCGCGGGCTGGACGGCGGCGCCGAGCGCGGCGCGTTCCTCGCCAAGGGGCGCGAGATGGGCGCCATCATGAAGTGGACGTTCGGCGAGCTGCTCGAGGTCAAGGAGGTCGCGGAGGACGCGCCGGGGTTCAACAGCTCGCTGAGCGCGGAGGCGATGCCGTTCCACTACGACGGCGTGTTCAAGGTCGTCGACGGCGTCTCGACGCCGCCGCACTACCAGATGTTCGTCGCCGTCACGCCGAGCCCGCCGGGTATAGGGCACACGCTTTTCGCGTCGTCGTCGCGCTTCTTTGAACAGGTCCGGCTGCCAATGGACCAGCTGCGCGGACACACGTGGCGCGCGGAGACGAGCTCATTCGCCAACGCAAAGCTGAGCGGGCTCCCGCTCGTCGCGCCGCACCCCGTGACAGGCGCGCCGTGCTTCAGATACCACGAGGACTGGTCGCGCGCCCGCACGCGCTTCCAGGAGATCCGGGTCCGGATTGAAGGCGTGGACAGAAGAACTGACGCAGCCTTGCGCGCCGAGATAGACCGGGCGCTGTACGACTGGCGCGTGAGCCTGCGCTTCGCATGGCAGCGCGGCGACATCCTCGTCAACGACAACATCCTCACGCTGCACACGCGTGAGGAGTATGTGTCCAAAGTTGGCCGCGAGCTTTGGCGCCTGCATATCGACTAGAAGGAAATTCTGGCCGCTTAGACAATATTTATGATGTATATAAAACTCACCTGATTTCCCCTGGCGGGAATGTGTTCATCCCTGCAGACGGCCACGAACCGTTCACCATCCCTGTATAGACACAGCAATATAATCTCCAGCACAGCGAAGATCTTAAAATCTGATATCAGGGAAACAAGGACCAAGATAGCATTGACCGAGGGATTCATAGTCCAAAGAATGTGCCAGCTTCTATAAGCCGAGTCCAGGACCGTCGAGGAGGCGTGCACGGAGCGAATTACTGAGTCTCGAGCGCGTTCATAGACAGGAGAGGTAGCACCATGGCAAGCTTCTTATGCGCTGGGATTAGCTTGCACAGGTGACATGAAGTCGTCAGACGGAAGGAGTTGGGAGCAGGAGAGCAGCGTCGGGGTTCCAAAGTCGCGCTGACTCATCGCACGCTTTCAAAGAATCGGGTTTAAAATTTAAACCCGAACTCAGCTCGGCGATACCACCCGTGGCAGCGGCGGAGCTGGCTCGAGGCCTTACACCATGAGCCCACGTGCTATATAGACCGGTGCTTTCTACCTGTTCCGCGGGACGTCAGCTCGATCGCGCTTTTCCAAGTCTTTCGAAGTGCTTACTCTTACCGATCACTGCTGTCTACGCATCACCTTGCTCGTGCGGCACATCGTTCTGACACGTGCTGCTCCGAAAAATTACTCTGGCACGCGTATACTGGCAAATTTACGAGGCCTGCTTGAGTCTTGGATCCGATCCAGAGATGCTGGTGGAGCCGACGGTGCTCCATCCCGCGACTACCATCTGCCGCTGCCTACGCGGCTACGCCCCGCGTCCTCATCCAGCTGTAGTCTTTTGACAGTCTCGATTGACGATGGGCTCCGTGTCAACTCCGCTGTCGCGTGGCTGTTGTCAACGGGTGTTAACTGCGACTCTGCCGCCCTGTCAGTCTTGGCCCGCCCACGTCCCACACCGCCGCCCAACCAATTGCAGCGGCATCTCGAGTCTCCGAGGCATTTGAGGTCCTAGTATACCTCATGAAACACTTTGCGCTTCACAATTACGGCTCTAATTCGGTATCCGCCAACGATAGAAAGACGGCGATCGTCCTCACGATTGAGTCTGGACTGGCGTATACGTCTCCGGTTGACGACTTTCTCACAGATTCCTTTCTGCCGGTACATTACATGGTCTATTAATGCCCCTGGATCTGCGTAGCTCCTCTCAAGAGCGCATCTGCCTGTGCTACTTCTGTCCAGCTCCATATGTGCTTTGTCGCTGCAGCGAGAACAGGATCAGCCATGGCATTGACGCGTGCGAGTCGGAGGATTGCCGCATCGAGGCATGGCGCGACCTCGTGAAGGCGTGCGAGATTATTGATGGGCGCCTTCCGCGGCCAGTGACCTCAAGCGCTTCAATAGACTCACGGGTGCGGAGGCAGCTGTGGGATGCGCTTTCTTGGCATCTGTGGCGGCTCTGTTCCTGATTGCGGTGTGATACAGTGTATGTATATGCTCTCTGATAGTGACTCGCACTGCGCCTGGGGACCACGAGCTAAGTCGAGAATTCGTGCCTCAGTGCTCCTGATGCATACCTTTCTGAAGGAGCTTCGGTCACTCATGTCATCGCTCGCGTGTCGTCGGAGCTAGGTTTACCTTGATGCAGGCAAACCGCGTACGATGCCATAGACGCTCGCGGAATGCACCGGAATCGACGGCGCTCTGGCGCGGGCTCCACCACAATGTCCGGTCTCCTCGTAATCGCTGCCACAATACGGTGCCGGGTATAGCTGTCTGAACGGCAGCCAAGAGTTACTGAGGTCATCGTCCAGCCCAGATCGTCCCTCTCCCTCGTTTAAGAAGGACGTATTCTGCAATGGTGATCATTCACTTATTGATCACAATCTCTCACTATGCGCTTTTCATCTACGGCCCTCGCCGCCCTCTTCTTTCTGGCATCCTTCGTTGTGGCTCAGCAAGTCCCGTCCGACGCAGATAACATCTGTTTCGCCCGCTGTGTAGTGGACGCACACATTGGCAACCCGGCCGATTTCGACTCGTGCAACCCCTCTTCATTGAACGCGTTGAGTCCCTCGTACGCTTTCGCATTGCGCTCGTACCGACCAGTTTGCATTGCTTGTAGAACCGCATTGCTGCAATGCGTCTGCGAATCGGACGCGATTACTGCTGACATCGAAACTTGCCTGAAAAGCTGCACTCCGCCAGCGTGGGAGTTCCATCGACAGGCGTGCGCTGAGATAGGTATGTTTTATCCGATGTGGCATGTACCGGAACATGCGGTCTGATGCGATGCGACACTTTCAGGAGCGTACATACCTCCATATGACAATGTGGCAAATAGCAGCGCTGATATTAGTCTGAGGCGAGGCTTCTTGGGTGCTTTCGTAATGGCTGCTTGTTCTCTCATGGCCCTCCTATGACTTGTAAATACGCATGCCACTTGTGTGGCAGATACCTGAGCGGAGAGATCGCTGCCCAACGTGAAAAGCGGTTCCTCCCATTCTGATCCCACATATGCCTTACGAAGCATGCCCGTAGAAACTATATTCTAAAGGTCTGGCACGTACAGCGATAGCTGAAAGCCACGGGAGGCTTCTGGCCTTTGCGAACAGAGATTCCGTCTAGAGTGCCAACCGCTTGCCGGTCTCAGGAATTAAATTTGGAACCAATCAGACAGCGCAAATAAGGAAATAAAACCTGGTTCAAGGAGGTAAAGCAGCATGAAAAAGTGTTTCCGGGGGCAAACTCCACTGTATCCGCGCATTTGTTCTGGGCGGCTATCACCGCGCCATTTCTCTCCTGCGCTCCGTCGATACCGAAAACCCAGCCTGCACCGCGCGCATTCTCAATATAAATACCTACTCATCACAGGCTGTCACAGGCAGAGTCGGACACTGGATGCGCTCGCAGGGGAACCTCGCTCTGGCGCTTCACAATACCTTCTAACGTACTTGCACGAAAACGACGATCGCCGCTGGCTCCATCGTTATCTCCACAGCACGCTTCCGCCGTACATGAACGTACTTAGCCATTAGCTAGCCAGCGTCTGCCCGTGACAGGGCGTGAGGTCACTGCGCGACCAGATACAGAAGGCTCTGTTCCATGGCCGCCCAGCACCAGATAACACTCAGGAAGCACAAGTATAAGCTCGACGGAAAGCGACCATTATCTCCGTTATGTCCGCCGAGCCTTTTGTTGCCGGGCGGCTATTCAAATGGCGCGCGCCTCTTTTCCCTTTCGCGCCTCGAACGCTCGCAAAAAGCAAAAATCGTAGGTTCCGTCCTATGCAGCGCAAGCGCGGCAATTGCGACTGTGCACAGACTAGGCATGACTTCTGGTGACTGGGGACCGTCGTGCGCGCTCGAGTCTGCCCGCCAACGCGCTTTTTTCGCCGCACCAGCCGTTCTTTCAAGGGGCTCCTCGCTCTAGTGCTTGTGTTTGCTCTCCATGTTCCCGGTCTGAACGTCAGTAAACCGCCCCCGCCGGCTCCTTTCTATCCAGCTTCTGTCAAATCGCCAAAATCACCATCCGGTCACAAACCAGAGAGGCTGGCGCTTGATGGTCGGGATGGCAGGTGAACGCCGATGTCATCGCACGGCCTGGATACAAAAGTTCATCGACTGCCATCATCGGATACCCCACAAGATGCGCCTGTGCTCGACGTCTGTCCTCGTTCTCCTTGCCTTGTTCTGCGCCTCTTCGGCGCAGACGACTGGCATAGACACGACGAAATGCATCGATCCGTGCCTCGATCAACAACTCGTTACCAAGGCAGATGATTACAAGGCTTGCGCGTCCCTGTTGAAGGTCGCCAGCACCAAGCCGTCAGTTGGCTGCATCGCCGTCTGGACTGTTGGCTCAAATGTGCTTGCACAGGAACGAGACTATTCAATGCATCTGCAACTCGGATGTCATAATTAACGACCTCAGGCCGTGTCTGAACAACTGCAGCGCACAGGCTTTTAACGACGTCAAAACCATATGCGCCAGCGTAGGCGCGTTCTTATCCCGTGTATTGATTCGGCTTCGGTCTGACGTACCGCGACATCTCAGGAGCGCGCGTCCCTGAAGGCAACGCGGACGTCTCGGTGCGACTCGGGCGGATCTCGCTGGCGGTCCTCCTGACGGGTCCTCTGTCATTAATGGTCCTTGTTTGAATGGTCATGGCACCTTGCCGGCGTGTACATTCGGCTTCGCCGCCCCCGCCCACTGAGAATGCTCAACATTGCTCCTCCCAAAACCGAGCCCCTGCCTGCGCGTGCTGAGAGGACTTTCCACTGCTCTCGGGCCTTTCTCCACTACTACAACTCGTGTCTCACAGGCTGCCCTGCTTGAGCGCAATCGGTGGTACGTAATGAAGGGATAGCCGCTCAGCGCCCGCCACAACACATCCGTATTGCGTTCCCGCACTTCTACCTACGGATTGACAAGGAATTTCTTTGAGCGACCGCAGCTGAGCGCTCGGTTGCAGTCCCGGTGCAATTGCTATAAACAGCCAGAGCCCTGTCACGGTGCTGAGCTAGAATCAGCTAACAGGTTAACATGCGGCATCATCACCTGCACCTCGTGGTCTTTGCCCTTCTTGCGTCGCTCCCAGCGGTGCTGGCGTCGTCGTCCAGCGACGATGCGAAGTGCCTGCAGAACTGCGTCGGCCAGGCGTCGCTCGACAACCAAGACGCCGCGCAGTCATGCGCAAAATCTGTTGAGTGCGTCACTTTTCATCTATGCTGCGCAGGAGAGGACGGTGATTCACACGTGTGCTCTTAACTGCAGTGTCGACACTATCAAGTGCATATGCAGCTCCTCCGTGCTGATCAACGCGATGGGGTCATGCGTTCGTGATCGCTGCGACTCCAAGGTGCAGCAGTATTTCGAGCAACAGTGTGCGGGCTTAGGTAAGCAATTACTGCCGGTTTCTCTACTGAGTATCACTCATTTTCTGTCTCGTCAAGAAGGAAACATCCCTGCTAACAACGTCGCGGGAAAGGATGGACGCGCTGCCTCAACTTGGTTGCGATCGGCAGCAATTGGAGGCATGATGCTTCTCGTTGTAACCTAAAAGCTTGACCATGGACACCTGCATAGTGTAACAATTCTTGAGAACTGTCATAGTACAACACATAATGACTTACATAGACGGAGTTCAACGCATTCGGCCATGAGCGCGTTGCGCCTCAGGCAACCGCCCAGGCCGTGTTCCCGCTTAGATAAACCCTCGGAACTGTATCACCGTCCTTACGAGGAGGGAGAGAGGCCTCCCGGTCGGTATCTCCATTGACCAGAGCGCTTGAATTCGCGCTCGCGCCAAGGTTCACGGTGAATTGTTGTCAATCATGATAGAATGCATGCCAGCTTACGACGGCTACGGGATATAAAGCACTGAAAATACGGAAACCACACCCCGGGAGTGCGTTACCCCGGCTCATATGCCGTATGTGCGCATGGCGTGATAGCACGGGCACACTCAGCGCAGGGCCTTCTTGCGGTGGCTACAGAGGTGCCAATGGCATGCCCTTGGCCAACGCCCGACAGTATTCCTCACCTCGAAACAACGCTCGGCGTTTGCAGGTGACCGGTGAATCCATACTAATCCGGAACAAGCGCGATTGCAAACGTTCTCTTTTCAGCGCTATAGCAAAGATCAAACAGCTCTATGAGATTGTCTTTGTGGTAGAGATATGCGCAATGAGCACAGGTGTATGGAAAGCCGGACTGACCAGCTTCGGGTTTGATGCTGATTGATGCGCGGAGCAATCCTTCGAGCACGTTCCGAGAGACGAATCGACAGTGCAACAGTCAACGCGGAGGTAATGTGTTACGGCCGCCAGTCTGTCCGTCTGTCGCTGCGCCGAGCGACGGACATCACGTCGATGGCGAGGCACGTGACCACGTCATGGCTACTGTCTTACTGCAATCATCTCAAACGCTCTGAGCATCCGAGACTGGTATTCCCGTAGCCTATCCGGTATCTATGAGCCAGTTACAGTCACATAGCCCAGCAGAAGTACAAGCTTCGCATGCGAGTCCAAGGCGGCAAACTCTGCGACTGGCGCTACACGTTCGAAGTGAACCTCTTCAGCATGGTCGCTCAACTTCAGGTCGCCATTCCGTTTCTGTGCGACAGCACAGAGAAGGGTACAGGTGTGAGAATTATCCTGGACTCCTGGTCAGCTCTGTTGGCGGCCATGTGCTGGGTGTCAGCCTCGCTACCTGTGGCTAGTTTTGTCGGGGAAAGCTTGCCGATTGCGATCAGGTCCCATGCATGGAAACGCGGAGATGGAAGTGTGGGGTAAATATAAGATTGAGTGCAATGTTGCGAACCACAACTGCTTTTGACTTGAGGAGAGCAGGTGAAATATCGTGTTCGTGGCCCGCAGAGCGGAGAGCGAGGCCCTGGTGGTATTCAACTGATCTGCCTGGAGGTAGCAAACGAATGTGAGGACATCATTGGGTACGATCAATCAAGAATAAACATCTCAGATTGGCAATGCAAATCCAGGAGCTTGAAAGCAAAGCTGAGTTCTGTAATATACCGAAGAGTCCCAATCTCCTCTTCCAGTCTAAGTGCACGAATTGCCTGCTTGATGAGCTCATCCCTCGTAAGTGTGACTCTTCTGACTTCCAATACTGTTGCTTACAACGTAATTGAGCTTACTGGTAGAGCTGCAGCCTTTGCTAGGCTGTGCCCCGCCAGCGATGCCGGCGGTCATTCTCTAAGCTCGATGACCGGACATACTGGCGGTCGTAACACATTATCTCCGTGCTGATTGTTGCACCGTTGATTTGTCTCTCGGAACATGCTCGTTGGATTGCTCCGCGCTTGATCGAGCATCAGATCCGAAGCTGGTCAGTCCGGCTTTCCATACAGGTGGATTCCGAGTTTGAAGCCTGACCAGTCTCAAAAGCCGCATGATCATAATAAGAAAGGTACAATTAAATGATACGATGAGAGTCTTTCTCAACATCCGAGCCGACCGCAGCATTAATTTTACTTATTGTGGATGCGCGCTGAGGAACGAGCGCTATGGAGCTCGGTGATTCTTGGAAATATGGGCGGGATTCGCAGCGCAAACAGCCGGTGTTACAGCTAAGCTTGCTCGAAGAAGGTGGACAGACCATTCGGGATAATGAAAATGAGATCTCAGCGCAGAAACAATGATGTAGAGGCCTTGTAAGCAGGGCGGGACAGCGCCTAGCTCTCAAGGTGCGCAGTATAAAAGCCTCGCCTGCAGCAGCTGTATACCCTCATCCCACAACCGCAACCACAACCACCCAATCAGCCTAGTCCTACAAGCTATGAAGTTCATCGACCTCGTTCTCCTCGCCATCGCCGCGGCTATTCCGACCGAGGCGTGCAAGTGCATCGACGTCGGAGGGAGCAACAACATCGGCAACACGCAGACCTGCTGCACGGGCCTCAACGGGTCGTTCCAGTTCGGGAATGACTGCGCTGCCAGCTCCATCTCGTCGAAGCTCAGCAACTTTAGAAAGTGCTGCCGGGACCACAGCAGCGTGACCTCCGACTGCAACCCCTGAACAAGTCGTACGAGAGTGAGTTTTAAATCCTTAGATACCCGACCGGGAGTCACTCTGACGTGGGATAGGTAGATCCAGACTCCAAGTACAAGTCCCTGGCCATCTGAGTCTGTCGATAGCGTGTACCCGCCAGATGAATACATTTGACTTCGAGAAACTCGCGTGTGATGCAAACTCTGGTATGACGACCTCCAAGCACGATCGGCCATTCAAGAACGCCAGGTTGTCCTGGCCGAGCCGCTGACGACCGAATCAGCAGGAAATCGAGGCGGGCTGATTGCAGGATCGACGCCGTTACAGACGGGGGAAGATGCTGCGCCGTCTAGCGCACAGTGCGATTCTTCTCGTAGCTTGAAGGCAAAGCACAAGAATGTTGGATAGACAGCACAGAGTTCTGAGAAAACGTACCACCAGACGAGTGCAGATACGTAGCTCAACGGCAATTGAGGAAACGAGCCACCCAGAACAAAGCTGTAAAGGACGGAGGGATAGCAAGTCATGATCGTTCGAGTCCTGGCGACTCCTGGGACGCCAGGTTGAGTATTTTGCGACACAATCGATACGTCCTCGTTGGTATGATCCGGAAAGAAGTCCGTTGGCGGCGCCATTCATATGTGACGAAGCATATGCGGGGCTAGGCCGCCTGCGCGCTTTGCGCGGGGCGAAACCGTCAGCGCGTAGTAAGTACCACGGCCATGTACATCCGCTAAGAGCCAACCCGAGAGCTGGCGCCGCTAAAATTGTCTGCCCACGACGACGCCTCAGCCCGCACCATATCCTCGGACTCATCTGACGACGATGGCCGGAGCAGGAAAGCGCTCAAGCGGCGTGTATCCAATCCAAAAACGGGAAGCGGACGATCGCGCGTACTAATCCTTGTCAAGGACGTATACCGACGAGCTTAGGCGCAGAGTTTCTGTCCGGATACTAGACGTACAACGCCGCGGGCGGCTGTAGGTTCGAGGAAGAGAGCGTTCAAGCGGAGCTTTAATGTTCAGATGCCTTTCCTCCGCTTCGAACCAACCTGCCTCGACTACTCTCCAGGATGGACTTGTCCTGCCACATTCGACGCATGTTGCGCATCTGCCATATATTTTTTGGAATTGCGCACTCTTTTAGCATGATTCCGTGCCTAGACTCGACTGCTCACAGTTTGCCCGGGCGCCGCCTCAGTCGCTCTCATTGACGCGAACCACACACGTCGTGAGATATCAGTCTCATTGCAGTCAGATTATGACTATAACATTGACTCATGGCAAAAATGAACGGCGGAACTTTCTCAATCGACGGAAGGAAGAACTCAAGGTGTATATCGGCAATGGCTCGTAAATCGGCAACATGGGTGAAATAAAAATACATAACGGCTCATCTGGATGAAACAAGGCTATTTCAAGACTCAGAGCAGCAAAACGCCCGCGGCGACAGCGCCAGAGGCCACGAGAACAGGAAACATTCCGACACTTTTGACAGAAGCAGCGCCGTTGAATAGTTCTACACAGATTCCGGATTAGACACGGATATCAACAGTTGCGAGCAGCCCACAACGCACCGCACCGCTGCTCAAGGTTGAGACCGCCAACAATATCCGGGCACGTGCTAGTGATGCACGATTGCAGCGCGGTCAAAAGCTCGTCGGATCGGCAGATACACGCCGTCTGCTCCTGCTCACTGTCATTGCACGCTTTGTTTCAATAGTCCTGCCCGAAGAAAAACGATCAAGTCGCACCTCTTCGTGTTGATACACTTTCGTGCCGCCTCGGAGTGTTCTGCGACGGCGCGCTCGCTGCATGCGACGAGGCACTGGCCGAGATCCTCGGCGGGGCCGGTCGTCACGCCGCTCGTGTCAGTGGAGTTCTGCGACCCGGCGGCGGCAGCGAGACCAGCAAGAGCCGCGGTGGTGAGAATGAAAAAGGAAGAACGCATGAATGCGATGAAAAGTGAACACTGGGGAAGGAGAAAAGCTCGAGATGAATCTAATGGTGAGCCGGACGCGCGCAGCTGCGAGTTTTATTTGCAGGGTGCAAAGCAGTGCCGGTGCATTTGACACGTGCGCATTCTTTTGATGCGCCCAGGATTGGCAGGATGCGCTCGCCCAAACAGGAACGAGATTCCGAGAAACGCCGGCCATTGCGACTCCTGCCGCAGTTCGCCAGCGGTGCCGAAACCCGATTCAGCTATCATTGAGGGCTGCGGCCAACATCCAAGGGGGGCTACATAGAGCCCCCTTGGCGCAGCTGAAACGCAGCAGATATCCTCATATGCCAACTTTTCTGCCGTTGAAAGAGGCGGAGCGGGGATGTGGTATCATTCAGATATGTTCGTATGGTATTTGAGCGTACAGCAATGTCCCTTTGAGCGACACAGGACGGGACAGAGGACGGCGATCACGAAGATTGTCTGAAAACACGTCAGCGAATGCGAAGTGTGCGCCTCTGCAGTTACTCACGAATCGTATACTGCACTGTACTGTCAATAATCCCAGAAGAAATCTGCAAGCTGAATTTTGCGGCTTGGATGCTTCGCCAGACAGACGTGCTTGATGGAGTAGAACACTTCCAGGTCGTACTCGAGCTGCGCCTGGGAGTATCGGGCGGGCTCGGCGAGAGTAATCCCAGCTAACAGGAGCCGGGCTCTTTTCTTCCGTGGCCGGGCTATCTGACCGAGCGCGCGACCGAGAAACGCAACCTCGACCGCCCGGACGGCAATCGGCGCGTCCAGAGCCAGAAGTGACACTTCGTGCAGAACGGGGCACGACACGTGGAACGCGCAATGACTCGGCACGTCGCGGTTCAAATAAGGCGGATAGAGCATTTCGGAGCGCGCGTGACCGGATAGGAAGTCGACGTGCAGATTACGCAGTGCGCGGAGCGCGAACGGGAGGTGCAGGAGGCCCGCTATGCATCGGTTATCGAGACGCAGGTATGTGAGAGTCTCGTAGACGTCGAGCAGACCTATGAGAGGACAGGCGTTGACCGCGGCCAGGGCGGGGTGGATGAAGAAGACCCTCCGCCAGGTCCAGCGCGCCGGGACGATAATCACCGTCAATCTACCGCCGGTGTCCGGAAGGTACTGAAGGCGGGCGGAGATGGGTCCTACGGGCTCGCGCCACAGAGACTCTTCCGCGTCCCATTTTATCCGGTCGCAGGTGTGATGGACGACAGGAATATCGCGCAGCGCTATGCTGCTCTCGATGTGGGCGACAATCGGACAGAATAGGTTGTCCACAATTGCGAGTTCCCGAAGAACCAGGTCTGAGAAGTCGAATTCAGGAATAGGAGTCTCCTGATCCTCCTCGTAGCAAATAGTGAGGTGGGAAACGCGCGGAAAATACTGCTTGATGGGCAGTACGGGCCAAGGCCAGCCGAAAGAGAGGCAGACTGCGCGTACCAGTGAAAAGGCAGGTACTGGCGTAGTCAGAGGCACAGATGTTATATATAAAGTGCGAAGATTGGGGGCGACTCGGGAAAATAGGTTGGCCGGCACTGGGAGAGGAGCCCCGTTGTGACCATCGAAGGGAATCCGCCGGAGAATCAATTCTTGCAGATGCGGCGCACGACTTTCAAGCGCGTCGTAGACGTCTGGGAAAAACGCGTTGGACGTGGCGACGGTGAGTTGTACAAGCCACGGAAGACCATCTCGAATGGCGTTCATGATCGATCGAAATGTCACATTGGGAGTGCTCGGCTCGGCACTCGATCTCTCTGCGCTGAACTCGAAGTCGAGGCCGACGCGGCAATTGTGCTGGGCGGCATACTGCATGACATCGAAAAAGGTATCCCATTGCCTTTTGGGAGGTCGAGGCCCCATAGTCCAGCGAAGAGTGCACGGGATGAAAAGCCCAGCCTGGCGCGCTGCGGCGCGGAAGTCGCGCGACACGCCAGCTGCGCGACGGACGTCATCCTGAGGCAAAAATTGCAGAATGGCAGGGAGTAGTTCCAGCGGCAAAACATCCAGAGGCGAAACGTCATTGACACTAGATCCGCCTGGTTTTTTGCTAAGCACGGGAGTCTGGTGTGTCGAGTCTATGCCTAGCGCATTGCGTATTCCTGCGAGGGCCGCCTGCAGCATGGACCGGAGAGAGCTGCGGGATCAGTTTCTTCCGGGCCGGTAACTGGGCTTGAAATGGGCGGCAATAAATAGCATAACGCCGCGGCGAGGATTCAGATGCCTCACCCAATCTGCAGGGGACCGAATGATTGATCAAGTTCATGCAAAGCATCAAGCCATCTCGCATTTCACTCAATATCAGAATCTACATCATCCTTCAGGAGTTGGAGCATCTGACGCTCGCATTTGCATTTACAAACCAGTAAGTTCCGAGACTGATTGTACTGTGAATCCAGTACGCAGTTCTACTTGTTCAAATCTGTCCATTATAGCTCTCTACGCTCTCATCCGTCTCGCCCAGGCATCATTGAAGACGTTGCGCGGGATGCGGCCCGCGTTCCGCTGGCCGAGATGCCGTCGCACAGCCTTTAGCCACAGTCTGCTGAAGCGGACATTCAAGCATCCCGACTTCGACTCGCTCCCTCCTCTTCCTCATTCTCTCACACACCACATGTCAAAGAGCCTCTACGACCTTGTTCCTCCGTATCGCATCCCGCATCTCCGCGCGTTAAAGCGGGCGGAGTTCTTCGCCGCCGCCGCACTCCATCCATCCGTCTCGCCGTTGGAACGGACGGCGCTGAACAGGAAGGTGATGCAGAGTATCAAAGCTGCGCGACGTGGAGTTCCCAATGAATCGAGGGCACTGTTTGTGCCGGAGGTGAGCAAATCCTTCTTCATTTTGAACTATTTCAGCACATCATCGTCGTTCAGGACGTCGCATCGGAGGTCTTCCGGCGCGCAGCTGAGCGCGAGAGGGACAGCCACAGAATCGACGATGTTCTCCGGCGGTTTCGATCGGAGGAAACAAAGCCGCACAGTACCCTCAGTACGAGCCCGGAGAAGTCTAGGAACAGATCCTGTGCACGTGTAAACGAGGTTGGTATCGCGGATTTAAGGCGATTTGAAGTGCTCATAAGTTGTAACTGCAGGCCGCAGAAAACAAAATGGCACTTTCTTGCAACATTGCCATCCAGAGCGAAAGGATCGAGAAGTCAGCTCGTCCGTCCGGGTCTGTATAAAGTGCATTGCCTGCCAGAGAAACGATGCCTCGCTACAGTCTCCGTCAATCGGACTGACAGTCCCTGAAGTCGTGCAGTATAATATCTGTAGCTCCGAGTCCTGAGTCCTGACCCAGGCTGGGGATGCAGTGACCGAATCGCGTCGTTATGAGCAATAGACGCTGGAGTCAGCTGACAGTTGGTTCGCAGGCTTCTTCCCGAACCGGACCGCAACAGATTGGTTGGTCGGAGATTCTAGACCATCCCTTACCTCCTGCTCTCCACTTAGTCTGACGAGCTCTCTGACTCTGTTGGTGATGGGCCGCAGGAAATTGGCCCCGTATTTCGACGAAATTCCGCCCGCGAGCGCAGCATTCAATGCGATGAAGAGAGCAGAGTCACGAGCACTGTGCGCCGTCAGCAAGGACACCTGGTCGACCGACCGCATCCGCGCGAGGCGGGAAGCGATCGCCGATATCAAATGCGTGCGCAAGCTCCTCAGCAAGGACGGGAACCCCGCTTTCGATCTCAAGGTGCGCCGCTGTCGTCGAGGCCATCCGTGCAGATCGAACCCGATCTCTCGTCGCAGGCTGTCGTGCAGCAAGTCTTCCAAACGGCGAT
Source organism: Auricularia sp. M12 (assembly GCA_037042885.1). Classification (NCBI taxonomy): domain Eukaryota; kingdom Fungi; phylum Basidiomycota; class Agaricomycetes; order Auriculariales; family Auriculariaceae; genus Auricularia; species Auricularia sp. M12. The sequence continues at coordinate 136,517 of CM073207.1, forward strand.
CGACAGGGCCGCGAAGGCCAAGCCTAAACGGACGAAGACGAAGACGAAATTCGAAATGAAGCGTCCATACGGCCAGCCTTTGCCACCTGTCGGCCCTAAGCATATCGCCCGCACGTTCAAGCTGCCCAAGGACGTTGTTACCCCGATATCCGGAAAGGAGGACATCGACAAGAGGTATCGCACCTACCGCAACCCGCTCAATCCAACGACGATTCAGTGTCGTCTGGGTAGGGAGCCGAAACCGCTGAATCCAGCGAGTCGCCAGCGCAATAAACGGTGCGGTTATGGCAGCGGCGGACATCACGAGGAGTCCGAGCTCGTTTCGAAACTCGAAACGACCGTGCTTGAAGACGGCGAGTCTGCAGTGAATGCGATTCCAGGTTCCACCCGCTTGCCGGCATCGTATACAATCAACTGCTTGGCCGCGGATCTGCAGGTCTCTGCCTTCAGCGAGAGCGACAAGCTCAACTGCGAAAGGCGCGACGCGGCGAGCTCACCAACATGATACACAACGTGTTGTTATGCGCTGGACCAGGAGACTTTGCTGTAAATAACTCACTCCTGTGTCTTTTCCCATCGTCTTCTCAGGTGAAGTCCTGTAAATCAGTCATCCAGTTGTGAATGAAGTTATTTGTCTAGACACAGAATAAGAGGAAATATCATCCTGGGCTCATGCGCGGGAAATATTCAGGGAAATCTCGCATGCCGCAGCGCTGTGGCAAGCTCAGTAAGCATTTCAGTAACATCATGTCGCTCTGCGGGCCATATCGGTACGAGATTCCGAATAAAACTCTGTTCATACAGTCCTGAGCGCTCTAGAAAATAGCCGTATAATTTATATATATCCTCTTTCTGAGCGGAGTATTTCGCCCAGCGCCAACAGGGCTCGAGGGGAGGGAAGTTCGAACTCAGCCAGCACCCCTTCGCCCTGCCCGGGCCCCGCAACACAGTGCTGTCATAGTATAGCGTATGCGGCAGCTGCAGCCTGAAATGCACCAACTATGTCGATGCCGAACCTGCGCTCCTGATGACTCCGAGGCTTTTTTTCTAGTGCACGCGGAGCTTCGGCGGCTTTCGGTTCCCTAGCTATTACCATCAGCATGGCTACCGGCTCTGATTCCGAAGCCGTGCTTCGTCCTGTCCGAGTCGGTACTGGCAGCTGAGCTTCGCCGCGGTTCACGTTCAACGTCACGGGCGAGTCGCATTCAAGGAGGTGCACGACGCCACGCAGTCGGACGTGCTACTATCCGAGTACAAACTCCTTGCTCAGCTCTACGGCACTTACAACGGCCTGTCCCTGTTTTCATTTCCTCGAGCCTATGCGTATTGCGACGGCGACAATATTACGGTCGACGATGCCCTTCCTGCAACCGCGAGAACTATGATGCGGGACGCCTTCAAGCCCTTTGCCCGTGCCACCTACGCCAAGGACTACGTTTGACTACGTTTCCCCGCTGCCAAACGCTTCCGGCGCCTATCTAGGCGCGGCTTACTTCCCCGCCGACCTGCAGCAGGGCCCGACACTCTGTCGCCTGTATTTCGGCAAAGTCTTCCCGACGATGCGGCCAAGATTCGCCAGCTCGTCGAACTTCCCGCTGGACCAAGAGCGATACGAGCAACTCAGAGCCGTTGACGCCGCTTTGCCCACTGCAGCAGAAGTCGCACGAGCCATGGGCGAGATGCTCGCTCGACTCCATTTCCTGGCGCGTGTTGACGCTCGCGACGTCGAGTTTGTTCTCGGCGGCGACGGATACTTTGGCCATGCGTTCTATATCATCGACTTCAATCAGGTTCGTCGTTCGACTGATATTCCCGCCCGAGCAGCCTGGTGACCATGTTGTCAGGTCCGTCCGTTCGATGTCTCCGAAGGCCCTGTCGAGCCACTTGTTAGCGCCTTCTTTGCGAACGACCCATATTATCCTCGCCCCCGGAAACCAGCTCTACACTGAATTCAAGTTTACATACCTGTCGACATGCCCCAGCGATGCTCACGGACTGGATGTGGCGTTCATTCAGGCGATTGAAGCAAGCGAGGCCGAGAGAGACGCGAAGCAGACTACGACAGAAGTCGCGTAGGGCTGCATAGTTACTATGCCGTGCAGTATGGAACGTCCACCCCCGCCTCAGACACTTTGAACCTACACGCGGTGTTAGGAACCTTATTACCGTGGTTTTAAACCCAGAAGCGCACAAACGAACGGCTCCCGCCGCTCTCTTTGCATCGTGCCGCTGGTTGCCCTCGCAGGAATATGGAATTCGCTTGGCACATACGCTCAGCACTGACTCCCGTGCTTAGCTCGAAGCCTGGCGCATCTGCTGGCACTCGTGGTTCGACGCTGGAACTGGTTGTTGCCGTTTGGCGAATCATTGCTCGGGACGACCTTTGTCATGACTCAGGTAGCTGGAAATATCGCGCGACTTGGCTTCCGCTCTACTGCGCACCAGGCTGGACTTTTTTATTCCACTCAGTTTGACTTAGGCTACGGCAAGTCGGCCGGGATAACTTTCACGACGTGACTCAGTAGGCTCTCCCGCACAACTGTCGCGACGGCAGCGGTTCAGCGCAGTAAAGGCTAGCGATGACACGGCCTATTTTTTCTACATTCTCCAGCTCAAGGAAAGGCATTTCGGGCGGTCATCCAGGAAGCACTCCCGTTGCTTGTCTGACTCGACCTCTTTCTGACCTGCTATGACCCACCTACCTGCTAAAATGCCGCACGCCGCCCCTGCACACCTTGATTCTGAAGTGTAGTTATGCGCGCTTCATGCCTCCTCCCACCAGTCCTTTAATTGCCCGTGGTGCAATGCCACAGGTTCACTTTTGGACGGCAACTGAACCACGGCATCATACACAGTAACCGGCACGTGTTGCCATTTCCCGCACCACGCGCGGCATTGCCGATTCCTCCACCGCGGAGCTCGCGTGGTGAAGGATCGGCAAGATTGCCAGTATACCGACACATGTAAACACCCATCGTGGTGCCCGACGCGAGGATTGCGTCGCGCGGCCGTCCCGGGTATATAAAGGGCGTCCGTCTGAGTTGTGTGCCCCCATCACTCGACTACACCCCACTGTCCTTCCAGTTACTCTTACTCACTCTAATATGCCTCCGATCCGCTCGTCGCACGATGACAAGGAGAACCACCGTCCCGCTGGCGGGTCGGCGTCTCCTCCCTCATCTCGCCGCGGCCGTCGTCCCGCGCACGCCGACCGTGCCGCTCGCGAGCGCCGGCAAGTGCGCTCAGAGGGCGCACCGCGCAGCAACGCGCGCCGCGTCGCGCAGGCGCAGCGCGACGTGGACGCCGCGCATGCGACAGCAGAGGTGAGCTCTCTGTCGTCTATGTCCCACCACGACCACGATCTGACCACGATGCAGCATTTCTCTGGTGGCGGCAGCGTGCTTGACATGCCCAGAGAAAATTGGGTTGATATTTTACAGCGCATGAGGGTGGGCTTGCAGAACTCCACTATTGGTGCCCACGTTCCGCTGCCGCCGCCTGCACTCCAAGAGGGTGCCATGGACCAGCTGATCTCTGGCTTTGATACCATGGATCTCGACGACGCCACCACGCCTGCTGCGAGCGGTGGGGATGGGGAAAGCCGCCGTCGGCGCATTCAGACGAAGCGGGATCTCACGGACCTCACCGCTGAGCTCAGACGTCTGCAATTCTGATTAATGTTGGCGTGCGTATGTATACTTCACCACTTGTTGTCGACGTCTGATTGTCTCTTCAGAGAATGCAGTTGAGCTGCAGTGCATCGAGACGAGCAAGCTCCACAGAGTCCGCACCACTGTATGTCTTCAAGTCTCTTTGAGCGCTGCAGTTCCTGATGTTTCGTACTGCAGCACGCGACTACCTTTATATCTCCATCTCATGTATTGACCTAGACCTTACCGACTGTCTTTCCTCTCATCTTTAGCTCGTCAACCATGTAGCCTGTCCTTTCCATCATGCCCCAAGTACATATTAGAGTCCAGTACGATAGCTAAGCTTCTAATTTCATTGCGGCTGGCCGGCAGATGTCCCTTCGTCCAACGTTGCAGGGTCTACTACATGGAATCTCCTACCTCTCACCTGGAAAATGTCATCTTCGTCTAACAGTGTGATCGCGGGCGGAATATCTCTGATGTCCCCCGCGCGCAACCTGCCCCCAAGCCTTTTCCGGCAGAATGCAGGGCTTGTTTAGCTCCAGGCCCGACCGCATGCACGGAAGGCCGTCTGACCGCCCAGATCATTGTTAGGCGCCCGAAAGCATTTCAACGAGCGGCGCCAGTTTCGGTCGGAGATTCTACAGCTCGTCCGGTGACCACCACCATCCCGCGCTCCAACCGACCACCGCAAGATGTTCGCCAGCTATTCGCCCTCCTCGTCCTTCACGCGCTCGCTTCGTGAACGCCGTCGCGTGGAAAGCCTGCTTTTTTCTGATGCCGGGGCCTCGTACCTCGACCTCGCTGACGGCCCGAAACCGCCGGCCACCAAGAACGCCAGCGACAGCAAGTCGCCTGTTTACTATCGCAGGGCTCGCAGTGAGCCCCCTGCTTTACCTTGCGCCGTCCACAAGTCCAAGGTGCGCTGCCGATCGCTTGTGCTACCCCTGCGCAACAATGTGGCTAAGATGCTTCCGAACGCAGGTGGATGTCGCCGCGGCCGTCCTGCAGAGCGCCAAAGCCCACAAAAAGAAGAGCAAGGTAGCCCGTGGAAACCCTCGTGCTTCATCGGCGCCCGATATGGCTTCAGTCTGGCCCGACGACTCTCTTCGCATCCCCCGTGGCTACACGAGTGCCGACAGCGACTGCGAGATGGACGCTCGGAGCGACCACTATTTCGCCTCACGCGAGTCCACGCCCGACGCCGACGACATCTCCGCGGAGGCCGATGCCCTCCTCGCTGGCATGGGCAATCTGGGATTGAGCACGAGCCCGTTCTCTGCGTGCTCCGCGCAGGCCATCAACACCACTCTCCGGCTCGTCGAGCAACGGCTTCAGGCGACGCTACTCCTCGAGCAGACCGATTACCGCGAGTCTGGCAGCACTGCTCACGACGTGGAGTACGACGCCGACGTTCGTCCAGCGTTCATCCGCGAGGACACCCCCGAGCTCGCCGCGTCGCCGGCGCATTCCAACTCAAGTCTCTCGGACGCCGAAGACGATATGCCTGTGGTGGACGCGAGCATGGACGACGCTGCGGACCGCCTTTCCGGCATGTCGATCTTCCCCAAGATCCCGTCGCTGGACGAGTACACCGCGGCCGACGTGGAGGAGATCCACGCGGTCCTCAAGAGTGGCCCCGTCCCTGTTCAACTCTTGCTGGACGCGATCCCAATCTGCGAGCGCGCTGGATGGCCAGAATTCCCAGTCCCAGTCCCGGCTACGCCGACCTCTTCGCCCAGCCGCTCGCAGGAGGCCGTGGCCGCGCGCCGCGCCGAGAAGCGCTGCAAGACGTCGTCGGCGCCGTACAACACGCGTGCACGCACTTGCATCCCGAACCCGGAATACCCGTTGCGCCCCGTCTCCACGTGGGACTGAGTGCGCTTCCCAATACTCGACCTATGCATTATTTCTTCCTCTGGTGCGCTTTTCCTTACTTTGCCCAGTGTCTTTCGCACGCCAATCAAACTCGTGCGCGCGGTTACAGTCTCCAGTCTCGCAATCGCTTCTGCTCTTCGCTCTCCTATTGCCTTTCTCGCTTTTTCCCGTCCCGTTCCTGCTTTGCTCGTTATCTCTTTCTCGTTCTCCTCGCTCTCCACTCGATACCCCGCTCACCGGAAATTCATCGGCACATCCAACCGCTCCCGACTTCCCCATCTCTACCGTTCCATTCTTCTCGCTTCGCTCATTGCTGTGCTCTCGCCTTCGGCGCATGTGCTCGTGACGATCCCGCTGACGGCGGGAGATCGCTTATGCACGTTACTGCGCTCGACCTCGCGTAGCGTCCGGAGGCGAGGATCTGTACAGTTCCATTTTTTGCGTTCCCGTTGCTGCCTGCTGTCCCGCTGTACAATGTACCATTATACGGTCGTACTGTCCTGCTGTCCATGTCTGTCGATTGGGGGTTTGTACACCGTTGTTGTCCTGTTGTTGTCCTGTCTGCTGGAAATGAATGTTCTGCTTGCTTGCTGTGATAAACGCTTGTCCCACCAGAACACAACACGAGCCAGCAGCTGCTAGCAAGTGGCTGATATATCGGCTCGTGAGACTGTGCCCGTAAGGGGCTTGCACGCCCAGACCTGACTGGTCACCGGTCAACTTCTTCGGGGCGGTTCTGATGCGCTCAGCATGGCCGGACCGTACTTCGCTTCTCGCGTTGCATTCCCGGGGTCACGCTTAGCTAGGAACTCTGCGAAACCTGTGCTGAGTGCTCCCGAGTTGCGTCGTCGGCGTAGCAGTAATCGCCGGTCATCTGTCGCATCGGCGCGATCTCATTGGCTGAAGCACAAGAGCTCTCGCTACACGGCGCTCCTGATCGAGCTTCCTGTCATGCGCATGGCGCGCTTCAACGCTTTAAAATGAAGCGATGTTAGCTGTTGTACTTGGTCGCGAAGAACAAGGACTGCTTTTGCGAGGATGATACAACCAAGATACAACTAGTGTTTGATCCTCATACATACTGTTCCGTATCATGTAAGAGTGAGTGAAACCTGTAAGTATCAACGGGCCCGCACAAGATTATAATTACGTAATAGGCGCCGGTCGGTGGTCACAATAACAAACCTCCGGATGCGCATTAAGTCGGAGATTCTGCAGCCCGTCCCGCGACCACCACCATCTCGCCTGCTCGCGCCCCTCTTCTCTAATTACGCGATGCCTAACGCGACCAACACATTCTACTACGGCGACATTCCGCTGTTCTACCACGAGGCGTGGAAATTGATTCACAAGGCTGAACACCAGGCCATGCTCGCTGTCAAGACTGCCTCCCCGCCCGAGGCCGTAGAGGCATACACATTGAAGGCTGCCAAACTCGCTAGGAAGGCTATGAGGAGCCTGCCCGGGGACTTCCTGCTGCTGTATGGCGGAAACGTACGTTCTACAATTGTGGCTCGTGCTTAGGCACTTTAGCTGAAATGCATCCTGATCGTTACAGAGACTCGCCAAAGCTATCTTCGAGCGCGCAGAGGCAAAATACCTCCAGCCCATGGGCTCCAAGGCGACTCCGCGGCCTGAACTGGTGCAGGAACAACCGAACAGTGTCAGGTTGACGATAAAGATCCCGCCCGCGCACAAACGCCAGTTGAACGCGAGGACTCCGTCTCCCGATAGTGGCAATGCATCCTCTTCCTCTTCCGGCCCAGAACGCTCCGAGCTGGGTTATCGTACGCAACGCAGCTCGCCATACCAGAAGCCAGCTCCGCGGGCGCGGGCGCCGCGCGACCGGGCACCGTATCGCAACTCCGGGGCGGCAGTGGACGCGAGTGTAGATGCCCTTGCAAGCGTTTTGAAAGGCGCGAGAATCTCCCCGGATGCCGCTGCTACGCACACATCGATCACGGGGCGCAGTGTGCGCACAGTTCCCGCTGGCTACGACATGGACGCCCTCGCCGCCGCCCTTGCAGCTTCCAACTTCACCGAGACAGACGCAGTACCAACAGCGCGAGCGTATCCTTCAGCGTCGTCTTCTGCGGCTGTCGCGGTCCACGCTGCAATGACGCCGGCGCCGGCGCCTCCCTCGCCATCGTCGTCATCTTCGGAATCGGGCTCGGAGAATGCTACGAGTGCTCGCACCATGGACTGGGCTGCCGTACGCCGACTCAAAGCTCGCCGTGCGATACTCCCCGTCGACTCAGCCCCATCGCCCGCTGCGCGCCGTCGCGAAGGGCGCTTCAATCCACTAGACAGGAGCGCGCGTGGCACCGAGCGCACAAAAGAGCGTTCCTGATGGCATAGCAACCTACCTGCCCTCGTGTCTCTTTAAAATAGTACGTCGCGCTGCATTGTGTTCGCTTCCAGTGGCTCACTATGTAGCATTGTTGCTGCAGTTCCCGTTTCCCAGCCTCCGTCTCGTGTCGTATCTGAACCTTCTGTCTCGTTCTGCTTTGTATCGCTTTCAGCACTGGGCGCTGCCCGCGGCTCGCATGATGTCAACGGATCCTGGATCCCGTGCGATCTCTGCAGCGCTGTCGTCTCGTCTCTGCTACCTCTCTGCATATTTTTCTCCATCTGCTAACGTTTACTGTGCTCTGCTCTCATGTACAGCTGTGAATGTATCTACTCGGACTGACTGTCATGTTGGCTGGCTTGAATGTACCCTTGTCTGCTTTGAGATTGGGAATTGGATTGCGTTGTTCTGTTGTGTTGCAGCACTGTCTCTGGTATGATGTCCAATGCTGGCTTGCTACAGGACAACCCAGCCCCGAGGATGTGCAGCGCGAGCGGTCCCGTTTAGCGCAGTTGGCGAGCATCCGGACGTGAAGAACGATTGCGACGATGATAATCAATCCGAGGTCCCGGCAGACATCTCATTCTCACGCTACGTGTGCGAAGAGCCGGTGATAACGGTACAGCAATGTCTAATCGTTTGTATTCAGCGCAAAGAGTGAAAGAGAAACACGGACAGGACGACTCTGGGTACGGAGTTAGATGTCTAGCACAGGGTCTTCGCTCGATGCAGACTCGTTGCCGCCTCGTTCGTCCTCCTCCGGGTCGTAATCATCATCATCGTCCTCGCTGCCCTCGTGATCGCTAGAGGTCTCCGGTATTTCGATGACATCTGGCCGAGACGCAGGAGCAGGAGCAGGAACAGGAGCAGGAACAGGAACAGGATTAGACGATTTGGTAGGGGAGCGTCGCAACGAAATGATGAGAGGGTTTGAAGCGTTACTCGTCCCCGGAGCAGCAGACTTCGCAGGGCTAGGAGGAATAGACGTAGCCGGACTAGATGGCGGTTCCGCTCTTCAGAAATAAGCAATCAGTACGCAAGACAAATGCACATGAAGAAATTGCATACGTACTTTGCCAAGCTAGGCTTCCACCCCGGATGCTGCGCGAGACATCGTTTCCGATGGCCTTGGTCTCCGTACCACTTGTGGTCCGCGTACATATGCGCCGAGATCTTGACCCATCGCCCGCACAAGTCACATAGGACCTTGTTCTCACCGAGCTCGCGGACCGTGTCGTCCTCAAGAAGTTTCGCGCGCCGTTTGGCGATCGCGACGTCCAGTGGGACCTGCGTCCCGCTGTTCGACGCCGCCTGGGCCGACATCCAGCTCTCAAATGCCTCCGAATCACTGTCGCTCGACTCCACCTTCGGTGTGCTAGGTGGGAGTGTCTATATAAGAATAAATCAGCTGTCGAGGCCAGTGAGTTTGAGCCAGTGCAGACGTACGTAGAACGGGCACCGATCGTCAAGATGTCGCTCCCACATAGGACAGGTGACCGTCTTGCCGCACCCATCGCACTGCAGCTTGTCGCCCTTGATCTTTCGAATCCTAAAGGGCTTGCCAAATGTGATATCGCCAACGTCCGATTTCACACTTTGCGCCCAGACAAATGAGTATCAGCTTACGCTCTGACCACACGAGAAAATGACCCACCCAGACTTGCGACGTTCAATGTTGCTATGGCAGCACGCCTTATGGCCCGTCCTGCCATACCACTTCTTCGCGGCCACATAATTCGGGCGCAACTTGATCCACGACATACAGCCTTTGCACTGGACAGTATTGTCGTCGCCAACGCGAGCGACGTCCGGGTCGTACGTGAGCAGCACCTGCCGCTCGTAGCGCAGCATCTGCGCGGGGTCGTCGGGCAGGACGTCGTCGCCGTACTCGATATGGCGTTCGCCGCGCGACTACGTGAAGTGAGCACGGCGCAAATAAATCAACGACCAGAGTGCAACGTACCACTGTCGCCCAAATCCCACAGATGTTCTTACGATGCGGCTCGTCCGGCCTTGGCCCGACATCAACCCACCGCTTGATCTGAGCGTCCTGCGACGGACCCGCCGTCGATGGACCAGGCTCGGCCTTCGCATTGGCAGGCGCTGCATGAGCCGTAGTCTGCGAAGACGAAGCGGCAGACGCAACGCGCGCGGCAGGCGGAGGCTTCGCCTTATGGAACGTCGGCCTCGCGGGAACAGGAACAGGAGCAGGGACAGAGTTCAAAGCAGAGGCAGCCGCCAAGTCGGCCGCGCGCCGTGCCTCAGCGTCAGACAAGATAGACTCCAGCGACGCGACCTTCTTCTTCTTGGTCGGCGTGCTTGGCGACGTCGTCGGGTCCGCTGGGCGCTTCACACCTGCGACGGGGACAGGGGCGGAAGAGGACGAGACGGACGGCGCAAGAGGGAGCACCGCCCTCGCGGCCGTCTTCTTACCCGCAGGCGGCGGTGTGGGGACAGCAGCGACAGCAGTAGACCTCAGAGCAGAGAGTTTGGATGGGACGATAGCAGCAGGCGCGGGCGGACGATCCCCGGACGCGGGCGCGACAGACGCAGACGAGGGCGCTGTAACGGCGGGAGAAGGGCCAGCCGTCGCAGCAGCAGGAGCAGCAGAGGGACCGGCCATCGCAGCCATCGCAGCCGCAAACGAACCAGAACTAGCCTTCGCAGCAGCGATGGCGGCGGCAGCAGCAGCAGCCTCCTTATACTCCTTCTTCCGCCGCTGCTTGAGTATCCATCCACTCGGGACAATAAGCGGCCAGCGCGGTTCCTCGGGACCGCTGCCCGAGTCCGATTCGGGTGTCGGAGTGCGTTTCTTCTGCTTCTTGGGGGGCCTACCAACCGGTTTTTTGCTGGAGCCAGCCGCAGGTTCATTCCAACCATGACGCACGGGACCCCACCTCTTCTTGCATAGCTGATGCCTGGGGGCTTGGTTTTTCGGCGCAGCACTCGTGGACGCGGACACCGAAGCAGCGGCCGAAGTAGACCCCGAAGTCGCACGGTTCGACGTAGATCCAGTCGCAGTCGCAGCCGCGGCCGACACAGCTCCAGTCGCAGCCTTCGCTGACACAGACCCAGTCGCCGTCGTCGTCGGGGCAGACCTCGCAGCAGCGCCAGTCGAAGAAGGTCCAGCGGTGGTCACCTTAGTCGATCCAGCGGCAGTCGCCTTAGCGGACCCAGAGGCAGTCGTCGCCTTGGCCGATCCAGAGGTAGTCGCCGACCCAGAAGCAGTCGCAGCCTTAGCCGACCCAGAAGCAGTCGCAGCCTTAGCCGATCCAGAGGCAGTCGCAGCCTTCGCAGACCCAGTCGGCGCAGCAGGCTTCGTAGCAGGCGCGGCCGACGCAGACCCCGAAGCCGCAGCTGCTTTCGGCACTGCAGGAGCCATACGCACGCCGGGCGGCCAGGGCCCCATGAGCACGCCGCCCATACGATATGGGCCGAGGGTCATGGGCCCCCGGGGTACGCGCGCGGCAGATGCAGCAGGAGCAGTGGCCGGCGCAGACGTTGAACCGGACCCACTTGCGACGGCGGAAGAAGTCTTGACTGCGCTAGCCGTGGCCGTCGCAACCTGCTTCACGGTCGCTACTGCCGGAGCCGCCGCCGATGCACCTGCTTTGGCAACAGTCGCCGCTGCACCCGCTTTGGCAACAGTCGCCGCTGCCGTCGTCTTCGCCGTCGTCGTCGTCGTGTTCGTAGTCGCCGCCGACGCCTTTACTGCAGCCGTCGCGGTCGCTGGCTTCACAGCCGTCGCGGTCGCTGGCTTCACAGCCGTCGCGGCCGTCGCTGGCTTGACAGCCGTCGCGACCGTCGCTGGCTTCATAACCCCCGCGGGCGCTGGATTTGTCTTCACTCCAGTCGTCGCCGGAGTCGTCTTGACAGTCGTCGCCGGAGCCGTCTTCCCAGTTGTCGTCGTGGAGGTCGATGCCGCATTCGCCGCCGCAATGGGCTTCACAGTCGCTTCCAACGCCTTCCCATCCGGCGCCGTCCCCGTCACCCTCACGGCCGACGCTGAAGCATCGCCCGCCGCCGCTGCCGGAGTCTTCACCGCGCCCGCCACCTTCCCACCCGCACCAGTACCAGCAGGCCGACGCGCAGTCAGCGCGCCCCCGTCGCTCTCGCACTCGCTCGCGCTCGTCAAGTCACTCAGCTCAGCAGCAGCGTAGTCCGCGCCCGCCCCACCAGCAGCAACATGCGCCGCGCGGGCAGCAGCGCGCGTCGACCCGCGCTGCGCGCGCCGCGCCTCCTGGCGCGCCCTCTTTGGAAACACAACCAGACGCATTAGCATACGCGCGCAAGGAAGAGAAGAAAGCAGGACGCACGATAGGCCCACATCGCACATCATGATGCGCGTCCCAATTCTTGAACAGCGTCCACGTGCCGCACAAATTGCACTGCGCCTGGTCGCCGTCGATGCGCCGCACGCGCGCGTCCGCCAGCAGCGCGGGCGGGACCGGCGCCGGCGGCTCGTTCGCGTGCGTCAGCGCGAGCATCCGCGCCTCGGCTGCTTCCCTAAACAACGCGTCAGCACCTCCAGCAAAACGCGAAAAACAAAGAACAGCACGCACCGCCTCTCAACCTCGACAACAGCCCCACACACGCTCTTATGCCCCGTACGCCCGCTCCACCGCCCCAAGGCCGCGCCGCCCGCGCCCAGCTCGACCCACGTGCCGCACCCCGCGCACAAAATGCCGCGCTGCGCGTCCCACTGCGCGATCCACCGGTCGTCGGCCGGCGGCGCGACGGGGACGAGGGACGAGGAGGTGGGCTTGGGCTTCTTCTCCTTGCGCGCGCGAGGGGTGTACTCCGTGCGGTCGCCGTTTGTTGCCGACGAGCGCCGTGGGGCTTTGGTCTTGCGTCTGTTCGGGTCGGGTATGGTCTGTCGCGCAAAGCAGAATGGAGTAAGTCAGCGAAGATGCAAAGCAAGGGGGGAAGGACGAAGTTAGGAAACAGCGCGCAAGGGTGTATCGCGATCGGCTGGGTGATGGCGAGGAGCATTGGGAACGGGGCCCGCTACGAGCGCGTGCAGGGTGCAGTTGAGAAGAGGGGTAGGTATGGGGCCGTGCAAAATGGGGCAACTCGAGCACATGGCGCAGCGTACGACGAAGGCGACAGCGAGCAAAGTGAGGGAGGAGGGGTTGCGCAGCGTCACGCTGCCGAGGCGAAGCGTGAGCGCACCGCAGCCGCGCAATGAACGGCGGGTGCGCGAGTCGAGCGCGGGACGGTCGGCCGAGACATGTATAGCCAGTGGTGTTGGCAGCGCGAGCGCGAGCGGAAGAAGTGGATAGAGCGTGGAGGAAAGGAGTGGATGGAGCGTGAAGGAAAGAGGGGCATCGTGGACGAAGCCCAAAGGCAAGAAGCGTAAACAGAGCGACGGAAAGCTGTGGATAGCGATAAAGCGCAAAGCAAAGCAAAGCAGCACTGCTCGGAGCGCGACCGCAAGCGGCACGAGCGCGAATGAAATCAGCGCACAGAGCACGAAAGAAGGCAGCGCAAGGGGGGGAGTGAAAGCAGCGCACAGAGCGCGAAGGGAAGTAGCACACGAAGCGTGAATGAAGGCTGGACGAGCGCGAAGGAAAGGGGTGGATGGCGCGCAAAGGAATGCAGCGCCCACAGCGCGAACGACGCAGCGCATATCCCAACCCCACGCACAACGCGTACGCAGGCGCGCGAAAGCCGCAAAGTAAGCCAAAACGCAAACCCAAACAACTCACCCCACAGATCCTAGCAACATGCCCCGCCGTAGCCTCGGGCGCCATCCACTTGCCGCACCGCGCGCACTGCACCTTCGCGCCGTCGTGCCCGCGCATCGCGAACCCCGGCGCCACCGCCACCTCCATCCCCGTGGCATGGGGATGGGGACGCTCGTCGCCGCTGTCGTGGTACGAGAGCTCGGAGGGCGCGTCCGTCGTGCTCGGGTGCGCGTCCGTCGTGCTCGGGTGGATCGCGCGAGAGTGCTGCACGTCCGCGGCAGCAGCATTTGGAGGGAGGACGAATGGAGGTGGCGGCGAGGGCGCGGTGGGCAGCGAGAGCGGCGACGACCCGCCCGCGGGCGCCCAGAACGCGTCCTCGGGCAGCGTGAAGTTGGACGGCGCGACGGCCTCGAGCCAGTCGTCGTCCACGTCGTCTTCGGCGGCGGCGGCGGGAGCAGGGGCGGGGGAGGCGAAGGCGAGGAGTGGCGCGTCGGCGATGGGTGTATCGGGCTTGATGGCGGCGGCGGCGGTGGCGAGTATGTCGTCCTTGATGGCGGCAATGACGGTAGGTGGTGCGCTGTCGATAGTGGTGGAGACGGCGGCGGGTGCAGGGTCATCGGCGACGACGGCGACAGTGTCAGGTGGAGCATCATCGACAGCAGCAGCAACAAGGGGAACGTTGCGAAGCGGCACGTCGACATTGGCAGGCAGCACGCTGTCGTTCGTCGTCAGGATCGTCGCCGATGTCAACGGTGCGGATGGCGTCTCCGGCGGAGCGGCGGATACGGACGAAGCCGGCGTCGGCTCCGGTCCCGATGGCGTGATCAACTTCAAGTTGGGCGCAGTCGCCATTGCCGTCGTCGGGACCGGTGGCAGTGACGCCAACGAACTCGAACTGCACAATCCATCGTCAGCAATCATCAAAGAGCGCACAAGACGTCGCTGCGCACCTCTCCATATTGGCATCCGCGCGCACTGGCACCGGTGTCGGCGTGGGCGGCGGACTCATCAAGCTCCTCAGCGCCGCCATCGCCATCGCCGGTTCAGGCACAACAGAAACGCTGCTCCTCGGCGCGACCGAAACCGAAACCGACACCGATGCTGAAGGCGGCACCCACTCCTCCTCGTCGTCCCACCCTCCGTCCGAGCGCTCCGCATACGGATCATCCTCTTCCTCCTCATCCTCTTCATCGTCCTCCTCATCTTGGTCAGTCTGGTGTTGCGATTGATGTTGATGGTGCTGTGGATGGACGGGCGGAAGCGGTTCGGGTGCGGTGGACGCCGAGGACGGCGCGGACGATGCTGATGCTGATGCTGACGATTCTTCCGCCAGCTTGGCGAGCAGCGCGGCTCGGAATACTGATTCCGCATTGGAATTCGCGTTGGTGTTCGCATTTGCGCCACTGTAAGAAAAAGCGGAGTGCGAAAGCGCACGGCGTCAGTAACAGTAAGGGTAACGATGCGATTGCGAGGGTGATAGCGAGAGCAGACCGGAAGATGACGAATGTAAAGAAAGAGAAGAGAAGAGAAAGCAAAACACACCTCTTCGCGCTTTCGCCCACGAGTTCATTTTGCACATGCGCACTAAAGAAAAAGTTTGCGCCAAGTCAGCATCCCATCACAACAACAAGGGCGGCGCTTAACCCCAACACGACGTACGCAGGTTCGCCCGACGTCGACGGCTCGCGCTTAAGCGCAAACTGGACGGTGCGCGTCACAGGCTCGGGGACCGTTTGCCCGGTCGCAGTCGCCAGTTCCGAATTGCCCATACTGGCGCGCACACGCTTGGCGCTGCCCACCCCATTCTCGCCGTCGGGGTCGCTGATGGCCGATGCGCTGCGCTTGAGCGACGTTGTGCTTCTGTTGTGCGACCGGGTTGTCAGCTTGAACGAAGGCGGGCAGGTCGGACGCACCGGTCCTCATCCATACCCATCCGCTTCGCACTCCGCGCGGCCGTTCAGAGCGGGTTATAAGCCGTGCGCGTGCAGCGCGAGTGTGTAAAGCGTTCTACGTCTCGACCCGCGTAATTTCCGAGCCAACGATGCGCGCTCTTTCTACACACGCAGCGAGAAGCCAGGTCAGCATGCGCCCTTATTCCAAGGCAATTGAGCAGCTCGCGCACCTGGTGCCTGCACGCGCTGGGTCAGGCGTTGTGGGTGTGCGAAACTGAATAGCGAAACTGAAAGAGAGCCAGCCGCGGCGCTCGCCGAACTGCCGAAACGCGCGGGCGCTAGCCTGCCTTGGCTGGAAAACGATTCCCGATGCCCGCCCCTCCACATCATCCTATCGACGTCTGCCCTTCCCAGCCTCAACGCGACGGAGGCGCCAGTGTTTTCTGCGCTGCTCGCATTCTATCTGTCAGGCTGGCTGCTTTGCTGACGTCATCATTTTCCCGGACATTCAGGATTCTAAGGTGTCTACATTCGCATTGGAAGGAGGGTTGGACGCTCTGTTGTGCTGGTGCTGGTGCAGCTGCTGCAGCGCGGACACGTCCAGGCCGCGAGCAATCGGCTGTTGCCGGAAGTCGAACGATGCGGATGACGATCCCGATTCCGCCTCTTCCAACGCTCGGACCTCATCGACTTGCAATTTTTTCCCCTGCAAGCGCAGACAAGTCCCGCGCGGCGGGTCGAATGTGAGCACCACGGCGCTGCTTCACGCTGGACAATAATACATCCGACACCCTCGAGCTCCTGATCTCGTGACATCACGGTGGCAAATGATGCGTGATGCGCAGCGTCAGAACCATCCGGTCCGCAAGAGTAGGTAACTTTGAACTGCAACAACTCCAAGTACTTAGGGACGTCTTCTTGTGCAGGTCAAGGTACCCGGTCCACACACTGAAGCACAGCCCATGTATGATCCCAGTCCTGGCTCACGCACTGGCAGGTCAATCCACATGTGCAGCAACTCCGCGCGCCCACGTGTTCCGATGCCATGCACACTTTCAGTCCAGCTCTCCTCCGCATATGCATCCAGACTGTTCTCATGCAAGGCGCGTACAATCGTGGCTGGTCACTCCGACTTCCGCGATTATTCATGGCTTGATCATGCGGCGGGCCGTTTGATGAGTCTTGCGGTACAGAGGTCTTTGTAGGCCCATTATTTCCTGTACTATTACCACTACTACTGCGCTTTACTGCATCGATAGGCTGGGAAGTGCGCAATCGAGATGGCCAACCGGCGCCGTCTCCGGACAGTTCGAACTTCGAGCCCACCAATGAAACGGTCCAGTATGACACTGAAAGTGTGCTCCTGTTGCATTGTATTCCAATATCTGACCCAAGTACATGCTGCACAGATTCAGTTGTGTTCTTCACCGGCGCGCTCTCGAAGTTAAACCCAGCGCAATCGCAAAGTTCTGTTATCTAATCAACTGACCAATGACGGACCGATCTAATCTCCCGGCGTTTTCCCAGCACTATCTTTATCTCGGGCGCAATAAGTAGCCCGTTCGCAGACCATGTGCACGCCGCCACCGATGACCGTCACAAGAAGCATTCTCGAGCTTCGAGCGTCCAAATCTACGGCCAGCGGGCCGGCGTGGGCCTCGTCAGCATCATGCTCGTCCTCGTCCACCTCTTGCTCAGCGCGGGCCTCGCGCTCGCGCTCCAGCCACAAATCCCGTCCATAACCGGCCCCTCGACCCGCGGCGACGCACACGCGCCCTTCACCTTCACGCCGCACACGCGCATCATCGTCAACTCCCGCAACCCTGCCCTCCTCGCGCACGCGCGCCTCTTCCTTGCCGACCTGCAAGAGCTCTCCGGGTGGACGCTCGCGCCCGTCTCCCTCCAGAGCAGTGCCGCACCGCCGCCGCCATCTGGAAGTGTGTTGCTGCAGCTCGACGCAGCGCAGAGGCGGAACTTCACGTACAGGAGCGGCGTGCGCACGGGCGAGGGGTACGCGTTTGCTGTGTCGCGCAGGGCGTATGTGATTAGTGCGAATGAGCCGGTGGGCGTGTGGTGGGGCACGCGCACGCTCTTGCAGCAGTTCGTTCTCGCCAGACGCGCTGCTAAGGATGGCGGCGTCAGTGCGGTTGATGTGGCGCCCGCAGAGGGATGGGACGTGCCGGGGTGGGAGGTGCGCGGCGCGATGCTCGATGTGGGCCGGCATTTCTTCACCACCGGTTTCCTGAGTACGCACACTTCTCCCTCTTCCCCTTGCTAAAGCCGAACTCGCCTTTCCAGCGGAACTCTGCGCCTACGCCTCGTTCTATAAGCTCAACACCCTGCACCTGCACGCCTCGGACAACCTCTGGGACCCGCGCTTCCTCTACAGCTCCATCCCGCTCGAATACCGCAAACTCTACACCGGCTTCCGCTTCCGTCCCCCGTCCAACCCATCCTCATCCAACCCCATCTCAGGCCTAGTCCCTCCCAGCGCCCTCAACGAAACCTGGTCCCGCTCCGCCTTCCTCCAAATGCAAAGCAGCTGCGCCGCAAGAGGCGTGACGCTGATCCCGGAGATCGACACGCCCGGGCACTCGCTAGTCTTCACAAAGTGGAAACCGCAGCTCGCCATGGCCGGGGCGCCCGATAACCTCAACCTCTCGCACCCCGAGACCATCCCCTCTATCCAAAGCGTCTGGTCGGAATTCCTGCCGTGGTTCGGGAGTGAAGAAGTGCATATCGGCGCAGACGAGTACGACCGCGCCTTCGCGGGGGTGTACACCGCGTTCATCAACTCCATGGCTTCCTTCATCTCCCGCCAAACTGGTGGCAGGAAGAAAGTGCGGGTGTGGGGGACGGGTATGCCCGCCACCAACGATTCTGAGAGCATCTCGACGGACGTGACGATCCAGCACTGGAACTTCCCGGACACACTCCCAGTCCAACTCCTCGCGCAGGGCTACCGCATCATCAACAGCGAACAAGCCTTCCTATACACAGACGGCAAAACGTCCTACCACAACACCCAATTCCCGCAAACGCTCAACGCCGACCTTATATGGCGCACCAAATGGCAGCCAAACATCTTCACCACCTCTGACCCCACGAACAATACGACGCCGGACCACCCAGGATTGAGGGGCGCGCTGATGGCGCTGTGGAACGACTGGGGGAACAACGCCACGACCCCCCTCGAAATCTTCCGCCAGCTCGAGCAGTCGCTGGCTATACTCGCCGAGCGCACATGGGCGGGCGCCGATTCCGATTCTCTCCCTCGGGCGCAATTCGACGCTATCTTCCCGCTCCTAAGCGCCGCAGCCCCCGCACAAAATCTCGCACGCCGCCGCTCCCTCTCCTCCTCACCATCCTCCTCCTCTCCGGTGCTAGAAATTCATGGTGCAGCAAGGGAAGGCCGCACGCACGCCCGCGCAGCATCGCTCGGCCCGCCATACACTCTGCGCTTCACCGTCCGGCCCTACACAGCGGGCGGGGCGCTCTTCGGCGGGCCCGATACGAAACTGCACCTGGACGGCTTAGCGCTGGCGTTCGCAGATGTCCAAACGGGCGTTACCTACGCCCTTACCCAAGATATCACCGACCCGCTTTCCCCGAAGGTGTCGTTGCCGCTGAATGAGGAGACGCGGGTGACGGTGCGCGCGACGGAGAACGGGACGTGGGCCACGCTCATCGGGGTAGAGAAGGAGGGGGGAGGTGAAAGGGAAGGGGAGGAGCAGGTGTACTACTGGGAGACGCTGCTCGACATCTGGGGCGAGTACATGCAGCGCGCCAACATGAGCTTCGCCGCGCCCGCGCAGTATGTGGGCGGGGAGGGCTTTAGGGGCGTCATTTCGGATGTACGGCTTGATGCGGCGTTGACTTGACCAGCGGGGATTTGGGCATCATGTTCTCGATTTACTTGAGGTGTTTCCGCGACTGATACCGCAGAGCTTTTCGACGTCTAGATCTCCGCCTCTACACTGCAAGTGCTGAACCACTGGCAGCCAGGCTGGCAGCCAGGCTTCCCACTGGCATTCATGCACCTCCAGAATCACAACTTACAAGTACCACAGCAACACAACCCGAAGCCACAAGACAAGGAAAGAACCGCCACTCTGCCCTTCAAGTTTCCCAGCTCCATCATGATGATCCGGCTTCGTGTCACTGTCATCGCCATCAACATTTGCGTCCGTGGTCGGGGCGTCGCTGTCTGTCGCTCGCGCGTCCGTCGCCAAAGAGGCATCCCAAAAGTCACGGTCAGCTCCCGCAGCAAAATGGATACGGTAGCGGCGACGAAGAGGAGGCTCGACTCGGAGGTGAAACGCATCCGAGTCGTGAGTGAGAACTTGGTGAGAACGAAGATGAAAAGGCGGCGCAAAGCTTTGAAGGAAAAGGGAACCGGGAAAAGGGCAAATGCACGGCTGAAATCAAATCAAGACTCGCAACCGGCCCCTTTAAATACAGTACAGTGGCGAACTTTGAGACTGTCGGTCGGTAAATGGACGATATCTCAGCAACGAATACGAATCACATTATGCTGTATATATGGATATTGTACCCTTGGAGGGCTCTATCTTATGGTGTATTACTGAGGTGCAAAGGATGAAATACCGAGGAGACTGAAATTTACTTTGCCAGTACCCCGTCCCACCAATAATTTGAGGTTTTCCCCCTAATCTATGCATGATTCCAAGGTGAGTTTACTATTTGATCCAAGGGGTTTGGATATCCCACTGTGGAGTACTGTAATTGCCCAATCAACCTGGAATGCATGATTTCTATAGCCGGGCATTGAAAGACATTGATGGCCAACTAAGTGTCAAACAATCTTTCTCACTGGGGATCTGTACTGTAGGTCTTGTGGCGGAGCGGAGTTGGACTCCGAGCTCAATCACGGGTGGCTATCCATTCGATCTCCGCAGACCTGCCTTCGAATTCTTTCCGTCTCCCTATAACGACAGAGTACATGGACGCCGACCCCCTCCTCACGCCGCCCAACTTCCGCGCTGGGCTACCTCGTCCGCCTGCACATCCTGCTGCTTCAGTTCCCACCCCCAGCGACTACATCGCCGCGCAACGTTATAAGCAACAGGTCGCCGTGCAGGCTCGTGCGTTCTGTCGTTGCGGCCCCTTTACTGTATACGCCCACTGACCGGCCTTCGCTGGCGTAGATCAAAATCCCACCTCTGCAAATGACCTTCTAGCCGCGGAGGACTTCGACACCAAAGTCAAGGAGCTCCATCGACAGTTTACGACCACCATGGTTACTAATTTGGACAGGCACAACGCCGAAAACAAGGTGATGTACGAGAAGGCCGCCGCCGAACTCAAAGCCGACCTGGACGCTGTCAAGAAAGACCTGGGCGACCTCAAGCAAAGCCTGGACGCTGTCAAGAAAGACCTGGGCGACCTCAAGCAAAGTGTCAATAAGCAAACGAGCGAACTCATCGCGCTCAAAGTCATCGTTCTACGGGTGAGTTCCGATTCTCACGGGCTTTAAAGATCCTGATGTGTCGCACTGCAGGGCGAAAACACCAAACGGTTCGGCGGCGAGGACGTCGCATATAATGAAATTCCTCTCCCGTCCGGTGAGCTTCCCAGTGACAAGGTGTGCATGCCAAGTATTCTGCTGCTCCGTGGTAACCAGAGAGCCTTTTCAGGGCCATCCCAAGCTCTTGAACGCCCGAGCCATCTCGGCGCTCACCATCAATGACGCCCGCAAGCTCCTGGCTGCATGGGGTGTTCCTCAAGAGCCCCCTCAACACGAGTCAACCGAGTTCAAACGGGCCTACCTGCGCGGCTTTGTGGCCGGCCACGTTGGTGCGGTTCTTTTGTGATCGTCGTTACTGTTCGGATTGTACGTTGTAATTGTATCATTGCTGTCGCCTTCCTTCGCGACCTTTCCAATGCACGGCATGCTCTCAGGCTTTCAATTTTACTCGCGGAAAACTTGCGCTGAGCAATCCGAGGAAGCTGGCTCATGTCTCGGCGCACAAGGTCGGTCCTTGTGTGCTACGCTCACAATCGTTAAACAAGATAATGCTCGCTGTCAGATGGCCGTCGAGCAAAATTGCTCCGCCACTACAAGCACAACATTGATCATTAACCAGACCAATTGCTCAGATACGGGACTTTCTGATGCCACGGTAGCGTTTAAGAACCCGGCCTCCATGGCTCACGGACTCGGAGACATTGTTGGCTGTTTATTGCCTGTGAAAAGTTTAATTATCTGAGTATCACGTTACGGCCGTCAAACAGGCTCAGCATTTCTGGTCCGCGACAGCAACATGGATACAGAGCACATTGATTTCGCGACGGGAACCGGCGTGCAGACCCCGCCAGCGGCTCACGGGCGTTCATACGCTCGCCGGTGCAGGCGCCACGGCCTGCTCAGCCTCATTCGCATTGCGAAGCCCCGTTGCCCAGTGAAAAGCCCACAGACCGAGAAGCGGTTGCAGCACATACGAGATGAACGTCGTGTCGATGAAGTCGAAGTAATGCCTGTTGTAATACGACGTCCGGGTGAACCAGCCCGCGAGCGGGACGAGCACCAGTATGACGGCGATCTCCTGGGCGACGATGCCCAGGGCGTCCAGGCGGTCTGTCGCTTCGGTCGGGTGGGAAGTCACCTTGATCACGAGCAACGCCTGGGTCACGGTGGGTGGATGAGTTGCACTGGCCTCGGACGGCGGGAGTCTGAGAGACGCACCGAGGCGAGGAAGAGCGTGCCGAACGTGAGCCACCACGTCAACAGCTCGGTGATCCACGAATGGCGCGTGATGCCCTCGACAATGACTGCCGCGCGCTGGGATCAGCCAAATGATGTATGTAACACAAGCAATGCAGCGACGTACTGAACGCGTTGATCAACGCGCACACGCCGCCGACGACAACGCCGGGGAACAACACACTCCGGCGTGCGCGCTGCGTGCCGCCGAGCAGCGCAATGCGCTCGCCGACGGGGACCGCGGGCGGGGGGAAGATGTGGAGGGCGGCAAAGTCGGCGATGGCGCGCCGGCCGGCGAGGATGGCGACGTAGGTGACGAAGAAGATAAATGCGCGCTCGTCGCGTCCGCCGATGATGACCACCGTGTCCCGATAGGCGATGTGCACGGGCGCCGTCGTTAGTGTTGGCGTTGGGCTCATCTGTGACTACGGTGGGAGGAGGGACAAGCTGAGGACGCGGGGATTGCGTCCGATTGCGCATTTGTACCGTATCGGCAGCAGCAATCCAGGAACAGACACTGCGCCGCAGCCAAGATTGGAGATCATATCGAGCGCCATGCAGCGGGTACGACCAATCGTGCCCCGCCGCTGTGAGTCAGCAGACGACTTGTTGCCATGCCCGGGTGGATGGCGTCCAATCCCTCAGCTCAGGAAACGGCGCATCGCGGTATGTATGATAGCGGACGGGTTCAGGAGCTGCATGCGTGCATTGCGCAATCATAGACAATAAACTAGTCCTGAGTTGGTTTCCTGTGGGTAACGATGTACAGCGCTCTGAGACTCAAACGACTGGGAAAAGGAAAGTCGTCGGAGCTTGAAGTGCGTCTCCTTATCACCCTCAGCTCGACGGCGGATCAGCAGCATTGAACTTGGGTATCATTGTGAGAACGGCCAACAAGGGTACTTACGCATTGCGCTCCTTGTGTCCCACGGATGACGGGCTGACCTTAGTCCGAACAGCGCCGCGATTATTCTCGCACTCGCACTTTCTTGAGCCCAAATGGCAGCTGGTCGATGAGCCCTAACAAGCGGCATCATTTCCAGAAGAACTGTGTGGACTCGAACCTTGTGAGCCTCGACTTGTGCGCTTGCCCGCTCGGCGCGCACCCTCAGCAGAACGACATCGCGCTTGCCGTACCTGCACCTGTA
The DNA here is from genome assembly GCA_037042885.1 of Auricularia sp. M12. Lineage (NCBI taxonomy): Eukaryota > Fungi > Basidiomycota > Agaricomycetes > Auriculariales > Auriculariaceae > Auricularia > Auricularia sp. M12. Next base: position 159,846 of record CM073207.1, read on the forward strand.
CAATCTCCATCCCCGACTAGGTACTCGCGCACGCCCTCTGGTTTTTGCCAAGCCAGCGCAGGCCCCACAGGACGCTATGCATTCGAGTCTTTCGCGAGCATCAGGGTTACACTTCGACGGTTGGATCTGCCTGGCAACGGTCTTGAGCTCGAAGAACTCCGGAACATGCTCTAAAACGTGGCACTTCATGCTATCCGATTATTCGCGAGCTATGGAATGGTTGCTCGACGGCTCCGGGTTCAATGGCTTGCTCAATTTCTCGGTGCGGGGCCCATGATCTAGCATATTTGCCGGTCCCTGTTCTCGGTTATCCAGTTATTGGACTTCCTCGGCTTCTTGCGCGACACCCGCTGTGGCGCGTTGAAGTACCTATCTCTCATACACGCCCCACTGGGTTGTAGGTGCAAGATAAACCTGCGACTCGTAAATGCATCGACGCGTCCTCCCTCGGCACGGTTCCGCCTCTGTATCCGAAAAATTTTCAATCTCTCGAGTCGCTCGCAGTGCTGTGGTGCTTGAGGTGATCACCCCCGGCTCACTCCATATAATTGAAGCACCTCTCCTCGCCCTGCTATGTGACTGACACTGCCACTCCACTAGGGTGGGTCACAGAACTGCTAATACTATAGATAAATGACGCGCCAGACTTCAATATAACATATACGCGACCACAACACCGATAGCCAGCGCCGCAACGTCCGCGCCAGGCGGACTTTGAGCGACGTCTCGCGTCGCCGTCACGTTGCTGTTCGAGACAGTCTCCGGGTTTAGATGTGACACGCCGAGCCGAGCCGGCGCATGACCGCCATCTGTCGTGCCAACGCTACCGAGTTCAGGTACCGCAAGTAGGATCCCGTCCGATACGCTTGGGACTGCGAAGGCCCCAGTGTGGTTGGCGTTGTGTGAATTCAAGTGGGCAAATGAGACTGGTTTGCTGCCGGTACAAGTGGTACGACGCACCGCCATTATGCCGCTCCCGACCGCAGTGCTCCATTGAGGAAAACGCTGTGTCGACCTCGGACTCTGTACACTTTTCACGATAGATGATTTTGCATTGCGATGGGAGAGCGCCGAGCCTGCACAGTACACAAGTGAGCGTGAGCATCGAGACCTGCCAGTGCGTGTTACGGTCTTACTCAGCTAGCGATGCAGAGATTGGGCGCATCTTGGATTCTATGGCACTCATATGATGCATTGCGAGGCTCGATGAGGCTTCAGCGATGAGTTGCACTGCCGGAAGAACGCATGCTAAGGAAAGACGAAGGAGGGACGGGACGCGCATTAGCAGCGAGCGAGATATGGTACGTTTTGACTACGGGGGCTTGTTTGCGTCCCACAGCCATCCCTTTATATACTAAATGCCCATCTCCGTCAGTGGCAGCGCCAGCGGCTGTCACTGCAATGCCACCGCCGAGTGCGCGCTCCATTTAGGATCGGATGCCGATCAACCTGTGCTTCAGCGACTTGTTGTTCGCACGCATTCCACTGATAGTATGTGAACTACATATTATTGTCAGCAGGAAGCGCAGGTCAGAGTATCCGAATTCAAGACAGATTCAAGCGCCCGGAGTTAGCGGACATAGCGACTACAAGCGTGGAGCTGCGGCTTTTCGGCGACCTGATCCTTTTCTTCTTTTTGACCGTTTCGCTTTCAATCCGGGCGGATTAGACGCTTCCACGCACGCTGCGCTCTACGTCCGCGCAAGTCAAAGGGTGATTCTGTCACTATGAGCGACGACGACAGCTCCAGCATTTCTTCCTCGAGCCTGGAAAGCTATTTTCGCCCTCGCTCCTACCTGGTGGACGAGGTTGACGCGCTTCAAATCCGCCTCGGCCTGCCTGGTATGCCTCCACTATCACGAAATGCGCATTAAAACTTATTTTCCAACACCAGACCTGCGTACGCGCAGAGGACTAAAGCGCGCTTTCATTGGATTCGAAGATACCATTGCGACCATTCACAGCTATACAGCCAACCAAACCGAAAACGAGCACGAAATGATGCTCATTGGACTGCTCTGGTGCCGCGCCTGCGAAGATCCGCTTTTTGCGCTCAAGCTCCAAGCTGATTCTGGTGTTTTATCTCACGGTTCTCACCTTCGAGCCGTCAGCTTATGCTATCACAGGCCTCATGTCCCTCATCCGGAGCTTCATACATCCAGCCAGGCGCGCCATCACTCAAATAGCGTGGCTCTACCTTTCCGAGCGCGTCACCCGCAAAATGGATCCCGACACCGCCCGGAGTTACCGCAACATCACGCGCGATTTGATTCAGACAACTCGAAACGCCAAGGGCGATAACCTCGTCTCCGAGCTCAGCATGTCGGCCCTCTCGAACATCTTAAAAGTCTCGACGCCTGTGGGCGGGTACGACAAAAACGACATCGACCCGATGCTTTCGATTCTCCACGAGGCGACCATCTTCACTGTGCGGGACGTCCACCCGCTCACCTTCAACCGCATGGTCTCGACGCTCGCGGATTGGCTATCACCTCGCTGCAAATGGCTCGGAGGCTATAACTACGAGTCGTGCATGTTGTACAACATCGGGGTCGCGCGACGGGGCACTGGCCGGCAACGGCGCATCGCGCTGCGCACCCTGACCCATCTCTGCGACCCTGCGAAGATATACGACTGGGACCAGCAGCACATGGCGCGCGCTCTTCAGAAGCAGGAGTTTAACTCCGAGATGCGGACCGCCATGCGACGCTACGGTGTCGAGCGCTGCGAGTCGACGCGGGTTGCTCGCAATATGGCTGCCGTTGGAGACGCTGTTTCCGAGGCTTTCAGGCGCGAGTCGCCCGATATTGCCGGACTTGGACTGCGCCTCTGCGAGCTGATCCGCGCGGATCCTCTCTGCGTCTGCTTTGACGACAACTTCGCGCGGCGGGCCAAACTAGGAAGCACCTCTCCGCGGAAGCTCGGCGCGTCCTTCGATCAATGGGCCCAGCTTTTGACAAACTGTGCGGTCGCCGTACGGTGTCTGCCCGAGCCGCGCGTCACGCTCCCCGTGTCCCGCGTCCAGCTGTCCAAGGACGACGTCGCGGACATCCTCGACATCCACCACCATCTCCTCCGAGACGATTGCTTCTGTACCGACCTGAGCTCTATCAGCTACACGGCCTTCAAACGCAACCATTCTGAGCTCTTCTTCCTGCTCCCCCTTCTCAAAAGCCCCGACGTTGACGAGGCGCTGCGCTGCTGCAACATCGCCGACCTCGTCTTGAAGCGCACTAGTCTCTCGCCGTTCCATCTCGTTTTCGTCGGCTGCCTCGCCGCTGGGTCGCTCGAATCTGTTCTGCGCGTCTCCTTAGAGGACTCCAAATTGAAGAAGGTGTGGGCATCGATCGTCCGTGTAACGAACAGCGCTCTCGAGTACGCGAATCTGTACCTGTCCCATTGCCCTCCGGACGCCGTCTATCACGACCGCATGCTCGCCGTGAAGGCCCTGGCTACGCAACTCATCCACGGGCCAGGATCAAAGCTGATGACTGACTCCAAGGTAACGAACTCCCCCCAACATGTTGTCAGGCAGCACTGACAAGTATATAGGGCTTTCTCCGTCCGATGCGCCTCGCCCATGAGTTCTACGAGCTGCTGTACCGCAAGACCGGATACAACGAGATGTACGACACCGTACAATATCTAATGGAGCACAGCGCCTTCGTAGGGCGCGTCATGGACCCGACGCTGGCCAAGCTGTACCCGCATATTACGCCGTCCGCTGCCGCAGACGAATTCGCACGCGGGGACCTGCTCCGCAACAATCGCAGCTTCACTTTTCACGAGTGCCAAGATTGGGAGGACCGCATCGACTCCTCACGTGCAGTGGACTGGGTGAACGCTCCCCGCACTGTCGTTACCGAGACGTTAGTCAGCTGGCACGCTGAGGATCTGAACCTCCTGGCCTGCAGCAATTGCGGGCTAGAGAGCGCAGTTTTGCGCCGCTGCTCGCTGTGCAAGGAGGCTAGGTATTGCGATCGAGAATGGTGTGTTTACTTATTTGCGCGCGAGTTTGGTGTTGAGATCTCGATTAGTCAGGCCGAAGACTGGAAGAATCAGCATCGGGAAGAGTGCACGCGAGCGTTTGTGTGACTGGGTCATTGATTTTACAGTGATAACTGTGTCTCGGCGATTCTCAATGAGAGCACTGCTCTCCAGCTACTAGTATTACTAGGCAGGTTACAACACTATTACCATGCACATTATAGACCTTCGACGTTAACTCAAACGCAGTAGGAGGTGCCAACCTGGAAATTGGTGAGTAAGATGTGGCCAGTATCCGTGTTTAGTACCTGAAGATTTGTGCATTGCCTGCGAGCGCAATCAATACAGATTAGAATGAGTTGTACCCGAAAGTACGTACGCATTGACACTCGGGTTCTGGGCCAGGAATTGGCTGAGGGTGATACCAAACTTGGTGTCAATCGCATCTACTCAGTGCTTCAGAGACCGCTAGACCCTCTTCAGTGGTCAATCTCACCGCAAGTGTCCCCTACATTATTCAGATTGAGATAAAGTATGGTAAAGCAGAGGCTGCCAAATGCTTACCAGCGACAGCGGTGTAGTGTCCGTGTGGGCAGCCACCGCTCGGCGGGGGCGTGGAACCTCCGCCTGCGACACAGTATGCTGTGCCGACTTGGAGGTTTGTGCATTGCGCGTTGACGCTGGGGTTCAAAGAGAGGAATGTCTGGAGAGTGATCCCGAACTTCGCGTCAATGACGGCTGGGATAACGTCGTCAATGAGTTACGTCGCATCACAGCCAAGTAGCCAACACACTGCACGTGTCACCGGATACGGCCGTGTAGAACTGCGAGCAGCCACCCGTGGGCGGCGGAGGAGGACTTCCGCCGAGAGAGTCGATGGACCAGGTCATGCCGTGGACGCGGCCGATGGAAATGGGGCCGATGAGTGCCTCGAATGCACCGTCGGAAAAGTCGAGGTCATACATGGCGCAGGCCTCGCAGCGGTCAGTGATCTTGACCGAAATAGACTTGCCCTGGTCTGTGCGACGTTAACACCCGTTGTACAGGGAAATAAGCCTTCGAGCTCAAACTCACAGCTCGCGGTGGCGGTCAGGCCGCAGATCGGGCTTTGCGGCCGTGAGTGTTTTAACCGTAAAGGAACGTGAATGCTCACTTGTTGTTCGGATTCCCTCCAGTGTAGCCACTGCAGAAAAAAATGAGAACGATACGTGAGCGGCGCCAGGCGCGAAGTCGAACTTACGGGAAGGTGTCAAAGAAGTCGTGACCGACCGCGACGATGAAGTCGCTAGGCACCTTTAGCGGTAGATGAGTAACCGGGCCTCAAGATCGACAGAAGAATTGAACTGACGTTGAAGATGCCGCACGCGCCCAGGCCAACGTCGTAGTTGGTCGCGTCTCCGGTGTGCTGGCCAGCGAACTGACGCTTGGCAACCGGGTTCGCCTGGACAGAAGCGAGCGCAGCAAGGAGGACGACTGTTGCAGAGAACATCTTGAGGAGCGACAGAGAGCTGGGGAACTTTGAGCATGAAGTGAACTCGTATTTATACCCATGGATTGAATGAGCACGGCGTCAGATTATGCCTTATTCCCATGAACCAAACGCTCTGGCCGAGGCGCAAGCGCGAGCGCGTGGGCGGGTTTCACACTCAAGCCGGTGGCTGACCCGGCAATCCCAGGTAGCGCGCTCCTTAACCATGGCCAGGGTGTTCCATGGCCGCCAGTGATGAGTTAACAAACGTCTGCGCCATGTTGATAGCCCGGAAGGTACTGTCTTGCTGGTCGCATAGTGCAACTTCAACGCCCCACGCCGAATTGAGTGTTGCATTCCGCGAATCGCGCCCCGTGGAGCATCCAAGAGCGTTCCTGGTCGCCAAACGAGCATCCCGGAGAATCAGAATTGTTAGAGAATCGCCGGAAGTTTGCTTGACACTTGTGGGAAGTTTGGCCAAAGAGTCTGACAGAGTCCGAGAGTGCCCGAAGCCCGAGCGCGACACGGCCTTCCGGGTCCGGGGAATGGTGCACGAACATGCTGAGGCTATGCCGCTGCAAGTGCGTAGGCTGTGCAAAGGATTCCTGCGGCCCTGCCAGAAGTATATCGCAGGTGCAGGGGCCGTTGAATGGGCGACGTACTGTAGTGCGGGATTCCGAATCAGGCGGCAGGGCGCGTCGATGAGCGCTGAGCGCCGAGGGGAAACCGCGCGCCAAAAAAATCCGTGAAGTTCGGTGCGATTGTCGATGCAGACGCCTAGGGGTGCATAATATCTCAGCAATACGAGCATGCGTGCCCCGCATACACAAACTCGGTACCGCGGAGCGTCTCGGCTTGGCTTCGCGGGATAATCAGGCCCGTGAACAGTGCAAAGGGTTCGTCAGCAGCGTTGCACGTGGGCCTGGCAAACACTCCGCTAGAGCAGCAGAAAACGAGGCTGTGAGCGTGCCTTTCCCACATAGAGCAGACCAAGCAGGGCATGAGTCATCAGCGATGCAAGCAGTTGGCCGCTTGGTGCATGATCCAGGCGTCTCTCGGAGGCCTGCAGACGCGCGTCCGCGGCAGAACGTGGGAGGCTAGGATTCAATGATCGTGCAGAGCAGCGGGACGCCCGCATTCAGCAGACCGCAATCGAGTAATCTAGAAAAGACGCGGACCCGGCGCTCATGCTGGAAACGAATGCGAAGACAGCGAGTTGATTGACTCGTTTGGAAGGCAGTGATGACTTCAGACTCCGCGCTTGACTTTGGGACCAAGTGTTGGGAAACAAAGACCATAAGACCCCTTTATTACATCCCGTCGAGTCCGCCAAGCCCATTTGAGGGTAACTACTAACAATTATTATGTCACAGCTGGCTCCTCCGAGTCAACGCTGTCACCAGATCGACTATTTCGACTTAAGTTCGCATGAGCGATGACCTGGCTCTCGAACCACAGCCGAGTCGAGAAAGATGCCAAAGGTTGTACTTGCTAATGCTGAATTATATACACATGCGTATGGGGCGCTCAAAGGCACTGGCTGTAGTACGCGTTTTGCACAGTGCAGGTAGAGCCGGTGGCGCAGACAGTCGGGCCACTGCAAGATAGCGTCAATACTCACACAAACAACAAGGAAGAAACACAACTCACGTCCAACCCTGGCCACCGCACTGTCCGAACTTGGTCTGGGTCGGGCCCGCCGCGGTGGAGGTGGAGGTGGCCGTCGCCGACGTCGTCGGTGGCTTTGTGCCCGCTGACGTGCTCGTCGGGCCCGAAGGGACGGTCGTGGCGCCGGTACCGGGGTAGACGGGCGGGCCGGGAATCACATAGGTCGTTTGCGTCTGGGCGGCGTTGCTGTACAGGTCGATGGTGATGCCCGGGTCGGTCTGCTTGTACGCGCCGGGGAAGGAGACGAGAATGCTCGCGGGCGGCGGCACGTTGCCGTTGCCCGTGATCTGCAGCTGTGCGCACTCGGGGTAGCTCTGCGCGGGCATCGAGTGCAGCGCAATCGTCTCCATGCGCAGCAGATAGTTGCCGGCGGGTACTGTTGCGGGTATCGTCGTCGTCCACGAGTTGTTCTGCGCAATCATCTGGCCGGCAGCCCAGGTGCCCTTCCCGACGGTGCCGCTCAGCAGACCGGCCTCCTCAGTCTTGAACTATTGCGCGGGTTAATATGGCGAAACTGACGTGCGCGCAAGAATTCTGAGCGTACCCATTTCAAAGTGGTCGGGTCAACACCAGTGCAGCCGCTCGAAGGGCACGCCGCGAGGTAGACGAGGATTGGGCCGGTGTCGTGCGGCCAGGTGTTCCAGAACGCGGTGATCTTGCTACCGGCAGCGACGGTGGCCGTCATCTGGCCGGGGTTCGACGTGCCATCTGAACGATTTAGAGTGTGAGCCAAAGCGCGAAGACGGCGACGACAACGCACCATCATTGCACGCCATGATGGGCAGAGTGACATCCTGGATCGGGTTGTACGTGTTCCATACACGCTGGATGGAAGACTGGCCAACCGGGGTGTTGTACGGGACGAAGCTGTCGGTGAAGGTGTCAGAGCCCCGCGCCACTTGGCAAAAAAAAATTAGACTTCAAGCAGCGTCTTACCCGTTGTAGGTTGTCCCCGCAATGTTGTAGCTCAGGATGCCGCCGTGCGCGACAACACCGGCGATTTGGGAAAGGAGAACAGCGGACGCGACAGCGAGAGTCTTCATGTTGGCGAGACTTGACGGTGCGAGGAAACAGAGTGAGCCGACAAGTCGCCCTTCTTATACCCCAGCGCATCAGCGTAAATAGCTGCCCACCCATGATGCCGCCCGCCATCCCCAGTCACGCGCGCGGGGTAGCGGCCAAACCTCGCGCGATGTGCATGCCAGCAGTGCTTCGTTGGCGCCGCAATTTATGCGCTTCCGCGAAAAACTGGCAGTCTCTATCGAAAATTCCAGGCGCACGCCGTCCTTCACTTCGCTTTCAAGGCGCATTAAGCTGGTAACGAAGCATTTGCGGGCACGAGTAGCAGGAGAAAGAGATACACCGGGGCTAGCGCTGTAAGGACGGAAGGAAAGAAGCGTGTTGCGGAGATTGGAATCGTGATCCCGTCTCTCCGTCGGAGAATCAGCGGAAATGCCTCAACCTCTCATATTGCTCACATCTGGAGCATGCGCTGTCTTCATCTAAACCGGGCCCCCATTTTCCCACTCAAACGCTTTCAATCGACTTTGGAATGTTCCTCGTGCCTTTTCTTGCATGCTTTCCAAGCTTGCAGCGACGAGCGATGCTGGTCACCTGACGTCAGAACCTATAGCCATGCGTCGAGTCCGGCGGCCAGAATCTTGCCTGGGCGAATCAGATGTTGACCTGTGCACTTTGTCTCGATGCCGACGGGATGTTCTTGTTCGCTCTCGAATGCCGCAGTCTCCAGCCACGCGTTTGGTATAGTGTTTAGGCTCTACTGCGGAATGCTTTGCTTACTGCCGAATGCTTTCAGCCTGCCAAGCTCAATTGGCGATATTTTTGTCATTTTGGAGGTGTACCGCACATGCGGATACCCAGCCTGAAAACACTCGTAGCTTTGTCTACTCCCCCCCATTTCCCCGTATTCCCCACACATCCATTCCGTTTCGTAAAGGCATGCCGCATGCCGGCGTCGAGTGCTGCTTTGCTGTCCTTCGTCATGGAGTAGAAGACATCGACCAGATGGGAACCTGCGGCGACAGGCGATGCGAACCGTCAACACATGGAACACGGAATGCTCCATCCCTGTCCTTCGGGAGCTGTCCATCGTCATGAGACATTCTCTTCACGCGAATTGTACACGCCTCACCTGGGATCGCACACACGAGGCCTGTCTCTTGCTGTCCGTAAATACCGAGCTGCGCAATCCCACACAGCATAGAGCACATTATGCAGTTCAGCATGATCTAACCTGCTTAGACTACTCTACAATGAATACACATACGAATTACAGCTCAGGATTCTGTACAAGCAGCCTTGTGCGCTTTAGCATGCATCCTCAAGCAATTCTTATCGCAATACCTGACCTTCCCGCACTTTGCACACAGCACCTTCGCCTCCTCATTCCCACAACGCGCGCACCGCCCACCCACCGTCTCCGTCGCACCAGCTGCACGCAACGCCGCCCTCCTCCGCGCACCCGGCCCCGCCGCAAGCCCATACTCCGCAACCGAGCGCCCGGTCGGCGCAAACGCCTCGAAGAAGTCCGCCGCGCTCGTCCCGCCGTGCTCGCGCGCAAAGTTCGGCATGTGCCCCCCAACGCCCGCGAGGAACTGCGGCGCGCACGGCAGGCCGATTGCCACGCGCGTGACGGGCGCCCGCGTCCATTCTCGGACGGCCGGGACATTCGCGCAGGCCCCGCAAGCGCAGAGGCGATCGCGCGGGCGCGTGCAGGTCGGTTTGTGCGCCCACGCCCCACCGCGGCAGCGCTCGGCAAAGGCGACGAGCAGGCGGCGCCAGAGCGCCGCCTCCTGCGCTGCGTGGCGGAACGCACCCGCGCGCACGTCGACCTCCGCGTCGCCGGGCTCGGGGAGGACATATGCGTCCGCGACGACGGTGCCCGCGGCCGCGTCGAGCCTTATCTCCTTCACGAAGATAATCGCATATACCCTCTCCTCCCCGGCGTCCCCTGTATCCCGCTCAGAGAGGACGAACGCGCGCACTGCGCTCTCCTCGCCCGCGAGGCCGGCGCTGCGCAGGAGCAGCGTCAGGATGTCGTCCTTGACGTCGACGTGCGGCAGCCTGCTCTCGCGCCGTCCGTCGCGGTTTGCGCGCTCGGCGTCGGAGAAGGCAAACTGCGCGTGCATGTCGAGCCACTGCGGCGGCTCGCGTGCGGTGTCCAGCACGGGTAGCCGGTCCAAGTTCACTGCGTGGAAACGCGGGGACGGTGGTGATGGCATGGGTTGCGCCAGCGGCGCGATCACCTGCGGGGGTCGCAGTCGTCAACGATGGAACGATGAAACGAAAGTGCGCATACCTCGACCCAGAACGACTTGCGCGCCACGCGCAGCCGCGCATTGCGCACGTCTACAGGTAGCGGGAAGCGCAGCCGGCGCGCGAAGGTGCGGCAGACGGTGCGCACCTCGGCCTCGGCGGGCTCCAGCTGGACAACCTCCACGTCCTTCTTCGCGCTCCACGCCTCCTGCTCCCCCGCGTCCTTGACGTCCGCACGCAGCATCATCGTCGCCACGCCAACATTCCCCTTCTTGCTAGCATCGAGCGCAACAGTCACAACCTCCCCACCCGACTGCTCCGCCTGCACATCGTACAACGGCGCAACCGACACACCCGCTATGGTCGGCGCCTCGCTCGCAAAGAACGCACGCTGCGCATCGAGCACACTGGCGCTGAACACCTCCATCTGCTGGCCGAGCCTCTTCAGGAGCTTCTCACCGCCCAATGCACCGGGGCGCACGGCAACGCTCAGCATCGTCGTGCGCGGGTCTGCCATCACGAGCCACGCGGGCACCAGCGCGAGCACCACCACATCGGCATCCTCCCCATCATCGGGCTTGACATCGAATGTCGCGCCCCGTTGAGTAACTGAGCCGCGGAAGGCGGAGAACGTCGCGAAGTAGTTGAGCCCGCGCGCCATGCGCGTCGCGAAGAAGAGCTCGTGCGGCGGCTTCACGCCGTCCAACTGCGCAAACGCAGACAAGGGGACGCTCAGCGCAGCCCACACCGCCTTCCCGATCTTCTCTCGAGGCCAGCGCGCCAGGGGGCCCGCATTGACGTCTATGGGTGGACCGGGCACGCGTGTGAAGTGCGGTACCAATTCTGGTGCGAGCCCCGCCGCGTGCAGGTGCAGGCACAGGTCCTGGTACGAGCAGTCGCCTATCATCAGCCGGCGGTCTTGCCCCGCTTTGTCGAGGATCTCCTTGACCACATGCACCCACTGCGCGTCGGTGAAAAGCAGACGCGCGCGAAGCTGTGCGAGCAGCGCGACGAAGGTGCCGCGCACGTAGGTGATGTGCGCCACGAGCCGCTGCAGCACGGGCGGGGCGGCCAGGCCCGCGCCGACGCCAGCCGCGAGGAACCGCGGGCGCAGCGCAGCGGCGTCCTCGGACTGAAAGAGCTCGTAGTGCACATCGACCAGCAGCCGTGCCAGCTCGGCCGGATCGAACTGGAGGCGGGCGCCAGCAGCGGGCAAGCGGCGCCACGCGACGCGCTCGCAGCCCGCGCCCGCGGCAGCGGCGTGCACGCGCGCGAGCATGATCTCGTGCGCGAGCGAGGCCGACAGCGCACCGTCGAGCGCGCCTGCGGGCGCGATGCCGAGCAGGAGCGCCATAGCGCCCGGCGTGCCGCAGAGCGCCGTGCGGAAGGACTGCACGGCGCTGCCGGCAGACGCGTGCAGCGATTCGGTGTACAGCACAGCGCGATCGGACGGGGAGAGGGCAAGAAGGGGCGCGGCGAGCAGGAGGACGTTGATGAGCCCCAGGTCGTCCGCAAGAGTGCCGCTGTCGATGGCAGTGAAACGGCGCGGGCCGCCGTCGAGCAGGACGAGCGGGGTGTTGGTCCACGGCGCGGCGAAGAGGGCCCCGGTCGAGCCGCTGCCGCGGGCGAGCACACGGCACACCGCAGGCGCATCGCCGACACAGAACCGGACTACGACGTTCCGCGCGCTGGCGAATGCCGCGCACCACGCGCGGAACTGCTTTTTGCAAACCGACTCGACGTCCTGCACCGTGGCCGCGTCGCGCGGCCGGCCGGCCGGCAGCGACTTCGGCAAGGTGGAAGCCGAGCCAAGGTAGCAACGCGGTGTGCAGCGGGAAGCGTTCATTCGAGCGCGAGAACGCCAGCGTGGGGTTCGCGTGCTTTGCGTTGGCCGCCCAGTAGCGCGTGCGCAGCGCCCCCGCGAGCTCAATGCCAAACTGCATCCAGAGCGGGCCCGCGGCGCGCAAGACGCCCAAGGCGTTACTGTCCGCGTCTGCGTCGCGATGTTTGTCGTGTGCGGCCGCCATGCCCGCTTTGAACGCGCGCGTGAGTTGGGCGAGGTCCGGCGCGAGAAACAAGCCGAACAGTCGGTGCAGCTCGTCCAGAGAATGCGCGGTCGCGAAGCGCATGTAGCTGGCATACGGGCTGGTGGCCCAGGTATCGACCGATGCGCTTGCCGCGTGCAGCTTGGCGCAGTGCGCGCGCAGGAGCGCGATAGTGCCGTCGTCGAGCAGAAGATCGTGATAGATGCTCCATATGCGGTCGATATGCTTCAGCGTCGGGTCGTCCTTGAGCAGCGAGTAGAGGACCGCATTTCGAGCTGGAGTTGTCGATCAAGTTGAAGGGCGAATGAAAAGGACAAAAGATCCCGTCAACACAGGTCTAATAAAGGTGGACGTTGACAGCGACACACCCAGAACGGCGGGCTCCGCATCACTGCATGTAAAGTCCAGTTTCCGAGTATCTAATGCGCTCCGGTCAGCTGCAGACAAATACCGACTGCGAGCGTACTATTGGGCGAATTGGCGCCGGTAGCGTACACTGTGTAGAGCACGGTCCGCGCATCGCCGCATCCGAGGAGCAGTATCTCCGCGGGGTCTTCGGGCTCGAGGTACTGCGCGACGGAATACACGGGCGTATTGCCGAACGCGCGCAAGAACACCGCCGGGTTCCAGAACAAAGGCACGGCCATTGCTGAGACATAAAGTCAGTGAATAGATGTTTCTCCATAGATCAAGTCTAACGACGTACCTAGCGGAAGCTGCGCGTGTGGTTGCGATGCTGCTGGCCTGAAATTTTACGGTTAAGGGAACAGGAAAGTCGGCGGAGCTCGAAATCGTTACTCCGCCATTGCTTGTCACGCTCGCGCTGTCTGTTTGCGACATGATTGACGTGCGATAGCATCCGCACTCGGGTGTAGAAAGTCATGATCAAAGAGCAATCTGCCCTGGAGCTGAAACGACATATTAGGCATCTGCATCTCCAAAGCAAGAGATTAAGTTTTTCAATTCGGCCACCAAGAGAGCTTGATTCGGAACAGTCGGGACATCGAGTGCTCAAAGGTCAAAGTTAGGTCCTGGATCGAGAGCAAGAATGTGGTGGTCGACCGATGGGTTGTCGAATCTCTCACTCAAAATACTTCCGCCATTGTACCTCCGTCCGCTTGTTGTCAACTTGTCACCGGGCCACTCTCGCCCGAATACCAGCCTTTTTTTTCACAGGATGAATTACATGCATGCACCAGCCCCTACGCTCTGGAAACCCTTGGAAACGTTGGGCTATGATCCAAGTTCCGTACCGACGCCATCGTTAAGGGTCGCAGAGCCCAGCACCACGGCCCGTTGCAATGGCGTTTCAGATTCTCGTTGTGGCAACTCCGTGGTGAAGCGTACGCTGCTCGCTACTATTGTCCGTGGTGCTCTCCTTGTAGCTCTCCGCTCAAGCGTGGTTCTCTGCACCTTATTTAAACCAGCCACGCCCTCATAGGTATGCTTTCTAGCCGCCACCCAGCTATCGAAGCCCACGCGATTCGATCCTTCCTCTTCGCTCCTCCAATCTACACGCATTGACAACATGCAGAACCTGCCCGTCGAGCTTCTCCTAACCGTCCTCGAGTATCTCCCGCAGCGAGACCTGCGTAACGTTGCCTCTGTTTCCCGCGGATTCTACAGCGCCGCACAAAATGTGGGGTTATACATCCCGAGGACCATTATACCCGACTACATGGAATCCCTCGACACCTTCAACGCCGTTGTCGCATATTCCACACGCAAGCCAGACCGTCCTGGCGTTGGTCTCTCATGTGTATGTGGTCACGACAGAACGCCTGGGAGCGATTTGCTCGCGCGTATAAAACGCATCTTGCACGCGATCCAGAAAGCACTCCCCATCCTGGTCAGCCTACGCTTTTTTGTTCCGAGCATTTTCAGCAGCATGTTATACGAGGCTCTCCGTTACCCCGCCCCGCGTCTCCGATTTGTCGCACTCGGCCAGAATGACGCCGATTGGGACCCTTCACCGAGCACAATACCGGTACAGCTTCCCCATGACCTGTTCCAAGGCTCAGCTGGGCGCCTGCGTGAGGTCTTTCTCTCCCTGCCGACTTTGGATCCCAACTGGGATGCTATTCCAGCGTTCAGTGGGATCACTCGGGCTAATCTCGTCCTTTCCAAGCCCGGGCCGCGTCTTTCATTCTCGCACTTCTTTCCTCACATTGGAACTCTGTCGCTCAGTTTCGAGCCCAGCATATTTAAGCCGTTCAGAGGAACACCGCCAAAGCTACTCGATATCACTGGCCTCAGCCTGAAACACCTTTCTATACCGGATTGCCTGATTCCTGTCACTCGCTCAGACGTTTCGCTTCGCAGCATTCCCACCGTGGAACACGTCGGCGACAGAGTCTGGAACAAATCACTGTGGCCGGAGGACACTCACTGCTCTGACCTACAAGCGCACATCACACGCGGGGGCGGCTATATACGGGCGTCATTTCGACCGCTCAACGCATCGTGGACACGGGTGATTCATTCCCGTGCTGAGACAGGAGAGCTTCTGTTCGTCCACAGGATTCCACTGCTGCAAACACACGTTGTCACTCTCATCCTGGACAACGAGTTTCTTTTCGCGTTCCTTCAATGCCCGATTTCGATGGAGTTGCTCCGCGAGCTTTTCGTTGACGTCACCCAGGTTCACCACCAGAGGATTCACGTACTCGACGATTGCGAGAGCCTCCCTCGCGATCAAATAGCGCTCCTCTGTCCCGCGCTCAAAATCGTCGGCTTGGTGTCTGCAACGCGGGAGCTTACAGTTCGCGCCGAGCGCGTTGCGGCGCTCGGGGTCGCGCTCAAAATGCACGAACGGCCGGAGAACGAGCGTGCCATCCTCCAACTGGTACGCGTCATATATGTAGAGCCTGCCACGCGCAATCGCGTGCGACGGCTATTTTCGCGCGTGTATGAAGGGATGCCGCTAGACTCAGCTATGCGGAGTCGGTATAACTACTGTATTCACGAGCCGTGGCGGGTAGATATATCGAGGTTCAATCATTGTATACCCTTTGATCTTCGCAGATGAATTGTGCAATTTGCTTTAATGTAGAGATATGTTGCACGAGGTCTGGGAGTAAATGAACTAGCACCTATATACAAAGAAGAAGGAGTTAAGAATATATCGCATCGTGGTTCGGATGTATTCTCGAGATTTGTTCTCGTTTAAAGTCCGCCAAATAAACTTCCGGCTCTTCTCCTTTCCCTCGACCATGGCCAAAGGACAAAGCCAACGCACAGCACCCATCATTACGCGGAGTCGCGCGGCTGCTCTGTACTCTGCGGCTAGCCGACTGCCCGCGGAGCTTGTCACAGAAATTCTTGAGCATTTGTGTCTCGAGGACCTCTGGCAAGCGGCGGCCGTTTCGCGCGCTTTCTATGCGGCCGCTAAGCGTGCTAGGCTCTATATTCACCGGAATATTAAATGGGGGAACTTCGATCGCTGCAATGCGGACCTCAGGACTTTTCGCGAGATCGTGCAGCATATTGTGCAGCATGGTCTTCTGCTCAGCTTTTCATTTACGACTGACCTAGATGACGAATGGGATCCTGAAAAACGAAGCTCCTGCTACGAAAAGCTGCACCCCTTTTTATTGGAGCTCCTGTCCATAGTCACCACTGCCCTGCCGGTCCTCGTCTTTCTTGAGTTGCAGGTCACCGACCATTCTGGACCCAGCATCGATGACGCCCTCCGGTATCCAGCGCCTCGATTAGAGGAGCTGCGACTCGTTCGCACCGCTGTATATTCACCAAGCACTCACACAGTCCCTGTCGATCTGTTCGTCGGTTGTGCTCCGAAGCTTCGCGAAATTTCGCTCGCGGACGTACCTCTGGCGTCTGAACCCGTCTCGGCCTTTGCCCTTGTCGAGGCTGTTGCATTGAACTACGTTGACGTCTATCCGGACATAGTGTTTTCCCGTGACTTCCCTCGTCTTCTCAAACTGCGTCTCGCTTTCTTCACGGAGGACGGCAAGCCCGCGCCACATCGGTTCCAACTAGACGGTATCGCGCTAAAAAAACTCGCTATAGACGACGGTGACGACTATCCCCTTGTACCTTCGCTCGAACGCTCCCTCAAGCTACTCGACATTCCCATCCTCGAGCATGTGGCTTGCGATGTCGACTGGAAGGAGCCGCTCTGGCCGGTCAAAAACAATGACCCGCTCAGCGTTCGCCTCATGCACTACCAGATGCTTGAATCTGATGTGACCATTCACCTCGTGCCAGAACATCGGAAGTGGCGGCGCACCTTTCACTTGCAGCCGTGGTTTGCAGGAGACGCGTGCCCGCTCGCTCGCATGCCCGGTGTTAGCGAACGCCTGACCTATCTCCGCATGGACAACCACTACCTGATCGGTTTCCTCGAATGCGACTCTCTTGCGCTGGAAGCGCTGCGCGAGCTGCAGGTCGACTTCGAGTCGGAGGAGACGCGCGCGGAGATGCTGTGGCCGCCCGACTGGCTCTCCACGTTCGTCGAGGAACACGTGTCCTTTAACGAGTCGGACGCATCGACAGCGACGTTCGCGAAGGAGAGCTATCACTACGTACACTGCCGCAACCTCGACACGTTGACGCTGTTTGCGCTGGACGCGGTTATGAGCGTCAACTCACAGGAGGCCGCCTTCCTCGGTCGTGCTCTTGGTCAGACGTCACGGCGCAAAAAGGAAAGAGCAGCTCTCGTTCTCATGGGAGTCGAGTTCAAGAAGCCCGTCGCGCGCACGTTGCTCAACCAGACATACTCGGCCGTCCATCGCTATGAGTTTGCTGGCTACGATTCGTTTGCGGACTACGACGATGGGTTGTGGGACGAAGACATATGAATCCTACGCCTTCACCGGTTTGATCGCCATAGCTGTTCTGCTTCCACCTGCATGTCTCACGCTGGCAGATTAATACATCGTTGAGCAAATATCACAACTGCCAGTGGCTCTGCATCTATCGCTTTGTCAATTCTTGCAACGGGCAACATGAGCCTCGGAAGCACGACAAAGCAGTTTCCCTACGATCGTGATAAGCATGCACTGTGTTCTGTGTAACAAAAACTCAGTACGTACGAGCAAATCGTGAGGATAGCGATAGTTGCCCGCGCTCGGAGATGGCCAGAGCCTGGATGTCGGCCACAAGCTGCAATGTAGGCGATGGAGTAGTGACTGTGTCCTGCTGAGTCCCGCGTTGCATGTGAGAATCCCGGGGTGCATGTGAGAATAGAAACGCTGACGCATCGGCAGTGAAACTCTCCGCGCCGACCTCCTTCGCGAACCACTCTAGTGCCCAGGCATCTTAATCTCCTGCTCGTTGCGCTTCCAGCCCGTGCCGAAAAAATCGGGGAGACAAATGACCTGCGCTGCGACGCATCACATATGCTGAGAAAAATATCGGACAGGGGAAGACATGCGAAACATAGCCGAGCTCCTTGTCTGCGTACTACTGCGTCGCGCTTGCGTTTCTTGTTGACAAGCTTGCATGGCGTTCCAATACCTTCGGACGGCGTTCACTGCAAGGTTAATTGACCTGCAGCTTAAGGATTTGAAGCAGATTGAGCTACATGTCGAAATAGCAGGTCAGTGCGAGTGGTGCTCGGCGCGTGTGACCGGAAGTCGGAGCCCGAAACGTGTTAAGCCGCTCTTTCCGCTCGACCGCCACAATGGCGATGGCAATGCTGCGGGCACCGTCGATGGAGGACATCGTCATGCACGATGTCGGCCCTCTGTCTGCCTATCAGGCCTCTAACTGTCACGGCGTTATGCAGCTAAGCGCCGACCGACGCGTGTGGTACACGCCAGCCCCCGTCCAAGCCGTGTCGGTAAGAAAAGTTTCCCCGCTGAAGGGTTTTGGGCGCTAAAGACCGTCACAGCTATCGCCAGCTCCGTTGTCATTGCCTGCCAGGCCCTCCGCGGACCTCCCGAACGAGCTTCTCCTCCAAATACTATCCGACCCCACGCTCTCTGCCCACGACTTGGCCGCTGTCTGCCTCATTAGCTCTCGATGGCTGTACATTGCCCGCGTTGTACTGTACGGCACGTATGAGCTGCCCGTGGCGGACGCGAGGCTCGCCAGTACGCTCTGGAACAGCGCCCACCTGCGCGCACTTGCCCGCCGTGTGCGCGTCGAAGCGCAGGTTGGTACTGACGGCACCAGTGCAGTCGGTTGGATGTGTCTCCCCGGCGCGGCACCCCGTGAGCTCACGTTTACCGGGCGTTGTCCCGCTGTCGCCCAGCGCATCCACGCCGCGCTCAGCTCGCCGGCCTGCGCGCCGGCTCTAGCGCACGTGCGCCGGCTAGCTGTAACTATGGATCATCCGCCAATGCACCTCGATATGCTGCCCGCGCTCGAGGAGCTCGCATTGCTCGGCGACATCAACTTGCTCAAGCTCTACCTGAGCCGCTACGTGCCGTCCAGCACGGCGTCGAAGCTGCGCAGCCTAATCATACGCGTGAATGAATGCGCGGCGTGGCAGGCGACGGTGCCTTTGCGATTAGCGTGCTTTGCGGATCTCCGGCGAGTCGAGTGCACCTGCTCTGCGGAAGGCGCAGAAAATCCGCCCGGCTGGTTCTTTTGCGAGCTTCCGCCCACGCTCGAGGTGCTCGTGCTATCCGTCTGCTTGCTCTCCGACTCCAACCCTACCTCTAGTTCATGCGCTCCCTCGCCGTGGCCCGCTCGCTCGCTCGAGCTGCGGCTCGTTCCACATGGCCGGCTTACGCGTGCCGCTGCGCGTGCGCTCGCCCGAGTGCGAACCCTCCGCGTGAGCTGTGATAAGGAGTGCCGGTGCGAGCGTGGAGCAATGGAATTGTTGCTGCCTGTGGCATGATCTTCGTCCTGCTGTCCTCTGTTGTCTGTTCTCTGCTTTCTCTTGCTTTCTCGTGGTTCCTCTGGTTCTTCCGCTTTCCCCGCACATCGCCTAGCCAGCAACCCATCCCGCCTGCCATTCGTCCATCACATTCGCCCTATTCATCTGTCTACTCAGCCCTCCGTTTATCCATTCAGCCGCACATTACCTCCCGTGTCTATCTGTACGGCTCACTTGAGAAATGGCAGAATCATTTAGACAGCAAGCTATGAGCCCGCAACAGAGATTCGAAACATTTTTCACACGGGCTGGTACGTTTCCCTTCTGCGCTTTATTTGCTGGGGTGGGCCACTGAAAATGCCATATTCTTTCACGCAGTATTCTTTCCTATTCCAACCCGAATCTACGGGTGCTCACAACGACTACCGGTTTTTCCTTGACCGAAAATATGACTCAACAGACATTGTCATGGAGCAGATAGATGTTAGTGCCCTGCGCTATACCTGCCCCGACCCTGCTCAGGAGGCCTACGGAATGCCAGGACCTGTCCCAGCGCATTCCAACGGTAGTCTAGGACCCCGTGCAACATTCCAGGAAGCGGTTCTACTGGTTCTGAATCAGATTAGGCGTTCCAAATGGTCGTATATGCAGCTGAGGAAATCACAAATGCGCCAGTACCTCCTTCTTTCAAAACCAGCCATGCTGCAATTGATGAGTCACCCGGACGGTCCCCAATACCTTCACTGGCCACAGAGTCTCATTACAACCATCCTTCAGCAGCTCCGGGACTATCTGTCTCCTTCGGACATTGCTTATTGTGACGCATTGACAGACCTTGAACTTCGTAAGTCAATAGTCATAGACAAGTAAGTCCCATCGCCCTCCGAGTCTTGGTCCGGTACCGTGCAATTGCCTCATTCAACATAGAGGTCTGTGCTGCAACGGATGCCGAAGAATGCCCATCATACACGACCGCTACGACTGCCTCGAGTGCGCGGAAGGTTCGTCATTCGGGCAGGATGAATTATGCTTCGAGGACTAAAGGACGGTCAGGCGAATACAGATTATGCATGGAGTGCATCCATGTTTCTCCTGATCATCATTGCAATCCTCACCCACTGCATTCGGTTACCCATAACCTGATTCTTCATTCACGAGAAGTGCCAAAAGACTGGTGCGGGAGGATCCGTAGGCGCGCCCTCGAGCAATTGCATCTCTCAATCCCGAAGTCAATGACGAACCATTCGGTGATGCAGTTCGGGATCGAAGGGACACTTCTGTGTGATGAATGCCGCACTCTCATGCCCGCGGACTTTTACTGCTGTCTTGAATGCCCTCGTACGTGACTCCTGTGCGACGGTGTTGCAGACTCAATGACTGACTGATTCAATTGGCTGTAGTTATTGGGATCCCGTGCTGCATCTGCTTGCTCTGCATGCGTCGAAGGAAGTTCAGAGCTGCTGACACTCATGGTCGTGATCATTGGATGGTCTTGGTTCGCAACCGTGAAGCCCCCATTGTCACCGGAATCAAGCCTGTCGCCCCGGAACCGGAGAGAAACCCGTCCGTCTCGGTTACGGATGCCGTTAATGCGAGAATGGACGAGGTAAATAGTCGGCTGGACCAGTTGAACTTTCGCGTGGATAGGATTACAGAGATGCTAGAGGTTGTTCTGCAGCGAGTAAGTAACATCTAGTGCTCGAGACGTTGTTTATAGTGTCTACTGCTTTGCATCGAATGGCGTTTTCCCTCTGCGAGCAATGGCTCCACCGCGGACATAGCGGCAAAATGACCGACAGCGGTTTCGGAACCTGCCGGTACGGCTTGACCTTGGCCTGCTCGCATCGAGCTCAGCGAACGGCTGCAACTGAAGGAAGACATCCACCAATTCTGTGAAGGGCTCCAGAGTCCATGTCTGTGGAGCAAAGTATGGACTACTTTTACACGTAGCGCCGAGCACCAGTGAGCACTGCACTGTTTTTCGAGTTGGCATCCTTGCTGCATGCCGACATCGCCGAATAGGCCATGACCAGCTCAATATCAGAGCTTTTCTGACTGTTCCGTTGCGGATCCCGAGCATGAATCATGCACGTGCGCTTGGATCAAATGCATCAGTGTCGTCTGGAGCTAGACTGAGCTCGCGAGGTGAGTTTGACAACATTCTAGTCTCATTGAATTTGCTGAATAACCTGATCATTAACTGTCAGCAAAAGCTTTACCGTGGACTGCCAGTCGAGTTCGGTTCCCGTCGACTGCAAATCGACTCAGTGCCTTGTATCATAATGGCTGGGCGCCGGTGAAGGCATCATGATGCTCTGTTCGGCGTCGTGTGGGCGCCAGAATGGACTGCATTTCGACCCGTACAAGTCTTGCGCGCAACAATGGACCTCCTCACGGTTGTGGAGGCGACCGAGGAGCTCAGCGAGAACGACATCATGGCCGTACGCGACATCGTTCAAAAAGCCTCTGCTTCTCTCTGCAAACTCGGCATTGATTGCTGAACAAAGTGATATGATATTCAGGGGCAAGGTTCCTATCTGAGCACTGATTATGATGCGTCCGCAGGTACCGACGCCGGCCTACATAAGCCTCTTGACCCGAACGCTCGCTTTTCCCCTCGGGCACGCCGAGCGCTCTCTGGTACCTCCTCGCATCCTCGACAATGGGCGCTCAACAGTCTGGTCTCATTCTTCTGCCGCTCCTGGCCTTGAGCGCGAGTGCTGCGATCAGCGACACAGAGCGCTTCAGCTGCCGTCCATTCCTTCCCACCCTCTTCGTCGACGCGCCGCCCGCGGCGAACAACCTGGTCATCAAGAACGCGACGGGGGCGCTCGACCAGTACTTCACGCAGCGCTTCACGAGCGGCAATGGCGACATCGACGCGCTCTCCGTCGCGGTCGTCACGTCGCAGGGCGCGATCTTCGAGAAGAACTGGGGCGTGACGCGCGGCAACGAAACGGCGACGTCTCCTAAGGTCACGAGCCGCTCGAGCTACCGCCTCGCGTCGGTCTCGAAGCTCGCGCTCGTCTACGAGGCGTTCATCCTCGTGCAGAAGGGTGTCATCCAGTGGGACGACCCCGTCGAGAAGTACATCCCGAGCTTCAAGTACCGTCCCGGCGCGTTCTCGCCCAACCCGCCGCACCAGGACCTCCCGCAGAACCAGGCGCCCATCACCATCTTCCAGCTCGGTGCGTCGCGCTGTTCGCGCTGGAGATGCCGTGTCTGATCCCCGTCTCCAGCGACGCACATGTCGGGCATGGGGCGCGACTGGCCCGCTGGAAACGTGGCGAACTGGCCTCACGACTTGGTCGGGTGCGCTCCCCTCGTTTGCCGCGTTGCGTTCCCGTGCGCTGAAATTTGCGTCGCAGAGCTGGTTCGCCCCCGGTCAATGGTCTCGGGTTCCCCAACTACCAAGGACTCCTCGATGCCATCGCGCGCACGCGTCTCGTGAACCCGCCCAACACGTACCCGCAGTATTCAAACACTGGTATGCTCGCATTTGCGTATCCCTTTGCATGCGCTGAATTTTCTACTCGCGCGTAGCCACCGGGTTTATGGGTATGGTTCTCGTCGCAGCCAACAAGAAGAAGTTTGGACCGAGGGAGCCTAGCACATATGGCGAGCTCGTCCAGCGGTGCGTTGTCCTGGAAGTCGTGGAGATCATGACTGACTTGTCTTCCTAGCGACATCTTCGGCCCGCTTGGCATGACCGACACGTATTTCGCAATGACGGCGGCCAACAAGAACAACCTCGTCGTCTCTTCCTACGCCCCGGAGACCGCTGTGCGTCTCGGGCGTTTTGCTCCGTCAGAGGAAAAGTACTAATCTGAACGCGCTCGCAGGACCAAGACTTCCTCGACCCGTTGAACCCTGCCGGCGGCCAGTTCTCGTCGCTCAGCGATTTCATCAAGTTCTTCAAGGTCATCCTGAACCCGAACCGGCCGGAGAGCAAGCTCAACAGCTACTCGATGGCGAAGTGGATGCAGACCGTGCACGCGTTCGAGGAGGACGACTGGACGGAGATCGGGATCATCTGGGAGATCATCAAGCACCAGGACTCGAACGGCCGCCTGCGCAAGCTCTACCTGAAGCGTGCGTCTCCATCTCCTTCAATGAAAACCATCGCCGGACGACTCTGACTCTCATACTCATACAGTGGGCGAGATGGCGGGCTACCACATCGCGGTGGGCTTCCACCCCGGCTCGTCGTACGCGGTGCTGGTGCTCATGGCGGGCCACTACAACGACGCGACGAAGCTCGCGTACGACGCGTTCGACATCCTGCAGCCGGCGTTCGACAAGGCGCTCGCGCAGGCGGCGACGAGCCTGTACGTCGGCACGTGGGGCGCGGGCAACAACACGATCACGATCTCCATCGACAAGGGCACGCTGTACGTCGAGAAGGCCGTCATCCAGGGCGTGAACGTCCTCGCGAACTTCTTCGCCGACCGCCTCGCGCTGCGCCCCACGCAGCGCGCCGAGGAGTTCCGGTGCGTCTTGTTCTCGCTGCTTTGAGTCGTGGGCTGACTGACGCATTTCTTTGTGCATGTAGGATCGACACGGGCATCCCGGGCTACAACGGCCTGAAGCATATGGGCTGCTACGTCTACTGGAACGGGATCGACTTCTGGGGCCTGAAGAACGACTACCCCATCGACCTCATCTACTTCGCCAAGAACCGCCTCGGCCAGCGCGAGCTGCACTTCCCGTCGACCAACACGACGCTGCTGCTCTCGCGCCTCGGGCCGGTCTAGGTCTCACGCACCCGGCACGTTCAGTTTCTCAACACTGGCAGAGCTCTGCGAGCTCGCCCCACGATCATTTCCGCACCGAATCAAATTGAAACGAATGTAATAACCGCCGTACTAGTAGTGACGCTCATACTCATACTTTGATACTCTCACCTGTTGTTTGGGGCCTTTGCTAGAGCGGACTCTGGGTCGTACCGTGTACGTAGCAGTAGTAATAGGTTGGTTGGCGGCGCCGCCATCTGTCGTAGCTTCTGTGCTGTAATGATAATTGACATTGACATTAGCAGTCTAATCATCTTTGAACTTCTGAAGCTGTCGATGTCGTTGCAAAATCGGTTGGCATGGACATCTTCTGGAGTGAGCACACGATCTCCGACAGCGCGCTGGCCCTCGACTCGTCACTCAGGTGCTGAACATAGAAAATCTACTTAACTACATTCGATGGCGAGCTAACCCTCGAAAAATGTGGTTTCCCTGCGGCAGACTAAGTTCAGCTCCTCCGAGAGCTCTTCGCGTCGAATACATGAAAGCATCTGCAATTAAATCTCCCCTCACGTGCACTCTCCGCCCACGCCCATGGCCATCTCGAAGTCGATCTCCGCTCAGTCCGCCACCAGGCGCGCCCGTCCTCCTGTTTGGGCGAGACAACAAAAGAATTTAAACGAGCGCATGCATGAGCGCCGGCAGTCCGAGTCGAAGGCGGGGGGTGAGAACTCAGAAAGCAAATACTGTACACATCCGGAGGTGGCAGAGCGCTGAACTCCTTCGTCGCCCCGACGTCCCTCAGTTTCCATCATGTGCATGATGGCCATTGAGTATCCCGCCGGAAGTGAGAGTCTTGTCTCACTGTCAATGCCATGCGCGCGGCGGTCCTGCATATACTGTAGCGCGTTCGAAGATTCAACGCATTCAACGCAGACGGTTCGAGGAGACGGCAGCAGACGTGATCAAGAGCGGCGCCGCAAAGCAAGGCATCGACAAACGAATCATCCAGGGTATACTATCACGCACAACGCAGAACATCAACCATTCGCATTCGCCAACCCGGCGTCACGGTGGGAGTAATATTGTAGAGTAGAGTATAGTATGCGATGCGCACTCTCATCATCGTCAGGCGTAGGTACGCGCTCAGCAGAAACTTGTCAGTGTCACGAAACCAGAAAAACAAAAAAAAGGTGAGGTAGAGAATAAACAATCAAGGAAGCAAGGAAGCAAGAACGGGGGATAGGTTAAGCAAGCAAGTAAGTAGCGCGGGCTAAATCCTACAGAGCGAGTCGAGTCAAAAGAGTCAGAAGCAGAGTGAGGACGGAGCAAAGAAAAGGGGAAAGAAAACTCAAGGGGATGAGCTAGACTGGGGACAGAGCAGAGCAGATGACTTGGGAGACTAGTTGGACGAGACTTGTAGGAGATGGCTTGGTAGCTGGGATGGATGTGTGTGTGTGTGCGTGCGTGTAGGTAGCAGAGACGCGGACGGGGGTGTAATGGGTGGGGGGATGGATGTGATTTGACGGAACCAGGGGACATCTAGGGGGGTATGCGCAAGACTAACACCGACAGACAGAACGAGCACGACTTCGGCGCCTGCAGCTACCGCCGCGCGCACGCGGCAGCAAACGCCTGCGCAAGCTCGGGTTTCCACTGCAACCTGCGCGCGGCCTCGGCTGGCAGAACCCATTCTCTTCTGCGCTCGTGCGCCTCGGGCCAGGTTTCTGCAAAAGACAAAGGAGCAAAAAGCGTTAGCTGACTACGCGAAGGGCAAGCGACATGACATCAAATGGAGGGAGGAGGCGCTGGTCGGTCTGCGGAACGGAGGGACGCAAGAAAACGGGGGCAGGCTGTCAGGAGGACAAAGGCCAGGCTCGTAGGAATGGGAAAGCCGGCAGGCCGGCGAGCTGCACCTCATCGCGGGACGGGCGCCGGCGCCCGCACGAAGACAGCGCCAGGCAGGCAGGCAGGCAGGCGCGGCGGTAGAAACGGGTGGCAAGTGCAAGCAGTCTGAGCCCAACTGCGCAGGACAGCCGCCGCGGCGCAGACAGCGGGCGCTCGCGCCTACCACTGCACCGACCGCGGCGCCCCCCTGCCTGCGAAAGCGCCCAACGGCAGCAAGAGCAAGATAGTGGGAGACCCGCCGCTTCTACACAGCGGCATTCCAACACGCGGGCACAAGGCAGCGGAAAATTACGGCAACGCGAAACGAAGGCTCGGGTGGCCGGCGCGCCAGCAAAGCATAACGCGCGGCGTGGACGAAGAGGAGGAGTGTGGATGCAGCGCGTGAATGGCTAGGCTTTGCTGGGCACCGCGCAAAGAAAAAGCCACCAGCGCGGCTAGAAGGGCGGCGATGACGGACGGCAAGATGTTGGCGCGCATGCGCGGGATGGGGGGCGGTGATGACTACGCGGGATACCCGAGGCGTGGTCGGTGGGAGACGCGAGAGCGCGCTGGGCGCGAGGTTGTGGAACAGGCACGTGTGTAAGCAGGGCGCGAAACAAGGAGCGATGGCGCAGAGGGCGGAAGTGAATACCGGCGCTGCGGGGAGGAACGGATGCGAAACGAGCAGAGGCGGGGGTAATATTGGCAATGATGCGGGCAAGGACGAACGGGCGGAGGCGGGCGCTGTCCAAACGCCGCGGAGCAGCTTCGTCCGTCGGGGCACTGCAAGCCGGCCAGAGAATGCAAGGACGATAGCAAGGCACGGGCGAAGGCGGGACGGGGTCGCGAAAAAAAAGAAATGTGCAGTAGAAAATGTTGAGCTCCCGGGCGAAAGAAAATATGACTGTCACGCCAACAAGACGGCGAGAAGGGAGGGACGGGAGGCCGGGAGGGCACTTGGTGCGAGTTGTGGAATGGAAACGTGCGTCAGAAGGGCGCGTTCATGCGAGCCATGTGGCCCAAGATGAGGAGTGCCTGCCGCTGAAGGGTGTGGAGGGGCATGTAACGGAGCGCGCATGCGCATGGAAACGTGGGTAAGAAGGAATGGGGTGCCGAGGCTTGGAATGAGAAGATCCGTGCAGGCAGACCAAAGGGCGCGAGCACTTGTACCGTAGCCTGCGCGACAGCGGAGCCGTCAAGCTCGTCAAGCAGAGGTCACGGAAGACGGAGGTTCGCGCACATCGCAAGGTTCCGCTACGCTGTGCGCCCGCGCGCAAAAATGTCGCAACGCTCAGTAAACCAGAAGCGATGTGCGCAGCGGCAAGACGTTGACGGGCAGATGTGCGACATCGACGTCTTCACGCGTGAAGACTGGGTGTGGATGGCACGGGTGGATGGATGCAGGAAGAATGGTGCATGGGCGAAGCGCGTGTAAAGTGACGAGCGCGCGCGTGAACGTGGGTCAGAAGGGCAGTGATGCGCGTTGGCCTGCGGGAAACAAGAACGGGCGAAGGGCGAGGCGCGCAGGAAGAGTCCGAACGCCGCGGAGCAGCTTCGGGGCCGAGGGAGCGGCGGAGGCAGGATGGAATGTCGGGCGTCTGTTTGACGTCGTAGGATGGGAACGTGTGCAAGAAGCCGGCGTACGGGCGTTGTGGCACGAAAGGATTTGTCCAGGATGACGAAGGAAGTAAGGAGGAGGGGACGCCGTTCATGGGAACGTGGGTAGGAAGGCAGGTACGAAATGAAAGCCATGTGGCACGAAACTGGCCAATGGCGCCGAGCTCGTCGAGCATGGGTCACGTGAGGGGGTTCGGGGGAGAGAAGAAGGTGCGCTCACCAGCAAGCGAGGAGACGTCGAGCTCGTAGACGTGGTAGGTCGCGTTGGCCGTGCTGATCGTCAGCACGAACCGGCTCACCGTCCCGTGCACCCCGGCTAACGAACGTGCGTCAGCCATCCAGGGAACCGTCCACGCCGGCCGACGCACCTTCCTCGTACGCCTCGCGCGCCGCGGCCGCCTCGAGCGTCTTGTCGCTCGTCTCCCACCCGCCCTTCGGCACTGTCGACGGGTAAGACGGGGTGTAAGGTGCAAGGGTGGCAGGCAGGCTACGTACAGACCCAGGCGTCGGGCCGCTTGCGGGAGGTGACGAGCAGGACCTGGCCTGCGGTGCGCGCGAGCGGGATGGCGACGCACACGATGCGCGGCCGCGGCCCGTCCTTCTTGCCCATCCTCGTCGTCGGTAGTGTGTACGTAGCAAGCTGGAGGACAAATTCGGGCTCCGCGGGGTCTTTCAACGGAGCGCCGCCATCGCTGCTTGCGTGTGAGTGTGAGTGTGCAGAGGAGGAGAGTTGGACGCAGTTGCAAATCTTCCTGTCAAGTTCAACTTCAGCGCGCCAAACGGGGTCGCAATTTTCTGCTCCCGCAACGCACGTGCGTCGGCCCGCCCCGCCGACTTCACAGCGCGCGCTTGACACGCCTTCGGATCCCGAGTCTGAGCCTCGAGGCATGAACGAACCCTTGCCTGCGTCATGCGCTCTTCCACCTCCCCTGAGACCTGCCCTGCATTCTGAATGCCTCTTTTGACTTGGCTTGCCCCACTGAGCTCATTGCCACCTAACAAGCTCGTCGAACTACCGTAGCGATACTCACGCACACAACGGCAAGGCAATCCCTTCATGCTTTCGAGGTCTACAACCGCCACGCGACCGATAGGCACTTGTGCGACGCGTCATCCCTCCTTCCTCCCTTCCCCGCAGTCTCTCTTCGCCGTTCTTACGACTGTTATCTCAGTGACTGAGATTGGATTTGGGGTCGTCACATTATGAAGTCGTCGGAGGTTTACACCAAGTAAGTATCGACGAGCGGCGTCATGGTACCAGGGATGATTAGTGGGTAAGTACCGTAGTACACATCGAGGACATGTCACTCAATCAGAGTCGTGCTCTTAGGGATCCTATGGATTAAAGTCAACCAGGCCTACATATTCTTCGTGGTCCAACGGCTAAGACACGCGCCTGTCACGCGCGTAACCCGGGTTCGACTCCCGGCGAGGAAGTACCACGAGAGCCTTCATTTTGCCGACGGCTCAGCCCGAAGAGGTATGTCGGGTAGGTAGGTAAGATAGGGCCGGCCGGGAACGCAGGACATCACGTGATGTTTAGCGCCGACGTCGTGACAAGCAAACGACAAGTCTAATGGCCGACGCTACGCTTACAGAATCACTGCGATTTTTGCGCAGAACACTAAGGTTGCTGTCTTACGACAACTCCTCGGGACCAGATTTTCGAGTTTTCGAGTCTTCCAGGTTGTGTGCAAATCAGTGGGCTGTGCAGCCACAGTGCAGAAGTAATGGCGGCTTGAGAAGAGCATCTAGTCCCATATTTCGAAGCTGAACAAGCTTTTAAACACATTTACAACACTTTGTCGCGGCCAGTTTTTGAGGAATGTCTCAATATCGAGTTCTGAGAACCCAGCTGGCCGGGTGATGCAGTAATAGTATAAAGCAGTGTGTGGCTAATGGAAGCCAATTCCCCATAGTCCACCATCTGTAACTAGATTGAATCTGTAATAATGAGCCTGAAACCCTTCCGCTTCAGATGATACATGATTATTTGAGTTGTTTCAAGGGCCGGCACCGGCCCGGCCGGCCCTATCTTAGGTAGGTAGATTCGGAGCTGACGGGCCCTCCTGGATTGCCTCCGCTTCGGATGTATTTACATGCAATGTACATACATCCGGAATACCGACCCTCCCACCCTATGCAACCTTCTTTCTGCGCGGTAGTTGGCCCCCAAGCTGAGCAGAAATGGGGAAAATTCCTTTCTTCCTACTCTGCGAACATCGCTGCACTGGCCCACTCAATCGGGCGGGTAGAACAGGTAAAACCTCTTTGAGGAGTGGCAATGCAGTCCCCCACATTCCCACATAACTCCCTGCCTACTATGCATGATGTGCACAGGTAGTCATCCAGGACAAAACCCACCTGCATCTAGCATTGGAGGTGGACGCCTCTCGCCATCCGAAAGTCACATTCTCAGTTCTTGGCATCATCTGAATAGCCAGAAGTATTATAAGGTAAGCCTCAGATATGTAGTGCATACAAAAGGATGGTTGAGTTGCCGATACATGGGAACAAATAGGATCCCTTTACCGTTGCACGTCAGGCATATGATTCATGATGCCGCCGTGGATAGTAGATTGTAGGACTGAGACACATGCTTGAGGCTGTACATACTCTAAAGCTGCATGTAGTGCAGCCAATTTGCAGTAGAGCTACTCAGAGTACAGACAACACAAGCAGTCAAAATGCTGGTTGAAGTGTCCTTAGATACACCGCGGCGTCGATGAAAACGATGTAAGCCTCCAACGGACCTGCCCTTCTCGTTCTCGCATGCATTTCAATGCATTGGCAAAAGTTGAAGCAGGTGAGTGAAATCTCAAGCACCACGGCCGCCAACAGCATCAACAGCGGAGATGGGGGACAACTTGCGCACTGAGATCAATATGTTTTGTGGAGAAGACGCACAGTACTACCGGTAAACAGTAAGAGCACTTTGTGCGTGTGATGAGTAGCGACGGACGCGGGAATTTGTCCTCCGCCAGCATCCCCGGAGCATCCCAGTGCGAGCCGGCTGTGGAATCGACACATATGCCCATTCTCTGTGAATAAAGTATCATGCAGAGTCCACTGCGCCACAGTAACTTCAAGCTTGTCAAGCAACGACGAGTGTGTCTCGTCACCGTGCACGAATCGTGTACAACGACGGAATATTCTCGATCTTAGCAATTTACTTCCGGACTGTATAGTTTCCGGATTTGGTAATCAACAAAACCGCCGACGGCCTGACGGCAAACGACAACGGTTAAAATGCAAGCCGGCCTGGCCGTGCTCCACGTCAGAAGCGCGAGGAACAACGACACCGTGCTCTACGTTTACTGATTGCGAATTCAGCTGGCCAGTGGGGACTGCGAGGAATGCCGGGAGCTTGCTCGGCGGTATTGAGTGCGAGGAACGACAATGTTGTGCTCTACGCTGATGCGCGCAAGGAACAGCGCTGGACGTGAGGGACGGGCGAGCCGTGCTCTACGTGGAAGACGCGAAGAACGGCGGTGCCGTGCTCTACGTAGGTGCGGCGCAAGGAACAGAGAATCTGTGCTCTATGCAGGTAAAACGCGAGGAACGGCAGCGCCGTGCTCTACGTTGGGATAACAGAGGCGAAAAGGGTGCAAGAAAGAGGACAGTCGGTGAGCATGATGTGGCGCAGTTTCGGAGCATAACCGACGAAAAGATCGACAGGAACCGTATGAATGGATGGCCCGTATAAAGGCGTGCGGCTGAGCCTTAGTTCCTCCAATCGGGGCGCTGGATGTCAGAGGGCATCGTCCATGATGTGAGCGAAGTGGTCACTAATCTGCAGCTCTAGAAAAACCAGGACGGGCAGAGCGGTGGTGACTATGGAAAGGAGCTCCAGTAACTTTGGTTGCAAGTTTTCGTAGCAAGAAAGCTGTTTTTCCGGAATCCGCTCGTCTTCCAGTAGTGTAGCCGGAGTCCGGTTCGCGAACCTTGTGAACCCCGAACCGAACCCGAATCGAACCGAGGTTCGGGGTGGTTCGGTTTGGGTTCAGCATGTTGCTGAACCTCGTCCGAACCCTGTTCGAACCGAACCGAACCTACGAACCTGCTTACACCTGGAGCTCAGCCTGGACTACATTCTTACACTTTTGGAAACTAGATAGTACCTAGTACAACTGGTATAACCAATGTCCCACCCACCCCAATGTCTTCTGCCCCCCTCAATACTTGCTGGATGTGAGCTGAGTGACAGATCAGATGACATAATCTGTTCCCACAACCTGATATAGTAGCTTTAACTTCTGCAATTGGATTGTGGAGCAGCATATGCCATGCCATACCTGGTGGTAGTTATGAACATGCATCCTTAATGTCATAGACTACACCTGAGTGCACTGATAGTTGTTCTATTACCCTATCTCTCATTGTACGCCGTGTTCGAGGTTCGAACACTGAACCGAACCCGAACCGAACCTCAGGTTCAGGTTTGATGGTTCGGACCCAGGTTCAGTTCGAGGTTCAGGAAAAAGCCTCCCGAACCGAACCGAACCGAACATCGGCTACACTATCTTCCAGGCAGTCGGTAAATGAGAAGCTGAGCAGAAGACCGTGCCGCAGAACATGCTGCACGATCTCGCGAAGGGTCCTAAGGTCTGCATCGCAGTCATCAAAGCTCGCCCACCTCATATTGCGGCGGATATAGAGGCCAGGGCGCTTTGAAGCCGCGTAAAATGCGCGCAAAACAGATGCTGCTCGCCAGAGGTCCTCGATGTGCAAATATTCCAGTATTTCTGTGACGAGCTCGGGTGTAAGTCGGCTGGCGGCAGAGTACAGAGCGGCCGCACGACTGCGCGTATCGATGGGTGCTGCGCGCTGGCTTCGTTCTTTGGCCATCGTCGAGGTCAATCGGAGAAGAGCGAAACGGAATCATTGGCGCAAGTTTGCGCCCGGGATGTTGTACAATGGCGGAAGTATTTTGAATCGGAGATTCGACAACTCGTCCGACAACCACGACCTCGCTCTCACTCTCGTACGCATTGTGACCGCCAAGCGCACGATGACCTCCGACATTGAGAAGCTTATTCCGCCGCATGCTACGCGAGCAGCGAAATACCTGCACAAGGCTCGCAAGCATGCCGGTCGTGCCACGAACCCGACCCTGTCGGTCGCTCAGGCGGGGGCGTCGCGCAATAGTGTGCTCAAGTACATCCAGAAGCTCAAAGGCGAGCTCTCCGGTACGACATACTTCAAGTTGAATGTGAAGGTACGCCGATTAAAGTGGGTGGCTAAGACTGATGCTGGTGTCCAGGAGGTCACAAACCAGCTCATTCAGCGTCCAGCGGAGAGAAACACAGCACCAAAGCTTACTATCAAGATCCCTGCGAAACACATGCGTGCAAGTGTCAGCACGCACGCCAGCCCCTCGTCGGCGACGCGTAACCGTAGTACCGCGAGCCAGGTCGCGGGAGCGAAGGTCGATACAGCCACGTATCGCAATACCCCAGTCCAAGCCAGTACCATACTCGGGACAGTTGTAGCTCCTCGCTACCGAGGGCACCATCAGCACGGCGGAACGCAGGTCGATCTCGCCGTGCAGGACGCTGCGGAAGCTCTCGAAGGGTTCAAGTTCGGATGCGAGTCCGCGCTGGAGCTTGACGATCTTACGGCCGCGATGCAAGCGACATCCCTCGGCCAGTTGACATTCGCCGTGCGCAACCACCGCGATATCACGCACGCTGCCAAAGCAGCATTCCACCCATTGCCTATGCTCGCTTTGCAAGATTCATCGCCGGTGTCTTCCCACTCCAGCCTTCCTGACGATCACGCCGCCGAGCTCTTCGGCAACATGGGCGTCCGCCTCGCCCCGTTGGCACCGAAGACGACCGCGCAGGACATCCACAATTGGACCACATCAGGCTCGCAGAGTGTCAACTGGTTCTTGCAGTCCTTCGATCGCTGCGAGCTTGATGGCCGGCCGCCGAAGGAGGTCCGCCGCGCCGACCGCCAGACGCAGGCCGCGCCGTACAATAAGGCGGCGCGCCCCGCGCGCTTCACACAATTACGGGCATGAAAGGAACCTAATGTTCCTTTATGCCGTCATGTTACATTATCTGGTGCGTCGACGCGCTCTAGATTGTCTCTCCTTTTTGTACCAGAGCCACTGACTCTGTTGCAATGTTCCTGCCCCCTGACGATGTTCCATTTCAAGTCCTACGCTGTGCATTTTCTTTGCGTCTATGTTGCTCTTTACTGCTGTATTCCCCCTGTCGGACGTACTTCTGCTGTCTACATCTGTAGTGCTTTTCTGCTGTCTGTCGAGAATCAAAATTGTGCTCTCTTGGTTCATTGGCTGCTGAATCTGTTCTTGCAACTTACTGCATGGGCGCCATGGCAGCAACTGGGATGCAGTGTGAAACCCAAAATATAGCGCGGGCAGGGCATGACAAGCAGGGTGCGGTATGGCGGGTCGATGTGGACAAAAGACATTTACATTAAAACCATTCTCCATTCCTGCGTTAATTCCTGCGTTCCTGCAGGTAAAACCCCAGGAATAAGTGCAGGAATCAAGCGAAATGCTTCCGAAGAGCTTCAAAAAAAGCGTTCCTGCGTGATTCCTGCAGGAATCAGGGCCAAACCGTGGAGAAAATCGCAGGAACTCTGATCATCAATTCCTGCATTCATTCCTGTGTCTATTCCTGTGTTTATTCCCGCACTCCGTTGCATCCACGACCAAATTTAAATCAATGCCAGGTGTATGCAAACTAAATGCAAAATCGTTCCTGCGCTGCATTCCTGCGCTTGTTCCTGCGGGCAAACTGATCGGAACACTGATCCGGGCCACCGATGCATCATACTTGATCTGTGGCCGCAACGGTCTACAACGAGCGCGCCACCACGCTCGCCCGAGTGCAACACGTAACGCAATGCACATTGTAGTTAGTCTCCGCTGCAGACTTGATACGGATGACAGTCGATTACATTGTAGTCGGCGTCCAAAACGCATGGGCCGCAGCTTTGACTGGTAACCCAAAGCAAGCGCGGTGTCGGCGACGCGAGAGAAAGCAAAACTCCGCACCTGCGCACCTGCGGTTGGCTGCAGTTGTCTTCATCCCCTGCCGGAAGCAAGCTCTTACGGTACTTCTCCTTAAGCTCTTTCTGTGGCTTGGTTGCAGCAGCGTTGCCAGAGCGGCAACAGCAACGATGGCAGGGTCCGGAGCGGAAGTCGGCCGACTCGGCCCCGATCAATCAATCATTCTGCAAAGGGATCAGTGCAGGAACGACACGCAGGAACAACCGCAGGAATCCTATTATCTTGAATTAAGGTCCGGAGGCAATTGCTGATGACACGCAGGAATACATGCAGGAATAACCTCGGGAATTGATGGGACACAGGAATGAGCACAGGAAGAAAGCAACTGGAGTGAAGAAAAATGACAATGTCTTGATTTAAATTAAAATGCAAAATGCGGGCTTTTGTCCACATCGACCCGCCATAGTGCGGAGGAACGACTTGGAACTCCGCTGGTAGCCTTCCAACCGTGACCGGGCGACGCTTTGTTAAGACTTGCAGACTCGCGCCCCTGTGCGACCTCTGCCAAAAATTTGACT
Source organism: Auricularia sp. M12 (assembly GCA_037042885.1). NCBI lineage: Eukaryota > Fungi > Basidiomycota > Agaricomycetes > Auriculariales > Auriculariaceae > Auricularia > Auricularia sp. M12. The sequence continues at coordinate 194,877 of CM073207.1, forward strand.
CAGTACGCATGCGAACTCACTTCTGGGCATGGCATTTGTTCACTAGTGGATTTTGTCTCAGCAGCAACGCCGTTTTGTACTTGTTGCTGAACAATGCTGCCCCATCGCTGTAACACATCGACCAGGTATCACATCGAGCTCGGTATACAAGATGCATCAAGCTACACCCGACGAGCGTATCACTCGAATCATGGGCCTGGCAGAAGCTCACACCTCGCCGCTGGGTGCAACACTGACGGCGAAATGCGGCGCTGCGCGCTCTGGCCACACTCTGAACGTAGTTCGGCGCCGGTATGGCAGGCGGGCTGTGCGGCACGTTCACCCATGGACCCTCCACGGGCCTTTGGCTGCGCAACGACAGAATATACCGCCGGTGGCGGCCCTTCCGCCCGATTGACATAAACAAACTCGTCGACGCGCTCTGGCTACACATAACACTCTTGCTCTCGACAGCCCTTCGCGACCCGGAGTTTGAGGAGCGCATGGTGCTCTATGCCGCCAGCGGCATCGTGAAGCCCTTCCGTACGGGCTTTCAGAGCTGTACAGCAGGAGTGCTTATATACCCGGCTGTACACTCCGCTATCGGCGATGGCACTCCCAGCTGGGCAGCGCTCGCGGGCTACCTTGACGGCCTGTTGTCGCACTCCAGTGACGCGCATCTGATTGTGCTCGGGCGCACGAATCGCAAAGCCAAGTGCGCGGGTCAGGAGCAGTTCATCTGACGCTGCAATCCGAATTCTCGCTGCCGCTATGATTCTACCCCGCCGCGTTCGCGTAGTGCTCCTTGACGTGGATATCAGCTTTGCCGGTCCCGGTGCTTCTCCCCAGACCCACCTTCGCGTGCATGCAAGCCTCCTAGACGCAGCCTTATTTTTGACGAAATATACGGACCTTCGGCTATCTGACGCTGCGCCTGGACTGAGGCTCGGAGGGATCTCCAGGATAGCGCCGGGCTTCTCCTTGGGATTGGACACACTGCTGTGCCACAGTCGCGACTGCGCCGTGTCTGCGCCCGCCCGGTGTCCGCGGCCAGCGTATCGACTTGCCAACGCGCTATCAACGCGCAATAGATACGGCGTTTGCACCGGGATTTGCTCAAAAGGGATTCCGGAGTTTTTGGTGCAGTCCAAATATGGCAGTGGGCGCGAGTCTGCGGGTGATGTGCTGTGCAAAGGGGCGGTATATAATACCAGTGGTGAGTCTTGCCGATGATCCATCCCTTTTCTTCCCTGCGGTTTCTTATTCAATATGCAGGGCCGTTATCTCTCCATCTCTTTCCTCATTGCGTTCGCAGCTGCCGCCGAGAATACTGGAGATGTTCACACCAGCTCGCCGGCAGGAGCTCTGTTGCCGATTACCGGCGACTCGAACGCGTGCGTAAAAAATATGGCCTTTTTCTTTTTACTGCTACTCACGTCCTCCAAGCTTTCAAGTGACCTGCGTGTCAGATTGCACCCTTTCAACCACAATGCACGTTGCCGTCGGCGGACCCAATGTCGCGTCCTCGTCCCCACCGAGCGCGGATATCGCGACCGACGTCGTCAAGCAAACCGGCTTTGACTTCACGGCCGGGAACTGGCTCGCTGCGACGTTCACCGGATTCAAGGCGAGCGTCCAGCTGGAGATCGACTACACGCCGCAGGCATCAATTCGCGGCTCCGAATTCGTGTACAGATTCCCCAGCACTTTCTCGTGGTCTTTCGTAAGTCCTGTTGACGTCCTCTCTACGCGTATGCTGACAGGGCTTCCTACTAGGGCCAGGCGGAGGTCGCGACTGATTGGCTCGTCCACGCGCTCGTCAAGTCCGATAAGGCATTCAAAGCGCAGGTCGGATTCGATGTTGCGCTGCCCGACGGCTCTGCATTCATCATCTCCACTGACAAGCCAACCGACGGCACACTTGCATTCTTGAACCCCAAGTCCTGGACCGTCGCGGGACTGTATGTCATTCTGAGATCACTTCAGCCCTCTTTTGTATTGACGCGCCTGCAGTGAGGCGGCAACCTTCACACCCATCCCATTCAAGTCGTCCACCGAGGACCTCGACGCTTCCATCACACTCTCGCTGCGTCCGGGCTTCCTGTTATCAGAGAAAGGCACCGATCCGAGCAACGCGAACGCGAAGACGGGCGTGAGCTTCGGCTCCTACCCCGAGCTCCCGCGCCTCGAGACCGTCGTCTCCCAAGTCGAGCGCGCGGACGCTTCCTGCATCCATCACCAGTCATCTGTCGGTACGACCGTATACGAGCGCCTGACGAAGGTGGCGACGACCCTCAGCGTCAAAATTGTCCAGCCCCCTGGGAAGCTCGGCGATGAGGATGGAACGGTGCCCGTCAACAGGCCGGATAATGTGCCGACGCAGTGGGCGACGGACAACAAGCAGCCGGTAGGATGTTTTGCGTTCGATGCGGTCAAGGCGGCGCTCGTGGATCCGAAGGAAGGCGGGGTTGTGGCGAAACCTGAGAATGGAGCAGCTCGTCGCGCGAGCGGGTCCCTGCTCGGCGCAGCAGGAGCTCTGTTGTGGGGCTTCATATATCTATAGCTCTCTCTCTTTCTGAAATATTTTGCATTGACATCATGTTTATCACAGCACTATTAATTCTAGAGTTGAATATACTCTAAAAGCCCGCCATGCGCGAATTCGTCGATCACGCCGTGCGTTTTTACTCCAAGAGCACTCTACACTAGGCGTCGGGTAGGGTACCTTCCCACATTGATCTCGCGCGACAGATCATGGACGATTTTGATCACAATTAATTTTCTCATGCATCTCTCTCGCAGCAACTAACATTTTAAACCCCAAGTGATGAGAAGATGAGAATAAAAGCAGACAAGTAGGCGAGCTTGCTATTGGTGATCTGTTAAGCAATACTTATTGGGGCAGCGGGCTTGACACGGTCGATCTTCGCTGTTGCGTTTATGAAGAGATTCTCCTCGAGTCCGTTGCCCTTCGCGTTCGCGTAAGTCACAGAAGCACCGTGGGTTGCGACCAGACGTACAATGAATGAGTGGGGGAAGCCCGGCTCGAACTTGTTCACGCTTTCAATGTGTGCAATCTGCTCAGGTGTCAAATGGATATCCAGAGCCTTGATGTTCTCCTTGAGATGCTCAATCTTGCGGCCACCGACGATGGGAAACACGTATGTGGTCTTCTGCATGAGGTATGCGATTGCCACTAGGCTGTGCGTAAGAAGACTGGAACAAAGTGATACAGACGGCGCACCTGCTGTGACACTGTTGACGCCAGCCTCCCGCCCAACGCGCTCCAGCGCATCACACACCCGGCGCTCGTGCTCATTCCTCTCCCATCCCGTGAAGAACACGTCTCGTCCCCCCTCTCCGCTCTCCTTGCGCCGCCGCTCATCCTCGTCAGAGCGGATCCGGCCCGCCGCGAGGACGTTCCACGGCATGAGCGCCATGCCCCACTCGCGCGCCATGGGCATGATCTCGCGCTCGAACGAGCGGTCCATGACGTTCCACGCGCCCTGGTACACGACGAACGGCGTCTTGCCGTGGTCGAGCGCCCACTGGTTCGCCTGGCTCACGATCCACGCCGGCGTGTCGCTCACGCCGAGGTACAGCACCTTCTTCGCCGCGACGAATTCGTGCAGGTGCGACATGACCTCCTGCACGGGCGTGTCGTACCCCCACCAATGCACGTACAGGATGTCGATGTACTCGGTGCGCAGGCGCTTCAGCGAGTCGCGCACTGAGATGTAGAGCGACTTGGCGTTGTTCCCCGCGAAGTTGACGTGCGCGTGCGAGGGTATCGCAGTGTTTCCCAGTTGCGAATCAATCGAGTACTGCGAGTGAGTCAGAATAGAACCATGGATAATTCGCAGCGTCGCAGTGAAACACACCTTGGTCGCGATGACCATCTGGTCTCGGATATTGCGGGTCTCCATCCACTCGCCCAGGAACTCCTCAGACGAGCCGTGCTGGCTGTGAATACGCGCTGTCAATCGAGTGCACATTTCAAAAGATGTTCACGCACTAGGCTACAAAGACTAATGAGCACCAAGACATCAACACAAAAGAGGAATGCGCACCATTGGCCGTGTCGATGAAGTTCCCACCCATCTCATAGTAGGCGTCGAGCAACTTGAACGAGCTTTCCTTGTCCATAGCGCCGAGCCCGATTCGATGCCACTTGTCGCCGATCGAAGCCGCGCCGAGCGCGATGGGCGAGACCATGATGCCCGCGAGCTTTGACAAGTTGCGGTACCGACCGCTGCAGTGAACCATCTGAGATCGACTGACGCTGTAACAGAATCACTCACAGCTTCGTAGGTGGCTCTGGCGCATCTGCGAGAAAGATGTCTCTGTCGCCGGCCATGACTGTGGGGTCTACTAGGACAGTATAGTAGTCCAATGAGAAGTCATTCGTTTATATTGGTAGAGTGGCCTGGTCTGCAGGCCTCGCGCCTTTCAGAGAAACAGGCACGCCGCGTTGCGCTGACGCCGGAAGGGAAGATCCATGGTTGCAAGCCGAAAGCGACCATCGGTCTGGTTTTGCGAGGTGCTGCGGGACCCCGCTATAGATACCGCGGCGAGTCTGTTCCGAATACGGGGGAGTTAAGAATACGACCTGAGGGAGGCTGTCGCGCTCGCGGCCATAGACTCACGTAGGTAGTCGAACGAGCCGCTCTCACGGGGAAATATTGGGGATGACTGTCCGCGGAGCATCATTTAATCGAGGACTCGCGCACGGGACAAACAAATGGACTCACTTGGCCAATGATTCGCAACGGGAGAAATAGCTAACGTTCCCGACTCCCAAAGCAAAGCGAAGCATGCACTGCCGCTTGGTGTTCAGTCCAGCTCCCAGAAATGAGACAACAGCGACGCAGTGTTCGTGCCATCGGGAGGGAGATCGCCGACCCTACTCTTTCCGTGTTACGAGAGCGGTTGACTTAAACATTGACTGTGGCCAAGTAGCCGGCCACAGGGCAGGTTAAAATTGCACAGTCAGGTTGATGCTAGTCGCGCTTGCCCAGGAATAAGGAGAGCCGAGCGGGACGATTCGGTTCTTATCCTCCTTATACTGTACAAATATTATTTTATCCAAAATCGAGCCCTTATCCAACTTTTTGAGGTGTTTTCCAAGATCTTACCCCTCCATCCAAAATTTTGTGAGAGATCCAAGCTGCAGGACTTGTCATTCAGATTGATGTCACCGGATCCAAATCTGGTGCCGGCAATCCAAACTGGGCACACCCCAGATCCAAGAAATACTTCCGGAGATCCAACTGCAATTCAACCCAATTCCAAGCATCTCTGAGCTCTGTTATGAGAAAAATCAAAGTCATTATCTATTTATTCAGGGACTGGCAGGGTCGGCCGATTCTCGGGCCCGAAGGTCGGCAGTGTCCGACCGACCCTCGGAGCAGCTCTATGGTGAGGATCCGGACCCTCCGGACACTGCCGACCTTCGGGCCCGAGAATCGGCCGACCCTGCCAGTCCCTGAATAAATAGATAATGACTTTGATTTTTCTCATAACAGAGCTCAGAGATGCTTGGAATTGGGTTGAATTGCAGTTGGATCTCCGGAAGTATTTCTTGGATCTGGGGTGTGCCCAGTTTGGATTGCCGGCACCAGATTTGGATCCGGTGACATCGATCTGAATGACAAGTCCTGCAGCTTGGATCTCTCACAAAATTTTGGATGGAGGGGTAAGATCTTGAAAAACACCTCAGAAAATTGGATAAGGGCTCGATTTTGGATAAAATAATATTTGTACAGTATAAGGAGGATAGGTTCTTGGGAATGGCCTAAACCACCGAAGGCCCGCGAGTGAGGCAAGACGAGATCGAATGCGTCCAGACAAGGTATGGAATCTAGTCGCCGATGGAGTGTCGGTCTCCGCTCGTAGCCCAGCTTCGTCGACGTCAAGAACGATCCAAAGTGAAGGGAAGAGTGCTCGTAATACTGCCATAGCGTGCACGAAGCTCATACGCAGGCCGAGAACTGACCGGGCGCGGCTTGAGAAGAGGGTACGCTGAAGAATGCAGATGGCAGTCACAGATTAGTTGGTGAGCGGTACATCTACACCAGTAAGCCCAGAGCGCACTGATTTTGATGCTTAGTTGCCTATGCGTGAGTTGCAAGGCTGCGTTTTCGACACATGCAAAAGGATGAGGCTAGGGGACAGGCAAAAGTTGGGCAAAAGTAGCTGTCAGCGGACATGCGCGCTCGTCGAACGCGTCCTATGTCGCTTGGCTTCAGCGCGGTTTGTATCCTGCTATGACATACTGGGTCTGAGGTGCGGATGATCTCGCACGTCAATCATGACGCTGGCAGACAGCTCAGGCGTGACAAGCAGGGTGCGGAGTAACGACTTTGAGCTCCGCCGTTTGGCCTGGCGGCCGTCGCCAACTTTTTTTTTTGAGGCTTTCAGTCGCGGGCACAGCTGCAGCCTTTGTAGGAAAATCGAACCAGTACGTTCTTGGAGTCGCTTTTTTCTTATGAAATATATTTACCACTGGGCATTGCACTCTAGGAATGGCCATTCCTTTGTTCTGGAAGCAGCCGACTTACCTATACGCCATTGGCAACACGCCCGCGCATTCAGTTGCGCAGTACCTAGAGCCTGAAGACCCCGCTGAAATCTTGCTCCTTGGCTGCGGTGACGCGCGAAATGTCCTGTACACCGTCTACGCCACCGGCGCGGACTCGCATAATAGTACGCCATCGTCCGATGAATTTATGGCATTCATCTGATGCTGACTGAGGCGCACTTCCTTAGATACTCGTGTGCTAGACTTTACATGCAACGATACGGAGCCCGCTGTCCTCGGTATGTTGCTGTCATGTCCACCTTTGTTTAACGTGTATTGTATTGACGGACCTTTTCTACTTACCTTCCACAACTACAGCTCGGAATGCCCTTCTCTACTCGCTGCTCAAAGACGACCCAGCGCTGGAGCATATTGACCAGATATGGAGCATATACTACGACATGAAGCTGAACGACGGCGCCATCTCGCTCTTGCACGCCCAATGCGCAAAGCTTCACGTAGCAAGCTCGTCGCTCGAGGCGTGGGCCGCCAGCCCGTATGCGGAGTACCTGCGTTTTGCGACGGCGCACACGCTGAAGGAGCTTCACCGTCTATTCGGCCTATTCCACTCGGCGTCGACGGGCGCGAAACTCGCGCAGCTGACGAGCGCCTTCAAAACCGGCATGGCGCAGAAGCTCGCGGAGACGCACCGCAAGATGGGTGGCGGGCGGAACAGTGTTGTCCTGACGGCACTGCGCGCGGCGGGCCCGCTCTGGTTGCAGCTCGGCATCGAACTGGCGGGCGCGCTGCACGAGCGCTACTGGACGACGGGCGTGGCCACGGCGGACAGTGACACTTCAGATGCCAAGCACGCGAACCCAACTCTGGCATTTGCGCTCTCTGGCGAGAGCTTCCCGCCGCACGGCACTTCTCTGCCCTGCGTCGGGTTCCACCTCGCCGAGGCCGCCGCGGGCGGGCCGCGCGAGGCAGCCACGGTGCAGGACGTCTATGCCGTGTGCCGGCGGCAGTTCCGCGCATGGTGCGAAGCATTCGCAAAGGCGAAGCACGTTGTCGTTCGTTTCTGCGTGGGCGACGCGCTCGTACTGTGCCGCGCGCTGACTCGCGGAACCTCGGCGGGCTTCTTTACCGCACAGTGGAAGAACAATCCACTCGAGCTCCTCGACAGCGTCCCGCGCCGCTTTACAGCCGTCGACACGAGCAACCTCGTCGACGCGCTCGGCCCGCTCAACGTTCTACTGCTGGCGACACCCTTGCTCGCAGAGTCCGAGCGGGCGGTGCTGTATACCGAGACGCTGTGCGCATCGTCCGGGGAGGCCATCAAGTCGTTCCGCACGGCGCTGTGCGGCGGGCTATCGACGATGGCGCTTCTGCTCGGCGTAGCGCCCGCGGGGTACCTCGACGGCCTGGTATCGCACTCGCATGCCCACCAGATCATGTTCAGCCGCACGAACCGCAACGCCGAATGCGCCGGGCACGAGCGGCACGTCTGGCGCCGCATCCCATCGAACGCCCTGCTGGCGTTCGAGCCCGCCGAGCTCGGGCAGCTGCTCGTCGACGTGCACTACGAGCTCTTCCAGGCCGAGGACGCCGTCGCGCTCCGGCCCAAGCTCATCGCCGCGGGCGTTCAGGCAGGCAGACCCGTCCCGCTGTCGCTCTCTCGCATGATGTCGAACATCACCTACGTCCGCGCCACGTTCGTCCAGCTGCTCGTTCAGCTGCGAGCGCGACTGCACTGCTCCGACGCACAGTGGAACAGAGTCGTGAATATCATTCTGGACAGGGCGGGCGGCGACGAGCGGCTCATGATCGGCGACTGCTCCTACCAGGATCTCTGTCTGCACCTGGAGGCAGGCGGGCTCGCTGCGGGCCTCGTTCCGCACCATTCGCTTGTGCCGGGGTACCCGCATATCGACGTGAATGCGGGACCGTTTGCGAAGTGGCCGCGCGGGAAGGTGGGCCGACTCGTGTGGGCGGCGCTGCGCATTCCGGTGGCGGCGTTCGACGTGCTGAAGGGCATCGACCCCGTGCACGAGCTCTTCTTTGCGACGCGCACGCCGTCGGCGCTGAATTACTTCGCGACGTTCTCGACGTTCCGCGGGACGGTGACGCCGAGTCCGACGCCTGGCGCGGCATTCGCTGTGCAGCCCGCCCAGCCAGACGAAGCGCAAGCGGAGGTCGTCGCCGTCGCTTTGGTCCCCGCATGGCTAGTCATGTTCGACCCCCGCGCGACAACGCTCAGCATCACCGTGCGCCCCGGTTCGCTGAACGGGCAGAAGCTCATGGACAAGCTCGGGCACAAGTTCGAGGTGTTCGGCGCTAGTGTGCTCGATACGCGGAATGCGTTCTTCGCGAGCGAGAGCGACCCGCCGCGCGTGGCGGGCGTCCCGCTCGCCCCGCTATACGACACCACTGCTGCCTCGGTTACCTCGAAGTCTACCAGCCCGCCGGTGGTCTCTGTCGCGCTTGACGCGCAGAAGGCCAATGTCGCTACTATGATGCTGCGGGCGGACGTCGAGACGGAGGAGGAGCGCGCGCAGTGGAGCGCGAAGGTGGATGTCAAGGCCGTTCAAGTTTCGCCCGTCGAGGCGGAAGTGCGCACCGTGTGCGGCACGTTTAGGCGCAGGCTGTGCTTCCCACTGCCCGTCGACGTGCAGAACGCCCGGGTACGCGTCGCGCGCAAGTCGTTTTACGTTGAGGTACGCCCAGAGTATACTTGCCTGTACGGTTGAGGCCATACTGACGCTGCGACCACAGGTTGTCGCTCCCCTGGCGCAGACGATCGCGTACAGCTTGCAATCCACGCGCGGCCTGTTCCACAACGTCAACCTCGACCGGCTTCCCATACTCGACACGGCGCGCCACACGCCGCAGTGGCTCGACATGCACGGCCAGTTCGCCTTCTCCGACCGCGAGCGCGCGGACCGCGACGCGCACCTGAACCGCACCGAGCGCGGCCTGCCGCACGTCGACGTCAAGGACGACATCTTCACGCTGCTCATGCGCAGCGCGGGCCTGCTCCAGAACCCCGTGCGCGTTTTCTGCCTCATCGACGACTCGCGGCCAGGCGCAACGCCCACGGAGAAGGTGTATGCCTTCATCTTCGTCAAGGCGCTGCGGCTCGACGGGCCCGGGAACACCTCCGTCGCAGACGCGTATGTGCTACCGGGCGAACGCGCGGCGAAGACGCCAAACGTTATGGCGGGCGCGCTGCAGCACCCGGCGGCGATGGCGGCGCTCTGGAGCCGGCTGCTCGTCGGGTTCGCCGAGCGCTGCCGCAGTTGGTCGCATAAGTCCTCGTGCGCGCGCCCTGTCGACCGGTTATGCGGGTGCGGCGCCGGCGCGGATGTCGGCGGGTTCAAGGCCGTCGGCGAGTGGATGCGCAGCGGCGCGCGCGCGGAGGACGTCACGCGCGTCGCCATCAGCTTCCCGTGTGCGCCGCACTTTGTGGAGAACGTTGGTGGGCATATGCCAAATTTTGGGAGGATGGGCGAGGCTGGGGCGTCCGCGGCTGCTGCGCGTGGCCCGTCCGTTCCTACCAGTGGGTATGGATTGGCCAGTAGCTCACGCGGGGTGGCCACGGTCAGTGCGGATAGAGATGCGGCGGTGGTGGAGGAGCCAGCTGGGCAGTGCGGGCGCTGTGGTAATGAGGCGCGGCTCGCATGCGCGAAGTGCGCGAAGGTGAAGTACTGCAACAAAAATTGCATGCGCATGCATGCTAAGGTGCACAAGTCCTCATGCAAATGAGCTGTATTATTAGAATTGATGTCTAATCTAGTGAGCCGAAATATAATTGCCATACTAAATACCGTCGTTCACCTTATCCTCGCACTCGCGAGGCTGCATGTGACCTAAGCCGACATTACTTGCACATGGTGTCCTTCAATCGGCGCGGGACATGGTAAAAAAACACGATTTCTTCCATCCTGTGCTATACTGTACATACAGTCCAATGTAAAATATGGAGGCATTTGTTCATCATCACGGCATGGCGAGTTGCGTGAATGAAAGCGGGTAAGGCTCCAACCCTTTACATTACCATTATTCTGAAGCGTAATGTAATTAGAACTAGTAATGTAATTGGTTATAACTAGTTATAACTGGTTATATCACAGCCAAAATAAGTCTACGACAAGCGCTTCATCAGGCCATCGCGAATCCACCGCTTTGTGCACATGTGCTCGCGGATGGTGCCCGCAGCGAGGGATGCGCGTTTCTTCGTTGAGAGATCGCCTGAGTCAGAGAATAACCTCTCCAAGGGGTGGTAACCGGCAAAATCCGGTACATCACGTTAGTATGTATGTCCCCTCCGAGGTCGCGCTGCAGAGGTTGTGGACCCCGGGCTCCGGCGGAGCCGGAGGCCAGCCCGGTGTGCTGGCAGCCTCTGAGCTTCATTTTCACCTCATAAAATTGCAGCTGAGACCTCTTTGGCATCAGAATTGAGTATTCCAGGTAGCCATGCAGATGTATGAAGGACAAAGTTTGTTGCAACACTGGCTGACTTGACCGACAACATCATCCTGGTGTTGATGTACTTCAGAAGCGGAACAAACCGGATGCAAATCCGCGGATACGGAGGTAAATCCGCGGATATAGTATCTATGTCTCCTCCTCTCTGGCCTTGCAGCGGTTACCGACCCGGTGCCGTTGATTTTGGTTCCGGATACCCCTTGAACCTCTCCACAGACACGCTAGAAGCGGGAATGGCGAGGAAGTCACGCGCCATGCGCGCCATGACCGGAAGGTCCCGCTGGTTCTTCTGCAATTGAACATAAGCAGTCGTTTGTGTGATTCTACGGGGAAACGTACCTTCCACCATACAAGTGCATTATCAGCAAGTGCAAACCCTCCATCGAAGCCCTGCAGGTAGCGCACTGTCTCACTGACAGCTGGTTGACTTGCGACAGCTGGCAGGCTGGTTGCACCGCCCATAACGCGCCCGAGAAGGCTATGTTTTGGTGCAGGTACAGGAGCCGTCGTGGACGTGCCAGCCTCGGCCTCGTACTGTTCACGATACGTCTGAAACACGTGAAACAAAGTCTCACGGCCTCTATTGCCTATCCCGTGCAACTCGCACCAATTTCGAAGCGCCGGGTGAAGCACTGGAGCCCGATCAATAATCACCAACCGTCAGAGATGGGAACTCACTAGTTGCGAGCCAGTTGTACTGACAGCGCTTGGCAAGCTCAAAATACTGCAGCAGCTTCGTAAGTCCTGCACCCGCGGCTGTTCGCAGCTTTTCGGAGATCTCGGTACTGGCAATCCGCTTCTCCAGCTCCTCCCGCATCAGCGTATACATGGGGAGCACCCACGGCAGCGTCGGCTGCCCAGATTGTGACATATAGACAGTCACGTCCGGGAATATCTAAAGGAATTTAGTCGTGCAACCGCCATAAAATGTCACGCACTCCGAGAAGATCCTCAATTTCGTATAAAGTGTCCCAGTCCTCAAGCGTAAGCTGAATCTTGCTTCCGAGTTCGTCACGGTGTTCCAGAACCCAGGCATCGATGGCCTAGTAACGTCAAATGCTACACGAGCAGGGTGATCATTGCACACCTTGGAGAGGCGCAATGCACGCTGCAACATCGCATGGGTGAAGTTCCAACGCGTCGTGACATCCCGAATGACCATGAGATTGTGGAGCTCTGGTTCGTCGGGGTACAACCTCTCAAGATGGCGTCGAAACTTGGCGCGACGTTGCGGTGTCGTTACTATCTTCGTACAGATGAGACGGAGCTGTACGGACAGTGTGAGCTGCAGCGGGAAAGAGAAAGAGGATGAGACGCGTCTGACCTTCTTTACTGCGCTTTTCACCGTCTCTTCATCCGGACGGAGACCAGCTATCATCTGCAGGTATGCAGCGCGCTCAGCAGCTTCACCAGCGTCGAAATTCCCATCCTTCGAACGCTTTTTTGCAGCAGCCTCAGCAGCGCGAAGTTCTGCGGCGTCCTTGGGGGCACGCTCCTGCCAATGTACCTGCTCAGGATCGGCATCCAGGTTGTAGTGTACAGGGCCATCCTTGTCCTGAACGTAATAGTCGACACTGTCGGGATCGTCGGCCTCGTTCAAGACCGCGAGGATCTTCTGCACAACGATATTGACGACGTGAGGAAGGCATCGAATTCGGGCATTTTCGGGATGGAGAGTGACACCGTAACGCTTTTCGACGATCGTGGAAACGGTCTTCGCGAGGACGTCATTGACTGACGCATTGTCCATAGTAATCGCAAGCATGTGCACAAAACGTCAGTCTCACTGTCAAAAATAAGCCACTGAACTCATCTTATTGGCGCCACCGCGGCTGACTGCAGACTGAACGAAGGCTACACCGGCGTGGACTCCTTCGTGCTGGTTGTCCTCCAACGGCGCCATATCAATGACGCGCTCGATCAGTTCCCATTCCTCGTCTATGAAGGATGCAATGGTGCCAGCAAACGTGAAGATCTTCTGTGCCGTAGTCCACGTATCGGTAGCGTACGAAATGCGCGAAGTAACATTCTACAAACAGTCGTGAGACTTAACCAGCAAGAGACTTCGCGCGTACCGCTAATTCCTTAACCACAACGGCATGAAGATCGGCGTAGAGGCGAGCAAGTTGATTGCGGACGGTCGTATCGCTGGGGAGCTGGTATTGAATGTCGAGGTACTTGAATAGTGACCGGAGCAATAGGTTTTCGCCAGTTGTGAACGGAAGGTTGGCGTCGATAATCCATGCAGCAAACTGCTGGAGGAAGCCACCATATGTCTTTCTCACCTGCGGGTTGAGAGCGCCTTCCGCCAGGAACTCCTTCATGATATGCTCACTGGCGAGCGAGAGTCCCTTTGTATGCCCTGGTTCTTTGGGTTCGAGCGCCGACAGTTTGGCCTCCGCATCAGGATGCTTATCCGTGATGTGAGACGTCAGGTTGCTCAGGCTGGGAAGCTTAGGCTCGTCGTCGAAGGTAGTACAGCTGGCGGTTCGTCGCACGCTGCGCTTCCTGCAGTGAGGTGTCAATATATGGTCGGATAGCCACGAACCTTCCTTACGTTGCGCAAAACTTGCAGCGGAACTCCCACTTCAGCTCCTTGCCCGCAATAATCTTCTGCGGTTTGTACCAGAACTGGAGGTTCTTGTTCTTGGGCCCGCGACGAGTGCCGTTGTCCTTTGCTCTTGCTTCTGCTGCTCTCACCGCTCGAACGGCCGACTCCCCGTCCGACGATTCATCTAAATTAAGGGCACAGTCGCTAGAGCTGCCACTCTCTGGTACCGGCTCGATGTCCATCCCGTCGCTCCATCCATCGACCTAGACAACATCAGCAACTCCCCAAGAACAAGATTATGCCGTACCTCCATAAAATCGTCCTCTTCTCCGCCAAAGTAGTCGTCCAAGTCAGGCCGCTCATGTCGGGGCGGCGCATAATCCTTGTCGTCATCGTCAGACGCTGTGCCGTCTCCAAGGAGAGCCGCGCTGGATATATCTTGTCGAGGCTTCGGGTTTGTCTTTGGCTTCGCCTTTGATGATGCCTTAGATGGGCCTGTGAAATATAGTCAGCGCACAAAGCATGAACCACGCTAGACTTGCAGCGCACCTTCTGGCGCAACGCTATCTGCACCTTCTGCAACACTAGCGGCACCAGTGCCTGTAGTCTTCGACTTCTTGGACGCGACCAAAAAGTGGTCCAAGCCCTTCCGCTTTGAAGCGCGTTCGCCAGGTGCGGCTGCTGTCGCGATGCCTGGAGTGACAGGCTTCAACACCGCTGATTCAATGGGTTTGCTGGCGGCTTGAGCAGTGGCCTTTGATGCGGCAGGCGGCGCAGATTTCGAGACAGCGGGCGCCACGACGCCCGCGACGGATGGCGAAAACGCAGGAGCGTCCAGACTGCCCTCCGATGCGCTGATCTGCGGGGCAGCTGGCAGCTCCTGTACCGCAGCCTCGCGTGCACGCACAGACTGGCGACTTTCGCGGCGCGGGCCAAGTGGCTGGACGACGGTCTTCAGTCGGCATTGCTAATTAACTTGTACCAAAGCGTACCTTTTTACCCGCGGCCTCGTACGCAGCAAGTGCAGACTTTATGAAGTGGTCGATCCAACGGCGCACGATAGCGATGTCGCCGCTCCGAGGGTGAGAAAGTGTGAACTGGAACGCGCCAACGATTTTTTCGAGCCCTTCGCCCCGCTCTTTGAACTGTATTGGCACAGACGGATCATACGGTCCAAATACCGCCTCAAGTCGCTTGTGAAGCGCGCCTAGCTCGGTCCCGTCGCTGCTGTTGAGGTCGGCTCTGGTGACCTTTAAAGCGGCAGCTGTGTAGTGGCTATTGCCTTCAGGAATGATGCTGGGGAGGTCGTGTAGCAGCGTGAGCAATCGGCCCAGCTTTTCAGCGAGGTCTGCGTCGGCCATGACTAGGAAGACGCGCTCAAAAAAGCAGTCCAAGTGACCGTCCGGAGGTATCGTGTGGCGATGGCGAGCGTGATGGGGCGGGCCGCAGAAGTGATTTACAGCTCAAGTAGTGGGGGTTTCGATCCCATTGGAAAAACACCTAGCTGGCGATCACGAAGACAGACAAGAGCAAGAGCAGATACAGCAGCAAAGAGCAAACCAGTCTCAGCAATATCAGACCAGACAGCCTAGAAATGTGTGTAATAATCTGAATATCCAGCGGTAACCAGAAGAAAAGCATACAGGAGCTAGACAGAGGTCCCAATATGTGCCGTTGAGCCGGGAGGGGGGAAGCCTTGAAGGTGCGGGAGCTGAGCTAGCTGCTGCTAGCAAGTGTGCAAGCACATCCAAGAGAGACTCAACCTACCAGTGAAAATATCTGCAAGCTCAAATGCCAACGTGATGTGCAGCACGGGGTGGACACGATGTGCGGCGGCAGGCAGTAATGGGTGTAGACAAGGATCACGTATCGTGCCCGAAGACCGTGCTGCGACGCTTTGCGAAACGGAGATGATCAACGAGTATGCAGCAGATGTAAAGAGAGAGCTAATATGGCGCTGGTATATTTTCCGAGCAGTCGCAGCACAAGGACCGCGTCCAACATACACGAGGCAAGACTCACAAGTCCAAGCCGCTGATCGTACCCTCTGAACAGTTCAGCAGAGTATGTGTGGGCAGAGAATGACAGGCAACGTGTCCAAGATGTGCCAGGACTCGATTGGAATTGACGGCGCCGTGCAGAGAGGGTCGGGACGCAAAGGAGATGCGGGAAGGAAGGTCTGGTCCCGCGACGCTCAGCCATTGGGCCGATCTCCGAACCCGGCGCTCCGGCGGGTTCCTGACTCCGGCCCTGCTCCAGCCGGTTCCTCTGAATCCGTGATATAACCGGTTATAACTGATTACACGAAAATTATAGAAGACCATAATGTAAAGATAATGAGTAATGGGTGATAACCCTCTATAATGGGTAATTAAAGGAAATGGTTGGAGCCTTAAAAGCGGGAATTCAGACGCCTTCGTCCCACAGACCACCATCCTTTTCCGCGGCGGAACCGAAGCCTGCAAACCGCAGATAGCGGACGGCTGAGAACGTCTCCTCGAGAAGCGCGTGCGCAACCGGTTTCTTGAAGTCGATGCCCACGAGGACGAGAGCCGTCCTGTCCTTCTCGGGCCGCGGAAGCTGGGACAGCGCGCGTCCGAGAAACGCTGCCTCTTGCGACTCAACGCACATTGCCACGTCCAGCGCGAAGAGCGTCACGGCTTCGAGGTTGGGACAGTGGACGTGGCTGTAGCTCTCGCGGCCCTCTGCAAACTAGGGTTCTGTGTAAAATGCCCGAGCTATTCTCAACATGTTTTTTAACCAACCCGTTATTTAACAGGTGTTTAAAACAGTGTTTAAAACACAGCTTATGTAATGCATTAGAAACATCGAGACAAGCTTAGAAAAAGCAACCTTCCAGTCAAATTGCCCAGGCATACCTCCTCATACCCTAGGATATCACAGATACCTGCCGGTATGATTGGCAATGCATGGTACTTGAAACTTTAATGCTCGATGTAATGTTGTAAACTTCTACCTGTGAGAATATAGGTCAGAATGAGCCACTTTCTATACTAGATGTTTAACAACACTCTCAGGTCTGGGCACTGGAAGAATGCTGTTCTCTTGTGAGATCTTGCTAATTAGTTACTTACAGCACTGAGACAGCTCCTGCAGTTGAACGAATCTTTCACTGATCACCTGTGTGAGATGCGAGATGCAGCTAACTCATATGCTACCAGCAATGGAGGCTGCTAGGATATAGCGGGAAATGGCACAAAGACAAAATCCGTGCCTCCAACACATGTCTCAGAGGTCCTGCAACTGAACTGTATTTTGTTTTTAAACAGCCAATTTTCGGACGTCTGTTTTAAAACAATGTTTTAAACACTGTTTTTTAACCCGTGTTTAAAACGTGGCATTGTACACAGAACCCTACTGCAAACGTCGGCGCCGATCGATCAGCCGCGCTGCAGGCATCATGAAAACCTCCGACAACTTGTAGCATAATACCTGGCAATGTAACAAGTGATCATCTTCTGTCTTGCATATCATGTCTCACCTTGAATGTAGTCTTGGTGAAGCACGACAATGCAATGTAACCCACCTAACCGGCCGAAAACGCGCCGGCAGCATAACACTCCTCTTGCAATCTGTCGTAATCTTGCGACCAGGCTGGCCAAACCTGGCGGCTTGCTCGTCGGTGCTGTACAACCAGGCCATTGTCATTATGAAACATTGCCCAGGAGGTTGACATTGTGATAGCTTGCTGCTCATTTTCGGCGATTTTGAACGGCTGAGCCACAGGGAAATCTTTTACTTAGGATTCTCGGATTCACAGCACGGGTGAGACAGGGCAAAGCACGTGCATATTATTGGGCATGTGGATACAGCACGGGCATAAGGGGGTGTAAATCTAATATACCGGAAACGAGGATGGAAGACGCGACAGCTGGTTGGAGGCGATTGAGGGTACTGTACGGGGGACGGGGGATGTGCGCACAGGCATGTAAGGCGAGGGAGTGAGGGAAACGCGGGGCGCGCTGCGTGTGTTGAATGTCATGGATCTGAAAAAAGATTAGTTAGTCCATAATATTGAGGCAGCGGAGCAGGCACGAGCACGAGCAGAGCCAGCCAGCCCAGAGGTGCAAAGCGTAGCCAAAGATCAGATAAAGCCCCAGAATTCACAATTAAGTCACAAGAGCACCGAACGCAGGTGGTCACGAAGCGCGAGCAACTCAGGGCAAGCTCCAGCCAAGTGACAAAGCTAGCAGTCGAAGGCCAGGCGGGCTTTGCGAACGGGGCGGCCCGCTGAAGTCCTTGAAGCTGGCGATAGGGCGTACGGATGTGCTTGAGGCTGGCAAAAGCGCGATGAGCGCAAGGGGGAGAGCAAAGAGTGCAAAGTCATTTCGAACACCGCGCTGTTTGTTGACACGGCCCGAACAAGGTTCCGCAGTCCATGACGCTCATGATGACGTCAGCCCTAAACACGTCATCGAAGTACAGTAACTTCGGTCCTTGGGAGCCAGCTGCCTTGGTCGGCGTCGTCTGTTCGACAAAACTGTCTGCTGTAGGATATTGAAATGATTGAAATGGTATGAGATAAATATAGTAATGGAAATGCAGAAGCAGCTCCGGGTGGATGCGACCTCATTGAGCTACCCTGCATATACCCAGGAAGACCCAGGATATCTATCAGGCTTGCCGCAGAATCACAGCTTCATGGAGGCAGCCAGTAAGCCGTCGGTAATCGATGGTAATCTACTGCCCATGTTTGACTCGGATTTCGATCCGTTACCAGGTTCCATACGGAGTGTAATCCGAGTATAATTATCGGACATCATGACGAGTTCTGCCCTCGTCATGTAGAAACTTATAAAGACTTTCAAGTTGCCACTTCCAGTACAACCTACTGTCACACGAAGTAAGTTCCTACGCCTTTTCATGATGGGACACCAGCTCTCGGTCCCACTCGCCAAGGGGTGGTAACCGGCAAAATCCGGTACATCACGTTAGTATGTATGTCTCCTCCGAGCTGGCGCTCGAGAGGTTGCGGACCCCGAGCTCCGGCGGAGCTGGAGGCCGGCCCGGTGCATCTTGAAGCCTCTGAGAAGTATTTATCTCTTCAGAATCGCAGCTGAGGCTCTTCTGACACCATACTTCAGTATTCCTACGTGTCTATGCAGATATATACAGTTTCAGGTGTGTTGCAACACTGGCTGACTTCACCGGCAAGATGATCTCGGTGATGATGTACCTCGGAAGCGGAACAAATCGGAGCCAAATCCGCGGAAACGGAGGTATATCCGCGGATATAGTATGTATGTCTCCTGCCCTCTGGCCTTGCAGCGGTTACCGACCCGGTGCCGTTGATTTTGATCCCGGATACCCCTTGCCACTCGCTGAGCGTGTCGAGCCAGTCGGGCGGCCAGATCAGCGCCGCCTGCGGCCCCTCCGACTTGAAGTCGATCCACAAATCGCGCAGCGCGTCGAGCGCGAGGCCGTAGGATTCCAAGAGGCTCGTCACGCAGTAGTTGTCCATGCGGAGAGTGACGAGACGGCTGCCGAGGTCGGGGATGTCGCTAATCGGGCACTTGGCCGCGGGCGCGCGGGACCATTCGATAAGCCGGCATGTGCGGCGCCAGGTGCGGTGTTCCCTGGGCACGATGCGGATGGTCAGGTCCGAATCCGGTATAATCATAGGCTGGGTGACGCGTATGCTGAGCTTGTCGCGGGCCTTGGGTTGCCAGATGGGCTCCGACCAGAAGACACAGTCGGCCTCGTACTCAATGACGGGGATGTCGCAGAGTTTGACCGCGCCGTCGATGTACGGTATGAGAGAGCACTCCACAGAGTCGCCGATGATGAGCTTCTGCAGCGAGAGGCCGTCAAAGTTGAGACGCGGCGGCTCCATCACCGTGTCCTGAGTCGCGAAGAAAGCGAGACGGAGGGTCCGCACGATGGGGAAGTGACGGGCGAAGTCGACGTCTGGAAAGACAAATTCGTAGTAGACGTCGGCATCGGGGACTCTGGCAAACGCTTGGACTGGGGCCGAGCCCAAAGGCACGTTGCGGAGCGCAAGTTGGCGCAGTCTCGGAGCGATGCCCGCGAAGAGATCGGTGGCGACAGTATATCGAACCAGTTCAAGTTCAGTTGCGGGATACACACAAAAGTAAAATTCCTCCAAAAGTGGTGCTGGGTGGCGCAGGGAGTCGTAAATGGCCGAACAGAATGATTCACTCAGCCCTAGCGAGAGAGAGACGAGGACCGGCAGAGAAGCGGTGACTTGGGCAAGTATCTCGAGAGCGGCTTCCATTACCGCCACGGAGTCGTTGCCGGCGTCTTCTTCTTCAGGCTCGTATTTTACCGCCTCGGGCGCAATGAATGAGAGGCTGAGCCGCAGGCCGCGGTCAACAGTATGGCGCACGACCTCGCGCAACACCGTAAGGCCTTTGTCCCAGTCGGACGAGTCGGTGTCCCACCCAAGAGTCCGATGGATGTAGAGGCCCGCGTGCCATGCCGACGCGTAGAACGTGCGCGAGACAGCTGCAGCTCGCCACAGATCGCGCTGCTCGGGCTGCAGGTACTTGAGAATCTCGCTGACGAGTTCGGCGGGCATGTGT
Organism: Auricularia sp. M12; assembly: GCA_037042885.1. Taxonomy (NCBI): domain Eukaryota; kingdom Fungi; phylum Basidiomycota; class Agaricomycetes; order Auriculariales; family Auriculariaceae; genus Auricularia; species Auricularia sp. M12. The sequence continues at coordinate 214,978 of CM073207.1, forward strand.
TTCCTAAAGACACGGGGGATATAGCTGCTGCTAGGGGGGAGGACCGGCGCTGATCGAAGGCTGGTCATGGTTGACGTGGACGGAGAAGAGCAAGAGCCAGTTTTGGTTCCGGCCTCAGACACATCCCACCACGAACACCGTTTGCTTCCGGGATCAACCCCGTTTCCGCTTCCGTTTGCACAATGGGCCATAGGATGCTGAAGAGACACTGTTCCCATACTCGTAGTTGAAGGCACATAGCGTCTGACTCTTTGCAGGATAGTAGCCACGCATATCAAACGCGCAGCGCAGTTATACCCCTGAATGACTCCACATACGAGAGCCTTCAAGTTTCTGAAATAACATAAAAAAGAAGAGCACAAAGCACATGCATGGATGGGAGGACACTCAGGTCTTGTCGAATTGCCGGCTTCGTCGTGCTTGGGAGCAGTCACACAATACCAGAGTCCTCAGCACCCGCGTTCAATTCTCGAATTTCAAATGTCTTCTGTAAAAAGCGGGGTTGCTCTGGAGCGCTGTGGGGCCTCCATAGCGACCAGAGCTGCCAGAGACACGTACCCCGATCTGGAGCAAGCCGTTTGCCCCAAAGCGCTCTCAGATCAAGCGGCCTGCTTTGAGACCGCTCTGATAGCATGCCAAAAGCGCTCTATAGCACACCATTTCAGGCAACTCCGTGATATCCACATCCCGCTGATAGCGGTATAACATTTGATCACGCGATGCAATGCCTATTGCTTGCTCGTTTCCTTCCTCGTTCTCCAGTACAGACGCGAAAAAATAACGACGTATATTCTAGTATATACGATAACAAGGGGGACTGGGGCACGTTCGCCGTTTCGATGGCGAAGCAAATGTACAAAATCATGACGTCTCGATCTCAACGTTCCTCGTATGGAAGACTACCTGCCATGAGAATGAGTGAAAAGCGAATCAAATGTAAGGATTCGCGTACGTATGTAGTGATTGGGAACGACGAATGCCTAAGAACATATGTCAGATGTCTACGAATGGGCAGAGCGTGATGGCACAGATCCGGAGCAGACAGCAATGAGCAAAGCAATCAGAGCCCAACAGACACTTAATTAAGCACGAAAAAGCCCAGTGCAGCGGAGAGCCCAAAGAGCCAGAAGTCAACGCAGACAGAAGAGAATCAGACCAAGCAGAGGACTCAGGCAGGACCGCGAGCAACTCCAAGCAGAACGACGAGCGGGGAGCTGTGCCGTACAACTGGCTTTCAGCTTGGCTGTTGCAGAGGATCTTGCAGGTCTTCAGGCTTTGAGGACCAATCGCGCCTCGTCGCTCGCGCGGTACGCGTTCGGGGGGAGGGAAAGAGAGCAAGTGAATTCAAAGTCAGCGAAAGTCGAACCATATCCTCCAGTCGCACAGTGAGCAATTTGCTGATGGCTACGGGCCGATGGCAACCATCCGGACACGGCAGACTGAGTGGCGCGGCGCAGAGCAGCCAGAGCAATCAAAAGCGTGCCAGAGCCGCCGTATCTGGCTTCGGAGTGCTCTGGAGCATCAATTCAGTTCTCTGATGCGCTACGGTGCGTTGAATCGTGATATGGAGTGCTCTTGTAGCAGTGGCTGGTGCTCTGCAGCAATTGGGTTTTTACAGAAGGTATTCATCTGGCAGGTTACATGCTAAGCTATCGACAGACTCAGCTGGCCAGGGACTTGTAAGTGCTTGGAGTCTGGGTCAGCGTGGGTCCGAGTTCGTGACCGAAAGACTCACTCTCGCGCTGGCTTGGTTCACGGGAAGTCGCAGTCGGACGTCTGGCTGCCGCGGACTTCGCAGCACGACCTGAAGTTGCTGAGGTGCTCGGAGATCGAGTTGGCCGCGCAGTCGTTCCCGCCCTGGAACGCGCCGCCGAGGACCGCGCAGCAGGTCTGCGTGTTGCCGATGTTGTTGCCGCCTCCGAAGTTGATGCACTTGCACGCCAGGGCGGCGGGCACGGCGAGGAGGACGAGGGTGATGAACTTCATATGTGGCTTATAATGGGAGGCTGATTGTTTGCGGATGTGGTTGTGGGATGAGGGGCTGCAGCTGCTGCAGGAGAGGCTTTTATACTGTGCACCCCCAGCGAGATAGGCGCCATCGTCTCCGAGGTACATCGGTATTCTAAAACTATGCCCGAGGTATATCGGTATTTTAAAACTACGCCGAGCGCGGCTCCGAGGTACATCGGTATTCTATATCGTGAAGACACTGGGGCGTTTGCGGAGTGTGGCGACCGCAAGCACAGACCCTGAGTCTTCCCGCATTTGCACAGACCAAGTTAAGTAACGCCCTCTCAAGATGCAGATCCCCATATTCCAGTACGGCACATCATGGCCGTCGCCGTCACCATGCGCATGCATTCAGACTCATTCAATCATACTGCCAGTATACTAGACGCCATTATTTCCTGAAGGCCGGGTGGGGGGACCTCTGCGTCGCGTTTGTCTTATTCGATTGTTAGCAGGCATACTCCCTTGCGATTCGATGCTGAGAGGCTGGGGGAAGGAAGCAAACCTTTCCCACTAAATAAGTCCAACTTAGCCCGCGCACTCAGGCTGCTGCCCGAATATTGAAATACTTCTGTACCTCGGAGTTAGAGTCGCAGCGACTCGGATCGCGAATGCACGCGTTGGACGACTCAGCTGCAATATACTGAACATTTGATACAGTGCGTAGTTTCGACACTTCAGGTACTGTACTGTTCTGTAACAGAGCTCCGAGTCAGACGCCCTACCGTACGATAGCGATAGCATAAGTTAAAGAAGAAAGCGCACTTGACGGATAAGTTTCGCGCACGCAGGCAGAGTAATAGAACTCGCACCGGGACGGCGGCGGAACTGTAGCGCTAACATGCGCTGCGGTCTGCGTCGTCATTTACAACGCTTGCACAAAAACAAAACAAGACGAAGACGAAGAAGGCCCCCGGAAAGCTCCGGTAGAGCTCCCATCTAAACGCCGTGCAAATCGGCCGCTCGGGCAGCCGAATGCTCTATCTAAATGCCGTCACATTGCTGTCAGAGAGGCCACCACGTCCCAGGTAAACGACGTCAGATTTTATCCGTGGTCCGGCGAAGCCGGCCGCAAAATTTGAACACTCAGCAATCAACTGTGGTGAGATCGACATCTCATTCACTCGTGGTGTACCCAATGCATGTATTTACCAGTGCCTGGCACTGCTTTCCCCACCACTCTGTGTTGTGGTGGAGTTGAGCCAGCAGAACCACATTCTCATTATATAAAGTAGGGTAGCCTGCTCCTCAGTCCAGACAGTGTTGCCTCTGGGTCTGATATAAGGGATGCTCTAGAAGTAGGTCATTAAGCCGATGTTTGAAGACGAGGCACATAAGTCAGATGAGTTGTTTGACTAGCTGTTGTCTATTTTCGCAGATTTCTCGTAATATTTCAGTCACATATTTCACATATTGGTATTCCTAGCGCTTGAACCTATCTTTTCTGCAGTGTAGGGGGCTGCACAGGCCGTGCAGCGACGATGAGGGAGCGTGGAAACTTTTTCGGATGAAACCGGGAAATGCCGATGCTCCATGTAAACGCCGTGCAAAATGGGCCCTCTGGGAGGTCTAAACGCCGTCACATTGCGCCTGGCGGCGGATGGGACATCTCATGGACTTTTCCGGGGGCCTGACGAAGAAGTGCCGAGGGTCAAGCTCAAGCGCCAGCATTGAGCAGAACGCCAGTGCAGTACAGTATACGACGTCGACACCGGTCGCGCAGGAGAAAGAATCGTCCGACGTGAAAGCAAACCCGAAACCATCCGACGAGCGTTCCACAGTGACAATCGTCGTGCAGCTCCAGCTGTGAGCGAATCATACAGTACACGCGAAAATGTCCCAGCTTCGCAGGCCCAAAAATGACGCGAGCGCAAGCCGTTCCAGAGTTGAACAGTCAAAGAGCAGATTCGGAGAGCAGCAGCGCCGATATGTAGATCAATTGAACACCTCGAAGAGCGGGACGCATCCTTGGCACAAGGTCGCAAGGTCGCAAATGACCGCACTGGCAGGAGAGTTCAATGAAGTCGACTGTTGCAGTCCGCACTGGAAGCATTGGAATCCAGATTAGCCAACCAGTCTCGAATAATTTACGTCTGAACCGCCTGCGCAATTCGCGCATTTTCTACTCGTACTCTGAGTCGTACTGTAACAGAACACCCGCTCCGAGCGCTAGCTCTATTCGTTCCACCTACACCAATTCGACGACTCAGTTCACGCATTCGCCAGGGAGGGAGCGAGGAAAGGAGGGAGGGAGGAAAGGACGACAGCGATGTGGGGAGGAAGACACCAAAGGAGAGGGAGAGAGGAAGGCGAGCGTTCGGGGAAGGAGGGGTCGAGGGAAATGGATACGGGGACGGGAGAGGAAAGGGGAAGAGACGACGCACGCGACGAGGAACATACACCCCACGCCGAGCGCCATCGCGCCGAACTCGCGCAGCGCCTGCGTCGCGGACTTGCTCTCCTCCAGCAGCCTACAAACAACACACCACACGCAGATGTCAGCCCTCGAAATCGAAATCGAATAAAAGCGCATGCAATGCCGCGGATGGAGAAAAATGCGCGAACGGCAAACACACAAACAAGAAAAACGCAAAGCACGACATCCCCGCGCATCGCGCCAAAAACGACAAGCAGGAGGAGAAAGAGACGCACGTAGGCAAAACAGCCACAGCCCCAATATACAGGAACCCGCCGGCGACGAAGGGTATGACGAGGTCGCCGGGCGCGACGCTCGTGCCCAGGAAGCCACCCGCCGTGCCGCGCACGGCGTCTGCGAGGTTGATGCCCGCCGCGGAGGAGGAGGAGGAGGCGGCGAGCGAGTGGATGCCGATGCCGATGAAGGTGCCGACCTGCGATGCGGGAAAGGGTGAGTGAAAGAGCGAGGTAAAGCGGGCGAGTGTGTGGAGTGGGCGCGCGACCGTGCAAGACAGGTCGACCATCGCCGCCTTTGGCACGCGCCCTGCGACTGACACGGCACCGTCGCCGCACCACAACCTCGACGAGTCGGGCCCCGATGGGTAAAAGAAGAAAGAAAGAAGACAGCAACGCACGAACGCGCCGACGGCGGTGGCGAACTGGCTCGCCATCGCCTGGCGCTTGGAGAAGCCTGCGCGGACGAGGATGGAGTAGTCGGCGATCTCGTGCGGGATCTCGTGCGCGAAGCACGCCAGCGTCGTCGTCGCGCCGATCAGCGGCGACGAGTAGAACGACGCCGCCATCCTTCACACGCCGACTCGTCAGCGAGGCGGGGGAGGGGCGCGGGTGGGGGACGGGTGCTTACGCCAGGCCGTCCGTGCTGTATTACGCGTGAGTTGAGAGGAGGGGAGAGGAGGGAGGGGAAGACGTACATGTTGTGCACAAAGTCGCCGAAGAGGTTGAGGTAGGCGCTGAGCTTGCTCGGGCCGCTCTGCTTCTGCGGATGGTCGTGTGCGTGGTCGTGCTCGTTGCCGTCTGCCTTCTTGCGCTGCCGCAGCCCATCGGTATCAGCATTCGCGCTGGCGACCGCCGTGCTCTTCGCCTCGACCGCCACGTCCGCCTGCCCATGATCATGCGAATGCCCCTCGGCGCCCAGCACCCGCAACGTCTTCTCCATCACAAAGAACGCCGCAAAGCCGGCAAACGTCGCGAGCCCAATGAGGATATTGCGCTTCTCCTCGACGAGGATGACGCGCGCCGCGGCGCCGCCGTCGTTCGCCTCGCCGGTGAAGCTGTGCGGGACGAGGTGCAGGAAGACGTCGGACAGCAGGCCGCCGGTCGCGAACGCCGTCATCGTGTTCAGCGTGTCCGGCGCGATCTGCGCGGGGATGAACGCGAGGATGAGGTTTGGTACTCTGCATGGACGAGCGTAAGCTGCATGGTATGATGACTATGCGAGGCTGGCGCGCACGAGGAGATGTAGAACGTCCCGAGGACTGCGTGGGTGAGCACTGGGCTGGACGGGACGGGATGGGCGAGGGACGCACTGGAGTTCCACGCGGGGCCGAAGGGGAAGAGCCAGCCGAACACGGCGCGCAGCGCGCTCGACTGCTCGCCCTCCGCCTTCAGCGCGCTCAGCGCCGCCACCGGCGCGCACGCCGCAATGTCCGCTTCCTGTCCGCGCCCGATATCAATATTATCAGCGGGTCGTGCGAGCAGACTCTAGGCGTACAGTGATGACGGCGTTGCCAACAACTCCAGACTTAACGTCGACGCACGCGGCGACGGCGAGCAGCGAGAGAAGCACCAGCGCGTTGTAGCAGCCGTGCCATTGCCCGTGTCGCGGCATGTATTCCAGTCCTCGGATTCTTGTGCGTGTGCCGGCGACACGCGTGCGCCGAGCGGAGTTTGTCCCCGCGCTCTCTCTGCTCCCGTCCACATTGTCCAAAATTTGAGGAAACGTCGTGACAATGTGCACTGTGGCCATGCTAATAGTGCACGAGGAGGAATGGAATCCGGTGTGCAGGCTCGCCTCCAGAGTCCATTGGGTGTGCTGGTGCGATTCAATTTCCGGGGGGGCATAAAATTCCACCTGCCAGATGAACACAAAATGCATGCTTTTACTGTGAGCTGTCTAGAAGTACAGTACATGTTTCAATCTTCGCTTTCGGTCTCAAAAGTTTCAAGTCTTCAAGTCGAATTACGCCCCGCTCCTCGACCGGTCGGGCGCAAACGCCTCGCGCTCGCCCTTGAAGCCCTGCAGCCCCTCGCCCTGCACGCCGCGCTCGTGTCCGGAGCCGTCAATCGCGCCGCCCTGGTGCCCGAATTGCTGCACGCCGCCGCCGCGGTCGCCGCGGGGGTCGTGGTGCAGCTCCTTGCTCGACATGCCGCTCCCCGGGTGCCCGAGCCCGGTGTGCACGTCGGCGCTGGTGACGCCGCCCAGCGTGTCCCCGACGCTGGCTTGCAGCTCGTCGCGCTGTTGAGAGTAGGGCTCCGAGCTCATCGTGTGTGGGGGGCGCGAGGTGTCGAGCAGGGGTTTGGTGGGGTTCGTGGGTTGGGTTGACATTGTGCTATGAGTTGAGGACGATAGTTAGCGGAGTAGGTGGTCGTTTGTGAGTATGTGAGGAAGAGAGAGGGCGGGGAGAGGGTACTTATAAGAAGCGGCGGGCTGCGTGACGTCAAGTGGAACGTCGGCGCTCTCCACAGACGGAGGCTCTCGATGCTTCTGGACGGCTCCTATGGTGGAGTCGGAGCGGGGCCACGGGCAATTGAATCGCACGCAAGGCAGCGCACCCAATTGAATGAGGCGGGAGTCGAAGCCGGATTTCTGTCATGAGAGCCAGAGGTAAAACTTATGTAAGTGGGTGATACAGTACTGATTTTTCGACATATGTTGGGGCCTGGTTTCCTTTGCGCGTCAGCTTCCGGAGAAGGTATGCTACAGCATGCCCCCGAGAAATTGCGCGGTGGTGGTTGATTGTGGCGATTGAACGCCATTGGCCACGCGGCGTGGAAGTACAGGTCCAGGAGGCGGAGGTCGACCATCGGGGAATTCCCGTCAACCCGGTATCGGCATTGCGGACATTGCGGACATTGCGGCCATCGCCATCGCATGACAAAGCCGCATCACATGGTGCGAGCATTGTATGAGCATTGCAATGGACGAACAGAGTGGTGCAGTCTGGCCATGTCCTGGCACAATTCAATAATGTGGTCCTCCTTGACAATGGCATGAAACAGAAATGGTACATGTCTGGAACACCAAGCGGGACTTAGGCCAATCTGACTTCGACTCTGGCGGCAGCGCGGCCTCTGTGCGAAGGGCCCTGACTCTGAGGGGAAGGTGACCGCGGCCGACCGGGACTCGGAACTTCGCTTGCTCGACGGCCGGACTCCCACCTGCTCAACCAACCCTTGACACAGATGCACGTAGGACTCAACACCCAGGCATGAGGACTTATAGTGTGTTGTGTATAATATTAATGTGAAGAATATATATGTTTATATTATGTGCTCAGCCTACGCAAAAATTGTTGTAATTCAGACTTTGATTGCCAACAGGTAGGAGATATACATAAGCACCGTTCACAGGTTGGTGCGGACGGAGGAGGAGGAGGAGGGCAAGGCAGTGATGGGATCAGCACAGGATCAGCATCACGGGCCGTTGGTTGGTTGACAACCGGTTGGTTTGTCCGTGTTTACACGTTCCTTCGCTCCCACCATGACGGTGACCCCGCTTGCTGCTGCCTGATGTCGGACAACACCCCAGACCTTGCAACGCGGCAGACCCGTTTGGCCCTAGATTGTATGTATGTGTCCCCTCGCTGGCAGTCCACTAACTTCACGCTTTAGGTACTATCTCCGACTGTCGCGAATACGGTAGTAAGTTCGCCGCTCTGCGATTGGTTATTTGTAGCTCATCTATCGGCATAGCTAGGCTGCGCAGCATGAGAAGGTTCCTCTCATTACGCATCAAAGGTGAGAGCTTTACTTTACCGCCCGCTACTCGTGCTCACGTCCCTTCAGCAGCCCGGGCGCCGAAGCTAGTAATTTTGCCCTAAGTCGCGCGTGCACATGCGCTAGGAACGCGAGCGAGGTAGGCGTTATCTACTCCACAGCTGCGGCCGAGGCTGACTACTTGTTTTTTAGTATTGTGCAACGCGTCTGCAGTTACCCCCACGCGTAGTACAGTCACCTCCATGTGGTCTTTGGGTATGTCTCTGCCGATGTCTGGCTTTTAGACGTTATCGCTAACAAATGTTCTCAGTTTCGGTCGCGACTGTGCTACATCTGGCCGTCCAACCGGCTGGAGGATCGGGTTTCATTCGGCCATTGCATCGTTGGTAAGTATCGCGCAACCGATTTGAGTAGTAGCCGCTTGTATATAGTGTCGTGCATCAATTTTATTATTTTTATTTGCATTTTTCGAACTGTTTCGTCGCCGTTGCGAGCAATGAGGAGCAAGCAAATGGGAGCGGAAGCTGGCATACGGAGGTATTTGCAGTGCCCATCATATGGTACGACCAGGCTATTGCAATTGTAAACCAGGATGGAGTCGCATTGCCAGCTATGTTCAAAACGATGTGGAGGGGGCTGATAGTGAGCACTCGGCTCCCGGCAGCTACGGCTTGATGGAGCTGGAGCGAGCACTGGGTGCTGGGATTGCTGTGCCCGCCAAATCGCCGCGGAATTGGTACGAGCACTGAGAATGGTCCGAGTGCTCGCCGTGTTCTGGAGAAAGCCGAGTGCGCGTCGAAGCTCAATGAGTGCTCTGGTCCAGAGCGCGTCTGTTTCGTCGAAGTCCTCACATTGCATAGACCCTGATTCCTGCCTCTGAGGATATATAAAGGTCGTCTTTGCAAACGCTGACCGCATTGCGTTGCCTTTTGACTTCCCAATCCGTTCCTTAGCATGTTCTTCCCTCGTCGTGGCGAAGTCGGTCCTCGTCGCCATGCTCAGCCGCTGGCAGGATATCGTCGCCCGGCCCCGTACCCTATCACCCCGGCTCATCGCATGGCGCGCGTTCTTCTAGCTCCTGACGCGACCCAGACTCTCCTTCGTCGCATTGAGGTAGCTTCTCAGCTCGGGACTGTTTTGGAATGGTCGCACGATGCCAACGACCTTCGTCCGTGGCACTGGTACGCATGTACACTCCTTGTGACATTAGGATTGAATTAACTCTGGTACAATAGGCCAGTTCACGGCGCACGCGCAGGCGCTCGGATGGGCGCGTTCGTAGCTGCCAGCGGGCTTCGAGTGCACATAGCAGAGCACGGACTAGCCTATCCAGTCTGCCTGCATGGCCGTAGCGGCTTTGTGACGCGTCAAGAAGCTCAAGCTAGACTTGTTCCTGAGACAAAGGACGGGAAAAAGGTCTACAAATTCGTATGTGCTCACCAGTACGAAGCCGACGACTGCTTCTATGAAGGTACGCTGCCTGCTTGTGGCCCTTCAGCTTTATTCCCTGAGACTCTTCTTAGTGTATGTTGCTACAACTCCAGCCATTGCCGTGCGAAATTCGGTGTTCAATCCAGGTGAGATTACTCCAGCTCGGTTCAAAGAGTGTGCAATTAACTCGGACCTGTAGCCTTTCAGTTCCAGGCTCCACCCGCGTATCTGTACCTGCAAGGTAGCTCTCTCACGAGCTGACTTTAGCTCTGTCTCATCCTCCTTCTCAGTGGACCCCGACGAGTCGGACGACGAAGAGCCCGAGGCAATGGGCTTCTCTGTTTTCAACTTGGAGAATCCTGGCATCCCGGCTCAGATCGCCAACTCGGCCTCGCTCGTTGAGACACGCGCTCTGATGTCCCTCAATAGTGCCGAGGGATTGAAGGTCGATTATCTACCTGCGCTCCATCGCATTTTGCAGCATTGCCAGTCATGCGACATCGTGGCTCTTCCAGCGGCAATGAGGGCTCACATTCGCTCTGGTCTTTGTCGTCGCTTTGCGATGGACCTTGAACAAGATACACCAGATGAGCCTCAAGCAGGCCCTTCCAGTGGCAGCCGGTCATCGTCAGGTCGCCGCTAGCTACTGATCAATCCGTTCTTACAATTCAATCCCAACATTCTTTAGTAGACACAATCCTTGCACTAATCCGTGATTCCTTACTTAATACACAATGTCATGCGCCTTACAAGTTTAGCTTGTGAGATTCCGTTAGCACGAGGTTCGGGTGCCGGGAGAGCATCTTCCGCTCATACCAGAATGCGCGAATGACGCGAGCAGCATCAAGCCTGCGCTTCATCAGTCCAGAGCCGCAGGATGTTGTACAAGCCGCAGCGAATGGCAGAGAGTCCCAGTGCTAGCGCAACTGTGCAAGCGGACTTGGCCGACAGACCATGTCTTGCCCACAGCGATCGAGGGCAGTGTGACTCAAGAGACTCTCGCAGGGTATTTATGTACACTTTGAGACTCTAACCGCAAAAGATGAGCTCTTAGTAGGCTCTGCCCCAGTCGTGGTGGGTGATAGTAATGTTGGTGCAGACCGATGGTGCAGCTACTCTACTTCCTTATACCTTCATTGCTCAGATAAGCTCATACATAACATGCACAGTTTAATACTGTGGATTATAGCTTGAGGACGAGGAGAATTGAAAGAGGAAATACTAAGGGTCAGTGTTACGAATGTAGATACTGTTGGATAGCCAGGATTGTAGGGCCTTATAGTCTAGTGGTTAAGACATGAAACCAGTTTATCCTTGTACACCACTATAGGATGTGTTCAATTCGTGTTTGGAGAATAATTTTTATATATTGGAAACTGAGCACGCAACTCATTTTGTTTTGAAGCGGAAGTATCCGTTTGCCTCCGGAGATTTCAATGCAGTCTGAACATTTGCGGTCATGACCTTTGCAACAAAAGCTGGTAATATTAACTCTACTACCAGTCTACTAGGGCTTTGGCTAACTCGCTATACTCTGTGTATCTACTTGCCCAAGGGTCCCTCGTCGGCAAAATCCGATATCACGAGGCCGGGGGGAGGGGGGTCCATTTGAGAGCTTATGAGAATTTTTTAAGGCAAGAATTTTGGTGAAAATCTGAGTGAATGCACTTGATCTTGGCTCAGAAATCCTGTTTTTGAGCACTAGACTCATTTACAGGCAGTCCTAAAGCCATTGCATCATTCATGAGCCATAAAAGCCGAGAAGCACCTGAGGTTGGTGTTTGTGTGATCGGGTGGTGCTCCGGAAGCATTTAGGCTCAGGATGCAGATTGGTTCCGGCTACTTGTAGTGGTATTAGTAGTAGTAGTGATGGACCTCTACAGAGCACAAATTGAGCAGTAACATACCATTCTGACGATTTTTCAATGAGAAATTTGCTTCCATATGGCTTTTGGCTCGGGATGACTCAGCACCGGAAGCAAATAGGGGGGGAGGGGGTCCATTTCAGGTCCTTATGAGAATTTTTGGCCCTGTGTTCCGAATTTTTTTTTCGAGGGACCCTTGTACTTGCCAGCGGCTGGTCAGTTGCAGCTGTATTCGGAGCATCTTCGAAAGTCGAAACCTGCTGAGCACCGGTAGACAGGAACACGTTGTCCCAGTAGATATCGCCTAGCTGTGAAGTCTGTGTTACAGAACTCTGTGGAAAGTCGCCAGAATCTGTGTGTGTCAAATACGAAGCCGATGCAAAGTCGGGAGCAGCAAAGAGTGTTGGTATCGGGAGTGAATGTGAGATTTGGACGTTATGTGCGTTATCGACGTTATAGATCATTGAAGGATCAACGCCACCTGCGAAGTCAGGATAATAAGCGTTGGCGGACTGCTCGGCGTGCGGGAAGCAATTAATGGGCGGCTGGTCGAGGGGAAGGTAATGAGAGGAGTCGTCGGCGCCTGGCATGGCGAAGGCAAAGTCGAAGGGGAAGTCCATGGCATCTGGAAGACCGAACTGAGGAGTATCTGACGCAAAGTAGAGTGGAGCTTGAGACGAGGTTCCAGGTTCATCGGCTGGAGCGGGCTCGGGAGCCAGAGCGGCCAGAGCTGTGCGCAGACGGCGAAGCTCATCGTCGACCTTAACAATGGCCTTCTCCCATCTGGCGCGGCCGTTGGAGGATCTGGCCGACGAGAGTTTTGCCACAGCATTTTGGCGTCTAGCATCAGCGGAGGCGATTTTGGCGGCGAGCGTGTTCTTCTTCTCCTTGGCTTGAAGCGATTTGGCCTTCTTCTTGTCTTCAATAGAGTCAGTGAGAGGGGAGATATAAGACAGTGAAAACGTACCAGAACGCTTGATGGAGCGCAGGATTCGGTTCTCTGCGTCCATCTCGATCCATGAACGCGCAATTCCGAAGCTAGTGAGGACTTGGAGTGACCGAGTGCGGTGCAAGTCATACCGCCGTCCCAACTCGATGGCAGAGAGAAGGGAGAGCTGCTTTCCTTCCAAGTTGATGTCTGCATGTGAGCTCTCCGAAACACCGCTCGTGCGCTCGCAAATCCTCCAGATATCCGCGGGAATATGGTTCATCTCGAGGCACAGACCTTCCAAGATGAAGCCAGAATCGACCTTCTGCTTGATCCAGTCTGAGAGTAGCATGAGCTCCTGAGCATACGGGAAGCAAAGGGAAGCTCACCTTGCGCAGTAGGAGACCCTCCCTGAAGAGCAGCAACAGACCTCTGTATCGTCTCCTTCGTACCATTTATCATGAAGCGCATCAGCGCCTTCTCTCCCTGGCTGACGACCGATGTCTTGATCGACTCCAAGACATGAAACTCGCATGCGTGATAAGTACGGTGCGCATGCTCCTTCCAGTCCAACTCGATGAGCAGCTTAGTCGGGTCGTGGAGATCGCGTTTCTGGGGAGTTTCACAGGCCAAATGATGAAACAGCATCCCATGTCCTGCGCAAAGTCAGAGTCGTCAAATGAGAAAGCAAGATCCAAGTAGCGTACCTTTAACCTGTGCTGGATCAAGATCAGCAGTATATCCTAGCGTCCCAACTGGCTGGTCGAGCGATGAGGAATGAATATGGCGCCACAGGATGCGGTTCCCCGTGTCCTCGAGCACGACCTGTTCGATCGCAAGCAGAATGTTGAAATGCATCTCGGCTGACTTGGAGTTACAAAACACGCGGCAGTAGACGTCAGCTGTTCAATCCATTGTCAACAAAGGCTCAGTTCAAGTTAGGATCCACGTACTGCGCATAGTAATGTGATCCCAGGCACCCAGCTCGAATTCGTACCATGGAGGTGCCCGTTTGAAGCTGATATCGCAGACGCGCCATATGGCACGCCGACAGCGTTCTGACTGGGCCCGGGACATGCACAGAACATATCGCCCCAATTTCCCATCGTCCAGCGGAAACTCGGCGACCCGTCGGATATATTGGTGCTGCAGTGGCAGCTCGCGCTCACGCTCAAAGTGAAGTTGGACACCTTGTGGGGAATGAGGAAGTAGAAACTAACGAGGAGACAGGGGCTCACCGTTCCACCCCGTCCCCGAAGGGAAATTCAACTTCTTGACAGGTCGTATGAGCGCTTCAAGGTGATCAAGATTTGCGAGAGAGGGGTGCAGGTCGGCGAGCGTTGGGTTCACGATGTCTGGAAGAAAGGTCTGCAGCAATGTTCCAACGGCTTCATGGCGCATGAGCCGGCGGGGCGTCACATCCGCGATGTTGAAAGCCATCGAGTCGAGTAGTCGCCCCAGCTTCGTCACCACGGATGCAGGTGTTCTTGTTGGGAGAGGGAGCGGATGGCTGTGGATGCCAGTGCAGAAGAGGACGACATATGGATATTTCTCGAGGTAGTCGTCCTTCGGGGTAAAGAGAATGAAGCGGGCATCACACTCCATCTTGTCAAGCGTCCCATGCTCGAGAGCGTCCGCAGCGGCCGGGTCTTTCGAACGATGTATGAAAGCTGGAACACAATGAGCTTACGCTGTTGAGATGACATCGGTACATACGGCATCGTTTCCGTCGCACGTTGGAGCACGCAACAAAGGTGCAGGGAGCTAGCACACCTTCGCCTTCCTCAAGTTGCATCTCTTCATATCGCGCCGCGCGAACATTGTCGTCATTGAAGAGCGCTTCGAAATACGGCACATGCGTGTCCATAACCCGACTCTGTTCGAAGCGATGGTTGGGGCGAGAACGCATCCTATATTCGCATCTTTCAAGTCGTGAGGATTTCATTCTACGCGGGATGGAACCATCGCACCGAACAAAAGGACGGTCGTCCTTGTCATAGTCAAAGAGCAGACGACCGGGGCAGACCATGGCCTCCGAGCCTAGTCCCAGGGATTCTGCGTCTGCAGCGGAGAGCTGCGAGCCACAGCCAACTTGACCCAATGACTGTGCGAAGGCGACCGTTTTCTCGAGGAGCAAATTCATCACCGAAGGAGCAATTGTCTGTCCACCATCTGGAGAGAGGTGGCGCTGCTGCGAGACGCGCTCAGCAAGCAGTTCGGGAGTGCAGTACCGGTGCTCGGCGGAGAGAAGCGACTTGGCGGCGTAGCTACAGAGCTTGGCTCCAGCACCTGAGCGTTATTAGGGTCTTAGCAAAATAGCACCAGAGGGGAACGGGACTCACAGGTGTATTCGGAACGGATAAAGTCCATAGAGCGGAAATCGTCGTCCGGAACACCGAGGACAGACGAAAAAAGACGACATGTGCGTTTCTTATTGGCGCCCGAGCGTCCAGCATCAGTGCGTGAATATGCCAAGTTGGACAGCGGACTGATGTAGCAGAGATCGCCAGAGGAATTACGAACGAGCTGCAGCGGGAAAATGTGCGCAACGCCACCGGCGTCCTTGTTTGCACCCGCTGGTTCCGTATGAGGGTACTCGATGACTGCACCTCCATCGTGCACGTAGACGTGTGCAGCACGAGTCTCCCGAGTCAAGGGAAAGCAGTCGCCGGAGAGCTTTCGCGACGATGGATGTGCTGTGAACGAGTCGGGCAGAGCAAGTGGATAGATGGAATGCTCGAGCGAGATGACGGGGGCGCGCACGCAAGGAGCAGGAGTATTATCGCCAGAACCAGAAGGGCCGGTGCGGGCAGGCGGATTATCAGGAAATAAGAGAGAGAATGCGTCGAGAGTGTCAAGATTATAGGGAGCGTCTAAGCTATTACCGGACGCGACGTCGTCGCCCATCGCGACCAGGGCTGCGAGTATCCGCAACCACCTGCCCGGGGCGACTTGCGTTCAGCAGAATGGACTCTTCATTTATACCTAGTCAGCTGCGTACAGAACGTAATTGCACAGCTCTATGCATGTAGCGATCGCGGTCGAGCGTCCGAGTCTATGTACCCCAGCATCGATGTCGCCAACTGCAAATTGCTGAAGATGATGATAATAACAGCAATAAAAACAAGTAAGACAACCAGTGCAAGAGTCGCGGTACTGGGGCGGAGGGCACTCGGTCGCTCGAACGTACTCAGGACAGACAGCAGTGTGCACCCGCTGAGTCGGTACTGCGCACAGAGCGGAACACCTGGGTGATAATAGAGCGTGGGCTAGAGTATATAAAGGCGGAGTCATGCATCAATAGCGTAGGAGCAGTCGCGGCCAGCGCAAGACGAGCGCAAGACGAGCGGCCGTTGAATCCGGTCAGCTGCACGGTCCGTGCGCTTACGGCCGTTGAATCCGTTGAGCGGCATGGTCCGTGCGCTCGCGCGAGGATGGCCGCGCACTCGCTCACGCCACACCGAGCACTGGAGGTCTGGCCCGTGCTTCTTGGCAAGCGAGTGCTCGCTGTGGCGGCAGGCAGTGCAGCTGGGGCAGCGCCGAGTGCTCACTGCAGCTCCATCAAGCCGGGCGCGCCGAGAGCCGAGTGCTCACTATCAACGTGTTCCTCCAAAACGATAGACCCCACGGCCGATTTCTGCGTTTTGACGCGGCGAGGTGGCGCCTACCATACGAGGTATCCTAAGCGAGCAGCCAGCCAATCCGGTGGCGAGTTGGCTCGCTTAGGACGTCCGGATCAGCTGTTCCGACGTAGTTCACTTTTTTCGGAAGGGGTCTATCGTTATGAACATAGCTGGCAATGGCATGGTAGATCGACATGCTGGCCTTGTTCCGAGCATTGTATCATCTGGTATTGCTTGACCATACCCGCATCACCTTCGGATCATTGTTCGCCTTGCACTGGCATTGCCACCCGTTACCAACTTCCGGGGATTTCCCTGATGACGGAAATCGGAGCCTAAAATGTGTTTATCAGTGTCATCTCAACCGCCATGACTGCAATCGCAATGCTACTCGCGCCATCATCATTCACGACGCCATTTTTCTGTTCGCGTTAACCGACACGGCGTTATGCTGCCCGACGCCGCATGGCGCGTATAATCCGTTCAAGTCGTGCCAGTATTAGTACGCAAACTCTGCTCGCTGAGTAGTTCCGTGCGCTAACAACCTTCAGAGCGTCGTTTCCACCGCTTCAAAGATCGTCCGCGGACTATGCTGCCTACTGTACGCACTGCGCGCGCGTCGTGTTGCTCAGGAATCAGGACGCAGGAGTTTCCCGTGGCCGACGCAGTCGGCGCTCGCGTGCACATCGAAGCGCTAGCCGGCACAGCGGGCTCGTTATCGAGAAACTCTCGCTGCATCTGCTCGCTCCCAGTGCGTCGGGGGAATTTCAATTATCAGAGCTGCCGGCACGCATGCTCGAGATTATTGGATGAAACTCCGGGGCCCCGCCGCGAGCTGCATGGTGAACTTGGAACGGCCTTCGTACAGTGTGTATGCTCTGCTTTCTGTGCTGTGGACGATTCTTGTGGCACGATCTGTCGAATGATACGCTTGCAGCGGCCGTTCGTCTCGGTGCCGCGCGTGCCTTTGGCAATCTTTTGTCTCTTTTTTGCCGCGCGCGACTTGCACTGGCCTGCGGATCTGTACACGGCGCCGAATGCATCTGGATGCGCCCCCGAACGCCGCGCGTCGACTGTGATCACAAAGCGCTCTATTTTCGAAATCCTCGCCGGGACTCTTGACTTCGACTTCAGCTGCCAGGGACTTACTATCCGAGCGATGGTAAGTTCATCGCGTTTCAACAAGTAGCTGGGGCGCTACCGATACTCCGCAGCTGTTGCGTAGAAATTTAGAAGTCGCCGCAGAATATCGTTCGAAGATGCAAGCCAGGAAGCCAGAAACGTATCATTGGGCGAGTGGGGACCTACACATTCCATCAAGTACACAAGTAACGCGAATACATTCTTTAGGCAGCGCCCGCGGCGCCTTCCTCCGCGGCCATCTTGGACATCATCATCTTCATGAAGTTCTGCGCGTTGTTCTCGCCCTGGACGATGAGCATGTTCTCGTGCGACTCCTGCGCCGCCTTGCCCGCGATAACGCACATGCGCGCCTCATACTCGGCGACAGCGCCGTCGAGCGCATCCTTCCACACCGTCTCGCACGCCTTGGCGATGGCCAGCCCGAGCTCGAGCGCGTCCCACATGGCGATGTTGGCGCCCTTGCCGGCGAAATTTGTCATGAGGTTCATCGCGTCGCCGAGCAGCGTCACACCGCGGACGTGCGGCCACGTGTGCGGCGCGGGCCAGAGCTCGTACAGCCCGCGCTGGTGCAGCGTGCTGCGGTCGCTCACCTCGAACAACTGGCGCAGCCACGGCGCCCAGCTGGCGAAGTGCTCGAGGACGACGGCGAGTGCGGCCTCGCGGTCCGCGGGGAGCTTGTAGTCCTCGGCGGCCGGGAAGAAGCCGTACGCGCGGATGCGCCCGTCGCCGTTGACCTGCGCGCCGAACATCTTGCCCTCGTCCATGCTGATCACGCTGCCCTTGCCGCAGCGTGCGGCAAGCTGCGGCTGCGCGCTCGCGAGGAAGGAGACTTCCGCGACTTGGTAGCCGGTGTAGACGGGCGTCGCGGGCGAGACGAGCGCGCGGACGCGCGAGTGGCCCCCGTCGGCGCCGACGAGCAGGTCGACGGTCGTCGTTGCGCCGTTCGCGAAGGTCACCTCCCACTCGCCCGTGCCCTCGACCTGGCGCGCAGACGCGAAGGCGTGGCCCCACTTGATGCTGTCGGCGGGGGCGCCCTCGATGAGGATGCGGCGCAGGTCGCGGCGGTCGATCTCCGGGCGCGAGGGCGGCGAGTCGGGCGGCGGGACGTGGTGCATGAGCGGCTCGCCGGTGCGGTCGGTGAAGAAGAACTCTTCGCCCTCCGGCCGTGAGTACTTCTCGAACGCGGCCTGCACCAGCGCGCCGGCGCCGCGGATGGCCGCCTGGCCGGACTCCTCGTGCAGGTCGAGCATGCCGCCGAGGTACGAGCGCGAGGCCTCGCTGTCGTCGCGCTCATAGAGCGTAGCCGCGACGCCGTGGCGCGCGAGGACGTTGAGGAGCGTCAGGCCGCCGGGGCCGCCGCCAATGATGGCGATGCGAGGTGCGGAGACTACTGGCATTGTTGTTGAGTGGGATATGTGCGCTTATACTGGGTGAGGATGTGTTGAGAGGGCCTGCATGCCCGGCTTTATAGAGTGCACGGATCCACAGGGATCTGCATCCCAAACAAGAAATTGATATGCATTGCCGGTGCAGCGCCATCGCGGCTCACCAGGCTGACGCGTTTGCATTTTGACAGCGTTCCGCAGGCTCTTCGCTGCGGAACGCGCAGGCCAGCGGGGAACTCCAATAGGGAGACGCAGGCTGCGCGCCCTCGACGCGCGTGCATCTGGGATTGTTGACGCGCTGGAATAGGAGGACTTTCGGCGCCAGGACGGTAATTGATCGGCGGTTGCTTACCTCATCTGAGGATATTTCCTCGTCGAGAAAACCCCGCATGCTGCGAGCACTTCAATTGCATGGTGATGCCGAACGGCGACGTGTGCTCTCCGGCAGAGTCTCTACTGAGCTGTGCCGGTGTGATCACAGGACCAATTCAGTGAGGGGGTGAGAAGCACCTGGAATTAGCCACAAGTCGTATATGATTGAATCGTCTTTTCAGCCGATGGCGCGGAAAGAAAATGATCGGAGTAAGTGGAACATATCAACGCTGTGGTGTAGGATTGGTGATCTAAATCTATCGCAGATTGAAAACCTATATCAAGATAAGAGGGCACCATGGACACTTGACGTTGGCACAACACGATGCTATGAAGGAAAGGGAAGAGGAAATGAAAATTTAGACGCCTTCAACCCAAAGATCCCCATCCTTGTCCGCGAGGGAACCGAGGCCTGCAAAATCGAGATAACGGACGGACGAGAACGTCTCCTCGAGGAGCGTGTGCGCGACTGGTTTATGGAACTCAACGCCCATGAGGACGAGGGCCGCCCTGTCCTTTTCGGGCCGCGTGATCTGGCACAGCGCGCGACCGAGAAACGCTGCCTCTTGCGACTCAACGCACATGGTCGCATCCAGCGCGAACAGCGTACAGTCGAAGCCCTTATAAGCCATGGCATTTGGGACCCCCGAAAACCTATGGGTTATGTGAATCATGGCCTAAGAGGGCGGGTATTTGTATGTAAATTGCGATTCCGGAGGTGGCCAAACGCTCTGGCAGGCTATGGGTTATGGACGAAGAGGGCTATGGCTTATGAGGGCTTCAACTGTAATCGTTTCGAGGTTGCGGCAATGGACGTGGCTATAACTCTCCCTACCGAATGTCGGTGCAGATCGGTCGGACTCGCTATAGGATACCTGTTGGCGGTGCCACTGGTCGAGCGCGTCGAGCCAGTCGGGCGGCCACACCATCGCCGCCTGCCTCCCTTCCGATTTGAAATCGATCTGGAGGTTGCGCAGCGCGTCAAGAGTGAAACCGTCGCTTTCTAACAAACATATCAGGAAGATATTGTCCATCCGAAGATATGTGAGGTAGTGGCAAATGTCGGGCATGTCGATAATCGGACACCGGGAGCTTTCCGTCCACGCGTAGAGGCGGCACGTGCGACGCCAGTTTCGACTCGCATGTTCCGGCACGATATGAACGCTCGTGGGAATGGGCGATTCGGGAAACGTGGGATGCATGAGCCGAATGCTGAGGTTGTTGCGCGTCTTTTGTCGCCATATGGGCTCCGTCCAGTCGATAGACTCCGCCTCGTAAGAGTCGTACTCGATGATGGGAATCCCGCAGAGCTCGATTGAGCGGCCGAGAGACGGTATGAGAGAAAGCTCCATAACTTCGCCTATGACAAGCTTCTGCAGCACAATGCCGTCGAGTTTGAAACGCGGCCGCTGTGGCGAATCGATTGTGTTGAACTCGAGACGAAGGCTGCGAACGGAAGGGAAGTGGCGGGAGAAATCGATGTCTGGAAAGACATGATCGTGATAGACTTCAGCATGAGAGACTCTGGAAAATGCTGAGACACGGTCCAATCCCAAAGACACGTTGCGGAGCGTAACCCGGCGCAGTCGAGGAGCGACGCCCGAGAAGAGATCGTTGGGGACGATATATCGAACCAGTTCAGTTTCAGGATCCAAAGATAAGTAGAAGCTCTCCAAGCGTGGTGCTGGATGGCGAAGGGCGTCGCCTATGGACGGCCAAAATGATTCGCTCACCCCAAGCGAGAGAAAGACTAGTACTGGCAAAGAATCGGTGACTTGGGCAAGTATTTCGAGAATGTGTTTAGTCAGCGTCAAAGAGCTGTCGCCTGCGTCGTCTGTTGCAGAAACGTATTTAGCCGCGCTGGGTGACGCGAAAGAGAGGCTGAGGCGTAGGTCGTGGTGAAGAGTATGCCGCACAATCTCGCCCAACACGGTAAGATCTGCGTTGCAGTTTGCATCGCTGTCCCAAAAAAGCTTCCTATGTATGTAGAGGCCGGCATGCCACGCCGAGGCATAGAACGCGCGCGATACAGCTGCAGCTCGCCAAAGAGCGCTCTGGTCCAGGTACTGGAGTATCTCGCTGACGAGTTCGGCGGGTACTTGTTTTTCAGAGGCAGAAGGAGCTGATCTGCTGCTGTGCCTAAGGACCGGCGCTGGCACAGATCGTAGGCTGTCCATGGTCGAGGTAAGCGGAGAAGAACCAGTTTTGTTCCGACGTCCGAACCATCCGATACAGTATGTCCCACCACGAAAACCGTCTGCATCCGAAAGCCCTGCCTTCACTCCAGGCATGAGAGAATGTATTCACATCCGCAGCTGTGTTGAACTCCATTAAACTGGTTTGCAGTCGATATGGCCTCTGGTTGCGACTGACCTAGTATAGCCGTAGTAGTAGGTTAGCCTCCTTTGCAGACCATGTAAGACGATCGTTCCACAGTAATACAACACCTGCGTGAATTACAGTACTTGTACATCAAGTTACAAAAATAGTCGTCATCGGACCGTCCGGATACGGAGACGCGGCGAGCGCCGCAGCTGACCCGATATCTCTCGTGCCCAACGACGACGCCCACGCATCCTCTGGCGGTGATGGCAGACCTGATCACCAGCACGCTATGCTGCGTATTTGTACGTGAGCAGCTGCTCGCTCATCCACTCACGCGCGCCAGCATGGATTGGGCCCTAGTCTCTGCTGCGTCGCTCGGCACTGGCGCGCACATACCGACAGCGACGCGTGCTGTCGTATGTCCAGACGGCGTCACGACTAGCCAGGGGATCTTGTTTATGGTGACTCCGATTTTGCGCCTCACTCCATATGGGTGGACGAGCGCTGCAACGGTGTCATCAGACTGTGGACCGACATCTCTTGCTATTAAAAACGGACCAGCTCTTAGTATGCTTTCTGATCGCAGCTGGGCCGCCGAGCTTTTTTTTTACGCATCGCTACTCGCCGTGGAATCTCATATACGCTGCCCGCCGCCTTCAGCCTTCGGTAGACATCGGGCAGGCCGAAGTCTGCCACAGGTCAACCTATAGGTCAGCTATCAGCTCGTGACCCTCGGCGTGCCCACGCTAGTGTCCTGTGAAATCCAAGATTCCGAGTCTGCAATTCTATTACGAGTGCAGAAGGACCGGCGCGCCGCTGGGTCTGCCATTGTCGGCGCCCGCCTCGCTGTTGGCGGCAATTTATCCTATCTTTGGAGGTCTCCGATGAGAGCGGTCATTCTGTTCAACGCGGTCAGCGTCGAGCATGACACATATGGAGGACGACTGGCTCGGGACTCTACTCAGCTGGCAGCGTCATACGTCGCGACTGCCTGAGCCCCAGATCCGTAAGCGGTGTCTTTGGTGCACTGGGTCATGATTTGCTTGTTGCTCTGCGTCCCGCGCTGTGCTCGTTACCGAATGGCTGTATTCGATCTGGCGGCGGTCGCATCGGCGAGTGTCCCACTCATCGACTCTTGCTGCTTGTGGCTCCAGAAGAGTCCCTGGTGCGTGCCCGAGCTGCTGCATCTTTCTTCCAGGTTGAAGTATGCACCAAATCATACTGGCTGGCTTAGATCGTGCACAGTGAGCCAGCTGCAATTGTGAATTCAGCGGGCGATTATTCTCCGTCCCCATTGCGCGCGCGCACCAGCATCAGATATTTCTGGGGAAAAGGAAAGACGAGTGCAAAGGACGTTGTTCTGCAGCTAGACGACCGCACAGGACATTCTCCAGCTAGGCGAAATCTGTCGGACTGCCTACGGAGAGCGGGTTACGTGCAGGGGCTTCTGAGGGTCCAGTGGGATAGTTCTCCTGCTTCTGTGGTATATCGTGCTCAGGCCGAATTCGCACAAAGGTTGAATGCAACCAATGCTGGGCGAGCCCGTGACTGCCGACCTCGATCCGAAATCGCTGCTATCTGCCCTTCTATCAGCGATGTACACGCCATGGCTGGTTCCAGAGGCAGGTCATACCCACCGAGACAGACTGATGAGTTGTGCTCTCGGGCGATCTATGACGACTACGCCAAGAGGAGAACAGCCAGCCGTTCAGGCATGGCGTGCCAGTGGACGAGGTCTGCACTGAGCGGGCCGCTCCCTTCTTTGAAGCATGAGCGTGTGGTTCTGTGGAAAGCGCTGACTAGCTGGACTTGTTCGAACCCAGCCTCGGCAGAGAACCACTCGCTGCGAATTTGCGACAATTTGACATCCATACGGGAGATTCGCAGGATCTCGTCTCCTCAGACTGCCGCTCACCAGCTATCCAGCCCTTTATTTCGTCTTGGAATCCCACAATGGCGACTCGCAGTTGTCCTCCAGCCCATTCCTTCCCAAAATTCCCGAAGGGCCTCTGCGAATTTTCCTGCAGTCCTACACCGTCCGGGATTGTAACGGAACTGCATGAATCTTCGCAGGACACTGTCCGCGTCTGATTCGCTGTGTCTGCATCTTCGAGCGGCCTTGGCACTGTCGGAGCCCATATAGCTCTTCTCTCCGATTCGCCAGCGCCATCTATACCATCTATCGTTGAGCAGGAACTACTCGCACATCCAATGATCCACACCCCTGGGCTCTCCTTTCCAAATTCATTGGCATTCGTTGTTCGAGGTCCGAGACAGGAAACGACGCTGTTACCAGGCCCCAGCCCGGACCGGTGGCGTTGTTTGTTAATAACAATGTTATCCACTCAGTGCTGTTTGCCTGTTGGCTGTCCCCCGCGCGGCTTTGCCATTGAGGATTCCCGCTTCGAGTCTCGATGTGTTGCTGGCACTGGCAACGATTCCATCATTTGCACAAAGAAATGAATGGAGAAGGCACATCGGACGGAGTACTTCTCCGGTCCACAATCGGAATAGTAACCTGCCGCAGCGGTGTACTTGCCCTTTGCCACCCTAATCCGGGTGAGTGCTTCCCGAGGAGCAGGCCCGCTCCCCTGTAGGATGCATGATCCGCAGGTGCCCATCTGGATCTCCTTGCAATCTTGGCGCCTGCCAGTGTGCGAGATTTGCGATTCTAGATTCGAATGACGTCGGAATGCCACGAAGAATGGCCTGCTCGGGATTCCGTGTGTTGCTGTACCTTTAATGTCTCTACTGCTACACCGCCCGCGCGCTTGTAATCCTCGCGTACAGGTGTCCATGAGCTTGGGACCGGGTTCCGCCTTCCTCCACGCATTACTCCACGCGGTGTTCTGAAAAAAATTAACCTATCAGGCTGCTGCTCCCGTTGTGGCCGGGTTCCCCATGCACGCAAACTACCACGTACATCTCCTACAAATTTTGGGCTTCTCTTTCTCAACACTGCCTTGCTGGCTCGGTTCTCCAAATGAGTTAATAATAGGATCTCTTTGCCAAGGTTGCATAATCCAAACATGCAGGGGCAAACGGCCACTATTCATGGGCGCAGGAAGCACTGTGTGTGGCGATTGCAATGGGCTTGGCAAGAAGCGTATCTCTCCAACGAATACAGGACGCATGCTGTGTTTCCTGTGTGCGCCTGCTATTGCACGATTGTTTGTTTCCAGATTTGATTACTCATATTTGGGCGATTTGGCTATGACGTGGGAATCTGGGAAGGCTCCGTGATGCGGTAGGTATCCTTAACAAAGATCTTACCAGATCGGTTACACTGGGGGCATGTATCGATATACTAACTACTCAGTGTCTTAAGCAGGCCCAAAAACATTGGCAATGGGAACAGTGAGGCGCCATTGATACGTAAGACATTATTGTCACTGCTGTCGGAAGCGCGCGCGGCGGGAGCTCAGAGAGCAGAAGCCTACGCAGTCTTCCGCACTTTATATGCTCTGCATATTGATGACAGTTCCTTTCCTACGTTGTCTCTACGGGAGCGCAGCAAAAAATCCCAGGAATGGGAAGCATCTCCCACCGCCGGGGTGTGGGACATTCCGGAAGACCAGCGTAGCGCCCCGGCTTCGAGATTCACATTGTGTTAATAGTCAATTGCGACCTGGCGAGCATAGTACAAACTAGATCCGCAACAAACTTCATCACAACATCCTCGCCGGAGTTGTGTAGTCGCTTATTGTAAATGTTTACGTTAGGACGGAGGACTGCCAGTGTGCGACTGAGGCGCTAACTGACAGTTAGAAGCAATTGCGTACAACGTCTGGACACTCTCACCAACCGGTTCTACGTGCGACTCCTAGGGCAAAGAATCCGGCATTGCTATCTTCTATGATCACGTGACATCACGTGACTTGTGAAAGGCACTCAGCCCAAGAGCTATTGATCTTCACAGTTGATGCTCGGCTCATGAAATGTTTCCTTGGTGGAATGAAGGAGACGGAAATCTACAAGATGCCCACGTCTAGATCAACAACGACGCAGCAAGACGGACGTCGTATTTTTGCAGCAAATACGACGTCCAACTAAGCAGGACCTGCTGAGCCTTAAACAACTTGCATGCGTCCCACTCCAATTAAAAAGCCAAGCCTCTACGCAGGGACGACGTGCATCTGGCGTACGATACCAACCTGGGCGCTACATACGACTGTTGACGGCAGCGTCGATCCGTATTCTAGACGTCGTCCCGGGATTGCGGCGGGACCTCAGCGCTCGCTGCACAAAATAGTACGTGTGTTCTAGTATGCATCGCTGCTGATGACGTCATGTACAGCAGTGGAAACGAACCCTGATTCTCAGTCATGTCCCTGCTAAGTTACCAGCGCGTTGCGCATCCGGTGCCAACAGCTGAGGAGGTCTCCTACGTGACTCTTAGATCCTCGTGGTAATAAAGGCGCAACTACTGGCAGGCTTGAGAAGACGCTCTCTAAAACCGCTCTGACTTGGAGGCCACGAGGGTAAGATGACGCCTTCATCCTACGACTTTGTACGACTGAATCTTTCGGCACCAAGACTCTCAACGGCACTCCATTATCAGGACAGGTTTAACTGGGAGCTACGATAAAATCTCAACGTACCACGCAGGACCGTACCATTTGCGCGTCATGCTTTGGAACATCGAAGCTGGTGAATTTTTAATGCCGCGAGCAGGGGAGTCGCCTTCCCCGTGCTGTGAAGTCTGCTCTACACAAATATTAACAGCACTCCACTCCGGCACACTTTGCGAAAGGTTCGGAGCAGTCGTCAAGCGATACGCCGACATCGGCGAACTTGGGAGACTGAATTGTTCTCAGGGGCCTCGCAATGCAAGCGTCTCTGGATGTTTTTGGTAAATAGATGAAACGACGTACCAGGGGATCATCCCGCATTCGATTGTTGACCACAGAGCACATGAGGAGTCCCAATTTCTTGTTTTGTGCAAGCCCGGAGGACTGTCTTCCACTGGATGTGTCGGGTAGCAAGACTCCATGCATGGAGCGCGCGCCTGTGGAGCTTCCCTGCGTTATATGCAGGACTCTACCAGTACGGGCTCCACCTTAGCTCTTACAAGTCACATAGATTTCTGTAGGCGCGTCCAAAGTCTTGACGGGCATCGATACTTACCAGACAGTGACAACACGAAACCGCGTGTGGGCACGTGACCAAATTACTCATTCTCAGCCAGCACGGCGGCCTATCGAAGAACAGTGCAGGCCAGGTTCAGATATACACCAGCTTACTTGCAGCTTGAGAAGCGCGCGGACGGAGATGCCGCAGGCTTAACGCACGTCTGTGTGAGTTAGGTGAATGGGCGCCAAACAGGGAAGAGACTGCAAGGTGCGACCCTACCTGACTACGGCGGTACAGGAAGGGTCACTTTACCGCTCACCATCTCAGGGACAACGCCCGCCAATTGCATGGTGTTATCCCTTCCCTGGTGATACATTGATCCCGAGAGGACGCGGAGCTCGCAGAATTGTATGTATGTATGGAGATTCTCAGGAGCCTGCGCGCCAGCGCCCAGGCGCCCAGTGTTTAGAAAACCGGGGACAGGCTGCAGCCTGGCGTCGGTGTGACTGAGGCCGCAAATGCCGATGCGGGGAGTATTATACGTCGTCACGGTGTGCGAACGACGTGAGTGGCTGCAGTGCGAATGCGGAAGTGATTACGGCAGTTCTGACCGTGTTCTTGGCGCGGTGAGACCAGCATTGGGAATGATCCTCGGGGTCACGCTGCCAGTGCCACACGGCTCAGCCAGTGCTCCTCAGCCTGGTTGAGGCAAGCGAATAGAGATAAGAGGAATATGCAGCATCCAAGCGCACTTGCAGAGTCATAGCCCGCCCACTGGCGGTTTCAGTCGTACGGTTGGCGCGACACCGCAAAAGCTGAACAACGCGCGGAATTCAGTAAACCTGATCAGGCGAACGAAATCGGACACCCCACGGCGCTGATCCGCCGCCCATAAATCCATGCATTCCTTCGCGTCTTGGCGGCCAGGAATAGCACTGCGGGGGACGGGACTTGCCCAGGGTGGCGTGTGTATAGACGGAACTCGCGATCCACAAATACTGCGCGGGTGGCTCACTCGTATAGTACAGCCGTTGGTAGGACGTTTCAGACACGAGGATGAAAGAGTAAGACGAGGAGTCGCAAGCTGATGGTGCGACGAGGGCCTTGCGCTAGTTGCACATTCTCTGAGAATGGGCAGGATGGAGTCTGCAGAATGCGAAGTCGGTCCGAGCTAGAGATCTCGTGGACGGTCCGCCTCGCACCACGAGCACACCGGATAGTCAATGCCGCCACCACACCCTCCACCGACGCCTGAGACTAAATCCGCTCCCCATTCGTCCAGACAGCAACACAAGTGGCAAACGAATTGCAACTGACATGGCAGGTCTTGGCATCGTTAAACACAAACCGCACATCGTCTGACCGCCACCCGTCGCCGTCGCACCGGGATAGTTCAGGAGCGCCGGAGAAGAGAGCGACGAGCGATGACGGTGGAACGGGGGCTTGGCGGGCGGTCTTTACGCTGTTCATCGAAGCCTTGTCAATGCGGGTGCAACGGCGGTGGCTCGTCCAGATGGAGAAAAAAAATCACCGAGACCAGGCATGAGAAGAGTGCTGGAGTTCTGGAGAAGGAAAGCCTTGGCGACGGTTCCAAGAATCGGACTCGCCCGCTGAATGGAATGTAATAGAATGGAGCCCGGGCAACCGATACAGTAACAGGCTGCGGCTTCCTTGTCCCGTTGGGGATAGAAGCGTCGTGGATGTGGGACTCGGAGATGCTGCTCTGGGAACGCAAGACGCCGACTCGGTGCGCGTACAGTGGATCGCGTAACAACACCGACAGAAGATGTCTCTAGTCCCGGGCGGTTCGACGAGAGCAACGCCGCAGTGCGGCGAAGATGAGGACGCCCACGTTCAACTGCAGATCGCGACGTTGGCGCATCCACGAACGTGCGAGTCAACACGGTACACACAAGTAAGTAAAACACAACACGGCACGCACTTAGTAACCTCGGAGAGCGCTGCGGCGAGAGAAGATGGCAATGTCGGCACCCACTTAGACTGATAGCGCCGCAGCATGGGAGGAAGCAGCCAAACTTGAGACGCGAGGTAGAAGCGACGCACGCGGAGAAATGGAATTTCGTCGGCCAGAGCTTGATTCGGAATGAGTTTTCCGCCGAATCGCATGTGGGACTCGGAGCAGCCTGCGTAGCACTGACATGTGGATAGTTACATTTGCACGTCGACAGCGATGCCAAGAGGGCATGCGCCTCGGGTAGGATAGGTATGTGCGGCTCCGAGGGGCCGGGGCGCACAGCGTGATTATGACAGTGAGAGAGAGACCGTTGGCAGCACCATCATCAGCATGCAGATAGGAATTTGAAAGTTATGGCATGGCTCCGAGGAACCGGGGCGGACAGCATGGGTGGTGCCCGACGTGATGACGAAGGTCAAGGGCGCAGATGAGCACTACAATCCTGGCAGTGCGGAAACACATGCAGCGAGACGGCCGCGGCGAACAGCGGCGAGTGGTTAGTGGACGAAACACATGGTGCGACGGCGACCTGGAAGGCGACGAGGGCGGCGCGTGTGCACCACAACCCGAGCCATCACTGCATGAATGTCGCGACAACGTCCGCCGCAACAGCGACCATTGGCAGAATTCGGCAGAGAAACACATGGCTCTCGCACGCGTCGTCTCAGCGGCGCGGCTAAGCCAGTAAATGTGCTTGAATACCCCGCCGCGACAGCGACCATTGGGAAAAGGCGACAGCGAAACACATGGCTCGCGGCTAGCAGAATATCGCGCTTAATGTGCACGAACATCGGCGTCGAAACACGTGGCTCCCACCCGCATCCTCTGCGTAGTATGAAGGACGACGAGATCATATGGGCGGGTTTCGTACGGAGCACCAAGACGCGGCGCATGCGGTAACAGTGGCGGAAACGGCGAGCGGCGAGCGCATTACGCGCTTGAGCCAGGGGGCGGGCGCAATCGCAATCGGATAAGCGACGTAGACTGCCATGGCCAGTGATAGAGTGCGGCACTGTGGCTGGGCGCGAAGCTCCGCTTGCGAACTTCGGGAATGCATGCAGAGTGATCCCCAGTGAGTTGCACGCCGGCGGGGACGAAACACGTGTAACGGTGTATTGTATGGCGTAGGTTAGAATGAAAGGACGTCTGATCGCTGGAGTGAGCAGGATTTGAAGCCGGCGGGGGTGGTGAGCAAGATGCGAAGCGGAGACAGAGTAACTGAGCCCGCGTCGACGCTGCAGGATTCGAAGCACCAAGCTCGACGTCGAAACCGACGCCGACGAAACACATGTGCTGGTAGTACTGTAGATCGCTAGGTGTCGATCTGCCGTGCGCCCCAATTCATGCGCTCGAGAGTGTTGGTAGATTTCAGATGCAGGAGATGCTTGGGTGTTAGGTATTAGGCTTTGGGCGCTGGCGATATCGGCGACTCGTCAGGGGGCTGGGGAGAATTGTTGTTGTTGGTAGCTAGAGTCGCGCAGGGCCAGAGGATCGCCAGCCAGAAGAGGCGACGTCGTCTGCTACCCCAACGCGGGGATACTGTGCTGAGGGCTTGGCAACGGGCGGGCAACGGGTCATGCCATGTAGCCGGAAGCAGGAGGAATTGCAGAGAGTGCGACAAGGCATACCTATGGATATCCGGACCGGTGTGCAAAGGGGCGTGACATGTCAAGTTGCACTGTGTTGGCAGGTTGGCAGTTTGGCAGGGAGGATAGCGTGACACCCGGTGCAGCCCGGTGAAACGGGACGATCCGGGTGCAGTGGGCGTTTGAATCTTATCCGTGGAAGCAGAACAGACAGAAGCGGGGCGCGCCAAGCCCCTGCCTGGGATGGATGGAGGGGAGCCTCGGGCGTAGAGGGTATAAAGAGAGAGGGGCCGCCCGCACTGAGAGTCGTCAGTCCTCCGCCCCGGAAGCAAGCAAAGATGCTCCGTTTCGGACCCCGCCCGGTCTTGTCCTCGTTTCCGCCGCCGCCGCTGTCGCTGTCGCTGCCGCTGGCGTGCGACATCCTCGACCCGCCCACGCCGACGCCGTCGACCCCGACGCCGTCCTACGCCTCGTACCTGCCGACGCCGCCCTACACGCCCACCTACACCCCGGCCCCCGTGCGTCCGCCGCGGCTCACAGCCTCCGTGCTCATCGTTGCTGACAACCACGGCCAATGCAGAGAATGGCCTCGTCGCTGTTCACGCCGTCCGAGATGCACCAGCTGGGCTCCTTCCTGGACGTCTTCGCCTCGCCGACGACGCTCGTGCCGTCGCCGGACGCCGCGCTGGCGCGCGCCACGCGCTCGCTCGCCGGCCCCGCGCTCGACGGCGAGCTCGACCTGCGCTGGGCGACGGGCCTCAGCGACGACGACCTGCGCGCGGCCATCCGCGACGGCCAGGCCGCCAGCCTGCGCCGCGCGCACGAGGACCAGATCGTCCGGAGCGCGCTCGCCAGCACCGTCACCTCGCGCCCGCTCGCCAAGGCCATGAACGAGCTCGACTCCTTTGCCTGGCCGCCGCCCGCATCCTTGCACGCACATACGCCGACGCTGCCGGTGCCCATCGCCAAGCGCCCGCTGCTCGCGGACGACGGCCAGCACCAGCCGCTCAAGAAGCGCGCGCGCACAAGCCCGACGCTGCCGTTGCCGCTTGCGCCGGAGCCCGAGAAGAAGGGCCAGAGCTCGACGTCGTCCTCGGGCGCGGGGCCGGCAAAGCCGCGCGCGGCGCTGCTGAGCGCGAGCCAGAAGAAGGCGAACCACATCCAGAGCGAGCAGAAGCGGCGCGCCAACATCCGCCGCGGGTACGACGCCCTCTGCGCCGCCGTGCCCGCGCTCATCGAGGAGTGCGCAAAGTCCAAGGGCGCGCCGCGTTCCGAGGGCCTTGTGCTCGGCAAGAGTGCGCTCATATTCGCTCTCTCCTCTGTTCACTGTCTGACGCGCTCGCAGCTATCGAACACGTGCAAGAGCTGCTGGCACGACAGGCCGCACTCCTCCAGCGGCTGAACGAAGCGCGCAGTACGCGGTCGCCCTTACCCCCCTCCTCCGGCGACCAGGCGCCGCCAAAATGGGAGCGCAAGTGGGACGGCGGGACGGGCGCCATGGACGACATGGACCAGGACGACGCCGACGAGTCCGACGACGAATAACCTGCGCCCGGACTCTTCCTCTTCCCGCCCCTGGACCCTGCCCGTTTGTTGTACATCTCGCGCTGGTTTGTGTGTAGGCTCATATGTTGGTTCGTCTGCTCTGCTCTCCTTCTTTCTCTTTCTTTGCTTTATTTGTTTTTTTCTCGTTTCTCTTTTCTGTGTTGTGCTGGAACTCTCTGAATCAATATACGAGTAAACATCTAATCTTCTCGGCGCTGGGTCGTCTGCGATCTGATCAACTCCGGCCCTGGCACTGGCAGATGCCAACTGTAGCTGTTCCTCTCGCCGTCGACGACGGAGACGCGGAACGGCCGCCGATATGTGACTAAGCATTGAGCAGGTCAGACCCTGGTGCGGTCATCTTCCATTCCTCCCTTGCCGTTCGGAGGAATTGTCATACTGTAATTACTGAGCTTCATCGTCAGCTGGCTGCTGAACTGACTGAGGACGTCCTCGGGAACTTACTGTACTGTATGACGACCCCGAATTCGAACTTGCGCGGATGGAACCACTGCGCCTTCCTTCCTTCCTTCATTCCACAATCCCGCCCGCCCGCGCCCGCCCTCAGGACCGCAGTCGGCCGACGGCACCCCGCACTCCAGAATGCATCGCTACCCCGCAGAGCAGTGCAGCTACTCGCCCCTTGCAGGCCTCGCCCGCTGGTCCAGCCCTCCAAATTGACAATCGGACAATCTGGGGTAATAGAATCTTGGATGGATGAGGGATCCCGAGTCTGTCCGATGCGCCGGGCGATCTCGGGATGCGTCAGATGCTAATAGTAAAGTGCGGGGGCGGGGGCGAGGGGGGAATCCTTTCCCCGCATTTCACCTACTGTATGGTGCCATCAGGCTCAGCTATTCCTGGCCTGACCATCGGCGAGGTTGCTGGTTACTGGTGCCTGTCACACCTCACACTCAGCTGTTTCATTTTTCTGCGTTCGCTTGACGGCCTCCGGACCGCAATTGCGCTTGTGGGATCGCTCTCTTCACTGGCACTGTTTGCGATCGCGAGGAACATGCGAACTATCCGCTGTCGTCGTCCCTCTGCTGCCCGACTGCGTACCTTGCCGCCGGATTGAATGGGAGAGGGTACCGCTCGGGTCGTTCTGTCCCGGTGCACGCGCGTCTCTCAGGCTCGCAGTACTCGAACCATTGTTTTTCGAGCTTGAGATCATACCGGTGCGAAGCGGTACAGTACACGAGCCGGCTGACCAACGTGCTGTATCGATTCAGTCAACTTTGAACTGCATTCCCAAATGGCAGCACTCTCAGCTTGTCAGCGTCGTTAAAGTGCTTCTCCTGAATCGGCTGCCAGTGGGTCCCCCCGCTGCCACTTGCACGACATACAGTACCCCGCATCGGGGAGAATCGTCGCTGCCGGTGTCCAGCTGCCACTTTCGACCCGGAGCGCTGTGGCTATTACACTGACGTTGTTATTGCCGGTTATGCTATCTCAGACAGCTGCTGCACCTTTAATACACATCGAGCGTGCTCTCTCGCTGCTTGTGTGGCACCCGTACCGCCCATCGTGGACATTACCAGTGCGGTGGCGCTGAGCCGAGCTGTCGAGCGCCATGTAGAGCATTCTGACAGTGGTACAGCGTCAAACAGTAAACGCGAAGAGTACCCTCTCCACTGGCAACATTTGATTCGTGAATCTGCACTGCCAGGGAAAGCATGGTTCTCATCGGCCATGCGGGTACTCATTCCCTCATGCTCAAGTATCGTCCTTGACATCGCACCGAGGGGGAATCGCCGCGGCCCGGGCGTTTGGCCTGGCGAAGGGGCAATGAACCTCCCGCCTCTAGGTGCTGCAAGAGGCAGATTCTGCCAGTGATGGCAGGGACGATTCTTCCGGTGTGCGACTTCCTGAGAAAGCAGTACTAGTAAGTAACAGTACTCTTGCTGGCTGATTTTCGATCACCTGCAGTATCGGTTCAGACATAAACGCTCGTGTGCTGGAGCCACTGCCACTCGCACGACGCAGCCCGCTTTGGGGGAATCGTCGCTGCCGGTGACCAGCTGCTACGTTCGACTTGGAGCGCTGAAGCTGCTACACTGAAATTGTTACTCCTGATCTCAGGCAGCTACATACACCGGCATACCGTATCTCGGGCGTCCGTGTCATCTGATCTACATATCGAGCGTGCTCTCTCGCTGCTTGTGTGGCGTGCTCAAGACAGAGTTGACATTCCATGCCGCCCATCGTGGACTTTACCAGGGAGATGGCGTGCTCTCAGCGCTGAAATGCTTTAACTCGAGAGCGCCGTGTAAATCTTGTCAATTTGGCAGTCGTACAGCGACAGTTCTGCGCAAAACGGGTAACATGATGGGCATGTCGGCTGCCACCACTTTGCTAGGCCAAACGCCGCGCCAATTCCCCCTTAGTACGACGTCAGAAACGATACTTGAGCTCAGCTTGAGCATATCTATCGTTGATTAGCTACCAGCAAAGCGTAACTCTCATTGATTATGTTACTAGCAAAGCGTAACTCTCATTGATTAACGCTGATTTACAGTAGTAGTGTGTACTCATAAATTACCGAGGATGGCATGAGACCTTCCATTGGGAGAGATGCGCGTATATCAACCAACACGCGCGCGCGAGTCTCTCCGCACAAAGTCAGAGCGCTGCAGGGTTCAGCGCTCGTGCCTAATTTCAAGTGGCGCAGCCTCCCAGCTGGTATGCACCGCGTATGCCCTTAGAGGACAGCATGTTGTGAATCGCGATCATCGCGCCAAGGCCTCAGTGCACGTGTCCTTCCACTGGCACACAGAGGCTGAACATCTGACCGTTAGAATCTCCACATCGGGATACTCAACGCTGAGGCCCTGATGCGATGGCTGCCAACCGCCGCTGAAGTTCAGCCTGCGAGCTCCAGGCGTCTCAGCGCGGGGATCCCCACGAAACAGGTTTGCCTGAGGCCTCTCGCCATCGCCCAGGTATAAGTGCTTGGCGTCCGCATTAAGCTTGCGAGTCGGATGCGATCCGTTTGAGTCGGATGCAATGCGTTTGCGGGTTGGACATTCCCACGACTTCAGGCGGCTCGCGGTATTTCCCCAGTTGACGGCGGACGGGGAACAGTCCAGCGTCCAGCGCGGCGTGCGGTGGGAACAGCGTGAGCTTTGCCGTGACGTCAGTATGAGCGCTCAGCGCTCAGTCGCTCGTGAGCACTGTTGTTTGGTTCGCCGGATCGTACTCGCATAATTTGCGCAACGAAAGAAACTGGCAGGCGGGAGACAGGACGCGCTTTCATGTCTCACGCCATGTCAGCGCTCCCAACGCAATCAAAGCCTGCTACGTCGTGGGAAATCAATGCTGAGGGTCTTGCAGTGCCTCGAAGGAAGCTATAAGCTCGAGAGACCTGGGCGTCGCAGCTATAATTCCCAACCAAGGGTAATGCTTGACGCCACAGAGGCAGTGCACCAGGCCTCCGTGTGCTTCTACCATTCACGCTGCGTGTAGAGAACCGACCTCGCTGCTCGGGAGATGCAGCGCTATTTGCTTGTCCCACATACGGCTGCACAAGTGCCTATTTCGGACCGACCACCGCATAATTCAGCAGCTCGAAGCAAGCGACGTTCCGGGCAATGTGAATCGCGAAGGTCCCGGAGCGCTGCGCTGGACTTCTGGGAGTCAAACACCCCAGGCGGGGAAGCTGGTTCCTCTTCCTCGGATTCGCTGAGGCGCCCGCTCCAAAGGATACAATGTACTGGCAGACATGTCAATGGCGGGCGGAGGACCCGGTATTCAGAAGGCTGTGAGCTATTCCCGCGAGTAGTCTGCAGCTGGGCAGGAGAGACAGGTGCGCCAGAGCGTCAAAACCATCACCGCCGCTTGACTGTTGCGTTGGCTTAGTGTATAGCCTGACTATTGCGCGTCGTGTCGAGACGATTGTTACTACGCGTATGGATTAGTAATCGCTTGAGAAGAACTGCCAACGACGCGCCCAGAGTGGCAGAGTCCATCGGTTCAGGTCATTCGCCGGCTATCATTGAATCGGGACATCGGGCGTTTGTATGGCTAAACAGCTGGGGATGAATTGGCATTTATGTGCTTGCGTTAAACATTGTTGGCCAGCCCAGATTCATGCTGCGTCGGCATTAATCGCACTGTACGTCGACGCAAGCAAATGCATGGTGATCACGCACATGAGCTTTAAGACCTTGGCATGCCTGTCTGGAGATTCAATCTGTCGCGAATGCATCGGTCGTGTCCTGAGATTCTCACGCCACAGATCCCCGTCTACGGCTGGATATGGATAATCTAATCAGGATTCAGCTGGCCAAACAAACCTGCGATTGCAGCCGCGACAACCTCGTCGAAACACAGCATGCGACCTGGATTCGTCACAAGCACGCTTCTCGCCAAGCCCGTCGACCACAGTACTACCGGCGCGCGTGAGCGTGAATAGCGGCCGCTTGCTCCTGCTTGTGAACGGGCCTCCTTGGCAGAGAGATCCTATTCTTAGCACTTGGATGCAAGGTCCGAG
Organism: Auricularia sp. M12; assembly: GCA_037042885.1. Lineage (NCBI taxonomy): Eukaryota > Fungi > Basidiomycota > Agaricomycetes > Auriculariales > Auriculariaceae > Auricularia > Auricularia sp. M12. Next base: position 251,103 of record CM073207.1, read on the forward strand.
GACTTTGACGAACGCCGTCGCAGAGTTAAAGAACTGCATGCCGACCGCGCTGGAGCTGCGCGATGTAGGTTGCCGTGTCTAAGGCGGCCGGCAACACCGGGAGCAGCAACCTAATAGGCTGATACTCAGGCTGGATTCCAGAAACGCGCATGGAGCACGAATGCGCCCGGGTCCCAAGCCAGTGGATTGTTGCATGCAGAACATTCGATATTGTCATCCTTGGGGCGTGTGCATTGTATGCAAAGGAACATTCAGGAAGCCAGTTACTCCTCGTGGAGTCTGTCAGCGCGCGCGCCGGCCTCACGCAACTAGGCAGGGCGAGATATGGACAGGCGGATCATGCACGCTGACAGCTAAGGTGGCCATAGCCATTTACCTCGTCGTGCAACCACCCGAATCAGGGGCTGTCGCCGTGCAGGTCCACCGTTACTGCAAGCGCGCAGGATGCAATAAACCGTCGGAGAAGAGGACCTTCAACATGCAGGACTCCATCGTTCCCATTCGGAGTCCTAGCCACAGACAATCGCATCCCGAAGCGAGCAACGAAGTTGCACGGACGAAGCGGCAACTGAACAGCGTGGAGTTGAAGGATAACAAAGAACGCCACTGTGGTCCGATGTAGTCCCAGGGCTTGGCGGCGTCGCCTTGCCTCTCGAATGGAAAATGGAGAAACTTTACGAGAATCCCAGGCGTGTGGCACAGGCACGAGAAAGTAGTTCCTGCACAGGAGAATTGCCACGATAGGCGAGGCTGGCGAATCGGGAGAAGGGTCCCTGCGGGCTCCGACAGTGCCAAGGCCGCTCGAAGATGCAGACACAGCGAATCAGCCGCGGACAGAGCGTTAGGAAGAATGAGCCAGTTCCGTTACAATCCCGGACGCTGGAGAGCCCTCAGAAAAATTGCAGTGGCTAGCCGGGAATTTAGCAGACAGCGAGCACCAGCCTGGGTATCATAGCTTCTGGAAAAACATGAAAGTCTGGGCGGAAAATACCAGCCACACAGCCGAACGAGAGGATGCGTTGTCGAGTAGATCTTGAGCTCGCTGGAAAGTCGTCCTGTCCGGTCTCCGAGCGCTAGTGCATGTCCGCCGTGGCAGGCTGGGTTCGAACAAACCAACCAGCCCAGCACTCTCGTTTCTACCCGTGGGCGCAAAAAGGGAATCGAGCCAGATCATCCCTTCGATATTCACACTCGCCGTCTCGATGACGGTGCCGTTGAGAAGTGAACAGCCGAGGAAGCCTCGTCCACTGGCTGTTGCCAGCGGCCCGCGAAATACCTCTGCGCTTCCTCTCTTGGCTCGTTCACTACGGCTGCCAGAAGCCGCACAGTAAGCCAGTCCGGATGGTCGACCGTACTGGCAGAGCCAAAAAAATCGATGTAGGCCTATTCAGGCGCAAGCAGCCCGTGAGTCTGTCGGCGCAGAATCGTGCCCGTGTTCAAGTGATTCTGCATCCTGCAGAACTTCGCGCTGATTTCGGGCATCCAGTGCGTCGTCTGCGTCTGCTCAACTCGAGTCAGTATCCCTGGATGCAGTTCCGCATCGTTCAGCGCCTCGACAGACCGACACCAAGCAGCCCAGAGTGGTTTGTCCGCGCTGCTGTACCGTTCGAAGACCCCCTACCTCGAAATCCCCAATGCCTGCTCAGTCAAGAGCCTTTCCATGGGTCCAACCGCCGACGTCCCCCGTCATACGGGGATGGTGCGGACTGCAGGTCAGCTCTCGTCGTCTGGCACATTACCCGTCAGCCGTTCCTCACCAGCGGTGCGCACCGACTGTATCGCCCAGGCCCAGCTCAAAGGACGCCATTCTCTTACGCGGACGACGCATCGGCACACCCACTGGCAGAGATCCTCGATCACAAGCATGCAGTATCAACACGTACGGCGATGCAACTCTGAGCCACCAGGTCGGCAGATCAAGGTCAGACGGACGGGGCGCATGAGCTCCGCCAAGTATACTGATGGGATGCAGGTGCAGAGCTCGAGGTGATACCGACGCCGGCGCCAGAGCCTCCACTCCAGCAGCGACGACCGGGACATGGCGACGAGTTCAACCAGCCGCAGCTTCCGCGGATGGGATCAGAAATGGCGCGGCGGGCCAGCCATCTGCATGCTATCCAAAAATGTGGTGACTGCCGTAAAGCTGATGGCCAGTGGAAGGGTTGCATTCAGAGTACGCCGCGACGCCCCACGTCGAGCACAGAGCGGGTTGTCCAACTTGGTCGACTATCCCCCCAAAACGAGCAACTGCTGGTGGTGTCGGCAACGGCACTCTGAGCACACATCCCGGGAGTAGCGGTGTCGTGTCTACGCGCAATAACCGCTACCTCCGGGTGTTGTCCTGAAGCCTACGCGCCGCGTCAGAACAAAGTCAGAACGACGAGCCTGTTCAAGTGCGTGCAGACCCAGGAACGCGCCTGCCAGTTGACGGAGGTGAATGCCAGTACTGCAGGACGTGTTACTTACGTATCGTACGCCGCGAGGTCGAAGTCAAGCGGGCAAGCGATCCTGGCCGGGGAACCGCTTTTACTACAAGTTGTCATCGTCGCCGAAGACACCAGCGGCAGCAGCGCCGAACAGATTATTTGCGGACGCAAAAACGTACGCTGTTGGATATGATGCGTCAGGACCGATTGGAAGCGGTAACGGAGTGGGAGGTGCACACTCTCGGTGCGGTGAGTCGAGTCGCAATCGAGCCGCTCTTGTTCTGACCGCTCGCTGGAACATCTAGATATGCGCTTTGGACCCCAGTATGCCTGTATAAGCGTTAATGTGGTAAGACTCGCCTTCTCTCGCTGTAAATGCTCCTAACAGGCCTTACGTAGGGCAAACAGGATGCCGCACGATGTATTGGGCAGTCACGGTGGGCGAGGAGCAGCATTCGAGGCCGCCATGACAAACCAAAAGATGCGCGAGGCTTAGAGTGACTCGGCCTGAAAGTAGCACGATTGCAGGGGGAGCAGCGCGATATGCGTCCAGCATCCTGGGCGGGTAATAGATCATGGCGCAGAGGGCGCAAAAGAGTGGCTCGGGTCGTCGGCTAAAGCGGCGCATACTCGTACGTACTGGCGTATTGAGCATGCATTGCGCGAGCGACGCTCTGATGTGTCACGCAGGTCGCTGCGTGGACCGGTCGTCGGTGGCGGGAGTACAAGGCGCGAACGGAACTGGCCGCGGCAGCGCCGGCAATGATTCACGCTGTTTGCCTAAAATCTTCTTTTGGCCTGTCTTGAGCATTACATGGAGCGGACATCGGCATCTTTGTGGTCCTCGCGGGAATATAAGAAAAACGATTTTTAACACGCTGAAGAACCGGCGTTCTGTCCGAAGTTCAACTGAAGATCTGAAGAACATATTTTGAAAACGATCAACTACGGCTTGTACTGGTTGCAGCCGCCTGGCAACGACAGATATCAGACGCTTTTCTATTTCTCCTTTTTTGTTGCCATGAGTTCGTCCTGGCGATCACGCTGGCGCAGCTCAGTAGAGACTCTGCCGGAGAGCCCGCGTCGCCGTTCGGCGTCACCATACAATTGAGTGTTCGCAGCATGCAGGGCTTTCTCGACGAGGAAATATCCTCAGATGAGGTAAGCAACCTCCGATCAATTACCGTCCTGGCGCCGAAAGTCCTCCTATTCCAGCGCGTCAACAATCCCAGATGCACGCGCGTCGAGGGCGCGCAGCCTGGCATATCCTTATTGGAGTTCTCCGCTGGCCTGCGCGTTCCGCAGTGAAGAGCCTGCGGAACGCTGTCAAAATGCAAACGCGTCAGCCTGGTGAGCCGCGATGGCGTTGCACCGGCAATGCATATCAATTTCTTGTTTGGGTTGCAGATCCCTGTGGATCCGTGCACTCTATAAAGCCGGACATGCAGGCCCTCTCAACACATCCTCACGCAGTATAAGCACACATATCCCTCTCAACGACAATGCCAGTAGTCTCCGCACCTCGCATCGCCATCATTGGCGGCGGCCCCGGCGGCCTGACGCTCCTCAACGTCCTCGCGCGCCACGGCGTCGCCGCCACGCTCTACGAGCGCGACGACAGCGAGGCCTCGCGCTCGTACCTCGGCGGCATGCTCGACCTGCACGAGGAGTCCGGCCAGGCGGCCATCCGCGGCGCAGGCGCGCAGGTGCAGGCCGCGTTCGAGAAGTACTCACGGCCGGAGGGCGAAGAGTTCTTCTTCACCGACCGCACCGGCGAGCCGCTCATGCACCACGTCCCACCGCCCGACTCGCCGCCCTCGCGCCCGGAGATCGACCGCCGCGACCTGCGCCGCATCCTCATCGAGGGCGCGCCCGCGGACAGCATCAAGTGGGGCCACGCCTTCGCGTCTGCGCGCCAGGTTGAGGGCACGGGCGAGTGGGAGGTGACCTTCGCGAACGGCGCGACGACGACGGTCGACCTCCTCGTCGGCGCCGATGGGGGGCACTCGCGCGTCCGCTCGCTCGTCTCTCCCGCGACGCCCGTCTACACCGGCTTCCAAGTCGCCGAAGTCTCCTTCCTCGCGAGCGCGCAGCCGCAGCTTGCCGCACGCTGCGGCAAGGGCAGCGTGATCAGCATGGACGAGCGCAAAATGTTCGGCGCGCAGGTCAACGGCGACGGGCGCATCCGCGCGTACGGCTTCTTCCCCGCCGCCGAGGACTACAAGCTCCCCGCGGACCGCGACGCCGCGCTCGCCGTCGTCCTGGGCCACTTCGCCAACTGGGCACCGTGGCTGCGCCAGCTGTTCGAGGTCTCTGACCGCAGCACGCTGCACCAGCGCGGGCTGTACGAGCTCTGGCCCGCGCCGCACACGTGGCCGCACGTCCGCGGTGTGACGCTGCTTGGCGACGCGATGAACCTCATGACGAATTTCGCCGGCAAGGGCGCCAACATCGCCATGTGGGACGCGCTCGAGCTCGGGCTGGCCATTGCCAAGGCGTGCGAGACGGGGTGGAAGGATGCGCTCGACGGCGCCGTGGCCGAGTACGAGGCGCGCATGTGCGTGATTGCGGGCAAGGCAGCGCAGGAGTCGCACGAGAACATGCTCATCGTCCAGGGCGAGAACAACGCGCAGAATTTCATGAAGATGATGATGTCTAAGATGGCCGCGGAGGAAGGCGCCCCTGGCGCTGCCTAAGAATGTATTCGCGTTACTTTGTACTTGATGGAATGTGTAGGTCCCCACTCACCAACGATACGATCTTGACTTTGTGGATTTGATACCTGTCGAGTGATATTATATTGACTGTGGAAAGTGACAAAAGTCGGCCTGTAAGGCGACACAAGTCGCGTCTCAGCCGTATGCGCAAGTAGCGTATCGGTCTGTATTCACCTGGTTTTCGGTACGATGAGCCCTGCCGTTGAGACCATTACGGGCCGTTCTATGTAGGACCATGTGCCTGAATACTACTACTACTACTACCTGTAAGGCGACACAAGTCGCGTCTACACAAAAGCCAATAAGTACAGGTGAAGCAAACAAGAAATAGTCCAAGTCCACGTACCTCAGCCGTATGCGCAAGTAGCGTATCGGTCTGAGGTACAAACTCCGTCCAGTCGGGGCCAAAAGGGGCCGGCGGCTGCGCTTGCATCCGGTGGCTGTGTCGTAAATGCCAGACACTCCAGACGGCTGGCATTAGCTGTATCAGCCTATTCCCGCACATTCTGACACCCCCACTCAAGCCAGACGGAGGCCCAACGCCTTGACAAAGCGCCAGTGCTTGTCACGGGTGAGCGGCTTAGTGAAAATGTCTGCCACCATCTCCTCGGTAGGGCAGAACTCCACACGAGCGCGACGGCGTCGAACAATGTCGTCGCGGAAGTGGTGGTACTTGCGGCGGATGTGCTTTGTCCTGGCTCGGAACTGCGGTTCCTGGGACAGGGTGATAGCGCCAGCATTGTCGCTTTTGACGACCGTAGGACCGTGCTGCTTCTGGCCAAGCTCAGCGAAGAACCGGCGAAGCCAGATCAGCTCTTGACCAACGTTGCTGAGCGCGATGTACTCGGCCTCGTGGAAGAGAGGGCAACAAGCTTTTGACGCTTGCTGCTCCAGGTAATAGCACCGTGGTTGCACATGAAGACGTAGCCAGAGGTTGAGCGCGAAGTATCTTCGTCGCCAGACCAGTCCGAGTCAGAATAGCACATGAAGCGCATTGGGCCAGTACGCTGCCTGTAGCGCAACTGCATCGTGCGCGTGCACTGGAGGTATCGCAGTGTGCGCTTGGCCACCTCCCAGTGACAAGCTCTAGGCGCGGCCGTGAAGCGCCCCAGTATTCCAACGACATAGGCAATATCGGGCCTGGTTCCCAGCATGGCGTACATCAGTGAGCCAACAACCGATGCATACGATACCTCAACGCCGTCAATAATGGCGACGGGCATCGTTCCATCATCTGAAGGGTCGTCCTTCGACAGCTTGTAGTTGTGCGCCATCGGGGTGTACGACGGCTTGCAGGTCGACATGCCGCAGCGTCTGAGGACAGTGTCGATGTACTGCGTCTGCGAGAGCGAGATGGTGCCCTTTGAGCGGTCGCGCGTGATCTTCAGTCCAAGCATGTAGGAAGCCTCGCCAAGGTCGCGCATCTTGTAGGTGGTGGCCAGCATGCTCTTCACCTTGTTCATGAACGCGCGCGAGGTTGCGGCTAGGAGGAGGTCGTCGACATAGACAACAAGAAAACAGTACTCGCCGTCGTTGTCGCGGAAGACGTAGAGGCAGGTCTCGGCGTCGAGTCTTGTGAAGCCAAGCTTTCCCAGCTCCTTGTCGAACGTCGTGTTCCATGTGCGACCGGCCTGCTTCAGACCGTAAATCGAGCGTTTCAGCCGCCAGCAGCACCCCTCAGGTATCTCGATCCCTTCAGGTGGTAGCATGTAGATCTCCTCCTCGAGGACGCCGTTCAGATAGGCAGTTGACACGTCCATTTGGTCAAGCTCCAGATTGTGCTGGGCGGCCAGGTTGACAATAAGTCGAACTGCTGCAAGGCTGGCAACAGGCGCGAAGGTTTCTTCGTAGTCGACGCCCTTCTTCTGCGTAAAGCCCCGAGCAACAATGCGACTCTTGTGGCGCTCAACGCGACCGTTGGCATCGAACTTGACCCGATTGACGACCTTGGAAGTAACGGGGCGCACACCTTCAGGAATCGGCACGACTTCGTAGACATCATTAGCGCGTAAGCTCTCCAGCTCCTCGTTGAGTGCTGGAACCCAGAGGTGGGCATCAGGGCCTTCACGCATCTCCTGCACAGTCTGTGGAACAGCGCGGTCGCTTGGTCCAGTCGCGGCAGCACCAGCGAAGAAGATGGTGTCTTCATCGTCCTCGTCAGCCCAGGCAAAACCACCCCTTGCTGCTCGTTCCTTGCGACGAGCCTCAAGTCGAGCGTTATGCTCATTGACCGTCCGCATGTAGTCGCGGTTGCGGTCATTTGGGACACGCGCTCGTGGAGGACGCCCAGCAGGCGGCACTGGCGGTGGCTGCGGTGGTGCACGCACTGGTGTAGGTCGGCTGCCTGATGGCTCTGGTGGTGGTCGCCGTGGTGCAGGCGTAGCAGGTTGCTGTGCAGCAGGCACACGTTGAGCACCTTGACGTAGTGCCTGTGGACGCGCTGATGCTGGTGGAGTAGGGCCTTCAGCTTTGCGTGGCATAGGAACAGGCAAGCGGGAAGCTCTGGGAGCAGGCTTCTGGTCTGGTTCCTCAGGTGCCCCCACTGGCGCTGCAGGAGGTGGTGGATCACCTACAACCGCCCCTTGATCATCCTCTGGTGGAGGGCCGGGTGGCGGCACATCGTCCAGTAGTTCATCGAAGCCGTCACTGTCTGAGTCAGCAACGCTGGGAGCTGCAGCTGGGGGCGCATTTCCAGGTGCAGCTGCTTCGGAAGTGGCATCGTCGGGTCGACGGCGATGGAAGATGTCGTCAGGTACAGGGTCGGCCAAGCGGTCGGCGGCCATGAGGTCTGCACGCGTTTTGCCCGACTCGTCGAACTTGACATGTCGCGAGATCACGATCTTGTGTCGGTCCACGTCCCAGAGCTTCCATCCCTTGACTCCAGGCTGATACCCAATCATAACACAGCGTCGAGCCTTCCAGCCAAACTTCCCAGTTCGATGTTTCTTGTCGACATGTGGGTAGGCTGGGCAACCAAATGGCCTGAAGTGACTTGCGTTGACACGACGGCCTGTGAGCATGGTGTGCGGAATACGTCCTCCAATACTGGACGATGGTGTGCGTGCGGTAACGTATACGGCGGTAGACATGGCGTCGGCCCAGAACATCCCGGGCAGACCAGATTCGGCGAGCATGCTGGCGGCAAGGTTGACTGTAGTCTGGTTCATGCGTTCAGCAACTCCATTTTGCTCTGGTGTATATGGAGCAGACGTCTCGTGTGCGATGCCAAGCGTTCGGAGCCACTCGCTGACGCCTCTGTTGATGAACTCGGTGCCGTTGTCTGAACGGAAAAACTCGAGCCATTCATTGGATAGCGACAGTGCGCCTACACGTTGACGGAAGTAGGCCTCGACGTCAGCCTTCCAGCGCTTCAGGATGGTGCCCGTTTCCGACTTGAGCTTCATAAAGTAGACCCAAGGCTGCTCTGTATAGTCGTCGACCAGGATAAGCCAGTAACGATAGCCCTCGCGTGATGCGGGCGTCACGGGCCCACCAATGTCGCCATGGACGAGCTGGAGAGGACGAGATGCGCGCTGGCGACCTTCGGTGTCGAAAGGCTGCTTCTTCATCTTGCCTAGTACGCAAGGTTCGCAGAACTCCGGGGTACCAGTAAGGCCGTCTACGCCTCGAAGCTGACCGTTGCGCACCATGGTCTTGAGCCGGTCGTAGCTTATGTGTCCAAGTCGCCGGTGGAGGACATTGATGTCCATGGCAGCACCAGCGAAAGGCCCGTCACGCACGCGTTCAAGGTTCAGGTCATACAGACTGCGGTGCAGCTGGCCGTCACACAGCTCCTTCTTTGTCTTGGCGTTGCTGATGACAAGTCTGCCATTGGCGAACGTGGACGCATAGCCAGCCTTGTCCAGGCGGCCGACAGAGACGAGGTTGATTGTGAAGCTGGGAACGAGTAGGGCCTTGTTGAAGCGTATGATAGCTTTCCGGCACGCGCAGTAGAGCAGGACGTCGCCAGTACCAACTGCCTCAACCGTCGAGTCGTCGCCAAAACGCACGGCCTGCGGTGGGTCAAGAGTCTTGAACGTCTTAGGATCAAAGACTGAGCGAGAGTAGAACATGTGGCTGGAGCAGCCCGAGTCGGCAATGATAGGGAAGGGAGCGAAGTCGTGGTCGTGCCCATCGTGGGCCAGAGCGTACTGTTCAACACGTTGCTTCAGCGCTACGGATACGGTGTGTACACGATCGTCCTCCGAGTCACTGTCTATCGAAGACTCCGTGGTCGCGTTGGCCCTGCCCTTCTTCTTCCGCTTTGACTTCGTGCGTTCCGGCCGGAGCTCAGGGTGCAGTTGGTAGCACTTGTCCGAGTCATGCGTATTGTTGCGGCCGTGATAATCGCAGGTGTGTGCTGGGAGTTGCTTGGAATGGCTGGGCGCAGGCTTGGCCGCTTTGAGCGCAGTGGCCTCCTCCACAGGTTCGGCGGGAGCAGGCGCAAGTCGGGTGGCTTCGGCCGTGGCTCTGGCCTCGACCGTTGCGAATGTCAGCGTCGTCTGGATGGCACCCGTTGGGCCCTTGACAGGCTGGCCGTCCTTGCCGATAACTGGAGTGGCGCTGTTGAGCACCGCAGTCAGGAAGTTCTGCCAAGCTGGTGTGGGCGGCAGCGAGGCGAGCAGCGTGTAAGCCAGGTCGTCGTCGTCCACTGGCTTGCCCATAGAGGCCAGGCGCTTCGACAAGTTGCGAATGCGAGCGAGGTGGTCCGCTATATCCGTGATGCCGTCCCATTTCAGCGAGTAGAGTTCGCGGCGAGCCTCGAAGATGCTGGCAACCGTGTTCACCGAAGTGTGCAGCTCCGTCAGCCTGGTCCACATGTCCTTCGACGTCGCGCAGTCATCAATGATGTAGAGGAGCCGGTTCGAGACATGGTTCATGATGATGCCTTTGGCCTTTCCATCGCGCGTGGCCCAGGTGTCCCGGGGTGATGGCGCTATAGCTGGCGCGTACGGTCCGGGTGTTGACGTCGGCGGCAGAGAAGACGGTGGCTCAGTTCCATCGACAATCGACCAAACAAGCGATTCGAGCAGTTTGCCACGCATGCGCATGGACCAGATGGTCCAGTTTTCAGGACCAGTGAGGACAGGGCATGACGCGTTTTCAGCAGCGGACATGGCCGGGACGTATAGTAAAAACTGTGCGCAAGCAGTATGGCGCAGAAGACCGTGAGTTGGCTGAGTCAGGCAAACGAGGGGGATTGTGAGCGCCCTCGGGGCTCATAACCTGACAAAAGTCGGCCTGTAAGGCGACACAAGTCGCGTCTCAGCCGTATGCGCAAGTAGCGTATCGGTCTGTATTCACCTGTAAGGCGACACAAGTCGCGTCTACACAAAAGCCAATAAGTACAGGTGAAGCAAACAAGAAATAGTCCAAGTCCACGTACCTCAGCCGTATGCGCAAGTAGCGTATCGGTCTGAGGTACAAACTCCGTCCAGTCGGGGCCAAAAGGGGCCGGCGGCTGCGCTTGCATCCGGTGGCTGTGTCGTAAATGCCAGACACTCCAGACGGCTGGCATTAGCTGTATCAGCCTATTCCCGCACATTCTGACAGAAAGAACCAAATTTTCAACGCGGTCCACTCTTTGCAACCGTTCATAAAGTAGAACGTGCGCCGAACTTTAGCGATCTAGCACCACAGCAGTGCGCCAGGAATTGACCCGACGACTCTATTCGTATCCTCGCGCGGCCAGTCCATTCCAGAGGTCAGACGCCAGCACATGTCGCGACGCAAGCACGGTCTTTCAACGCAGCACATCCAAACCCGACGTCCAGTAAAGCCTGAAAGTGCCAGTCTATCTGATGCGCCGCCGCCGCATCAATATCGTCAAAGTAACTTGTCCCTACATATTGCCAAACGTCCAGAAGGCAGGCTCGCAGGAACAGGAAACCAAGACCGCGCTCAAGTAACACTGAAACTACGCGTCGGCTTCGCGGTCAACGTGTGTGAAGACTAGCACCCGTCTAGATGTATCGCGAACACCAAGTTCGACGCCGCGTCCAGATGTGCGAGTAAGCCCACGGAAACTGATTACACGAGCAAGAAACAAGAAACATTGCCGAGGTCACAGGATACGTTGGTCCGAGCAGAACGACCGCTACTGTCAGTGCAGTATGCGCAAGGCGCGCAGGTCCGTTATCCATCGCACCAGAGCAATTATACCATACGATGGCCTCGAGCAGATGACCCGAAACAAAATGCCGTACGATATGCAGGCGTGAGCGACGAGAAGGCCTAGTCTAGGGTTCGCAGAAGCTAAGGCAAGATATCCTGTTCCTTTTCCTACGACGACCCCGACGAGCTATTGGCGCGACAGCTCCAGTACAGTAGGCGAAGCAACGGCGAGCAGGAGGTCTTGACTCCGACGGCGCGAAATCGAGCATTGAGCAACGTGTCAAGGCGGCGCAGCCGCGTATGTAGCCTGACAATAGACCTGCCGCGAGTGAGCAGTACTGTGATGCTCATAGAGGCGATGGCGGGAGTCAAGGGGCATCCCGGATTGCGGATGGTGATTCCATGTCACCAACCTGGCCCCGTGGGAAATCAGTGCCCGGCCATCAAGCCGACCTTTTCGGCAGCCGGTCGAGTCTCGGAATACCGAGCCGTTGCATTGGACATCGCGACTCACTGCTTCAGAACGGTTCGGTCTGCATCAGAACCAACACAAAAAGCTGAATTATAGTGAAATCAGCGGCATAGTTGAGTCTGGTACTGAACGGCCTTGTGTTCGAGCTTCCGTGCAGTCCTCGCAGCGAGGCGCCGGTGGGCGCTTCGTCGGCTTGAAAGCCAAACATTTGATTTTCCCACGGGGCCAGGTTGGTGACATGGAATCACCATCCGCAATCCGGGATGCCCCTTGGCGGGAGTACAAGAGGCGGAATCGGCCGTGTTGCAAGTTTCGGAGTCGGTTCTCCGAGATCACTCTTGTCTCCGTTCACGTCTAGCGCTCAGCATCATAAACCATATGTAATAAAAAAATCGCGCGCCCAAGATGGCCAGTGACGATTTCGTACTGCGCTGCAACCAGATAATTCCGCGCACGTCGACCGGGCATTTTAATATCGTCGAAATGTGGCAGCTGGGCCTTCGCAACGCCCGCCGTCAAGCCCTCGCCGCACGCGCTACCGGTCCGCGTGCCCAGAGTCGACGACCCCTCGCTAGAGCTATCCAGGGCGACGCGAGCGCTGGCTGGCGCCGAAGATTTGCTGAGCTTGGACACGATGGGCGAGTGGTCGCAGTCGCTCGACGCGGACGACCTGCGCGCGGTCGTTGACGATATGCGCGCCATGCGCAATAGACATATTCGTGAGATCGAGCGTGCGGACGAGGATATGCGCGTCGATGCTGCTGTCGTGCTCAAGACGATGCGCGAGCTTGGCTCCGAGCTCACGCGTCCTCCTCCAGCGCTTGAGTGGCCTCATACGGCGAAACGGCGGCCTGTCGATCCCGCTTATCAACCTACAGCATCAGCCACAGGTAATCGCACCTTCGCCGCCAGTGCCAACATCGACAGTGCCCGAGTCGTGCCCGCAACTCGCGCGCGGAGGCGGCAGCTCAGGCCCGGCCAAAAGCGCGCGAACCACGTCGTCTCCGAGCAACACCGGCGCGCGCGTATCCGTGCGGGTTGCGAAGCTTTATGTGACGTCGTGCCCGCTCTCAAGACGCTCGAACACAACTCGTTCTCGAAGCCCGAGGAGTTCGTCATCGCTGAGAGTGTGTTAAATCTTTCGCCTGTTCGAATTGCGGCTTGATGCAGTTGACCTTTTTTTATGAAAAACAGCCGTCGCACATATCAAGCGGATGCAGCTCAACCGAGCGGCGCTCCTGCAACGGCTAGGCGTGGTCCGACTTGCTCGCCCAGATGTGCCTCCATCGGGACTGCCAGAGACTGCGCTGTGGGAGAGAACGTGGGACGGTGGGACAGAAAAACTGGAAGATGATGCACCTCTTGACGACCAGGAAGTGGTTAAATAGACATATACTAATGCCATACATAATACAAGCATACATAACTGACTCGGCATACGTAATTGCGGTGTGCCTTTCAACTTGAATCTGTGCTTAGCACATGCAGATGATGACTGAGTACTGAAGACGAGTCCCTTCTTTGCCCTGGAGCTCTAGTGTGAGATTTGAGCGAGCGCAGCGAGCACAAATCGTGGTCTTGTAAAGGGGCGGCGCGGAAGCAAGCGCGAAGTCCGACTCTTTTCCTCTCGGACTCGCGCGCAGGCTCCCGCGCCTCGTCAAAGATCTTTCCCCACCCACCCAGCCCTCTTTAGCGTTCGGCGGTTGTTGGGTTGTCGGATCCCGATACCGCCTCACGCTCGAAGGCTCTTGTCGCCGCACCTCAGCGCCACGGAGTTTCAGCTCGCGTTTCTGCGTGAAACTCAGGCCGAACTCGGGCTTCAGCAGCGGGTTTGAGAAACCCCTATCTTTGGCGGCGGCTTGAGGCCTTCAACCCAAGTGGCAAATATTGAATCAGTCAGAATTGAGAATTGCATAAGCAGAGCCCCGGGCAAGAGCGCGACATCCCATACAACCGCGCACTACACGCCTAGCGATGTTTGCCGACCTCAGTAACAGCGAGGGCGAGCCGACTTCCCGCAGGCAACTGAGGCAAGTTAGAGGCAAGTGCCGCTGAGAATTTCGCTGATGGGCAGCGCCTCAGTCGACAATTCCCTAACAATGAATTTTTCTGCGATCCGACAAACACCAGTATGTTACATGTACAGAATCGTACGCCGGTTATGCAAAAATGTCCCAAATAACGGGACGACCGAGAGAGCACGCCATGATCCTCATACCGTCGGGGTGCATGACCAATGAGGTGATCAAGTCGGGCGTGCGCGCATCCATCTCCCGCACAAGGACCCCTGTGTCTGTATGCCATATGCGAAGGATCCCCCTCGCGAAAGCGACCACGCATTGCCCGGAAGGAAACACCGCAAGCCATGGCGAGAGAAGGTTGGGCCCCTCGGCGAACCGCAACCCGCGCTCGACCTGCGACGTCTTGGTGTTCCATATCCAAATGTTGCCATCGTTGCTGCCAGATACCAAACGAGTGTTGTCTGGCAGATAGCACACGTAATATACGCGGGCAGTGTGTCCTCGCAAAGTTGTCACGTGGCCTCCACTCGCAGCATCCCACACGCGGATTGAGTTGCCGTCTCCTCCAGACGCAATGCGTGTACCATCCTGGGAAAATGCGAGACAGTGTACTGGGCCAGTGTGACCCTCCAGCGGCGCTCCAATGGCTTCTCCCGTCGAGCTATCCCACAAACGAACCCTCCAGTTAGAGCTGCCAGAGGCGATGCACTTCCCGTCGGGGGAGTAGGTAAGGCACATGACGAAGCTAGGATCTTGCATGGGATCTCCAAGCGGTGTGCCCGAGCCCGTGTCCCATCGGAGAATGGCGGAATGCATGGAAGGAAAGGCGCCGGAAGGAAAGAAGCAAGGAAGGCCGGCAATCGCGAATTGCTGGCCGTCCGGCGCAATGGCTATTGCGTTAGCGCGAACATTAACGAATAAAGGCCCAACAAGTGTCTGTCTGGTGCTCGTATCCCATATCTTCACCGTGTTGTCCTCCGCCACCGTTACAGCGCGCGTGCTCCCGGGAATCCAGGCAGCGTACACAGCAGAACCTTCAGATCCGTATGACACTGGGGCTAGATATGCAATTTATATCATCACTTGGATACTTGTCCGAAAAACTACTCACGTTCCGGATTGAGAACTGCCTGGGAATGGATAGTCACAAGAGTAGTCAGGCATCCGCGGAATATGTCACAGTAACACAATCTGAACTCATACCTCGAGTTTAGCTTGCACGACTTGTATGCTCGGGCGCCCAGCTGGTTCAAACTTCCAGCATTCGAGACATATTTTCCACCAGTCATCACTGAGACCTCTAGCTGTGATGCCCTGGCCTGGTCTCGGATGAATATCTCCTGACAGAACTTTGAGGATGGCCACGCGTTGATCACATCCAGGCCAAGGATGCGTCCCTGTGAACGCCTTTGACGGAGTTGTTAAGCTTCTCTCAAAAAGATACTGTAGGTGGCTTGCGATACCTGGAGGACGACCATGCCGAAAGCCCACACGTCCGATGCGGGAGTCTTCGAGCGGACGCGACTGTCGGAGGAGGCTTCGTCCGTTAACAATTCCGGTGCCGCAAAGCGCACGGTGTTTAGTGCTCGGATAGCTGTAGACGTCGTGGCACTGTCCGCGGCCTTGTCTACCAGCGCGCTGAGGCCAAAGTCGGTCAACAGAGCCTTCTGGTCATCGGATATGAGGATATTTTCCTGGTAGTAGTAAATGTTAGCTTATGACCGCAATCCAGCCGGACCGTACACATTTGAGATCACCGTGGACGAGACCGGCCTCGTGGTGCAGAAATGCAAGGGCCTCGGCAACCTGGATAAGCTTGATACGCGTCACGGTCAGTATCGCCATATCTACGATTCGCGGATGACACACCAGTGCCTGTCTATTGACTCTAAATGGCCTGCACCGTTCGACATACTGCAACAGGTTTCCATTTGCTATGAATAACGATACGTTGATGGGCTGAAAACCGACGACGGCGGTGCCTAGGAACGGCAAAACGTAGCGGTCTACCGCTCCGAGCTTCTGGACAGCCTCTAATTCTTTGCGATAGAGGTCGCGGTAGATCTGTGATGCGATAGTATAAGCATCAGCTGATGGTATACCTATGAGCTTTCTAGAGTACAACCATACCGTACCTCGCTCTGCTCCGGGTCCAACGGCAGCCGAAACACTTTGAGCGCGACGATCGACGATTTCTTGTGCGAGCTCTTGATCCTTCCCCGCAGCACCGCGGCCGACGCGCCTTCCGCGACAGGCCTGTCAGAGAGAAGCTCAATTCTGTAGCGAACGTTGTTGTCGAATGAGGTTGCAGTGATGACGGTTCCCGCAGGGATGCCTGTTAGACAGGCGTCACGGTGAATACCTTCAAGGCAGGCTCAAGAATCTACCTTCGGCCGGACTGCGCCGCAATCGCAGCGTGCTTTCGAATGAGCCCATTCAAGATGTAGCCGCTGGTCAGAGGGTAGAGACTGGGGCGGAGGTCCAAACGCATGTTGGTCCCGGTGTCGGAGGAACGGACCGTTCACTACCGAGGTCGTCGCCAGCACAGGCAAACTTGAAGTTGAGACAAACAGACAACATTGTATCAGGAGTTCCAGATCGGTTTCAGGACATGAATGGAGGTCAAAACTTCAACTGAATATTTATTTGTAGTGCGCTGAGTGCAAGCCAAGGACGCCGGAAGCAAATCTTCAACGGTTCAATCACACAATAGCTCAGGAGCGAGCTGGCCACAAGCCGTATAAGTTGCCCGTATCTGGCCGTCAGATACAGTATATGGCTGTAGACTGTATACTATGACGGGCCGATCTGGACAAAAGCATTTTTCTTTTTCTTATGCAGCGTTCCTGCTGGCATTCCCGCGTCACATCTGCCCCGAGCGCAGGAATATCTGCGGGAATCACGCTAAAAACCTCCGTGATACGTCCTAGAAATTCGTTCCTGCAGGAAATCACGCAGGAATCACGCCTGTCGTCGCGCAAAATGCGCAGGAACGCGCAGGAATGCGCAGGAACGCGCAGCCGCCATTCCTGCGCCCATTCCTGCACATGTTCCCGCACGTCGTCCTGTGCACTGCCTTCTCATCACTCCACCTAAAATGGAAAATCCGACACATCCAAACTAAATGAAAAATCGTTCCTGCATCGCATTCCTGCACATCTTCCTGCACACGATTTACATTTAAACAGAACACTCCTTATCTCTTCCGGACCGTGAGTTCCGCCGGCATCTCAATTGAAGGATTGCTCCGACTTCACGGCATCCATCACTGCATCACCATCATATGACTTGGCCTCTCGTTCGCACCTCGCGCTCGCCCAGCGTCCCTTTATCAGTGATGACACCTCATATTCTCTCGTCATTCCCCTCTCCCCCCCGATTCCCCATTCGCTGTCCTTCCATTCCGTATCCGACGACGCCCAACCCTTACACCAATGTCCCGCGCATGCGGCTTCTGCCCGTGCCAGGAATACTGGTACGGAGGGGATCCCGTCGACCCCTCCTCCCCGAATCAGGTACGTTTACCTCATCACGCGCACGCGCGCCACGGTCCCACCATTTCCTCCCCGCTCAATTCCACATCCCAGCGTCCTCTCGGACCGACGCCCTTCAGCCTCTGCCTCCATTGTCGCCATTCTCTTATCGAGCACGGACCCATCCCTCCACGCCACCACTGCGCTCAACCTGGGTGTGACTGCCAACTATTCGTTCTTGTACGTATGCACCGCGCGCGCCGCATGTCTCGCGGCACGTCTCACTTCCTTCTCGCAGGCCAGTAGACTCCACCGCGTATTCCTATGTGTATGCCGCTGCGGTCATTCATTTGCTTCTCACCGAGACCGAGAGTGTGTTTTTCCTTCGCCCCCCGCGCTCCTACACCCTCTTACCTCGCATCCCTAGAACGCCTCATCCTGCCGTCATTCCTCCTACCACCGGCGTTTCTTCTACTGCGACCCCGTCCGTACATAATCATCCGACATATCACCCTCATCCACCTGCTGCGCCCCTCGTCTCCCCCCCCGCGTCGACCTCCGCACCGGCTGCCCCTCCCTACCAGTCTCTTGTGGCTGCTCCGTCGCCCCCACGGTCCCGCGTAGAGCCTTTCTCCTCCACTCTTCCCAGCACTCGCGTCGTCAATGAGCAACGCCTTCGCAGTGCCGCCAGACACCGGGACACTTCATCTGGCGTCGTACCCCGCGGTACCATCGGCTCTCGCGTTCCCCCACCCCAGCCCGTACACGCACTCCCCCCATCACGCGCACCAGTACCGTCGTCATCGTCTCAATCATCCGCTACACGCGCTACCTCTGCCCCATACCCCGACGCTGACTCTGAGCCTCGTCGTCGCGGTCGCCCGGCAGGCACTTCCAAGGGCTTCTCGACCAGCATCATAATCTTTCCGCTTGATGTACGTCCCTTCTCCCCTTAGTCTGCTCACCTTTGCTTACTGAAAACTCACACTGTCATGTGTTCTCAGCCGACGGTCCCTTTCCGACCGCCTCCGCCGTTTCCCTCGCTTGAAGCGCTACAATTGACGGACAGCTTCAACCATCTTACCTTTGACCCTCACCTCTACCCCACATTTCTTAACCGCATGCAGCGTCTTCATCTCGTCGCCCAACTTTCTTTATCTCCTTCGCAGACGGAACCTCCCACGCTCTATCAGTCTATCTTCTCCGCTGTTAGCGCTCATCTCGAGCTCCACGGCTTTGCCCTCCACCCTCCAGAGGCTCGGCTCCCCCGTCCGATGTGCCGTCCTTCCGCCTGCTCGTGCCTCGCAAATTCAAGGGCCAGTCCCGCACGCCTACGTCCAACGAGTCTTCGATCGACCGACAGTCCGCTCTGCATTTTGCACACAACGACGTATCACCCGATGCATTTTCTCTGTCTCACATCACACGTCAGACTGCCAGTGTCGCCCAGACCAAGCACGTTTACGTCTGTGAGTTTGCCGTTATTTTGAAAATTTCGACAATGCTCATCTTTCCTGAATGTTTGTCGTCAGGCCCGGCACAAGCGGGCTGGTTTCTTCGCGGGCCTGTTCACGGTGGGTCGCTGACCAGTCCCACTGACCTCGGCATATACTTGCCGACTTTGGATCATTACTGCTTCACTATTCGCGCGGTCGACTACTATGGCAGCCCTTCATCCCCGGAGCCAGGCATTGTCAACGGTCGTTGTAATCTGATCTGTACTCCCCTATCGGCCTCCACCGCCGGCGCAGAAGGCGGCTCTCGTCAACACGTACGTCTATTCCTTCACATCTCCGTCGTCGTAGTTGTTCATCATCTTACAATTATTAGTCTCCCATGAATCTGGACGCCGATTTTGACGCGGATGGCCCAGCTCTTCCAGATGAAATGTTATTATTCGACCCTACGTTGCAACCACGTCCTTCTACTCCCGCCCCCCCTCCCGCCCACGCGTCTATCGTTCGACCCCCTGCGTCGCAATTTGACGTCCTTCCCGACCAACTTCCGAATACCCTCTCTACCCCCTCTCGCGCCGCTGCTTCTAGTTCTCCTTCCACCCAGCGTCCGCCTCGCCCCCCTTCTATTCCCGCATCCCCGACCCTGCAAACTACTCCAGGTGACCGTTTTCTGCGACAGCTGGCTGCTCACGCCGAGGTGCGTAGTACTCAGGCTCGTCGCTCTGACTCCGCCTTTCTTACCCCGTCCCCGTGCTTGCTTAGCGGCCCGCCGCATCCACTCCCAATCTACTGCTCGATCTTTCGCCTACGCCGCCCCGTTCCGCACCGCCTGACGCTATCTCCGTGCATGGGTCCGACAGCGACCGTGACTCCGAGTCTGGCAGCGAAAATCATGACGAACAAGAGCCCCGGCTTGCAGCCACAACATATGCCGACTGGAATGTTTACCATCGCGCTCTGATCAAGCGCCTCGAAATCGCCAGGAGCGCCATCACTATCCCCAGCGACCACCGCGCACAGCTCGTGTACAACGTCGCCGGCGATGATCCCGGCGTAGGTGCTGTTATGGCTTTCTTGCTCCGGTTGCTTTCCAGTCCCATTCGCCCCTCCGACTCCTATTTTGACCTGCGCATTCAAGACGCATACAAGACCAAGACCTCGGCCATAACCTGCAAGAACATGAACATCAAGAATCTGCTTTGTGCCGAGGGCAATATTTTCCGTATGTACGTATCCGATGTCCCCGCCAGCCCAGAACCGCGATACCTTTTCAAACGCTCACACTGATCTGTTCGATTTCTTTAAATAGTCGTCGCGGCGTTGGACCTGGCCCTGAGCGCACCGTCATCACCGAGTGTCTTCAGTCCTTCGTCTCGCGTGAAGAACTCTGGCGCAGGCGCGGCAACTACTACACACCACTCAAAAATCCCTTCATCGATCCCACAGACAGCGAGAAAACGCACTCCGCGCTTGCGGTCTTGCGGCTGCGTGGTCTCTCATGCGTCTTGGCTACATTCCCTTCATCGACCCTGTTTTTCTTTTCCTCGTCCTATGCCAGCGCCTTCTTCGTCTAGACCTCAGGGACCCCACTCTTCTTGCTCACCTCGTCGACATTCCCTTCCTCGATCTTGCCGCTCGCGATGTATCGCCCGTCCTCAAACTTTGGCCGGACGACTGTTCCGAACCGATCCCTCCCCGCTCTGCTTCCTCCCACGCGCACATCCTGCATGACCGTCTACTAGATTTAAGCTGGAATCCTGTGAGCATATCCTTGCCTTACTCCATTCCTCTTCTTCCCACCTTCGCCCCTCACGCTTATGTCTCCCTTCTCTCCCAGACTGCACGACGCTCTCCTCCTCAACACAAGGCGATCGGTCATGCTCTCTTCACCTCAGCGTTGTTCGGGGTCAACCTCTCTCGTCATTCAGATCCACCCGAATGGGACGCGTTTTTCGATGGCTTCGACCTCGACATTTCCTTCCAGACGCCGCAGTCTGACGCTCACAGGCTGTCGCGTGTACGTACTTTATCTCATCCACTGTCTGTCCCTTTTCCCGTCTCATTCATGCCACCGTCTTCGTTCCCGCAGATCATTTTCCGGTTCCAGGGGGCTTCTTCTCCGTCCGCTACAGTTACTGCTCTCAAGCACCTCGTCATCGGCATATGCTGTCCTCCACCGACCGCCGACGACGTTATTCCGCGGCTACGTCTCAACAATCCAACCAAAACCAGTCACCGCTCGGTCGCTCAGCATGTCATGTTGTTGCTCGAAAACTACCTCAGAGGCCAAGGCCATCCTCCCGCGGCGATTCAACTTCTCGGTCTCTCTTCAAACTCGTACTCTCTGCGCCGCGACTTTCGTACTCTGATGTTCGTCTCCGCTGCATGCGGCGGACCGTTTTGCCGCCCGCGTCGCCTTGCCTTGCGACGACTACTATATAGAGGTGGGTGCTCCCTTATCTTCGCTGAACCTATTTCACTGTCTGACCCAACCCACCATCTCATACTAGATATTATTTTCCTCATCCTCTCCCGCTCCCCAATCCTCGTCGTCTCTCACCGATGACGTGCAGCCTTTCAAGTTCGCCACCTGTTCGCGCTCTGTCAACGTCACCATCAACGACGCTTTCACCACCATGGTTTCCGAATCCGTCGCCCTCCTGCAACCATCCGCGTCAGCTATGAGAAAACAGCCCGTTGATACCCCGTTCGATCTGTTTCTTCACTCCCAGCTCGTCTCTTCAGCACAGTCCGACACTTTCTCTTCTGAATCCACCCTTTATTCCACTCTTTAACTTATTGATCTCCTTTCGCCCCATCCTCCGCTCACTCATACGCGCGCTCGAGTCAGTCAGTCGTATATTTCTGTCTCTGAATGCCCTTCACATCTTCGTTCTAATTAGTGCTAATAACATATCTTTGCGCTGCAGTTCACGCCTCGCTATATACAGCCGGACGGTCCTTGCCCGTTCAGACGCCTCTTCAGTTCCGTTCGCAGTTCTCGTCCCAGCGGGTCCCGCTCCTTGACTCTGCATCGAACAACCGGTCGTCCCTCCGGGATGCACTCGCCGTCGAGCTCCATCAGACATTTCGCGCGCGCCACCATGTCCTTGCTCGTCGTTCCCGTCCTCTCCTCTGCCCTTTCCATACTCGCCTTCGCCGCCTGGAATCTTTTATCCAGCGCCACTGCCCGAGTCACGTACTCGTGCACGTCGCCGCCTCCTAACATCCTATCTCGCGCAAAACCGCATCGCAGCAGATGCATGAAGATCGTCTGCAGATCTTCCGTGCCTTTGTATCGCCGTGGCCTGCTGTATTCCACCCCATCCGGTAGACGAACGTTCACCTGCCCACTTCCCCACTCCACCGCTCTCCTGAAAAGGTCCGTCCAGTTGGCGCTGACGCTGCGTCCTGGTTCGTTTGCCTTCTTCCTCCTCTCGCGCTCCCTTTTCGACTCCGCGTCAGGACCGCAAGCTCGCATCACAACGTATATGCCGATGTCGCCTGCGTCCCACTCGCGGTATAACGTGCCGGTCGACGGGTCGAACGTGTACTGCCTGCGCACCGCGAGCGGCATGTACAGCGCGTTATTCACGCACTGATGCCAGACGTCGACCTCCGCCACGTCGCCTTCCTGCGGCAAGATTGGCTGCTGACGGCCGTCGACTTTGGCGCGGTGAGCCTCGCTCACTACGATGCGCTGTGCTTGGCTCCTGAACTCAAAAGGCAGCCTTGAAGCCTCCACAGCCAGCCGCACCCACAGAGCGTCTCCCACGCTCACCTTTCCGCCATCTACGTCTTTCCACAGGCGCACGGGATTGAAGTCCTCCCACGCCCAGTCCTTGAGAAACGGTTGTCCGTGTCTCCCCAACGGAATTGGAGTGTTGTACTCCTCCACGGTCCATATGAAGTGTGGCGGCCTGTGGAAGTTTGGCGTACTCAGTTCTCCAACCCGTTCCCCTTCCTTGCCCACTGCAACGCGCATCGACTCGGCCACAAAATGCAGCTGATCGTATACGGCCCGCTCAGGATCGAAGTATCCTTGCCCGCTCGCGTCTTCTGCGCTACACAGAACAACGTTGCCGAATCGTCGACCAGGCTCGCTTGACTCTGCGAACCATAAGCCGACGGTCGCCTCGTTGTCGTTGTCCGTGCCCTCTCCGCCGTCACCGCGCGCCGCCCCCTTCCAAGCAGCCCTGTTCTTGACCAGCTCTGCCCGCTGCCTCACACGCTCGGCGCGTACATTCACCTGCCACGCGGGTTCAGTGCTACACATCTTCCCCATGTCATACTCACCGGTCGACCGCTTTCACCGCCCCGTCTGTCGTCGTCTGCCCATTCGCCTCGCGTTGCGACATCCGCTGGCGTGCACCCGACACACCGGACGACATTGCATTCCAACTCGACGATACGTTCGCGACATTTTGCGACCGTGTGCTCGAGTCCTTTGTTGTCGTCATTCAGTCTCTTTATAGTTGCTTGCAGTTCGTCGTAGACACTGTCTTCACGCGCATGTCCTCCTGCGCAGTCCAGCGCCCTTCGATACATATTGCGTTCGTAGATACGGCCCTCGTCGAACCAGCGACTGCGTTGCGCCAACAGAAAGTCTTCGATCCCGGACAACATCGATATCGTAGGTGCGTCATGTACCGCTGCGAGCGAATCCGCGGCCTGAACGTCGTCATCTTCGTGCTCGACCAGCAGTGCGTCCTCCCTGTCATCGTCACAGTTCGACTGTGTGCCAGCCTGCCAGCCGTCGTACATCTGTTCCGTGCGCCCCTTGTACTGTCCGATTACTACTACCCGCGCTTACTCTTGCTACGGTCAGCTTACCTTGCCACCGGCGTCGTGCACGTGGCCAGTTCGAGCGCGCTTCGTATCCCGCGCGTCATTTGACCTCCACGTCGCCCCCTTGCGGTCAGATGTCCCGTCGTGCAGTCCGTCGCCCCCGCCCCGCCCATTAGTCATTTCCCACCCTATTCCCGTCGTTCTCCACGTACCTGCAGCGCGCGCTTCCTTCCTCCCCCGCCCCCGTCCTCCACATCCTCTTGCTCACCTGCGTGTCCTCGCCCGACTCCCATTCTTCCCGTCTGTCTGGCTACTGTTGGTATTCTGCGTAAGCTATGCGCGTCTGTAAAATAGAACCCCTACTGTAGGCAACCGTCGCTCAGCCAGCGCTCTGCAACCCGTTCTTGCGGCGTGCCTTACTTGTCAATCGTGTTGCCCCGTAACACTGCACTCGCCTCAACTGATGGCGACCTGAAGTTGTTGCGCAGGACAGAAGGCCCACAAACTAGCAATGTTTGGCCTCATCACCTTTCCCGCCAAGGCGCCCTTACCACATCGGTCCATTCTTTTTGCGCGCCCTGCGCACATCGCACTTTCCTGCAAAAAATCGACATAATACCTCCAACGGAACCGCTCTTCATCTCCGTCACTGCTGAAGAACATCGGCTGCAAACGCTTTTTAACTCAGCTCGGCCTTCCCTTAACACTACCTTCGTCATTCTCCATGAGCTCCTCGCAGCCGGCATGCTTTAAATTGGTGCGTATTCTGCATTCCTCTTCTCCACTTGTCCATTCCGAACCTGATCGCTACATTCCATACGCGCCGACTCATTACTGTTTATCGACCGTCCGCCCTTTTTGTTTTGTTGCAGACTCCACTGTTGTGGGACCGTATATTCGACGCTCTTTGCCTCGCACAGCCTCTCCCCCGCCCTGGCCAACACCCCCGCCTTCCGCCGGCACGCGGCCCCTGTGATCCTGCGCTGTATCCTCTTGCCGCCACTTGTTGTCGTCTTCGCGCTATACTTCTCCCTCGCTTATATCAGCGTGTTCGTCTTACTCTCCACCCTTTCCAATCGATCTTCGTTATACACGCGTTTTTACTTTCATCCACCTTGACTTCGCCCTTTGCCTTTACCTCGACCCTTCATATCCCCATCGCTCCGCTTTCCTTCATGGCCGACCACCTTCACCTCGTCTGCACCCATATGCCCGCGCTCCAACATTTATATATTCTCGTTGTTTTACGCCAACACAACGAGTCAACACCATGGTGTCAATACTCCTCAGCCTTCCAGGATCTCAACCGCTTCCTTGGCACGGCACTCGCGTCTAATTTGCTGTCCGTTGGCGTCTCTTTCTCGCCTCCCACGCCACTTACAATGACTGGCGCTCCCCATCTGCTGCGCCATATGCAGTCGTGGCCCCCTCTCGCTCTCTCCCAAGGCATGCGAGCCCTCCATTTTCACCCCAACTTTCAAATACACGACTACTCCGATGCACTTCAACTTCGCCCCCTCGTCTTCCTTCCCGCCGGCGTCTCTTTGACCGAACTTCGAATCACCGCGTCCGACTTTGCTATCGCAGACCCCGCCAACTGGCATCGGGCACGCGCGTTGACTCGGCTGCGCGTCGACGCGCTTATGCACTCCGACTCGCCGCCGCTTTCCCCTCCCCAACTTACGCGCGCTCTGTCGAACGCATTCCTTGCCTGGGCATCCACCCTTCGAGTCCTCCACCTCGCTAGCATCTGCTTTGACTCAGCCTGTGCAATGGCGATCTCTCAGTTACACTCCTTGCGCCATCTCGACTTGCATCCAGACGCGCTCGATGCGTCTGGTTGCCCGGCGCTAGATCGCCCGATTCAAGACTGTGCGCACGGCGACTCCCCTGGTTCCCCACCAAATCGTCATGCGGCCCAGCACATACAGTGCCCGCGGTTGATCGCGTTGGATGGTCCCCAGTCGTCCTCCTGGACCTTCACCCTGCACGCCCACGTTTCAGAACGTCTATTGCGCCTTCTCCATGTCGCTCTCCGCAGTCTCCCGCATCTGCGCATCATGCATCTCGGCGCGGCTCATTGGAGTGTCCCCATCAGACTCGAGGACTTGATCGCATGTGGCGGTGTCATTCACCGCCTGGCTATCATATCTCCATCCTTGCGGTGGATCCAGCTTGCGCCGCATGGTACTAATCACCGCCCTCACGTTCACATTGCCGCGCACTGCCCCTGTGCCTCGCTCGACCCGTCCCGCGCTGTCTGTATCTACTGTGAGCAACAGCTCAGAAGCTGGTGTGGTTCCTGTATGCTACCTCCCTAGCCATCTCCTTTCCAGTGCAACAAATCGCCGCGTCACCGCTCAGTTTCCCTTCAATGCCGAGTGCAGACCCCGTGCACTATTTCCAACATCATCATCATCTTGTGACTCAGTGTACTTATGTCCAATTGATTACCGTCGTAGTTTCCCTTCAAGTATCCGTGCGCCCACGTGTGCGTCCAAGTCCTTCGCAACACTCACTGGCTCAAAATCGATCTTAGATGGACTTTGAACCCGTCCCCCACTCTTACCTATCGTCTGTCAGCCTGGCCGTCATCCCTCACGCCCGCTGCGACGGTCAACGCGTTTGCCCTGTACGGCGTCTTGTAAGCTGCTCCGCATGTAATCATCTACTGAGAACTGTTCCGCTCACTCATTTCCCGCGCCATCTCTCAGCCCCCCGAGCTTTGGCTCAACGTACTCTCCGTTGAAACCACGAAATACGGTCGCCTACGCCTGCTCCAGTCGTTTGTCGCCGTTTGCACACACGCACGCCGATTCGCCATACAGGCCGCATTTTCCTCGCTCCGCCTCCACGGCGTTCGTAGCTACCTACTCCAACATTTCACATCCAATATGCGTGCTCGAAACGTTGAAACCGTCTTTGACTACACCACTCGCGTGCGCATTCTCTGCGAACACCACGAGTTGCATTCTCTCTTCTTCGGCTTTTCCCCTACTTTCCCCCGTCTCTCATCACTTAGCATTGTGGCCCACCCCTTCCTCGAACCTTATCCATCCTCCGCCGATGACTGGCGAAGGCTTTCGCTCTCCCTCGAATTCATCTCGTTGCTCCGTTCCATCTCGAGTTTGCGCCATCTTTCGTTCTACCTCTTCGTCTCTCATGACTTCCAAACCAACGCCATTCTCACCCTTGGACGCCTATCCGCCTTGGAGTCTTTCCCCGACCTGTGCAGTCTGGCACTGCGCATCGGCGGTGGCGTACTCTGCACCTCAGGTACCCAAAACCCAATACGCCTACCCCGTAGCATACGCTCGTTGCGTCTCTCGGTTCAAGTCTTGCCTCTCGTCTCGTCCGACTACTGGATTGCGTCTACATCTCTCTCCGATCTTCACGTCGAAGATGAGCGTCGAATCAACCATCACCCAGACGAAACCGCCGATTCTGTCAGCCCGGTCGCACAATTCACTTCGATACTCCTTGCTGACACGCACTGGTCGTATTCGCTCTCCTCCCTGTGCATCCTTTCACTCAATCTCGACGGTCCCTCGCTGCTCGCAGTCTCCCAACTCTCCAATCTCAACCGCCTCGATTTCCATCCCGCGAGCGTCCGCCTCTCCGAAACACAGTCCGTACAATTGGCCTCTCATGTTGCCACCGCGCAGCGACATTTCAGGTCCCCCGACGAGGCACGCGTCTCTCTCAGCGGCGTGGGGCCTTACGCCGGCAGAATACAGTCTTCTCCAGGAGTAGTGGACAACTTGCTACTCCCGTTGCAATTTCTTCTTCTTCGCCTTCGTCGACTCCGCGTACTCCATTTCGCCGTCGCCATTGCCGGCTCGGATCATTCTCAATTGCTATTGATGTCCCCCGAACGTGCGCAGACGGTGCATCTCCGTCTCTTCGATGGCCTTGCGCCCTGCATCCCTCCTGATCTCTCTCTCTGGCATATCGGCATCGTCAACGACGACCCCTCCGCACTATATCTTCACCTTCCGACATGCTCACTGTGCTCCAAGTCTCCCCGGGCGTCCGTGCAATGCAATGCACCAGCCTGCAGACCCGCCTCGAGTGTCAGCGCTCCAACAGCCCGTACGATAACCCCCTGCAGGACGAGGCTTGCGCCATGTTCGATAGTGTCTCCACGTTCCCATAGAAGTCTCACTCATTCGCTTTACGTCATGTCACCTGTCTATACTCTTATGCCCAATTCACATGATACAAACCCTTTAATCCTTCCCTTGCCAGAAAGAAAACCTGGTATCATATAAGCTGCTATCTTTGAGTTGAGCGCCCGAGCGCGCATCCACCAGCGTCTCACCTCAAAACGCTGACAGCCAGCGGCTCACTTGCGCTGTCTCCGCCATAACTCTCTACAAGTCAGCGTCCTCCAAACGCTGTTCCCGCACGACTATGTCAAAACATGCGCTCAAGCCGTGTTACACAGCGCTATGTGCGTTTTGTGCGGACCCTGCTCAGCGGACGCACTGCGTGCATCAGATTTGACGACTACAAAACGCAGTTCTTCGCAGTCAACGGCGGAATTGGACAAGGTGAGCCTCTGTCGATGCTGCTATGTCTACAACGCCAACTTGCTTGACTGGGGTGACGGGAAACGGACGGTTCCGCTGGGCTTCGTTCAATCTGGCTTCCTCCCTGGTGGACGCCATTTCGCGTCGAACGCGATGGCGGCGTACGCGAATGGCCTGCAACACACAACTCACCTTGAGGTAATTGACGTTTGTACGCCTCTGAAGCGCAAACTACTTGGAAATTGCAGGAGCGAGCTCTGGAGACGAGGCAAGACAATCGACAACGTCTCAGCGGTATTCATTACACCTGTCATGCGATCCGCACTGACTGACCTTCTCGATATCATGGCAGATCTATGGCCCATTTCTGCTGCTAATCCACACAGTCTCCTATCGGTAAATCTTTTGTATGAGCAGTCTGCCGGCCGACCATCCGCTGTTTCCGTATGTTCACCGCTGCGCACGTACGGCACGTAATCTCCGACCCCTGGCCTCTGCACTTGCTTTCTCTGCATACCGACTCGATCCTGATCGCGTCCAGTACATTATCCCCTTTTGTCGCCGACCGGACTGCACGTCTGTGTTTGCCACCCACATTGCCCCGGCCCGTGCCACTGGAATTGCGGAGCCGCTAGCGTCTCCTCAAAACGAATCTCGCGTTTTCTCTGATGTTAAGTCGGGGCCGCTGTGCCTGACCTGGACGCCTGCTCATGAAGGCAATCTGCGACAAACGCCGCGGCGGACAGCGTGTTTTCAACTTGCGGCCGCCGGACCAGCTGCGACGAGCGCCAGCCTCAGTCTCCCACCGATTCTTCGCCGCAGCTTGCCACTATGTTCCTCTGCGCTAAGACAGTCGCATACTCGAACTCTCAGGCACTCTGGGCTCTGTACCACCGCTACTCTCACCTGGACTAACTCCCAACGCCGTCCACCAGTCGTCGCTTGCTGCTTCCACTACCCACAAGACACATGAGCATTATCACTCAGCTCATAACGTGCCACGTGCCGCTCAACAAGCACCTCGCCCGCATCAAGCCAGCAGACAGCTCGCTATGTCCTAGCTGTCTCGCAGCCGCCGAGTCGGTGTGGCGTTACGTTCTGGAGTTCCTGGCCAACTCCCGCGAGCGCTGGGTAATGAGGACGCGGGCATGACGTGACGGACGGTGGGCAGCTATAGACACTGCTTTACACAAACTGAGGAATGCGCCGTCTGCTCCGCTGTGTGGCGAAGACCGACCTCTACACAGGGTATCATTTCCACTGAGCATTGCGTACATTCTCTCTCCCATTTACAGTACGTTCAGCGACGCACAGACGGAGCAATAAACTAGTTCTCAATCACCAGACTGTCCGCCGTGAGCCTGTCGTGCGTACGTACATCCCGGCATTGCAAACGCCGTTTGGCCAGTGCCCCCCGAAGCACCTGCGACTGATTATAAAGGGGACGCCCTGATACATATCTATACCTGTAGTTTGCAAGCAATGTAATCTCACATGTACATGTCCTCATAGGCTCAGCTTCACGGACAATATATGGTCTCAAAAAGAAACAAGTCAGGGACCTCGTCCGGCACTTTGATCACGAAATGAAACAATGCGTGCAAAGTGCGTCTTCGTGCGCGAGGGGGTTTGCAACAGTTGTCTCTTCTACGGCGGTCTCCATGGACGACGAAATTTGCAGGGCGTCACACAAAGAGTTGACTCCAGTGCGCGGGCAGTTGGACTCCGAGTGACCTGGCGATCCGTTGACTCGGCGCCATGTTGCTGGTTCGAGCGCCGCCCGCAGGCATATCTGTGCCCGGCGGCAACTTCCGCATCTTGCCCTCCCTCCCGTCCCAGCCCGCCCGCACTGAGTTGTGCCGCGCGCCGACGAGAGCCTCTCGACGCTGGTGTACTGTATTGTACCTCCAGCGTCGTTGGAGTTCTGAACTGCATTGACGACACACTCCTGGAGGGTATGGGTGGGTGCAACAGCCACGCAAGCCCAGACTTCGAGTCTACGAGCGGTACCCCATCTTGGGTGCTGCACGCAACCTCGTTCACGACTCCAACCGATGTTGCCTTCGACGCGGTCTCGTAGACGAGCTCATGTCTGCAACAGTACGTACTTGATCACGATCATGTCTCTTCCACCCCTCCCACTCCTTCCTCGTCGACGGCGCGCGCTCTCTCGAGCGCCAGCGCGCCACGCACTGGCTGGTGCCGCGCGCTGGCGAGGACTCAACCGTGGTCAGACTCGTACTGGTTGGTACCTCTGACGGCGCTGTGCACTCGCTCGGCCGTCGAATCTGGATCGTCCAGCGTCAGCCGCACGCATGCGTCAACAGCTTACTGATGACATTCTAGATACCCACACGCACGATGGCAGCGCGCTCTCTGCAACGGTACGTACTTGATCACGATCATGTCTCTTCCACCTCCCACTCCTTCCTCGTCGACGGCGCGCGCTCTCTCGAGCGCCAGCGCGCCACGCACTGGCTGGTGCCGCGCGCTGGCGAGGACTCAACCGTGGTCAGACTCGTACTGGTTGGTACCTCTGACGGCGCTTTGGACTCGGCCGTCGAATCTGGATCGTCCAGCGTCAGCCGCACCCATGCGTCAACAGCTTACTGATGACATTCTAGATACCCACACGCACGATGGCAGCGCGCTCTCTGCAACGGTACGTACTTGATCACGATCATGTCTCTTCCACCCCTCCCACTCCTTCCTCGTCGACGGCGCGCGCTCTCTCGAGCGCCAGCGCGCCACGCACTGGCTGGTGCCGCGCGCTGGCGAGGACTCAACCGTGGTCAGACTCGTACTGGTTGGTACCTCTGACGGCGCTGTGCACTCGGCCGTCGAATCTGGATCGTCCAGCGTCAGCCGCACGCATGCGTCAACACCTTACTCACGATATTTCAGTTACTTCAAGACTTCAGACGTGCGAGAGAATAGATATCTGGAGTATGCAGGCGCGAGATACACCATGTATGAATCTACCCATACCATTAGTCAGGCTGCTATGTAATTCTCTCAACAATGAACCCTTTCTACGGCATCTCAGTTCCTCCCTGCGCATGCCGCATGGCCGGGTTTGATGCCCGGAAACTACTTAAACTTGCTTCGGCTTGTCTCTCGCCTTGTGAACACCCATCGACTCCTTGGCTCTTTCATCAACCTTGCCCTCTGTCTGTGTACGATGGAACAAATGGGTGCTGCTATTATTCCCGTATCGCCAACTACTACTGGGACACAGACTCTTGACCGTCCCCTGGCTGTTCCACCTCCACCTTCGCTCATGTTCCAACCATCAACCCACAACACCCGAATCGAGCGCCTCTGGTCCCAGCTCGTCGCCCGCCAGCTCGTCGCCCACCAAGCTCGAGGTGCTCATTCCCAAGCCATGTTCCAACCATCAACCCACAACACCCGAATCGAGCGCCTCTGGTCCCAGCTCGTCGCCCGCCAGCTCGTCGCCCACCAAGCTCGAGGCCGCCAGCTCGTCGCCCACCAAGCTCGAGGCCGCCAGCTCGTCGCCCACCAAGCTCGAGGTGCTGATTCCCAAGCCGATGCATGATGAACCAGAAGCCCACCGTCCGTCTTGCTCAATCCGCGCGGTCGCACCCATATAGTACGCTCTCTCTGTTCGTCTTTGCAGCACAGCACGTTCTCGCGTCAGTGCGAAAGGGCTGACCTGGGTTGATAGGTCAAATACGCATCGCAGCTTCGTAGGGGTTGGTCGTCGGTGTTTGTTCTGCTATTGCTATTCTCCGTTGCAATCGGTCACCTCACGGACAGCACCTTGTTTGTGGACCTTGATCTGTCGAATATCATGCAAATCATCATCAGAATCCTTTAGCATAGCCTCAGCAAACCCCTTTTTGCGCCGCCGCTGAATCCCGACAGTCTACTTCGCAATTTGTCACGCTCACGCTCGTTACATATTATGCGCATACACACGCCGCTGTTCCTCGCGTTATTCTTCATGCCCAGTCCCGCCCCCGTCACTGGTCTTGAGCAGCCCGAGCCGCCCGATCCCGGCATACACGACCCCGCGCCCCCTCAGACAGCCCGCGGACGTGGGCGAGGCCGCGGGCGTGCTCGAGGGGGCGCTCGCGGTTCTGCCCGCGGGGGTGCGCAATCCTCGAACGCTCCAGTCAGTTGTATTGCCCGAGACCGCCCCCGTCGTCAGATCAAGGCACCGCGACCACCGCAGGACTACTACAACGACGATGACGAGGAGCGCCTGCGCCAGAGAGTCGAGCAACAGGCCAAAAAAAGGAAACGAGCATCAGTGAATGGTGGACCTAGCGAGCAAGCGGACGACGCCAACGGCGGGATCCCTCAGGTCACGCCGTCTGTCCAGCCCGCGCTTTCCCCAAGTCACTCATCTCCGCCGCAGTCGAACCTGTCGGAGACCGCGCCTGAGCTTTGCCTCGCTGCCGCTCAACAGCGCACGTCCTCGCCAACTTTGTCCGGCGCCGTCCACGGCGGTCCTATGGCCTCCACAACCGACGCCGTCACAGACGAAGACTTATCGTCACCGACGCTGCCCGTGTTGCCTACCTTTTCTGTCCCGCATGTGGCCGCAGCACCCTTTCCTCTTGAGCCTGCCGCCCGTCCGCCCAGCGCAGCAAATCGTCCAGAGCCCATATCCCGCGCCGCCGCCGCCGCCGAGGCGCGCCGCCGCCGCCGCCGCCGCCGAGGCTCGCGCCGCCGCCGCCGCCGAGGCTCGCGCCGCCGCCGCCGGAGTCACCGGTGCCTCCGACGAGCGCGGCGCGTCAGCGTCTGCTCAGCGCGCGCAATCTGCGGTTGCGGATGTGCGCGTGGGTCAACCGCACGGCCCTGCAACGTCAGCCGGCCTTGGAGATTCGATGGACCGCAGCCCGCGTACACCATACGTCCAGTTAGCACAGTCTGTACGTGCCTACTTTAGTGCCGTTATTGTATCACTCACCAGCTTTGTTTTCAGCTACCGGCTTCTCGACCGAGTCCTCCCCCGCCCGAAGCAGAGACCGAACAGCTAGTCCGCCAGCCATCGTCTTCGATCGTCAGTGCATCCAGTTAGACTGCCTTCACTCACCCTGATGCCCTCCCAGCAGCACATCATCGTGTTTCTTTCCGCTGCCGGTTGTCTCCCTGGGCCCGACTCGTTCATTCACTCAGAGGTCTTCTTGGCGTGCTTTCCAACCGGCTCACCCTTACCCAACGTCCGCCGGATCTTGAGAATGGCGAAATGTCTGCCCGACGAATGGTCGACAGCTCGGCTCCTCGTTGAGCGTTCATTTGCGTCTTGCGGCAGCGCCAAAGTATACTCCGTCGATACGCTCATCCCCAACGACTTCCGTCTCTCAACGGAGCGCTTGACGCCGCCTGGCTCATTCACCCTGCACGGCAAACTGTCTGATCTCCTCACCTCGTCCGCTGCTCCCGTTCCATTACTATGCATCAATCCCTCTTCCCGCCTCGACCTATACCGCGCACAGTTGTGCCCCGAGACGCCACACTCGGTACCCGTTGTTCATCTCTTCATTGTGCATTTCATGTTGCGGGACCCTCACCTCGAACCGCTCGCTCTGCTTCCTTCACTACCTGTCGTTTCGACCCATACTATCGCGCCTGTCGACGATCGTGCTGTAGTCGTTGATGGCACAGAGCAGACTGCCGTCGCGTCGAGCTCAACGGTCCCGATGCACAACGAGCCCATAATTGTCGACGCGGGCCCACAAACTCCCGCCGTTCGTTCGCTTCCACTGACCCCAAGTCCCCCACACCCTCCCCCCAGTTCCACAGGTCATGCCACTTCCGCATGCACCCGCAGTAATTTCATCTGCAACAGAAGTCATCCGTCGTCACTTCCACGATGTTGTGATAGACATCGCGTACTGTATGGATCTCGCACGACCCAATCGCCGTGCCGTCCTCGCAGCAGAGGCGCCCCTTGCGCCTGACGGTTCGCCGTTCTTGTACGGAACCGCGTATGCGTCGTGGCGCATATGGGCCCACATACGGCGCATCTGTCAGTCCCTCGCGCTCGACATCTACCGTCCGACTGTCGCTCATCTCGTGCGACTTCCGGGCACAACCGTGCCCTACATGGTCACGCCGAAGCTTGTGGCCTCAGCGCTCGACGTGCCACTCGGTACATGGGGGAACCTCAAGACTCGGTTCAGGGATTTGGACGCCGTCGCTGGAAGGATTGACGCTGCTGTTGCAGCCCTTGACCCGTCCTCTGAGCGGCGCCATGACCTGCTCGCTCTTCAACATGACATCTCGTTCTACCTGGTGGACGTGAACATCCACAATCCCCGTCGTAACCCGATGGAGTATGCCCACGAGTACGCCATCCGGAACTGGCAAACAGGCGATTTCGAGGCCACCATCTCAGGGTGGATGACTCGCTAGACAGACCGCTTCTCTGCATCGCAGTAAAATGTCTACTCCTCGTC
Organism: Auricularia sp. M12; assembly: GCA_037042885.1. Classification (NCBI taxonomy): domain Eukaryota; kingdom Fungi; phylum Basidiomycota; class Agaricomycetes; order Auriculariales; family Auriculariaceae; genus Auricularia; species Auricularia sp. M12. Next base: position 285,534 of record CM073207.1, read on the forward strand.
CCGAAATAACATCGTTTCGACGACAGTGTCAGCGCGTACGAAACTTATTCCCCCCCGACGTGATCGTCTCAGCGTGCAGATGTTCAGTGTCGTAAGCTTAGCGTATAGCTCGGCCGCGGTTGCCAACGTGAACAGTTCGCCGGCATAGTACTCTGCGACACCGCCCGACAGGCCGTAGCGCGTCAGGAAACGTTGGGCAGCCGTTCGTGCAGCCAAGTTTTCGGGGTTTGCTCCAAATCTGAACGCGTTTGGTGGCTCAGGTACCATGGGGTTTCCGAGCATCATTGACACATCGCACAGCACATCTAACTCCAGGACGAAGATTGCGTCCCGTGCGATGCTGCACGCATCAACGTCAGCACGCGTTTTGCCTGAAGTTCCATTTGCAGACGCACCGCGTGGCTTCATTTGCCATGACACAGCGTCTCATGTGCCGTACGCGGACGATGGACATCGCGAGAAGAACTGCCCCTCTGATTTGGGACCACACGCGTGGGCCGAACGAGACTCGCACGCTCAGAGTTCCGTCCGACATAACGCCCTTGTAGCCGTCCACAGTTGTCCGCATTTGACCAGGGCTGTCGTGCGGTATAGCTGACGTCTCTAATGACACCACTTGAAGTACTGGCTGGGTCTGCCACACGGCCTCGTCGTCCGGTGCACAAAGCAAGATATCCAGGATGCTCGGCTGAGAGAGAGCGTCGTCAGACATCGAGATGTTGTTCTGCTGCGGGCTGACAGCATACTTCTTATATCACGGCCGGTTCATTTCATTCTCCGTGCTCTCGCTAGACTGTCAACGTGCACCAGGACTGGTTGCCAGTATCTCCTGCTCGCTCGCCATGGATACCAGCGATGTCCCGGATGTCCCGAAGGACTCAGGCACTTTCTACCTGTTCACCGAGGTCGTTTATATCGGCTTCGCTCGCACGGACACCTTGCACCCGGCCCGGGCAAAACTTACCGGTTTTCTGCACGATCTGGACCCCAGCCAAGCTCAAGTGAAGGCCCGCGGCGACCATAGGCTCGTGGAACACCCACTATGGTCGACAGCAGATCGCGGCATTGTACTGTTCGAAGGTTCGTCCCAAAATGCTGGCCCCCAAGGCATTGTGCGCGATTCACTGACCTGGCCTATCTCACCAGGTCTACGCGCTGACGGTTGCACTCGCATGTTTTTCGCACGCGACCAAATCCGCGCGCTCGTGAGCGCCGCCACGACAACGTCCGCCACAGACACAGACGTGCCCGCCTTCGAGCTCGCTGCCGGTGTCCGCGAGTTCCGTGTTAACGCGGGCGGGGAGCTATCGATCCAGGGTCCTCCTGTTGCGCGTGTTTACTCCACGCTCGCTGAATTGGCTAACATGAAGAGTGTGGGTCGACCCACCAACTACGTTCTGTTCTGCGTCTGTCGCTGGCTTTGGCTGACGATCCATCTCGCAGAAAAATCGGGCCAAGCCCGATCGTGGCCACGTCCTACACCCGCCAATCATTGCGATGCCGCCAGCTAACGTTCCAGCGACACGTGACCCAGCGCGTGCGGCACTCCAGGGCATCGAGGACGCGCGTCCGTATGCCGCCGCGCGGAGGTGCTACCTTGCCCGCCGCGGCACTTGGATCGCTGTCGACATCGAGGTCTCAATGAGAGACACTCAGCGCATCACTGAGATCGGGCTGTGCATCTGCATTCTGCCCAGCGAAGTTCCTGTCTCGTTGGACCACTTCGTCATCGCGGAGAATGCTGAGTGGCGCGACAAACCTTACCGCGCGGCAGATTTCCCTGCGTTCCTCTTCGGCCAGACAACAGATATCTCACTCGGCCAGGCGTTTACTCGTCTGCTGCAGATCATCACGGATGCCCGCTCCCGCGGCCCTCTCTTCATTTCCTGTCATGATGAGCGCATGGAACGGAAGTGAGCATAGATTGACCCTGTATGAAAGATGCTGAAGCTTACAACGACTCATTATGCGGTGCTTGCAGATACTTGGAGCGCGACGCGGGCATTCTTCCCGCACAGTCGGATGTCGCAATCATGGAACATTTTCCTCTTCCCGACGGCTTCGTTGCTTATTTCGACACGCAAGTTCTGTTCTGCGGCAAGACAGGCACGCGGTCCCCCGTCGACAACCGCGTCTCCATGCCTGGGATGATGGAGAACCTGGGTCTACGCGTGGGAAAGAAGGATCTACATAACGCCGGCAATGATGCTAAAGTTCGTACCTGCATGTCGCGGTCACCGTTTTATTGCTACGAGAGCTAACCAGGAGTCGTTGTCTGTGTTGCAGTGGACGATGGACGCTGTTCACGCGCTGCTGCGCACCGAGTAGCTTACTCCACGGACGGATCGCGCTTGCGTGTGCCAGACGTTAGATACCCGTGAAATTGGTTGTGAGGCAGTCGCGAAACACGCACCCGCTGAATAAGATATTGTGATCGTTGGGTTCCGTTATCGTCTGCTGGCTGGACAAATTGGCGCTAACGGCAGCGCGAATCGCGGAAGAACTGCTATCAGACACTTGCATATATTCTGTGAAATCACGCAGCAGCAGATAGTGATCTAGAGATCACCCAAGCCAACGAGATTGCATGTGCGTCAAGCTCTGTTGGGGTGCGCCATGGCCACATAGAGTGCGGCATCATCATGTCGGGCGGGCGCTGGGGTGCGTGACATTTCCGTCACGGGCCCCCCAAAACGTATAAAGTCAAACGTCAAGGCGGTCTCGGTTGCGCATGCGTCCTCGCCTTTGTCCTGACAGTACGCGTGGTACTTCGACATGACCTCGCGCCCGTCTATGCCTCGCCTCCCGAGGATGTCGTCCGTCACGTGTTCAAACTCGGACTAAGCACGGGCGACTTGACGCCGTGGACGCTGGTACGAGTCAACAGCGGACTGCGTATTCACATTTTCAGCATCCCACGGCTGTGGAGCTATACCTTGGTTCGTGCATACGTTGAAGTGAGTCGCGGACGTATCGCGGCTTAGGTTTCTAATCATAGTCTAGAAAATCGTCAAACGCTTCGTATCGCCAACAGCAAAAATACCTCGCACAATGGCATATACGCTTCGTGCGTATGTGATCGCATGTCTACCGGTTGAGCCCGACTTCGACGAGCTGACGAACGTTGGACTGCTCCTGCGTCTAATCGAGGACGAGCTTGCCTGGACTACTCGCGCCCGCCCAGTCGGACACAACGGTAGATTCTTCGACATGCCCTACTCGGCTATCGCGCAGTCGGCTCATGTAGCAACCGTTGTCGACGCGGTACTCGGTGCGTTACGTTTCTGGTACAGGCGTGTCTCTCTTGCCGTCTGACCTCGCACGTAGAGCGTACGACGAAGCGCGCACCATTTGGAATCGACCTCGCCGTCCACGACCTGTGCAACGTGCTGGCAGATGCTGTACGGATGCTGCATCGCACTTCGGCGGACCATGGAGCCGTTGCGTTCACTACGGTCATGAAGTGGTGGCCTTCGGGCAGCTGTCCGGGAACACGCGCGTGGATAATGGCTTTCGACGTCGATCCTTCGCCACAGCATCTCGACTTTGATGCGCTCGAAAGCGCCCTGATCACATGCGCCGGCGGTACTCACGTGCATTGGACCTGTTTCGGCTGGGTTATGCAGTGCGCGGCTGAACATCTGTTGCGCGCAGACGCTACCAATATTGCGGTCAGTACGGTATGCGCTGTCTTCATTTTTTTGCTGACCGCGAACACTAGAATATCTCGTCTGCCCTGCACACGACGGCTGACAATGTAGCGCGAGGTGCGATTCGTCCCGTCATTCCATTCGAACGCGGGAAGGTGCCCTATCTGTGTCTGCACCTGCTCGGCGTCCTTCGCGTTCTACTGTTCTGCGAGGCCCAAGCTTCTACCCTTCTGCCGTTCGCGCAGTCGATCCTTGACTGCCTCCCGAAGGAGCAACTGATCGCCCGCCACGAACATCGTTTCGCGCATCAGATGTTGAGACGCGCGGCTTGTGCGGCCATGCTGTCGCCTCTGATCCTGCCGCGCTGGGGCGAGGAGGACGGCATCGACATCGAGGTCGGGAAACGTTTCGCCAGGTACCTCCTGGCGCTGGTGCACCCCCACGCGTGTTCCAACGACGACAACGCGCCGCGCTGGTGGACAAATTACGAGTCTTGTCTGGCTCTGGCGTACGCCGCGCAAACGGCGAAGACTGCAGTCTGCAGGCACGTCAAAAAGCATCTCCTAGCGGCCTGGAGTTACGCCGAAGCTCAATGCGTGCGCGGCATGGACGACGAGAAAACCGTCAAATTCTGCACGGACAACGTCGGCATGAGCTATATCGCGACGCCGTGGCGGCTGAAGCAGCACGCGAACCCTCGCACCGATGGTATCCAGGACTACGGCATGTACCCCACCAATTTGTGGTCGGCGCGCAGTCCCGTTTGGAATGCTGTGGTGCGTTTGCGTCGTTTTCCGGTCATCTATCAGAGGGGGTGAGACATCGGCTGTAGCAAATCTATCGCATCAATGACCTTGCTGCTCGCTCGTCCGGCAAGACACCCAACCTGCGCAATCATCTCCTTCGCGCCATCAAGGCTGCACGCGCCGCCGTCAAGTATCCCTCCGACACGTGCTTCTTCAATACGTGCGCCCCCGAGGAGAAGGGCGGTAACCCGGGTTTGGACTGCTGCACTTACCGCTCATCCCGGGATCCCCTGCTGCCCTGAGCATATGGTATGGTCAATTTTGATGTATGACGTGGCGCGATGTTGTAATCAATGCGGCACTGTCGTCTTTGATGCAATCGGACCGTGTTGGTTGGGCAGACGACGTCGAAAGTACTATTGTCAAAACCGAACTTGCCGCTATACACGATGAAGTATCATGGTGACATCGAACATGGAACGATACGCAGACGTGAGAGGCCACGACAAAGCACGACATCTCGTGCCTCGCCTTAGTCTCTTTGGCGTGGAAGCCAACTGCGTCAGCTCTACTGCAGGGCACCCGGCAGTAGAACGTAGGCATCGATTGGTTCGATTGAACGCGAAGGTTCAAAGGAGCCACGAGCAGTACAAGATGTACGCTCGCCGGAACGAGGAGGGAACTGGACAAGGCGCGGTGATTGCCGGAGTCGGGCATTGGTGTCGGTTTAAGCGCCCATGCACAGGGGTCGTATGAGCACACGGCAGAGTCGCGTGGGCTCGGGCGAGAAGCCCGCATGAACGCGGTTATGGAGTGAGTAAAGACGGGGTTGTAATTCTTCGCGATTTGCAGGCTCTGAGACAAGGTGCACATCGCGAGCGGCGTCTGGAGCAGAGCAGGGCGTAAGGAATGTGCATGCAGTTCATGCCAGAAATGAAAGGGTGGGGAATGAATAGCGTCTGCAGATGTCGCTACTTGATATTTTCAAGGGCTGGGACAAGTGTTGTGGTGTGAAATGGCAACTGGTATTGTGCGAGTATGATGTGGGTATGATCCCGCGATGATGATGTTGCCTGCGGATCCGTTGAGTCGGCGCAAGACAGCGTGTCTTCGGATGCAGATGCGGTTTAGAATGCTGGAGGTACAACACAGTACACCAGCGTCGAGAGGCTCTCGTCGACGCGCGCGGCACAACTCAGTGCGGGCGGGCTGGGACGTGGGCAAAGACAGAGATTTTTCGAGCGCCGACCGCACGCATATCTGTGCCCGGCGGCAACTTCCGCATCTTGCCCTCCCTCCCGTCCCAGCCCGCCCGCACTGAGTTGTGCCGCGCGCGTCGACGAGAGCCTCTCGACGCTGGTGTACTGTGTTGTACCTCCAGCGTCGTTGGAGTTCTGAACTGCATTGACGACACACGCCTGGAGGGTATCGGTGGAAGGCAACAGCCACGCAAGCCCAGACTTCGAGTCTACGAGCGGTACCCCATCTTGGGTGCTGCACGCAACCTCGTTGACGATGTTCAACAGACAGACCAAGGCTTCAACGCGACTCCGTCTCGTATACAAGCCCACGTCTGCAACGGTACGTACTTGATCACGATCATGCCTCTTCCTCCTCCCACTACTTCCTCGTCGACGGCGCGCGCTCTCTCGAGCGCCAGCCGCGCCACGCACTGGCACTGGCTGGTGCCGCGCGCTGGCGAGGACTCAACCGTGGTCAGACTCGTACTGGTTGGTACCTCTGACGGCGCTTTGGACTCGGCCGTCGAATCTGCATCGTCCAGCGTCAGCCGCACGCATGCGTCAACACCTTACTGATAATATCATAGGTCTCGCAACGCACGACCGACGCGCTGTCAAGCCCACGTCTGCAACGACTGGCGAAGGACACAAATCTCGCCGAGCCAAACAGCCACACCCTCCGGAGTCGCACTGTAAGGTCGCAACCGCAATGCTTTGAATTCAGCTGAATGGGGATGGGGCCGACGCACACAGAGCAACTCATCATGTCATCGCACGGGTGGCTCAGCAATATTCGGGACACAACTTTTGAGGAGCGAGGTATTTGCTGAGCGCGTGCCATTCAAGCTGTCGTTGCGCTGACACGTACACCGAACATGAACAGGAGGCGGCGAGCAGTGGGCAAGGAGGGAATTGGAACGAGAGAAGTATGCCGCGGCGCAGAAGAAACAAGACGATGAGCAGGAGGCGGAGCGGCGGGAACTCGAGAAGACTCCGCCGATAGACAGGTATGGAGATAAATGGCCGCGCTCGCGCGCGCGCATGGATTGATCACTGCTACAGAGGGGCGGGCATGCCGTCGGGCTTCATGTTGTCAACAGAGAAGGAGCTCGGATTGGCGAACTTGTCCAAACTGAAGCGACCGAGGCGACTGTTGCAACCGGGAGAGGCGGTAGACCCTATTGCGGTTATTATGGGCTTTCTTAAATGCGTGGAAGTTATCCAGAAGATCGCAGGTCTCCAGAAACGGCGCACGCGCAACGTCGACGACGCGCTCGTGAAGTTGAACACTCCATGGCGGGAGCCACCCAAGTTCCCGTTCGACTATGCGCCCTGGCACGAGTGGCTGCTTCAGTCTGCCCCAGAGGGAGTTGGGCTCGAAAGTAGTTTCGAACTCGGGCCTATGCCTTTACCGCCACCATGGCGCCTGGACCAGGGCGTTCACAAGCGCGGAAGACCTGCTGAAGCATCTCGAGACGGACTGGCTTGAGGAGGCGGACCACTGGGAGCAGAAAACAAGCATCGAAATCAAGGTGGCGGTAGCGATGGCGGGTACCCTGCGGGAGAAGGAATTGCGCGAGCAGCAGGATGCAGAGTTTCGCCGGCGCCTGCCTCCGCCTCCTATACCGCTTTCTGCAGCTCCCTATGTGCTGTGGAACTCGCTGCCGCGCGAAGTATACCGCAACGATCCCCTGGCGCCCACACTTCGGCGGCACGGTTACTTCGTAGCCTACACGGTGCTGCGTGCCCCAAGACCGAACCCGAACGGCAACCTGGTTTACATACGGACGAACGTAGACTACATCCCTCCACTTCCAGCAGGCAAGACGCCGAGACGACGGACAGATGGACGATTTGGGCCCGCTGAGATGTCTAGATACGCTCAGTGGCACCAGGTCGGGAGTGGCATGCGGCGTTCATTCCGATGATGCGCAAGGACGGTATGCCGCACAAGAACGAGCACAGCAATCTGACAGGCGACATTGCTTGGTACATCCCCGACTTCATGCGGCATTTTAGGCCGTGCGGGGATGACGCGTACTACCTCTGTCCAGAACTCGTTCAAGCGCTCATCGGCGCATGGAAGACCGACTATGGGCGATTCGAGAACTTCATGAAGAAATATCCAAAGTTCGTCGGACAGCCGTTCAACGCGGTAGCACAAGCCAAACTGTCGCTCGACCTGCTGAAGCGTCATCCACTTTCGCCGCGGGACATTATCGAGGTGCTGGCGAGCTTCCAGCGTTGTATACTCGAGGTGCGAGGGTGGAACACGTACGTGCGCTGCCGTCTCTGGCTGCGCGGGTTTGAAGAGCGACTCAACAAGCCACCGATGCTACCGGCAGCGGACGCTCGAGACCCCCACGTTCGGCGTTGGACGCGCGGCGTGTTCACGGACGACATCGAGGTCGCGCAGCGCACGCGCAGTACGGCGTGCCTGTGTTTCACGTGGAAGTTGTGAACCCTGGGTTCAAGCCGCATGCGGACGATTTTGTGCCGGAAGGACCAGTATATATACCGCAGCTTCTGGAGCTGCGATACGTAAAGGAGGCGTGGAACGATATGCGCATGCTGGCGCATGTGCGGGCGGTTCAAGAGGATGTCGATCTACGAGGCGGCCAGCAGAACCCCACGCCGCACCCGATAGAAGATGATCACCCGGCGCAGCTCGATTACGGGCTGCAGCCCACTAACAACGACGTGGGGCTGGGAGACGATGTGCGGCAACAGGACGACGACATCGTGATGGGCGACGATTTCTTGCCGCCGCCCGTGCCTCCGCCGCTGTCAGTCACAGTGCCCGCTGCGCCGCCACCTCCGCCGCCGCGAGTGACAGTGACAGAACGCGCTCCGTCACCGGCGCTGCTGCCATTGGCACCGGATCCCTTACTGCCCGTCAGCTCACAGCAGCCGATAAATCGCAAAGGTACGTTTTGCTGTGAGCATAGTTGGTTTCGTATCTGATGGTCATGGAGTTGTCGACTACAGCGACGTCGATATGACAAGCATTCGCGGGGCCGTCGGGAGGGAAGAGACCAGCGGGGGGGGGAAACGCAAGCGGGACGGTAAGCACAGCTAGGCATAACAGTGCGAGACCAATATTTACACACGCGCGACTCAGCAGAGAAGGCCAAGAATCCGCGGGACTCGGGCGACAAGAAGCGCAAGACGAACAACGAGAACAAGAGAGAGCGGGATACTTCCGTGCTACAGCAGAGGTTCCCTTACAATCGGCGCCGCGACGGGCTTCCAGCGTTGCCAGAATGGTGGCCGAAGCCGTGGAATCCAGCGGCCGAGCAGGTTGGTTTGACCCTGGGTCGTGACGAAGAGCGGATGAAACAGCTGAAGGACGCGCCCGACTTCCCTGTCGACCTGAGTGCAAATCCGGGACGAGAGCTACTGATACCCATCATGGAGCACCTAGTCGGCTTCGCAGGAGAAGAGAGGAAACGCTCAAACATGATTGCGTCGTGGATAAGGCTCCGTCCGCATCGCATGCGGGTCCTGGCGACGCAGCCGGTGCGCGAAGTCACAGCGTACAACGCGAGGAATTGGCGGAACATTCTCCGGAAGGTGATTCCAGCGGAGAAGGATCTCGAGTGGGGACTTCAGCTTGGACTGCGCCAGGAGCAGGAACCCGCGCGCATTGTTGTCGATGACGACGACGAACATGAGCGGCTGGAGGTCGAGATGGCGTGTGAAGCAGCGATCTCGGAGGCGTCAGCAATGACAACCAGCGCGGCTTCATCAAGAACGGCTTCTTCTGCACCACTCTCGACAGCAGCGACGACAGAGGCTTCGCCATCAGACAGCGAGCAGGAGCACTGGGAGGACTCGGACGACGACGACATAGACATGACGCGTGTCAACCCCGATGGCTCCGCGATCGCCGTAGTCAGCCAGTACTTCGAGCCGCAAATCGGAGGGCAGCGCACGGACGACGGCGAACTGCTGGCGGTGGAGGACGAGCGCTACTTGTACGAGCCATCGGGCTGGCGATGGAAGAAGTTGGGCAACCAGCGCGGCTTACGGGAGTTCACCTGGTACGCGGAGGACGGCGCGGGCGACGACGGCGTCCTCGAGTTCAAGTTATTCGGCGCAGCCGAGCGCGAGGAGTACGAGGACTACGCGCAGTGGTGGGACTACATGGGAGGCAGGATTTTTTACTTCCTCGACCACGACGGCATTCGCAAAGGAGGTGACATCGCCGGCGAGCGATTGACGAGGCCGCTGCGCTTGTTCCACCTTGATGGGGGTCGGAGGCCCGTGTACGACTTCAATACGAAGGCGAAGCCCGTGCGCATGCGTCTCTGGCCAGCGCAGTCATGGCGAGCACCGTGAGTACGCGATCGCGGGAAAGTAGCATGCTAACGCCGGCTTGTCTAGGCTGAAGGTACCGCAAGATGCGCTGGGTGCTGTTGGGTCGCGCACTGCAACAAGAAGTTTGCTTTGCCGGACAGCGACTACGAGAAAGTGTACCCCAATGCACCGCGGCCGGGGAGCAATCCAAGGCCGCAAACTCAGGCGGCGTCGTCCACTGCCTCTGCGCCGTCCACTGCCTCTGCGCCGTCCGCGTCTTCCTCGTCAACCAGGGCATCGCAAGTACCGCCGCCCGCACCATCACCAGTGACGCCAACTTCCGTAGCGACTTCCTCTTCCTCGTCCTCGTCATCAGCGGCATCACAGCCGTCAACAATTTCCTCGTGGTCCTGCGCGCTGCCAACGTTGGCGACTACGGTCTCTGCATCGCCGACAGCAACGTCTATGTCGTCTGCGGCGCCCCAAGCTGCGCAACAGGCTGCTGCTGCCGCCGTGAGCACTCCCACACCATTGTACGACTTGCTGCAGCCGAAGGGCCCGATGTACTACAATGATCGCGAGATGCCCGCGTTCGCGGACACGCAGGACGCAAACTACTCCTGGCCGAGCGCAGCATGGAGGACACTCATTATCTGGGACATGGCGGAGCTCACATTCCGTACGGCGCTATTTGCGCTGGACGACTGTCTACGAAGAACGTACCCCTGGTGTAAGAAGTTGAACACGGAGACAGCGGTACAACGGCAGAGTATGTTGTGCGCGATCTGGGGGGATTCGTCATTCGTCCCGGACGGGCCGAGCCCTCTCACAGCGACGGACTGGCGCGCGCGGCAAGACTCCATCAGAGCGTTTTGGCGTGTAGTATCGACATGGCCACGTGCCGCCCTGCCGTCGCCGCCTGCTGTATTTGACGATGAGGCGGATTTTGTTGCTTTCGAGAAGCAGGTCTGGCATGTATATACGCAGACGTACGCGGATTACTTCTTTCGAGAGCCACCTGTCCCGATGCAGCACCCAGGAGTAGTGCCGTGGTCGGAGTAGGGACTTGTTCTGAATCGTCTCTCAATGTATGTATCATTCACGTTGCAAGGGAATCATAAGTCATTGTCATGTCACAGGGCGCGCAAGCATCGGATCGTCGCGGGAAGGGACTTATCGCGGCGGGACTGCCGGGACTGCACTGCTGATGGCAGTGCAGTGCGGGTCGCGTGATTCGTTGTTGGGCGTTTTTTTTTGCTCTCCGGTCGGGACAGTCTGTTCGCGTCCATGGACACTGCGCAAGTCGTAGACATAATCATACGCGAACATGAGCTGGTTTCTCATGACACTCGGATATACATCCAGACGCAAATCGATCACACCACCGAGGGCCAAACTATCGCCGCTCGCGCGCGCGTACTGGAACTGCTCGAGCGCGCAGAATCGGTCCGTGGCTCGCGCGTATCTAATTAATACACGAGCTCACTTGTCCTTGAAATTGTCAGCACCAAGACATTCTCACACCTACAGACGTCGCCCTTATTCGTCTGAGCTGCGCGCAGATGGTCGATGCGCTAGACTCGTACGCCAAGGATCAACGCGATCCCCCCGTGGTCCCACCGGACACGGTCGTCACTCGGGTTCTGACGGGGGGGCGTCCACGCAAGCACATCGACGAGCAATGGCTTGCTACGGCGTCTCAATTTCGCGGCCCGAAAGGTCTAGCGGAATATCTTCCAGGCGTGCACCCACGCACCATTCGCCGAGCACAACTGCGTGCTGGCATCCGGACTCCTCAGCCTGCCGTTATGATCTACAGACCGGATGGGCCTCCACAGCGCAACATACAGTCGAATGCTCGTCTGTCCTCTTCTGCTCGTAATCCGGCACAACTGGACGAACAAGTCGCGCGATTCATGAATCAATTTCAGAACCACGGACGCTCTCTCATGGAAGGTCAGGTGTTGTCGCTTGGGCAGGAATTGGGGGTAGACGTTACGAGGTCCCAGATCGCTGCATCCATGCGACGTGTTTCCGGGCTTCCTGCGCAGTTCGGTCGCCGGCCAATTGTGCGCAGAAAATACCGTGTTGGTGGACCCGGTTCCCTCTGGCATCATGACGGCCAGCATAGTGAGTTTTCTAACCGCTGTTTGGCGCCTCAATGTCGTTCGCGAATTGCTAATGTGTATGAAATTCAGGCCTCATACACTGGAAACTGGTTACTCACGCGTTCGTCGACGGCGATTCGAGACGTGTGATGGCCCTGCGCACAAGTAACAATAACCGTGCGACTACGGTTCTCGAGCTTTTCCTGGACACCACCGCCGTCTGGGGGTTTCCGAGTCGTGTGCGCGGAGATCACGGCGTCGAGAACCTTCTCGTTGCAGCGGTGCAAGAAGAGATTCGTGGCCGAAATCGCGGCTCCTATATCTGGGGCAAAAGCACACAAAACACGCGCGTGGAGCGCATGTGGGTGGACGTGGTGGTAGGCTATGTGAACAAGTGGAAAAGTTTCTTCCTGGACCTCGAGGAGAACGACGGTCTACAGCGCAACGACGAGTCTCACATTTGGCTGCTTCACTTTCTCTACCTGGATTGCATCAACGCAGACGGCATTGCGTGGGCTTGCGGGTGGACGAACACCACTTCACGCGCCTGCCACCGCACCAGCACGTGCGTGGAACTCACTTACCTTCACCGAACGAGCTGTACTTCTTTGGTGAATATGTGAACGGGATACGCACACTTCACATGGATGGTGACGGAGAGGTTCTCCCCGACGATGAGGCCATCGCCAGCTACGGAGCCGCGGACGATCACGACGACGATGCCGACGATCGCGCCGTACGTCGGTTTCAGCACGAACAAGAGGTCGATGCTGCTCACGCTGCTGAGATACCCGACGCTGAACTTCACCCAAACGGCTGGGGTCGTCCAAGGCGCATGTTCGAGGTTCGCGTTCCACCACCTACAGCACCATTTGACGAAGAGGTGGTATCCGCGCTTCGTGAGCACCTGGCCCGGTCCGTTGACCTCGCGGCTGAGACAATGCCTCTGCGCCGCCTGTGGTGGGCTGCCGCTCTTGACTATATTTCACGGCTCAGGGCAACTTAGAGGTGAATGTGTAACGGCGCGCAGGAATGAAAAGGCAATGTTTCACTGTTGCGGAGGACGCTGGTCTCGAAATGGTAGAGTACATGATTAAGAACACAATACATAAGTGAAGAAGTCAAGAAAACAGTTCAGCGATGCGAGCACTGACCTCCTGGTCAATTCCCTGCGGGAGATACAACCTGCGCAGCCGCGCCGGCGGGACGTCGTAGAAGGGATTTTCGGACGCGTCAAGCCTGCGCGCCACCATGGCGACGAGATGGTCCGTGGCGCAGTCCGGAGACATCGTGCAACCGAAGAGGTCGAGGTTTTTGAGCAGCGGGCAGAGCCAGGTCCTCCCCGTGCGGTTCCCCAAGGGCCTGCCCAAGGCGTCGCAGAGCCGACGCAGGGTGCCGTGCGTGAAGGTGACCTTGCGCAGGACGAGGGCGCCGAGGTTCGGCGCATGGACGAGCGCGGCGAGGAAAGGGTCGATGTCTGCGCTCGCGATGGTGCTCATTGTCAGCTTGCCGAGCGTGCGCCACTGGGGGAAGACGGCCGCGAGGAAGGAGACCCGGGCGGCGCTGCCCTCGGGGTAGCCGTACAGCCGCAGCGAGCGGATGCGCGGGAGGGCGGGTGGTCTGCGAAGGCGAGCAGGTCACGCGACGGGGCGGGCTTGGAATATTCGATCCGCAGGACGGGCATCGTGAGCACTACCGTGCTGGTGCGCACCGCGGACGCCACGGAGGGGTAGAGCAGCGTGAGGTCGTTGAGGTTCGGGCAGGCGGCTTGGAGCGCGGCGATGTCGTCGCGGCGGAGGTCGTGCGTCGTGATGGACGATACCAGCACGACCATCTGGGCACCGGGGAAAATCGTGCTGATCTTGGCGAACGGGTAGCAGGCGTTGATGGAGTGCAGATTCGGCGCGTGGGGGAGGAGCTGCACCGGGCCTGGCGTGGGGCGGCCGACGCGGATGTAGAGCCCGCGCAGGAGAGGAGTCGCACAGCAGAGGAGGATGAGTAGCGAGTCGTCGGGCTCGCTAAGCGTCGCCGCGTAGAACGCGAGGTACTTGCATCTGGACATCACGGGGAGCAGCGCATCGACGAGCTGGCCATCGACTGGGACAATGGGGGGGCGCGCGGAACACGCGCAGGTGGATGGGAACGTGCGCAGAGTGGGCGATCACATCGGTGGCATAGCGTATCCAGGAGTGCACATTGTCGAGGAGAATATCGTCAAGTCGGAGGTCGAGCGTGCGCCACATGGGCGCATACAAATGGCAAGCATACCTCCAGCGGCGACAGACGGCGGCCAGCAGAAACGGCTGGCGCTGGCGGTCGAAGAAGTCGCAAGGCCTGTCTGAGTTCGAGCCAGGGCCAGGCGGCCAGGAGAGCTCGATGCACCATTCAAATATGAGTCCCAGGACCTCCACCGGCGTCTTCCTGACTGGGTGCAACGGCGCTTTCGCGACCGCCAGCCGGCCAGCGGATATCTCGAGCTGCTCGGCTGCCTGACGGTCGTATTGGACGGCCATCTCCATGTCCGCCTGGGAGATGTTGGTGGCGACGTCGGCGGCTAGGAAGCGCTGCTCGGCCGCTTGGAGTAACTGGCGCGCGTGCTGCTTGCGCCTGGTAGCAACGTCGACATCGGCCTGCTCAATTTGCACGCGCGCGAGGACGAAATCGGCCTCTGCGCCGAGAGCGTAGCGGTTGGGATCTAGCGGGTCGAACGACATGTCGGGTGCGTGACGGCGCGTCGCGGGACAAGACGTTTTGTGGCAGAGGTAAGTATTGTGCGATGATGCAGGTAGTGTCGATGCAGTTCAGAACTCCAACGACGCTGGAGGTACAACACAGTACACCAGCGTCGAGAGGCTCTCGTCGGCGCGCGGCACAACTCAGTGCGAGCGGGCTGGGACGTGGGCAAAGGCAAAGGTTGTTTCGAGCGCCGACAGCAGGCATAAACGTGGGCAAAGGCAAAGGTTGTTTCGAGCGCCGACAGCAGGCATAAAGTGTTGAGTTTCCGCAGGTAAACTTAAATCCAAAAGGAAATGTCCGTGATATCTCCGTCTGGTCGCGCCGAGGTCGTGGATTGCCGAGCTGGTTTGTTTCTTTCCACCCCGTTCGTTCGTCGACGCCACGACCGCCGCTCAGGTTGCCACGTCTCACATGAAGCTCGGCGTCGAACAATAGAACGATTTTTGTAATATTGATAGCATGCACGCGGATGACAAACGAACTAAGCCTCGAAGAAATCATTGTCCTGGTCGCTGGAGATTTCGATCACCTCCATTTGACCTCACAACTGCTATTGTGAGAATATCATCCTGGAATCGTTTTAGCTGCCTGCCGATCCGTTGAATGAACGCTATTATGCGTTTTTGATCGTCAACCGGAGGCATATGTGCGCCCGGCGGCAAGCGCCGCATCTTGCCCATTCTCACGTCCCAGCGCGCCCGCACTGAGTTGTGCCGCGCGCTGACGAGAGCTTCTCGACGCTAGTGTACTGTTTTGTACCTCTAGCATCTTTGGAGTTCTGCATCGAGGACATTGGCAGCCTACCGACTGTGGAGGACATCGACTGGCGCAACAGCAGCGCAAGCCCAGAGTCCCACTTCACGAGCGGTACGTTGTATTTAGCGATGCACGCAACATCTTTGACGACGTCCAACATATCAAGGCCTCGACGCGATCTTGTAGACCGGCCCGCAACTGCGACGGTAAGTACTGTCGGTGCATTCATCACCTCATCCCCGTTGAGGGCCGCGCTCTCGAGCGCCAGTGCGCCACGCACTGGTTTGTGCGCGCGCTGGTGAGGGCTCAGCGCTAGTCAGACATGTGCTGGTTTGTACCTCTGACGACGTTGACGACTCGGCCGTCGATGTGCATCGTCCAGCAGCCTTGCTCGCATTCATGGATCGCTTACCTGCAATGTCACAGACACCCAACGCGCACGACTGGCGCACGTTCAAGCCCGCGTCTGCAACGGTACGTGTTCGTCCTGCTCATCTATCGCGCGTCACTTCGTCCTCGTGGAGCGCCGCGCTCTCGAGCGCCAGTGCGCCACGCACTGGTTTGTGCCGCGCGCTGGTGAGGGCTCAGCGCTAGTCAGACATGTGCTGGTTTGTACCTCTGACGACGTTGACGACTCGGCCGTCGATGTGCATCGTCCAGCAGCCTTGCTTGCATTCATGGATTGCTTACTTGCAATGTTATGAACACCATGACCCCCAGGGTGGTCGACATGTCCTCCTGGATCCCTCCCGTCGTCTGACGTGCATCTAAATCGGCACGGTGGTCATCGCATCCGTACTCCTAGTGTCTCGTCGTTGTCGGCTATATGTATTGGGTCGATAAACCTTCCTCTTGTGGCACTCGCGGTGTGCATCGCCGACGCCCGGCGCTCAAAGTCTATTGTCGGATTCTTTGAGCGGTCCTGGCCAGCACGCCGACCGTTAACTATGTCTGAATGTTTCCTCTGATGCTCATATATATATATAGAGAGACCTTCTGAAGTCATGACGGACTTCAAGGCGAATTGGGCTTCGCAGCTCCTCGACATCATGTACGAGAGAGAATACGATTCTCGCCTAGGGAGAGACTGCACAGTCTGTCTCGTCGGATGCGCGGAGCACACGTGCTTCGCATGCTTCCAACTTGCGCCGCGATGCCGATCGTGCATACCCGACGCTCACAAGCATGCGCCGTTCCACGACGTCCATCACTGGAACGGCAAATACCTCGAGTGTGTGTCTCTGCTCAGTTTAGGTTTTGTGATACATATGGGCCACGATGGATCGCCGTGCCCGTCGCGATCGCGAGACGAGGAAGATGACTATAGTCCATGACAATGGCGTGCGCGAGATGTCCGTCTATCTGTGCAGGTGTTCGCCCAAGAGCAAAGGGCTCTGATGCCATGTCTCTCTGGCGCAGCGGCTTGTTTCCGGCGAGTTTCAAGCGACCGCAGAGCGTGATGACAGTTCGAGTGCTGCGCGACTTCCATCTACTGACGTTGACGGCAAAAGTGACGTCCAGCGGGTTCTGTACGTTTCTCCGCCGCAAAACCGACTACTGGTCGAGAGATAATACAAAGGTGTGCATAACGTTCGCGAGAGTGCCGCGCTAATCTCACTCGATCTCTAGACATTGAGGAGCAGCAGTAAGCCCGCGTCTGCATGCAATGCCCTTCGCTGACGCGTGACTCAGAGTTCACCTCCGTCTTCTACGTGCGGCGCAAAGACCGATTCGCAGGCGCAAGACGTCGAAAAGAGACAGGATGCTCTCATGCGTCGCATTTGAGCATGGCGAAGTTGGCAAGCCTCGAGCTTTTCAACCCTCCTAGAAATTCCGACGCAAGAGCGATGTTCGGACGCTGATGGAACAGACCATGAACTCGCAGAGGACGTCAAGTTTTCGCTCCCCGGGACATTCGCAAACGACGCTACGTATTCTGATCTCGAGCAGACTAATCCGTGCTGCAGTGGAAAGTAGATCAATAATACGAGGAGAGCTAGATGTTTTTACCCATTCAAGCGCTGAGATTGCAACACGTATGATTTTTTTTTGCGGAACATCACTACTGATCCTTTGTAAGTGCTGGACGCCACTTGCTTGCTGCGTCACCGCCGCGTCCGTCCTCCGCGCAGCTGGAGATCCCCGCGCAGAACTTGAACGCGAATGGCTCTGCGGAACACTGTAACCGCGAGCTCGGATAGCTCGCTGTTCTGCGACGCGACGCTGAACGGGTAGACGCTGTCGGCGATGATGAGCTCGCCGGCGTACTGAAGCAACCTGTACTGTAACGACACAGCGCAGGCTCGGAAACCGGCTGCGAGTCGATGATGGAGAGGAGCGTCGAGGCCGCGAGCCCGGTATACGAAGCCACGCGAACACAAGCGCGTTCGTTCCGGTTGTCGCTCCGTCGCCGACAATTGGCTCCGAATATTCATCACTGACACGGCGGGTTATCCCGAGCGTTTCTCATATCTCAGACGAACGGTGGCAACAACCAGACTACCAAGAAAAACACTGATATTGCGAGGTATATACAAAGCAAGAGAGCAGTTACACGAAAAACACGATAGGTACAGCGGATACATCGGTAGCGAAGTGGTCCTTAGACGGTAAGCTGGGGCTTCAACGTGTGTGCGCAAAAGACAAAGAAAGCCTCATGAAGCAGTAGGCAAATAAAATGGTAAGTGATGCCCTTCGTGTAGTACACCACGATGTGCGCGACGTGGAGCGCGACGACGGCGACGAACGTCAGCCAAAAACCGATTTTGGGATGGCCCGACGCCTTCCACGCGTACGCGTATAAATCAACGAAAACCTACGTTGCGGTGAGATAAAATGACAAATAACTGTGATCGAAACGGAAAGACTTACGCGCAGAAAATCGAGAGCAAGCTCGGCCCAGGGCGCGCGCGCGCGCGCGCGTCCTCCAGCACCGAGCGCGGCGATTTCGAGGCCTGCAAGGGCGTAAACGCGCATGATGTGATGGACAAACGAAATACTCACCTGGAGCCCCTCCTTGGGCGGTCTGGGGCCCAGTGACAAGTCTCAGGCTGTCCTGACTGGCCAGAGAGCCAGTCACAACAGCAGGAGCTATATCAGAGTAAGTACTTGCTGCCTGATACAGAGCAGTAATTCACTGACCTCTGGAATGCAGGCCTTGAGTTTGGTTGGCATGTGCAAGAGGCAGGGTGGACTGGGATGCCATGGTGGAAGAGGAAAGAAGAGAAGAAGAATGAGCAGCATCTTCAAACTCAGCCACCTATAACGCTTTCCCGGCGCGCAGCTCTTCAAATACGACTCGTCGTCTTTATTTTCGGTGTCATAATACCAGGCGCGGGCGCGATCATATACGATCGCGCCCACGATCACGTGCTGTGATGGAACGTGACCAACTGCCGATTCGGCGAGCCGCGCACGACGAGCAGGGCAGCGCGACGAGGGCGCGCGATGCTTGGCGACCGTGCCCCAGGACACGGTCGCCATGTCCTGCTCCGACCGCGTTCGCTCGCTTCATCCCGCGCCGCATCCAACACTCGCGCCGTCGTCCGTGCGCTGAGCGAGCAAGCAGCGGATGGCTGTCGTCAATTCGTGAGTACTCTGCGCATGCAGTGGAATGGACGGCTTACCTGGGTTTCAGCTGCTGTCTGCAGCGCGCTCGACCGTCCCGCCAACTCGTCCTGACGGCGAGCTCGCCCTGTGCGTGAGTGTATCCACTGCCCGTGCCCGAGCATGGCGCTGACCTTCGCTCAGTGGATCCCGCTCGCGTTGCACGCAGCGCGGCGCTGCAGCTCAAGCCGCGAAGCCAGCCCGTCACCCAACCCGCGCGCGCGCGCGGCAGCAGCAGCTGAATAACAATCCAGCTGTATAACACGGTGAGTGCTCGTCTTCTTTGCCAGGTATAACAGAGAACTTACATACATTCTTTGTCCAGTACTAGCAAACACAAGTTTCGAGCGGCTCGCGCCTGCCAGCAAAAAAACAGTAAGTACTGCAAAGCCCCGCGCGACAGTCGAATAACTTACGATAGGCAGCTTATTCAAGTCACTCGCCGCGCTGGCCAGCGCAGATTCATCCAAGTCGAAGCGCGCCATCTCCTCGACACGCGCCGTCTGCGCCTCCCAGCGGATTTCGTCCAAGCCCAAGACATACATCATTACAACGACAAGAAACTAATGCTGTACTACAAATACGTGCTGGACGACAAGCCGTAATCATGGGTGAGTTCACTAATATTCGCGGACCATGTAACTGATAGCTGGACATTTCACAGGCGCCGACGTTTCCCACCCGCCTGCTGGGTGGAACGTCGCATGCATCGACGAGCGCAATGTGGGCTTCCATCGATCGCCCCTGCTGCCAGCGCCACTGAATCCAAGCTATGATCGTGTAAGTCAAATGTTTGCACTGCTGTATTCAAACGAGAACTCACGATCTTGCTGATGCCAGTCGTTCGACTCGCGCTCGTGACAGCGCGTGTCTTGCGCGATCGGCAGCACGTCGTCGAGCCCAGCAAAGACGCGTCCTGGATGAATGATGTAAGTGACGTTCGGCGCGGCCAGGTTCAGAAAAACTCACGATGCCTGTCCCAGGATAGGCGGCGGCAGCGGTTCCCTGGATGCATTCCAGGAGATGATGATCTAAGTAACAGTTTGCTACGTGCAGTTCAAAAGGGAAACACTCACGATCTGCGAGCAGGATGCCGTCTTTGCCAACGGCGCCGCGAATATCGACTGCGGTGCCGTCAACGCGTCGATTGGCAGAGTCGCGGCCGAGCACGAGGGCGGACGCGCAATATGGGCCCGCCCGTCGAGACTCGGACCCACGCGTCGAGACTCGCGATCGCGCAGACACGCGGCCTCGGCGACGGACTGGCAGCAGCGACCGACCGGCCTGCGCGCGCAGCTCCGCGAATGAGCTGCCCGACAGAGTCACGGTGAGCTGGTCGTCGAAGCGCGCATGATGGATCTGCTCACCGTGCGTGCATATCAACTTGCAGGCCCGCATTTTGCATCGGCCGACGACGCGCAGAGGGACGGGGCCGTCACGCGCGCGGGGTCAAGGGATCGTCGTGCGCGAAGTCGCGATCGGCGGTCGGACGTCCAGCCTGGATGGATAGGGTATACGGTCAGTACGCGCCCGCGATCGCAAAGGGCCAGACGCGGCGCTCACCATGCTCGATAGGAAGACATCCGTGGGACCTCCAAGCGCGCGTTGCGGGCTCTGCGGAAGGCACTGTGAGTACTGTCGTGCGGTGGTTGTGCTGAATGGCGATACTCACGTTTGGATCTTGACGAACGGCAGACTTGCGCGGCGGACCGATAGATCGCGCGCGCCGAGCGGCGCTCCGTGCTCGGCGAACGAAAGGGCGCGCGCTGCAGGGGTCTGCAAGACGTTCGCGTCAGTGACCAAGGCGCGCTCCGAAACGAGATAAAATGGCGCACGCACGATTTGGGCCGAAATGCTGGCGATCGGACGCAGCATGGGGACGGCATACGTGGGCCGTCTATCACGCGGGTCGTTATCTGCAAAACGGACGCGGTATGCGGTCAGTCGTGCGGATTCTGGGCGCGCGTGCTGAACGAATGCTCAAAGCGTCGACTCATGCAAGAGCTCCAGGCGGGGTGCGGAGCCGCAGCTGCGCGGGGAATGACGGACTATGTATTAATCGGCATCGCGACAGAGACGAGCAGGGCGGCGAGAAAACCTAGCAGTCGAGACGTAATCGCGGTCGTCGACGCTAACGGCGGCGAACGCGGCGCAAAACAAGACGCATGGTCATCGCTGCCGGCCATCGCGCGCTGTGAGCGACTCCTTCTCCTCGGTCACGTCCCTCGTGACGGACATGTCTCGCGCGCGCGCGACCGCCTCTACTTCCAGAGGCGTTTACGTCTTGCTGGCGCGCCGCGGTCATGGTCTGAGCTCGCTCGCCCTCTTCGTCTTCACCTGACGAGAGCGCTTCACCTGACGAGAGCGAGGGATTCTTCTCCTCCTCAATCCGATCCACCGTGAGTTCGCCGCTGGCTCTCACGCATCTTGCGTGCCATAACAACGCGAAGAGTTGGGTCGCGGCGTAAGACGCCTCCCACGGTTTGAATCTTGCAAGCGTGCGATCTCACAGAATTTTACATTGCGGAATGCGCTGCATTAGCCGGACGCGGTCCATGCCGCGCCAAGATGCGGCGTGTATTCTATATATATGTTCCAGAACACCTTGAGATTAATCTCAGGTGTTCTACAGAACACTTGGGATAATCCCAAGTGACTGAGAGTCTTGGGATTGGATACGTATTACCTTAAAAAGCTCACGTGGATAACAAATGATACATACGCGAGGCTAGGACAAAGGATTCACAGAAAGCGAGACGCTCGTGCTCGAGTGGCGAGGGAGACAGGAGGTGAAAAGGGAACAAGGAGATCAGGGACAGAGTAGGTAGAGAGCGGTTGCGGTGGGAGGGGAGGCGTATCGCGCGGGTGAGAGAGATCGCATGGAGTGTAGGTGTACGAGACAGCAGTGACATGACGGCTAAAAGAATCGAGAACGAGGTTACAAACGAGATGATAATGTCGGAGAGGGCGTGGGGAAGATGGTACAGACGGTTGAGGGGGCGAGGCTGACTGCAAAGGGATGATTAGTGGCGAGAGCGAGGGTATGGGGAAAAGACGTGCAATGAATGGATGAGCAAGCGCGATAAACGTACCGTTGGTGAATGATGTAGAGTGTTCGAGGACGGGGGTTCGTCTGGGGAAGCCGTGTCGATGCAACGGAGCATTTCACGGCAGCTGAGCCGGAGGCGATCAAGCTCTGAGGCAGGGAAGACAAAATGGCGCTGCGATCGATGTGGGTGAGCTCCACTTGGAGGGAGGCAGAGACGAGATGGGAATACGTACCTGCTCGGCACGGGATGAGAGACTGTGAACTCGGGCGACGAGAGCCGCAGGGTCATGAAGGACTAGGCGGTGTATGCAGTCCCGAACGTCACTCGCCAGACGGTCGTGCTCGGCAACGAACGATTCAAAGGCAATGGACGGGTCCATTGTGATGGTGGGGATGGGAGCGTGGTGGTCGAAAAGACGTTGGTTGGGCGGAGATGATGACAGAGCGAGCACAAGGGCAAGGGACTGCGGAGTGATGTGGGCAGGGAGAGCATGTGGACTCGGAAGAGAGATATCGCCGAGGTTGATGAGTGGTTAGGAACGCAGGCGGAGGTGGTGGAAAAAGAAAAAAGGGGTGCGGGAATGATTGCAGGAATTGCATGCAGGAAGAAGTGCAGGAATCAGATTAAGATGAAAACGGAATGCGGATCAGAGTGCAGGAATGTACGCAGGAACGATCGCGGGAGTTGATGAGACGCGGGAACGAGTGCAGGAACGCGATGGACGAAACGTAAAAGAATGAAAATGGCGGAAACCAAATTAAAATGGTTCCTGCGGACTTTTGTCCACAACGGCCCGCCATAGTATACGGTACCCTTGGAACGCCTCCGAGTACTGTACTGCAGCCGAAGAAATTGGAATGTTCACACCCAGTCTGCAGATCCATTTTTACACGGATCTACATTAAGTGCAGCGCGCAACACTCAATGGAAGGAGACGCTCTGAGTCTCAGCTCAGGCAGACGCTGCGCGCAGCATGCAGGATCCGTCGTAACGGAAGGAATGGACGACTTGGCGCTGCTCCTGCATACTCACTGGCACAAAATAGCGGCACTTGCCTCAATTACTGTACCTGCGGGAAGTCGGCTCGCCCGCTGAGGTTGTCGAACATCACTGGACGTGAAACGCGGGCGCCGGGGTGTATGGGTTGTCGCGCACTACATAGAAGCGGGAGGGACAGTACTGTAGAGGATTCAGAGCAAAAAGCGGCACTCGCAGCCGGCCATCGCGTCCTATCAGGTGCGAGCTTGCAGAACTTTGAGTACTTCATGCCTAGACAGTACCTAATATTTACCGAAGCAAGGAGTGCGGGCTGTGCCTTGAACCAGCGAATGAACTTCGAGCAAAGGGTGGTCGAATCAAACTGCAAGTCCCGAGTCGATGTGGGATGCTGGTTGGGATGACTCGAAGCACGTGCAAGTGATGACGGAACACGAGTTCAGTCTCCGCCCGGACTCCTCTCTTCCGTTCTCCCCGCTTCCCCGCGCGCGACACCCGTTACACCCGAGCGCGCGCCACCCAACCCACGCAGCGATGTTTGACGACCTCAACGAGATAATAAGCGACAGCGAGGGCGAGCAGGAGCTCGACTTCCCGCCGCCCGCTAAGCCAGGCAAGCGCCGTTGTTCATTTTGCGAGTGGCGAGCGCGAGCGCTGACACCGCAGCAGCGCCTGCATCGACGATATCACAGTATACGACGACTCCGGCGGCGACGCGCGCGACAGCTACGGTGTCGAGCATCTCGCAGTTCACGACGGACGTGTCGACGCCCGACGAGCTGCGCGGCGGCGTCGGGCGCACGTCCAGCCCCGCGCCGCTCGCCACGCCCCAAGCGAGCTCGTTTATGTCTGCCGCGGAGCGCGCCAAGACGCGTCCGCGGCCATCCCAGGCGCAGGCCAAGCCGGTCGACGTTATCGAAATTTCGGACAGCGACGACGACGAATATGCGTTCAACCGCTGTACGCATTCCATTCAGTTCTATTCTACATTTTTCAACCGCTGATTCATAATGTAGCCAAGCTGATCAAGAAGAAAGTGAAACCTATTCCAAGTCCCAATTCAGCTGCGGCGCTCAAGATCAAGCTGCCCGCCGCGACCACCACACCGTCTGCGCGGGACGAGCTCGACCTCCTTCTCCCGCCATCCTCGATCGACGCCACCCCTGTAGTCGTGTCTTCCAACCCCGCTCTAGCGCTTTTCTCCAAATCCAAATCCAAATCCAAACCCAAGGACGACGCGAAGCCGAAGAAGAAAGACCCCGCCGCGCCGAAGGAGAGCAAGCCGAAGGACAAGCCGCCGAAGAAGACAAAGGCAGCAGCAGCGCCCAAGGCGAAGAGCAGCGACGCGCAGCCCGAGTTTAAGAGCCGCGAGTTTATTGACGACTCGGACGACGCACTCACACCGCCGCCACCTGAACGCGTCCTTGTGCCGGGGACGTCCTCGATGGCGCCCCGTACGCTGCCCCTCTGCATTCTGTGTTTGACCGAGGCTGACGCCGGCTGCAGAGATACTCGTGCCCGGCTCGTCGTCTGCGGCTCCCCGCCCAGGTGTGTTGCGCCACATTTTTCCGCCCAAGGTAGATGCTAAATTTACAGCAGAGATCCTCGTCCCCGCGACGTCGTCTATGACGCCAACGCCACGTACGCTCCCGCACCCCTTGACACCATACATTGTATTCCTCACATGTCTCCGTCTACAGGCATACTCGTGCCGGAATCCTCCATCCCTGACCAGTCGGAGGGTGCGTCCTACATTTTGCATTCTCCCTCGCTCTGTTGCCTCGTACTGAGTGCACTGTAGCTTCGCGCCCGCGGCCGCCTGCGCCCATTGTCCCGTTCAAGGCTGCTACGACCCCTGCGCCTGCGGGCAAGGCTGGTCCAGCACCACCTGCCGCAGCGACTCCGGCCCCAGCACCAGCGCCCGTGAGCAAGTCCGGCCGCACGAATCCGTTCGCATCAACGTCCACCCCTCCCGCTGCCACTTCCATCCCCGTTCCTGCTCCCGTTCCAGTTCCCGTTCCTGCTCCTGGTCCCGCACCACCCGCCTCCAAGTCTTCGGCATACGAATGCGCGCGCGCGGCGCTCGCTGCCGCGCGGGAGAAGCGCGCCGGCGTCGGGGGCGATGACGCGTCCGCGGCGGGGGTGGGGGCGAGGGTGGGGGCGGGTAAGGACGGCGAGGGCAGTAAGAAGAAGCGCAAGTCCGATGGCGCTGCTGGTGGTGGTGAGGAGGGGGCGGGCAAGACGACGCGCGTATCCGATGTCGCGAGCAAAGAGGGGCAGGAGCCGTCTGCGCGTGCGACGAAGCGCCAGGGCGTCATTGAGAGCGAGGACGAGGACGCGGACGATGCGGCGCCGAAGTCGAATGGGTCGGCGGGGAAGAAGCGCAAGAGCGTTGTGGAGGACGACGAGGATGATTTCGACCCCGCCGCGCCCTCCAAAATGAAGAAGCGCAAAAGCGTCGTTGAAGATGACGAGGACGAGTTCGACCCGTCTGCTCCTGTCGCACCCGTCGCGCCCTCCAAAGCGAAGAAGCACAAGAGCGTCGTTGAAGATGACGAGGACGAGTTCGACCCGTCTGCTTCTGCCGCGCGTAAGTGCGACGACATGTCTGCTGCGGCGCCGAAGTCCAAGCCGAATCCGAGCAAGAAACGCAAGAGCGGCGTTGAGGACGACGAGGACGACTTCGACCCATCTGCTTCTGCCGCGCGCAAGAGCGACGACGCGGCTCCGGCCGTGACGAAGCCCAAGCCGGCCAAGAAGCGCAAGAGCGTCGTAGAGGATGACGAGGACGATTTCGACCCATCTGCTCCTGATGCACCCGTCGCGCCTTCGAAAGCGAAGAAACGCAAGAGCGTTGTCGACGACGACGAAGCCGACTTCGACCCCTCTGCTCCTACCTCTCCTCAGCCAAAATCCAAGTCCAAGCCGGCCAAGAAACGCAAGAGCGTCATCGAAGAGGACGAAGCCGACTTCGACCCCGCCGCTCCCACGCCCACCTCATCCAAGTCCAAGCCGGCCAAGAAACGCAAGAGCGACTCGAAACCCACACCGGCCCAAGTCGAAGTCGTCCTTTCGCCCCCGCCCCCGCCGCGTTCGAGTCCGGACGTGCCGAACGCGCCGCCGAGCACGTTGGCGCAGGACTTGGAGGAGTTGACGCCGCCGCCTGAGGATCGGGACGCGGACGCGGATGAGGATGCGGATGCTGCGCCCAAGCCGCCGTCGGGCTCTGGGAAGCCGTCGTCTGGTCCGGCCAAGTCGTCTGCGCCGTCCTCCAACCCGCTGCCTGCACCGTCGCAATCCCAAACGCCTCTATCCAAGTCCGCGCCGTCCCAGTCCCAGTTCCAATCGCCTCTATGCAAGTCCGCGCCCGCGAAAACTGCGCCATCCCAAACGCCCGCCAAGGAGAACCTCACACCCGCGCCGACGCCCACACGGCCAGACGGTATGTCCGCCCTGCTCGCACGCACAAAGCTCTACGCACCCTCCCGTCTAGGCGTGACCGCACGCCGCTCCTCGCTCTCGCGCATCGCGCCGCTCCACCCGAACCGTCGCCCGCCACCCACCGCGCCCCCCACTGTGCCCGTGCCGAATTCCAAGCGCAAAGCGGAGGAGGCGGACGAGGAGCGCGAGGAGTGGGAGGAGTGGGTAAGGGAGGAGGGCGGCGGCGAGGCTGTCGTAAGGAAAGTTTGGGCGCGGTGCGAGGAGGGCGTGGACGGCTGGGGCGAGTGGACGGTCGGGCAGAGAAGGGCGTATGTTAGGGCTGTGCGGGAGGGCACGTTGAATAAGCGGTAGGCGGTAACCGTTGACGGTGGGATGATGAGGTTGGACTCAGACTCTTGGAGCTCGTGGCTTGATTTGTCTTCGCGGTTTGAATTTGGACTGTATATTAGAAGGTATAATTGCGAACTGCTACTCTGTTTTGGAGAAACGCGGTGGGTGGTGGCTGTCGGGGAGTGCGGTTGTTGAGCAAAACTTTGTGTATCGCGAAGTCAAGGCCGATGATTCCCGCGGTCCACATCCCACGACACGCTGGAAAGCTGCCAGTAATACTGGTGCAGGGAAGCAGAAAGAAAATAAAGTTTTCTAATACCCTGACTGTTTTTCAAATTAGGAAAGATAGAATGCTGCGGTGGGGACAATGAAATGAATCATCGGCCATGGTGTTGTTGGGCAAAAACGTTGTCTCATGTCATGTAAAGGCCAGCGCAGGAGTTGAACCTGCTTCTCCCCAAATCTTAACAGCGGGGAATCGTGCCGTTCGACCATCCAGCCGTCGCCGTCGCGTGGCGAGCGGAGCTACACTGGATGTTACTTCTGCATCCCATGACGTACTCGAAAGTTTCTACTTCAGGAAGGCAAAAAAGCCATCGGCACCATTCAAGGCCAGCGCAAGAGTCGAACTTGCTTCTCCCACGAAGCTAACTTAATTGGGAATCCTGCCGTTGGACCATCCAGCCATCCCCAAAATGCTGCTTTATTCCTGTCAACACTGGGCAACTGCTGGGAGTGAGATTCTTTTTGACCATTACATGCCATGCAGTGCCAGGTAGCTGCCTGTTCGAATAGTGACAGGAATCTCAGAAGACAGTCCTGCAGCGGGTGGAGAGAAGTCCGGGTTCAAGACTTGCATCGGCGTCTGAAAAAGTTGACCGACTCTTTCTTTCTCCGATGGCGTCGACGTCGGCGCTCGCGTTCCGGCGAATACCAGGCACGCTCCCGCTCTTCCGCGCCCGCGTCGGCGCGGCCGTGGTGCAACGGCGGACGGCGGTGACGACGGCGGCGCAAAAGACGGGCACGGCGGCGACGCAGCTGCTCAAGGCGGACATCCCGCCCCTGGAGGACCCTTTGCTGCACTACATGGCGTCGATGATCATGCGGCACGGGATGCGGCACCGCGCGTCGAAGACGATCTCGCTCATGCTGCAGCACATCCACGCGATGACCGGCTCGCAGCCCATGGACGTCCTGCGCCAGGCCGTGCTGCGCGCCGCGCCGTCCGTCAAGGTCGTCGGACTCAAGATGGGCATGAAGACGCTCTTCAACCCCGTCCCGCTCTCCGAGCGCCAGCGCACCCGCAAGGCCATTATATGGATGATCGACGCGAGCATGTACCGCCCTGGCTCGCGCCTCAGCGAGCGCCTCGCCAAGGAGGTTGTCGGTATCATCCAGGGTCAGAGCAAGGCCCTCTTGTGGAAGGAGCAGGAACATGGCAAAGCCATGATCAATCGGTGCGTACTCGCGGTCTGCGCTCCGGGATGTTGTGCTCAGCGAGCTCTCCAGTGCGGCTGTCAAAGTCCCGCCGCCGTGGATGCGGAGATAATGCTGTATCGCACTGTCTATCCCACTTTTGTGTTTATCTGCCCCAAAATCAATCTCGCATGGTTCCCCTCGTCGTCGTCCGGCAGGTGTCGCATCGTGCCCTTGCCCCGTCAATCACCCAAGCTCCAGTGCAAATCGATACTCGTCTACGTCTTCAACCCGAACTTGGAACTATGGCCACCCACGCGTCCTTCGCCATGAATATGAGTCCTTGGGTCCTGAACGTTAAGCTCACACACGGGCCTTCATTGTCACGCTGTTCCATCCTGCCAGTCTGCAGATAATGAACCTATGGACGCTCGACCGGCAATATATGCCAGACTTCGGGGTCATCGTGCCCTTCGATCATCCAGCAGGCTCGCGAATTTCAACTTTGTGTTGAACCGTATCGCGATTCGCAAAACCTAGAAGTCAGAACCCGGCGAAGATGATGCTGGCGATGGTTTGACTTTCCTTCTCGCCATGAGGTCAAACTAGGCCCAACGGCGAAGGACACAACGCTGTAGCTATACATATCACCCGCTGGGCAGTTTGGCAAGTGAAAACGTGTGCAATAAAATCAGATCAGCGTCGAGCTCGGCTTCAAGGTTAACGCGAGAGTCGAAGCCGCTCCTCCCCCGGAAATCCTTCCGATGGGGTGTCCTGCCGTTGGACTGACTATCCAGCCGCTCTGAAGTTCATTCATTTATAGACTTGTCCTACCGCCGCAAGTAATCACGAGTATCATTGTGAACGCTTTCTCGGGACACAATAATATGGCACTTCAGATCCAGCAGGCGCAGAATCCGTCAGCAAAAGAACTTTTTTATGACATTTAAGGCTAGTGCAAGAGTCGAACCTGCTCCTCCCCGATTGTTAGACTTATTGGGGCGTCCCGCCGTTAGACCATCCAGCCGACACATTCCAACAAACGCTTCTCCGGTCCATTGTGTTTTGCAGTCTGATCATGAGGTCGCGGGAGCAATTTGCTTTCGCCGGTGCATTGTCCTCAGCTCTCGGCCCGTCACTGTCAGGCTACAGAAGCCCCGGATTGTGAAGCTTAACCACCGCTTGAAGGCAGGTATTCGAATCTCGTGATCTTCCAAGTCCCGAGAGCAAAAGACATGCTCAACTTGCGGCACGGCCAGCACAAGAGTCGAACTTGCTTCTCCCCGGGGTGGTACATCAGTGGGGTGCCCTGCCGTTGGACCATCCAGCCGAATGCAGAGCAATGTTATTCTTCCGACAGATACACCGTGCTTGTCGATGTCTGCTAGGGAACCTTGCTTCAGCTGTGTTTCTGTAGGAATGCGCGTACTTCCAACCGATAGGGGCGGTAGAGAACACAGGTGAGGGTAGAGAGGGTCTTGCACATTCTGTTAGGAGCTGAGGAGTCGAACTTTCTTCAAGTTCTCTGCAGTTTCTTGTGGCTGCGCGCTGTATTGCGAGTTGCGCGACTATTACTCAGGTTACCATGGCCACCGCGTTCGGCGGCCCCTAAATCTCTTTTTAACGCAAGCGTCTAAGCACTCATCTGCTTAGCGAGCAATTGTCTTTGACGCTGAGTCCCAAAGCGGTATTTTGGGCACTAAAGCTTCCTGCTCGAGGGCGCCGAAGTATTGATCCGCCACTGCACCCGTCTCCCGCTCTGCAGACGACTGCT
This sequence comes from Auricularia sp. M12, assembly GCA_037042885.1. Classification (NCBI taxonomy): domain Eukaryota; kingdom Fungi; phylum Basidiomycota; class Agaricomycetes; order Auriculariales; family Auriculariaceae; genus Auricularia; species Auricularia sp. M12. Next base: position 315,683 of record CM073207.1, read on the forward strand.
TCGCGCCTTCTCTGCACCAGAAGTCGCAGGGAGAATGCTTGCAGACGATGCTGTCCCAAACTAGCGCCTGAGACACCAAACGACTGTTTCAAGTCATGTTTTGGTCGCTGCGCGGCGATTTAAGAACTTGCCACTGTCAAGGATCGCCGCCGGGATCATTTAGAAGCCTTGCCCTCTCCATGATGCAGGCATTTGTCGCATCTCCGCCGCCCCTCATCTTGTCCACCACTTCTCGCCAGCGATGGGCCGCCCGCCATCCCCGCCAGACGAGTCGGACGAGGTGCTGGACATCAGCCCGAGCAAGCTCGAGCGCGGCCGCGCCAGCGAGTCGGAGGTGCGCCACGTGCCCCGCGCCTTGATCCCCATTCTGATCCGCCGTTCCTGCATCGTTTACGACCGCAGCCTGAGGCGCCGCCGCCCAGCTACCACACCCGGCGCTCGACGCAGGGCCACGAGCGGCAGGAGCGGGAGGTGTGGAAGAACGACGGCATCGACGCGCACTGGTGCTTCGTGTTCAGCTCCGTCTTCTTCGGCATCCTCCTCGCGCTCGCCATCGGCCTCGGCGTCGCCCTCACCCACCGCGCCGCCGCCAAACACGCGCACGCTAGCTCTGCGCAATAGTCAGGCTGGCCCTCTCTTTGCGTCCCATGCCCGCCCGCGCCCACGATCCCCTGCGTTGCTATCTCTTTGCTGACCCTGCAACTTCGGTCGTCGAAGACTCGCGCTGCCGCGCATGGCGACCATACACGCTCCCTCTCGCTCTCACGATGTCTTACTCCCCGCTACGATGGCGATATGTGTGTACGTTGCACGCTGTATTTCCCTGTTCGTTGTATATCATGCTGCTTTGGGCTTCAAGTCGTCAACCGTTCCCGGAACTGTGCACAGCCGCGCGGTCCCGCTGCAATTCTCCAGGCAGATAGATCTGGGATAAATGCTTCATCCCGCCCGCGATAACGCTCGTCTCGCTGCTGCTCGATCTGCGTCTCACTGCAAATTCACGGGACGTTTTCACATGTGCCTTCTGCACCCGAAGATCGTGCATACGTGTTTTGGACTCTAGGCGACTATCATGTGGGCGTACTATGCTCCTGCGCATGCTGGCTCCGTGTTTTCTTGGCTCATCTTTCAGCTGCTACCACGCGGTGGATACAAATGCGGGCGAATGGTCTCGTCTGAAAAACTGAGCTGAAGCATCCCATCGCTCGTTTTTGACAGCAATGTCTTCGATAGCGTTCGCTGGAAAGGTAAGAACTGCTCTGAATAATTACAGCGCTTCTTACTTTCTGATAGCCTCCTACGTACGAGGAACTCGCAGCAGCCGACGCGGTTGAGGTGGAAGATGTGACAGACACGCTGTACCAGGACATCCACGAGGACTTCTTGACTGAGGTACGCTTCTTTCTCCACCCTCCCCACCACCCTCCGCGGCTGCCGTAGCTGCCGTAATTGTCTCAGGCTCTCACCCGCCGCACTTGCTGTAGGTTTCCGCAATCCAAAGTCTCATCACGCGCCTGCGCGGCACCACCGCGTCGCTCGCCAAGCTGCGCGCGCGCCGCTACAGTCTTTTCCTCGAGCCCGATCCTGCCGGTGCGTCCGACGATAGCGATGTGGTGCAGCGGATTGCGCTGCTGATCAGCGAGATCGACGCGCGCCTGAGCGCGTTTGGGAGTCGCGACTTGAAATCTGCGAGCGCCGTGCAGGCTACACGGTCACAGGTGCGTCGCGGCATTCCTCCGAGTCCCCGTCAAAGGGATATGAATGAACGGTCGTGAAGACTGCTCTCCTGAGAGCTCGGTTCCTCGAGGCGCTCCGCGCGTACCATACCGTCGAGCGCGACGCCCGCATGCGCCTCCGTGCGCGCATTGCGCGGCAGTTCCGTGTTGGTGAGCACCCACCAAGTCACCCCCCACCAATGAGAGATAGTCGCGATGAGCTGACCGACAGCACAACGCGACCCGCTCTCCCTCCCCGCAGTCCACCCCGACGCGACGCTCAACGACGTGCGCCGCGCCGCTGAGGGGCGGCCGGCGCGCGAGTTGTTGCGTGCGGACGTAAGTCTGAAATCCTCCTCTTCTGAGAGCATTATTGTATAAATACTCGGTGCGCTGACTGGTGAGTGCAGCTGGGCAAGTCCAGAAAGTACGGAGAGGGTCGCAAAGCGCTGCGCGAGGTGCAGGAGCGGCAGGACGAGCTGGCGCAGCTGGAGCGCTCGCTGGAGGAAACTGGCGCGCTGATTGAGCGGGTCAGTGATCATAAATTTCCGGAAGACGCGTCTCAGATTGCTGAATAGTCGACAGATTAGTGCAATCGTAGAGCGCGAGGAGTGCGCAAACCAATCCGGCCCTGTGCGGCGTTTGATGCCGCCCCTGCCAACACTCCCACCGCGGGAAATCAATGGGAAGACCGAGTCGGAGACGGCGCTCGTAGGCAGTGAGACTGTGCCGCCCAATTCAAGGATGTTCAGGCAACGGAGGACGTGTCTTTTCGTTCTCGCCTTGATCCTGGCGGGTATTATTGGAGTTATCATCGTGGCTGCGGTCGTCGCGCTGCATGTGCTGGGACATTGACTCTGTTATTTAATGCAGTATCTATCCTTCGGGTTCCTCCTAAGTTCGTGTCGAGAACCATTTTGTTCCTGTTGCTTTCAGACCCCAAAGTGACTTGGCGTCGGGAACAGTGAGAGGAATGTGAGATGCAGGCGCGTCAGTCCACGGCACCATTTTTCAACTTTAGGGGTTCTTGGAGAGTTCCCAATGGTCTCCGTTGAATTGAGCACGAGCTAATAGCATAACTCGTTGACATCGTATCAAACGACTACTCCTCACCAGCTTCAGTGCGAGAGGATACAGGAGCTTAGTCGTCGCTGGGGTCATCGCCGCTGGGTTCAATCGGGTTGTATATGGCCGTATCGACCGCGAAGACGAGGGTGTCGCTGACGACTTTGAGGGTGTGCGCGGCGATCGGCAGCCGGTGCTTGCTGAACGCTTTCTGCGAGTGCGAGCTGCTCAGCGAGCAATTCTTCTGTACAGCAATGCGAGCGTACCACGTTGTACTCCGTCGCGTTCCGCGCGTCGAGGAAGAAGGTGAGGCGGAGGTCGCCGTCGAGGTAGAACTTGAGCGAGCCGCCGGGGCCCGGCGGGAAGGCGAACCAGACGGCGATTCCGCTGCCGGAGAACGCGGCCTCGGCGCTGCCGCCCTTTTGGAATTCTGTGTCAATGTATACCGCAGAGGCGCGGTTAAGATCAGGACGCACCGCAGGGAGCTGGGTGTAGCCGCCGTACCAGACTCTGCTGTCGCTGTCCTCGACGCGCGTGGCGCCGGCAGAGTACGTCCATCCGGCGTCTGCAGCAGAGCAGTATGCAAAAGTAAGCTTCGAAGCAAGAGAGCGGGCTCTGCTGCTACGCACCGACGTCGTCGAGGATGTAGCGCGACGGGCTCTGCGGCGGCTGGGACTGCGCCGCAACGAGGCCGAAGACGGCGCTAGCGATGGCGAGGAGACGAGCGGAGACCATCTTCAGCAACACTGGTGACGGTGGAGATGAAGATGAGATGAATCCGCGAAGAATCGCGACTCTTTATACCTTCTAGCTATTGGCAACAGTCTGTGAAAATGGTGCGAAGTGACGAGCCGTGGGATCCGTACTGCGGTGATGTGACTGTGGTCTTCTTGGCTGCATTCATACAAAATCCGCTTCTCTCATAGACCATTACACTTGGCTGGAAATCAGCATTCTGGACTCTGGAGCATCATGCATCATTCCGCAGCTCAAATCCAACGCATCTGGGCCTGGAGGCAAGTCCGGCTGGATCGGGATGTTGATTCGTACCAACAATTGAGCAAGCCTGGCACCGTCTGTGCAGGAGTACTGCATGGGTGGCACGAAGGGAATACCGAATTTTAATCTGAAGTCAAGTGTTTGCAGCTGTTTTGTCTCTTGTAGGGCTCTTCTCAGACCTCTCATCGACACGGGTTGGCATGGTATCTAAGAACTCTTTGGGCATGAAATTACGCTGTTAACTTCCAGGCGATTGGAACGGTTTCCGAGGATCTGTTGGACATGTCCGGGCCGAAGATCCGACGCTCAGCAACAAGTTCTCAAGTGTCGCAAGCCAACAGATCTAACGTACTTATACAAGACACATATGTTCATGAATTCAAGTCTGTGTGAGATTACCATCCAATTCAACAGCACGGATTTGGCAAGACATGCAAAGGGTCCAGCCCAATCGGAGCTTGAACCTCCTTGACCTCGACCACGACGCACGATGGTCGGACCCCTGTACACCACCGCGTCCGGCCTGCTGTACCATGCGGGCAAGATCGTCATCATCGCCGTCGGGCTGCCCGCGCGCGGCAAGACGCACGTCTGCCGCGCGCTCGAGCGCTATCTCCGCTGGTGCGGCGTCAAGACGCAGGTGATCTCGCTCGGCGACTACCGCCGCAAGACCGTCGGCGGCGCACAGCAGCTGCCGCCGGATTACTTCACGTTCGGTATGTCTGCAGGCTTGTGTTTCGGGGGATTTGTGTGTGCGAGCAACGGACACTCGTAGCTTATGGCACTCAAGGCCAGAAGTCACCCGAGACGGCTGCACTGCGCAAGAAGGTCAAGGACGGCTGCGAGCAGCTTATACTGGACTTCTTCGACCGCGGCGGCCAGGTTGCTATCTACGACGCCAACAATGGCACGCGCGCCAGCAGGGCGGAGGTCGCACAGAAGTTCCTCGATCGCGGAATCCATGTCATCTTCATGGGTGCGTTCCCGTCAATTTTATCCGGCTCACGTTCTTCTGACGAACCTTGGCTCGCAGAGTCTGTATGCAATAACCGCGATATCATCGAGGCGAACATCCGGAGTGTCAAGATATCATCTCCAGACGTGCGTGAATGCCAAAAACTGATGTCGAATGAAGGCTCATGTGCACAGTATAAGCACTGGCTTCCAGAGAAAGCAGTTGCCGATTACTGGTCGCGTATCAGGGACCATGAGAAGTACTACCAGCCTGTGGAGGAGCTCGACCATCCGTTCATTCGGATATTCGATGTTCGTGTCCGACGCTGTCGTCCTGCGGATACTGACCTGCTCTCAGGTCGGGGAGAAAATCATCGTCAATGTAATGTGACCTCTACATTCTGTCGCATCTACTGATGACTGTCGCAGCGCATTCAAGGCTATCTGCAGGCTCGTTCTCCATTGATCTAGAAGGCTTCATAGCTGACTCCTTCCAGACCAAGATCGTGTTCTTCCTCATGAACATTCACAACCGCTTCCGCGTGATCTATTTCGCTCGAGTATGTCGAATCTGCCCTTTCAGTCGCGAATTGCTGAAGCTCGTCGCAGTCCGGCCAGTCTTTGATCGAGCATTCCTACAAGGCCGATTCGGACCTATCGCCGGCAGGGTGGGAATACGCCGAGAAACTGAAGGAAGCGGTGACCGAGCGTCGTGCTGCAGCGCTGAAGGAGCGTGGTTTCTCCCCGGAGGACCGTCGTCTAGTGGTGTGTACCGATATTTGCATAGCGGATTGACGGCCACAGCTCAGACTGAATGCGCATGCAGATATGGACGTCCACGCGCAGCCGCTCGCACCATACCGCCTGGCCCTTCATCGCCCCCGCGATGTCGCCGCTGAACCAGGACGTGTTTGTGAACAGCCCGACGACGTCGCCGCCCACGCCGACATTCAACATGTCGAGCTCACTTTCGCCGCCCGCGCCACCGCTGCGCCACCAGCAGTCGCACTCCGTCCCGGTGTCGCCGCCGCCCGGTCCCGCAACGCCGCCGGCTATGCGTGTCAAGGTCATTGAGAAGGCGCAGATGCTGGAGATTAACCCGGGCGTGTGGGACGGGCTCAGCGCGGAACATGCCGCTGAGCTGTACCCCGAGGACTATAAACGCTTCATCCAGGACCCGTACTCCTTCCGTGCACCGCGCGCGGAGAGCTACCACGACCTCAGCGGTGCGTTTTCGTCTTTCACGCGTGTTCGTTCTGGTCTCGCTGATGAGAATCAACGCACAGTGCGCCTCGAGCCGGTACTCATTGAGCTGGAGCGCGAGCAGGAGGACCTGCTGATCATCGGGCACGGCAGCGTCATCCGTTGTCTACTCGCGTACCTCATCGGCTTGCCGGCGAGCGAGGTGCCCGCGGTGGAGGTCGCGCGCGGCGACCTCATCGAAGTCGTCCCGACGTCGTACGGCGTGCGCTCGCAGAGCTTCCACTTCTGGAGCGGGCCGGGCCGCACGGAGGAGGGCGAGGAGGAGGAGGGCGAGGACGGGATGGGCGGCCTTGGCGGCGGGCTTGGGGGCAAGAACTTCTATGAGAACTATGCGGAGGATACTAGCGGCAAGCGGAAGGACTCCACGGCGACGGAGGATTGGGAGCCGATGGAGCCTCGGCCGCTTAGTGGTGAGGCGTGAGTACTGTGTCTCATCATGCACGGAAAACTGTTTGCTTGTACGACCATTGTACGTCTAGAAGGCTTTGTACCGTACTCATAGATTCAGCTACAGAAATTGTGCACGGCCATGTCCGAACACTTCAATGGTGTCGCATTTCCGTGCACTGTGGCTCGCTATTGTATCCGTAGTTGCTGGCATATGTTCCCCACTTGATAATCCCTTGGGCTTTCTATGCATCACCACTAGTACATTACCTCCTTACACGCCCACATCAAGGCTTGCCTGCACTGAGAGATTGACCATAGGCCACAAAGCGTGTTCCTGCGGCATCTACGCCCGTTCAGACTTTTGCGCTCTGGTATCTCATTGTATCTCCGCGGTAATTTGCTTTCAATCAAGTTCGCGGCGGCTCCGCTGCAGACGAGGGTGCGACTCGGAAGGAGTTCAACAGTGATCTCCTCGGTGCAGAATGCCGGCGACAGAACATTCTTCGCCATCCAAAGCTCTCCCCGGCACGAAATTCTATGTCTCAGAGATGCGACACACATCGACAATGCGCGAGTGGATAGTGACGACTTGCCCATATGATGACGTTGATCCTTGACCACCCTTCCCTCGACGACGTCGCGAACTAACGGGAAAGGATGTAATTAAGAGCTTTTCTGAACTATAGTACACGGATTGTACGCGCAATCGTGAAGGCATGTCGTGATAAGTAAGGAATCCGCTATGTTTTATTCATCGTTTCCAGATTGGTCGGATCCATCGCCGTCGTCCACGTCGGCGCCCGCGCCCGCGTCTTCGCCGCCGTGCCATTCACGCTCCCATTTTGGTATCTCATCGACTCCAGCGCCAAAACTGTCGGAAATGGGAAGAGACCGTACGGCCCGAGCGTCGCGCAATCGCTGTAGCAGGAAGGCCTGTTTTGCGAGCAGGTGCTGTACATGCTCGATTGCTGTAGCATTTTGATTGAGTTTTAAAAAGCGGAAAAGAAGAAAGAACTCGTACTTTTGTGTAAGACAACCTCCTCGCTCCGCGACGCACTGGGCGGCTCTCCGACGGCCGTACACAACAAGTCGCAAGCCTCGCGTATTTTCGCGCGCCGGTTCTGCTCGGACTGGATGTGGTTCGCCTTGCGCTGGCCGGCGGTGAGGACGCGTTTGCGCCCGAGCTTCGAGGTGCGTTCAGGCGGAGGCGAGTGCGGCAGCTCATTCCCACCGCTCCCAGGACGAGTCTCCACCTCCAATGGGCGACTGCGGATGGGGACCGTCACGGTGGGCTGCGCGATGTGAATCCGCCGGCGCTTGTGGCGGTGCGGCGGCGCGGGGTCGGCGGCCGGTGGCCACGGCAGCGCGTCGAGCGCGCTGATCGCCGTGGCCATCGAGACCTGGGGGCCGCACGCAGCGCTGTTGGCCTTGAGCTCGCGGAGCAGGCGGCCCTCGCTGATGAACCTGGTGCGCATCGAGTACGCGTCCACGAGTGCCTCCCGGACGTCATCCTCCGAGACCGCGTCGTCGACCGTCACCATGGCACTGCTCGGGCCGTCGGTGAGCGAGCGCACGGCGCTGAGCAGCCGCAGGTCCGGGTCGGCGTCGACGCAGACGTGCAGCGGCAGCGGCGAGGGCAGGTGCACGGGCGGCGCGAAGAGGTCCACGAGCTCCTTCATGTCGATGGTGATGTCGAACTCTGAGAACGCCTGGCCCGGCATCCTGCAATTGCGCGTAAGCTTGGGCTTGAGCGAGCAGCTGTAGAGCGTACAGCATCTGATAATGCGCCATGAGTACGGGATACTTTTGGTGTCGACGGCGGCGCGCGGTTGACAAGAAGCTCGGCCAATTGCGGCTCAGCCACCGCGCGTACAGCCACTGCTGCGCCGACTAGGCGGATGCAACCCCGCATGCAAGCTCAATATCAATCGTTACCTTCCAGTTCATCGTTTAGCAGATTCAGCATATCAGCAGGAATAACATTAGAGATGAGATTGGAAAATCCAGTGAAGAGAGCTTCGTGCGCTTTGCGCATGTATTGGAACGCAATCACACCTTGCCACGAGCAAGATGTTGCAATCATTATTATCCCTTGGTGATAGCACACGTTTAGTCGTTTATGAAATGAACTTCCGGAAGCGCAACTGCTCCTAATCTCTTAGTCTCACCGTCTCAACTTCTCTCCCATGCCGCTGCATCCGGTCGCTCCAACGGCAGGACATTCGAGCGAGCGAGCCGCAATGCAGTCTGATCCAGCTGCATTATCCCGTCATGCGAGACCGCTGTTCATTAAATGATGTAGCTCGCGCGTTTCTAGCCGGGACTGAGCTGCGCGCCAGTAGCGAGAGCAGCCAAATGCCACGTCGGGTGGACTGCGTCAAGTGTTCACAAAGTTCCGGTCTCTCAGTTTGCTGAAAATAGTCCTGGTAAGCCTATGAAGTCATTCAAGTTGGCTCATCGTCAATGACGATCCGTTATTCAAGGTCCTTGACATACTGTACGTATATCGACATAGGATCTGCTAATGCTTAGAAGCACGACGCGCTGCGTGATGTACTGCAAACACACATCTGCATGTCTTCGTCAAAGGATGTCCGGTGAGTCGATCTTGAGAAACCGTGTCAGCACTTCTCCGGGACTACCTGGGAAATTTACCAATCCCAGTGTGTGCATTGACATGTGTGGTTTCGCGTTGTCATACAGCCACGCCGCTCATAGAACAACCGACAACGTCATATTCATTTGGTAGTTCTTTTGCATGCAGCAACTCTATGCAATCGGATCCTGAGCGCTCATGCTACCGCAAATCCATTAACGCGCCAACACGACCACCTGTGGGTTCATGTGCATCTGAGTCCAGCTAGAAGTCGCGATGCCTTGTGCATAGACGCGCGTTTTTCTTGCTTCAATTGATGTTCTGCAATACCGATGTGTCAATTTTGCATTATGTGGGGCACGGTGACGTGAAACCTAACGCAGATTGTACACGGACCCATCAACAACGACCGGAAGTGTATGCAGGGAAGTCCCACCTGCCTTCTCTCGCGCTTGAAGCAACCTTGCAAATCCTCTTGTGCGCTTCTTTTCCCAGCGATTCCGCGCGTCAACGAGCTGCGATAATATCCGCGCTGTCTTCTAGACTAAGTGCCACCCCTTCCCCAGTGGCGGGGAAATGAGGCCTCAGGGAATCGGAATGGTAAGCCCCGTGCGATAATGCGAATCCCCCACACCGAGTCCATATGCAAATATCGTTCAGATAACGATGCTGCCGCGTTATAAAAGACCGAGCAGTGAAGTCTACCTCACCCCTCCAAACCAGATTCGACGTACAAAAGTTGATTCAAGGTAGCCTCACCATCACAATGCACTTCACCGCCCTCATCGCTGTCGTCGTCATCGCCCTTGGCGTCAAGGCCGGTACGTCGCCGTGTAGCATGCGTGATCTCGACATACAGGCTGCTGACGTAGATTCCGCAGACGGGAACGTCGCCGCAGAGGCTGCCGCCGCAAAAGAGTGCGGCAACCTCGGAGTCCTCGCGCCGCCTTCCCTGCCGGAGGGCGTGGACCCCGCGGCATTGCGCCCCTGCGCAGAGCACCCGCTCGACGTCAACTCGACGGTCACGGCGCACGACGGCCCACAGCCGAAGGCCGGCGCGTGCTTCTTCGGCGACCCATACGGGTGCGCGCGCGGGTACTGCTGGCAGGAATGCAACACACCCGGGAGCGGGCAGTGGTGCTGGACCGCGTGGAACAACGGGTTCGGGAACTGGAGGACGTGCTCGGGCAAGGAGGACTGCGCGCCCGCGCCCACGGCTGACTGCGGGCAGGGATGCCCTCGCTGCGGCTGCAGCTGCTGAATGACCAGGACTCGCAATGCAGTGACGACGTCGATACGGTTGTACAGTCCTGCGAGCGTTGTTGCCCATATTGCTTGCCATTTGTCGCCTGTTATGTCGCTCAGCCCGTGTATTCGACCGCCGTCAAATTGAGCTGTCTCGAATGATCAGAAATTGTGCGACCGAGTGTTTGGAAACCCGAATATGGGAGAAGGGTGTAGGGCGGTGAAGAGGATGCGGCCAAGGTCATACGCAACGGCGTTACTGAGCCGCACATTTGACCAGGCGTAGGAACTGTGAATGACGCATCAGGGAGGATCGCGAAGGTCAGTCGAAACCAGGAATGTCGCGTCCTAGGCAAAGAAGAACCAAGTTGTCTGTATTCCATCGTCAGAAACGGCGGAAGACAGAGATGCATAGTGCCGGGGTCACGAGGATGCGCCGAATAATAAGGATGATTCTGAGCAAGGCGCACTCGAGCGATGAATAAATGAGAAGAAGAAGTAGCGAAAGCGACGCAAGCTGTCGAGCAGTCCTCCATGCCACGCGACATCGTTGTACAGGATAATGGCAGTCGTCCAGGAGCCCCGGAAAGGATACAGCAGCACCAGGATTGATAGGGCGGGGCTGCCCCCGTCAGGAGCTCTACAGCGAAGCTAAGCAGCCCCAGGCACACTTGTTCACGGTTCTGGATCCACACCGGTTCAGCAGCTCCAGGAGAGCGATGGGACGATTTAATTCGGGGAAATTAGACGCATACAGCATTGGCGTGGCCATGACGGATGCCGGGGCGCGCGCGCCGACGCTGAGGCGGCTGGCGAGGTCCTGACGTCGGCGTTGCGCGAGACGGCCAGGGATGGACAGAACGCCGGCGGCCAGACATGGCGCACACGTCGTGGCTGGGCGTTGGCGTCGCCGGGGGTGGCGTCGAGCTGGGACGGGGTGCGCGTCGAGCTGCGCGTCTGGCAAGCATCGGCGTCAGCGGCCGAGAACGGGGCGACGGCGCGGGCATTGCGCACCTCGTCACGCGCCCGGCGTCGACGTGGGGCGCGTCGAGAGCGCGGCACGGCGCGGTGCAGAGTCGGCGGGACATGGCGGACGGCGTGCAAGAGGCGGAGTCAATCTCTTAGGTACGTCTGTCGGCTGCGTTTTGAGACTTCAGGCAGTCCATCCTATGTGGCGCTTGGCAGGCGCTCGCCACTAGCGTGTTCAAGAGGGGAGGAGCCGGAAGTTCATTCGGAGATCGAACTCGTGTGCTCCTCCTCCTACGCTCGTCTGGTTTTCCATCCTCATTTTGGTCGAACAAATGGACACGTGATGGCCTAAACAGAAGGGATATTACGCTCAGCACATATTTTACCGGATATACTGGTTGCCGAATAGCAGATGTGCCGTACTGGCTTACAGTGACATACTCTCCCCTTGAACGTGGAAAGGCGCCCATTTATGGAAGTACGTCACCCTATGGATTTTAAACTGCTTTCGCAGCTGAAGTTAGCAGTAGAACTGGATGCATCTATCAGAGTCGTTTCGTGAGCTCCCCGTATTTCTTCCAAACGCAGACTAGCCCCTTATCCTTCAGACCTTGGACTTTGGACGAGGCAGCTCAACGGTTTGGGATTCCTATTGAAATCGAAACGACGCGGTCAAGTGTCTTGGCCCGATGTCTTGTCTCATTCTCAACCCGACTGGATGCACTGTGCGGCCCGCCTTGCTGCCGCTTGTGTTTCAATGGTTAGAACGTATAAAACGCCTACATCGCGCAGCTTTATCGCTATCGCACAGCATCTACTCGCCTCAAGCACTCGCACACTTGCATCTCACGATCATCATGCCCCGCGACCAACTGAAACCGTTCCTCACCCGTTCCTCTCAAGAGACAAAGAAGACTGGGTTCTTTGCCGATTGGAAGAACGACCTCATTGCCGCTGGCTTCGAATTCCTGGGAACATGGTTCGTCTCCTTAGCCTCAGTTTCTGTCAATTTCTCACCAAATGTGCAGTGTATTCCTAATTCTGAGTCTCGGCACTGCGCAATCCGCGTCCTATCTCAACTCAGTGATGGGTGTTCTACAGTAGTGCCTGCGCGTTCGCTGACGGGGATTAGTTTAACCCGCAAGCTGACGCATCAAATACATCGGATTTTTTGTACATCTCAGCCGGATTCGGTTTCGCGCTGCTCGTCGCGGCGTGGCTATTCTTCCGCGTGTCCGGAGCGCTGTTCAACCCGAACATATCGACCGCGCTGCTCGTCATTGGCGTCATCAAGCCACTCCGCTACATTTTCTATGTCACTGCGCAGGTCAGCAAAATTGCATTTTACGCAGGACTCGCAAAGCTAACAGGAATATTTCCCTATCAGCTCATCGGCGGCATCGTTGCTGCAGCCGTCGTGCAAGGTCTCATGCCCGGACCGCTCGAGGTGAATACGGTGCCCAGCCCGCGTATCAACCGTGCGCAGGCCTTGTTCATTGAGATGTTCATCACGTGCTTTGTGAGTCTCATCTCTCTTCCTTTGTGCGCGTTGTCTAATGAAATGTCTTGTAGTTGACACTCTCCGTCCTGATGCTCGCCGTCGAAAAGCACCGCACCACGCCGTTCGCGCCCGTCGGCGTCGGCATGACCCTCTTTGTCTGCGAACTCTGGAGCATCCCGCTAACCGGCGGCTCCGTCAACACCGCACGCAGCTTCGGGCCCGCCGTCGTGACGACGTTCTCCAGCACCCACTGGATCTACTGGTGCGTCACAGCCTTCCATGGCATCTCACAGTCCATTGGGAAACGTTTGCTCATTCGCTCGTTTCAGGCTCGGTCCGACGCTCGGCGCGCTTCTCGCGTCTGCTATCTACATCTGCATGAAGGGGTCGAAGTACTGGAAGCTCGCCCCTGACCAGGACGCGACAGATTTCCGCAAGAGCCCCGATGTGCCGCTTGTTCGCAGCTCTTCTCCGGCGGCCTCGGACGACGCGGCGCTGTCGAGGGCTGAGCAAGGGAACTCGCCAGCTGCACCTGTCCATACCGTCTAGCACAGCCCAATATCAATGAACATGTGCCCCCCATCTATTCTTTTTTTCGGGCAAACAGCAACGTCCGTTCCATGCCCTCACCAATCACAGCCGGTGGCAAAAGACTGGGAGATGTGTTTGACACTTCCCCATGGTCAAGCCGCTAGAAGAAAGGTAAAATAAATAAATAACACAGTTCCACGCTACATCGGCGGAGGAGCAACCACTTGACTAGTCTAAATATTGCCGTGTACAAAGCGCTCGTGTTTCCTGCTCTCAAGCGTTCCCCCGTCCTAAATTTGAGTTCACCGGCGAGCCTGAGGATGCACCGCTCTATCACCACTGTGTTCATCCATATCCCGGACCATATCTATCCTGTGCTGGTGATTCTCATGACGCCTACACTGGTCAGCCTGTGCTCGGCGCCTGCGCGCGCCTGAGCATGCCGATCTCCTTGAAACGAACGGCATGCCTCCATGAACGCAATTCCAGTCCAATTACGGCAGAGCACCCGATGGCTAACGCATTTTGAGGACATTCTCTGTTGCAGCTAATCACGACGGACTGCTACAACTCGAAACTTCGACCTGTATGTCTTTTCTTTGTCATTGTTGTCGATCACTCGTTTCTATCCAGCGTCTAAACCACGTGTTCGTGATTCACGATCAGTTACATAACGGCGCCTCCATGCCATGAGCGACAAGGAGTATTGCCACGGTGAATCTATTTCCGGAGCGCGGTATTCCGCCGATAGCCACCGACTGGGTATAAAGGTCGGTTCAGTTGCCCTCCCTCTTCCTCACCAACTACTAGCAAGCATCCAGCAAATCAACAGCTTCTTCTTAACCGATCTCACGAAATGCACTTCACCACCCTCATCGCAACTGTCGCAGTCGCCATCGGCGTCCAGGCTGGTGCGTCTTCATGACACTGACTCTCCCGCGATTTACAGCTTATAAAATCGCTTTCAGGCGTGATCTCTGACGCTTCCGACGAGTGTGGAGGTCTGGGAGCCTTCTCGCCCTCGTCGCTCCCGGAGGGCGTGGACCCCACCGCAGTGCGCAAGTGTCTCGAGCACCCGCTCAGCAACAGCACCTCTCCCGCTCTGGAGAAGCGCGACTGCTACTTCGGTGAGCCATTTGGCTGTACCAACGGCTTCTGCTGGGAGCAATGCAACACGCCCGGCAGCGGGCAGTGGTGCTGGACGGCGTGGAACGGTGGATTCGGCGCCTGGAGGACGTGTGCCGTCAACCAAGACTGCGGCTTCGCCCCTGATTCTGACTGCGGCCAGGGTGGATGCGACGAGTGCGGATGCAGCTGCTGATTGCGACCAAGGCTTTTCCCTAAATTGTCGATAGTCCTTTGCAGTGTACTGTGCTGTCCGGTGCATGTATTTGACTATCGCTTCATTGCTTCCAAATTTCGCCATTTGTCAGTGGATACCTGTGACTGCTGCAGAATGTGCACATCATATTTCTGACTAACTTGCACGATTTTGGGTCTAAAGCGCGAGCTCACAGGCCCGAGATGTCTGAATCAACAGTACAGCGGCACCTGCGTTGGCGTTGCCGCAGGCAGCGAGCAATTTTTAAATTCCTCTGTCAAGATACTTTTCAGAGACTAAATTTTCAGAGACATTAGCTCATATTATTTCGTGAGGGAGAGCATCTGGTGCGTGTGGCTTTTTTCGGGAATGGAGTTGATCACGGCGGGCCGGACCGAGCCGTTTTTCCTCTTTGCGCACGACCACGGCGGATGGCGCTTGCGATGTCTAATTTGGCGGCTCTATGGATCTAGGCTATGTGTTGTTTCCAGGCGTTGGACGACCCGACATCTAGATCTGAACTGCCGGCGCGACGGCCGCTCACGATATACGGCGCGGGCACCTACATATCCGGCTCAAAGAGCAGCATCTTTGGCTATATATTCCCGCTTCATGCCATTCATGTATCTTTCGTGTGCTAGCTTACACCCACGGCGAGTTCCACCAATTGAAGGTGCGCCTGGCCGTTATGTTCAAATCCCAATGCCCAAGCTAATCATTCTGACGGCCTCTCGCCAGACCCCTGGCGCGTGCGTTACTCTCCGAGTGTATCTGCCGACATATCTTTATGCGCTTTAAATTGCCCGTTTGTGCTTGGGCATGGGCCCCATACCCAAGCACGGACAAGCACGACCATGACGAATTATTGCACACGACGGGCATGCCTTCACTTCGTCCTTTGACTCCGGAATCACCGTCAACTTGGGTATGAAGATAGAAGAACTTTCATTCCTCTGCAGGAGCGGATGCCTTGAGCCCACAGAGCCCACAGCTCGCGACTTCAGCGCGCGCGCGTTCTCCCTCGTTACCAACACACGATTCGTCTCGAGCGGCCTGCCCTCAATCCAGAATTGTGCCTCATTGCAGGATATGGACGTCAAGTGTCACTCAGCGCTTCAAGGCGTCTGAGCATGCTGCCCCTTGAGACGAGAAATTAACCATGAGTCCATGATTCACGTAACTCATTGGCGCTTCCTTTGCGTTGGCTAACCGTGACAATCCCAAAGCATCTGAAACCACATGGTGTGTCCGTTTCAAATCTGCCGTTCTCGTCTTGATAACATTGGAGCTAGCGTCTAGGACGCGCGCCCTCGCCTCCTTAATGGTCTGTGCACTGACCGCCCATTGCTTACAGTTACAGGTCTTGCTGCAAGCGGAGAATTTCTTGCTGGACGCCCAGAACATGCAATATCCGATCCTCTGATCAGCGTATATAAGTCAGTGAGCTCGCGCTCTCCGATCGATAGCAAGCACCATACCTTGCGCATTCAGCTCACGGATTCCACCAAGATGCGTTTCTCCACTATACTTGCTGCCGTCAATATCGCTCTTGGTGTTCAAACTGGTAGGCTTTCGCTTGCTCTTGCATAATTCACACGCTGACATCGTTTTTGCAGCCGTCGTCTCGGATGTTGCAGCAGAATGCGGCGCCCTTGGCGTCTTCTCACCGTCATCCCTCCCCGAAGGCGTAGACCACAACGCAATGCGCAAGTGCCTCCAGCACCCGCTGCGAAACAGCACTGTGGCGTCGCCTCAGCTGCTTGAAAGACGCGCTTGTTTCTTCAGCGATCAGCAGTACGGCTGCTCGCACGGCTTCTGTTGGAAGCAATGCGGCACGGCGGGCGAGGGGGAGTGGTGCTTCCAGGCCTTGAATGGAGGAGTCGGCGCGTGGAAGACGTGCGTGATCAACGAAGATTGCGCGCCGGATGGCACGTCTGACTGCAGCATTGCGGGGGCTGCGGGTGGCTGCTCGGAATGTGGCTGCAGCTGCCACTAGAAATTGTATATCGTCATTCAGGTCATTTGTGCTGGATATGCTGGATTTCGTGAAACTCTGTAATGAATTGGAAGGGGTCCAGGGCTCACTCATGCGAAACGCCGCAACTTCGGTCTCCGCCGTGTTTCCTCCTTCTTCCCATTCCAGCTCAGAGTCACAAGCCGCGCGCTATCTTCATCAAGTCTTGGATCCTCTCTTCTTCTGTCGGCATCATTGCGGAGGCCTCATGGCGTCGGCGTCAACGGCCGCGCGCCTGAATGCGTGCCCCACGTGCAGTTCTTGCTGTTTGCTTCGACCAATTGGGCGCCGATTCGCCAGTGGCGCGGTGGATCCTCCATTCAGTCACTGCCTACCTGTACTGCCTGCCAATGCTCCTCGTGCCTCTGCGCCTATTGATGCCATGTTGTCTGGATTAGATCCTGGGAGCGCTCGTTCGGCAAACTATAGCGCACGAGCATGCCGAACTCCTTCAGACGGACGACGACCTTTCATAAACGCACGCTTTGGAAATTTCGTGCGGCATGAACGACGAGTCTATGCCAGTCAGTTGAATGTCGCTATACCAAGGCCATGACTCGCAGAACATCGAGGCATCCTAAGGGCTGTTCCGTGCCGAATGAACGTTTGGTGCTACGCTCCTCCAGCGCCTCGAAGAGGCGCCAACGACTCGTGTATAACCCTGGCGTCTTTCTCTGCTATTGGAAGGCGAGAAGCTACAAGACGCCCGGAGCATGCAACGGTGTATAAAAGACTTATGGTACCTCTGCCCAATCGACCAGGAGCCGCCACACCGCGAAATCCGTCTTTGCTACCTTCGTGACTATGCGCTTCACAACTCTCATAGCTGTCCTCACCGTTGTGGTCGGTATTCATGCAGGTACAGCTCTCTCTCTATCTCGCCTTCAGACCTACAATTTTGGGAGGCTGACACCAGTGCTGTTGGCAGACTTGAGCTCTGATGCGGCTACGGAGTGCGGAGACCTCGGCGTCTTCTCTCCATCGTCACTCCCAGACGGCGTGGACCCGACAGCGCTGCGCAAGTGCCTCGAGCACCCGCTAGTAAACACCACTGCACAGCTCCAGCAGCTTCACGCTCGCGCCTGCTACTCCGGCAGCGACGGCTACGGATGCTCCGGCAATTACTGCTGGAGCGCATGTGGCACGCCTGGCAGCGGAGAATGGTGCTGGCTGGCTCTTAACGGTGGATACGGCGCATGGAGAACGTGCGCTGACAAGGGCGATTGCATTGCTATCAACGGGTCCGGTTGTGGGCAGGGTGGATGCTCAGCATGCGGGTGCAGTTGCTAAATGGCGCGATGCGCCCTACCGAGTCTTTGAAATATTGTTCTTGTATAATAACAGTTGCTGCAGTATAATTTTCCCTGACAGCTATGAGCCATTCCGATATCAAATTTCTTCTTGCGCAGCCTGAGGATCTGAAGAACATTCGGCACGCGATCCATGGCACATGCGCATCATCTTCGAATCCAAAAATACAGTCGCGCCGCAGCGCCGGCCATGCGGTTGGTATTCGACCTCTCTTTCCACTGCCACCATGACGCAGGCCCAGGACGAGGCCGCCAGCCAGCTCGAGCGCGGCGATGCCGCCTCTGAAGTACATACCAGCATCCTGCGCGCATTCTTCACGCTCTGCAGCTAACATCGCTGCAGGCTCCGCCTAGCTACCACCCTCGCACGAGCCAAAAAGTTGCTCCTCGCCAGCGCTCTCGCTGGGAGGACAACTCGCACCAGTGCTTCGTGATCACGGCTATCGTGTGCATCGTCCTCGTCATCGGTCTGGCGGTTGGCTTGGCTGTGGGCATTAAACGGCATTGAAGAATTTTGGTCGATATCCCGCTGTCGGTGAGTATCACGTTATGGATGTGATTTGGGGGCTTGCTGACCATGGACTTTCGGCTATAGCATTCACAATTTGCTGTCGCATATGTATCCCGCCATCTGTAACGAATAAACGTGAAATCAGGTGTTCGTACCAGCCAAACATTCGAAGAGTCGCAGTTCAGACTGCCACACTCCCGCACAACATGAGAAGCGATTGACAGATGTTCTCGCCCTTTTGCATGTCAAATGATGCTCACGGCTCAGCGAGTCGTTGAGTCGGACGATGGATTATTTCGACAGAACGATGCCTTCTTCTTTTTTGGAGAACACACGAGCGAGAGTGCACTCAGAAGCCGTGACGCTCAATCCAGGAGAGCAGCGTCTTGAAGAATCCAGGGGCAGTAAGGTGCAGATTCAAGTCGTGTCCAGAGCCCTGGATGACATCTAGGATTGAAGGAATATTAGTATGGCAAGCGATGCATACTGAGCCAGTCCTTACCGAACTCCACCGAGCGTGCATTGGGATAGAACTGCGCCTCATTCGCCAGGTTGTCGCAAGTAGGCGTGACGCAGAAGCCTGTGTCGAAGATGCCGTCGACCGTGAAGACGTCGCCGCGGAAGCGCGGCGCGGCGACGGAGGACGTGAAGAGCGTGGTGAACTCGCCGACGGAGACCGTGTCCTTGTGCGCCTCGTCGAACGCGAGCACGGCGGGGTCGAACGTGCCTGGCGGCCCGTAGAAGACTGTGCGCGAGGTGATGTTGTTCGTCGTGAGGTAGCCGTCGGGCAGGTTCCTGAAGCGCGGGATGCCGGCGCTGTTGGCGGGGATGAAGGGGAGACCGTCCGTCGGGGTAAGTGTGGTTGGAGATGGGCCGTGTCCGTACTGCAGTAATGCAATATTCATTGGAGGTCAGTGAACAGCGATGTTTTGCCGAAGTGGGATCAACGTACTCCGGTAAAGATGGCTGCGTCGAGCAGCTCGGGAGCCGCAACGATCACGCCGTTGAGTATGGCACTCGACAGCGAGTGCCCGATGCCGACGAGGTTCCTGAACCGCCGGCGTCCAAAGCCCGGGATTGCGCCTTCGCGCGCGAGCTTGAGAATCTCAACCTGCGCTGCGACCTGCAGTGGCAGCTGCAGGACATTTACAGGGTCGGGCCGGCTGCTGAGGCCGTCGCCTTTAGATTCAATTAGCCTTGCTTCAGAAAAACCCCTCGGACGTACTCACCGACGCGCGCCATGCTCAGCGTCGCAAATCCCCGTGCGTTCGCCAGCCGTACAAAGCTGTACGTCTCAGGCTGAAACGGCAGGTCCCAGTAGAGCGTGTTGTACGTCGCGCCGGGCGCCATAATGAGCAGCGTCTCCGCGTCCCGAGTCGGCGCGCAGAAGTGCACTTCGACCGCGAACCGCCCGGACACCGGGAGGGTCTGGTTGATCTGCACGGGCTGCGTGGGGTCGAGGCCGCGCAGGTCGAAGTTCGTCGCGGACGCGTGCACCGGGACCAGACTCTGCACGCAGTTGGCCCGTGGGTGCGGGGAGACTGCGCTGCGCGCGGATGCAGCAGCAGCAAGTAGGGCAAATACAGATGCAATATGCATGCTTTTTTTGACTGGACTGAGACTGGGAAGTGCAGGAAGCTAGCGAGGACGGCGTGCTTTATACACTAGCTTTGCCAGCCAGACGCGAGCGGTCAGTCAGGTGGCGAGCGAGCAGCAGCACGAATCCATCGCCTTGGGTTCCGGATTCTGAACGGGTTCGTATTCGTCCTGCGCATATAGGTAGAAACTTTGCCAGCGAATGCTTGCTCCACAGGCAGGAGTATTCGAGAAGAGAGCACAGAGCCGTGGGTGGGCCCACCCGGGTGGTGAGAAGACGCAAGGCAATTTGTGCCAAGCCAACTACCCGCAAGGTTATCCATTGACCATATGTACCGGTTTCGGCGATTCGCAGCATAGTATCCATGAACTGCAGTCCTGCGCTGGTTGCTGGAAGCCAGACCCAGAAGGCGCGCAGGTCGATGGGATGCTCGGGTGTCGAACAGAGTTAATATCCGACCATATGCATGAAGAAGGCAGATGTCTGGAATCCAGGAGGCAGCAATATCGGGCCACCGGAGCAGGTAGTTTTATTGATCACGAGCGAGCTGGTGCTGCGCAAAGTGCTTAGTGGACCTTCCACGTTCGCTTGAATGCGCCGATTGAATGCCAACAGCAAGCCCAGCATCAAGCAGAGAGGGAAAAATAGCGGTGCGCATCCAAAAGGACGCTCGGACAATGATCATGAAGGACGAGAGCAAGAGAGCTATTGTTTACCGGACAAACAGTGCTGCTCATCACTGCAGCACAAGCACAGCTCTGCTACATAATTCGTTCATGAGGGGCCCACTCAGACTGCAGTTTGGGAAATAGGTACTGTTGCTCAATGACGCTACTGCTGGCACTCCGCGGCGCACAGGTAATCGACGCTGGTACTGTAACATCAGCAGCAACAGCTCATCCAGTCGCTGTCGCGTCGCCCTTGACACATTTATCTAGCACTCGGCCATACACTATGCCCCACACTGCCGACATACAGTAGAGTATGCCTCCATCCCGCAACTGCGCTACTAGACACGCTCTGCAACTTGGTCGAGTTCTTTCATTGACACGTGTCCTTCCGCTTCCATTGACACCTGTGCTTAGCTTCCGCCATTCTCTTTGCGCGGCGCACTTCCTCGCGGACCTCCTGGCGGACGGCGAGTTTCGTCGTGCGGCGTGCGGCGTGCTCACCCGGGCACATCCTCACGGTCGCTCTCGAAAACGTCACCGCTGCCTGGCAGATTTTTCCGATCGTGGGCCATGCCTGGGAACGTCTGGGGCAAAGTTCGGGACTCTCAGTCGCTCCCGGGCCGCTGTGTGTGGGATACGGTGGTGCTCAAGTGATATTCAGCATTCGTAGAGGCAGAGGGGAGGCGTGGCCACATTCCGCATCAGGAGGTAACATGACCTCCTGCAAAACAACTCACTATATGGGACTCCATAATCTATCGACCACACCAGCACGCTCGTCACCCACGCTCTCCGAGTCTTGGGTCGCACCCAATTACTGTACACGGCACGGTTACTTATTGTCAATGCCACAGCGTGAGCGGAGCCCGCCATCCGTCACGGTGCACGAGAGAAAGACGCGGTGAGCTCGAGCCCCGGCGCGATTGTCGTCGGACAGCACGGGGTTCGTCCGGGGCTCGGCGGGTCGGGCTCGAACTGTGACGGGTTGGTTCACAGTGCAGTATATCCCACAGACGAAGAAAAAGTCCTCAAGCTGAGTCTCCTCAGGCTGCTGCATACAGCTCATCAGTGCCGCCGCTGCGGTGCATGTACAAGCCATTCTACGTATAGAGTACCTCCGGGCTGGGCGTCATGAATCAGGGGGAGCTAATATGGGATCCACGCGTTTGCTACTTCAGAGAGCAGATTCGCTAGGAGAACTCGCTGAAGTCCACTACAGTGCGGGAAGCGGAGGAAGACGCTAATGACTGAAAAACAAATTGTGCAAAGATCTCCCCCTCCTCCCGGCTCGAACAAGACAATGGGAATAGCATTTAACATCGCGTGTTACGTACTTTCAAGATGCAAAACGAAGGCAAACTAGCGAACAATGCCTTCTAGCCGACTTGAACGACTGACCTCGTCATTGCGGTCCGAAGTAACTCCGAAATACTAGTGACGCGCTCTACCAACTGAGCTAAGAAGGCCTTGCCTCCTGCGCCAAAATTGCAATTCTGATCTGACTGCTGAGCTGTGGAGAGGTGTGCATGGCCGACGTTTGCATCCGTCTCCGACTGTTGACAGCACCCCCTCATGGACGTGGGCCGGCTGGTGGACACTGCGCGCGACGCGCTGAGCGCGCTGACGAGCTGCGTGTGCCGCCCGCAGGCGAAGCTCAAGATCAACGGGCGGACGTGTGCGTGTCGGGCTAGCAGAGCTTGCGTGCTCGCCGGCGCTTACTGTTACCGCAGACAAGCTGGTGAAGCTGCTGGGCGAGGGCGGGTTCTCGTTCGTGTACCTGGCGGAGGACGAGCACAGCGGGCGGCAGTTCGCGCTCAAGGTGATCCGGTGCCCGTCGGGGGCGGCGGACGTGCGGGAGGCGCTGCGCGAGGCGGACGCGCACCGGCGCTTCAAGCACCCGAACGTGATGCGCATCCTCGACTCGGCCGTCGTCCAGGACGGCGGCGGCGACGGCAAGATCGTGTACCTCTTCCTGCCCTTCTTCCGCCGCGGCAACCTCCACGACGCCCTCTCCACCCACGCCGTCCGCGGCACCCACTTCCCCGAGCGCGAGATGCTCACCGTCTTCCGCGGCGCCTGCCTCGCCGTACAGGCCATGCACCATCATCGTGCTCGCTCCGGCGCCCGGCCCGCACAGCCCGCGCAACAGCAGCAGGACGAAGAACAGGACCAGGGCGGCCTGCCCGAGCCCGAGGGCGACGCAGAGGGCGGCTTCTCCTACCACGCCGCCGCGCCCGCCCCGAGCAGGCGGCGCCAGCCGGAACCCGCCGCCGCCGCCGCCGCCGCGTACGACGAGCCCGCGGCGGACGGCGAGGACGGCGTGGAGCAGCCGTGGGCGCACCGCGACATCAAGCCCGCCAACATCATGCTCGCCGACGACGGCACGCCCGTCCTCATGGACCTCGGCTCGGCCGTCCCCGCGCGCGTGCGCATCCAGTCCCGCCAGGAGGCGCTTATGCAGCAGGTGTGTGTGCTCGCAACTGTCAACTCCCTCGCGCTTGACGCCGCGCGCAGGAAATGGCGGCCGAGCGCAGCTCCATGCCGTACCGCGCGCCGGAGCTGTTCGACGTCAAAACGGACACGACGCTCGACGAGAAGGTCGACATCTGGGTGCGTCCGGCGTCTCGCGCACCTTTCGACCCCTTGCTTTCGTCGCAGCTCGCTAATGCTCGCCCGCCCGCACAGTCACTTGGCGCGACACTCTACACGCTCGCGTACCTCTACTCGCCCTTCGAGGCGCAAGCAGCACAGGGCGCGTCCGTGCAGATGGCCGTGCTCAACGCGCAGTACAAGCACCCGCCGTCCGAGTACTCCCGCGGCACGCGCGCCATCATCGACATGTGCCTCGTCGTCGACCCCGCCAAGCGCCCCGGCATCGATGAGGTGCGTTCCGTGCTCTGTGCACTTCTTTTTCAATCTCTTTGGCGCTTGCACGGCCAAGAAGATATTTAGTCCAAAGCGCCCTTTCCTGGTCGCTCTCGGCGAACGGAAGGGGGCTGAGGGCCTTGTGCGGGGCTGCTGGACCCCTCGGGCACGCATCGCTGCAGGTCTACGTGGTTTCCTTGAACCCGGCAGGCCCTCGGCTGGGCGGTCTATCTCCCTGTTGGGCTCGTTTTCCTCCCTTCCCTTCCCTTCCCCTCGTTACACCGTTCCGCCTTATTTATCCCATACCATCCCGAACACCCCCTCCCTCCTCGCGCGGGCCAAGCGTCGTGCGCTGGAGGTGTGCGGCGGGCGCACGCCCTTCGTGCACATGCCGCTCTGCTTGGTTTCAGTTCCGGTCGCATCTGCTTGGTTTCAGTTTCAGTTTCGGGCGCAGGCTCGGCCTCGAGGCTTTGCGTCTGCCTCTTCAGGGTGTCGCTGCGGGTCTGCGCGGTCCCTTGAGAATGGCAGGCCCTCTGCGGCGTTTTACTCCCTTCCCTTTCCTTACTCCGTGCATTCCATTCAGAACACCCCTCTGTCTTACCATCCCGAACATTCCCTCCCTCCTCGCGCGGGCCAAGCGTCGTGCGCCGGAGGTGTGCGGCGGGCGCACGTCTTTCGTACCCATGTCGCTCTACTTGGTTTTAGTTTCGGTCCGGTCGCTGGCTCGACCTCGAGCGTTTGCCTCTGCCTCTTCAGGGCGTCTGCGCGGCGCTTGGCTACGGGGTGCTGCTGGCCTGCGCCGCTCGGCCACGCGTTGCTGCTGCCGTAAATCTGCGGCGCGCCTTGAAGCCGGCAGGCACTCTGCAAGCTCTCCCGCCCCCCTCTTTTTTTTTTTTTTTTTGCTTCCCCTGCTTTACTTCGTCTTCCTTTGCATCTCTCGCGGCTCGTCGTGCGTTGCCATTGCTCTCGCGGCGCGCCTTCCATCATGCGCATGCGCGCGGGCCCTCTGCGCTGAGGTGTCCCGGTCTCGATTTCGAGGTGGAGGCGCGCAGCGGGTCTGCCTCTGTCTGTGCGGCCGCTCGTTACGGTGTGCGCGGGCACTCTGCCCAGATGTTTCGGCTGGAGTTTTCCTTTTTTTTTCTTCCCCGTCTTCTGTCGTTCATTTATTTCATCCCGGACACCTCATTCCATTGGCGTTCAACGCGGGGCTGGCCAGCAGCGAGTCACCTTTCGCTGGCGCGGCGCGCCTTCGTACACGTACATGCGCGCGGGCGGGCAGGCACTCTGCGGAGTTGGCCCGCTCGGTCTCAATATCCATCTCCATCTCCACCTCAATGCCCTCAGTGGACGCGGAGGAGTGTAGCGGGTCTGCCTGTGCGGCGCTGCTTCAACGGCCGGCCACGCGTTGCTGCTGCTTCAGGTCTGCACTGCTCTTTGTAGCTGGCAGGCCGACTGCGTTCGGCCGCTTCCCACTTGTCTTTTGTCTTTGCGTCCATTTGAGAATCCTCATTATTTTTTTTGCGTGCATGTGTTGCCCATTTCTCTTTGTCATTCTGGTTTCGTGACGTTGAGCACTGATGCGTTGTGCCCATGGCAGGTCATCGAGGCTACCGACCGCGCGCTGGCGAACCTCAACTGAGGATTGACTCTGAGACGGGCTGGCGAACCTCAACTGAGACGGGCTGGCGAACCTCAACTGAGTATCGAGACGAGTTGGCGAATCTCGACTGAGTATCGAGACGAGGCGGGTGATGAAAGTACAGTACAGTAGATGCGCACGGTGTCGGTGGTGTATTTATTGTTGGCTTTCTAGATCTGTCTTTTTGCAAAAGGCTTTTGGACATTTGCGCGGGGTGTGCGGACAAATTGAACTGATCACGAATCACGCACGATCAGTCATGCCAGCGTGTGCCCGGAGCCGCTGTTCGTACGGTTCAACCACAGCATGTTCGTACGGTTTAACGATACCGCTCGTCGCTGGACACGTTTGCACTTGAATCTTCTTTGATTCAAATTTTATGAGTCGTGATATTAGGAGTAGCCACGAGGCACGCTGGTGTACTTACTGTACGTGCTCGCTAGAT
The DNA here is from genome assembly GCA_037042885.1 of Auricularia sp. M12. Classification (NCBI taxonomy): domain Eukaryota; kingdom Fungi; phylum Basidiomycota; class Agaricomycetes; order Auriculariales; family Auriculariaceae; genus Auricularia; species Auricularia sp. M12. Next base: position 341,284 of record CM073207.1, read on the forward strand.
TCGATTTCGTGCAACTCTGAATACTTACTCGTATAGATCATCGATAGGCCACAATTATGCTCGACATAAATATCTTCTTATGCTAGCCAGTAGCCACGGTCTCGAAATTGCTTGGATATCGGTTTGTTCACAGACAATACTTACCTGCCAGTGAGATTCCTCAAGCTGGTTCTCACTGCTGCTCAGCGATTCTTCCTCTCATCCGACACGCGAACGGCGTCCTCCTTCTCCCTCGACGTCCCGGCCTGCGCTTCGGCGAGCCTTGCCTCGCGCCGCATCCACAGGAGCGCGATGGCCGCGCCGGGGCTCACGAGCGGCGCGAGGACGAGGAAGCGCAGCACCTCGCCGATCGCATCTTTTGCAGGCGACTGTCCACCCACGCCGTTCGCGGACTTCTCCCCTGCCCGGAGGAACGCCGCGCCGGCGAGGATGGCGGCGTAGCACACGATGGACGTCCACTGCAGGAGGTGCACGCCCGCGGCGCTCAGCGGGAGCGCGCCTGGAGCCGGCGTGCGGAATGACGGCCACCAGTTCAGGAAGGCTGTGAGGGTGCGCGAGGCGGGTGGGAGTGCCGCGAGGAGGCGGAGGTGCTGGACGAAGGCGAGGAGGGCGAGCGCGCCGAAGCCGCATTGGAGGGCTGGGAGGCCCGATGCGTTCTTCCCGTGGTCGGGTGTGCTGCGGCGGTAGCGGAGCCAGCCCGTCTGCAGCGCCCACACGAAGAGCGGGAAGATCTGCCAGAGCGCGGTGACGGCGGCGCTGTGGAGCGCGAGCATCAGCGCCGTGGGGAGGACGTAGCCGAGCAGCACGCCGCCGACGGCCGCCTGCGCCTGCGCGCGGTCCATCGGGGGCGCCTTCCGAGTCTCATGCTTCCATTGCGCCTGCCAGTGCAGCACGAGCGCCAGCCACGCGAGCGGCATCGTCGCGCCCGTCGTGGCGACCTGGAACGCCAAGCCCACGGCGAGCGCGGCGCCCGCGCCCAGGCTGCCCGTCCTGGAGTACTCGACGACGTACGCCAGCACGCCGGGCGCGAGGCCGACGAGGAAGTGCGCGGCGTACGGCGAGCTGTGGAAGCCGGCGTGGAAGAGCGCGACGAGGTTGTGCAGCACGCCGTCCACGGCCGCGAGGCCCGTGTAGGCCGGCGGCGGCGTGTCCGCGGGCGCCGCGAGGAACTCGCGCACGCCCGAGGCGGAGGCGTGGTAGAGCACCGTGTAGAGCGCCGTGGCGAAGAGCGCGAGGAACGTCGCCACCGCGGCTGGCGGCGCAGGAGAATCACAATGAGCGCGATACCACGTGACACGGGTGTGGAAATGCTGACCTGCGCGCTGCTGCTGTGTGTTGCTGGTCATGGTCGCGTCGAATAGCGAGGGAATATGCAAACGTGTTGTGAGATCTGAGTCTTGCCTCGTACACTTTATACAGCAGGCCGGGCGCCGCGCTGAGTTGGTGACAGCACCGGTATTGTGCAATCATGATCAGGAGAGTGGGACCTTCGCGCTCGTAAGTGCCAGAACATTCCTGAAGCCGTATTTCATCCAAACATAGCGCACCACGGCATCTTCCGATACAGATTTCAAGTTTCCTCAATAGGTTGCTCGTTCAAAATCCATGTTGTTTCTTCGGAGAACGATGTAGACAAGAGCCTTGAATATGCATTTTTTGAAAGTTTGGGCCGGACGTTCCAGAATGTTCCAACTTCCAAGTCCGCCGCTGTCCCGCGATTTTCTTCTTACCGCATGTCGACTCTCTCTCTCAGAATTGGAAGTCCCCCAAGAGAGGTTTTCACTCCCCCGTACGTATTGGAGCCTTACACGTGCGCCGCGCGGCTTATACTGCGTTGTTAGATTATGATCACGTATCTGCAGTGTATGCGAGGCAGATCAACTACGGCGGCGTTGCGGGCAAGCTTTCAGTATCACATTGATTAGTCGAGCGAATTCATAGGTACCGAGTCATGATGAATCACTTGAAAGGAGTCGACCTATTTGTTTGGTAAACAAAAGCTCCCTTGCCCGCCCGCAGAGTCCGGCTTATCCAGACAGGCCAATTACCTGCCCGCTGAGCAGAGGATAGGGAAAGTAAGCTTCTGCTGAGTGCTTTCAGTCTTCCATCAATTGTGCATATTTTTTTGCTAGAGGTCTAGCGCCGGAATCATCCGCAACGCGTACATCGTGAGTGTATTATAAATTATGCGGCATCACGACTTACAGTACGTGGGGGCAGTGCCCGGATGAAGTGTTCCGTACTTACTAGGAGCAAAACAGTGGCGGCGGGAAGAAAGGCATGGGTCGGACTTTTCACGCATTGCATCCGTTGTTACCTGTCCTAATATCGCCATTGCACCAAGCGCTGTGGCTGCCTCCGATGTCTGGTCCCGCTGTTGTTATCGTACTCTACCATGAAGGACGAGTACGTCGTCGCCGTCGTCGCGGCTGACGAACCGCCAAGCCCAGCCGCCTTCCTGTCCCAAGACGAAGCCGACATGGTCCGCCTGGGCAAGGCGCAGCAGTTCAAGCGCACCTTCACCTTCCTGGCCACCTTCGGCTTCGTCTCGATCTACATGGGGATCTGGGAATTCGCCCTCGTCTCGATGTCCCCGTCCGTCGCATCGACAGGCTATGGCGGCTTCTTCTGGACCTTCGTCGCCTCCGTTTTGTGCTACTCAAGCATCGTGCTCTCTTTGGCGGAAATGTCCAGCATGAGCCCCACGGCGGGCGGGCAGTACCACTGGGTATCCGAGTTCGCGCCAGCGCAATGGCAGAAGCACGCGAGCTACGCCGCGGGCTGGATGGCGAGCCTGGGCTGGATCGCCAGTCTCGCGGGCAGCGTGTACGTGTGCGCCGACTTGGTGCGCGTGTGCGTCAGCATCACGCACCCGGGGCTAGTCTTCACTAGCTGGCAGCTCTTCCTCGTGCTCCTCGCGCTGTTCGTCCTGACTATCGTGCTGAACACCCTGGGAACCAAAGTGCTGCCGATGCTGGAGGTCGTCAGCTTGGTCGGGCATTCTGCGGGCTTTGTGGTGTTCGTCGGTGTGTTCTGGGCGATGTGTCGGCCGTTGAATACGGGCAGTACGGTCTTCCTGGACTTTCAGAATAATAGCGGCTGGAGCAATTTCGGTATAGCGTGTCTGCTTAACCAGGTCTCCATCATCTGGTCGCTGCTAGGCTCGGATTCCATAGTGCACATCGGTAAGTACTTTCCCGGCGCAATCCCACCCACTCGAAATGACTTCAAGCTTACAATCCGCCGCTGCAGCCGAGGAAACCCGCGACGCGTCGTTGACCGTCCCCCGGGCCATGTGGTGGTCTTACGTGTTCAACGTCTGCATGGGCTTCGTGATGGTCGTTACAATGCTCTACGCCATCGGACCCGTCGAGTCGATTCTCGACGCCGATCTGCCTTACCTCAACCTTTTCTCGGCCACAGCAAGCGTCTGCGTCGCCCTGTTCCTGGCTATCGTACTCTTTGTTCTCATCTACGCCGGTAATGCCACTGCCCTTGCCGCCACGTCGCGCGAGGTATGGGCGTTCGCACGGGATCGCGGTTTCCCGTTTTCCACCTGGATCTCACGTGTACGTGTTGAATTAACCTACCTTTCTTAGGGTCACTAAAACACACTGGCAGATGAACCACACATACGACATGCCCTTCAACGCAATCTACCTCTCCTCCTTCCTCGCGCTCCTGCTCTGCCTCATCGCCCTCGGCTCCGACACCGCCTTCAACATAATCATCTCCGTCTCCCTCCTCGCGCTAATGTCGACCTACATGCTCTCCATCGGCTGCGTCCTCCTGCAGCGCATACAGGGGCGCCCTCTCCCGCCCGCGCGCTGGAGTCTCGGGCGATTCGGCTTGCCGGTTAATGCGTTCGCCGTGGCGTACGCGGCGTTCGTCGTCGTGCTCAGTTGCCTGCCGTACGCGAATCCCACGACGGCTGTCGTTGATGCCAATTGGGCACCGGCGATTTGGGTGGCGGTCATTGTGATTAGTGTGGTTGCGTATGTGTGCCATGGGAGGAGGAGGTTTACGCCGCCTGTTATTTTTGTAAAGGGGCATAGACCGGTTGGGCTTGGAGAAAGACTGCAGAAGGTTTCGTGATGATTAAAATTCATTTGGTCAGCTAGACAACACCGGAGTCAGGCCGGTATACCGCTGCTGGGCATCCGAGGTGTAGGATGGAGGAGTCGGGCAGGCATATTCAATCAGCATCGAGTATCCGCCGGATGCGTATGCGTGGTACAGGACTGTGTACAAGCCAGTGGCGGAAAGGGCGAGGAATACGACGATAACGGCAGCAGCTGGAAGAAAACGTGAGTACTGCTATTCAGTGCTGTATGCCGTGAATCATCGAGATATTTACCCTCCATCATTCCAGTTGGGTGAGCGTATCAAGCAAGACAAGCTTGGTTTCGGATGCAGACGGTTTTCGTGGTGCGAAACGATTTGGGTTCGAGTCTGACGTCGGAACCAAACTGGTTCTTCTCCTCTTGCGTCCACCATGGCCAGCCTGCAATCAGCGCGGGTCCTTGCGGGCCGCAGCGGTTCAGCTCTGAAATCATCTGCAGAACGAGTACCCGCCGAGGTTGTCACCGAAATACTCAAATACCTTGACCAGGGCGATCTCTGGCGAGCTGCCGCCGTGTCGCGCACGTTCTACTCGTCGGCATGGCACGCGGGCCTCTACATCCATAGGAAGCTTTGGTTCTTCAGCGATTCCGACTGCAACATAGACCTTCCCGTGCTGCGCGAGGTCGTGCAGTATACCGTTGAGCACGACCTTTGTCTCAGCCTCTCCTTCATTTCACCCCGCGCGACTCAACACGATCCTGCAGCTCAAGAATCCGTCTATAACTCGTTGACGTTGACGGAAACCATTCTCGAAATACTTGCCCAAGTCACCACTTCTCTGCCCGTACTCGTCTTTCTCTCGCTCGGTGTGGGCGAATCATATTGTTTATCTATTGCCGACGCCCTACGCCATCCAGCACCACGCTTGGAGAGCTTTGTTTTCTCTGCGTACCCTGCGACTGATATGGTCGTTCCCAGTGATCTCTTCTCGGGCTTTGCTCCTCGACTGCGCCAGGTCACGCTCAACGATGTGCCTCTGGGGTTGGCTGCTGTCCCCGCGTTTTCCAGAGTCTCTTATTGTGACGTCTACTACGAAAGCGCCTTTCCCGACATTGATTTCTCCTGCCACTTCCCGTCCGTTCGGAGCCTTCTTCTCTCTTTCCTCACGGAAGCTTTCATACAGCCACCGTGTCTGAAATTCGATGGCATCTCGCTGCAGAAGCTGGTCATAGGCGATTGTGCGGAGTTATCTCTCATGCCGTCTCTGAATCGCGCAATCAATCTCAGCGGGATTCCCGTCATCGAGTACGAGGCTGACTATGTCGTCTGGACGGAGCCCATATGGCAACCAAAGACAGGCGACAAGCTCAGCATTCGGCTCACACACCCTATGGCACCAGAGCCGGACATGACTATCTGCATCGTGCCCGAGCTCCGAAACTGGCGTCGCACGTGCTGCCTCCTGCAATGGTCCCCGGCCGCGCAGTGTCCAATTATCGACATGCCCGACATTTGCGACCGCCTCACATATCTTCGAATGGACAATATCTGCCTGATAGGCTTTCTAGAATGCGGCGGCTTCACTCTCGATGCGCTACGCAACCTGCAGATCGATTTCAAGACGGAAGGGACGCACGCGACGATGATATGGCCGCCCGATTTGCTCGACGCGCTCAAAGAGTGGGACCAGCCTGGACACGCGTCCTTTGATAAATCTGCTCAGTCTGCGCCGACATTCGGCCGGGAGAGCTACAGCCACGTTCATTGTCGCAACCTCGAGATGCTGAAATTCTTCGCACTGGATGCGCCCATGTGCGTCGACTCGCAAGAGGCAGCGTTTCTCGGTCGCGCTCTGTCCCAGACCATGCGACCCTGCAAGGACAGGACGGCCCTGGTCCTCGTGGGCGTCGAGTTCAAGAAACCGATCGCGCACACACTTCTTGATCAGACCTTCTCTTCCATCAGTTGCCTCGAATTTGCTGGCATCGATTCCCGGGCGGACAAGGAGGGGGGTTTGTGGGATGAATGTATCTGAAGCTTGCAAGTTATGACCAGTTCTAGCCGTTATGTAAGATCCTTGACGATACATACATTCATCTACGTGTTGCGGCTAACTTAGAAACGCGAGCGTCATATCCAGTTCTACAGTCCTTGGAGACCATGAACTGGGGGCAACTGTAGGTGGTGATTAAGTTTCGGAATACACCGATGCACGAACCTTGCAGTCAATTTCTGGCCTCCGGAGGCCGAAGACTCAAGAACCAAGCATTTGGACGCTGCTGTGACGCTTTCAAACATCTCGTCGCGATCGTGTCTGGCCTGGCCATCAGAGCGATGCAGCCCTCGCGGTTGTCCGTGTAGTTTTTTCTGATTCTGCATTTGATTCTTATCCAGAGGTGTTGACGTTTGCCTTGAAAATCGCTACAGTAATGGCCCACGCTTACGCTCACGGCGAATGCCCACCGTCATTATGCACCATCCAACTGCTTCATATCACGGTATCCGCTGGGGTGTGCTTTCTGAACACTCGCCGCTGCGAAATGCCCATTGCAGCTTCAACTCTTCATGACCTTGCGCGGCTATGCCATCTAATAACTCATTCGACGGCGCAATCTGCTCCGACTTGTAGAGCATGTGCTGCTAGCGGCCTCGTCGACGTACTCAATTGCTTTCCCGACCAGGAATGGACCACCCCTGCACACGGAATAGACATGCTCTACAGCGTATTCTTCTGCTACACGAGGACAAAAAGACTTGCCAGTGACGTCTCGCGTCGCTACTGCTATTATGGTCCAGTAGGAAGTTTTCCTGGCTTCACGGACCTACCTACCTACCTACCGGAGCACGTGTGCTCTTCCCGGCCGTAGACTCTCATTCTTCCTACGCCTTCGCTGCAGCACTTCGCGGTCGTGGTATGGAACTTCATGCCGAAGTATTGCGGCTGGCATGTTTGGGGTGTGTCGCAGGGCGAACACTGGTGCAGGAATGCAGATACAGGTACGGATTCGACACTGCATTGATTGCGTGCCAAATATTGACTACTCGGGAGACTCACGCCATTGAAAGTTCACAACCTTTTCTATCATCGGTCGTTTGCGACTACGGCCACCGCCACAGCACAACGTCGGACAAACCAATGCTCGCTGCACGCCTAAAGTTTGCTTCCGGCGCTTACAGGTTACGCCCTCGTAGTAATCACATCAGGGGCACGAGAATGCCGCCTTGTCCACTACCTCAACATTAGGGACGCCTGCATTGTCTCAGCCTCTTCGCTCGTCGTACTCCGTCCACCACCAGCCTTGCTGTCGCCGCCGGCACTACACTTCCCTACCCATCCGAAGAGGCTTTCATACGGCGCGGATGATTTCGACCACTGAGTTGAGCCCATTTCGGTGGCAGTCGGCCCTCACGGTGCAGGATAAATACGATGCGAAGGCCTCGTTGGACACCGTCCTCGTCTTCTGCTCCCTCGGCTCCCCAGCACTGTGGGAACCTTTGGGTGGCACCAAAAAGCGCACAGCCGTCCCCTTCAAGTGTCGTTCTGTTGCCAAATTAGGCATGCCGCTATTTGTCGGCGACCTTTGTTGGTACGAAGTCTACCTCGACTCCTTTGTCCGCTCCATCCTATCGTGCTCAGCTAACGCTCGATTGCAGCCTGTGCAACGCTCTGACGCGCTTCTTTGCGCGAATTTCCAACATTGCAATCCCGATTCCAGGGCGCCAGAGACCCGCACCACGAGCAGCATCAGGACCTATAATCTACCCGATCTTCCCCGCCGAAATATGGGCAGCGATCGCCGCCCACCTGTACAATCCGGCGGACCTCTCCGCGCTCTCGCAGACATGCCGGGCGCTGCGCTATACGGGACAGGCTAGGCTGTTTGCCCGAGTGGATCTGCTGGACATGCGCGACCTTGGCAACGTGATGACGACCCTGCAGCGGGACTGCAGCGCGCAGGGCCCACTAGGCCACTACGTGCGACGGCTGCGTGTGATGCTCGACCCCGAGGGCACTCTCGAGCCCCCGAACCTCCGCGAGTCCGCCGAGGCTCTGCGAATCATCCTGGTGCACTGTACGAATCTGCGCGTGCTCTCTCTGCCGCACTGGACGCGTCGTTTCTCTCTTTCGGGTGGGGAGCTCGGTGTGAAGTGGGATATGTTGCGGTCGCTAGAGGTGCGCGCGGATGATGAACATGGCATCGAGGGACCGTGGTTCATGCCCCTTCTGAGGGCGTCACCCGGTCTGCGCGAGTTGCGTGTGTGGGGAACTTGCGCGCTGCCTTTTGGTGTCGTCGAGAGGCTGGAGGCTTTCACTGGCGATCTTCCCTCTGCCGCCGCTGTCGTTCCTGGACGACCAATTCGAGCTATCCATCTCGTTGGCGCTGTCGACGTCGATCAAGTTGTGTTCCAGCTTCACGTTGATTCTGCGGACGAGCACCCAGTTCTTGAGCTGTTCATGAGACCGACCAGTAGTCAACCGAACGAATATCTGCGAGTACTGAGGGATGGATTCCCTTGCTTGCGAAAACTGACTCTGCTGGGGGTGCCGCGACAGTTCATTGATGAGGTGTGTTTTCGTCGTGCGGCCCATTCCTCCAGTGACTCATCTCGTCAGGTCATCCGTGGCGCTTCTGACCTGCCAAAATGGCCGAGCCTTCGCGAACTGGTCTTGAACTGCGACGACGAAGAGGGCATCGAATTGGACGAGCCGGCGCTCGTGCACTGTTTACGGCGCGACCACCCGCAGCTGCAGAGCGTCCTCCTCCGTAACAAATTCTCGTATGATTTATGCTGTAAGCACGCTTTCAAAGTTATGTTGCATGAGTAAAACTGATTTGCGACAGTGAAGGACTTTATGCGCAATTCTGATTAGCCACTGGCAGGCAATCCGTCCTTTTTTTTTTTTTTTTTTTGAATCATATATAGTCCATGAGGCCGAGCCTATGTGGACTTTTACATATGGTTGCATCTAAATGGATGGAATGCTACTGGGTAAGGGATCTATCGGGGCGCCCCCTCTATAACCGGCCGATCATGCTCGGAGGACATGCCTCAGTGCCGCTTGCAAAGATGCAGAGTGCGTATCATGCACCCAGCTCACGGCGGACGATGCGGCGGGTTGGAAAACAGCTGTGTGAAAAAGGTGTAGAAAGCGCTGCTGCTCATGAAGAAAAGGGTGGAACAGAAGTGTAAATAAAGATGGTGGGGGAAGTGGGTTGGGCTATGGCTCTGGTGTCGCGTCCGGTGTCATCTGTCGGGATCGTGAGCGATATAGTGAAGTACGGCAGAATGCTCCCTGCACAACAACACCGTGTTCCAGAAGCTGGGATGCGGATTCACTATCGGAAAGACAAAGAAGGAAGGACAGGTATTGCGGCGTCGACGTTGAGGATACTGAGAATAGCAGCTCGGGTTGGATTCGACAAAGAGGTCGTATGGCCTTAAGACAATCTCTGCGAAGGCTGCCTGATGTGCATATTTCAGCGGCAAGAGAGTTAAGTGCCTCGGGGAACGTTTTGGTGTCGTCGCAAACAGGTAGAGGGGCGGAATGAACGACAATTCTGGTCCAAGATCCGCCGGTGTCAAAGACGGGCGGGGGAAGATCGATATGAGAGTAAAGCGAGCATATACTGCTGTGTATACTGGATCCACAAGCTAGAAGCTTCTCGACGGTGCAGGGGGCCTTAGCGTGAAGAGCGAGCTGGTTATCACGAGTGTAGTTGACAGCAGCGAGTGAAACACCCTCAATTTTGTTGAGGGCATCAAGTAGCAACGTTGGGTGAGGGTGGCGTTTGTTTCGAAGAGCGTCGTGGTAGCGGATGATCAGTCGTGTTGGTGGCCCGTCAGGCGGGTGCGGAGTGCGGCGAGTGCGGCGGGGTGAATTGGTCTCAGGCTTGCTGCCTATTTTCGTGTGTGGTGTGCGCTGCTCGGGAGCTGGCGACGAAGCAGGTTGCGTGGCAGGCGGTGTCGGGTAACGGAAGGACTTGGTGGGCCGAGGTAGTAACGACGGCCTTGCGGCGTTGGGCGGTTTCGGCGTCTCCGGCGATTCGGGTGGTGGCTGTGCAGGCAACGTGGCGCTACGAGCACGAGCAGCGAGCAGTGCGGTCTGAGCCCACTGTCCCAAGACATGGACATCGTAAGCGAGCTGTTCTAGGCATTCTGTGTGCTTCTGGTAGATGGTATGGGACGGAGTCATCAGGGCAATGTCATGGACAGCCCGACAGCAGTTTTCCACCGAACGGAGGATTTCTCGGTCAAGCGAGGTCTTAGCAAGCGCAGCAAAGTGTCCAGAAGACGTCTGGGAAGGTGCAAGTAGCATAGGTCTATGGCGGGCCGTTGTGGACAAAAGTCCGCAGGAACCATTTTAATTTGGTTTCCGCCATTTTCATTCTTTTACGTTTCGTCCATCGCGTTCCTGCACTCGTTCCCGCGTCTCATCAACTCCCGCGATCGTTCCTGCGTACATTCCTGCACTCTGATCCGCATTCCGTTTTCATCTTAATCTGATTCCTGCACTTCTTCCTGCATGCAATTCCTGCAATCATTCCCGCACCCCTTTTTTCTTTTTCCACCACCTCCGCCTGCGTTCCTAACCACTCATCAACCTCGGCGATATCTCTCTTCCGAGTCCACATGCTCTCCCTGCCCACATCACTCCGCAGTCCCTTGCCCTTGTGCTCGCTCTGTCATCATCTCCGCCCAACCAACGTCTTTTCGACCACCACGCTCCCATCCCACCATCACAATGGACCCGTCCATTGCCTTTGAATCGTTCGTTGCCGAGCACGACCGTCTGGCGAGTGACGTTCGGGACTGCATACACCGCCTAGTCCTTCATGACCCTGCGGCTCTCGTCGCCCGAGTTCACAGTCTCTCATCCCGTGCCGAGCAGGTACGTATTCCCATCTCGTCTCTGCCTCCCTCCAAGTGGAGCTCACCCACATCGATCGCAGCGCCATTTTGTCTTCCCTGCCTCAGAGCTTGATCGCCTCCGGCTCAGCTGCCGTGAAATGCTCCGTTGCATCGACACGGCTTCCCCAGACGAACCCCCGTCCTCGAACACTCTACATCATTCACCAACGGTACGTTTATCGCGCTTGCTCATCCATTCATTGCACGTCTTTTCCCCATACCCTCGCTCTCGCCACTAATCATCCCTTTGCAGTCAGCCTCGCCCCCTCAACCGTCTGTACCATCTTCCCCACGCCCTCTCCGACATTATCATCTCGTTTGTAACCTCGTTCTCGATTCTTTTAGCCGTCATGTCACTGCTGTCTCGTACACCTACACTCCATGCGATCTCTCTCACCCGCGCGATACGCCTCCCCTCCCACCGCAACCGCTCTCTACCTACTCTGTCCCTGATCTCCTTGTTCCCTTTTCACCTCCTGTCTCCCTCGCCACTCGAGCACGAGCGTCTCGCTTTCTGTGAATCCTTTGTCCTAGCCTCGCGTATGTATCATTTGTTATCCACGTGAGCTTTTTAAGGTAATACGTATCCAATCCCAAGACTCTCAGTCACTTGGGATTATCCCAAGTGTTCTGTAGAACACCTGAGATTAATCTCAAGGTGTTCTGGAACATATATATAGAATACACGCCGCATCTTGGCGCGGCATGGACCGCGTCCGGCTAATGCAGCGCATTCCGCAATGTAAAATTCTGTGAGATCGCACGCTTGCAAGATTCAAACCGTGGGAGGCGTCTTACGCCGCGACCCAACTCTTCGCGTTGTTATGGCACGCAAGATGCGTGAGAGCCAGCGGCGAACTCACGGTGGATCGGATTGAGGAGGAGAAGAATCCCTCGCTCTCGTCAGGTGAAGCGCTCTCGTCAGGTGAAGACGAAGAGGGCGAGCGAGCTCAGACCATGACCGCGGCGCGCCAGCAAGACGTAAACGCCTCTGGAAGTAGAGGCGGTCGCGCGCGCGCGAGACATGTCCGTCACGAGGGACGTGACCGAGGAGAAGGAGTCGCTCACAGCGCGCGATGGCCGGCAGCGATGACCATGCGTCTTGTTTTGCGCCGCGTTCGCCGCCGTTAGCGTCGACGACCGCGATTACGTCTCGACTGCTAGGTTTTCTCGCCGCCCTGCTCGTCTCTGTCGCGATGCCGATTAATACATAGTCCGTCATTCCCCGCGCAGCTGCGGCTCCGCACCCCGCCTGGAGCTCTTGCATGAGTCGACGCTTTGAGCATTCGTTCAGCACGCGCGCCCAGAATCCGCACGACTGACCGCATACCGCGTCCGTTTTGCAGATAACGACCCGCGTGATAGACGGCCCACGTATGCCGTCCCCATGCTGCGTCCGATCGCCAGCATTTCGGCCCAAATCGTGCGTGCGCCATTTTATCTCGTTTCGGAGCGCGCCTTGGTCACTGACGCGAACGTCTTGCAGACCCCTGCAGCGCGCGCCCTTTCGTTCGCCGAGCACGGAGCGCCGCTCGGCGCGCGCGATCTATCGGTCCGCCGCGCAAGTCTGCCGTTCGTCAAGATCCAAACGTGAGTATCGCCATTCAGCACAACCACCGCACGACAGTACTCACAGTGCCTTCCGCAGAGCCCGCAACGCGCGCTTGGAGGTCCCACGGATGTCTTCCTATCGAGCATGGTGAGCGCCGCGTCTGGCCCTTTGCGATCGCGGGCGCGTACTGACCGTATACCCTATCCATCCAGGCTGGACGTCCGACCGCCGATCGCGACTTCGCGCACGACGATCCCTTGACCCCGCGCGCGTGACGGCCCCGTCCCTCTGCGCGTCGTCGGCCGATGCAAAATGCGGGCCTGCAAGTTGATATGCACGCACGGTGAGCAGATCCATCATGCGCGCTTCGACGACCAGCTCACCGTGACTCTGTCGGGCAGCTCGTTCGCGGAGCTGCGCGCGCAGGCCGGTCGGTCGCTGCTGCCAGTCCGTCGCCGAGGCCGCGTGTCTGCGCGATCGCGAGTCTCGACGCGTGGGTCCGAGTCTCGACGGGCGGGCCCATATTGCGCGTCCGCCCTCGTGCTCGGCCGCGACTCTGCCAATCGACGCGTTGACGGCACCGCAGTCGATATTCGCGGCGCCGTTGGCAAAGACGGCATCCTGCTCGCAGATCGTGAGTGTTTCCCTTTTGAACTGCACGTAGCAAACTGTTACTTAGATCATCATCTCCTGGAATGCATCCAGGGAACCGCTGCCGCCGCCTATCCTGGGACAGGCATCGTGAGTTTTTCTGAACCTGGCCGCGCCGAACGTCACTTACATCATTCATCCAGGACGCGTCTTTGCTGGTCGACGACGTGCTGCCGATCGCGCAAGACACGCGCTGTCACGAGCGCGAGTCGAACGACTGGCATCAGCAAGATCGTGAGTTCTCGTTTGAATACAGCAGTGCAAACATTTGACTTACACGATCATAGCTTGGATTCAGTGGCGCTGGCAGCAGGGGCGATCGATGGAAGCCCACATTGCGCTCGTCGATGCATGCGACGTTCCACCCAGCAGGCGGGTGGGAAACGTCGGCGCCTGTGAAATGTCCAGCTATCAGTTACATGGTCCGCGAATATTAGTGAACTCACCCATGATTACGGCTTGTCGTCCAGCACGTATTTGTAGTACAGCATTAGTTTCTTGTCGTTGTAATGATGTATGTCTTGGGCTTGGACGAAATCCGCTCGGAGGCGCAGACGGCGCGTGTCGAGGAGATGGCGCGCTTCGACTTGGATGAATCTGCGCTGGCCAGCGCGGCGAGTGACTTGAATAAGCTGCCTATCGTAAGTTATTCGACTGTCGCGGGGCTTTGCAGTACTTACTGTTTTTTGCTGGCAGGCGCGAGCCGCTCGAAACTTGTGTTTGCTAGTACTGGACAAAGAATGTATGTAAGTTCTCTGTTATACCTGGCAAAGAAGACGAGCACTCACCGTGTTATACAGCTGGATTGTTATTCAGCTGCTGCTGCTGCGCGCGCGGGTTGGGTGACGGGCTGGCTTCGCGGCTTGAGCTGCAGCGCGCGCTGCGTGCAACGCGAGCGGGATCCACTGAGCGAAGGTCAGCGCCATGCTCGGGCACGGGCAGTGGATACACTCACGCACAGGGCGAGCTCGCCGTCAGGACGAGTTGGCGGGACGGTCGAGCGCGCTGCAGACAGCAGCTGAAACCCAGGTAAGCCGTCCATTCCACTGCATGCGCAGAGTACTCACGAATTGACGACAGCCATCCGCTGCTTGCTCGCTCAGCGCACGGACGACGGCGCGAGTGTTGGATGCGGCGCGGGATGAAGCGAGCGAACGCGGTCGGAGCAGGACATGGCGACCGTGTCCTGGGGCACGGTCGCCAAGCATCGCGCGCCCTCGTCGCGCTGCCCTGCTCGTCGTGCGCGGCTCGCCGAATCGGCAGTTGGTCACGTTCCATCACAGCACGTGATCGTGGGCGCGATCGTATATGATCGCGCCCGCGCCTGGTATTATGACACCGAAAATAAAGACGACGAGTCGTATTTGAAGAGCTGCGCGCCGGGAAAGCGTTATAGGTGGCTGAGTTTGAAGATGCTGCTCATTCTTCTTCTCTTCTTTCCTCTTCCACCATGGCATCCCAGTCCACCCTGCCTCTTGCACATGCCAACCAAACTCAAGGCCTGCATTCCAGAGGTCAGTGAATTACTGCTCTGTATCAGGCAGCAAGTACTTACTCTGATATAGCTCCTGCTGTTGTGACTGGCTCTCTGGCCAGTCAGGACAGCCTGAGACTTGTCACTGGGCCCCAGACCGCCCAAGGAGGGGCTCCAGGTGAGTATTTCGTTTGTCCATCACATTATGCGCGTTTACGCCCTTGCAGGCCTCGAAATCGCCGCGCTCGGTGCTGGAGGGACGCGCGCGCACGCGCGCCCTGGGCCGAGCTTGCTCTCGATTTTCTGCGCGTAAGTCTTTCCGTTTCGATCACAGTTATTTGTCATTTTATCTCACCGCAACGTAGGTTTTCGTTGATTTATACGCGTACGCGTGGAAGGCGTCGGGCCATCCCAAAATCGGTTTTTGGCTGACGTTCGTCGCCGTCGTCGCGCTCCACGTCGCGCACATCGTGGTGTACTACACGAAGGGCATCACTTACCATTTTATTTGCCTACTGCTTCATGAGGCTTTCTTTGTCTTTTGCGCACACACGTTGAAGCCCCAGCTTACCGTCTAAGGACCACTTCGCTACCGATGTATCCGCTGTACCTATCGTGTTTTTCGTGTAACTGCTCTCTTGCTTTGTATACCTCGCAATATCAGTGTTTTTCTTGGTAGTCTGTTGTTGCCACCGTTCGTCTGAGATATGAGAAACGCTCGGGATAACCCGCCGTGTCAGTGATGAATATTCGGAGCCAATTGTCGGCGACGGAGCGACAACCGGAACGAACGCGCTTGTGTTCGCGTGGCTTCGTATACCGGGCTCGCGGCCTCGACGCTCCTCTCCATCATCGACTCGCAGCCGGTTTCCGAGCCTGCGCTGTGTCGTTACAGTACAGGTTGCTTCAGTACGCCGGCGAGCTCATCATCGCCGACAGCGTCTACCCGTTCAGCGTCGCGTCGCAGAACAGCGAGCTATCCGAGCTCGCGGTTACAGTGTTCCGCAGAGCCATTCGCGTTCAAGTTCTGCGCGGGGATCTCCAGCTGCGCGGAGGACGGACGCGGCGGTGACGCAGCAAGCAAGTGGTGTCCAGCACTTACAAAGGATCAGTAGTGATGTTCCGCAAAAAAAAATCATACGTGTTGCAATCTCAGCGCTTGAATGGGTAAAAACATCTAGCTCTCCTCGTATTATTGATCTACTTTCCACTGCAGCACGGATTAGTCTGCTCGAGATCAGAATACGTAGCGTCGTTTGCGAATGTCCCGGGGAGCGAAAACTTGACGTCCTCTGCGAGTTCATGGTCTGTTCCATCAGCGTCCGAACATCGCTCTTGCGTCGGAATTTCTAGGAGGGTTGAAAAGCTCGAGGCTTGCCAACTTCGCCATGCTCAAATGCGACGCATGAGAGCATCCTGTCTCTTTTCGACGTCTTGCGCCTGCGAATCGGTCTTTTGCGCCGCACGTAGAAGACGGAGGTGAACTCTGAGTCACGCGTCAGCGAAGGGCATTGCATGCAGACGCGGGCTTACTGCTGCTCCTCAATGTCTAGAGATCGAGTGAGATTAGCGCGGCACTCTCGCGAACGTTATGCACACCTTTGTATTATCTCTCGACCAGTAGTCGGTTTTGCGGCGGAGAAACGTACAGAACCCGCTGGACGTCACTTTTGCCGTCAACGTCAGTAGATGGAAGTCGCGCAGCACTCGAACTGTCATCACGCTCTGCGGTCGCTTGAAACTCGCCGGAAACAAGCCGCTGCGCCAGAGAGACATGGCATCAGAGCCCTTTGCTCTTGGGCGAACACCTGCACAGATAGACGGACATCTCGCGCACGCCATTGTCATGGACTATAGTCATCTTCCTCGTCTCGCGATCGCGACGGGCACGGCGATCCATCGTGGCCCATATGTATCACAAAACCTAAACTGAGCAGAGACACACACTCGAGGTATTTGCCGTTCCAGTGATGGACGTCGTGGAACGGCGCATGCTTGTGAGCGTCGGGTATGCACGATCGGCATCGCGGCGCAAGTTGGAAGCATGCGAAGCACGTGTGCTCCGCGCATCCGACGAGACAGACTGTGCAGTCTCTCCCTAGGCGAGAATCGTATTCTCTCTCGTACATGATGTCGAGGAGCTGCGAAGCCCAATTCGCCTTGAAGTCCGTCATGACTTCAGAAGGTCTCTCTCTCTATATATATATGAGCATCAGAGGAAACATTCAGACATAGTTAACGGTCGGCGTGCTGGCCAGGACCGCTCAAAGAATCCGACAATAGACTTTGAGCGCCGGGCGTCGGCGATGCACACCGCGAGTGCCACAAGAGGAAGGTTTATCGACCCAATACATATAGCCGACAACGACGAGACACTAGGAGTACGGATGCGATGACCACCGTGCCGATTTAGATGCACGTCAGACGACGGGAGGGATCCAGGAGGACATGTCGACCACCCTGGGGGTCATGGTGTTCATAACATTGCAAGTAAGCAATCCATGAATGCAAGCAAGGCTGCTGGACGATGCACATCGACGGCCGAGTCGTCAACGTCGTCAGAGGTACAAACCAGCACATGTCTGACTAGCGCTGAGCCCTCACCAGCGCGCGGCACAAACCAGTGCGTGGCGCACTGGCGCTCGAGAGCGCGGCGCTCCACGAGGACGAAGTGACGCGCGATAGATGAGCAGGACGAACACGTACCGTTGCAGACGCGGGCTTGAACGTGCGCCAGTCGTGCGCGTTGGGTGTCTGTGACATTGCAGGTAAGCGATCCATGAATGCGAGCAAGGCTGCTGGACGATGCACATCGACGGCCGAGTCGTCAACGTCGTCAGAGGTACAAACCAGCACATGTCTGACTAGCGCTGAGCCCTCACCAGCGCGCGGCACAAACCAGTGCGTGGCGCACTGGCGCTCGAGAGCGCGGCCCTCAACGGGGATGAGGTGATGAATGCACCGACAGTACTTACCGTCGCAGTTGCGGGCCGGTCTACAAGATCGCGTCGAGGCCTTGATATGTTGGACGTCGTCAAAGATGTTGCGTGCATCGCTAAATACAACGTACCGCTCGTGAAGTGGGACTCTGGGCTTGCGCTGCTGTTGCGCCAGTCGATGTCCTCCACAGTCGCTAGGCTGCCAATGTCCTCGATGCAGAACTCCAAAGATGCTAGAGGTACAAAACAGTACACTAGCGTCGAGAAGCTCTCGTCAGCGCGCGGCACAACTCAGTGCGGGCGCGCTGGGACGTGAGAATGGGCAAGATGCGGCGCTTGCCGCCGGGCGCACATATGCCTCCGGTTGACGATCAAAAACGCATAATAGCGTTCATTCAACGGATCGGCAGGCAGCTAAAACGATCCCAGGATGATATTCTCACAATAGCAGTTGTGAGGTCAAATGGAGGTGATCGAAATCTCCAGCGACCAGGACGATGATTTCTTCGAGGCTTAGTTCGTTTGTCATCCGCGTGCATGCTATCAATATTACAAAAATCGTTCTATTGTTCGACGCCGAGCTTCATGTGAGACGTGGCAACCTGAGCGGCGGTCGTGGCGTCGACGAACGAACGGGGTGGAAAGAAACAAACCAGCTCGGCAATCCACGACCTCGGCGCGACCAGACGGAGATATCACGGACATTTCCTTTTTGGATTTAAGTTTACCTGCGGAAACTCAACACTTTATGCCTGCTGTCGGCGCTCGAAACAACCTTTGCCTTTGCCCACGTTTATGCCTGCTGTCGGCGCTCGAAACAACCTTTGCCTTTGCCCACGTCCCAGCCCGCTCGCACTGAGTTGTGCCGCGCGCCGACGAGAGCCTCTCGACGCTGGTGTACTGTGTTGTACCTCCAGCGTCGTTGGAGTTCTGAACTGCATCGACACTACCTGCATCATCGCACAATACTTACCTCTGCCACAAAACGTCTTGTCCCGCGACGCGCCGTCACGCACCCGACATGTCGTTCGACCCGCTAGATCCCAACCGCTACGCTCTCGGCGCAGAGGCCGATTTCGTCCTCGCGCGCGTGCAAATTGAGCAGGCCGATGTCGACGTTGCTACCAGGCGCAAGCAGCACGCGCGCCAGTTACTCCAAGCGGCCGAGCAGCGCTTCCTAGCCGCCGACGTCGCCACCAACATCTCCCAGGCGGACATGGAGATGGCCGTCCAATACGACCGTCAGGCAGCCGAGCAGCTCGAGATATCCGCTGGCCGGCTGGCGGTCGCGAAAGCGCCGTTGCACCCAGTCAGGAAGACGCCGGTGGAGGTCCTGGGACTCATATTTGAATGGTGCATCGAGCTCTCCTGGCCGCCTGGCCCTGGCTCGAACTCAGACAGGCCTTGCGACTTCTTCGACCGCCAGCGCCAGCCGTTTCTGCTGGCCGCCGTCTGTCGCCGCTGGAGGTATGCTTGCCATTTGTATGCGCCCATGTGGCGCACGCTCGACCTCCGACTTGACGATATTCTCCTCGACAATGTGCACTCCTGGATACGCTATGCCACCGATGTGATCGCCCACTCTGCGCACGTTCCCATCCACCTGCGCGTGTTCCGCGCGCGCCCCTCCATTGTCCCAGTCGATGGCCAGCTCGTCGATGCGCTGCTCCCCGTGATGTCCAGATGCAAGTACCTCGCGTTCTACGCGGCGACGCTTAGCGAGCCCGACGACTCGCTACTCATCCTCCTCTGCTGTGCGACTCCTCTCCTGCGCGGGCTCTACATCCGCGTCGGCCGCCCCACGCCAGGCCCGGTGCAGCTCCTCCCCCACGCGCCGAATCTGCACTCCATCAACGCCTGCTACCCGTTCGCCAAGATCAGCACGATTTTCCCCGGTGCCCAGATGGTCGTGCTGGTATCGTCCATCACGACGCACGACCTCCGCCGCGACGACATCGCCGCGCTCCAAGCCGCCTGCCCGAACCTCAACGACCTCACGCTGCTCTACCCCTCCGTGGCGTCCGCGGTGCGCACCAGCACGGTAGTGCTCACGATGCCCGTCCTGCGGATCGAATATTCCAAGCCCGCCCCGTCGCGTGACCTGCTCGCCTTCGCAGACCAATTCGCCCTCCCGCGCATCCGCTCGCTGCGGCTGTACGGCTACCCCGAGGGCAGCGCCGCCCGGGTCTCCTTCCTCGCGGCCGTCTTCCCGCAGTGGCGCACGCTCGGCAAGCTGACAATGAGCACCATCGCGAGCGCAGACATCGACCCTTTCCTCGCCGCGCTCGTCCATGCGCCGAACCTCGGCGCCCTCGTCCTGCGCAAGGTCACCTTCACGCACGGCACCCTGCGTCGGCTCTGCGACGCCTTGGGCAGGCCCTTGGGGAACCGCACGGGGAGGACCTGGCTCTGCCCGCTGCTCAAAAACCTCGACCTCTTCGGTTGCACGATGTCTCCGGACTGCGCCACGGACCATCTCGTCGCCATGGTGGCGCGCAGGCTTGACGCGTCCGAAAATCCCTTCTACGACGTCCCGCCGGCGCGGCTGCGCAGGTTGTATCTCCCGCAGGGAATTGACCAGGAGGTCAGTGCTCGCATCGCTGAACTGTTTTCTTGACTTCTTCACTTATGTATTGTGTTCTTAATCATGTACTCTACCATTTCGAGACCAGCGTCCTCCGCAACAGTGAAACATTGCCTTTTCATTCCTGCGCGCCGTTACACATTCACCTCTAAGTTGCCCTGAGCCGTGAAATATAGTCAAGAGCGGCAGCCCACCACAGGCGGCGCAGAGGCATTGTCTCAGCCGCGAGGTCAACGGACCGGGCCAGGTGCTCACGAAGCGCGGATACCACCTCTTCGTCAAATGGTGCTGTAGGTGGTGGAACGCGAACCTCGAACATGCGCCTTGGACGACCCCAGCCGTTTGGGTGAAGTTCAGCGTCGGGTATCTCAGCAGCGTGAGCAGCATCGACCTCTTGTTCGTGCTGAAACCGACGTACGGCGCGATCGTCGGCATCGTCGTCGTGATCGTCCGCGGCTCCGTAGCTGGCGATGGCCTCATCGTCGGGGAGAACCTCTCCGTCACCATCCATGTGAAGTGTGCGTATCCCGTTCACATATTCACCAAAGAAGTACAGCTCGTTCGGTGAAGGTAAGTGAGTTCCACGCACGTGCTGGTGCGGTGGCAGGCGCGTGAAGTGGTGTTCGTTCCACCCGCAAGCCCACGCAATGCCGTCTGCGTTGATGCAATCCAGGTAGAGAAAGTGAAGCAGCCAAATGTGAGACTCGTCGTTGCGCTGTAGACCGTCGTTCTCCTCGAGGTCCAGGAAGAAACTTTTCCACTTGTTCACATAGCCTACCACCACGTCCACCCACATGCGCTCCACGCGCGTGTTTTGTGTGCTTTTGCCCCAGATATAGGAGCCGCGATTTCGGCCACGAATCTCTTCTTGCACCGCTGCAACGAGAAGGTTCTCGACGCCGTGATCTCCGCGCACACGACTCGGAAACCCCCAGACGGCGGTGGTGTCCAGGAAAAGCTCGAGAACCGTAGTCGCACGGTTATTGTTACTTGTGCGCAGGGCCATCACACGTCTCGAATCGCCGTCGACGAACGCGTGAGTAACCAGTTTCCAGTGTATGAGGCCTGAATTTCATACACATTAGCAATTCGCGAACGACATTGAGGCGCCAAACAGCGGTTAGAAAAAACTCACTATGCTGGCCGTCATGATGCCAGAGGGAACCGGGTCCACCAACACGGTATTTTCTGCGCACAATTGGCCGGCGACCGAACTGCGCAGGAAGCCCGGAAACACGTCGCATGGATGCAGCGATCTGGGACCTCGTAACGTCTACCCCCAATTCCTGCCCAAGCGACAACACCTGACCTTCCATGAGAGAGCGTCCGTGGTTCTGAAATTGATTCATGAATCGCGCGACTTGTTCGTCCAGTTGTGCCGGATTACGAGCAGAAGAGGACAGACGAGCATTCGACTGTATGTTGCGCTGTGGAGGCCCATCCGGTCTGTAGATCATAACGGCAGGCTGAGGAGTCCGGATGCCAGCACGCAGTTGTGCTCGGCGAATGGTGCGTGGGTGCACGCCTGGAAGATATTCCGCTAGACCTTTCGGGCCGCGAAATTGAGACGCCGTAGCAAGCCATTGCTCGTCGATGTGCTTGCGTGGACGCCCCCCCGTCAGAACCCGAGTGACGACCGTGTCCGGTGGGACCACGGGGGGATCGCGTTGATCCTTGGCGTACGAGTCTAGCGCATCGACCATCTGCGCGCAGCTCAGACGAATAAGGGCGACGTCTGTAGGTGTGAGAATGTCTTGGTGCTGACAATTTCAAGGACAAGTGAGCTCGTGTATTAATTAGATACGCGCGAGCCACGGACCGATTCTGCGCGCTCGAGCAGTTCCAGTACGCGCGCGCGAGCGGCGATAGTTTGGCCCTCGGTGGTGTGATCGATTTGCGTCTGGATGTATATCCGAGTGTCATGAGAAACCAGCTCATGTTCGCGTATGATTATGTCTACGACTTGCGCAGTGTCCATGGACGCGAACAGACTGTCCCGACCGGAGAGCAAAAAAACGCCCAACAACGAATCACGCGACCCGCACTGCACTGCCATCAGCAGTGCAGTCCCGGCAGTCCCGCCGCGATAAGTCCCTTCCCGCGACGATCCGATGCTTGCGCGCCCTGTGACATGACAATGACTTATGATTCCCTTGCAACGTGAATGGGATACATACATTGAGAGACGATTCAGAACAAGTCCCTACTCCGACCACGGCACTACTCCTGGGTGCTGCATCGGGACAGGTGGCTCTCGAAAGAAGTAATCCGCGTACGTCTGCGTATATACATGCCAGACCTGCTTCTCGAAAGCAACAAAATCCGCCTCATCGTCAAATACAGCAGGCGGCGACGGCAGGGCGGCACGTGGCCATGTCGATACTACACGCCAAAACGCTCTGATGGAGTCTTGCGCGCGCGCCAGTCCGTCGCTGTGAGAGGGCTCGGCCCGTCCGGGACGAATGACGAATCCCCCCAGATCGCGCACAACATACTCTGCCGTTGTACCGCTGTCTCCGTGTTCAACTTCTTACACCAGGGGTACGTTCTTCGTAGACAGTCGTCCAGCGCAAATAGCGCCGTACGGAATGTGAGCTCCGCCATGTCCCAGATAATGAGTGTCCTCCATGCTGCGCTCGGCCAGGAGTAGTTTGCGTCCTGCGTGTCCGCGAACGCGGGCATCTCGCGATCATTGTAGTACATCGGGCCCTTCGGCTGCAGCAAGTCGTACAATGGTGTGGGAGTGCTCACGGCGGCAGCAGCAGCCTGTTGCGCAGCTTGGGGCGCCGCAGACGACATAGACGTTGCTGTCGGCGATGCAGAGACCGTAGTCGCCAACGTTGGCAGCGCGCAGGACCACGAGGAAATTGTTGACGGCTGTGATGCCGCTGATGACGAGGACGAGGAAGAGGAAGTCGCTACGGAAGTTGGCGTCACTGGTGATGGTGCGGGCGGCGGTACTTGCGATGCCCTGGTTGACGAGGAAGACGCGGACGGCGCAGAGGCAGTGGACGGCGCAGAGGCAGTGGACGACGCCGCCTGAGTTTGCGGCCTTGGATTGCTCCCCGGCCGCGGTGCATTGGGGTACACTTTCTCGTAGTCGCTGTCCGGCAAAGCAAACTTCTTGTTGCGAGTGCGCGACCCAACAGCACCCAGCGCATCTTGCGGTACCTTCAGCCTAGACAAGCCGGCGTTAGCATGCTACTTTCCCGCGATCGCGTACTCACGGTGCTCGCCATGACTGCGCTGGCCAGAGACGCATGCGCACGGGCTTCGCCTTCGTATTGAAGTCGTACACGGGCCTCCGACCCCCATCAAGGTGGAACAAGCGCAGCGGCCTCGTCAATCGCTCGCCGGCGATGTCACCTCCTTTGCGAATGCCGTCGTGGTCGAGGAAGTAAAAAATCCTGCCTCCCATGTAGTCCCACCACTGCGCGTAGTCCTCGTACTCCTCGCGCTCGGCTGCGCCGAATAACTTGAACTCGAGGACGCCGTCGTCGCCCGCGCCGTCCTCCGCGTACCAGGTGAACTCCCGTAAGCCGCGCTGGTTGCCCAACTTCTTCCATCGCCAGCCCGATGGCTCGTACAAGTAGCGCTCGTCCTCCACCGCCAGCAGTTCGCCGTCGTCCGTGCGCTGCCCTCCGATTTGCGGCTCGAAGTACTGGCTGACTACGGCGATCGCGGAGCCGTCGGGGTTGACACGCGTCATGTCTATGTCGTCGTCGTCCGAGTCCTCCCAGTGCTCCTGCTCGCTGTCTGATGGCGAAGCCTCTGTCGTCGCTGCTGTCGAGAGTGGTGCAGAAGAAGCCGTTCTTGATGAAGCCGCGCTGGTTGTCATTGCTGACGCCTCCGAGATCGCTGCTTCACACGCCATCTCGACCTCCAGCCGCTCATGTTCGTCGTCGTCATCGACAACAATGCGCGCGGGTTCCTGCTCCTGGCGCAGTCCAAGCTGAAGTCCCCACTCGAGATCCTTCTCCGCTGGAATCACCTTCCGGAGAATGTTCCGCCAATTCCTCGCGTTGTACGCTGTGACTTCGCGCACCGGCTGCGTCGCCAGGACCCGCATGCGATGCGGACGGAGCCTTATCCACGACGCAATCATGTTTGAGCGTTTCCTCTCTTCTCCTGCGAAGCCGACTAGGTGCTCCATGATGGGTATCAGTAGCTCTCGTCCCGGATTTGCACTCAGGTCGACAGGGAAGTCGGGCGCGTCCTTCAGCTGTTTCATCCGCTCTTCGTCACGACCCAGGGTCAAACCAACCTGCTCGGCCGCTGGATTCCACGGCTTCGGCCACCATTCTGGCAACGCTGGAAGCCCGTCGCGGCGCCGATTGTAAGGGAACCTCTGCTGTAGCACGGAAGTATCCCGCTCTCTCTTGTTCTCGTTGTTCGTCTTGCGCTTCTTGTCGCCCGAGTCCCGCGGATTCTTGGCCTTCTCTGCTGAGTCGCGCGTGTGTAAATATTGGTCTCGCACTGTTATGCCTAGCTGTGCTTACCGTCCCGCTTGCGTTTCCCCCCCCCCGCTGGTCTCTTCCCTCCCGACGGCCCCGCGAATGCTTGTCATATCGACGTCGCTGTAGTCGACAACTCCATGACCATCAGATACGAAACCAACTATGCTCACAGCAAAACGTACCTTTGCGATTTATCGGCTGCTGTGAGCTGACGGGCGTAAGGGATCCGGTGCCAATGGCAGCAGCGCCGGTGACGGAGCGCGTTCTGTCACTGTCACTCGCGGCGGCGGAGGTGGCGGCGCAGCGGGCACTGTGACTGACAGCGGCGGAGGCACGGGCGGCGGCAAGAAATCGTCGCCCATCACGATGTCGTCGTCCTGTTGCCGCACATCGTCTCCCAGCCCCACGTCGTTGTTAGTGGGCTGCAGCCCGTAATCGAGCTGCGCCGGGTGATCATCTTCTATCGGGTGCGGCGTGGGGTTCTGCTGGCCGCCTCGTAGATCGACATCCTCTTGAACCGCCCGCACATGCGCCAGCATGCGCATATCGTTCCACGCCTCCTTTACGTATCGCAGCTCCAGAAGCTGCGGTATATATACTGGTCCTTCCGGCACAAAATCGTCCGCATGCGGCTTGAACCCAGGGTTCACAACTTCCACGTGAAACACAGGCACGCCGTACTGCGCGTGGCGCTGCGCGACCTCGATGTCGTCCGTGAACACGCCGCGCGTCCAACGCCGAACGTGGGGGTCTCGAGCGTCCGCTGCCGGTAGCATCGGTGGCTTGTTGAGTCGCTCTTCAAACCCGCGCAGCCAGAGACGGCAGCGCACGTACGTGTTCCACCCTCGCACCTCGAGTATACAACGCTGGAAGCTCGCCAGCACCTCGATAATGTCCCGCGGCGAAAGTGGATGACGCTTCAGCAGGTCGAGCGACAGTTTGGCTTGTGCTACCGCGTTGAACGGCTGTCCGACGAACTTTGGATATTTCTTCATGAAGTTCTCGAATCGCCCATAGTCGGTCTTCCATGCGCCGATGAGCGCTTGAACGAGTTCTGGACAGAGGTAGTACGCGTCATCCCCGCACGGCCTAAAATGCCGCATGAAGTCGGGGATGTACCAAGCAATGTCGCCTGTCAGATTGCTGTGCTCGTTCTTGTGCGGCATACCGTCCTTGCGCATCATCGGAATGAACGCCGCATGCCACTCCCCGACCTGGTGCCACTGAGCGTATCTAGACATCTCAGCGGGCCCAAATCGTCCATCTGTCCGTCGTCTCGGCGTCTTGCCTGCTGGAAGTGGAGGGATGTAGTCTACGTTCGTCCGTATGTAAACCAGGTTGCCGTTCGGGTTCGGTCTTGGGGCACGCAGCACCGTGTAGGCTACGAAGTAACCGTGCCGCCGAAGTGTGGGCGCCAGGGGATCGTTGCGGTATACTTCGCGCGGCAGCGAGTTCCACAGCACATAGGGAGCTGCAGAAAGCGGTATAGGAGGCGGAGGCAGGCGCCGGCGAAACTCTGCATCCTGCTGCTCGCGCAATTCCTTCTCCCGCAGGGTACCCGCCATCGCTACCGCCACCTTGATTTCGATGCTTGTTTTCTGCTCCCAGTGGTCCGCCTCCTCAAGCCAGTCCGTCTCGAGATGCTTCAGCAGGTCTTCCGCGCTTGTGAACGCCCCCTGGTCCAGGCGCCATGGTGGCGGTAAAGGCATAGGCCCGAGTTCGAAACTACTTTCGAGCCCAACTCCCTCTGGGGCAGACTGAAGCAGCCACTCGTGCCAGGGCGCATAGTCGAACGGGAACTTGGGTGGCTCCCGCCATGGAGTGTTCAACTTCACGAGCGCGTCGTCGACGTTGCGCGTGCGCCGTTTCTGGAGACCTGCGATCTTCTGGATAACTTCCACGCATTTAAGAAAGCCCATAATAACCGCATTAGGGTCTACCGCCTCTCCCGGTTGCAACAGTCGCCTCGGTCGCTTCAGTTTGGACAAGTTCGCCAATCCGAGCTCCTTCTCTGTTGACAACATGAAGCCCGACGGCATGCCCGCCCCTCTGTAGCAGTGATCAATCCATCCGCGCGCGCGAGCGCGGCCATTTATCTCCATACCTGTCTATCGGCGGAGTCTTCTCGAGTTCCCGCCGCTCCGCCTCCTGCTCATCGTCTTGTTTCTTCTGCGCCGCGGCATACTTCTCTCGTTCCAATTCCCTCCTTGCCCACTGCTCGCCGCGCCTCCTGTTCATGTTCGGTGTACGTGTCAGCGCAACGACAGCTTGAATGACACGCGCTCAGCAAATACCTCGCTCCTCAGAAGTTGTGTCCCGAATATTGCTGAGCCACCCGTGCGATGACATGATGAGTTGCTCTGTGTGCGTCGGCCCCATCCCCATTCAGCTGAATTCAAAGCATTGCGGTTGCGACCTTACAGTGCGACTCCGGAGGGTGTGGCTGTTTGGCTCGGCGAGATTTGTGTCCTTCGCCAGTCGTTGCAGACGTGGGCTTGACAGCGCGTCGGTCGTGCGTTGCGAGACCTATGATATTATCAGTAAGGTGTTGACGCATGCGTGCGGCTGACGCTGGACGATGCAGATTCGACGGCCGAGTCCAAAGCGCCGTCAGAGGTACCAACCAGTACGAGTCTGACCACGGTTGAGTCCTCGCCAGCGCGCGGCACCAGCCAGTGCGTGGCGCGCTGGCGCTCGAGAGAGCGCGCGCCGTCGACGAGTAGTGGGAGGAGGAAGAGGCATGATCGTGATCAAGTACGTACCGTTGCAGACGTGGGCTTGTATACGAGACGGAGTCGCGTTGAAGCCTTGGTCTGTCTGTTGAACATCGTCAACGAGGTTGCGTGCAGCACCCAAGATGGGGTACCGCTCGTAGACTCGAAGTCTGGGCTTGCGTGGCTGTTGCCTTCCACCGATACCCTCCAGGCGTGTGTCGTCAATGCAGTTCAGAACTCCAACGACGCTGGAGGTACAACACAGTACACCAGCGTCGAGAGGCTCTCGTCGACGCGCGCGGCACAACTCAGTGCGGGCGGGCTGGGACGGGAGGGAGGGCAAGATGCGGAAGTTGCCGCCGGGCACAGATATGCGTGCGGTCGGCGCTCGAAAAATCTCTGTCTTTGCCCACGTCCCAGCCCGCCCGCACTGAGTTGTGCGCGCGCGTCGACGAGAGCCTCTCGACGCTGGTGTACTGTGTTGTACCTCCAGCATTCTAAACCGCATCTGCATCCGAAGACACGCTGTCTTGCGCCGACTCAACGGATCCGCAGGCAACATCATCATCGCGGGATCATACCCACATCATACTCGCACAATACCAGTTGCCATTTCACACCACAACACTTGTCCCAGCCCTTGAAAATATCAAGTAGCGACATCTGCAGACGCTATTCATTCCCCACCCTTTCATTTCTGGCATGAACTGCATGCACATTCCTTACGCCCTGCTCTGCTCCAGACGCCGCTCGCGATGTGCACCTTGTCTCAGAGCCTGCAAATCGCGAAGAATTACAACCCCGTCTTTACTCACTCCATAACCGCGTTCATGTGGGCTTCTCGCCCGAGCCCACGCGACTCTGCCGTGTGCTCATACGACCCCTGTGCATGGGCGCTTAAACCGACACCAATGCCCGACTCCGGCAATCACCGCGCCTTGTCCAGTTCCCTCCTCGTTCCGGCGAGCGTACATCTTGTACTGCTCGTGGCTCCTTTGAACCGCGTTCAATCGAACCAATCGATGCCTACGTTCTACTGCCGGGTGCCCTGCAGTAGAGCTGACGCAGTTGGCTTCCACGCCAAAGAGACTAAGGCGAGGCACGAGATGTCGTGCTTTGTCGTGGCCTCTCACGTCTGCGTATCGTTCCATGTTCGATGTCACCATGATACTTCATCGTGTATAGCGGCAAGTTCGGTTTTGACAATAGTACTTTCGACGTCGTCTGCCCAACCAACACGGTCCGATTGCATCAAAGACGACAGTGCCGCATTGATTACAACATCGCGCCACGTCATACATCAAAATTGACCATACCATATGCTCAGGGCAGCAGGGGATCCCGGGATGAGCGGTAAGTGCAGCAGTCCAAACCCGGGTTACCGCCCTTCTCCTCGGGGGCGCACGTATTGAAGAAGCACGTGTCGGAGGGATACTTGACGGCGGCGCGTGCAGCCTTGATGGCGCGAAGGAGATGATTGCGCAGGTTGGGTGTCTTGCCGGGACGAGCGAGCAGCAAGGTCATTGATGCGATAGATTTGCTACAGCCGATGTCTCACCCCCTCTGATAGATGACCGGAAAACGACGCAAACGCACCACAGCATTCCAAACGGGACTGCGCGCCGACCACAAATTGGTGGGGTACATGCCGTAGTCCTGGATACCATCGGTGCGAGGGTTCGCGTGCTGCTTCAGCCGCCACGGCGTCGCGATATAGCTCATGCCGACGTTGTCCGTGCAGAATTTGACGGTTTTCTCGTCGTCCATGCCGCGCACGCATTGAGCTTCGGCGTAACTCCAGGCCGCTAGGAGATGCTTTTTGACGTGCCTGCAGACTGCAGTCTTCGCCGTTTGCGCGGCGTACGCCAGAGCCAGACAAGACTCGTAATTTGTCCACCAGCGCGGCGCGTTGTCGTCGTTGGAACACGCGTGGGGGTGCACCAGCGCCAGGAGGTACCTGGCGAAACGTTTCCCGACCTCGATGTCGATGCCGTCCTCCCCCCAGCGCGGCAGGATCAGAGGCGACAGCATGGCCGCACAAGCCGCGCGTCTCAACATCTGATGCGCGAAACGATGTTCGTGGCGGGCGATCAGTTGCTCCTTCGGGAGGCAGTCAAGGATCGACTGCGCGAACGGCAGAAGGGTAGAAGCTTGGGCCTCGCAGAACAGTAGAACGCGAAGGACGCCGAGCAGGTGCAGACACAGATAGGGCACCTTCCCGCGTTCGAATGGAATGACGGGACGAATCGCACCTCGCGCTACATTGTCAGCCGTCGTGTGCAGGGCAGACGAGATATTCTAGTGTTCGCGGTCAGCAAAAAAATGAAGACAGCGCATACCGTACTGACCGCAATATTGGTAGCGTCTGCGCGCAACAGATGTTCAGCCGCGCACTGCATAACCCAGCCGAAACAGGTCCAATGCACGTGAGTACCGCCGGCGCATGTGATCAGGGCGCTTTCGAGCGCATCAAAGTCGAGATGCTGTGGCGAAGGATCGACGTCGAAAGCCATTATCCACGCGCGTGTTCCCGGACAGCTGCCCGAAGGCCACCACTTCATGACCGTAGTGAACGCAACGGCTCCATGGTCCGCCGAAGTGCGATGCAGCATCCGTACAGCATCTGCCAGCACGTTGCACAGGTCGTGGACGGCGAGGTCGATTCCAAATGGTGCGCGCTTCGTCGTACGCTCTACGTGCGAGGTCAGACGGCAAGAGAGACACGCCTGTACCAGAAACGTAACGCACCGAGTACCGCGTCGACGACGGTTGCTACATGAGCCGACTGCGCGATAGCCGAGTAGGGCATGTCGAAGAATCTACCGTTGTGTCCGACTGGGCGGGCGCGAGTAGTCCAGGCAAGCTCGTCCTCGATTAGACGCAGGAGCAGTCCAACGTTCGTCAGCTCGTCGAAGTCGGGCTCAACCGGTAGACATGCGATCACATACGCACGAAGCGTATATGCCATTGTGCGAGGTATTTTTGCTGTTGGCGATACGAAGCGTTTGACGATTTTCTAGACTATGATTAGAAACCTAAGCCGCGATACGTCCGCGACTCACTTCAACGTATGCACGAACCAAGGTATAGCTCCACAGCCGTGGGATGCTGAAAATGTGAATACGCAGTCCGCTGTTGACTCGTACCAGCGTCCACGGCGTCAAGTCGCCCGTGCTTAGTCCGAGTTTGAACACGTGACGGACGACATCCTCGGGGAGGCGAGGCATAGACGGGCGCGAGGTCATGTCGAAGTACCACGCGTACTGTCAGGACAAAGGCGAGGACGCATGCGCAACCGAGACCGCCTTGACGTTTGACTTTATACGTTTTGGGGGGCCCGTGACGGAAATGTCACGCACCCCAGCGCCCGCCCGACATGATGATGCCGCACTCTATGTGGCCATGGCGCACCCCAACAGAGCTTGACGCACATGCAATCTCGTTGGCTTGGGTGATCTCTAGATCACTATCTGCTGCTGCGTGATTTCACAGAATATATGCAAGTGTCTGATAGCAGTTCTTCCGCGATTCGCGCTGCCGTTAGCGCCAATTTGTCCAGCCAGCAGACGATAACGGAACCCAACGATCACAATATCTTATTCAGCGGGTGCGTGTTTCGCGACTGCCTCACAACCAATTTCACGGGTATCTAACGTCTGGCACACGCAAGCGCGATCCGTCCGTGGAGTAAGCTACTCGGTGCGCAGCAGCGCGTGAACAGCGTCCATCGTCCACTGCAACACAGACAACGACTCCTGGTTAGCTCTCGTAGCAATAAAACGGTGACCGCGACATGCAGGTACGAACTTTAGCATCATTGCCGGCGTTATGTAGATCCTTCTTTCCCACGCGTAGACCCAGGTTCTCCATCATCCCAGGCATGGAGACGCGGTTGTCGACGGGGGACCGCGTGCCTGTCTTGCCGCAGAACAGAACTTGCGTGTCGAAATAAGCAACGAAGCCGTCGGGAAGAGGAAAATGTTCCATGATTGCGACATCCGACTGTGTGCGGGAAGAATGCCGCGTCGCGCTCCAAGTATCTGCAAGCACCGCATAATGAGTCGTTGTAAGCTTCAGCATCTTTCATACAGGGTCAATCTATGCTCACTTCCGTTCCATGCGCTCATCATGACAGGAAATGAAGAGAGGGCCGCGGGAGCGGGCATCCGTGATGATCTGCAGCAGACGAGTAAACGCCTGGCCGAGTGAGATATCTGTTGTCTGGCCGAAGAGGAACGCAGGGAAATCTGCCGCGCGGTAAGGTTTGTCGCGCCACTCAGCATTCTCCGCGATGACGAAGTGGTCCAACGAGACAGGAACTTCGCTGGGCAGAATGCAGATGCACAGCCCGATCTCAGTGATGCGCTGAGTGTCTCTCATTGAGACCTCGATGTCGACAGCGATCCAAGTGCCGCGGCGGGCAAGGTAGCACCTCCGCGCGGCGGCATACGTGAGACGCGCGTCCTCGATGCCCTGGAGTGCCGCACGCGCTGGGTCACGTGTCGCTGGAACGTTAGCTGGCGGCATCGCAATGATTGGCGGGTGTAGGACGTGGCCACGATCGGGCTTGGCCCGATTTTTCTGCGAGATGGATCGTCAGCCAAAGCCAGCGACAGACGCAGAACAGAACGTAGTTGGTGGGTCGACCCACACTCTTCATGTTAGCCAATTCAGCGAGCGTGGAGTAAACACGCGCAACAGGAGGACCCTGGATCGATAGCTCCCCGCCCGCGTTAACACGGAACTCGCGGACACCGGCAGCGAGCTCGAAGGCGGGCACGTCTGTGTCTGTGGCGGACGTTGTCGTGGCGGCGCTCACGAGCGCGCGGATTTGGTCGCGTGCGAAAAACATGCGAGTGCAACCGTCAGCGCGTAGACCTGGTGAGATAGGCCAGGTCAGTGAATCGCGCACAATGCCTTGGGGGCCAGCATTTTGGGACGAACCTTCGAACAGTACAATGCCGCGATCTGCTGTCGACCATAGTGGGTGTTCCACGAGCCCTGTCGTCGCCGCGGGCCTTCACTTGAGCTTGGCTGGGGTCCAGATCGTGCAGAAAACCGGTAAGTTTTGCCCGGGCCGGGTGCAAGGTGTCCGTGCGAGCGAAGCCGATATAAACGACCTCGGTGAACAGGTAGAAAGTGCCTGAGTCCTTCGGGACATCCGGGACATCGCTGGTATCCATGGCGAGCGAGCAGGAGATACTGGCAACCAGTCCTGGTGCACGTTGACAGTCTAGCGAGAGCACGGAGAATGAAATGAACCGGCCGTGATATAAGAAGTATGCTGTCAGCCCGCAGCAGAACAACATCTCGATGTCTGACGACGCTCTCTCTCAGCCGAGCATCCTGGATATCTTGCTTTGTGCACCGGACGACGAGGCCGTGTGGCAGACCCAGCCAGTACTTCAAGTGGTGTCATTAGAGACGTCAGCTATACCGCACGACAGCCCTGGTCAAATGCGGACAACTGTGGACGGCTACAAGGGCGTTATGTCGGACGGAACTCTGAGCGTGCGAGTCTCGTTCGGCCCACGCGTGTGGTCCCAAATCAGAGGGGCAGTTCTTCTCGCGATGTCCATCGTCCGCGTACGGCACATGAGACGCTGTGTCATGGCAAATGAAGCCACGCGGTGCGTCTGCAAATGGAACTTCAGGCAAAACGCGTGCTGACGTTGATGCGTGCAGCATCGCACGCACGGGACGCAATCTTCGTCCTGGAGTTAGATGTGCTGTGCGATGTGTCAATGATGCTCGGAAACCCCATGGTACCTGAGCCACCAAACGCGTTCAGATTTGGAGCAAACCCCGAAAACTTGGCTGCACGAACGGCTGCCCAACGTTTCCTGACGCGCTACGGCCTGTCGGGCGGTGTCGCAGAGTACTATGCCGGCGAACTGTTCACGTTGGCAACCGCGGCCGAGCTATACGCTAAGCTTACGACACTGAACATCTGCACGCTGAGACGATCACGTCGGGGGGGAATAAGTTTCGTACGCGCTGACACTGTCGTCGAAACGATGTTATTTAGGGACGAGGAGTAGACATTTTACTGCGATGCAGAGAAGCGGTCTGTCTAGCGAGTCATCCACCCTGAGATGGTGGCCTCGAAATCGCCTGTTTGCCAGTTCCGGATGGCGTACTCGTGGGCATACTCCATCGGGTTACGACGGGGATTGTGGATGTTCACGTCCACCAGGTAGAACGAGATGTCATGTTGAAGAGCGAGCAGGTCATGGCGCCGCTCAGAGGACGGGTCAAGGGCTGCAACAGCAGCGTCAATCCTTCCAGCGACGGCGTCCAAATCCCTGAACCGAGTCTTGAGGTTCCCCCATGTACCGAGTGGCACGTCGAGCGCTGAGGCCACAAGCTTCGGCGTGACCATGTAGGGCACGGTTGTGCCCGGAAGTCGCACGAGATGAGCGACAGTCGGACGGTAGATGTCGAGCGCGAGGGACTGACAGATGCGCCGTATGTGGGCCCATATGCGCCACGACGCATACGCGGTTCCGTACAAGAACGGCGAACCGTCAGGCGCAAGGGGCGCCTCTGCTGCGAGGACGGCACGGCGATTGGGTCGTGCGAGATCCATACAGTACGCGATGTCTATCACAACATCGTGGAAGTGACGACGGATGACTTCTGTTGCAGATGAAATTACTGCGGGTGCATGCGGAAGTGGCATGACCTGTGGAACTGGGGGGAGGGTGTGGGGGACTTGGGGTCAGTGGAAGCGAACGAACGGCGGGAGTTTGTGGGCCCGCGTCGACAATTATGGGCTCGTTGTGCATCGGGACCGTTGAGCTCGACGCGACGGCAGTCTGCTCTGTGCCATCAACGACTACAGCACGATCGTCGACAGGCGCGATAGTATGGGTCGAAACGACAGGTAGTGAAGGAAGCAGAGCGAGCGGTTCGAGGTGAGGGTCCCGCAACATGAAATGCACAATGAAGAGATGAACAACGGGTACCGAGTGTGGCGTCTCGGGGCACAACTGTGCGCGGTATAGGTCGAGGCGGGAAGAGGGATTGATGCATAGTAATGGAACGGGAGCAGCGGACGAGGTGAGGAGATCAGACAGTTTGCCGTGCAGGGTGAATGAGCCAGGCGGCGTCAAGCGCTCCGTTGAGAGACGGAAGTCGTTGGGGATGAGCGTATCGACGGAGTATACTTTGGCGCTGCCGCAAGACGCAAATGAACGCTCAACGAGGAGCCGAGCTGTCGACCATTCGTCGGGCAGACATTTCGCCATTCTCAAGATCCGGCGGACGTTGGGTAAGGGTGAGCCGGTTGGAAAGCACGCCAAGAAGACCTCTGAGTGAATGAACGAGTCGGGCCCAGGGAGACAACCGGCAGCGGAAAGAAACACGATGATGTGCTGCTGGGAGGGCATCAGGGTGAGTGAAGGCAGTCTAACTGGATGCACTGACGATCGAAGACGATGGCTGGCGGACTAGCTGTTCGGTCTCTGCTTCGGGCGGGGGAGGACTCGGTCGAGAAGCCGGTAGCTGAAAACAAAGCTGGTGAGTGATACAATAACGGCACTAAAGTAGGCACGTACAGACTGTGCTAACTGGACGTATGGTGTACGCGGGCTGCGGTCCATCGAATCTCCAAGGCCGGCTGACGTTGCAGGGCCGTGCGGTTGACCCACGCGCACATCCGCAACCGCAGATTGCGCGCGCTGAGCAGACGCTGACGCGCCGCGCTCGTCGGAGGCACCGGTGACTCGGCGGCGGCGGCGGCGCGAGCCTCGGCGGCGGCGGCGGCGCGAGCCTCGGCGGCGGCGGCGGCGGCGGCGCGAGCCTCGGCGGCGGCGGCGGCGCGGGATATGGGCTCTGGACGATTTGCTGCGCTGGGCGGACGGGCGGCAGGCTCAAGAGGAAAGGGTGCTGCGGCCACATGCGGGACAGAAAAGGTAGGCAACACGGGCAGCGTCGGTGACGATAAGTCTTCGTCTGTGACGGCGTCGGTTGTGGAGGCCATAGGACCGCCGTGGACGGCGCCGGACAAAGTTGGCGAGGACGTGCGCTGTTGAGCGGCAGCGAGGCAAAGCTCAGGCGCGGTCTCCGACAGGTTCGACTGCGGCGGAGATGAGTGACTTGGGGAAAGCGCGGGCTGGACAGACGGCGTGACCTGAGGGATCCCGCCGTTGGCGTCGTCCGCTTGCTCGCTAGGTCCACCATTCACTGATGCTCGTTTCCTTTTTTTGCCCTGTTGCTCGACTCTCTGGCGCAGGCGCTCCTCGTCATCGTCGTTGTAGTAGTCCTGCGGTGGTCGCGGTGCCTTGATCTGACGACGGGGGCGGTCTCGGGCAATACAACTGACTGGAGCGTTCGAGGATTGCGCACCCCGCGGGCAGAACCGCGAGCGCCCCTCGAGCACGCCCGCGGCCTCGCCCACGTCCGCGGGCTGTCTGAGGGGGCGCGGGGTCGTGTATGCCGGGATCGGGCGGCTCGGGCTGCTCAAGACCAGTGACGGGGGCGGGACTGGGCATGAAGAATAACGCGAGGAACAGCGGCGTGTGTATGCGCATAATATGTAACGAGCGTGAGCGTGACAAATTGCGAAGTAGACTGTCGGGATTCAGCGGCGGCGCAAAAGGGGTTTGCTGAGGCTATGCTAAAGGATTCTGATGATGATTTGCATGATATTCGACAGATCAAGGTCCACAAACAAGGTGCTGTCCGTGAGGTGACCGATTGCAACGGAGAATAGCAATAGCAGAACAAACACCGACGACCAACCCCTACGAAGCTGCGATGCGTATTTGACCTATCAACCCAGGTCAGCCCTTTCGCACTGACGCGAGAACGTGCTGTGCTGCAAAGACGAACAGAGAGAGCGTACTATATGGGTGCGACCGCGCGGATTGAGCAAGACGGACGGTGGGCTTCTGGTTCATCATGCATCGGCTTGGGAATCAGCACCTCGAGCTTGGTGGGCGACGAGCTGGTGGCCTCGAGCTTGGTGGGCGACGAGCTGGCGGCCT
Organism: Auricularia sp. M12; assembly: GCA_037042885.1. Classification (NCBI taxonomy): domain Eukaryota; kingdom Fungi; phylum Basidiomycota; class Agaricomycetes; order Auriculariales; family Auriculariaceae; genus Auricularia; species Auricularia sp. M12. The sequence continues at coordinate 377,622 of CM073207.1, forward strand.
CGAGCTTGGTGGGCGACGAGCTGGCGGGCGACGAGCTGGGACCAGAGGCGCTCGATTCGGGTGTTGTGGGTTGATGGTTGGAACATGGCTTGGGAATGAGCACCTCGAGCTTGGTGGGCGACGAGCTGGCGGGCGACGAGCTGGGACCAGAGGCGCTCGATTCGGGTGTTGTGGGTTGATGGTTGGAACATGAGCGAAGGTGGAGGTGGAACAGCCAGGGGACGGTCAAGAGTCTGTGTCCCAGTAGTAGTTGGCGATACGGGAATAATAGCAGCACCCATTTGTTCCATCGTACACAGACAGAGGGCAAGGTTGATGAAAGAGCCAAGGAGTCGATGGGTGTTCACAAGGCGAGAGACAAGCCGAAGCAAGTTTAAGTAGTTTCCGGGCATCAAACCCGGCCATGCGGCATGCGCAGGGAGGAACTGAGATGCCGTAGAAAGGGTTCATTGTTGAGAGAATTACATAGCAGCCTGACTAATGGTATGGGTAGATTCATACATGGTGTATCTCGCGCCTGCATACTCCAGATATCTATTCTCTCGCACGTCTGAAGTCTTGAAGTAACTGAAATATCGTGAGTAAGGTGTTGACGCATGCGTGCGGCTGACGCTGGACGATCCAGATTCGACGGCCGAGTGCACAGCGCCGTCAGAGGTACCAACCAGTACGAGTCTGACCACGGTTGAGTCCTCGCCAGCGCGCGGCACCAGCCAGTGCGTGGCGCGCTGGCGCTCGAGAGAGCGCGCGCCGTCGACGAGGAAGGAGTGGGAGGTGGAAGAGACATGATCGTGATCAAGTACGTACCGTTGCAGAGAGCGCGCTGCCATCGTGCGTGTGGGTATCTAGAATGTCATCAGTAAGCTGTTGACGCATGGGTGCGGCTGACGCTGGACGATCCAGATTCGACGGCCGAGCGAGTGCACAGCGCCGTCAGAGGTACCAACCAGTACGAGTCTGACCACGGTTGAGTCCTCGCCAGCGCGCGGCACCAGCCAGCCAGTGCGTGGCGCGGCTCGAGAGAGCGCGCGCCGTCGACGAGGAAGGAGTGGGAGGGGTGGAAGAGACATGATCGTGATCAAGTACGTACCGTTGCAGAGAGCGCGCTGCCATCGTGCGTGTGGGTATCTAGAATGTCATCAGTAAGCTGTTGACGCATGGGTGCGGCTGACGCTGGACGATCCAGATTCGACGGCCGAGTCCAAAGCGCCGTCAGAGGTACCAACCAGTACGAGTCTGACCACGGTTGAGTCCTCGCCAGCGCGCGGCACCAGCCAGTGCGTGGCGCGCTGGCGCTCGAGAGAGCGCGCGCCGTCGACGAGGAAGGAGTGGGAGGTGGAAGAGACATGATCGTGATCAAGTACGTACCGTTGCAGAGAGCGCGCTGCCATCGTGCGTGTGGGTATCTAGAATGTCATCAGTAAGCTGTTGACGCATGGGTGCGGCTGACGCTGGACGATCCAGATTCGACGGCCGAGCGAGTGCACAGCGCCGTCAGAGGTACCACCAGTACGAGTCTGACCACGGTTGAGTCCTCGCCAGCGCGCGGCACCAGCCAGTGCGTGGCGCGCTGGCGCTCGAGAGAGCGCGCGCCGTCGACGAGGAAGGAGTGGGAGGGGTGGAAGAGACATGATCGTGATCAAGTACGTACTGTTGCAGACATGAGCTCGTCTACGAGACCGCGTCGAAGGCAACATCGGTTGGAGTCGTGAACGAGGTTGCGTGCAGCACCCAAGATGGGGTACCGCTCGTAGACTCGAAGTCTGGGCTTGCGTGGCTGTTGCACCCACCCATACCCTCCAGGAGTGTGTCGTCAATGCAGTTCAGAACTCCAACGACGCTGGAGGTACAACACAGTACACCAGCGTCGAGAGGCTCTCGTCGGCGCGCGGCACAACTCAGTGCGGGCGGGCTGGGACGGGAGGGAGGGCAAGATGCGGAAGTTGCCGCCGGGCACAGATATGCCTGCGGGCGGCGCTCGAACCAGCAACATGGCGCCGAGTCAACGGATCGCCAGGTCACTCGGAGTCCAACTGCCCGCGCACTGGAGTCAACTCTTTGTGTGACGCCCTGCAAATTTCGTCGTCCATGGAGACCGCCGTAGAAGAGACAACTGTTGCAAACCCCCTCGCGCACGAAGACGCACTTTGCACGCATTGTTTCATTTCGTGATCAAAGTGCCGGACGAGGTCCCTGACTTGTTTCTTTTTGAGACCATATATTGTCCGTGAAGCTGAGCCTATGAGGACATGTACATGTGAGATTACATTGCTTGCAAACTACAGGTATAGATATGTATCAGGGCGTCCCCTTTATAATCAGTCGCAGGTGCTTCGGGGGGCACTGGCCAAACGGCGTTTGCAATGCCGGGATGTACGTACGCACGACAGGCTCACGGCGGACAGTCTGGTGATTGAGAACTAGTTTATTGCTCCGTCTGTGCGTCGCTGAACGTACTGTAAATGGGAGAGAGAATGTACGCAATGCTCAGTGGAAATGATACCCTGTGTAGAGGTCGGTCTTCGCCACACAGCGGAGCAGACGGCGCATTCCTCAGTTTGTGTAAAGCAGTGTCTATAGCTGCCCACCGTCCGTCACGTCATGCCCGCGTCCTCATTACCCAGCGCTCGCGGGAGTTGGCCAGGAACTCCAGAACGTAACGCCACACCGACTCGGCGGCTGCGAGACAGCTAGGACATAGCGAGCTGTCTGCTGGCTTGATGCGGGCGAGGTGCTTGTTGAGCGGCACGTGGCACGTTATGAGCTGAGTGATAATGCTCATGTGTCTTGTGGGTAGTGGAAGCAGCAAGCGACGACTGGCGGACGGCGTTGGGAGTTAGTCCAGGTGAGAGTAGCGGTGGTACAGAGCCCAGAGTGCCTGAGAGTTCGAGTATGCGACTGTCTTAGCGCAGAGGAACATAGTGGCAAGCTGCGGCGAAGAATCGGTGGGAGACTGAGGCTGGCGCTCGTCGCAGCTGGTCCGGCGGCCGCAAGTTGAAAACACGCTGTCCGCCGCGGCGTTTGTCGCAGATTGCCTTCATGAGCAGGCGTCCAGGTCAGGCACAGCGGCCCCGACTTAACATCAGAGAAAACGCGAGATTCGTTTTGCGGAGACGCTAGCGGCTCCGCAATTCCAGTGGCACGGGCCGGGGCAATGTGGGTGGCAAACACAGACGTGCAGTCCGGTCGGCGACAAAAGGGGATAATGTACTGGACGCGATCAGGATCGAGTCGGTATGCAGAGAAAGCAAGTGCAGAGGCCAGGGGTCGGAGATTACGTGCCGTACGTGCGCAGCGGTGAACATACGGAAACAGCGGATGGTCGGCCGGCAGACTGCTCATACAAAAGATTTACCGATAGGAGACTGTGTGGATTAGCAGCAGAAATGGGCCATAGATCTGCCATGATATCGAGAAGGTCAGTCAGTGCGGATCGCATGACAGGTGTAATGAATACCGCTGAGACGTTGTCGATTGTCTTGCCTCGTCTCCAGAGCTCGCTCCTGCAATTTCCAAGTAGTTTGCGCTTCAGAGGCGTACAAACGTCAATTACCTCAAGGTGAGTTGTGTGTTGCAGGCCATTCGCGTACGCCGCCATCGCGTTCGACGCGAAATGGCGTCCACCAGGGAGGAAGCCAGATTGAACGAAGCCCAGCGGAACCGTCCGTTTCCCGTCACCCCAGTCAAGCAAGTTGGCGTTGTAGACATAGCAGCATCGACAGAGGCTCACCTTGTCCAATTCCGCCGTTGACTGCGAAGAACTGCGTTTTGTAGTCGTCAAATCTGATGCACGCAGTGCGTCCGCTGAGCAGGGTCCGCACAAAACGCACATAGCGCTGTGTAACACGGCTTGAGCGCATGTTTTGACATAGTCGTGCGGGAACAGCGTTTGGAGGACGCTGACTTGTAGAGAGTTATGGCGGAGACAGCGCAAGTGAGCCGCTGGCTGTCAGCGTTTTGAGGTGAGACGCTGGTGGATGCGCGCTCGGGCGCTCAACTCAAAGATAGCAGCTTATATGATACCAGGTTTTCTTTCTGGCAAGGGAAGGATTAAAGGGTTTGTATCATGTGAATTGGGCATAAGAGTATAGACAGGTGACATGACGTAAAGCGAATGAGTGAGACTTCTATGGGAACGTGGAGACACTATCGAACATGGCGCAAGCCTCGTCCTGCAGGGGGTTATCGTACGGGCTGTTGGAGCGCTGACACTCGAGGCGGGTCTGCAGGCTGGTGCATTGCATTGCACGGACGCCCGGGGGAGACTTGGAGCACAGTGAGCATGTCGGAAGGTGAAGATATAGTGCGGAGGGGTCGTCGTTGACGATGCCGATATGCCAGAGAGAGAGATCAGGAGGGATGCAGGGCGCAAGGCCATCGAAGAGACGGAGATGCACCGTCTGCGCACGTTCGGGGGACATCAATAGCAATTGAGAATGATCCGAGCCGGCAATGGCGACGGCGAAATGGAGTACGCGGAGTCGACGAAGGCGAAGAAGAAGAAATTGCAACGGGAGTAGCAAGTTGTCCACTACTCCTGGAGAAGACTGTATTCTGCCGGCGTAAGGCCCCACACCGCTGAGAGAGACGCGTGCCTCGTCGGGGGACCTGAAATGTCGCTGCGCGGTGGCAACATGAGAGGCCAATTGTACGGACTGTGTTTCGGAGAGGCGGACGCTCGCGGGATGGAAATCGAGGCGGTTGAGATTGGAGAGTTGGGAGACTGCGAGCAGCGAGGGACCGTCGAGATTGAGTGAAAGGATGCACAGGGAGGAGAGCGAATACGACCAGTGCGTGTCAGCAAGGAGTATCGAAGTGAATTGTGCGACCGGGCTGACAGAATCGGCGGTTTCGTCTGGGTGATGGTTGATTCGACGCTCATCTTCGACGTGAAGATCGGAGAGAGATGTAGACGCAATCCAGTAGTCGGACGAGACGAGAGGCAAGACTTGAACCGAGAGACGCAACGAGCGTATGCTACGGGGTAGGCGTATTGGGTTTTGGGTACCTGAGGTGCAGAGTACGCCACCGCCGATGCGCAGTGCCAGACTGCACAGGTCGGGGAAAGACTCCAAGGCGGATAGGCGTTCAAGGGTGAGAATGGCGTTGGTTTGGAAGTCATGAGAGACGAAGAGGTAGAACGAAAGATGGCGCAAACTCGAGATGGAACGGAGCAACGAGATGAATTCGAGGGAGAGCGAAAGCCTTCGCCAGTCATCGGCGGAGGATGGATAAGGTTCGAGGAAGGGGTGGGCCACAATGCTAAGTGATGAGAGACGGGGAAAGTAGGGGAAAAGCCGAAGAAGAGAGAATGCAACTCGTGGTGTTCGCAGAGAATGCGCACGCGAGTGGTGTAGTCAAAGACGGTTTCAACGTTTCGAGCACGCATATCGGATGTGAAATGTTGGAGTAGGTAGCTACGAACGCCGTGGAGGCGGAGCGAGGAAAATGCGGCCTGTATGGCGAATCGGCGTGCGTGTGTGCAAACGGCGACAAACGACTGGAGAAGGCGTAGGCGACCGTATTTCGTGGTTTCAACGGAGAGTACGTTGAGCCAAAGCTCGGGGGGCTGAGAGATGGCGCGGGAAATGAGTGAGCGGAACAGTTCTCAGTAGATGATTACATGCGGAGCAGCTTACAAGACGCCGTACAGGGCAAACGCGTTGACCGTCGCAGCGGGCGTGAGGGATGACGGCCAGGCTGACAGACGATAGGTAAGAGTGGGGGACGGGTTCAAAGTCCATCTAAGATCGATTTTGAGCCAGTGAGTGTTGCGAAGGACTTGGACGCACACGTGGGCGCACGGATACATGAAGGGAAACTACGACGGTAATCAATTGGACATAAGTACACTGAGTCACAAGATGATGATGATGTTGGAAATAGTGCACGGGGTCTGCACTCGGCATTGAAGGGAAACTGAGCGGTGACGCGGCGATTTGTTGCACTGGAAAGGAGATGGCTAGGGAGGTAGCATACAGGAACCACACCAGCTTCTGAGCTGTTGCTCACAGTAGATACAGACAGCGCGGGACGGGTCGAGCGAGGCACAGGGGCAGTGCGCGGCAATGTGAACGTGAGGGCGGTGATTAGTACCATGCGGCGCAAGCTGGATCCACCGCAAGGATGGAGATATGATAGCCAGGCGGTGAATGACACCGCCACATGCGATCAAGTCCTCGAGTCTGATGGGGACACTCCAATGAGCCGCGCCGAGATGCATGATGCGCAGATGCGGGAGACTGCGGAGAGCGACATGGAGAAGGCGCAATAGACGTTCTGAAACGTGGGCGTGCAGGGTGAAGGTCCAGGAGGACGACTGGGGACCATCCAACGCGATCAACCGCGGGCACTGTATGTGCTGGGCCGCATGACGATTTGGTGGGGAACCAGGGGAGTCGCCGTGCGCACAGTCTTGAATCGGGCGATCTAGCGCCGGGCAACCAGACGCATCGAGCGCGTCTGGATGCAAGTCGAGATGGCGCAAGGAGTGTAACTGAGAGATCGCCATTGCACAGGCTGAGTCAAAGCAGATGCTAGCGAGGTGGAGGACTCGAAGGGTGGATGCCCAGGCAAGGAATGCGTTCGACAGAGCGCGCGTAAGTTGGGGAGGGGAAAGCGGCGGCGAGTCGGAGTGCATAAGCGCGTCGACGCGCAGCCGAGTCAGCGCGCGTGCCCGATGCCAGTTGGCGGGGTCTGCGATAGCAAAGTCGGACGCGGTGATTCGAAGTTCGGTCAAAGAGACGCCGGCGGGAAGGAAGACGAGGGGGCGAAGTTGAAGTGCATCGGAGTAGTCGTGTATTTGAAAGTTGGGGTGAAAATGGAGGGCTCGCATGCCTTGGGAGAGAGCGAGAGGGGGCCACGACTGCATATGGCGCAGCAGATGGGGAGCGCCAGTCATTGTAAGTGGCGTGGGAGGCGAGAAAGAGACGCCAACGGACAGCAAATTAGACGCGAGTGCCGTGCCAAGGAAGCGGTTGAGATCCTGGAAGGCTGAGGAGTATTGACACCATGGTGTTGACTCGTTGTGTTGGCGTAAAACAACGAGAATATATAAATGTTGGAGCGCGGGCATATGGGTGCAGACGAGGTGAAGGTGGTCGGCCATGAAGGAAAGCGGAGCGATGGGGATATGAAGGGTCGAGGTAAAGGCAAAGGGCGAAGTCAAGGTGGATGAAAGTAAAAACGCGTGTATAACGAAGATCGATTGGAAAGGGTGGAGAGTAAGACGAACACGCTGATATAAGCGAGGGAGAAGTATAGCGCGAAGACGACAACAAGTGGCGGCAAGAGGATACAGCGCAGGATCACAGGGGCCGCGTGCCGGCGGAAGGCGGGGGTGTTGGCCAGGGCGGGGGAGAGGCTGTGCGAGGCAAAGAGCGTCGAATATACGGTCCCACAACAGTGGAGTCTGCAACAAAACAAAAAGGGCGGACGGTCGATAAACAGTAATGAGTCGGCGCGTATGGAATGTAGCGATCAGGTTCGGAATGGACAAGTGGAGAAGAGGAATGCAGAATACGCACCAATTTAAAGCATGCCGGCTGCGAGGAGCTCATGGAGAATGACGAAGGTAGTGTTAAGGGAAGGCCGAGCTGAGTTAAAAAGCGTTTGCAGCCGATGTTCTTCAGCAGTGACGGAGATGAAGAGCGGTTCCGTTGGAGGTATTATGTCGATTTTTTGCAGGAAAGTGCGATGTGCGCAGGGCGCGCAAAAAAGAATGGACCGATGTGGTAAGGGCGCCTTGGCGGGGAAAGGTGATGAGGCCAAACATTGCTAGTTTGTGGGCCTTCTGTCCTGCGCAACAACTTCAGGTCGCCATCAGTTGAGGCGAGTGCAGTGTTACGGGGCAACACGATTGACAAGTAAGGCACGCCGCAAGAACGGGTTGCAGAGCGCTGGCTGAGCGACGGTTGCCTACAGTAGGGGTTCTATTTTACAGACGCGCATAGCTTACGCAGAATACCAACAGTAGCCAGACAGACGGGAAGAATGGGAGTCGGGCGAGGACACGCAGGTGAGCAAGAGGATGTGGAGGACGGGGGCGGGGGAGGAAGGAAGCGCGCGCTGCAGGTACGTGGAGAACGACGGGAATAGGGTGGGAAATGACTAATGGGCGGGGCGCAGGGCGACGGACTGCACGACGGGACATCTGACCGCAAGGGGGCGACGTGGAGGTCAAATGACGCGCGGGATACGAAGCGCGCTCGAACTGGCCACGTGCACGACGCCGGTGGCAAGGTAAGCTGACCGTAGCAAGAGTAAGCGCGGGTAGTAGTAATCGGACAGTACAAGGGGCGCACGGAACAGATGTACGACGGCTGGCAGGCTGGCACACAGTCGAACTGTGACGATGACAGGGAGGACGCACTGCTGGTCGAGCACGAAGATGACGACGTTCAGGCCGCGGATTCGCTCGCAGCGGTACATGACGCACCTACGATATCGATGTTGTCCGGGATCGAAGACTTTCTGTTGGCGCAACGCAGTCGCTGGTTCGACGAGGGGCGTATCTACGAACGCAATATGTATCGAAGGGCGCTGGACTGCGCAGGAGGACATGCGCGTGAAGACAGTGTCTACGACGAACTGCAAGCAACTATAAAGAGACTGAATGACGACAACAAAGGACTCGAGCACACGGTCGCAAAATGTCGCGAACGTATCGTCGAGTTGGAATGCAATGTCGTCCGGTGTGTCGGGTGCACGCCAGCGGATGTCGCAACGCGAGGCGAATGGGCAGACGACGACAGACGGGGCGGTGAAAGCGGTCGACCGGTGAGTATGACATGGGGAAGATGTGTAGCACTGAACCCGCGTGGCAGGTGAATGTACGCGCCGAGCGTGTGAGGCAGCGGGCAGAGCTGGTCAAGAACAGGGCTGCTTGGAAGGGGGCGGCGCGCGGTGACGGCGGAGAGGGCACGGACAACGACAACGAGGCGACCGTCGGCTTATGGTTCGCAGAGTCAAGCGAGCCTGGTCGACGATTCGGCAACGTTGTTCTGTGTAGCGCAGAAGACGCGAGCGGGCAAGGATACTTCGATCCTGAGCGGGCCGTATACGATCAGCTGCATTTTGTGGCCGAGTCGATGCGCGTTGCAGTGGGCAAGGAAGGGGAACGGGTTGGAGAACTGAGTACGCCAAACTTCCACAGGCCGCCACACTTCATATGGACCGTGGAGGAGTACAACACTCCAATTCCGTTGGGGAGACACGGACAACCGTTTCTCAAGGACTGGGCGTGGGAGGACTTCAATCCCGTGCGCCTGTGGAAAGACGTAGATGGCGGAAAGGTGAGCGTGGGAGACGCTCTGTGGGTGCGGCTGGCTGTGGAGGCTTCAAGGCTGCCTTTTGAGTTCAGGAGCCAAGCACAGCGCATCGTAGTGAGCGAGGCTCACCGCGCCAAAGTCGACGGCCGTCAGCAGCCAATCTTGCCGCAGGAAGGCGACGTGGCGGAGGTCGACGTCTGGCATCAGTGCGTGAATAACGCGCTGTACATGCCGCTCGCGGTGCGCAGGCAGTACACGTTCGACCCGTCGACCGGCACGTTATACCGCGAGTGGGACGCAGGCGACATCGGCATATACGTTGTGATGCGAGCTTGCGGTCCTGACGCGGAGTCGAAAAGGGAGCGCGAGAGGAGGAAGAAGGCAAACGAACCAGGACGCAGCGTCAGCGCCAACTGGACGGACCTTTTCAGGAGAGCGGTGGAGTGGGGAAGTGGGCAGGTGAACGTTCGTCTACCGGATGGGGTGGAATACAGCAGGCCACGGCGATACGAAGGCACGGAAGATCCGCAGACGATCTTCATGCATCTGCTGCGATGCGGTTTTGCGCGAGATAGGATGTTAGGAGGCGGCGACGTGCACGAGTACGTGACTCGGGCAGTGGCGCTGGATAAAAGATTCCAGGCGGCGAAGGCGAGTATGGAAAGGGCAGAGGAGAGGACGGGAACGACGAGCAAGGACATGGTGGCGCGCGCGAAATGTCTGATGGAGCTCGACGACCGAGTGCATCCCGGAGGGACGACCGGTTGTTCGATGCAGAGTCAAGGAGCGGGACCCGCTGGGACGAGAACTGCGAACGGAACTGAAGAGGCGTCTGAACGGGCAAGGACCGTCCGGCTGTATATAGCGAGGCGTGAACTGCAGCGCAAAGATATGTTATTAGCACTAATTAGAACGAAGATGTGAAGGGCATTCAGAGACAGAAATATACGACTGACTGACTCGAGCGCGCGTATGAGTGAGCGGAGGATGGGGCGAAAGGAGATCAATAAGTTAAAGAGTGGAATAAAGGGTGGATTCAGAAGAGAAAGTGTCGGACTGTGCTGAAGAGACGAGCTGGGAGTGAAGAAACAGATCGAACGGGGTATCAACGGGCTGTTTTCTCATAGCTGACGCGGATGGTTGCAGGAGGGCGACGGATTCGGAAACCATGGTGGTGAAAGCGTCGTTGATGGTGACGTTGACAGAGCGCGAACAGGTGGCGAACTTGAAAGGCTGCACGTCATCGGCGAGAGACGACGAGGATTGGGGAGCGGGAGAGGATGAGGAAAATAATATCTAGTATGAGATGGTGGGTTGGGTCAGACAGTGAAATAGGTTCAGCGAAGATAAGGGAGCACCCACCTCTATATAGTAGTCGTCGTCGCAAGGCGACGCGGGCGGCAAAAACGGTCCGCCGCATGCAGCGGAGACGAACATCAGAGTACGAAAGTCGCGGCGCAGAGAGTACGAGTTTGAAGAGAGACCGAGAAGTTGAATCGCCGCGGGAGGATGGCCTTGGCCTCTGAGGTAGTTTTCGAGCAACAACATGACATGCTGAGCGACCGAGCGGTGACTGGTTTTGGTCGGATTGTTGAGACGTAGCCGCGGAATAACGTCGTCGGCGGTCGGTGGAGGACAGCATATGCCGATGACGAGGTGCTTGAGAGCAGTAACTGTAGCGGACGGAGAAGAAGCCCCCTGGAACCGGAAAATGATCTGCGGGAACGAAGACGGTGGCATGAATGAGACGGGAAAAGGGACAGACAGTGGATGAGATAAAGTACGTACACGCGACAGCCTGTGAGCGTCAGACTGCGGCGTCTGGAAGGAAATGTCGAGGTCGAAGCCATCGAAAAACGCGTCCCATTCGGGTGGATCTGAATGACGAGAGAGGTTGACCCCGAACAACGCTGAGGTGAAGAGAGCATGACCGATCGCCTTGTGTTGAGGAGGAGAGCGTCGTGCAGTCTGGGAGAGAAGGGAGACATAAGCGTGAGGGGCGAAGGTGGGAAGAAGAGGAATGGAGTAAGGCAAGGATATGCTCACAGGATTCCAGCTTAAATCTAGTAGACGGTCATGCAGGATGTGCGCGTGGGAGGAAGCAGAGCGGGGAGGGATCGGTTCGGAACAGTCGTCCGGCCAAAGTTTGAGGACGGGCGATACATCGCGAGCGGCAAGATCGAGGAAGGGAATGTCGACGAGGTGAGCAAGAAGAGTGGGGTCCCTGAGGTCTAGACGAAGAAGGCGCTGGCATAGGACGAGGAAAAGAAAAACAGGGTCGATGAAGGGAATGTAGCCAAGACGCATGAGAGACCACGCAGCCGCAAGACCGCAAGCGCGGAGTGCGTTTTCTCGCTGTCTGTGGGATCGATGAAGGGATTTTTGAGTGGTGTGTAGTAGTTGCCGCGCCTGCGCCAGAGTTCTTCACGCGAGACGAAGGACTGAAGACACTCGGTGATGACGGTGCGCTCAGGGCCAGGTCCAACGCCGCGACGACTATTTAAAGAAATCGAACAGATCAGTGTGAGCGTTTGAAAAGGTATCGCGGTTCTGGGCTGGCGGGGACATCGGATACGTACATACGGAAAATATTGCCCTCGGCACAAAGCAGATTCTTGATGTTCATGTTCTTGCAGGTTATGGCCGAGGTCTTGGTCTTGTATGCGTCTTGAATGCGCAGGTCAAAATAGGAGTCGGAGGGGCGAATGGGACTGGAAAGCAACCGGAGCAAGAAAGCCATAACAGCACCTACGCCGGGATCATCGCCGGCGACGTTGTACACGAGCTGTGCGCGGTGGTCGCTGGGGATAGTGATGGCGCTCCTGGCGATTTCGAGGCGCTTGATCAGAGCGCGATGGTAAACATTCCAGTCGGCATATGTTGTGGCTGCAAGCCGGGGCTCTTGTTCGTCATGATTTTCGCTGCCAGACTCGGAGTCACGGTCGCTGTCGGACCCATGCACGGAGATAGCGTCAGGCGGTGCGGAACGGGGCGGCGTAGGCGAAAGATCGAGCAGTAGATTGGGAGTGGATGCGGCGGGCCGCTAAGCAAGCACGGGGACGGGGTAAGAAAGGCGGAGTCAGAGCGACGAGCCTGAGTACTACGCACCTCGGCGTGAGCAGCCAGCTGTCGCAGAAAACGGTCACCTGGAGTAGTTTGCAGGGTCGGGGATGCGGGAATAGAAGGGGGGCGAGGCGGACGCTGGGTGGAAGGAGAACTAGAAGCAGCGGCGCGAGAGGGGGTAGAGAGGGTATTCGGAAGTTGGTCGGGAAGGACGTCAAATTGCGACGCAGGGGGTCGAACGATAGACGCGTGGGCGGGAGGGGGGGCGGGAGTAGAAGGACGTGGTTGCAACGTAGGGTCGAATAATAACATTTCATCTGGAAGAGCTGGGCCATCCGCGTCAAAATCGGCGTCCAGATTCATGGGAGACTAATAATTGTAAGATGATGAACAACTACGACGACGGAGATGTGAAGGAATAGACGTACGTGTTGACGAGAGCCGCCTTCTGCGCCGGCGGTGGAGGCCGATAGGGGAGTACAGATCAGATTACAACGACCGTTGACAATGCCTGGCTCCGGGGATGAAGGGCTGCCATAGTAGTCGACCGCGCGAATAGTGAAGCAGTAATGATCCAAAGTCGGCAAGTATATGCCGAGGTCAGTGGGACTGGTCAGCGACCCACCGTGAACAGGCCCGCGAAGAAACCAGCCCGCTTGTGCCGGGCCTGACGACAAACATTCAGGAAAGATGAGCATTGTCGAAATTTTCAAAATAACGGCAAACTCACAGACGTAAACGTGCTTGGTCTGGGCGACACTGGCAGTCTGACGTGTGATGTGAGACAGAGAAAATGCATCGGGTGATACGTCGTTGTGTGCAAAATGCAGAGCGGACTGTCGGTCGATCGAAGACTCGTTGGACGTAGGCGTGCGGGACTGGCCCTTGAATTTGCGAGGCACGAGCAGGCGGAAGGACGGCACATCGGGACGGGGGAGCCGAGCCTCTGGAGGGTGGAGGGCAAAGCCGTGGAGCTCGAGATGAGCGCTAACAGCGGAGAAGATAGACTGATAGAGCGTGGGAGGTTCCGTCTGCGAAGGAGATAAAGAAAGTTGGGCGACGAGATGAAGACGCTGCATGCGGTTAAGAAATGTGGGGTAGAGGTGAGGGTCAAAGGTAAGATGGTTGAAGCTGTCCGTCAATTGTAGCGCTTCAAGCGAGGGAAACGGCGGAGGCGGTCGGAAAGGGACCGTCGGCTGAGAACACATGACAGTGTGAGTTTTCAGTAAGCAAAGGTGAGCAGACTAAGGGGAGAAGGGACGTACATCAAGCGGAAAGATTATGATGCTGGTCGAGAAGCCCTTGGAAGTGCCTGCCGGGCGACCGCGACGACGAGGCTCAGAGTCAGCGTCGGGGTATGGGGCAGAGGTAGCGCGTGTAGCGGATGATTGAGACGATGACGACGGTACTGGTGCGCGTGATGGGGGGAGTGCGTGTACGGGCTGGGGTGGGGGAACGCGAGAGCCGATGGTACCGCGGGGTACGACGCCAGATGAAGTGTCCCGGTGTCTGGCGGCACTGCGAAGGCGTTGCTCATTGACGACGCGAGTGCTGGGAAGAGTGGAGGAGAAAGGCTCTACGCGGGACCGTGGGGGCGACGGAGCAGCCACAAGAGACTGGTAGGGAGGGGCAGCCGGTGCGGAGGTCGACGGGGGGGGAGACGAGGGGCGCAGCAGGTGGATGAGGGTGATATGTCGGATGATTATGTACGGACGGGGTCGCAGTAGAAGAAACGCCGGTGGTAGGAGGAATGACGGCAGGATGAGGCGTTCTAGGGATGCGAGGTAAGAGGGTGTAGGAGCGCGGGGGGCGAAGGAAAAACACACTCTCGGTCTCGGTGAGAAGCAAATGAATGACCGCAGCGGCATACACATAGGAATACGCGGTGGAGTCTACTGGCCTGCGAGAAGGAAGTGAGACGTGCCGCGAGACATGCGGCGCGCGCGGTGCATACGTACAAGAACGAATAGTTGGCAGTCACACCCAGGTTGAGCGCAGTGGTGGCGTGGAGGGATGGGTCCGTGCTCGATAAGAGAATGGCGACAATGGAGGCAGAGGCTGAAGGGCGTCGGTCCGAGAGGACGCTGGGATGTGGAATTGAGCGGGGAAGAAATGGTGGGACCGTGGCGCGCGTGCGCGTGATGAGGTAAACGTACCTGATTCGGGGAGGAGGGGTCGACGGGATCCCCTCCGTACCAGTATTCCTGGCACGGGCAGAAGCCGCATGCGCGGGACATTGGTGTAAGGGTTGGGCGTCGTCGGATACGGAATGGAAGGACAGCGAATGGGGAATCGGGGGGGAGAGGGGAATGACGAGAGAATATGAGGTGTCATCACTGATAAAGGGACGCTGGGCGAGCGCGAGGTGCGAACGAGAGGCCAAGTCATATGATGGTGATGCAGTGATGGATGCCGTGAAGTCGGAGCAATCCTTCAATTGAGATGCCGGCGGAACTCACGGTCCGGAAGAGATAAGGAGTGTTCTGTTTAAATGTAAATCGTGTGCAGGAAGATGTGCAGGAATGCGATGCAGGAACGATTTTTCATTTAGTTTGGATGTGTCGGATTTTCCATTTTAGGTGGAGTGATGAGAAGGCAGTGCACAGGACGACGTGCGGGAACATGTGCAGGAATGGGCGCAGGAATGGCGGCTGCGCGTTCCTGCGCATTCCTGCGCGTTCCTGCGCATTTTGCGCGACGACAGGCGTGATTCCTGCGTGATTTCCTGCAGGAACGAATTTCTAGGACGTATCACGGAGGTTTTTAGCGTGATTCCCGCAGATATTCCTGCGCTCGGGGCAGATGTGACGCGGGAATGCCAGCAGGAACGCTGCATAAGAAAAAGAAAAATGCTTTTGTCCAGATCGGCCCGTCATATAGGTCCCCATATTGGGCGGCCTGCAGAGTCGGGCGGTGCGGCTGGCGGCAGGAGCCTCGGCGGATGGTCGTGGTCGGAGTCAAACATCCCTTGCTCTATCCGTCCTTCCAAGCTTACTATATATCGGATGCGCTGTCGTCTCGCTGCTTTCGTGCTGTGATCATGCGTCCATCGTTCTTCCACCCGCATTTGTAAATTGATCCAGACATATTGTGATGTATACTGTCCGCCAGCATGCAATTTCACTACATCTGTCCGCTGACAAGGTACTCTTGCCTGCCTCGAATCCTTCGTCTCTAGAAGATGGACTGCTGGCGAAGGATTCTAATGCGATCTTGTACTACATACGCCAGAGAATTGCTCTGAAGGATCTGCGATGGTCAGGAGGCGCTGCACACCTTAAACAGCGCAGCACGCAGCATTTGATTTTCTCCCAGGCATTCAAGCGCGCTTGGCATCACCGTTGCAGCGAAAATTGCACGAGGGAGAACGTATCTACCTATCTTGACCCTCGGTATGCTGCTCATTTTCCTTGAGCATGTTCGCAATACTGTATCGGCGCGCAGAATCAGGCGCCCCTGTCCCGAATCATCAGCGGCATCATATGGATGACGATCATGTAATTGACGCGCGTAGTGGCTGTGCCAGCGTGTCGATTGCGCATGGCTCAAAGAGACCGAGATGCTCGGGCTCATTGGAACTCATAAATGACACCGGAATGCGCAACCCGCCGTTCCTTCTCCCTCTCGAACCGCGCTCGCATGCATCAGCTCACCATACCACAGCGGCTCCCTGTCGAGCTGCTCCTCCTCATCTTTGAGCGCGCGTCGGATCGGCTGAGCGGCAAGGTCGACCTGGACGCCATCGTGGGGCCCGCGGCACACGTTCCGCTCGTCTCATGCGCGCTCGTATGCCGCAGCTGGTCGCGCGTCGCGCAACGCGTGCTCTTCCGCGACCTGGTGCTCTCCCGCGCGGATTACGCTAAGAACGGAAAACCCGCACCCGGCATCGCGTGCATCCTCCGCGCGCTAATGCGCACGTTAGCGGCGAACCACACTCTCGCGGCCTCTGTCGATTTCCTGCACGTCGACGTCGGGCGTCCGAGCCCGGCCGTCAGCGTCGCGGTCCACGGGGACGACATCACAGGGGCCGGTACGCCACCATCCCTAATATCAAACTGCGACTCCCACGACAACGATGCGCACCTGGCGGATGTTGCGGCCCTTATCGCGCTCTGCCCCCGCGTGCGGCACGTGAGCATCACCCTCGAGTCCACGCCGCGCCTGGGACGCCGGGGAGCCGTGTTTTGTGATGCCGACCTCGAGCGCCTCAGGGCGGCTTCGCGCAGCGTGCGCCATTTCACATATACCGACTTCCGGCCGCTGTGCGACACTGTTGAGCCCGTCGCCGCTAATGCTGAGATCGACAATGGCAGCGCCATGGCCTCGAATGAGCTCCTCATGCATTTTCTCTCCGTTTGGCCGCAGCTTTCTCTGCTCTCCGTTTGTGGAACGTACAACGACGTTTCCGACGAGGCTCTCGCGATTATCTCCACCTCATTACGAGAATTGCGTGGCTACGGCGCCGTCTCTCTGCCGCCCGTGGACTTTCCGCGTCTTGAGAGGTTGGAATGGGTCTGCTTACCGGCAGACAAGCTCGATAGCCTTCCTACCAGCCTGCAGAAGATGACTCTCTGGCAACTCTCGGAAGCGCTGGACCTTCGGCATCTCGAAGCACTGCGGTGCCTTGTCCTTGAAGTCCGCGACGATTCAGCCTGGATGACGCTTCGTCACCTTCCACCTGGTCTTGAACAGCTTATCATCTCTGACTTGAAAGGGGACGCTGGCAAAGACGCGCTGCTTAAAACTATTCAAGATGGAAGGGGGCTAAGCTTGCAGTGCGTGACGCTAATTCAGCGGCGCAACCATAGTCTTCGCGACCACCTCGCGGAGGGATACGAAGACCTCGCGAAAGCCTGCTCCAAAAACAGCATTTGTCTGTCGTTCGAAATCCAGGTGCGTACCAAAGTTTCACCGATGACAATCTCGAAATGCTCACACGAAGACAGACTGCTTCGACGCCTTGGGATGTTATCCCGCGGCCATAACACATACCAGGCGCGAATATTATAACGAGATTGATGTACCGTGCTTGTCGTGTACCTTACCAAGCCTTCTCCAAGACTCTGGCCGGTGCAGATTTCGAGCTTGAGGAGCTTGAGACCTGTCTCTGATTATACCCTCAAAACGGGGTTGGGGCGTATGAACCAGAACGAATTACGCAACCCCTGACGCTCCTGAGAGCAATGACCCTAAGAGCGCATTCCTGCACTTCAAGCCACAGGACTTAAAGCTTAAAGCCCCGGACGGAGTTCCTGAGCTTACTCCGGGGGCTGTGCACAGCCAAACCCAACTTGTTTACAGCGCCAACGATGGCCGCACGCTACTTGTCGTCTTGCCAGCATCCGCAGCCATGGCCAACGTCGTCGAATACGATGCCACCGCACACAGCGTCCGAGCCGTGACGGTATTCCAGGTTGACCGGGCGGAGGTGAACCGCCGCATCGAAGTCAAGTTGAAGGTACCCAGTTCGCAATCCATAGACTCTATACTGCTCGGGCTGACAATATTGTAGGCTGGCCAAAATGAAGTGGTAGTATCCCAGCTTCCCTCATGCTTGGATCAAGACAGCATTCGTGTCGACGGCCTCGGTGCGGCGACCATCTTCGACGTTATATACAGTGAGCAAATCGCTTTGCTCTCAAGGACCTGCTCTTATATGCCAAATAGGCCCCCCGTCCCCGACAAATAATTATGAGCAAAGTGACACGCTGAAAGAGCTTTACAAGCAACGCGAACAGCTCACTGCTGAGCGCAACGTTGTGGACCGAGAGATCGCCATACTCGACCAGTATGCAGGCACTCTGAACGCCAAGGATGCGAATGCTGGCCAGCTGGGCGACTTTCTCAAGTTTTACGCCGACAAGAAGACAGCGCTGAGCGGCCAGCTCATCGTATTGAGTGAAAAGTCTGTAGCCTTGGAGAAGGCCATCCACGCCGAGCAGACGACGAGCCAGACCGACCTCGAGTCGCAGAAGCGCGGCGTCAAGGTCACGATCGTCGTACTCACGGAAGCAGACGGTGCGGCCGAGCTGTCGCTCTCGTACACCGTCACCGGCGCTTCGTGGAGCCCGCTCTACGACCTTCGAGCCAGCATCGCTGGCGAGGCAGCGGACAGCAAGGGGCAGGAGGCCACCAGCAGTGTCCTTCTGCACTACCGCGCATCCATCGCGCAGAAGACAGGCGAGGCCTGGGACGGCGTGCAACTCACGCTCAGCACGGCGTCGCCGCAGCTGGGCACCGACGTACCCGACCTGCGCCCGCTCAACGTCTTTGAGTACACGCCGCCGGTGCACCAACAGAAACGGAAGCGCGTGTCACTCATGGCTGCTGGGCCCGGCGCGTACATGCGGAACAGCATTGCTGAGCGCAACCGCGTGGTACACGATGAAGCCGAGGATGGAGTCCTGGATATGACAATGTCCCTGGGCGGGCCACCTCCGCCCCCGCCGATTGTTCGTCTGCGCGAGACGACGGTTGCAGAGGGCGCGGTGTCTGCGACGTTCCTCATCGAGGGCTTGTCTACTATCCCCAGCGACACCGACGATGACTTCCAGACGCACAAGGTCTCCATTGCCGAAATCACCCTGTCGAACATCGAACTCGACTGGGTCACCGTGCCGAAGGAGATACCCACTGTATTCTTGCAGGCGAGTCTCTTGCAGCCGTCTGCACCATTGCTCATCGTTCGGTGCAGTGCAAGGTCAAGAACACGTCAAACTACCCATTCCTCCCTGGCCCGGCCAGCGTGTACATGGGTAACTCGTTTGTGGCCAAGTCCTCCATCCCGGTATTTATCATTCGAACTCATGATCATCCGCGTGCACTCACGTCCGTGTTTTCCACTCTTCAGAACGTGTCGCCACAAGAGTACTTCTCCACCTCGCTGGGCGTGGACAACGCCGTGCGCGTGACGTACCACCCGCAGCAGAAGAAACTCAAGCAGCCGACGGGCTCTATCTTCGCGTCGTCCAAGACATCCACGACCTCCTTCTCGCAGCGCATTTCCATCAAGAACACGCGCCGCGCAACGCTGCCGCGGCTCATTGTCCGCGACCATGTGCCCTACAGCAACGACGCCCGCATCAAGGGTGCGTGCGCCGTTTAACTCGATGTGCTCATCCAGTACATTAATAAACTCATGTAGTCAACGTCGTGGAGCCAAAGGAACTTCCTACCGGCGGTCCAGCCAGCGCAACGGGCACCGCCGTGGATCAAGGCATCCGCGCGCGTTGGGCGCAAAAGAATAACGAGAAGCCTATCGACGGCGAAACTGGCGACGGCCGGCTCGAGTGGATTTGCTCCATCCCGGCAGGCAGCGAGGTGGACCTCAATCTCGTGTGGGAAGTCAGCGCGCCCGCTGGGTTGCAGTGGCGGACATCGTGAGGTTCTGCGCTGCTACCATCCTGAAGCGGGGCAGATGTCCGTATTGGCTGCATGACATATCTGCAAGTACGACGGTGAGCCGAAGACATCCTGTATGTAGCTATTCATTCTGGCAACGTGCGTCTGTATGCTCTGTTGTACGCCCTTGTGCCATACAGTCTGATGTTTCTTGCGGATGTTTTAGTCATCTTCGACCATCAGACAATTTTCTGTCTCTGGAATCAGAACGCTTTCAAGCTCCGATTCAAAGCATCCCTCTCCTCAACTCCTGCTCACCGCATCGCCAATGGCCATGCAACGCATCTGTCGGAACCGTGGCTCATAAGAGACATGGACTGGTTCCCTAATTATTACGTATTGCACGCGCAGCTCGTGTCCGCAGAACGTCGCCACATTGTGCTCCCTGGCTGTGGCGCAGCCGATTTGCCTGCGCAGCCCCTATTATGAAGTCCAACAGATCCTCTATGGGCCTTCCTGCCTAATGAGGTGCGCGAAAGGTTTTGTACTGCTTGTGCTGACGCTGTATCTGTGTCTGTGTCTCACTGCGGCGGCCACGAACCTGAACGCCTCCTGCTTCCTTTGGGGCCCAGAGCTTGCAGTTACGTATTCATACGACGTTATCGCCCATCTGACATTGCATCGA
Organism: Auricularia sp. M12; assembly: GCA_037042885.1. Taxonomy (NCBI): domain Eukaryota; kingdom Fungi; phylum Basidiomycota; class Agaricomycetes; order Auriculariales; family Auriculariaceae; genus Auricularia; species Auricularia sp. M12. The sequence goes on from CM073207.1 coordinate 397,980, forward strand.
ACTCATCTGGGCTCCAGACTGCTCGTTCTCGACTAGGCAGATCGTCGTTCACAGTGATTCTTTGGGATTTTTATTCGGAATCGGACCCGAGCATCTCATTATAGAGACACCCTGACTGCATCCCGACTTACGCGACTGAAACCCAACTTGCTTCAGCCGTAGTTTCCCATGGCTGCGTCTCAATGTCGAAAACGTTTCGACATGTTCCTGCTTCCTCGTTTCCCAACTGCTTCATTGTCCATCTCGGTTGCGCTACCATATTCACCTTCATGAACCCCACGCAATGCCGCTTCGGTAGCTGATCGCCTATCTGGGACTACATCGTTGGTCCCGGCGTCGATACACGTTCGCGTTCGTGGTTGGCTACAGCCACGGATTGTGCGCGTCTGCTTCTGGACATTCCGGGTGCAGTGAGCTCGTTCAAACCGGATGGTATTCATTGTAAACACTGACGTGTTAGCGTGGCGCAGACTGGTAGGCGGCGCGCACGTTCATCGCGGACCATGCGGGTCGTTGGAATTAGCCACTGGTCGTGGACTATAAAACGGCGGCCGTTCAGCGGTCGTAAGACGCCATCAGGATTCAGGAGCCCAATGCGTCTCATTTATCGTGTTCGCGTCGTGCCAGGCGCTCAATGTCCTCCTATCGAACGATGATGGGTGAGCGTATTTCTGATCCTATAGACTCGCCGCCTCATGCCTGCAGGTGGGCGGAAGCGAACGTCCGCGCACAGTTTGCGTCGCTTGTTGATGCTGGCTTCAATGTGCGCTGCGGCCGGTAGTGGTCCCGACATCGGTCAGGGTGTTGACACGTACTGCTAATCGCCCGCAGGTGATACTGTCCGCGCCGGCCGAAAACAAGTCGGGAACCGGTTCTTCGGACCAGACGCCATCGCCGCGGACGTCTCCCTGCGAGTTTAACAGCTGTCCAGCTGGGTCTCCCGCGGAAGGCTTCAATGCCAGCGATCGTTGGTATTCCCTCCAGCCCTTTCACACCGGAAGCTGAATGCCGCGTAGCACGACTGAACTATGTGAACTCCTTCCCGTGCGTGTTTACTTGTTGGATTTGGACTCTTAGTTGACAACGTGGAACAGTGTTACATCCGTCAAGTTTGGAATTCAGACACTGTCTCCTCAATTCTTCGGCGGACCGCCCGACATTCTCGTCGCCGGCCCCAATGTAGGAAGTGAGCTGCCATCTCAGGTCTGGTCTTAATGACCGTGCTGCCTATCTGACGGCTTCTGCGGCCGCGCCTGCAGGCAATCTCGGCTCGACCGTTCTGATCTCTGGAACAGTGTATGCTCAGCCTTCCCTCACACGAAGACTCAATTTCTCATGACAGCGGGCATCTGCATCAGTGGTGCGGCTACTGAAGGCGCAAAGGAAGGCGTGCCCTCGCTCGCCTTCTCCGGCGCTACAGGATCGCAAGTTTCGTACACGACTCTGCCAAACAATTATTCTGGGCTCTATGCGGCGCTAGCCACTTCGCTCACCCGTGCCGTCGTCGGTCCCGGAAAGCCGTTCCTGCCTTCTGGCGTCGCGCTCAATGTCAACTTCCCGGCCGTATCGGGCTCCTGCACTACGACCGGCGACTTCAGCTTCGTCCTCTCGAGAGTTAATAGTGCAGGATCGGGCGCGCCGCCGGACGTCCGAACGTGCGGGACAACTCGACTGCCCACGGAGAGCAGCGTCGTCGGCACGAGAGGAGGATGTTTCGTCAGCGTCAGTGTGTATAACTCCAGCACCAAAGGGGACGTGCCGGCCAGCACGCAGCAGGTCGTTCTAAACAAGTTATCAACGTTCCTGTCCTGCCTGCCGTGACGATGATGTAGATATCCTCCGTGCACACCCTCTGCCTCATGTCTCATTCTCTTTGGTATGTGTGCTGCTATAGGTATAGTTGCGAAGGACGTGGAGCACCGGGTTTGCAGACATGAGAACTGTGTTCATGACGTCGTGCCAGGGTCCTCCTCTATTGACACCGAGATTCGAGCGCCCTGCCTAAGCAGCAGTTCGATCGCATGTGGACGGAATGCCGATTCCCAGATATCACCAAGATCGAGATCGTGAGGTTTTGCTTGCAGTGAGACGGTGTCCGTGTCAATCTTTGTTTCTCAGCAATGTTCAGGAAGCGCTGAGAAAATTATGGGCGGTGCGCAGTACCTAAACTGGCCTAAATGACGCGCTAGAAAAGAGATACGGGCTGCGTCCGGGGGGGCCGGTGAGCACAGGAGAGCATATCTGGTTCTTTAGGCGCTGAGTAGTTCGCGGGAGCTGTCAGGCATATGACCGGGCTCAGGATATCTCTACGTCACCTGACTTCTGAGCAGTGGCTGACAGCGGCCGCAGACTTCGTGCCTGCTCCGGACCCATGGCCGGCGCCCAGTGCGAAAATTGGAGTGAGGAGTGGGAGAATGTCAGGTTTATGGTGGCAGTGATACGCGCGCATCATCGTAGCGGTCTGAGTCCAGGCCCTGCCTGGCTGGGTAAATTGCACGTTAGCAAGAGGTGTAGTTCTACAGTATGTGACAGGATGGATGCGCTATTTCGGACAGGATTGGGGATGCAATTGACAAGATAAACACCAATGTGAGGTCGAGGGCTGTTAGAGTCCCATGCTCGAAGATACCAGAGAAATGATGACCTGAGCGTCGTTGTCATGGTCGTTCGCTTCGTACGCGTCATACTCGCTACCGCCGAGCTCAGACTCGCGGCGGTGGCATCCGCACGATTCCGTGGGTAAATGCCATATGGTCCGTAAATCCCTTCTTCGCCGCGAACTTGATTGCGCAGCGTTTACAAAAGAACTCGCCTTCCGAAGCGTCAACTCATTATTGGCAACAATAATAAGAGGAAGACTTGCCTGGGTAGTCCTCTACGGGAGAGCGCGGGCGAGGAGTCTGTTTCACGTCAGCATAGAACAGGATAAAGGATAGTGCATACCCTGTAGCGGTCAGGACTCTGCGGCGGGGCTAGCACAGAACGAAGTTGCTGGGGAGGGGCCGTCGAGGGGCGATGAATAGACTCGCCAGTCAAGTGTTGCGCGAACGGCGTGCGTTGCTGCGTCGCAGGGTGGTAGTAGATCGACTGTGTCGATTGAGGTGGTGGTGGCGGCGGCACCCTTGACTGCCAGAACGCGGGATTGCCCGTCTGATTGAGAAGAGTAGATTCTACGAGGAAGTCCGGTCGTCAAATTGCCACGAATAGAACCTTCACTGGGCGAATGATGCGTACCAATCTCCCGCATTCGCGCGTTGGTGTCGAGGGCAGGACGCTGTGGGAAGAGGGCAACGTCTCAATTACACGTTTCGCGGGCAGCCGTGCGCGTGTCTTACCGGCGCGTCTGCAATGTGCGCCTCCCATCAGCTCCGTTGCCACAATTGCGTTGGAGAATGCATACCAGAGCGTGGCACCAGGAAGTTTCGGTCGGTGCGCGGTTGGGGAGGTGGCAGCGTGTAACCTGGATGTGTGAACACGTCGGCAATGGCGACTGCGTTGCACGCTCACAAGAACGCACCAGGAGTTCTCGTCCTCCGCGGATCATCCGGTCGGAGGTGCGAAGACTGCATAGGGCGTCCCATACTGGAGGAAGCTGGGCAACGATGAGAAGAGTCCTGGCTTGACGCGCAGTGTGGAAGACAAAGGAGCTCACAGTGCCGGCTCAGCTGCGAGCCCTCCTCGCGCCGTGCGCGTGGGTAATGCGTGCGCTGGTCGTTTGACATGGTGTGAAGTGGGTTGCGACGAGGAGGGAGGAGGGAGGGAAAAGGCCAGAGCAACCGTTTGCAGATCTCGATGGTCCTTTAAACTGCGAAGAACCAAAGGATCCAGGCGGGAGCAGTCAACACCACCGTGCCAAACAGCACGACGTTACATACCAACGAGCACTGCTACGTCACGTGATACTCGGTTCCACAACGTGCGCAGGCCTCGTGTGTGGGCCCCGCCTTTGTCCCGGACACGTTCAGCGACGAGCGGGGCGCTTTGGGGCAGGCTGACGCAAGCAGCGGAAGCCAGATGAAGATGCGGAGTTGCACCCTGGCCCCTGGCCCGTCAAGCAACATCCCATCCGGCCGGATTTGCCCCGCCGGCAAGAAGTGATGCACCGAGGGATGCGCTGGATCCGGCCCAACGACTCGGCGTCGTGTCTACGCGAAGCGGACGTGTCGCCGACGGCTGAGACGGAAAGAGCCATGCTGGGCGCCCGGTTGCGGGATTTGCTTGCCCTCTCGTGCAGAACACGAGGCGTGCCTTCCACGCTTCCTGCCCGCAATGAGACGACGTCACGTTCAGCTCCCTCGCCAGAAGGAAGTCTGCGCGCGCGCGCAATTGATAAGTCAAGCGCCGGAGATGCGGACGCACAGATGGGATGGGACCCGCGCTTCGTTTGGTCTGATCGCTTGCGCAGGCGATTATCAGGCCAGGGGTCGATCCCGCCGCAGAACGAGGCACCACTCAGCGCAAGCCTGGACAGCAGAACGCGGCCTTTTCTTCTGTGACCTGGAAGGCGCGCCCAGGTGAGGGAGGGAGCGTTGGACGATCGCAAAGTCGTCGGCGCGGAGTTCCGCATTGCTCGGGCGCTGTCGTCCCGGATCCCTTCTCGAGATGAGCATTCTCAGGCACGCCGACACGGAGCAGCGGAGCGCTCTTACGTGTCTTCCCCACACGGCTACCTCCCTGGGTCCTGGGATATCAAGGACAAATTCAGGAAATGCTCCAAGGACTCGAGTATGCGCGCGCGCGCGAAGCTGCGCACAGGGTCTTTGGCGCTGCGCCCTGCATGTGTATCTCGGATGTCAGGACCCAACATCAAACCGCCGACTCGAGCAGCAACAATCTGTCCGGGTCCGTCAGACTCTGAGCAGCGCGAACGTCGAAGCGGAATAACAGAATTGCCGTCTCGGAGATCTTGGGCCAGATTGCATGCGCCGCCGCGACTGGGGGGCATCCATGCAGAAGAATTTGCCTGCACTAGCTGTGAAGGAGGTACCGGACGTGCAGCCTGGCCATGGAAGGTCGCGCTCTGCCCATATGGAGCCGGGGGCACGGAAGACGTTCCCGACTTGACGCTCGAGGAGCAACCCAGGCCTCGCATTTCTTGCTCAGTGGGACCAGTGCGAGTGGGCCTGTGGCGCCAAATGCGATCGCCTCGACGCGTCTAGAGCGTACGGTACGAATGCTGTCTGTCTCTTGGGAGAGCGCTCCAGCGGGGGAGCGTGCCAGGTGAAGGAAAGCGCAGAGTTGGGCGAGAGGATGGGGGTGGCAGCAATCGATATCGAGCCGGTGCCCCCGGTCCGCACTCAGCTCCCGGATTCTAACGTGCCTTGGCTCTCTGGAGTCTCACCGCCCGGAAACGCCTCACACGCGAGAACCTCATACTGGGGATGGATGGGCTGGGGCCGTCGTCCCAAGTCTAACATGCCATGGCTGATATGAATCGTCGCTCGCCGTTGCCGTCTGAGAGTGAGACAACCTGGTGCATCATGCATCAGTATTGAATGTGTGTGTTGAAAGGGGCCTGTAGAAGCTGCAATCGGTGATGGAGGGTCTGCCCGCGCGGGGTCCCAGGCCAGAAATGAAGATTCAGAAGCAGCCGCAGGCCGGGCCGTCGTTGAAAATCCGCCACACTGGCAGCGACGCGAAGTTCAAGGAAGGCGTTTACCGTATCTCAAACATGAAACCAATTAATGCCTAACACTGGCCACGATGCATCTTGAAGATCGTGATCGAGATCGAGCTCAAGCAAGCAAACGGCGATCGACTGCGATGGTGCAAAGTAAGGGAATCCGGCCGTGGTGGCAACGCTCGAGCAGCCCTGACTCCCAGCCCTCTGGAGTCTGCGCACTCCCGTCATCGATGAAAGCCACGCCACGCTTGTAGCGAAATTAGAGCACAGGGCGGCGTTCTCAGCGCCCGCATTGCACTCAAACCCACAGCCGCTTCAGGACAAAAGCATCGGGTCGGCATATGACGGCGTACCTTCTCGGTCGTCGCCAGTAGGGAGGAGTTGGTGCCTTGTAATGTGAGAGGAAGGAAGGATGATTCGCCACGCCATGCAGCAGGCACGCCCACACACGGCATCGCAATCTTTGGCGTCTGCCAGCTGCAGTGCGATCGCACGCGCCGAAGTGTATCGTGATGCTCGTTCCCCTCCTTCCAGTGCACTGGCCTGCGTGCGACCAGCCCCTGCAAAGATAGAACTGAGAGCGGCTTCGAAAGGCGCGGCGGGCCGTCTTCACGTCACGAAGACGGTCGACAATGCAACTCCAAGCAGCCGGTACGGCGTTGGACATAAAACATAATTGGGACAGCACACCCTCAGATTCACAAAAGACGCCTATCTGCGATACGGATTCGCGTCGTGTCCTATATCAGTGCACTGAATGAGCAAGCGGCTACAAAGGAAAGATACCAAGGAAACTTACATGTACACGCCGCCATGGACACAGAACAGCGCACCCTCAGATTCACAAAAGACGCCTATCTGCGATGCGACACGACACGGATTCGCATTGCAGTCCCATATCAGTGCACTCCATTAAGTAAGCAGCCATGTGGGCAGGTACTAGAATACTTCCATCGCAATGCAAGCGACACTCGCTCATCAGTCGTCACTCGTCCTCCTCGCCGCTCTCATCCTCGCCATCGCTCTGCACGCCCACGACGCCGCCGCTCGCGCGCTCGCGCTCGCGCAGCGCGCGGCCCGCGGCGGCGAGCTTGGGCGCGAAGACGCTGCGCGCGCCGCCGTTCGCGGCGACGTCCCAGACTTGCAGCCGCGCCTTGCTCCCTGCCGCGGCGAGCACGAGCGGGTCGTCGGGCGACCAGGTCGCCGAGAACACTTTGCCCTGCGAGAGCGATAGTGAAAGGGGGGTGTAAGCGGGATGAAGGCACATTGGGGAAGTTAGGGCGTAGGGTATGGGGGTGGTACGCACCACGCCGAGGTCGCGCGAGATGACGGGCGAGACGTGCTGCTTGCCGCCGCCACCGTCGGAGGAGGTGATGTTCCACACCTTGACGCTCTTGTCCGCGCCGCCGGTGACGAGCACGCCGCGCAGCAGCGGGCTGACGTCCAGCGCGGACGCCGCGCCGTCGTGCGCCGCGAGCGTCCAGAGCGCCGGCGCGGGCCCGTCGGCGTTGCTGGGCAGCGTGCGCGCGTCGAAGGAGAGCACGATGCCGTTGTCCAGCGACACCTACGCAGCCGCAAAGTCAGTCAGGGGCACGCGCCAAGTATAAAGTGTGAACTGGAAGACGCACGTAGAACTGATGGTCCTCCCAGGGGTCCCACCGCACGGCCTCGACGTCTGCGCCGATGCGCGCGCCGAGGCCCTGGTCGGGCGAGCGGCTGTCGAAGGTGCGCACGGTGCGGTCGTACGAGCCGGAGAGCAGGACGGTCGGCGCGCGCTGGTTCCACTCGACGCCCTGCACCGTATCCCTGTGCACGTCGAAGCTGCGCAGCGCGCCCCCATCCGCCCCCACGCCGCGCGAGAGGTCCCACAGCTTGACGGAGCGGTCCGCGGACGCGGACGCGAGGAGGTTGCGGTGCGTGCGGTTCCAGGAGAGCGCGAGGACGGCGTCGACGTGGTGCGCGGCGGTGGGCGCGCGCGCCTTGGTCTTCTTGCGCTTCTTCTTGCCCGTCCCGAGCGGCACGGGCACGTGCGCGGCCGTCTCGTCCGGCCGGCCGAGGATCGCGTCCGGGCACGCCGCGTCCAGCGTGTCCAGCGACCAGATCTCGATCTCCGGGTCCATCGTCCCGATCGCGACGTAGTTGCCTGCGCGCGCGTCGTCGCCCGGTGTGCGCCCGGGCGCGCCGGCGGGCGCGAAGTCCAGCCATTCGAGGCAGAGCGGCACTGCGGGCAGCAGCAGGTCGTGGTGCACGTAGAGGTCCTCTTCGGAGTCGTCGTAGACGTATACCTCGAGGTACGAGACGTCGTCCTCGGTTTTCGCGGTTAGGATGAGGTTGTCGGTGGGCATGATCTCGAGCTCTTGCCGCTCTTCGTCCTCGTCGTCCTACCGAACTTCAGATTGGCATAACATAAGTGACAGATGAACAGACCTCCTTGAGCGTAATATACGGGTCCTCGTTGGCATTGTTGTAATACGTCAAGCCTTTTATATTACTGAACGGTCCAGCAGCTGCAGCAAAAAGTCATTAGCACATTAGCACATAGTCGAACAGTGTAACACGCGGCCGCGCACCAAGCGTATTGGTCTCCTTATCATAGTCGTCCAGATTATACGCCGACAAGTCGTCCGGGGCAGTCGGCGGCTTATCCTCGTCCATTTTGTCATCGTCGTCGTCGTCGTCGCTGCCACTGTGTTCTTCATCTTCATCTTCACTGCGCACAAAACACAAAACGGTAAGCCAAACACCGTAAAACGCCACGAAATCCGCTTAGCTTACTTACTCGACCCAGCCGTCGTCCTCCTCGGGTGTCTCGACGGCGGCGAGCTCGGCGCGGATGACCTCCGCCGCGCGCTGCATTTCGGCCTCGTCGAGCTTGTACTTCGTTGGGTGCCGCTGCGCGACGCCGCGCCGCACCCAGCCCACGCAGGAGATGTGGGAGGCCATGTTGAGTGCTCGCGGTGGATGCGCTGAACGGCGAGCGCGATTGCAAGACTCCGAGAGGAAAATTGGCGGACAGCGGACAGCGGATCGGCCGGAAGCTGTTGACCACATCCAAAATTCAATATTCGATATGGGTCTGACCGGTGACAATGACATGAAATCTGGATGGATGTCTCTCGATGCTCGATTGGGTCTGATTTCGGGGACTGCAATATTTTTTTGATGTCATATTTGGGTCGTTTTGTCTCCTTACTCAGAGTCAGTAGACTCTGCCCTCTGAATCAGTGGCTAAGTCTGCCAGCGCTCCTCTCAACACTCCGGCATACAGAAGTCCATACTGTTACTTATTGCACATTGCAGAAGTCCGGTCGAGATTGGCCAGCCTGAAGATGAACCTGACCAGTGCCGGCCTGATCTCCTCCTCAGGCTTGAGCACGGTCTCATCTACTCTAAGAAGGCAAGAAGCCCCATCATCAGCTTGGAGGATGGGGCCACAACCTGGGGAGGCTTCCATGGCGTTCTTGCATTTCGGTTGGGGTTGGGAAAAACGCTGCTGGCAATGATGTACTTCCAGTCGCGGTGACATCCGGCTGGGGACCACGACGCTACAGGCAGCCTGCGTGATTGTGAGAGGCGACTCCGAGTCGGAGGAACCAGTCGGACAGTCCGAGTCGTCATGGCATGACTGTTGTCCGCTTTCCTGCCAGTGATCCTCCGTCGTGTTTTAATTGAAGCCGGAAAGCACTGGCAGTAAGTCCATCTTCCAGCAAAGCTCATGGATGAGCTTCTCGTTCAGCGCAGGTCTTCAGGAGATTACAGCACTGGCCAGGCGCAGCATGAGATAAGTACATAGGCATGACACCTCCGAGTCCGTTCAACTTGGCATTGCACCTTGCAAGCAATATCCACATTTGTCGTAGTTAAAGAAGATGTGGGAGTACAGAGAGTACCAGTGTCGCCCGACAGCAGCAATTGCGCGCGCTCTGCAGGGTGGTTCCACTTCTGCCACGATACTTATTTTTACAGAACTGAGAATTCATCGACAACACCAGCGGTAGCGGCAGTAACATCAGGCCAAAATGCTAAAGCGTAGCGTGCATAGTTGCAGGTTTGTGCCAATCAAGGGATGCTGGGGAGAGAAGGAGGAGACGCGATTCCAATCGGAGCTGCAAAGCGCGCCTCCTCCTCTTCCTCTTCCGTCCACCACTCCATCCATGTCGCTCTGGGTAGACAAGGTGCGCGGCCCACCTCGCTGTACTTGACCTACCTAGGTTAAATGGTCTTGTAGTACCGGCCGCGGACATTGGACGACCTCCATTATCATGCTGAGCTTTCTGCGCGGTTAAAGTCTCTTGTACGTGCCGTTTATTATTCTGCCTTACTTCTTTTATTACACTATTTACTTACTTGGTGGCTCTTTCCAGGCCGCCAGCGGCGACTTCCCACACATGCTCTTCTACGGGCCCTCTGGCGCGGGCAAGAAGACGCGCATCATGGCCACGCTGCGCGCCATCTTCGGCGCGGGCGTGGAGAAGGTCAAGATCGACCAGCGCGTGTTCGTGACGCCGTCGAAGCGCAAGCTGGACGTGAACGTCGTGCAGTCCAACTTCCACATCGAGCTCACGCCCAGCGACGTCGGCAACTACGACCGCGTCGTCATCCAGGAGATCCTCAAGGAGATCGCCGCGACGCAGCAGATCGACCTCAACGCCAGGCAGCGCTTCAAGGTCGTCGTCATCAACGAGGCCGACTCGCTCAGCCGCGACGCGCAGGCTGCGCTTAGACGGACGATGGAGAAGTATATGAGCAATATGCGCCTGGTGCTGTGCACGAACAGTACTTCCAACCTTATTGCGCCCATCAAGAGTCGCTGCTTGCTCGTGCGCGTCGCGGCGCCCAATGCGGAGCAGGTGCGCCGGTTGCGCTGCGCAAGCTTGAACGCTAACGCTGGGATGTAGATGCAGACAGTACTGGAACACGTCGCTAAGAAGGAAAAGTTCGACCTGCCGCCCACCGCCGCAGAGCAGATCGTCGCGGACTCGAATGGCAACTTACGAAAGGCGCTCTTGGTGCTCGAAGCGCTCAAAATGCAATCGTGCGTGTCTTGCTTCTGTCCCTTCATTCTGCTGCCCGTCTTGCCCGGACGACCTCCACTTGTCATCTTCTCCCTGCGCGTCTCCTTCGCTCCCCATTCGCGCTTTCTTCTCTTATTCCTCTTCACCACTCCTCATCTCGACACTGCTCCGCAACTCTGGGCACTTGCCCGTCTGGCATTAGCTTGCCCTCCTCTACCTCCCCGAAGCACTCTTGGCCTTCGCGCTTAGGTCATGAATCGCTTACACGCCTCGTGCGCCGCTATCGCTTCGATTTGCTATCGACGCGCCATCCTTCCCCACACATACGACGCCACGAGAACAAGCTACGGCGTCTGCAGTCCCCATCCCACTCGTCGCCCAAGATCGTTTTCTTCATCATGCCGTACGCCCGGCTCCGTGCTCGTTGTACTTCACCCCGAGGCTTGTCGCTGCGATCCATTACATCTCATCCCTACATTTTTCTGTTATCACGCCGCAGAGACAGGCTGCGCGCTCGCGCTCGTCCGGCCTAGTGCCCGCCATGCCTTTGAGCCCTGTCAGTGTCAGCCGTTCCGCATCGTCCGCGCTCTTCGTTATGGCGGCGCATCCCCGGCACCCGCTCGCTTTCCTCTTTTTTATATCTTTCATTTCCTGTCAATGCGCCCTCACGAGCAAGCACTGCGTGCTAGCGTCGACGCCTGCCCGTATCGCTTCCATATTACCGCCTCCTCCACAGCCCGTGCCATCTTTTTATCCCGAGCCTTGTCCCCTCTAGCCTTCGTCCGCTCGGCGACGCTTTGCTCGCGCCGAGCAGTCTCGGCGACGCCTTGCCAGCGTCGAGCTTTCCGCTCGTCTCTCCTGCCTGCGCGACGAGCCCGCCCGCTCTGGCTCTGGGATTCCTTGACGGCCTCTGGCGGCATTCGCTGCGACCTGTCCGCTCACGGTGTCGAGTGGCTCTGGGCGCGTCCAATCTGCTGCCCGCCTGGGCGCCCGTCGCGCTGCACTCCGCCCGCGAACCTGCTCGCGCCGCTGTCGTCGTCTGTAGCCGCCCGCCCCTCCCACCGGCTTAGTTCACCATCCGCCCCGCGACCGGTCGCCATACCGGTACTCGATAAACGGCGCGGCGCGTTCCAGGACGCGCAGCCCGGTCTTTGTTGCCGCGAGCCCAGCTGTGGCGGTCCTGGAACGGGATGTGGCGAGTCACGCTGGATCAGCAGAAGGGCGGCGTTCGTGCTGGGAGGCAGACCCCACTGATTCTCGCGCCGTCTGCCCAGCTTCATCTTCTTCTCACGCTATGTCGGTTTTACGAACGCGTCGGGCGGACGGCTATCTCACTCGTCCGTCTCCTGCGCCGCCATGCCATAAGCCATGATGCCATTCTTCCTCCTTCGCCCTTCGTTGAGCTTCAGCTGACTCTGGATGCTTCCCCTTCTTTTGTGCTCTCCACTCCCCCGCTCACGCTTTCGCCCTTCCCCTCTCCGTTCGGGCTTGATCCTCCCTGGTACCAGCGCCATTCACGCACAATCGCCGGGCCACCGCGCCCGGTCAGCGTTGCCATCAGCGGAAGACGGCGAGCGGGCGCGTCGCGGCGCCCGCCTGGACTCGAGCAGCGACGCGCATCGCGCCTGTAGAACGAAAGCGCGGCGTTCGTGCTGGGAGGCAGATGTCCAATATTTCACGCGCCGTCTGCCCAGCTTCATCTTCATCCTTCCCCTTCCTCACGCTATGTCGGTTTTACGAACGCGTCGGACGGTCGACTATCTCGCTCGTCCTTTGCTCGCTCCTTGCCACGCCGTGCAATAATGTCTTTCTTCGTTCTTGGGCTCCAGGCCTCCCCCTCCCTTGCGCTCACGCCCCGCTCACGCTTTCGCCCTTCCCCTCTCCGTTCGGGCTTGACCCTCCCTCCCTGCTCTCCGCCAGTGTTTGCAGTGCGCACGCAACTCTCGTGGAAAGCGATGAGTAGGCGCGGCACTTGCCCGGGCGAGCAATGCGCCCACACCTGGCGCATCGTGTTCTGGCAGCGGCGCTGCGTAATCTACCGTTGTCTAAGAGCGGCGCCGCGCCACAACACCTGCTTGGTGTTGGACTGACTGGAGCTGCATTCTGCAATATCGCAGGCAGTTGGGACACGCATCTACGCGCTGCTCGGGAGCACCGGTCTGCCAACCCGTAGGAGTTTTCCAGGCAATCGTCTGCAGTTCCTCCCCTGCCCACATCTCTTTGCCCCGGTGCCCATCGACCACGATTTTACTAGCGGCCGGCTCGCTTATCTTCCACGTCACCCGCGCCGTTCTTTTTTGTCCAGAACATAATATTTCGCCGGCTGCGTCTCGCGCTCTTCCATTCCTCTTGTCACCTTGTCCCTCCCCCCTCCCTCTCCATCCTCCCTTCCCCCTCCCGCCTCCCGCCTCATCCCAATGCTGACCCCCCGCCCGCCCGCCGCAGACCGGACCTGACGGGCGACCTGACGATCGCGAAGCCCGACTGGGAGTCGTACTGCCACAGCGTCGCGGACCTCATCGTGCAGAGGCAGACGCCGGAGCAGGTGATGCTGGTGCGCGCGAAGATGTACGAGCTGCTGAGCCACTGCATCCCCGCGAGCGTCGTCATCAAGGTGCGCGGCCGTTGTCTGCTTGTCCACGCTTCCTGACTTGCGATGCGTTTTTGCTACTGTCGCTTTGTTTCGCTCCGATTTCGCTGGGTCCTTGATACGTGGATGGATGGACGGACGGACGCGCGACGCCTGCGTAGACGGTGGCTGAGCGCGTGGTCGAGCGCGTCGACGAGGCGCTGCGCGCGGACGTCATGCATTGGGCCGCTGTATATGTGCGTGCGCTTTCTCTCTTCGTTTTCGTTTGCTCGTCCACTGCTGTCGGTCCGCTGCCTAAAACCCGCTTTCCATTGTGCATCATCCACAGTCTGCTGTCCACTATCCACTGTCCACTTCGCCGTCCACTGTCCACTGTCCACTGTCCACTGCGACTGTCCACTTCGCCGTCCACTGTCCACTGCCTACCCCTTCCACTGTCCACCGTCTCGCGCGGTTTCCAGAACACTTAGTGCGGCCCGCGCGGTCGTACTCCCGCGCAGCTGCCCCGCCTTCGTATCTCTGCCACGATGCAGTCGGCGTTATCGCTGGTCGACATTCACGTGCACCGCAGCCCGTTCTTTGTCACCCCCTTCCCCGGCGCCAGTCGCGCGCTTTAGGGTTGGCGCCACGGATAGCGTGCTCCCTTGGCTCCCTGCCTTCCGCTGGGTCGTCGTGCTCGTAAAACTCCACCAGGCAGTATCGCTCCATTCATTCCTCGAGCCGCTCGCAATGTCTTCTTCGCGTCCAAGTTTCATTTTCCAGCTTCCCCCATCCTCTCTGACACCCTGCCCCGCCCACAGGAACTGCGCATGCGCGTCGGCTCGAAAAAGATCTTCCACCTCGAGGCGTGGGTCGTCAAGGTCATGAGCATATACAAGGTCGGCCTTCTCTTCCTTCCTCTCTCATGCTGTACCGCGTCTGAAGCTACGCAGCATTTTATGTTCGATATCGACATGACGGGCGGTTTCGACTGAATGTTCAGTCTTCAATACGAGGCCCTGTTCGCGGTGTACGGTGTATTTTTAGCGGTTTGTTTGATACTTGCTTTCGAAATATTCAATTTCCTTCCAGTCCCAGTAGTCGCCGCTTGGTCAGTCTCGTTCTACGCGCAGCGTTCTTTCGGTATCCTGGACTTGAAGGCGTCTGGCACGCGGGACGCAGGGCGCGGGAAGAGGGGTTCGTTCAGAGTCAGAGACTGGACTCGCGCTCCTCACGCGTCGTCGTATCTGGACAGAGCTACATTTATCATTATCCACGACGCGACACGGAGTGCTGATGGCTGCTGGACCAGTTTCTACTTGTTGCAGCCAGCCGGGCTCGTCTGTGCGTTGGTCGGGGCTGTGCTCGAAGTCCAGTCGACATCGAAATGACGTTGGTGAGTGTCTTTCCAGAGTCCGAGACCAAGTCTCATTTACACCGAGACTGGATGGCTTCGCGCGGCCCGGATTGCATCCACCCGGGCTGCAATGCGTCGAACGTATAAAAGCCAGGCGCCGTGCACGACATTCAGCATTCATCCACCTGCCACACTTGCCTCATCAACTCGCTCGCACAATAACCAATGGTCCGCAACCAGCTCAAATCGTTCCGCTCTCGTTCCTCCCTGGGAACTGCGAAGAGGACGGGTTTCTTCGCCGACTGGAAGAACGACCTTATTGCAGCTGGCTTCGAGTTCCTCGGAACATGGTCAGTGGCAGTCGCTTTCCGCCTCAATATTTCTCACCGAAGTTGTAGTGTCTTCCTGATTCTGAGTCTTGGCACGGCGCAATCCGCCTCGTACCTCAACTCTGTGGTGAGCATACCTCTTTTCACACGTTGTAGGTGAATGAGCATTTGCTGATCATGATGCCAACAGTTTAACCCGCAAGCCGACGCGTCGAACACGGCAGACTACATGTACATCTCCGCGGGATTCGGCTTCGCCTTGCTCGTCGCGGCGTGGCTATTCTTCCGCGTGTCCGGAGCGCTGTTCAACCCTAACATTTCGACTGCTCTGCTCGTCATTGGCGTCATTAAGCCTCTCCGGTACATATTCTATGTCATTGCGCAGGTACGTGGGAGCGGTGTATGCAGAGCTTTGCAAAACTGACCTTGACTCAGCTCATCGGCGGTATTGTTGCTGCTGCAATTGTGCAAGGCGTCATGCCTGGACCGCTCGCGGTGAACACGGTACCGAGCCCGCGTATCAACCGCGCACAGGCCCTGTTCATTGAGATGTTCATCACGTGCTTCGTGAGTCTCGTCTCAATCGTGCCTTTGACATGTGACCTGAACTCTTGCAGTTGACCCTCGCCGTCCTGATGCTCGCCGTCGAGAAGCATCGCACCACGCCGTTCGCGCCCGTCGGCGTCGGCATGACACTCTTCGTCTGCGAGCTCTGGAGCATCCCGCTGACCGGCGGCTCCGTCAACACCGCACGCAGCTTCGGACCCGCCGTCGTCACCTCATTCTCTAGCACCCACTGGATCTACTGGTGCGTCATCTTGACCGATTCGATCTTTGAATACTTGCTGATGCTCTCGCTGCAGGCTCGGCCCGACCCTCGGCGCCCTCCTTGCGTCCGCCATCTACATCTGCCTGAAGAGCTCGAAGTACTGGACGCTCGCGCCCGACCAGGACGCGACGGACTTCCGCAAGAGCCCTGAGGTGCCGCTTGTCCGCAGCTCGTCTCCGCAAGCGCCCGCTCCTGTCTCGGACGACGCGGCGCTGTCGAGGGCTGAGCAAGGCGACTCGCCAGCCGCATCTGCTCCTGTTCATACAGTCTAGCGTATCGCGATATGAATAAGCATCATTATTTAACGACTCTTCGTACACTCCATTTGATGAGAGTCGTTCAACTTAAGAAAAGCGGGTCGGCCGTGTGTTTATTCTGTGGCAGCGATGAACTACACACGGTCGGCGTACCTTCAAGTTCTTTTGTATCCCTCTCAGTAAGGCGAGCTTTATAGTACCAATCCGGCGAGAGAGGAGCCTTTCTCTGGTACATATGCACGCACCGTCAATAATTGGGCTTCACACCGTATGACTGCTTAGCCGGCGAATGGCGCCTTGAGAGCTAAAACTCTCCTCGTCTCACGGGCGGTGACACGTCGAAATGAAAGTCTGACTCAGATTCTGCCCGGGTAAGGAGGTGGCACACGTCCGAGTGGTCTGCTGGCTCGCAGTTGCAAGCGCCCGCGCAATTGCGAGCGCTGGTAAGGCTCTTCCTCTTGTGCTTCTGACCCCTGATCCTTTTCCGCAGCGCACGCAGTCCTCGTCCGCCGCGTGTTGAGACTTAAGCCTGACGGGTTTCTCGATCATATAAGCAACTCGGGGCACCGTGAACTTTGTTTGTTCTTTTCCTCGGCCTCCGGTGTTCTCTTTTATATCAAGAACAGTAGGCTGACTGAACACCGTCTCACATGGACTTCAGACCGGAACAATACCGTCCTTCCAGCTTTCAACGTGAGTCCTCGTCGGGGATACGCATTCGCCGCAGTGTAAGGAGACGCTTCTCGTGAAATTTCGGATCGTTGCACACCATTGCAGACAGGGACGACGTACGATCCCCGACCTTTACATCAAGAACGGGGCGCTGGCGGGCGCCGGCCTTTGACAGGCCGGATTCACGCATCGATAAACTTGGCACCAGCAGGCTGGACCCAGCCAAGCTTGTTCCACATTTGCATCTTGTCCCAGTCCTAAATTTGAAAGTAGTTGGCACCGAGAGTATGAGACGAGGACATGCGAGAAAGCTGACCTTCCACCAGTGCTTGATCTTGCCACCCTCGAGGATAAAGTGGCCTTGCGCCGTCCAGCTCGCGTGGTTTCCTGTGGGCGCAATGCCTCCGTGAGGCTTGCCGGTGTGCGTGCCCTCCGCAGTGTACCTCAGCGCGACGGTGTCTCCTTTGGCAGAAACGACATCAAAGTGCATGATGTGCAGGTCCGGAAGACTTCCCAGGACCTCTGTGATTAACCGCGCGTCAGTAGCGAGCCGGGGAAGGGTGTGATTCCACAAGAGATCGCACTGGCGTGAGACTCGGCGTATCCGTCAACGGTATGGGCATCGGGGAACGTCGAGGGAGCGGAGAAAGTGTTGTTTGGCGCGCAAAATTCCAACACACTCTCCCCGCCTGTGTTCAGCTCGGAGGAGTAAGCGATGCGCATGTACTGCAACGCATCAAGATCAGTTTGGAAGGCTGTCAATGTAATGCGTGCTTGACGCACTCTAAGCACGACTCCAACATTCGTTTCCTCCTCCTGCGATAGATTGCTCGAGATCTTGTTGATGGCAATCGGGACGCCGAACCGTTCTTCCGCTTGATGAGACAGTAGAGATGTCATATCAGCTTTCTCTCAGAATCAGATACTGTTAAGGGGGACGAGAGAGAGGGGTCCGGGACGCTGGGGCGAGCCGGAGGGCATTATAGTCAACAGGGTGCAGTTGTGATGTCAATATGCGCCGTGTCCTCAGCACTGCGTCATAGCAGCGAGCCACAGGGCCAGAAGTCCTCATGAAGGCCTATGGTAAGAGCTCGTATTTAAGGACACCATTCTTGTAGGCAATTCATCGGAGGGCCGCTCACGCAAACTTTATGTGAAGAACAAAAGAAGCTTCAGCTCAGCGGCCCGCCGGGCCTTCAGGTCACTCTCTGTCGATTACTACAGTGACCACTATCAAATATTGAATTCAAAGACTTGATATGCCCTGCTCTGTGTCTCGACAACTGTGCGCCGTTGACCTGTATCGCCCGCAACGATCGGCACGGTACGGATTTGCAGCATCGGATCAGGAACACAAGCACATCTGTAGATCCTCCTTGACGCCGGAACTGCCTATTTGGGCGGGCGTTCACAGTTGCAAGATTGCCGGCCTCCAGCAGCCGTCGGGACCGCAACTAGGGGTGTCTTCTGTACATATACCAATAGCGAATACGAATAGATACATGCAAAGATACAGATGAATGATATGGGGATATGGCAATGCTAGGAGAGAAATGCACGAGCGCGTAAATCCGCGCTGAGCGGAGCCCCTGGGTCACCAGGGCGGTGTGGTCCTCGACGAGCGGGCAGGCATGTCCGCGTGCGCTCGGAGCCTGGTGGCGAGCTGCTGGGTACCCGCCGGCGGTGCCTAGGCAGCCGCCCACAGGTCGCAGCATATGGTCTGCTCCGGGCGCCAATGTTGCTCCCACTTACTGGTGCGCAGATTTCGCATCCAGACTTGGCGCGGCATGAGGGCGATCGTGAAGACGATGGTCCGGAGCGAGGGACAGCTGCGAGCGAGTTGTGCCACAAGCGCGACGCGGTCTTCGTCAGGGGACTGCGCGTAGACGCTCTGCAGGCTGAGCACTAGTGTGCGCAGGGAGTGAAACTTGGCCAGTGCCTTTGCACATGACGCGATCTGCAATGAAACATGGTCAGATTCTCATAAGATAATGATGCACTGCAAGAGACGCACTGAGTCCGCGAAGTGACACTCGCCCAGGTACTCCATCGATGGCACGTGATGCGCAATGTCCTCAATGTCGCGCGATCGAAGCTTGAACCCTTGAATTACAAGTAGGGCACGCACGGGTCCGCGAGACAGCGCGAGACGCGCCGCGACCTTCGCACAGGACTCATTGCCCCATACGTAGGTCTCGACGTGTGTCACCGGCCGACGCGGTGCGAGGTCGCAAGCGATGCGCGGGGTCAGAGCGCGGATGATGGAAAGGTTCGGCAGCGCCTTTGAGGAGAGTGTCCGTCCTGGCAGTGCGGATGAGAGCCGAGAGTGCAGTGCCGTGAGCTCCGTGATGTACGGTTGCGACTCGAGGAACTCAAGAGTGGTCTGTTCGCGGCCGGTTACGAAGATGAAACTGCATGTGAGAGTGGCGCGCACCTTGTCCAACGGCGCCGTAGAAGCAAATGAACGCAGGCATAGCTGCGAGCCTCGCAGCACTTTGCCGAACTTGACGCCGGCGACGTGCCCACTGACCGATAGAGTCTTCAAGTTATTCATCATCGGGATGACTGTAGTTACGTTCACACTGCGCGTGGGGCGAGAGCGGCTGGAAGTAACCTTGGGCGCTGGCGAGCGCTGGCGCGCAAACTCCTCAAAGTACTCCGCCGTCGGTCGCGACCCAGGGAGAAACAGCGAGCACTTGCGCACGTGGCGCGCAATGCGTGTGGCGGACTGGGAGAAGAACTCGCAAAAGTGCGGCTCGTGCTCGGGGTCCAGCTCGATCGCGCTGTAGAGGATGCGTTCTGCCTCTGCACGTAGCAGGGTGCAGACTTGGGTGAGGCAGAGGAGGTCTGAGCGGTCGTAGACCAGCTCGACAATGGGCCGATAGAGCTCGAGAGGTAGGCGAGACTGGAGCAAGGCAACCATGGTTTAGGGTCGGCGGGCGTTAGTATGTGGCATGCAAACGCAATCTCCATGAGGCTATAAAGCCTACCGGGCAAGGGCGCCATTCGTCCGACAGGCACGGGAAGAAACTGCCTTGACACGTCGGAAGCAACAACAGCTTGTGATGCCGGCGCGAAGGCGCCGTTCGGAATCGTCCGCGGGGTTCGGACACGCTGTTCCCGCAAGCGATGCATTTGTTAGGCTTCACCTGAGACGGGGATTCAACGCGCGCGAGCGTCGGAAAGTTCGACGAAGCCTGGCACATGTTTATCACGTTGTTTTGACGCATGTTCCACGTTCAGCACTGTAATCGTGAAACGACTGCTCAACATGCGGCAGGTAGTGTCGCATTATCAACGACAAAGATGGCAGGCACCGACTGTCGAATGCAACGTTGTGTGCGTATAGCCTTTCCGTCATTTCAACACCTTCATCACATCTCCCCTTTGACCCTCAACTTTGCGATGCTGGTTGGTAAGTTGTGAAATAACTTGCCGCGCTGCCCTGAGGTGATCTCGTCGTACCGCTGGGATCGGACAATAGGTGATATGCCGTTGTTTGCCGTTGTCACTCCCGATCATACTTGTTCGAGATGATACGTACTCTGGCAGTCGTTATGATCCAATGCACCGGAGTAGGTGTGAAAGCCAGAAAGCTGACCCTGCCATCGATGTGAGAAAAAGGTTCCTGAGGATGTTGCCACGCGGTATAGGCGAACCAAGAAATCACACTGTTCAGCCGGTCACATGAGCACACAGCAGTCAGCGTACCGCTGACCTGCTTGCTGCCTAGAGCCGCTGAATAGTTCTGCTCACCAAAAAAAATCGCTACAGCGGGTGGCAGCTCCGAACCACTCCGGGATTATCCTGTGCTCGGAGTCCGTGATGGAAGGCTGACGGTTATAGGTTTCAATATCAGGGTGCGGGCAGACATTGCCGCCAGTGCCTTGCCGTCATGGTAAATATCCGATAACCTCGGATGGGATTCATACCTATGTAGGACGGCCGCCGGTCACAACCTGTGAATCCTAATCAGAATACATCCTTGACAGCGACGACGAAGCCTCGGCGCAACGATCTAATGGATACAAGCACTCCGAGTCCGTGTAGGCAGTTGGGATTCGGTCCCGAGGTCGAACCTGATCGAATATTACTGTACTCCTGTCAAGCACGACGCCAAAGATGCAAGAGTCACGCAATTCAAGATCGTCTCGGCGAAGCGCCCATCAAGAAAGTACATGACGCCTTACTGGTTACGTCGTATGACCAGAGCGAGACAGGTAACGAGCCTGGCACACACCGCGAGCCCTAGTTCAGCTGCCGTCAAGAGGCTCAATAGGCGAAGTTGTGATAAAGACAGCTTTGCTTCTGAAAGGTTCCGTTGGTGCAAGAGGTCGCCAGTTCGAAGCAAGGAATCAGGTTTACCCGCAGTTTACACGCGAGAAGGCAGGCGTCCAACTAGCCATGCATCGTCGTGCACGGCAAATCTGGCAGCAGAGCTTCGACGTGTACCGGACAGATCGTTGCACCTGATAAGGACAGGCAGCGAGTAAACAGACGCCAGTATGAGTGCGCAGAGAGCTCGCGAATGAACTCACTTGAAGCAGCGAATGTAGAAAAGGCGTCGAGAAAGTCCAAACACTGAACCTTGGCTAAACAGCATGCAGATTGCGGTTTCCGCAAAGAATCTGGACAGGCATATCATCAGCGAGGAATGCGTGCGCAGAGTTAGGAGGATTGTGACAGCTGGGAACATAATGTCGAGATCCTTTCCTGAGGAAGGCGCCTCTCTCGCGCAGGTTGATAAAGCTCGTCGTCCCCCCTCGCATTGGCTTTGATTATTCCGTCAAAACGAAGCACGGCGGCCTAGTTGCATTAACCGTATGTTGGTTTTTTTCTGGATAGCGCCATAAACAGCCCTAAAAAAAGGATTGTATGAAGAGACGTCCAATAGTGTGTAATGATGCTCATTTATACTTGGACGCGTTACACAGTATGAACAGGAGCAGGCGCGGCTGGCGAGTCCCCTTGCTCGGCCCTCGACAGCGCCGCGTCGTCCGAGACAGGAGCGGGCGCTTGCGGAGACGAGCTGCGGACAAGCGGCACCTCAGGGCTCTTGCGGAAGTCCGTCGCGTCCTGGTCGGGCGCGAGCGTCCAGTACTTCGAGCTCTTCAAGCAAATGTAGATGGCGGACGCGAGGAGGGCGCCGAGGGTCGGGCCGAGCCTGCAGCGGGAGAATCAGCAAGTATTCAAAGATTGAATTGGTCAAGATGACGCACCAGTAGATCCAGTGGGTGCTAGAGAATGAGGTGACGACGGCGGGCCCGAAGCTGCGCGCCGTGTTGACGGAGCCGCCGGTCAGCGGGATGCTCCAGAGCTCGCAGACGAAGAGTGTCATGCCGACGCCGACGGGCGCGAACGGCGTGGTGCGATGCTTCTCGACGGCGAGCATCAGGACGGCGAGGGTCAACTGCAAGAGTTCAGGTCACATGTCAAAGGCACGATTGAGACGAGACTCACGAAGCACGTGATGAACATCTCAATGAACAGGGCCTGTGCGCGGTTGATACGCGGGCTCGGTACCGTGTTCACCGCGAGCGGTCCAGGCATGACGCCTTGCACAATTGCAGCAGCAACAATACCGCCGATGAGCTGAGTCAAGGTCAGTTTTGCAAAGCTCTGCATACACCGCTCCCACGTACCTGCGCAATGACATAGAATATGTACCGGAGAGGCTTAATGACGCCAATGACGAGCAGCGCAGTCGAAATGTTAGGGTTGAACAGCGCTCCGGACACGCGGAAGAATAGCCACGCCGCGACGAGCAGGGCGAAGCCAAATCCCGCGGAGATGTACATGAAATCCGCTGTATTTGACGTGTCTGCTTGTGGGTTGAACTGTTTTACAACACGATCAGAAAATGCGCATTCAGCTACAACGTGTGAAAAGAGGTATACTCACCACAGAGTTGAGGTACGACGCGGATTGCGCCGTGCCGAGACTCAGAATCAGGAAGACACTACGGCTTCGGTGAGAAATATCGAGGCGGAAAGCGACTGCCGCTGACCATGTTCCGAGGAACTCGAAGCCAGCTGCAATAAGGTCGTTCTTCCAGTCGGCGAAGAAACCCGTCCTCTTCGCAGGTCCCAGGGAGGAACGAGAGCGGAACGATTTGAGCTGGTTGCGGACCATTGGTGGTTGTGCGAGTGAGTTGATGAGGCGAGTGTGCCAGGTGGATGGACGCTGAATGTCGTGCACGGCGCCTGGCTTTTATACGTTCGACGCATTTCAACCTGGGCGGATGCAATCCGGGCCGCACGAAGCCACCCAGTCTCGGTGAGACTCAGACTGGTCTCGGGGAAACACACCCATCAACATCATTTCGATTGCGACCGAGCTCCGAAGCCCAGGACTTTGAGTATATCCCAACCAAGCTCACAGGCGATTTCAGGGAGGTTGCAAGATAGGTCGAGTGCACGACCTGTAGGGAAGAAGAAAGTGGGCGAGTAGCGTTTGAAATTCGACAAGCCGTGTCGCGTCGTGGTCCTGATACTGAAAATAAATATCTTGACCTTCTCGACGCCCGCGCAGAAGATGGCGCGCAGCGTCGCCATGATGCGCGTCTTTTTGCCTGCGCCAGAGGGACCGAAGAATAGCATGTGTGGTACTGCAAGTCACCGCTCGCGCCTGCAAAGAAGGAGTAAGTGGGTGAATGGTGTAACAAAAGTATTAGAAAGTAAGAAGCTGGCCAGATTTGACTTCAATATGATAAACGGCACGTACAAGAGACTTGAACCGCGCAGAATGGTGAGCATGGTAATGGATGTCGTCCAATGTCCGCGGCAATACAGGATAGGAATAATCATTTAAGCAGGGTAAATATGTACGGCAATGTGGGGCGCGCACATCGTCTAGCCAGGACGACATAGTTGAAGTGGGTGGTGCGCACTGCGAAGAGGAAGAGGAGGCGCGCTTTAGAGCTCCGATTAGAATCGTGTCTCTTCCTCTCCCCTCCTCCTCCACTACCCTCTGCATCTCAAGACAAACATATAAAGTGTGCATGGCGCCGTCCATGGGGTCTTATCTATTTCTTTTATGCTCCTGTGGAAAACTGCTAGTGGTTTTTTGGTTTACAGGATTTGCCTCTTTCTCTGCCCCGACTTGGCTCAGCCTACTGCTACTGGCCTGTACTGGAACCGCGACCTTTCCGTCCACAAATACGAGACTGGTTCCGTTCTTTCTGTGCTTCTAAAAGCGTTGGCTTCCTCGGTTCCACGCGAACCTCGCGGTCGATTCAAGAGTTGATTAGCCGAATGCTACGGCGAGATCAAGACTGGTGCTCCTAGTGTGCGCAAAGCTTCCCCTACTGGCGTCACCGCCCCGGTGCAGGGACGCATACGAAGCGCAGTTAAACTGATATGGCGTGGTGGTTGCCGATACCGAACAGAACCACGCTCGCTTCACACGTGGTTTATCAGCAATATAAATCCAAGGCCTTCCGCCTCCACAGCGCCTTCGCGCTTTCCCCATCTTGCTTCTCCGACGGTCAAAGTCAGAATGGACGCGTACCCGACACCTTCGCCAACGGAAGCAGGTTTTGGTTCGCCCTTCATGAACGACTTACAATTGCCCGAGGCATGTGACGCTGTCAATCAGTGGCACATTCTAAACCTAACACATTATACTCCCAGGTATTGGACAACTTCCGCTGGGCTCCAATGGAGGCGCCTCCTGAACCACCGCGCTCGGCAGGCGGGATCAGCGCACTTGCCAGATCGCCAACTGGGAGAAAGCAAAGCATTCCCTGCGACATCTCAGAGCCCGAACTGGCTTTGGATGACGGTATCGCTCACTGTGACATCGACGACTACTATGGCTCAGTCTTTCAAGTCCCCGCCTCCGACGAGGACTCCGTTTATTCGTCTTCGGAACTGGGTTCACCTTCATACCGCCCCGACTGCAACGCAGCTGCACACGCGCCTAATGATTCTCTCCCGGACGCCGAAGCGCTTGCCGACGGCCCTCAACGATTCTACGACTTGGTCAGCAATGTCGACCAACTCCCTATCAGCTCGAGGGCCGATGTGTTCTCAGTCATGGAACGCGGTCCTCAAGCATCGCAGTCGGGACTACATTACTTTCCACGCAGACGTAGCCTGTCAGTTGCAGCGCGTACGCCTCCGCCTCCTCCAGTCCCACCGAAGGATGCAAAGTGGATCCGACCTCGCGTTATGACGGCGAGACATGTACCCTGGCCTGTAGATGCCCCGGACCCTGTGCTCCTGAGGGCGACTCTCGCTGCAGGCCGCCAATCCCGCACGCTGCGCCATGAGCACGCACTTCGCACGGCAGTGAGCTCACCATCCCTAGCGCGCGGAAAGTCCTACCCACCACATCCGTCGACTGGTCCGGATGCTGCGCACATAGATTTCATGGGACCGACAACGGGTTCTCGCAAGCCGCTGAAGCAGCGCAAGCATCCGCACTCGGTGTCCAATCTTCTTGCGCCTTTGCAGTCGCTCACTAATAGCGTCGGCTCGTTTATGCACGAGGCATTCACCACTCCCATCACCATCCCGCGCCGCCCTAAACCCAAGCTCGGCCAGTCGTTCGACCACCTCTTCGACGACTAGCTTCCTATTCATTCGCCAACCCGCTCAATGATCTCGACTCGTCTACTATCGTCCTTCGTTCACGCCAACTGGCATACTGTCAGTATCACCGCTCTTTAGCACGATCCCAGGATCCCACGCCCCACTGTCTCTCTAGCTTTTTTTCTCCCATTCTCATTGCTCTCATTACTCTTTGCTTCTCGCCAGCCTTCGGCACTCTAAAGCTGTATTTTCACCATCTATATCATACAACCGCAATACATCGATCTTAATCATACCCTTGAGTCTTGAGTGTGTCCTACTTAAGTAGCTCCCTGGAGATATGAAGCTGACGGAAGAGGTGCGACTCAGAGAAATGCCCTGGAACAATCCGTAGTGCTTTTACGAAGATGGCCCTGCAGCATCCCAGTTTCCCGTCAGTGTCGAGGTCAGAGTACTTATTCTAGGGGGCGATGCTGGTGAGATATCGGGTAGCGACTACTGATAGTCATATACCAGCGAAAAACGATCTACCTCAGTGCGACGGTCGATGCAGCGACGTCTCAGCCCTGCGAACTGCGAAAGAGGCTGGAAGTCACGTCCATCTGATCGAGAAGCAAGTGCAGATCATATTGCAGCTGTCTGGATCAAATTTATGGCTTGACAGGCCGCCGCGCATCGTCAATAACTCCTGACGACATGGAAGGCTAAACCAATGACATCAGCGGCTAGGACGCGACTACAAAAGATTCTGTGGCTACGCGGTTTGCTGAGCTGCACTTGTACTTCCGACATGCACAAGAACACGAGTCGCATCCCGTCTTCCGTCGGCACGCGTTCTCTTCCCGACGTGGGACATCGGGACGTTCTCGACATCTACGCACCTTTGGCACACCGTCTCGGCTTGTCCGTCCTCAAGCGCGAGCTGGAGGACGCCGCATTCCAGGAACTGTTCTACACCCCGTGGAGCACGGCAAGATCACGCAGCTCATAGCCGAACGCCTGCCAAACTGGGACCGGTATCTCTCAGCAGTGCGCGAGCAAGCATCGACGGTCTTACGCCATGCGAAGCTCGATGCGACGGTCCATGCACGCGTCAAGCGCCCTTACTCGATTTACCAAAAGATGAACGCCTTGGGCTGTGGCTTCGACGAAATACACGATCTCATCGGAATACGCATCCTTGTGGGAAGCGTACCCGAGTGTTATGTTTCCCTTGGCGTCCTGCATGGCCATTGGACCCCCGTGTCTGGACGGTTCAAGGACTACATCGCCACGGCGAAGCCCAACCATTACCAGTCACTGCATTCTACTGTGACAGGACCGGGATGACAACTCCTAGAGATCCATATCTGCACACACGCAATACATCTGCGAGCCGAGCACGGCGTTGCCGCTCACTCGCAATACAAAGGGCCAGGCGAGGCGCACATCGTTGCGTCGGAGATGCCAGGTACTCCGGTGCACGCCGCGCTGTTACACAGGGTCAACGATTTGATCAAGGAGAATGGAGAAGAGAACTACGAGCGCACTCTCGACGCCGTCAAGCTCGAAGTTGTGGGTGAGGATGTCGTTGTAGTTACCTCAAACGGTCGACGCCTCAAGCTGTAAACTTTTTACGCTGCTAATATGAGACCTGCTTGCATATGCGTGAAGAAAAATGGCATTACGACAGTTTATCTACTCCTGAAATTACTTACCGACGAGACTTGATGGGCATGGCGATGATCGGAGATATGTGTTCTAATCTCCGCTATCATCCCTTCCCCGACCGTCATTTCGCTCTGCGTGGTTTTCTAGCCCCACGCTACCCTTGAGCTCAGATGCAAGACATAGAGCGTGCATCCAGCATAGGAATGGAAAAGTTTACTCAGGTCTTACGCTCATCCAAACACATCATTGCGGTGTGCGGTGCTGGCCTTTCGGCTGCTTCAGGTGTGTTATCGACCAGCCTGACACCATATGTCTACCCATCATGATGCGCCCCGTGAAACTTCCATAGGCATTCCCACATTCCGTGGCGCAGGTGGCTTATGGCGCAAATACGACGCGATCAGCCTCGCAACACCAGAGGCTTTCGCTGAAGACCCTTCTCGCGTATGGCAATTCTACCATTATAGGCGCGAAAGGTATATTTAAAACGGCCGTTTATGATTACTTCTGATCAATTGCCGTTCTCAGCGCGCTGAAGGCTCAACCCAACGCTGCACACCATGCTCTTGGCCAATTCACCCAAGTTGATATAAGGAAAAAGCTCGCTCCAAATTGCACGTCCTTCAAGATTATAACCCAGAATGTTGATGGTCTTTCTCCTCGTGCCCACGCATCGCTGCCGAATCCGGAACAAGCCAACGACAATACATTCGAAATGCACGGCCGCGTGCACGACACCATATGCACTGTCTGTGGAAACCGCGACTACAACATCGACTCGCCGATTTGTCCCGCTCTTGCTGGCACCGAGTTGCTGGTGGAAGAAGCGCACGAAGATAAGCACATTCCCGTCGAAGATTTACCAAGGTGCAAGAAAGACGGCTGTGGTGGGCTCCTCAGGCCAGGCGTTGTGTGGTTTGGCGAGGTTCCTCTTCGACTGGACGAGATTGACAGATACGTTCAAAATGCCGACTTGTGTCTTGTCGTTGGTACTTCTTCGACGGTGAGTCATATGCCAGCAAAGCTGGTCTGAATCATCTAACTCAATAGTCTTCGTAGGTTTACCCAGCTGCTGGATACGCGAGCGAGGTGCTGGACAACGGTGGATCAGTGGCCGTCTTCAATATTGCCAGGTCAGATTGGGACGATGAGGCCGATTTCCTGTTTCTTGGCTCGTGCGAAGATTCGCTTCCTCGTGCGCTTGGAATATCTCCAGTTACCGCGGCTGCTTGATGTCGGAGAATCAGTGCGTTTTTTCCCTCAACTGGATAGATGTATTGGCTGTTTGTCGCAGGGCGGAGAAACAATAGACCACGTTTGTACGAACAAGTACCTGGCGACTGCGCGCAAGATCACTCAGACGTAGTTATCACTGGCTGACGTGCGAGCATGATGCCAACACAATTACCCCACAGTCCTCTTAAACACCGTTTTCTTGACACTTGCTTTGTATCTCATCTCAAAGCATGTGCTGAGTCACGTTGATTTCCAGTCGTATGAGACGCAGGCTGATGCCAAGGATAGATGAACCCGCGGGCATGCAAAAAGAGAAGCCAAAATTTCTACAGCAGCATGGGTCCCAGTCGATAAAAATGCCTCAAGAAAACAACAGATCTGGCTACATACTTCACCTGGTGATCTGTGCAAAGTCGCAATTTGGTTAGAAGCCAGGCACGGATTTGCGGGGGATTTGCAACTTACCCCACCTGTCAGCTTGGATGGACAGCAAAACAATGCCTCAGGGCAGCTGGCGCAAGTTAAAATATGAGATTATGTATATCTCACTTCTCATGTGCTAATAGGTGTTAATGCTAGTTCTGGAAATAAAATCCAGGAGTATCAATCATGACGTCAGTTGCGGTTGCGGTACTTGCCGCATTTCCCCTCTTGCTTTCCGTCGTTTGCGTTTCATCGTCGCTGCCTCCGTCGCCGTACTCGCCGTCGCCGTCGCCACCAGCCTCATGGCTCCCTCAGAGGTCATTGCCCGTGACACTGCATACGACGAGAAGGGCAATGGGACCTCGTTGCCGCCTCCAGCGAGCGTGGGATCGTCCAGGAAGCGCCGGATTCCGTTGGTCAGAATTTCGTCGACGCCACTGCGGGTTCACTGGGCCAAAATCCGCCAGAAATTTGGCACAGCGAGCGCACCATCTGAGTCGGTATTAGATGGCAGTACAACGGAAGCCAGTTCAGCAGTGCGGCCCAACATCGGTCCGCCCGACGGTGGCCGAGACGGCGGCAAGCTCGACGAGGACCGCCCTGTCGACGTCGTCGTCGTCGACCGGGACTTCCATCTGAACGGCACGGAGACGGCACCATCAACGACGGCAAGCAGGATGAGCACCGGAGCAGGCTCGCATCCCGCCAACGGTCATCCAACGGCAACGGGCACGGGCTCGCAAATATCACGCCAGCACTCGTTCTTCTCCCGCATAGTACCACGGAGCGCGCTGGCCGGCATCCGACACTTTTTCGACCCGGGCTGTGAGCTCCAGCCCAACGTCGAGCGTCAGTACCAGAAGGAGCAATGGCATCTCTCAAAGCGGCTGGCTCTTATGTGCTCTCTGTTCTTCGTCGTCAACTGGGTCCTCGGCACGGCATTCGTCCCACGCCCGCTCACCATCGCGGACAAGGTGTTCTACTACGGCGTCGGCCCCGTCATCAGCCTCCCGCTGCCGTTCCTCGTCGCCTGGAACTTCCCCAGGGACCATAACATCATCTACCAGGTCTACCTCGCGTTTGCCATCTGGAGCTGGTCCACCTACATGACCCTGTACATCAACCTGTGCGGCTTCTACCACAACACCCACGCGTACTTCTCCTGCAACGGCAAAGACTTCCTCGGCTTGTTTTAGTGAGCAGCGGCTGGATTCAACATGCCGCGACGTTGCTAAGCACGTTTGTAGTTACACCACGGCATTGCAAACGATCGGCTTGTTTGCGCTTTCGCAGAACCGCACAGGCGCCGTGATCAGCGCAGGCGGGTACCTCGTCGTCCTTCTGTCGGCCGTCGTGCCCCACAAGACGACGATGGCGCGCCAAAGCATCAACTTTGTCATATACCAAGTCTTCTTGATCTATGCCCACTACAAGAAAGAAAGTGTGAGTACTGCTCCCACTCATGTGCTCGACTAGTTTATACTCTCTACCTGGAGTGCATGTCGGCTAACGTTATTTCAGAGTGACCGTCGGCTGTACCACATGCGGGAGGAGCTCAAGAATCAATACCGCGCAACGCAGAAGGCCCAGGTCGCCGAGCGCAAGGCCGGCGACAGCAAACGGCGTCTGACCAGCTATATCTTTCATGAAGTCCGCGTACCGCTGAACACGGCCATGCTTGCGACGCAGAACATCGAGGCCGGCGGTGCTGTACCCCGGGCGCACGAAATCGAGTTCCATGCGCTCCAAGGCAGTCTCGGGATGATGTCGAAGGGTAAGCGTTTACTTTTATATATTCTACAGTCGTGATCGTGGGGCCCGGATGGATTTATTAGAGGCGGAATGCTCGACAGGTCGTTGCGAGCGCCGCTTCACCGTCCTTTCGCCACCGTTTCACCTGTGAAATGCCCCATCCCCGTCTCTTTATTTCCTTATGCATTTATTGACAGCCTGCTGACATACGCATTTAACAGTGCTTAATGACGTGCTGGACTTCAATCGCATGGACGCCGGGCGATTCGAATCCGTTGCGCGCCCTTATGCGCTGCATCCCGTGCTTCAGAGCATGTTTGCGCCGCTCAAGCTCGCGGCAGAGTCCAAAGGACTCGAGGCGCATCTGGATCTTGACCCGCGCATTGACCTCATCGCGCGCGAGTCGAGCAGCGAGATCAAGAGGGCTGATGGCGACCCAGAGGTGTGTTCAGTTTACAGCTTATGGGATATTCATCATCTAACTGCTACGTAGTCCCTGGGCGTTGACGAGACGGGGGCAGGCATCGTCATTGGCGACGAGATGCGTTTGAGGCAGATTGTGACGAACTTAACGAGGCAAGTTCTCCCGCTCGTTGGTGGTTTCGTTTGCTAAAGCTGCCAACAGTAACGCGACGAAATTTACGCCACCGGGTGGACGGATAGCCCTGGTTACGCGGCTGGTACATCCCGCCGAGGGCAGTCTCGCAGGGACGCAGCGGAAGATGGTGGTTCGGATCGAGGTGCAGGATACGGGCGTGGGCATCCGGCAGCGCGACCTGGCCGACGGCGGTCGTCGCCTGTTCTCGCCGTACGTCCAGACGGAGATTGGGCGCGTGCAGGGCGGCAAGGGCTCCGGTCTCGGCCTCGCGCTTGTGCGCCACATCGTCCGGCTGTCGCATGGCCGGCTCGGCGTGCGCAGCAAGGTCGGCGAGGGGAGCACTTTCTGGGTCGAGCTCGCGCTCGGCGTGGGCGTGCACCCTGACAATGCGGCCGCAATGATGAAGGGCGAGAATGGCGACGGTGGACGGACGAGCGACGGCGGCAACACCATGAGCGACGGCAGTACTGGCGGCATGCTCTTCAATGTCACGAAGCAGAATGTTGCGGGTGGGCGGCTGGCCTCTTCGGGCGTCGCGGAGTTCGAGCGGGCGATGTTGGCGCGGAGGCCTGATCCTGTACTTGCTGGTGGGCCCGTTCCTGTGTGCGCAGGGCATCGACTGACCGAAGCTGTTTGAACACCAGACCCGCCACATGGAGTTGGACGAGCAACCTCGAGACGCTCGTCAGCGAGACACAACTCATACGACAGGACCAATTCCCATGATAGAGCATCACCAATGTCTGGTCCGTATTGCTTCACGCGAATTGACCTTCCGCTCATGCATATCTTTCTTTGCAGGGTTCTCTGGCGCAACAATGATACCACAGCGTTCCGTGCCTGCGTCGCCGTCGGAAGAAAGTGTGTAGTTGAAACTGGTTTACGCAACTGTGAGCTAACCTTTACTCACAGTGAGCTCGTCGATGTCCATGCGCTCAGTCCTGCCGCCCTCTCTAGGTCCTATACCACCACCGAGCACGGTGGAGCCGCCTCCGCTGCACGACTTGACGCCATTGCGGCATTCAGTGTCGCCCGGGTTTACGTTCACACTTCCTTCGCCTCCCGCTCCTGGCAGTCCGCCACCGCCGCCGCCCCAACCGCGGTCAGCATTGCCTACTCCGGAGTCCATGCCACCGGGAAGCGGTGGTGCCAGCCCAGTCAGTACATCGCCGTTCATCCCGCCCGTTCCAGCATCCCCTCCGCCTCCGCCTGCGCCATTGCAGTCCCCGTCACCGCCTGGCCTGGCTATGACCGCTACTGGCATGGGGTCAGGCTCGCCCAACGACAATCGGCTGCGTGTGCTGGTGGTGGATGACGATGGTCTTACGCGCCGCCTGATGGGTCGTATGCTCGCCCGGCTTGGCTGTGTGGTGGACACGGCCGAGCACGGGCAGCAGGCACTCGAAATGCTACTGGCGGACCCGCCGCCTGGGGCGGAGCCGTACGCCGTCACGTTCTTAGATAACCAAATGGTGTGTGCATTCTTTTATGTATGGGGTGCGCTGGTGACTGACGAGTACGCGTGCAGCATGTCATGTCCGGCCTGGAGATGATTGCACGTCTGAGGGCGCTCGGGCGACACGACTTCGTTGTCGGCGTCACGGGTAATGCGCTTCTGTCAGATCAGGAGGAGTACATCGGCGCGGGTGTAGACCAGTGCGTTACATTGCATGCAACGCTGTCTTGTGCTGACAAGCCGATGTTATAGCGTGCTAACGAAACCGGTCATTGAGCATAGCTTGCTCACCATGCTTGGTATTGCGCGCGAGCGCAGGCAACAGCTTCGCAGGAGCCGACGGTCCGAAGCAGACGTGAAGACGGCGGAATCCAACGCGAAGCAAGCTGTGGACTCTTCGCAGTCGCCGCAAGGACAGCAACAAAACGGCGGCGAAGCGCACGTCAAGGCAATAGCATAGTATTGTCTTCGCTCGTCGTTCCGCTTTCTTTTTTGATTATATTATCACCTCTTGCTCTCGCTCCTCCCTTGCATTGCTTGTTTGCTCTCGTCATCCATCCATCCTCATGATCACGCTGGTTTATCATTGGCATTGTTTGTTTTCATTCGGGCATAGTATACACGCTCCTCTCGCATCCGTGGCACCCCTAGTAGTACGTAGAAGCATTGTTCGTCGTAGCAGTAGTTGTTGTTGCATCAATCACATCGTCGCTCTACTTATAATATGTCTAAGAGAATATCTCACTTAAGAGGTTCTTTATTTTAACGCCGTTGTACCCGCTCGTCGCAAAGACTTTGCGAGGCTATACGCGTCGAATTCGAATGGCCTCCGATTCATGGGGACCTGCGGCGGGGAATGCCGATTTCTCAAATGTCAAATGGCATTTCGACCGTCAGCATGCAGGCTACAACGCCTGACCGAGGCGCAGTTAGAGGAGGCGCGTGCCTATATGGCAGCCCTACCTAAAATGCCGCTCGAACACCGCACGACCATGATCTTGCGTCCTTCACGCGTGCGCACGCGAATGTTGGAGCACCTGCTCAACCCGTTGAGCCCTAAGCCAGTACCTACGCTGGGCTCTGGCATCCACTGGCTGTTTCACGTCGACCCTCCCGATACTGGTCCATGGAGCATGCTGCCCAGCGGTTCCCCACGCCGTGTTTCTATGAGTCTGGCGCACGAAGGCCTTGGTGTCCTCCCGTCTGCGTTCACCGACCGCGTTTGGGCTGGAGGGAAGCTCACGTGGAACCTTGGCCCTCGACGACGACGGCGAGAATTCGTCCAGCAGTTTCGTGTTACGGAAGGCGTCGACGCATTGACTGCGAAAGATTTGGACGGCGAGCGTCCGATGCTAAAACTGCAACGGCGATTCTCGTATGCCATCAATTGTCGCGGGTATCGACCATTGCTCGTGGAGGAGCGTATCCACGCGTTTATGCCCGAAGTTGAAAACGCTGTGCGGAGAGTACGACCTGGTATGTTATTAGACGATGTTGAAATGACACTGAGTGCCATCTAGTGACGGACCTGCCCGCCGTTTCGCATGCATCCGCCCAGTTTACGCCGGACGCGATAACGTTGTTCAACTACTCTTCAGCCACGCAGAACCCGCATCGAATACATTATGACTACAAGTTTGCTCGCAGCCTGGGATTCGAAGGTTCGTGAATTACTTTTGCGAAACGTTGAAACCGAATACGTACAGATGTCGTTGTGCATGGTCCCTTGACTGCGACGTTGCTGATCCACTTCCTGCGCGCAAAAAGACCATTCGACCTCGACATTCATTCGTTCAGCTATCGCGCGCTGAACTCTGTATACGTGGACCGACCACTTACACTGCACGTGTCCTACCGCGATCCACCAGCGGGCATGGGCCCCGTATTCGACCCACCCGCACCGGATAGCGACTCGGACGCAGGGCTGCCGTTTTTGGACGTAGGGCCCGTGGATCGGCTGGTCGCTGCGAAGGAGGAGCGTTGGCATGATGAATTTCATGCGAAAAGGAGCGGGATATCCTCCCAGTCTGAGGACACAGTGTTTTCCAAGATGAGGAGGTTCCAGGGTTATACGGTCGGGAAGATTGCAGATCTCTGGGCACAAGACCCGGACGGCGTCGTCGCCATGCGTGCGATGGCTCTGCTCGTGTTTGCGCCACCGCAGCGACTTGACGGCTTTCCGCCGCGGCCCATCGCAGAGCGCAAGCACGAAGTCGCGGCCAAAGGCGACCTTCCCGAGCAATTGAGGACGGCGCTGCACGACGATAGGTGGTGATTCATTGGTGTTCTCGGACTGGTCGCTGGATGTACGTAGATTGGTCCTTGTGCTGAATACCAAGGCTGAAGTCCGCATGAGCACATCACGGGTCGAGAAGTTATTGCCGCCCGAAGGACGAGGGCATTGCGTCGCGGACCTTGAGGTGTCCGAGGACCGTCCAGAGAAGTTGGCCATAGCTCAGGATCCCACCACGCGTCAGCGCGACGATCGAGCCGGCGGAAATCAAGCGGTGAGTCCCTTCCCTACGAGGATGCTTCTACGTGGTGCGATGACTAATGAAAGAGGCTGAACGACGCACGAGCAGCATCTGCGGAATTCTCCGGATCTTCTTCGAACAAAAGAAAAATGCAACGTGCCGGGTTCTCGGCCGCGGAGCGAACCGTCATCATATAAGTGCGGTTCGGACCGGCCAATGCTTTGCCTCTTGTCTTTGCCCTCCCACCATCTCACCCAGGTCGTCAGACGGGGTGTCGTCGTTGTGCGCAGAGCATCGCCCCGATTACCGCCCACGCAACGCGCCCGCCCCCACGTTCACATACCTCTTAACTACCTCCCCACCACGAGTGTACTGTACGTCGAGCCCCCGCGAGCTCGGACGCGTTCACCACCGCGTGTGTATTGTGCGCTGACCACTGCAACAGATGGCCGGCTTCACTGACCTTCAAGATGAATTGCTCGCCCACATCTGTACATTCCTCGCCCTGAGTGACCTCGCCGCACTGGCGCTAACGGCCAAGGGATTCAACCACGAGGCCGAGCGACAGCTCTACCGCCACATAGATCTCTACTGCGGACCGAACGACTTGGTCCGTACCCTCGGCAGCCTCTTCGTGCAGGGACGCCGTCGCTACCGCTATGTCCGGACCCTTTCCGTCGTCCTCGACGGCCGGCCAAGGCAGGTCCTCGCGGACGCCATTAACTATATCAAGAACACCACGGCCCTGAGCCTCTATACCAACGTGCCGACGCCATGCGAGGGCGTGAGGACCCTTCCGCCCAACCTCACGTCGCTGAACATCTGCTGGCATTTCTTCCGCCGCGAGCAGTTCTTTGAGCTGCTGGGCACCGTCCCGCAGCTGGAGCACCTTGCCGTGATGGACTGGCCGCAGGGGGAAACCGACGACCTCACCCCCGCCGGCGCCTTGCCCGCCCTTCGCTCCATCTGCGGCTCCGTTTTCATGCTGCTCGCGCTTCTCCCCCCTCGCGACACCATTACTTCGGTCAAGATACGGTCCGACTACGTGTGGACGCCCGTTATGGACGCGCTCACCGGCAAGCCTATCATCGAGCTCGAGGTGCCCTTCGAGATGAGCACAGTCGAGGGCATCTGCGCGGCGATCCCCAATGTCGAGACGCTGTGCTTTTCGGAGATTTTCAAGGATGATTTCGAACGGGTGAGTGCTCACCCCAACATGTTGCGAGCCGCCGTCTTACATTGATGCAGTGGCTCGAGGGCCGCTTCCCCGATGGCTTCCACAAGCTCAAGAACCTCCGTGCGCTTACGCTCCACTTCGAGCTGATCAGAGGCTACGACTTCATCGCACCCGGGTCCGCCGCTGCGCTCCGCGCCGTGCTCCAGCCCATCTGGCCCAAGTTGGAGAGCGTCACTTTCTTCAGCCACATAGTGAGTTTGGTCAGCGACCATTGTCGAGCCACAGACGCTGACTCGTTCGTCCAGCCCTTCTGGGGCCAAGAACACATGCAAAGCGGGTGAAGCTGTTTTGCGTTGTCCCCCCGGCGGGAGCGTGCGCACCGTCTCGTCCTTAGACCATCTCTACGACCTTCATCTATGCCCTTCATCGTCGACACATCTTACGCTGTCTCGTTTACCATTTCCCTGCTTCTTTGCCCTCGCACTGAGTCGCCCTCATTTCACCTGCCGCTCTCCGGGTTCCCATCTATACACTACATCTCCTCCACTGCTGTCCTATACGCTTCCCTGCTGTCCATATTGTCCTCTCTCGCTGTCATCGTCCACTATGTCTCGCCATCTATCTCTTTCCTGTTCTCTTTGCTCCACACTGTCTCGATCACCTCGCTCTCCTCTTCGTCCCACCCCCATGATCTGCAATATGTAGACTCTATCCCCTCCCACTCCTCATCATGTATGCGCCCGATGGATCGGATATAAACCATTCAACCCATGTTTTGGCGTCGTGAGAATAACATCCGGCATTCCAGTGATGAGTCGCCGCCATAGTTCGCTTCTCGTCGACGAGTGGCAACGGCTTCTCGTCGACGAGCGGCAGCGGTAGCTCGTGTCCCTACTTTACGACGTGCACCTCTGTTATACCCTGGACCTTTCTGTGCATTTCCTTCATACATTCCTCTTAGAAGCCCGCCCGCGTGCATTTGCCAGCGCAAGCAGTGCCACCTGCCCTGAGAGATCAGCGTCCAATGTGACCGGCCAGGCACAGACTGTGTGCACGCGACCTCGCGCGGCGTGCGTCAGAAGACGATCGGTGCATCGCTGCAAAAATGGATGCGAACTACGAGTACGTTTCAGGCCAGGAAAGAAGAGGCAGTCTAAATAGGCGAGACGCGTAAGTCTTGCACGGCGAGCCTCTGAGAAGACGACAAACCTCCGCTGCATGTAGGAACATGCACTGGATGCAGCGAATTTGACTTCAATATGTACGCCGTTCCCAGAGGAATCTCAGATTTCGAAGAAATTGGGTGTTGAGGTCGGCCTCGACCCGGCGGACCGGCAGCCGGCAAAGTGCCGCCAAGCCTGCAGCTGGAGACGGGCTACGTCATACCCAGCTCCCGCCTCTTTCACCGATTTACAGCTTGATTCCAACGGGCCTGCCACTGCGCGCGCACCGGCGCATACCTTGGCCAGCTTTGCACAGGGATACACGTCTGTAGCACGCCCGACGCCAATGTCGTTCGAAAAATTCAACATATTCGGGACCTCGTTCGAGGTCACCACGCGCTACGTCGACCTGCAGCCCATCGGGATGGGTACGTTGCCCAGTTCGCCCGGAATGCCCAGCTGAGCCCGGCTCCAGGCGCATTTGGGCTTGTCTGGTATGCGCCCCGTTTTGCCCAACGCAACGCGTCCGGCTCGCTGGACGCCTGCGCCCGTCGCCGACGCTCGCTGAATTGCGCCCGGCAGTTCGGCGAAGGACAATATCTCAGGCGCAAATGTCGCAGTCAAGAAGATCGTGAGGCCGTTCGCCGAGCTCGTCCTCGCGAAACGCACATATCGCGAGCTCAAGCTGCTCAAGCATCTCAAGCACGACAACGTCAGTCCGCGCCGCCGCCGCATCATACGTCCCGCGCCACACGGCCATTCTGACTTGCTGCGACCGTTGCTAGATTATTGGCCTGGGCGACGTGTTTATCTCTCCATCCGAAGACATGTGCGTGCTCGCGCCTGCCCCGTCTCACGCACCGACCACGCCACGTGCAGGTACATTATCACCGAACTACTTGGGACCGATCTCCATCGACTGCTCACCTCGCGGCGACTGGAAAAGCAATTCATCCAGTACTTTCTCTACCAGATACTTGTACGTCACCTGCTATTTTGAATTGCCATCCCGCACTAACGCACCGTCCCTCAGCGCGCGTTGAAATACGTGCACTCTGCGGGTGTAGTGCATCGAGACCTGGTACGTCGCGGAGCCTCGCGCTACCGCGGATTGAACTCTGAACTCTGATGCGGCACAGAAACCGAGCAACATCCTCATCAACGAGAACTGCGACTTGAAGGTAAGCACCCGTGCTCCATGGCCCTTGTTCTCTCGCGTTTCGCACGTCAAGGCGCCTGTCTCTGTCGGCTCCCGGTCGGAATCTCTCCGCAGATATCCAGATGAGGGACCGCACTCACCCCGCCGGCTCACGTTTCCCCCCTCCCTTCTCTTCCTACCCTCCCTGACGCCTTTCACCCTTCTCGCAGATATGCGACTTTGGACTGGCGAGGATCAAGGATAACCAGATGACTGGTTACGTCTCGACGCGGTACTACCGCGCGCCAGAGATCATGCTCACTTGGCAGCAATACGACGTCCCGGTCGACATGTGGTCTGCAGGGTGCATATTCGCCGAGATGCTTGAAGGGCGGCCGCTCTTCCCTGGCCGGGACCGTGAGTCAAGCGTTCTCCTTCCATTCCAGTGGACGTTCCCTGACATTCTCCGGGCGCACAGACGTGCACCAATTCACGCTGATAACCGAGCTGCTGGGGACGCCGCCGGACGACGTGATACGGACGATAAGCAGCGCCAACACGCTCCGGTTCGTGAAGAACATGCCGCACCGCGAGCGCTGGCCGTTCAGCCAGCGGTTCGAGACGAAGGACCCGGTCGCGCTCGACCTGCTCGAGAAGATGCTGGTGTTCAACCCGAAGAAGCGCATCGGCGCGGCGGACGCGCTGTCGCACGAGTACGTCGCGCCGTACCACGAGCCCGCGGACGAGCCCGTCGCGGTGTCGCCGTTCGACTGGAGCTTCAACGAGGCCGACCTGCCCATGGAGACGTGGAAGGTCATGATGTACTCGGAGATCGTCGGTGAGTGTCCCGCTCTTTCGCTTTCTTAAATGCGCGCGCTCTGAATGCTGCATGCATGCAACGGCAGACTTCCACCAGAACGGGAACGACGAGATGACGCTCGCGCTCAACATGGGCGAGCTCACGCACGAGGACGTCCAGGCGGCACAGCAGCACCAGCACCACGCCGGAAGCGTGAGCCCCGAGGCCGCCGCGGCCGTCAACGGATATCAGACATCGCCCCAGTAGCTGTGCGTGGCAGTCGGAGTGTGCGCTTCTCGCTGTAGTGTATTGCATCTAGCCCCCCCGTTGCGTTGTGTTGTGTGTTCAGATCGATCCCGGTTTTCGCGTCCCGGTACATACTACACCCAAACTTACCTACCTCCCAGTCCATTGTTGCCCCGTTCACACCATATAGTTGCCTTGTCTATTAGTCGCAATGCCCCCCGCCAGGAATTCAGTATTCAGCCGTCAGGGGGTGGATGGGAGCGAAAGAGTGCGCAGTGCAGTGCTCGCAAAAATGGGCGGGGATGGGGGAAAGGAGGACATTCGTGAGCC
Source organism: Auricularia sp. M12 (assembly GCA_037042885.1). NCBI lineage: Eukaryota > Fungi > Basidiomycota > Agaricomycetes > Auriculariales > Auriculariaceae > Auricularia > Auricularia sp. M12. Next base: position 437,607 of record CM073207.1, read on the forward strand.
GTCTGACGCGTCCCCCCTTTTATGCGTTTTGGAACGACCGTTCGACGAGGACGAGGGCGGATGACCGCATTATGACCTCACGATCGGCGCCGCCGCCGCGCAATACTTTGCAGTTTGAGGCAATCACTACCTGACCTAGTGAATCAGCCCCTGCCTAATTCGGCTGGCTGCATTTTGTTCTTTTCTGCGCTTCTGACGTCGTCCGCGGGGAATTCTTGGAGGGAATTCTGCGTCACTTGACTTAATGTACTATTAAGTCTCCGGTGGGAGCAGCAGCAGCAGCACTTGCTGCATGCCGTTTCCTCCGCGCCACTGCGGTGGATTATGGAGCCCTGAAGTCTTATGGGCGGGCGCGGGGCGCGCGCTCTCTGGTTGGGGCAATGTTGGAGCAGTAAAGTAGTGCGCCGCATGCATGAAAGTGATGTTATGTATATTCCAAAGCAGGACAGGATTATAGAGCGAGACGAGACGATGGGGAAGCATGGATGAGTAGCCTTAGCGATGGGACATGAGCAATGGCCATAGGAGAGGGTGTTACGGATGCAGCGTGAGGAGATCGCGACTATGAGCATGAAGACGATGTGCGATGGGGACTTGGAGAAGCGAGAAAGCGGGATAGCCTGGGCAGTCGTGTCGACAAAATGCAGAGATAGATCACGCGAACATGGACTGGTCCTCGGAGAACCAGTCCATGTCTAGTTCGAATCCGCCCGAGAATCCCGAGAATGGCTGAATGAACGAATCAGTGTCTCTGGCGCAGCAATCGGGTGCAGTGGCTAATTTACTCACAATCCCACTGATGGTCACGGTCTCGAGCTGGGGCCAGATAGGCTGGAGCACATCGCGGAGCGCAGCGTCCGAACCGGGCGCGACGGGTTCGTAGAGGCATGCCATCAAGTCGAGATTGATAATGAGCGCACGCAGGTTCTTGAGCTCGCGGAAACCATCAGGGCATCGGCCGCCGAGCCACTGGGGAGATGTAAGATTTTTCGCAACATGGTGGGGTGGTCACTCACCGTGCAAATTTCCCCCGGCACAACGCCCGAAAGTCGGAGCGTCTCGAGGTTGGGGCACGCGGCGCAGATCCAATAGACGCCGGAGTACCTGTCGAACGGGACTTCGAGGTCAAGAATGTGCTTGTTGGCGAGCGCATTCAGTACGGGTGGCGTCACGTAGTCGGAGCGTATCTTGACCGACGTGACAGTGTCGCGCCCCGGAAGAAGGGCCTGCATCATATAGTCCGAACCGCAGATCGAACGAAGGGCGGGCAAGGCGCCAGCAGGAAGGTTATCCTCTACCTCCTCCTGGGGCCAGTCCCACACCGATAGGTCCTCCAGCAGAGGGACAGTGCCCAAAAGCTCGAAGAGCTGCTCGCGCAGGAAAAAGTTCCAGCGGATGCTCAGCGACCTGAGGTTGCGTGGCAGAGACTTCACGCCTTCGCATGGCGTCGGCACGCTTGTATACAGGCTGAGGACGGTGGCGTTCTTGATGTTGTTGATGACGTCCGCAAGGAAACGAATTGGCCGGCCTTCGAGGACGACGGTGAGGGACCTGACGTGGTCGTTCCGGCGGCGTCCCTCCACGAAGAGGCTATTGAGGCTCCGCACCAAGTCGAAGTGCCCGCAGCTCAGGTTTATATCCCTATATAGCTCTCGTTCCGCCTCGAGGTTGTAAGCATGCGCCGTTAAGGCCAGCGCAGCGAGGTCACTTGGGGCCATGAAGGTACAGATGTACCCAAGCAGCTCCGTCTGAAGGTCCGTGAAGCCGGGCATCTGATACAGCCGTCAGCGCCCAATGAAAACGCTGTGGTTATGCGCCCTAGCGAGCTGGAGGCGACGTACAGTTTTGGTAGGGTGGTGGTTGAGAAATTTAGTGAAGGTGAGTGTGGACCAATTGCGTGTACAGAACGCGGGGAGATGCTCTGCGCGCGACGACGACACACTGTCTGGAGACCTGGACGAGATGGTGGGTGTACGAAGACAAGAGCGAAGCATTGACCGGTCCGAGCCGCACCACGTTTATATGATACCGGCTTCCACCGCGCACCACGCTTCTCCGCGGTTTCTATTTGTTGGCACAGGAACTGTATGCAGTGGGCTTGAAATTGGAAAGGAAGCTGCGCCCTTTGCGCGATCATACAGTAACGAAATGGATATACAATGGTCAGAAGCTCAATACGAGCCTTTGCCGAGACGGCGCTTCTTCCTCTTTTCCGGGCTGCTCTGTGAGCCGTCGACGCAGGTCAAGAACCCCGTCAACCTGTTCAACGCAAACGCCTGTTTCTCGGCGTCGACGTCGGCCTTGTCCTGGCTATACACGCTGACGGTGCTGATGCATCCGCCCTGCGCGAGCGCAGCGCGCTCGGTCGGCAGCCTGGACGAGCCGCAGGTCGTGACGTCGTCGGCCGCGCCCTCCTCGGCGTCGAAGACGCGCGCAAAGACGAAGCGGAACTTGTCGGCGCTGTTGCACTCATCCGACACCGCGGGGAAGTTGACGTTCATCGCGGTGCCGTTGAAAAGGTAGGGCCCGGGAGTCGCGGTGAGCGCTGTGACTACGCGGACGGCGAGCGCCGCGTAGACCTCGGAGTACCCGTTCGGGACGGTTGTGTAGGACTGGGAATCAGTCGCAAATATAAGATCTGAAGGTTGAATGTCAGGCTGATATTCACCTCTTGCCTGCCGCTCGGGCCCGAGAAGGAGATGGCGGGGAAGCCGAGCTTGTTAGCCTCGGTTGCGGCACCGCTGCACATGCAAATGAGCTTCCCTCGTATGGGCAATCCGTGCGCGCAGACGGTACTCACACAGTGCCGGAGATCAACACAGTGTCACCCGCATTACCACCTGGGGGACATCGTCAGATTAAGGATCTACACTCAGTGTGGCATAACGATGGCTACAAACCGATGTTGGGGCCGGCGACGACGAGCTCGGGCGGCGAGTCCCAGAACTTAGGTGCGAGCTCCTGGATACCATAGCGGACTGAGGTCACACTTTTCATGCTCATTAGGTTATCATAGCGCTGAGAACGTCAGACTTAGACTACGCACGGGTAGGAATTGACCCAGTTCAAGCGAGCTGCAGGTGACGCATGTCAGGAAGATCTTGCAACGTGACAGACAAATATTAACTCACGGTCAGTCGCGTTGAAGCCGTATGGCTCATTGGTAACAGGGCAAGAATCGTACTGGCATGGCGTGGTACGCGGCGTGGGGACCTTGTCCGTCGAACCAGTTCCGCTCCTGTCTTGGGCGGGGCAGGACAGAATCAACTACGAAAGCAATTCAGTCTGTTGAGTGAAGACGAGCGAATATAGTTATATATATATACCTCGTGCCCCTCCGCGTCGAGAGCATCGAAGAATGCGCGGACGTTGGAAGCAGCCCAGCCTCAAAGCAGGCCGTCAGCAACCAAAGTTACCAAACGATCAGCTGCATCGGATGCTTACCGTCGTCATTACCCATCACGATGCGGAGGGCATGGACGTGGGCAACGCCCGCGAGGAGGAAGAAAGTAGAACGCATGCTCAGAGGCAAAGGAGGGTCACGGCGAACGAGGCTGAAGGAGGGCCACGATCTTCTGTCTGTTGGCACATGGACACTCTTAAGTAGGTGGGGGCCCCGCTCCCAGATGGGCGGGAACGCGAGGGTGCATCAGCATGTGAGGCGGGCTGCGAAGCACTGGGCACGAAGAAGTGATCCATGCAACTGTCAACACTGCCTACTGCGCTTCCGCAATTCTGTCAGCATTCGGAGGAAAGACTTCGGCACTCCTGGGGAAGCATCTTGTGGAGGGGCACATGAAGTCGGCTAGCTTGTGGTGGGAAGGATGCAAAGCGTCATCGGGGCTTGAACACTTGGCGGACAGGAAGGAGAGCTCAAGCCAGTCAGATGATCATCTGATCCTCGCACGGATGTCACTGTGCCGGACTATGGTGGGCGTGTAAAAGTAGAATCATTGTCCCTGACTTAGACTGGATGGTCCAACGGCAGGATGCTCCACTACCAGCCATTTGGTCTGCAACCCCGGAGAGGAGCAGGTTCGACTCCTGCGCCGGTCGCGATATTTTGCTCCGCGACATGGGGTGAGGTGCTTGGAAGGGTTGAACAAGTAGGCAAGCTTGCGGTACTGACATGTACTGGTAATTAGTGTAGAATGACACTTGCAGGACAGGCAAATGGTTTTTTTTTTTTTTTTTTTTTTTTTTTTTTTTTGTGCCCTGCAATACAACCTGTCGCATGAAATGCGTGTTATATTGAGTCAAGCCTCCATGGGGAGGCGAGAAAAGCCTGTTTAAAGGCTCCGGCGAGGTTCGCGTAAGGGATTTGCGACGCGATTTTGAGGCAGCCCGACAAAATGGGAGACAGGGCACGCCCGGGGAAATGCATTACGCACGCCTCTGTGAGGCAGTGTGGGACTCCAGCTAATGCCGTTTACCCACTAAAACCCCGGGCCAGTCTATCCAATCCTCAGGGTACGACTGCAGATCGATTAAACATGACCATGTGGCTAGTACAGTATGCCTTTTCAAAGCTCTTCGACCATATATTCGTGTGTTCGTAAGTAATCTGTCCGACGTAAGACGCTCATTGATGATGCCATACCACTCTGCCTCTACGCGGGCCGGAGGGTGCTGCCAGTCTGGGGTGTTCTCGTGGTCGATGACTCGTGTACAGCAGAGTGTCCAAATTAGGCGTGCGGACTCAGATAAGATAATGCGGTACAGCCTCGAGGCACCGGCCGCTTCCTTATCTCTGCCCATTGCATCCTTGTCGAAAAAACGCGCTGCGCCGCAGCCCAGTATCCTACCCATCGTCAGGGTAGGCCACGGCCTATTCGTCGCTTTCCACAGTTCCTCCGCCAGCTGCCAGACTTGGGCTGCAGCGGGGTCGGTACAGGAGAGCAGAATGTGCTCAAGTGACTCCGTCGGTCCACCTCCGCACGCCTTGCATTTCGACTTTTCCAGCCATTCAACGCCCCAGTTCGCAAGAAAATGTCCGCAACGATGGGCCTCGTGCATTGCTTTCCACAGGAAGGTGCGCACTTCCTTGCTGAAGTCCTTGTGATGAACAGCGCGCCAGATTTTCGTGTCCGGCAGCCTGTACTTCAAGAGGCCAGCCATTTCATTGCGTGTTCTTGTCAGATTCTCCTTGGTCCTCGTACGCTGCTCCGTTCTGATTGACTTAGTCCGCCTGATGACCCGAGTTGCCAGGCGCTGTGTGATGTTGGCGAGCGGTATGCCCGGAGCATCGAACTTCGCAGGTGCCAGCAGGAAAGGGGCTCTATGTATGTCATCTTGATCCAAAGCTGCCTTCGCCGCAGCTAACGCGTGTTCGTAACCAGGGTCACCATCTTCGGCACATATATACTGGAGCCTTGTGCGAGCTTGCCTGCTCCGTAAAACCGCTGCGGTCGCTCGGTACACATCCGCGTCCTCGCCGCACATGACCCAGCCCGTGAGCTCGAGTTTCTTCTTCGCTGTCGTCAACCGTGTCACCGTCCTCTTTGAATTTACTTTGAGAAGCAGGGGGCGGTCTTGGGGAGCACGTCGCGCGGCATCCAATACCGCGAGCGTCGCGGCTCTTTCCCGGGTCTGCGTATTATCGACCCCGACTCTGCGCGAGAAGTCTAAATTGATTTCTGGACAGTGCACTGCGTATGTGGCTCTCGCGCGATAACTGCGCGCAGCCCTGACATTTCCACAGCATGTAATGACGATTTCCGGCGCGGGCGGTGGTGCGGATTCGTGTGTTCCTGGCGGATAACCATTTTCTGCGGGTGGGCCGTCGGGAAGCACGCATAGGTCTTTGGTGAAGACCCTCGCATATTGCTCTGGCCGGCTTGGCTCGGGTACGGACGCATCGAAGGTGACAGGCTCTGAAAAGAAAGCCGCATGCTCGTTGTGCTCAATTTCTGCGTCTTGCAGGTAATTAGACCTATCCACTCGCCCGGAAAGTGGCCGCCATTTCTCGCGCTGTGATCTGACCAGCTTCCGAGCTAAAGCCTGGCACAGGTGAGGGTGCTCGCATCCAAGGGATCTCTGTTGTTCGCAGTGCTGACATTCGCAGGCTTCGTGCTGGATATGGTCATCCTCATTGTTCTCGCCGCATGAAATTGCGTCACGCATCAACACAACACGATGGTTTCTCCTCAAGCATACGGCGACTGGGCCCGTGTGGTGCTGCCTGATTGTCGTGTCGCGTTCCGCACTGTACCAGGCAGGTGCAAGGCTTCTCGCTTCCTCGCTTACGAATGTAGCCTCAATGCTGAGCCCGTGTTTCTTCGCAGCCTTGTACAACATTTCGAGCTCGAGCGGGAGTCCAGCTTGCGTGTTAACCCGGTGGCCCGCGCGTTCGGTGTGTTTTTTCCGATCCATTGGCTTCCACTCTTGTGTGACAAAATTCGTCAGGATGTGTGTATCACTATCCACCCTGTCTTGCCACTCTAGGGTGAGTGAGTGCCGGAAGATTTCGTCCGCTACAAAAGCCCACGTTGGTCGCTCTGCCGGCGGCTTCAAGTACTCACGCGCCCATACCAGGTAAATCGCTTCGTTCCTGGCTTCGAGATCGAGGATGTTGGCTCCGCCCATGTCCCGTGGAAGGTACAAGGTCTCGGCATTCACAGTATGCTTTTTGTATTCCCAGAAGAAGTCTAGCTCAAGTTTCTCGAATCTCTTCAGAATATCCGGGGGCATGCCCTGAGCTGCGGTCAAATACTGCGTACCGCCGCCGACGTGGGCCTGGATGAGGATGCGTCGTCCATCAATGGTTGGGTGACGTTCGTCCCATTTGAGGAGTTTGTCCGCTGTCTTACGGAAAACTTTTTCCCAGGTGTCGTCGTCGCGCGCATCATTCCCTGCCCAGGCTCCGAGGATACGAATAGTCTCACCATCATCAGCAATACGGATTGTGTCTGGCAGGCGCATATGGGTAGGAGAGGCCCTCCTGTTTGCTCGGAAATTCTCGCGGAACTCGGGTTTTCCAATTGGAATACACTCAGTTTTGGCGACGTTGAATTTCGCTCCAGCCGCGATACACCACGTACGTAGGATGCTATCCAGGCTCGCAAAATCGTCGTATTCTGACAAGTATACAGTCGTATCGTCCGCGAAGAGAGTCGCGATAAGGGGGCTATGCATGCCGGGGATTGCGAATCCATTGAGCGTCCCGGATTCTCTCAGCATTATGGACAATGGTTCGATCGCGAAATCGAAAAGCAGGCAGCTCAGGGGGTCACCTTGCCGGACTCCTCTGGTTACGCGGAAAGGCGAGCTCAATACGCCGTTCAGCATTGCTCGAGTGTGTGCGCATTTGCACAGATTCTCTACTGTTCTAACGAAGATCTCCGGTAGGCCGAAACGACGCAGCACGCGGAAGAGGTAATCGTGCATTACCTTATCATATGCCTTCTCTTGGTCGAGTGAGTAGATCGCTCCATTCCGGCCGGTCTTCTCGCCGTAGCTGACCATGAGGCGCACTAGCTTCGTGGTGTCCGTAATCTGGCGGCCTTTCACAAACCCGCTCTGTGCTTTGTTAATCATGAGAGGTGCAATTGCCCCAAGCTGGTTGGTGAGTGACTTCGTGAGCAGCTTGTAATCTGTATTGAGAAGTGTAATGGGTCTACAGTTGGGGACAATCAAAAAGTATTTAGTTTTATAGACCCCCATGGTGTTATATATGGAAATGTGCGCCTCAGTGAGTGCTTTCGAACGGTGTAACTTTCAACAAAATCCAACGAGCCGTTCGCCAGAAAATCTCCTTTTTAGGAAAGGGATCGCTCGAAATTTGGCAAAAAGCTTAAAACCTTATAGAATATTATGTAAGCTATATCATCTGAAAGCTATTGATTCCCTGAGCATGTTCCTGCAAAAATTGGACTAATTCAACGAGCCATTCAGGTGTAATTTAGTGGAAACTGTCCAAAAGCGGAACTGAGCAACTTGATTCCGGTGTCGATCCAACGGCTGACCGTCATCCGGAGGTCCATATTCTGCTCCATGACTCTCCACCCTGATATGATCTATAGCCTGACATCATCCAAGATGTTGTGAGGACCCAAAAATCTATAGTCCTCAAAATATCCGAAAAAATATTGATGTCACATAAACTCATTTGGTGCTCAAAATGCTTTTTGAGACAACTTGTAATTTTGTTGAGGGCCCAAAATTTTGGCAAAACCTAATTTCTCGTTAAAATATTACGTAATCATACTCAAAATTTTCGAAAATTTGGTGGGAACATGATTCTGAAGTTCCCTAGTTGGTCTATAGCTTCCCTGGCAAGATATGGAGCAAATACATTCTAAATACATTTTGATTGTCCCCAACTGTATAGTTGCCAACATCGGCTCTGTCTCCTTTTTTATACAACGGGCACAGCCAGCCCTCAGCAAATTTGGACTCTTCGACAAGACCATGTTCCTGGATATCACGAAATAGTAAGGTAAGTATTTTTACAATGTTGAAACCTCGCTTTTCTGAGCGCTGGTACTCCGCCTCTAGTTCCTTCCAGAGTTCGTGGATCAGCCCATCGATCCCGGCCGCTTTCCCGCACGGTGCCTGGCGCAGCGTCTCGCGTACTGCATCCTCGGTGAGGAGCCTGTCCAGCCCATTGTGGTCCGCGTTCTCGCGTACTCTAATATACCTCAAAACTTCGGCGATTTTCTGCTCGCGAACATTCGCATCTGGGTGGATATCTCTCTTCTGCAGTGTTTCGTGGTGCGAGCGCAGTATGTCAACCATTTCATCCGTGCTCGAGACATATTCATCATCTTGGGCATCCGCAGCAAAGTCTCCGGGCGGCTCGTCAAACGACGGTGACCGCGCGCGCGCTCTTCCAGTCCTCGAACTCAGCCGTTCTTCCAGCGGTCTCGTGTCGCGGAGGTGCGGGATAATTTCAGCCTTCTTCTCGTCTCGGCCAAGGCGAAACCATTCGGCATTGCTCTTCTCGTGGTACATGCGTCTCTTTGCTCGCGCCTTTTCCCGGCGCCTCTTTCGCTGGCGTTTTGTGAGCTCCTCGATCCGGTCGTCTATTGCTAGCACTTCGAAAGGTACGTCTTCGCGCGGATGCTCGCCTTCTGCCGCACGCTGCAGCACTGACGCTCTGTCTTTCTCAAGAGCCCGCATCGTCCGTGCATTTTTCTGTCCCTGAAGGCGTGCAAAATGCCGAGCTCGTTCGCCTACTTCGTCCTTCCACTTGGCCCAGATGTGCTGAATATTATGTGATGGATCTCGTGGTGCGTCGTTCAGCTCGTCTACCATCCTCTCGAGCTCTTTTCCTCGCTCTATGACTTCCTTGACGAATGCCTTGATTCGCAGGTGCTTCAGGCCCATGGACCATCGTCCTGTGCCAACAAAAGGCATTGCAGGGTTGACGAGGTCGACGAAGACTGGGAAATGATCAGTTCCTTGACAGCATTTCCGTGAGTTCTCATTCTTCCAGTTCCGACTCGCAATAAAGAGCCGCTCAGATACATAGATTCTGTCTAAGCGCGCGAAGGACTCAGCATTGGGCTTCTGCCAGGTTGGCATGAATTTACGCGGGTGCGTCTCCTGCCATCCATCTACCATCTGCAGCCAGGACACAAGTTCTTGGAATTCCGCCGACATGTCTGCTCCAAGGAGGTGTGCTGGGAACCGGTCACTCGCAGACTCCACCATGTTGAAATCCCCCAACAGGCAATGTGGCCTTGGTACGTCTGCTCTGTGTTGTAAAGTTTCTCTGATTTCCGACCAGAACTCCTTATTCTCGTTTGAATCGTTCGGGGCGTAGATGGCGAGAATGCTGAGTCGTTGTCCTCGGTGCCAATCGAAGCTGACTACAATTGCTTTGCCAGGAATAATTTCCCACATCTTCGCGTCCGTGTGCGGACCAGCTTCTTGTTCAATACAATCCCGATGCCGCCGCGGCTGGTATCATGGCCAGGTACCGGTGAGCATAGTAGTTTGAGGTCTTTATGTTCGCGGTTGACCTTGTCTATCTGCGCTTCCGATAGATGCGTCTCTTGCACTGCAAGGACCGCGATCTTGCCCTCGCGCAGCGCGCCCGCTATATCCCACCATTTACTCATCTCCCGATTTTCGTGGCTCCGGCCGCGCATATTCTGACTCCCTACACGAAGGTGGGCCTTAGTTTTGAGTCCAGAGATGGATTTCGACAATTCCAGACGCAGGAAAGGAGCCCGTGTGTTCGGGTTTCGTCGTGGGAGGGCGCGTACTCTATCTGGGCGTCTACCGCTTCGATGAGCGGTCTGCTCGCGCGACTGCGGCGGTGGTGGCTCTGGCTGGGGTCTCTGCATTTCCCTTCCCCTACGCTCATTCTCAATATCACTATTCTCGCGCATTCGCGGCCTCGTTCGTTGGTCATTGTCAAGAAACAGTTCGTCATTAGGAGCAAAGCTATTGTGGAAAGGTGCAGATCTATCGTGAATGGAAGGGGAGGTATCAAGAGGTTCATTTCTATGCTGCTCATCAGTGCGCTCATTTGCGTCTTGTTCGTTGTTGCGCTCGTTCGCGACTTCATTCTGGGGTTCACCATCCGCGACCTCTGAAGCCTCCGCGTCCGCCGCGGCCGCCGCGACCTCCTCGTCCGCCGCGGCCACTACCGCGCGGGGTGGGCGACTGATATGCGCCGCCTCTTCCGCGACCGCCGTATCCCCCGCGGCCGTTGAATCCTCCACGGCTCCAGCCCTGGCTAGAGCTCGCCTGCTGCCAGCCTTCGTCGTACTGCTGCTGCTGCTGGGCCTTGATGCGCTCCTCGCGGCGCTTGCGGACGACCTCCGGCCACGCAGGGTGGTACCAGATGGGGCAGATGCGAGCGTGATGGTCGTGCTCGTAGCAGATGGAGCACTCGTACGGGTTGCGGCTGAGGTCGCGCCGTTCGATCTTGCCATATTCGCCGAGGTCAAGTTCGTCCCCGAGAAGGGTCTTGGCCCATTGCTCGTGGAGCCAAGGGGCATCGAAAACGCTGAGGAAGTACACACTGAAGCTGTATTCGGGCTGGTCGCCTCGGGTTTTGCCTTCCCAGACGCGCAGGTCGATGGAGGCCTGTACGAGGTCGAGCGACCACGGCTCGAGCTTTCCCCCGCCCCAGATGCGCGCTTTGTTGGAGCGTATGAACTCGCAGACGGTCGGCCAGCGAGCAGCGACATTCTCCTTGACGCGCTCGCAGATCTGTCGCTGGAGCGCCTCTGTGAACGCGGGGAAGTTGCGGAGGTTGTTGTAGGTACCCACGAGGGTGGGCGGGGCGAGGTCAGGCGGGACAAAGGCAATGGAGACGCCCTCTTCGAATTCAGGCCAGCTGACATGCATTGCGCGGTGCGCGCAGCCGTCGTTGACGGCCTCAATGGAGATGTTGATGACGAGGAACGCATGTGGAGCCCAGAGAGCAGGCGGCTTTTGCGCAGAGTCGGTCTTCTTCTTTTGCGGCGCAATGACTGTAATCGACGGCATCTGGTAGCGCCGCCTGAGCGCCTCCTCGACGTGCGCGCGGTCTTCGACCAGATTGTTGGTGCTGAATCGCCAGTCCAGCAGCTGCACGAGGCAAGCGTGGCCTTTCGGTGACTGCGGCTGTTCCACTGCTTCGCGCAGTCTGTTGAGCCAAGCTGCGCCGGTCGTAACGTGCTCGAGGATTTCCTCCAACGTCTGGCTCGTAATAGGGACCTCGTTGCATGGCAAGGTAGTGGTGACAGCAGGGGGGGCGTCAGCCTTCCAGTTCTGAATGTGGAAGACAGAGAGGGTTTGCGCGTCCGTACTGGCGTCCAGGGACTGGACAGTGCGGCGGAGATGGCGCAGGTCAGCGCGGCGGACGATAGCACGGATCTCTTTTGCGCGCTCTGTTTCGACGTCAGTCGTGTCGTTTCGTTTCCGTTTGTCTCCCGCACGGTTGATCTCCTCTCGCGATGGGTTTGAGCCTTCGGTGCGGCGCTGGCCGTTGTCAGCCATGTCGTCAGCCATAACGGAATGTGGTGGGGGGACGGTAGGGGCAAAGTGGCGTTCGCCTCGTGGCAGGCCGCATTTTGTAGCGTGCGAGAGGAACAAAGGAACGCGTCTCGGTTTCCACCGGCGCGTTCCAAGGCGGCGTCAGGCTCGGCGCTGGCGCTCGCAAAGACGTCCAGAGGCATTATCAGCTCGGGAATATGCACACGTTGGGTGCAGGACTCGTTGATGATTTGCATATCATTGAAATCGGGCTTCGCTAGGTTCTCATTATCCCCACCAACGCTCGGGGGTACGTTCCTTGGTGAATGGCTACACGGCGCTCTGGGCCTGGGTTGTGTGCACAGTGTATTCTCGTACAATTTCCGGCCATCTACAGGGCTCGAGGGTGCAATGAGCGTCACACATGCTCGTTCTGCTTGTCGTTGGGCTCGGACTCTCGCCGTGGCACCAGAAACATACCGCCTGCGTTCTCCACGACGCAGGCGTTGTACCGTTGTCTGGCACTCGAGACCAGGCACTTCCAACGCTACCGTGAGCACATTACACGGCGGGAACGGTACCCCCATGGGCGGCACTCGGTGGCGTCTATGGTCCACCGACATGGGAAAAGGAAAAGAAGCCGCATTCCCAGGCAAATGGTTTCTGAAGTTTGAAGATCTCATTGTGCTTTGTTCGAACTCCGATCTCCTGCTTTATCCCGAGCGCCAAACTATGTCCGACTGGGGTGCGTGTTGCAACCCGCGCGACGCGCAGATACTGATACTGTCCTAGAGAACTCAGATAGCGAGCCATCTGCGCCAGTAAAGGCGCCCGCGCCTATCAAGCCTGTGAAGAGCAAATGGGAGGGCGAAGACGAGGACGACAACAGCGGCGGCGTACGTGTGTTGTTTCAGCAATATCGGCGTGTCTAACCGTACGTAGGCTGCATGGGACGAGTCATCTGACGACGAGGACAAGCCTAAGAAGCCCATCGGAGCTGCTACTGCCACGGCGCCACGGAAAAAGGGCACGCTGAAGGCCAAGCTCGCGCAGAAAGAAGCCGAACGGGCAGCACGAATCGCGGCTGGCGAAGATTTGAATCCCGAGGAGGAGTTTCTGGACGAGTTCGCCGTGAAGCAGCGCCAGCGAGAGGCTGAGCTCGCGGCCGACCTCAACAACGCGCAGGACCTGCTCGGCGGCGGCGGCACGCAATCGCAGGCCGCGCAACTCAACTCGCTGCTCACATTCTCGCCAAAGACGAAGGACGACTTTGCGCAGCTGTCCGACAAGCTTATCAACCTCGTGCTCAAGCAGCACATGTCCAAACCGCTCTACCCGACGTTCGTCGAGATGTTTGCGCGCGAGCTCGCTGCGCCGCTCCGGGATGTCGAGACGCGCAAGGTCGCGAGCACGCTGACTGCGCTCGCGAACGAGAAGCAGAAGGAGCAGCGGGATAAGGCGTCGGGCAAGAACAAGAAGAAGACGGTCTCGAAACCTGCGCTAGGCCTCGGCAAGGTAGCCTCGAAGCTTGACACCAGTGTCTACGAAGAGCCGCTGGACGACTTTGGAAAGAACGATGACGACTTCATGTAGTCTACGCGCTGGTGGAGTCCTGTCTTACATGTCGGCCTGTATAGATCTCATCGTAATATGAAGGCGCCAACCGCGCGATACTACACTTCTACAACGTCTCTCCCGCTACAAACGTTTCATCCCTGATAGAGCGCGTGCCCAAGTGTGCGTGATAGTCCATCATGTCTTGCATACTAATCTTGAACCCGCCGCACGCGATGACCACAATGTTCTTGTTGGTGATCGCATCCCCCAAAGTCTTGCGCAGAACGTCTGGATCGCTGGCAGCGGTCACTGCAGCAGCGCACGCGAGCTCTACAAGGACTTTCTCGGACTCTGCGGCAAGAGAGTCAGCGAGTGGCAGCGTAATAGGTTCACATCCGGTTACCTGCTAGGAGCAACGCCGCTTGCATGCAGCGTTCGTCCGTAATGCTGATGGGGATGACGCCGCCCGGGTGAGCCAGTGCCTTGCGTACCACTGCAGCGGAAGGGCTCAAGGCGCCGAGGGAGCTCGCGCGAGACGTGATACTCGGTAGGCGAGCTAGCGAAGTTCCATCGACGTCGACCCTGGCTGTGCCATGTGGAAGCGCGTACAAGGGATTTTTATTGAGGAGGATTGAGTGGTAAAAGCAAGCCGCCCCGTGTGTTTCGACGGTAAGGATCCGAACTACAACGCAGGAATGAGATCCATTGCAAGGGCATCCCAGAAATAATGGACTCGCCGTCATTCCAGCCTTGGCGTTCGCAGCCTGCGAGCACTCCCCCAAGAAGGCCCCCTCCTCCCACAGCACACACCACGGCGTCTGGACGGACACCTTCCGGAAGCTGCGATGCGATTTCGTCGATCATGGACGAATGACCTTCCCAGACAAGGGGATGGTCTTCAAGCGATGAGCTCCCTGGCACAGGCCATGTGAGGTATCATCCATACCGTATGCAGGGATCATGAGCCTCGTCCTAACTGAAATTATAGCGTGCATCTGTAAACGGATGCTAAAAGTCACTGACTCATCGGTGGTCGCGTTGGCCACGAACCGCTTCGCCGCAGCGAACGCGGCGGGGTATCCGTCTCCTTCGAGCACAACACTTGCAGAGTTGTTCCTGAGGAAACTAACAACAGCCTCGCTCGAGTCCACGGGTACGAACGTCGTGCAGCGCGCGCCAAGCGTCTTGCACGCGAGCGAAGCCGCAATAGCGGCGTTTCCGCTGGACGCGATGACGAAGTGCAACTGAGCATTTTCGGCGTGCTTGACAGTTATAAAGTGCGATATGCCGCGATACTTGAACGATTGGGCTGGCTGCAGTGTCTGGGGACGCCGAGTCATTCAGCGAAATGACTCGGACATCGAACGCCGAAGCACTCACCTCGAGTTTGACCCACACGCTGGTCCCTGCTCTCTCAGAAAGTCCGTATGAGCGTATGAGAGGCGTTTTTGTCCATATGTGGGGAGTTTCGACGAGCGACATGGTTGAGAACGAATTGCACGAAGCGGAGTTCTTTCGCGCGTTTCTCCACAAGCACGTGACTTTTTTTTCACCGAACAGCAGCAGGGGCCTATCAAGAGAGGCTTCAAGCCTTCGACCCTACGGACTTGCAGGAGCGGTGCGTTGCATTGCTCTAGCTGACATGTCTGTTCTTGCCGTGTGAGGAACAGACTGTATAGAATTAGCAGCCAAAAGTCTCTACTTTCGCTGAATTCCCTTACACTGCTGTCCGTGATCCCTTGGGTACCTATATGAATAAACTCCTGAGCATACAGACATATCCCGGAGGACCTCCCAAAGTTCAGGGAATTTCTTCATTTCATCAGTCTGTTACAAGATGAGTGAATCTTTGGGGCCCTCAGACCCTACATAATTCGTGCAATTGTGCAGTCTCAAACTTCAAAGTTTCTCCAGTCCCGGCTTCCTCAGGCTGTGCCGGCATCGGGTTGACTTCGGAAGCATTCATTTCATCGCACGACATTCCGGCTTCGCCGTCTTTCTCGCTCTTACACCGCGTACATCGCCTTTGCCGCCGTCCGCGATGGTGGCCGACAAGTACATTGGCATGCTGCTGGCGGTAGTCGCGTCGTTTGGCATCGGCGCGAGCTCAATTGTCGCCAAAATTGTGCGTCCAATCTCAGCACTCCAAGTGGCGTCAAATATTCACAGAAAATGCTCATAATATACCTCATGCTTAGGGACTGAACGACGCCGCACGAAAATCCACCGGCGGGCGCGCAAGTGACGGGTTTGGATATCTCACCAACTCGATATGGTGGGCAGGAT
Organism: Auricularia sp. M12; assembly: GCA_037042885.1. Lineage (NCBI taxonomy): Eukaryota > Fungi > Basidiomycota > Agaricomycetes > Auriculariales > Auriculariaceae > Auricularia > Auricularia sp. M12. Next base: position 453,363 of record CM073207.1, read on the forward strand.
CTGTGCTCAGTATGCCGGCTTCATTCTGTTACGCCGTTCCCGCTTCTAATGCATAAACTGCACAGTGGTCATCGGTGAAGGTTTGTCAGTTAGGCTGGGAAGTAGACAGGGACCCTGCTGATCATGCCCGGTCTACAGTCGCCAACTTCGCCGCATACACATACGCACCACCCATTCTGGTAACTCCGTTGGGCGCACTGAGCGTCATTTTCGCGTACGTTGGTCCCACTAAAATGATCCCACCAACCTTATAACGCCCGTCATAGTGCGATACTCGCTAGCTTTATCCTTCATGAGCATTTGGGCCACTTGGGACGCGTAGGCGCCGCGCTGTGCATGCTTGGTTCAGTCATCATCGTCCTACACGCACCACAGGACAAGGACATCTCGACAGTCGATGAAATTATGACTTACGCATTGCAACCAGGTATGAATTTCTGCATGACAGAAAACACCGTGCTTATGATCCTCAGGATTTGTGATGTACGCGCTCCTGGTCCTGGGCTACACCCTCTACATGATGTACTTTGTCGCGCCCACCCACGGGCCCCGCAATCCTGTCGTCTGGATATCCATGTGCTCGCTCGTTGGCTCGATCTCTATCATGTGCATCAAGGGCTTTGGCATCGCGCTCCGCCTGACATTCGAGGGCAATAACCAGTTCGGTCACATATCAACGTACATACTGGCCAGCATTGCAGTCGGCTGCCTGCTCATGCAGATGTACTATTACACCAAGGTCCTCGACCGGTTCAACACCAACGTGTACGTTCGACCGCGCGCATTGCCCGTTGCCTACCAGCTGACGCTCGCGCAGCGTCAACCCAATCTACTACGTGATGTTCTCCACCGCAACCATAATAGCGTCCTTCCTTCTCTTCCAGGGCTTTAACACGACGGACGGGACGAACCTGGCATCGCTCTTTGCGGGCTTCGTCACGACCTTCCTCGGCGTGCACCTGCTGAACTACGAGCGACTCGAGGCGGACGCCGGCGCACCGCACCACCATGACCACCACAACGCGAACTCCTCGCGAGCGCCGCTGCGGCTGAACGTGGACCCGGAGGACGGCGTGGGCGGCGGCGCGTTCATGCGGAGCGCGGGCGCCGAGACGCCGACGAGCGCGAGCTGGCGCACAGGCACGCACGTCGGCCGCGGGGGCGAGGTGTACCGCGCGCAGAGCAGCGCGCTCGTCAACGCGTTTGAGATTGAGGAGTCCGAGAACGGCACGAGCGGGGACGACAGCGTGAAAATACACCAGCGCCGGTGGAGTCTGGAGCCGCGCTGAGCGATGCTATACATAGGACTCTGGGACTTTCATTCGCTCGTTCGTTGCTTTGTTCCGTTGCATATACTGGATGTAGTAACTTATTGTATCGCACTGTGGATGATTCTTTCAATATCTTCGACGCCACTGATCATGAAGCGCAGGGACCTGGAACCCAGATCCTTCTCTTGTTCACTCACCATCATCCTGGGCCAGCGGCAGCCATGTGTAAGGGATTGCGCTACTGGGCATTCGGCCTGCCTGTGAGTTCGTGTGGCTTGTACGCGTTCAGCGCAGCTGGCAGTCGTCAGCCTCTTCCTAGGACTGTACATCTTCTCTGCGCCGTCACTGGACTTGGCTCGCCTGTCCAATGCATAAACCATACAACAAATAATTACGCTTGAGTACACAATCACATATTATCTATTCGTCGTCTTCGTCGTCTTCGTCGTCCTCGTCGACCTCGATGCTATCCCAGCTCCATATGGTGCACAAGGGACTGCTTATTGCGGCTTGGGGATCAAGAGTGACGATGTCTGCGGTCCGCAAATCCCGCGTCAGGACGACTTTCATCGTGCACCTAGTGCTGAAGCTGAAAAACTTGAGAAACATCGAGCAGATGCCTTCCATTTCAGAGGATGATGCGTCGGCGGGTAGTAGTGGGTAGTAAAGAACAACCTGCTGGAGCTCGGGGAAGTCGCTGCAGACGTAGGGGTCCCATGGGGACTTATGTATGTCGATGCGGACGGTGTGAACCGCGGGCCACACCCCTTGCATTTCTGACAGAAAGGAGAGGCTGCTGTAGCCTTCAGGCTGAAGGGTGACATGAACAGCGGTAATCTGCGATGCGAGAAAGCTCGCCTCCAAGATGTCCAGCAAAAACGAGTTGTTGAAGTCCCCCGGCCACTCCCAGTGTTGGAACTCGTTAACCTCTACCTCTCGGATGTGGGAAGTAGATAGGCTGCATACGCGTACTTGCATTGTATGCAGCTCCGTCGATTGTTCGTTGTCCGCCGTAAACATGAAGGGGCCGAGACCGCGAAGCTGAGAGAACATCATGACCGCGGCCTTGTCTCGCGGGATGCTCAGGGAAACAAAACGAGTGGTGGGATCTGTCAGCGCTCCCAAGACATACAGTTGGTCTTCGCATGACCGTGATACGACGCGAACTGCGTTAAGCCGCGGTGCTGTAGTTATATCGATGTCACGCGGTGGGAACTGGGGTAAGCGGTAGCAAGCCGTGATATCCAGCTGCTCTAGTCGCGGGCAGAGTTGGAACATGCGGGCTACGCCTACACAGTCGGGAAAATTGGCCTGAATCTTCAAGTGGCGAACGTGTTCAAATGCAGCATAGCCCACCGCGGATTCGATGGCACAGTCGCACAAGCATAGCGAGTAGAGAACGGGCGCGTTGCCTAGGAAAATGTCAGGCCCGATTCTCGCGGTTACGCCGAAGTCCATGAAGAGGTCACGCAGCACCGGGGCGGGCTGCCGCAGGGCATTGATCGTCGATATAGCCAAGTTTGGATGGACCCTGATACATAACAGCTCAGTCCGGTGGAGATGCTGCGAGATGAGCGACAAAATTTCTTCGCCTAGGGTGGTATCCTCGATTCCAGCTGCAGCGATGCGTAGTCTGACGCTGCGTGAAGAGCAAGCGAGACGAGCCTTCAGCATATCGATGGAAAGACGCCCACTATCCGAGTCCACCTGGAAACTCAAATCCACGCCATCGATGTCGTGCCAATAGTCTATATCTCGCGAGTAAGCCGATTGGCTATTTGCCGCTGCAAGCCACGTCTTTGAGACCAGGCGAAGAGGTAGGAGCTCCTCGAGGGAGAAATCGACGAAGATGTCGCAAAGCAAGTCCAAAGGCAGATAGTCACCTGTGACCGTCGGACCAGGTGGAGGAGATCGGATGGGAGCAGTGACCGAGAGTACAACCTGATAGGCTAGAGATCCTGTTGTCCTAAAGGGATTCAGAATGGGTCTACCCGCGTCGTCATGTCGAAGGCGATGCCTCGCTGGCGGCCAAAGAGAGACGATTGTCTTCTCCCGATCTCGCAGCACGTGACACAAGAGCTTAAAAAACCGCCTAGGGTTCGAGACCATGGCAGTATGGTGGGTAGGTTGGAGATGAAGGCGGGTCAACACCGCAGAGATTTAAAGTGTTCGAGCACAATAGCGAAGAAAACAATCACCATTGTTCTGACGATGCCGACATGCCGAGCACAGGTTCTCAGGGTTGCCTCCGTGGACTTGCATACTGTTCGACCGTTCGACGTTGAACTCCGATGATTACGCTCTATGAAAGAAACGAACCCTCCGCTCCACGCATGCGTAGGACCTGCGATAGGTGTCCCACGAATACGCACACCAATGTCTCTCAAGCTTGCTAACTCCGATGGAATTTTAGTCGGCCGCAAACTTCGTGCCGGGGACGCGCGGGCCACGGCAGGAGAGGGGCAAGCCAGAATTATTGATTCGCTCGGAGTTGTTGGTACTCCGTCCGCTCACATCCTATCCGAGGTCTTGCGATTCTCCGTCCTGCTAAAATACAGCTCAATCCTCGGGCAGCTGCTGCTGTGGAAGCGACCCCACCAACGAATGTCTTGGGTCCAGCTCGGCCTCGCGGCCGTCGTCCTCTACGCCTCCTACCGACTCGTGTCTTATGTATCCGCATACCTGAAGAACTTGCGCTCTCCGCTGCGTCATCTCCTTGGGCCGCGCAGTGAAAACGTGCTCTTCGGTCACGCTCGCATGCTGTTCGGCGCCGAGAATACCTCACGGACGCTGCAGGGTTGGGCTGATCAGTACGGTGGAACATTCGCCGTCCGAGGGATGCTTGGGGTACGTACACGCTGGTCACACTTGATCAACATAATTATTTTCTCACGGCGTTGACTGCATAGAAATATCAGCTTGTGTCGACCGACGCTCGTGCAATCGCACACATTCTTTTTGCGTCGAATGTGTTTCAAAAGCCTGTGGACCAGCGTCGCATGATGGAAAAACTATTCGGGAAAGGTGAGCACTGAACAGCTTGAGCGCTATGACTCGACGCTAATTTGAACAAATTACAGGGATTCTGACCGCCGAAGGTGAGGATTTTAAAGGTCGCCATATTACCATGCTCAAGATGTTGCAATAACCCGCGCAGACGAACAACACAGAGACCAGGTCTGCCATTGCACCCGCGGCGCGAGCTCAGCCTAACTTTGTCCAGCGGCGCATTATAAATCCGGCCTTTGGCTTTTCTCAGGTGCGGGATATGACGGAGATCTTTGTCGAGAAGGCTGCCCAAGTACGTGCCACCTTTTCATATTGTCCTTCAGCAGACTCACAAACGGCTAGCTGCGCGAGGTCTGGAACAACAAGTGCATTGATGCCGGAGGGACTGCCCGCGTCGACGCCTTACACTGGATGAGCAAGGCCACCCTCGACATCATCGGAAAAGCAGGATTCGACTACGAGTTCGGGACGCTCGACGAGAACCGGGCCAAGAGCGAATTGGCCGAGGCATTTGAAGGTCTCTTTCATCAGGGTTCCTCCAAGATGCAGCACATTCGTTTCCTACTGGACAGACAGTTCCCCTTCCTTGCGCGCATCGCTGTGAGTCCTTCGTTACTCCACTACCGAGTCTTGATCACTAAATCCTCGCGCGAACAGCCCGACGCCCATGCACGCGCCACGGATCTTAGCAAGCAGAGGATGGACGAGATCGGCATGCGCATCATCCAGGCGAAGAAACAGGCGATCCTCGACGAAAAGGGCGCTGCTCGGGTTGAGAAAGACACGGTCGGCGGGAGGGACCTCATTACTCTCTTGCTTCGTGCCAACCTCGCGGCCGACTTGCTGCCGTCCCAGCGACTGACGGATGAACAGGTCCTCTCGCAAATCCCAGCATTTCTCGCTGCAGGCGAGTCTATTTTATGTGCGATGCACGATGCTAATAGCATTCCGTAGGACACGAAACCACCAGGTAATGCATGACCAATGCCTGCGTCGAGGCTACTGATACCATCATTCTAGTACTGCGACAACCTGGGCCATGTACGCGCTCGCGACGCACCCGGACATGCAGACAAAACTGCGTGCGGAGCTGCGCGAGATTGGCACGGAGGCCCCAACGCTCGACATGCTGAACACTTTGCCATATCTCGATCATGTCGTGCGGGAGACATTGCGCATTTATAGCGCATTCTCTCTCATCACCCGAGAGGCCGTCGAGGATACTGTTGTCCCGTTGTCCGCGCCAATCCGAGATGCAGCTGGGAACTTGCAAAGCAGCATCAGGTGCGTATCTATCGTTTTGAAATTGCTTTGAGCCTCCTTGGCTAATGCACACGCAAGGGTGCAGAAAGGTGACCAGGTGCAAATCCCGGTTTTGCTCGTCAACCAGAGCACGGCCATATGGGGACCCGACGCCGAAGAATTCTGGTGAGCTTCTGCACCCTTTGTCCAATAATGCCTTCCGACAGCCTTGCAGCCCTGAGCGCTGGGAACGCATTCCCGCAGAGGCTTCGTCTATCCCGGGCATCACGCCGAACTTGATGACATTCCTTGGCGGACCGCGCTCTTGCGTAGGTCATCGTTTTGCGGTTGCTGAGATGAAGGCATTGCTCTTTCATATCGTTCGCGGCTTTGAGTTCCGTTTGGCGATCGACCCTTCACAGGTGTGGAGTCGCACAGGAGTTATTAAACGTCTGCCTCAGCTTCGGGACGACAATAGTGTACAGCTACCAATCTACTTGACGCCAGCAGCATGAGGATTAGTAGTTGGATACGAAGATTTAAGGGACCTTCTGCTTACCGGTTGACAGCGTAATGGGAGCACTTACTTAAATGGAGATTGATGTCAAAAGTTAAAACGGAACAGAACGTCGGAGAGTCAAAGCGCGTATCCCTACGCGCAAATTGCCGACATTTGCGTCATCTGAAGGCGTCAGCTTCCCAGGGCTCGCACGAGTTACAGATTCTTTCACCGAGGGCCGTATCATGCACACAGCTGTTTATATCCTGGCGCTGGCGCCCATGACTCTGGCCATACTGCCAGTGGGACCCTCGAACGACACCAGCAAATTCAGCGATACCAATTCAACGTTGCATCTGACTTGGTATCCATTTGGCAGCTACGTCGACGAGAAAATTGCACTTGTGCATGCAGCTAGTCAGCGCTCTGGACTCGATGAGGTGTGTGTTTCCGAGAAGAACAACGCTAGACCCTTGTTATTTATTGGTTGGCCTCAGGGTGCATTCACGCACTTCTCGGACGCGTCCGCCAGTGACGACGATTTCAGTGCGCTCAGAATACATCAAATATTTGAGACTGACATTTTCCCAGCGACGACACCCTGGATTGCATTTATTTCCTGCGATCGCGACCCGAGTGGTCTCAGTAACACAACTGAGGATACATTCTCGCTCGCAAAAACGAGGGGCGCAGTAGCAGCGGTAGGCTTGCGTAGATGTTACTATATATGTATCTTATACCCGTTTTCTAGCTTCTATACTCGTTCAACGCATTCACATGCGTGATCCATCCCGAATTCGAAGAATCACTGACTGACTTAAACCTCGACATCTACGCCACAACCTCAACAAACCAAGCCCAGTACGTGTCATTTGTGACTCTGTCTTCCTCGTGCGCCTCTCAAAACTCTGTTTTAGCCTTATTGAGTCACTTTTCGACAATACGAATGCTTCATACATCAACTACAACGCCACTCTGCTGAACGCATCGGCCCAAGCGATAACACAGAGTCTTACCAGCCATAACGCTCGCGAACTGAGCTTTCTGATTTCCACCTTGGCGGCGGCGAATGCATCTCAAATACCAGGTCAACCAGATTCTGCTGGGCTTCCTGGCGAAACCCCGGGCACCGGTAGCGCAGTCGCGCGATGGGGTTTTTCTTGCATGTGAGCGGTTGCATACAGTGATCACACAAGAGCTCTGAACGTTCATTTCGTAGCCTCGGTGTTTCCGCCCTTATCTTCGTGTAATTCACGATAATTGCCAGTGCGCAATTAACTTGAAATGGCCACTGCCAGTGTATCGACATCCTACTACTAACAGGTCGGCACACTGGGGAAGATCGTGTGATTTGCAGTGCATGCATACATCATGCTGGTTATGACGACCGTGTGAATGCTGAAGATTCAGGAAGTCGTTTGTCACTCCTTTGCCACACGTTCCTGGCCAAGATAGCTTCCAAAAATGTGAACTCCTGATACACTCTACAGCTCGTACTCGCCGCATGCATCGCCCTTATATACAACGTCGAAGTAGGGTTTATCTTGCTGCCTAATTTGAACTATTGACCTCCCCGATGTTTACGAGGTCGAGATCCCCTGATCATGAAACGTCAGCAACACGCGTTCTTGGAGTGCCATGCGCACGTGGATTTTTAAGCAGTGATTCGCGCACTTTCATATAATTTCAAGATGACACCAAGCATAGTTTTATAACACGTAGTATTTTACTGCAAGACCCCATTGGATTAGGAAATATGTAGTTCGAGGTATGACAGTCCATTACGGTAACGAGTCCGGCGATTGTGAGAAGTACGTTTAAACGCGTGGAGTGGTTCCATTGGACAGGTAGTAGACCTGGTTTGTGAGTGAACCGCCGCAGAGCTGGTTGGCGTTGGAGCTGCATCCAAGGTCGCAGAGAGACTCGTCCGATAGCGTATCCGCTGGTAGAGGAACGTTTCCGCACCCTATTAATCGGCGTCGTCAGTAGACAGCGAAAACATGAAAGCGACACGTACAGCACTCCTGACCGTATTGCAGCGCGCCGACAGTGTAATTCCCAGCCGCGCATGCATCGAGACAGGTGTTGACGGTCATCTTGTCCGGATTAAGGTTCAGGCGGTTAGGTATGGTGCGCGTCTCGGTGTCGCTAGAGCATCTCACTGTCAGTATACAGTGTATGCGTTAACGATCTAGAGTTGCACCAACCGCGCGCAAGCCGCAAACGACCAGTCCCGGTAGGTCCTTGGGATAGCTGCAGATCCACTCGTGTAGGTCTTGCCAATGGCCTTGTACAGACTGATAGCATTCGAGCCGCCGCAGAGCATAGTCGGGTTGCCCTCGCACGCCATGTTGCACTTGTCCAGCCCCGTGATGCTGTTCTCACCGAGGAGCGCGTTGCCGCAGTAGCATTCGTGCGAGTACTCGGCTCCGGCGAGCGTGAAGCCGCGCGAGCTGCAGATGTTCATGCAGTCGGGGAGGGAGACAGTGATGGCTGTGGGGACGTAGGTGCGCAACGCGCGAGCGCCCGGCGTGTCCGTCCAGCATCCCTCGAACTGGTAGTTCCCCACGACCGGTGGGGCAACAGGAACTGCTTTGACGCCAGGGCGCAGTTCGAACAGGGACGTTGTGAGCCCGGACCCGCCGCATGTCTCGGCGCTGTTTCCCGGGCAGGCGATGTTGCATTCGGTGGAGGCCAGCGCAAACGAACCGGGTTGCAGCGTGTTTCCGCAGACTGCGGGCACGTCGTTGATCAGCTCCTACTAAACACCGAGATGTAAACTGCGAACCACACTTGTCTCCCGAGCGCACGCCGCCGTACTGGTAAGGGATTCCATTAATGCCGCTACTGAAGCAAGAGTCCAGACATTTTTCTGTGGTCATCTTCAAGGTGTCGTTGGGAGTAAAGATGCTGGTGGTGAGTATGGCACTGACGGTGTGGTCAGCAAAAGCGACTCTCAACACAGGCATCTTACTTGTAACATCCTGTAGGCACCCAAAAGCTGGGTGAAAGGAGGTCACTGTCCGGGGATGCAGCGTTGCCAACGATGAATGTAAGAGACGAAAAGGCGAGTAAAGTGAGGAAAGACATCGCAAGACAAGTGGGGGGTACTTGACTGTAGAATACAGCCAGAAGAGGGACGCTGGTGCACCTTTATGGGAGACCGATGGCTGATTGCGCGTCGACAACTTCAGGCACTGACCGCGCAATATCCGAAGTTACGTTTAAACAAAGCGGAGAGCATGCCGTACCTAGAGCGTGGCACTATTAAATGGCAGATTGACGTCCAGGAATGTCTGGACATTTGTCTGAGAGTCCGTGTCCATCGTACCGCCCGAAGGCCCAGTCCATGCAGCCAGGTCCCCATGAGTCCCCCGATGCGACCTTTGTTCGTAAATCACAGAATACTGCGCGAGCGTGACCGGTCCCGAAGGTTGTACCTGAAGAACGTGTACAATGCAGCAATATTGTATGAAGCCGCCTAACAAGTTCCTCCTTCGTGAATTGAAAATTGTCGATGAATGTCGAAGGATGACAGAGATTAACAGAGGGAATTAGAACGGCCATTCCGCACGCGCTTGCGGCTCGAGGATCATGCCAGAGATGGACCGTGAAAGAACGTGGACAAAATGCGCTGATTTACGCCATTCGAACGGTGTCAGGGTTGTGTCACGTAGTGATGATGCTCCGAAAAATGTTTGGGTATGCGAGGCTCGTGGAGCACGGGTGAAAGAGGGGAGCCTGAAGTCGCCGTCGAGTAATGGTGCTACAGGATCCGATTTAAAAGGAGATCCGGAGCTACGGATATTGGTCTGCCTGAGCCACCAAAGGAAATATCTCTTTCATGCGATACGGAGGTAACACGAGAAATGATGCTGAATGTACCACACCTTAGGGTCGAAATTTGCCAGAGACTGCGAGTTCGGTTCGAGAGCACGAGGGTGGCTGGTTTCCAACTCCGCCGACTAGCTCTTTCTCCTGTCAAAGCTCACTGCTCAGCGCTAAATGGACGAGCCTATGTCGCGCCCGAGAATCACAAAGGTATAGTTTCAGCTATGATTGGCGAGGATCAGGATAGCTTACCTAACTCTTGTGGCACCTCGTGGACACCGTGCGGTTCAGCGCAAGCTTGACGAAGTCATATCCACTCTGGATGACGCTGTGAACCCTATTGCGGAGCGTCCCAGCCCTCCAAAGCGTGTTCAGACGCGCCCTCCATCTATATACTCCAGCCTTTCTAAGCTAGGGTTTGGACGTCTCAGTTCTCAGCAAGATTTGTGAGCTTGCCGCACAACCGCATTCCTATGGTCGACTCAGTCAACGCCCTCGATTACAGCACAGACAGCTCAACGACCTCGCATACTAACTCTCCGTCGCTTTCTTCGCTATTTTCCTTGACGCGGTCACGACTGTCTGGTTCGCAATCCGATCTGTGAGCCGTGTTCCATTCTGTCCGTTCAATATGCTCAATCCCACCCAAGCTCTACCAGATCCAATGTATCATCGAAAAAGCTGTCCAGAACGCTGGCTTTGAGCTCTATTTTGACACGCGCCGCGTCCCGGAGCAAGTTCGCTCGACCACGCGCAAGATCTCCTGCGTTTCAGGCACCCAACGCCCCTCCAGACCCATTATCGAACGCCAGCCCATCTTCGTTGGAGTCTTTCCTCGCCCGTCTTGCGACATTTACGCCGGCTTCATATGGCACACAGCCGGACGCCCTGAATCCCGCACGCGCTGCCGCATGCGGCTGGCATTGTCCGCCAGCAACGCACACCGTTTCGCCGGCCGTGTCCCTCCCCGGTACCCCCAAAAGTGCCACTGGTGTTTCATTTGCGACGGGTCCTAGCACGGGCGCGGATCGACTGGCCTGTGCGATCTGCAAGGCTTCCTGGACGCTAGCATCGACGCGGGGCATGACTCGCGAGGCCGGGAACGCGCTAACGGAGCGACAAGCCAAAATGCTGATCGAAAATCACAAAGACTTGTGCCCGTGGCGCAAGAACCAGTGCAGCAGTGAGCCGTCTGTGCGAGGATGCGCGGGCTCGTCGTTGATTTTCTGCAGTGTCCATCTACCGCGTTCCGCTCAAGACCCCGCTGCAAACTGCGCGCGACGTGGTCAATGCGGCCAAACCGATTGATGAAGCCCTTCAGGGAATTGAGGTGGTGCACCCTCTGGTAAGTTCGAGATCGGCCTCGCATGCGTCTTGCTGACTGACCGCCTCAGACGTCGGCGCAAGTCAAGCGTGCCCTCCATATATTGAAAAACGTGCCGCTGTCCGACGCCAGTCCCGACGAGGGCGACGATGCGGAAGCAGCATCGGACCACGCGGACGACGCGCGACCATGCGACTCGGCTCTTCTCGCTGCGCTGTTCGGCTGGGAGCTTGCGCCGGCCCCGCGCCGGCCCATGCCCCGCAGGATATCAAGTTCCTTCACGGCTTGGTCGCGCCCTTCGTCACGCGCCTCCAGTCCTGCGCCGTCCGTGACGTCTGTGTCGCCGCCGAAGAAGGCCGGGGACACCATGCTCCAGTGCGCGCTCTGCCAACGGCGCGTCGGATTGTGGACGCAACGCCCGCTCAACGTGCTCCGCGAGCACCGCGTGTACTGTCCCTATGCGACGCGCACGGCCGCTTTGCCCGCGTTACCGGCCGCATCGTCGTCTTCCTCCTCGTCGCTCGACAACGTGAACGTCGAGGGCTGGCGCGCGCGCCTAAATGTCTTGCTGCGACACTCGCTACGTCGGCGTGCCCAAGGCCAGGATTCTATGGATACCGACGGCGAGGCGCAAGATGGCGAGGAGGAGCTGGATCGTGTGCACGGGATGGTCAGGGCCGTCAAGGCTGCCGCTGCTGGGGTGCGTCGTCCCAAACCCTTGCTATGTCAGCCGATGCTCATTGTTCATTTGCCAGTCTACCGAAGTGAGGAAGTACGTGCGCGGCCTCCTGGACCCTCTCATGCCCACGTCGTGAGCGGCTTTCCCGCTCGTCGCGACTTGCAATGCTGTCTTCTTACGTTGTATTTTACCGACACTGTATGTACTTTGTTGCGTCGTTGTAGACTTGCAGTTGAACCACCCGAACGTTTGCAGCAGCATTGTCAAAGAAGTTTGAGCAACTGGTCCATATTTGGAAACGGATTTCGCGGAAACTCGAAAGGTAGAAAATCAACACATCCAGGAATGGTTTTCGAGGCACAGTATTATCACGAGCTGTTGTTGAGCAGGTGCTTTTCAGGCCCTGATTGTGCTTTGCAGTGCACAGAGCATGGGGTTCGTCGCCTCATCAACGCATATGATCCCTGATGGTGCGGGGTGGCATTGACGCCGGGCAGCGCCGAGCGCAGCTGCTCACTGGGCTTCTCTTCTTCCGGAGCAGCCCTCGCGCTGTCTACAAGTAGCACAACGGCTCTCCGTCGCGGCGTCCAGCGTCTGAACGCCTTGTGCATGCGCGCTGGACGACACGGCGCTGGCCAGGTGGCTGGAGAACTCGGTCGCAGCAGACCGGTCACCGCGCTGGCATGGCGGCCTCGTGACGCATGGGACTCGCGCGTCTGTCATCATGCCGGGGGAATGGGTATAAAGGCCGACTCCGCGTGTTCGCACGCCCCCCGACGCAGTCGTTGGCCCGTTTTCCCTTCGCGTTTCGCACGCCGCCATGCTCGTCTCGCCGCTCCTTGCCTCGCTCCTTCTTTCGTTGCTCGCCCGCGCCGACATCCAGGCAGGCAAGCCTTACCCCGCCCCGCCTGGTTTCGAGGAATGGACATCGCCGCTCGTTCCCTGGTCCGCCGTCAACGGTGCCGCCGACTGGGCCAGCGCCGTCGCCAAGGCGCGCAAGCTCGTCAGCGGTCTCACCCTGCTCGAGAAGGTTAACATCACCACCGGCATTGGCGTGCGTCTGTCTTGCTTGATGCTAGCAGTCGTAGTCTAACGGATTGCTAGTCGAACGCCCGCTGCATGGGCAACACCGGTGTGCGTGCGCAGCGCGCAGCCCTGATAACACGCTCACTGGGGCTCTAGACGATCCCTCGCATTGGCTTTGAGGGATTCTGCCTGCACGACTCGCCGCTTGGCCTGCGTTTCGCGGACTTCGTTAGCGCTTTGTGAGTTGCGGACTGCTTGCCGCACAACCGCCCATTGCTGAGCGCGTGCTGTTGCGTCCAGCCCTGCGGCCATCAACGCCGCGCAGACATGGGATCCCGATCTCTTCTACGCGCGCGGCAAGGCCATGGGCGAAGAATTCCGTGGGAAGGGCGTCAATGTACGCCAAACTTGATGTTAATTTACACTCACTGACACTGACGTCTGCCAACAGGTCGCGCTCGGCCCGATGACCAACATGGGCCGTGTTGTACGTGCTTGTCTGTCGCCAACGCATGACGGACGCTGAATGAATTGTCCAGGCTGCAGGTGGCCGCAACTGGGAAGGCTTCGGTGCCGACCCGTACCTCTCTGGCATGTACGTCTACCCCATCCGCGTCTTCTCTGTCAGTGGCGGCCGCTCACGAGTTATTTCCGCTCGTCGATTCGATCTACATGTACCGCCCATCCTACGGCCGCCCTTGTCGCGCCCCTTGCACATGCATGCACGACCATGCGGTCTTTCCTCGGTCGCCGTCTGCCCATCTTTCGTGATCATTCTACCCGCCGGGGCATCATAACCTTTTACGCACTGACGCCCGCGTGCTGATGCGAATGCCGATGATCATTCTGGGGTACGCGCGATGCACACAGCGCAACCGCCGAGACCATCAAGGGCATCCAGGACCAGGGTGTCATTGCCTGTGTGAAGCACTTGTGCGTATCTCCCCAGCGCGACGCGTGCATGTGTTAACCTCTATGCAGCGTCGCCAATGAGCAGGAGCACTTCCGCGGCGGCTCGCTCAGCGAGGCGTACAGCTCCAACCTGGACGACCGCACGTTGCACGAGGTCTACGCATGGCCGTTCATGGACGCCCTCCAGGCCGGCGTTGGCAGCATAATGTGCGCGTACAACCGTATCAACCAGACGTTCGCATGCGAGAACTCCAAGATCATCAACGGTATCGCCAAGAACGAGCTCAACTTCCAGGGCTTCATGCTCTCCGACTGGGCCGCGATGGTCGACGGCGTCAACTCCGCTCTTGCTGGCACCGACATGAACATGCCCGGCTTCAAGAAGTACGGTGACCCAGCTGATGTTCCCAACCCGTCGCTCTCGGACAACACCTTCTGGGGCGCCAACCTCGTCGAGGCTGTCAACAACGGCTCTGTGCCCGTGGCGCGTCTCGACGACATGGTCACCCGTGCTTTCGCAGCGTGGTACAAGCTCGGCCAGGACAAGAACTACCCCAAGCTCAACTTCGACGTTATCACCACTGAAGACTTCCGCAACGGTGTGCGCACCAACGAGCATGTCAAGTACGCCTACTTTCCTTAACTGCATTCTGTTATTTGCGGTACTGACCTGCTGGGTGTAGTGTGCAGGGCAACCACAAGGATGTCATCCGCGAGGTCGGCGCTGCATCCATCGTCTTGCTCAAGAACGAGGGTGCGCTGCCCATCGACACCAAGAAGATCCGCCGCTTCGGCATCTTCGGTTCGGACGCTGGCCCGCACCCCGCCGGTCCCAACCAGTGCACAAACGGTCAGGGCGAGTAAGTCGCTGTGGAAAGCGTTGTTGATCGTTTTCTTATGAGGCGGTGCTAGCCATGCTTGCAACGAGGGCACGCTCGCCATGGGCTGGGGATCTGGCACGACAAACGTACGTCTTTCGGCTTTGCTCGTTGTTTCTGTGTGCTGAGCTTGGTGATAGTTCCCGTACCTCATCGACCCGCTCGCAGCCATCCAGAATTTCCTGACGTCTAAGAACACCGGCGCGACCATCGAGCCGGTTCTGAACGACTGGGCATTCGACCGCGTCGCCACTGTCAGCCGCTACGCCGACGCGTGCCTCGTCTTCGGCAACGCGGACTCTGGCGAGGGCTATCTCACCGTCGACGGCAACCAGGGTGACCGCAACAATCTGACGTGCGTTTTCTTCATTGTGTATCTCTGCCATTGTACTGAACGAGCAATACTTGATGTTCGACAGTCTCTGGAATTCGGGCGAGGAACTGATCAAGCGCACTGCGGCTATCTGCGACAACACGATCGTCGTTCTGCACACTGTCGGCCCGGTGCTCGTTGAGGACTGGATCGAGCACCCGAACATCACCGCCGTTCTGTGGGCCGGCCTGCCCGGCCAGGAGTCCGGCAACAGCCTCGTCGACGTGCTGTTCGGCGATGTCAACCCCTCTGGCCGCCTCGCGTACACCATCGCCAAGCAGCGCTCGGACTACAACGCCGACGTCGTCTACACCAACCCGGGCAACCTCCAAATCACGTACACAGAGGGCCTCAAGATTGACTGTGCGTACCTTCCATGCTAGTGGTAATGCTTTGGTCGTTCAATGAGTTCCACAGACCGCCACTTCGACGCTGCGAACATCGTGCCGCGCTTCGAGTTCGGGTGCGTATCGCGCCAGTGGCCAAGGATATCTAGAATTGATCATATCCACAGCTACGGTTTGAGCTACACGTCGTTCAAGTATAGCGGCCTCAACGTTAAGACGTCGATCCCGCGCCGCGCGGTTGAGGTTGAAGTCGAGGTGGCCAACAAGAACTCGACCGCGCCCGCCATTCCCCAGGGTGGCCCGGCCGAGCTGTGGAAGACGGCCGTGCAAGTCTCCTTCACCGTCAAGAACACCGGCAAGGCCGACGGTCACGAGGTCGCGCAGGTCTACCTGTCGTACCCCGCGTCGGCCGGCGAGCCGCCCAAGGTGCTGCGCGGCTTCGCGCGCCCCTTCATCCGCAAGGGCCAGTCGAAGTCGGTCAACATCGAGCTCACGAAGCGCGACATCAGCGTGTGGGACGTCGTCAAGCAGCAGTGGGTCGTCCCGAAGGGCCGCTTCACGATCTCCGTCGGCGCGTCGTCGCGCGACATCCGCCAGTCGACCACCTTCACCGTCTAAGCGCGGCCTAGGAGTCAGAGGCACACCAGCAAAATTCCGCTTGCGTATTGGACAGAGTAAAATTTGTAGCGCGCTGCTTTGTGATCTGCTGTGGGCTGTCTACTGCTGCGTAGGATCTTACTGCTTTCTTAATGTGTGCACCATCTGCCACTCATCACTCTCGTTTGTCGTGACTATTAGCGACCTATATCCACTTACCATTTACCAGTTACTCGAACACATGCAGTAAAGCGTGAGCATGCCTTTAAACAGTGGGAACATGTGCTTATTTGCCCGGCGTTTCGGCATCGTCATCAGAACAACGGCGGTTGTTTTCTTCGCCATTGTGCTCGTGCAATTTAAAGCTCAGCGCTGTTGAACCCGCCTTAGCCCTTCATCTCCAACTCGCCCGCTCAACGCCCGCCATACCTACATGGTCTCGAACGCTACGCGGTTTCTCGTGCTCTTGTGTCACGTTGTGCGAGCTCGGGAGAAGCCTATTGTCTCCAGTCTCCGGGACACAGACGGAACGCCCAAGTCGAGGCAAGCAAGTCGCCGGCTGCCCGCGGCTCCGCCTGCATGCGGTCGGCGTACGCTCGACTACTCTTTAAGGGGACTAATCGTCTCTCTTCTGCCGCCAGCGAGGCAGCGCGTCAGACGTGACGATGTGGACAGACCTACTCTGGATCTCTCTAGGACAGCAGACGCTCTAGCCTGTCACGTTGTACTCTCGCCGGTCACGGCTGCCGTGCAATCTCCTCCAGCTGTGCCGAAGGTCACTGGTGACTGTCTGCCTTTGGAGTTACTTTGCGCTATCTTCGAGGGTTTCTCGCTCGAGGAACTCTTACCCCTTCGTCTGGTCTCGAAGACGTGGCTTGCAGCGGCGAATGCCCAGTCGGTCTACTCGCGGGATGTAGACTATTGTTACGGCGGCAATTTCGTAGCAAGGGGCTTCCAGGAGGATAGCAAGCGTGTCTCCATCGATATGCTGAAGTCTCGCCTGGCTTGCTCTTCTCGCACCGTCAAACTGCGCATCGCTGGAGCTGGTGTCGACAAGTCGGCCCACGGCGAAGAACTTCTATCGCTCATCTCACAGCATCTACACCGGACCGAGGTCTTATGGATCAAGGTCCATCCCGACATGGCTGCTTCCACGTCCCATGTCCTTCGGCAGCCCGCCCCTGAGCTGTGTGACTTCTGTATGGACATTGGCTTCGGCGCGACGGCGATCATCGAGCCCGATATTTTCCTAGGCAATGCGCCAGTTCTTCACTCGTTGTCCTTGTACAACTGTGCCATCGAATCCTCCGCGGGTTATGCTGCATTTGGACACGTTCATCGCTTGAAGATTCAGGCCAGGTCGCCCGACTGCGTGGGATTGGGCCGCATGTTCAAACTCTGCCCGCGATTAGAGCAGCTGGATATCAGTGCTTTCTGCCACTCGGAAGACTCGTTCCCACCGCGCGACATTGATATAGCCGCGGTACCGCGGCTTGGCGTAGTTCGCGTCGAACTACCGTCCGATGACGACCTTCTGTACGTCGTGGAAGCGCTGACAGGACCCACCACAAGTCTTGTCACCCTGAGCATCCCCTGCTACGAGGCCTCTGTCATGATGTTCTCTCAGCTTCGCGGTCTTGGCCCTTTCATATTTACGGTGGACAACGAACAGTCGACGAAGCTGCATACAATGCACGTACGCGTATGCAGCGTATCTACTACCCACGTTCGAGAGATAGAGATACACGAAAACGAACACTGGGAATGGCCGGGGGACTTCAACGACTCGTTTTTGCTGGACATCTTAGAGGCAAGCTCTCTCGCGCCACAGATCGAAGCTGTCCATGTCACCCTTCAGCCGGAAGGATACAGCAGCCTCTCCTTTCTATCGGCCATGCAAGGGGTCTGGCCGGCGGTTCACACCGTCCGCATCGACATACATGCGCCCCCACGGGCCCCCCGCGTGTCCAGCGGCTTCCCCGAGCTTCAGCAAGTTGTTCTTTACTACCCACAACTACCCGCCGATGCGTCATCCTCTGAAATGGAAGACATCTGCTCGAAGTTCCTCAACTTTTTCCGCTTCAGCACCAGGTGCATGATGAATGTCGTCCTGACGCGGGACTTGCAGACCGCGGACATCGTCGCTCGCGATCCCCAAGCTGCGATAGACAATCCACTGTGCGGCATATGGAGCTGGATGAAGGTCAAGGTCGAAGAGGTCGAGTAGATAATATGTGGTTTAGAATGTGAATTGGCTTCTATTTATGCAATGTTGTGATAAATGGAAACTACATGGAATCCCTACGATCAGATAATATGTTCGCGCACCTCGGTCCTCAATGCGAACACTGGTACATACGAGAAGTATTTGTTACATTGCCAGTCAAGTCAAGCATCAATAATTTGATCCTAGAGATGACTCGAAGGCCATTGAGCGGCTCCCCTTATAGAAAAGCCGAACCTGCAAGAGACAACGTAGGATACCACGGTCGCGAGGGCGAGCTAGGGAGCGCCGAGCCCGTGAGTTCGGAAAAGCGTGACGTGCGCTTTTGCACGCAAGACGAGAAGGTATCGCGTCAGCGCAGCGGCAAGGGTAGTCATGCGTATGGCTTAGTGGGCCTAATATGACTTTACGAATCTGTGCGCACTGCGTAAGATCAAGGAGGCTTCAGCTGGCGGTTAAAACTCCGAAACAGGCGCCGTCCGCCACATTTTTCTCAACAAAAACTTTATCCCATCACCAACACTGAACTGAGTCCAAAACTCTGTTAGGACATGCAGTTGCTGAAGTCAACGCAACCAAACGCAGATGCGGACCGATTCGGCCGGAATTGGGTGTAGTTGTGTTTGTCTATCTTTCCCTGTTATGCCTCTCCTTCACTCTCCCATCATCTGAAACCCACAGTACCACTCAAAAAGTACCAGGACAAAGAAACTGCTATGAATACTGGATTGCGTCGAGTATTTATATCATTCAGCCCGTCTTTTAGATTGTCGTCGCTGACTTGCTTCCAGTCGCGCGCCCCAAGCCCGTTTCTCACAGCCCCTGATGGCCAACAGCGCAGGCGTTCGGGACGCAGAAGTTGCGTGCGCGTCAACTATGCCGAGGATGGCAATCATGGGGATGCCGAAGCTCACAGGCGCGAGGTACAAGTAATTGCAAACCATTTTCCACCGGCCCCGACTAATTGAGATAACCTGCCTCAGCCTCAGCTGACGAGATCGGACCAGGAGGTGACTTTCACAAGCGTAGAAGTGAAGCGAGCGATGGAAAACGCTACTGTACGTCGTGTTCTACTCATGTGTCTGCTTTCGCTCCGATGGTTGACTCGAACTCGTCTGTAGGAATTGGCCGTCATCGCCGCGCGGAACGTCTGGGGAAGGAACCTCAAGCTCAAGATGCCCGGTCATCTGTCGCTCAAAGTGCATGCCATGCGCGCAGACTACGTGCCGCATATTCCCCGGGACGCCATGCTGGAGATATGGAGGCATTGGCACGACGCCTGGTACATATTCCGATTCCGTGTCCACGTTACCCGTACATATTTGATGCAATTTTTTCAGGCGCGAAGAGCACGAAGAGATAGAGGATAGCCGCGATGAAGATCTTGTGCGCGAAGTCTTCAAGGAAGGCAATGCCTGCGTCTGGCTCTCCACCGTCGATCTCAAGGCCGACGTGAAGGCGTTCTGTATCATCGAACCTGAGACAGAGAAGTACGGCAAGCGCTTGTATGAAGATATCGTTTGGCTGTAAGACACACCCTCCTGCTAGTATCTGAACCTTGACAAGAGCTGATGATAATGCAAATTCCAGGTTACATCTTTATGCTCACGAGGACTTCGATCGGTATGACTTGCAAAACTCCCTTATGGACGTTGCCAAAGAATACTGCCGCGCTTCTGGTATCTCGAAGAATGTTGCCACTGCGGCGCGTAAGTTCTTCTCTTCCCATATCTCCGTTTAATTGCTCTTCGCTAAGACTGGTGGATTAGCGCCCCTCGGTGAATCCACCTGCAGCAACAATTGGATTGATCTCCTCAAGGAGCATGGGTACATATTTCCCCTTTCCTTCCTTCTAGTGAGAAACTCATGACGCACAGATTTGTTGCTTCGGAAGATACTGCGGAGGACTGCCCTCATCTTACTCGTTATCAAAGGATCGTTGAACTGTAGGAAAGACTCAAAATGTCCAAATCACTGGCAAACTGCCAACATACTACATAGAATTCTATCTCCAGCAACCGAGGTACTGCTTCCGATTCACCGGGCCCGGTGAGGCGCTCCGAGTACCAGTGCTACTGTAACCCTCAAACGGGAGAAGCGTCTCCAGAACTTGTGACGGTATAATGCCTTTGGAAATTCGGTCCACCCCCACCAGCTACTCTGACTCAGCGAAGGCGAAATTGTACTGCAGGTATCTCCTGTACTTTCCGTAACGCCTGCAAGTTCGCAGCTCACCCATCTCAAGGTCCACGACGTGCTCTTCAAGCTTGAACGAAGTGTTTTATGCCTCCTCATCGTCCGTGAGAACCTCGTCGCCGGGGCGGAACCCAATGCCAACATGATCGCCCCGCGCGCGCGCCCACGCGTAGCCGTCCGTATACGGCAGCGCGCGCAGCGGCAGCAGCACGGCCCACCACGGGTGCAGGCCGTCGGGGCCCGTGTTGAAGAACAGCTCGAGGTTGCGTCGTCGCCTATCAGATGCGCACAAGTCAGTTAGGAAGTCAAGCGCGGAAAGAAACGGAGAGGAATCGGTGAACGCACCCGAGGTCGTACGCGTTGACGAACTTCTCGCCGCGCTCCCCGGCGATCTTCCGGTAGTACGCAAAGTCCTGGCTCTCGACGGCGCTCTCGCCGATCGCGATGCCCCACAGCTGCCAGGCGAGCATGATGAAGACCGCCAGCCCGATCGCTATGCTCAGAATGTAGCTCATGATGAAGGCTACGCTAGGCGAGCGGTGCGGCCACTGCGTTGGGTAATATAAGATGAGCAGGTATTGTGTCGCTGCCAGGGTGCGCACGTCGTTATCGAAGCCCAAGGCTTCCCAGGCGTTGTTGTACCCGGCAATCACAAATGACCAGGTGGCTAGCACGAGGTAGAACCTGTAGCTCGAGTTTGGATGAGCAGAGTGGCAGAGTACGAGGTGCGCACATGAAAAGCACGAAATGGCGTTCGTTGTAGATCCCGACGCATTGATTTATCCCTGGTCAACAGGTCTATCAGTTAACAGGCTCCTATGTGATCATGGAAGAGCAACTGACACTGTAACCGCGTTCAATGAGTGAAAAAAGCGAATGAGATGGTCCGAATGACGCACAGGACAATGATGGTCGTATTTGAGCACGCAGCGGTTGCAGACTCTGCAATGGTGCGCCCTCTCCGCGCCTTCAATTTTCCGTTTTATCAGAAGAGAACGCTGTGCTCACCGCTCGGGTTTGCGGCCTCCACAGCGCTTGCACAGCGTCACACGCGCCGGCGTCAGCTCCAGCTCCCATTCCCGCGCCGCTCGCTGTCGCCGCGGCGCCCAGTTCCAGCCGGTACCCGCAGGCATACTGTCTCCATCTGGTGTTCCACGAGCGCCGGGCGCGACGGGCCCCTGGGTGAAGCCGGGCGGGACGGTGCACGCGTAGTAGTAGTGCGCGAACATGTTGCCGGCGATGAGCACGCAGAGCGGCGTCAGCAGTATGCGCGCTGGCAGATTTGGCTCTATCACGTCGACTGAGAGCAGCGCTGGAGTTAGCTGGGTCCGGGGCCGCGTTGGGGATGCTATATGCGCACAGAAACAGATGGTGCCCATGGACAGCAGCCCGACGCCGAAGGCGACGAGAACGGGCCCGGCGGCGCCGGTGGCCCTATCCGCGCCGCGTTCGATAAATTTGAAGCATCGGAAGACAAGCGAGGCAGGTGTCGCGGGCGGCATGGCCGCGCAACTCCAAGTGATGTCAGCGGACTTGAACGGGATCATCTTCGGACTTCATCACGAAATCCGGCCGGATCGTACAACATGTTACCACGGATTGTAATGTTCACATTCGTTGTAAGCACCACAAGTCTTGTGGCGGATCTTGTGATGCATTACGCTGCCCGGTCGGAATTGCCAAGGTCCCATCAGCCTTGTGATGGTTTGCCAAGTGAGGCAATGATTTCGTGCTTTGCCAATCCTCACAGCTGTTCTGGTATCTTGTAACGGCTTGCAAATGCACTATCAGGCTGTATGTTTAGATGCCAATGCGACGCACGTTCCACTTCCTCGCGTTCACGATGCAGACGCACATCAAGTAAATGTAACGCAATGTATTACGCACAATGCACAATACAACAGCTAGGTACATGCCTGCACGGACCACATACCATGTGCCTCGACGACCCAAGGAAGCTGCCCGGCGCCGCAAATGCCCTGCGGGGGCGAGATGCTGGCAAGCAAGGCTTGTATCTCCTGAGTCCGTGTTATCGTGAGTATGCAATATGAGATGCGCGCTGCTGCAACTCACCGGGTTTGACGGCGTGGCTGCGCGCGGATGACCTTGGAGGCGCGAACCGCTGCTTGACAGCACGAGCGAAGAGTCTAACAGCAAGGGTCAGGACTGTGTAAGCATGAACATTTCTGCGTACCTGTGCAGCGCGCGCGCGCGCATTCCCGCCAGAGGCCTTCGAGAAAAGCGGTCGAATTCTGGAAAAAAAGGTGTCAGTATTCAAACGCGTAGCAGCACGCCAGATCCCGAAGCACACGACACAGCCTGCGGAAGCACGAGACGAAGAGCCAGCACAGCAAGACCGCGGCACGCAGGAGCCCAGAGACAAGACAATAGCTTGCAGACAGTCCGCCATAGCCGTACCAGAGCGGATGCAAGCCAAAGATCCTAGGGCCATACAAGACGTCAAACAGCAGTAGGCAGCACTAGTTCGGAGCCAGGGCGATACCAGGTGCAGCCTGAAGGCGTGGGGGTAAGGGGGAGCGAGTGGAGTGGAGGAGAGCAACGATTCAAGGTCCGACTCAACCGCTGCGGAGGAGATTGATGCCGGCGTTCTCCCGCATCACCCGACAGTCCCACATAGGATAGCCCAGTCAGGGAGTCAAACGTAAGCAAAGAGACCTACGGGGATGCATATTTATAATGTAACTGCATTTTCTGGCGAAGTATGAGCAAGTCCGGATGTTCCATTGCGATAATATTTAATATTTTGTATGAACAGGTTACAATGGCGACTGAGGCAAATCCAGGTGCGGTATAAAAACTATTCATCTGCATCCTCCTCCTGAGCGTCCTCTGCCTGAGCAGCAGCCGCACGTGCCTCGCGTACACGGCGGAACTGCTCGCGGGTGCTCTTTGCGGAGTGTTCGCGCGTGCGACGGGCTGAAGGAAAAATGCGCTTGTTCACCATTACCAGGCCAAATGATAAAACAATCCCGTCAACAGATGCGCTTTTTGTTTAAGTATTCCCGTGAAGGAATGCCAACCAGATATTCCATTACCATGCAATATCTCATGTGGTGTGATTAATACACTGGCTACTTGCCAACAGCTTCAATCAAGATCCGGAGTTAAAATTTCTCTGTGATCAATGTTCTCACTGTTGATCAAACAACCAGAGCCATGTCGATTACAGTCATTTCCATGGGCTGCGCCTGCTGAATTCAGCTGCATTTATTGATCGGCCGACTGTTTGATCAAATTATATTTTATCAATTAGCATAAAACATGATACCTATCACCTGTCAAGACTGAGCTGTACAGGCAGGTGTCAACGCTAGCAGCTGTTGAACTGCGACAGCTGCCGCACTCTCTTGCGGCTGTCAAACCATTGACACTGTCGACAGTTGTCAGCCGCCGTCCAGGAATAGAATTGATGCGCCTGCACATCAAGGATGAATCAAACAATCTCGGCTCTGATTGATCAAATGTACTCTGATCAAACAAATGAAAATGAAAATGCATGTACAAAATGACCTTTGCAGGATGGAACCACCACTCCCTATTTCTGCTGGTGGCACGAAGCGTGAGCAGTGCTAGACTGTCCATGAGCATTAACCAACTGGACTAAGTGACCATGCTAGACTAATGTTAGTTACTCAATATATCCACACGTATTCTGAATGTTAGATTAGTTGGCTGGCCGATTAATGTCCAGATGCCATTGTCAAACTGTCGCAGATGCCAAAAACGTCTGTCATAGTCAGGCCTGGCAGATGCCTCTTAGACAGCTGCTCAACGTGCCGACAGCATGATAAACCATCAGCCGTTCATGATTGAACGTATTTAGACCCAATAATCAGAGTGTTCCAAACGCAACAAGTCCCTTCCATGATTGAACATATTGCAGTCTGAGTGTTTTGAGAGTACAAGTCCTTTCAGGCTCAGCGTGTTTGAAAGATTGATTTTGATTGATCAAGCGCACGCTTGGCTCTCGATGCCCTTTGTGCGTCCAGTAAGTAACGCGAGAGTAATAAAATAGTTCAGTACGATACACAAGACTTGATCTTAGAGACTCTACCTGTGGGGATGATGCGATGAGAGTTGTGCAGTGGGAGCTGAGTGTGGATTGGTGACCTGAGTACCGGATAGTACGTTGGTGGGACCAGCAGTCAGGTGTTCATCCTGTCAAAGACATTAAATTAAGATTTGAGATTCGACAAAGGCTGCACAAAGACTCTGGCTATAGAATGGTACTATGATTTCCATTTTCAATGAGCATCTAATCTACGAGCAAAGTCTGCCAGCCAGCATAGCAGAGTTGCCTTGTGGCCTTGGCCATCGGTGTTTCTCACCTCATTAAGGATGTTGAACTAGAATTTGAAAATCGACAATTTCAACACCAATGGTATAGTAAGAAATCTGTGTAGTTACCTCCTTTATAGCGGAATTTTTCGGATCTATAGACTTGAGCAAACTCATGCAAGGGTCATTACACCATTCCGAACATTACATTCGTAAATCTTGACGGAAGCCTGATGTGAGAACGACAATGTCTTCTGTATGACATGGACCATTCATGGCATCCAGATGAAGCTAATTGGTCGAGTTCCCAGCCTTCGGTAGGAGAGCAAAGTATTTGAACAGGGAAGATAGCAAACCTGACACATTTTGAAATACTTTGCTCTCCTACCGAAGGCTGGGAACTCGACCAATTAGCTTCATCTGGATGCCATGAATGGTCCATGTCATACAGAAGACATTGTCGTTCTCACATCAGGCTTCCGTCAAGATTTACGAATGTAATGTTCGGAATGGTGTAATGACCCTTGCATGAGTTTGCTCAAGTCTATAGATCCGAAAAATTCCGCTATAAAGGAGGTAACTACACAGATTTCTTACTATACCATTGGTGTTGAAATTGTCGATTTTCAAATTCTAGTTCAACATCCTTAATGAGGTGAGAAACACCGATGGCCAAGGCCACAAGGCAACTCTGCTATGCTGGCTGGCAGACTTTGCTCTCGTAGATTAGATGCTCATTGAAAATGGAAATCATAGTACCATTCTATAGCCAGAGTCTTTGTGCAGCCTTTGTCGAATCTCAAATCTTAATTTAATGTCTTTGACAGGATGAACACCTGACTGCTGGTCCCACCAACGTACTATCCGGTACTCAGGTCACCAATCCACACTCAGCTCCCACTGCACAACTCTCATCGCATCATCCCCACAGGTAGAGTCTCTAAGATCAAGTCTTGTGTATCGTACTGAACTATTTTATTACTCTCGCGTTACTTACTGGACGCACAAAGGGCATCGAGAGCCAAGCGTGCGCTTGATCAATCAAAATCAATCTTTCAAACACGCTGAGCCTGAAAGGACTTGTACTCTCAAAACACTCAGACTGCAATATGTTCAATCATGGAAGGGACTTGTTGCGTTTGGAACACTCTGATTATTGGGTCTAAATACGTTCAATCATGAACGGCTGATGGTTTATCATGCTGTCGGCACGTTGAGCAGCTGTCTAAGAGGCATCTGCCAGGCCTGACTATGACAGACGTTTTTGGCATCTGCGACAGTTTGACAATGGCATCTGGACATTAATCGGCCAGCCAACTAATCTAACATTCAGAATACGTGTGGATATATTGAGTAACTAACATTAGTCTAGCATGGTCACTTAGTCCAGTTGGTTAATGCTCATGGACAGTCTAGCACTGCTCACGCTTCGTGCCACCAGCAGAAATAGGGAGTGGTGGTTCCATCCTGCAAAGGTCATTTTGTACATGCATTTTCATTTTCATTTGTTTGATCAGAGTACATTTGATCAATCAGAGCCGAGATTGTTTGATTCATCCTTGATGTGCAGGCGCATCAATTCTATTCCTGGACGGCGGCTGACAACTGTCGACAGTGTCAATGGTTTGACAGCCGCAAGAGAGTGCGGCAGCTGTCGCAGTTCAACAGCTGCTAGCGTTGACACCTGCCTGTACAGCTCAGTCTTGACAGGTGATAGGTATCATGTTTTATGCTAATTGATAAAATATAATTTGATCAAACAGTCGGCCGATCAATAAATGCAGCTGAATTCAGCAGGCGCAGCCCATGGAAATGACTGTAATCGACATGGCTCTGGTTGTTTGATCAACAGTGAGAACATTGATCACAGAGAAATTTTAACTCCGGATCTTGATTGAAGCTGTTGGCAAGTAGCCAGTGTATTAATCACACCACATGAGATATTGCATGGTAATGGAATATCTGGTTGGCATTCCTTCACGGGAATACTTAAACAAAAAGCGCATCTGTTGACGGGATTGTTTTATCATTTGGCCTGGTACTTTTGGCTTGTTCCACCACTTCAGCAGCTCATCAACGTTCTCCTTCTCTTCCGGATCTGTCAGCAACTCGTAAAGTGAGCCGTAAAAGGCCGCAAGATCGCCGTTCTTCGTGCTATCCGTCTTGGAGAAGGTGGAAGAGGAGGAAAGTGCGAATTTGAGCTACAGCCATGCATGAGAAACACTAATGCAAGGAAGATATGAATGAGACCCACATGAGAATGAACATAACACAGAGCACCGACTGTGACCGCATCATAACCGTGAATTTCGGCGTTGCCCTTGCGTGATGTTCCACTGCCCCCGTCGTTCTCCTTTTCGACAGACGAGGGGCTAGTGAAGAAATGTTTAAACGACTATAATCGATGTCAACGAGTGCGATATGAGCAGAAATAATATCAAACCTTTACAGCGTACTCGTTCTTGCCGAAGCCGTCCCAAGGATCTTCTGGGTTGTACTTCTCGTCCTTGAACATGAGATTGGGCCATTCCTCACCCGTAAAGGATAGCTCGCCATCCTGGATCTTCTTCTGGAGCCTGAGACCATGTGAAAATCAATGTGGAGATGCAAATTTGAGCAGACACGTACTCTGTGGTCCAAACCACACCGGCTGGAATGAGCAAGCGGCCTGTTGCAGGGTGATTAAACCCACGGCCGGCTTTATTAGTTCTCGAGAGCTGAGGGGCGCCATCGATGCGGGGGAGCCAGTCCACGATGGCCAATTTGAGGGAGTGGGTGTCGTCGGTCTTGGCCCTGCTGACACCGTCGTCGATCTGCACAAAACATCAGTGAGGCTCAGCGCATTCTAACTAATCATGACGAGCCTGCAAGGTGATCGTTGCCGCCAGGTCCATGTCTTTAAGGGCCTCAGGCGCTTTGGCCCTCAGCTCTTTCTCAAGCGCGATGAACGCGACTTCGATGCGACGATCACTTTCACAGCAATTAGAGATTGCATAGAATATAAGTCAGCGCGCACCACTCATCTACTTCGTAGTCCTCGCAGGCCTCTTCTGCTGATGCGCGATCAATGGAAATCTCCATCCCGAGGTCGAAGATGAAGCCCGCTGGATCCAGGAAATTGTACGCGCGTCCATAGATGCGACCGTAGTCAACCCACAGACTGGTATCAGTTCTTCAGACATGCAGACTATGTTAGAACGCGTAAAGACGCGTAAAGACGCGTAAATACACGCACTTCTTCCTCTTGCCACTGCGTGTGAGCTCAGGCGCGACACGCTTGCGTGCACTGGCGCCGTTGCTCTGTGCTCCGGCTGGAGCAGTCGAGGAGGTGGTAGAGGCAGAGGACGGCATGGGACGTTGGCGCTGGAATGCGCTCGCGAGGGGAGGCAGTGGGTTATTGCCTGCGAGAGCGACGAGCCTTTTATACCCGGCGAGCGGCTGAGTCTGAGGCAAATGCCGGGCAAATGCACGTGAGGGGTACACACGCACACAACACCGGTATTATCCAGTGCCTCCGCAAGTGCCCGGCATGAGCACCAGAGCGGGGATGACGCGGTGACGCGGTTTCGGGATATACCGGCCGCGACTCATATCCGCTCGTGTCGTGTTCTGCTTCGACCCCAGCATGCCGAAATGCAAATGCGGGCGAGATTTTGATGCAGGGCACTTGAAGGGGCATCAGCAGACGTGTGCTCCTCATAAGCTGCACCGTCAGGAACTCCTGAACAAGCGCGCTACGCAAACAGGTGTGTCTGCTGCTCGAGCTGCAAAGCGGGCCCGTACCACCCAGGCGCTGGCGTCTGCCGCTGTTCCTGTGGCCTCATCAGCGGGTTCAAGTGGATGTCCTACAATGGACTATGCGGCTATGGACATCGACTCTGTGAGTACTTCGTTTAGACATTAAGTGTTTGTACGTACTGTGCAAATCTAACCGATCGCAGATTGACGCCTTCAACGACGGCTTTCAACAGCCCACGTCAGACTCGGATTCCGGCCCTCTTCCGGGCATGGCAACTGTGTCTTCTACTGCTGCCGTTGATCCCACGCCTGAAGTGCTTGCGCCTCGTCACCGCACGCAGCACCGCGTGCCACGCAAGTTCCGAGATCTTGCACCCGAACCTCTGGCACCCGCTGAACCTGCTCCGTCTGGTGTCAGGCGTCTACTCTTGAATGTATACGAGCCTTTTCGCACCACCGTGAATGCTTTTGGTCTTTTTCGCGTCTTTCGCCGTCAGCCCGAGCATGATCCAGACCAAACGGCAACCACAGCGCACGGCAGCAAGGTCGAAGACGTACCGGTATCTTACTATCCTTATCCCAATCGCAACGCCGCCTTGTTCAATCACTGGTTCTGGAATGACGGCGCAGTAAAGACGCGCGACAGTCGAAAGACCCTGCTTGACCTCATCCTGGACCCTGGCTTCTCTCTGGATGACCTCCGCGATGTCAATTGGAAACAAGTTGACCGTGAGGTTGCTGGCGACTTGGGCGACTTTGGCGATGGCTGGATCTCCCATTCGGTCAATGTCACAATCCCAGGTGGGAAAGACAAGCTTCCAGTAACTGTGCCGATCGACGGCTTCCAGCGCCGCCCGCTCATATCGCTCTGGAAGAATGAGATTGAAAATAATCCTGACGCTCTCAACTGGACTTGGACACCGTCTCAGCTCATGCATCGTACGGTTGATGGTCGCGAGGTCCGTACCTACGGCGAGGCGTATCATTCGCCACGCGCCCAACAACTTCACGACGAAGTACAGCAACTTCCCCGAGACCCTGGCGATGACGCGGAGCGCTGTGTCTTGCTCCTGATGCAGGGATCAGATGGCACACATCTAGCTCAATTTGGCACCGCAAGTGGGTGGCCTGGATACACTGGATGCGGAAATCAGAGCAAGAATACTCGGCTTCAGAAGGGCGCACATGCTATGCACCATTTCGCATCTTTCCCAAAGGTACGATTTAGAAGCTGGTAATATAAATGCTCAATTCCCCTTCAGCTTCCCGACTCGATAAACGACGCGATCAACGAAATGAATATCCCGAAGACCGCAAAGCGCAATCTCCTTGCGCATCTCCGTCGTGAGCTTATGCACGGCTGCTGGCAGTACATCCTGGATGAAGATTTCAAGCACGCCTATGCGCACGGTTTTCTGGTGCAGTGCCAAGACGGTGTAACACGGCGTTTCTACCCCCGATTCTTTTCGTACATCGCGGGGGCGAGGAGGTTTTGCCCCGCGTGCTGCGCATGTGCCGCGCAGTGGTGCGCAGGCCGTATCTCCATAATTATTGCAGCTAAAGCAGATTTTGAAAGATCAATCAGCAGGGAAAACTGAGCCCTCTCCAGACACCATGTGAGGGAAAGAGTTCCTCAAGTATTGGGAGGACTATCAAAAAAAAGTATGTGGCTGTGGCGCAGCAGTGTACAGCCACCTGTGCAGCACTGTGCATCACCCTACCACCACACCAGCCCAGCACCCCAACAACACATTATGGACATATCTCATGGTTTGGATGTGCACCCCCACACCCTCTGACCATGCTATACTCAATGGTTTCAAGTGGGGAGGTTGCTAGATGCCTGGGCACCAATGCGCGGCATGCGCGGCACTTCTCCTGCTGGGTTTGAAATGCGCGGCACCCCTTGCTGCTTCAACCGCAGCTTCTGTAGTTCTGGAACTTGTCCAGAGCATCATATTAGACTTATATGATCCACATATAGTCAAGAAATAGTGTTGGATTGTGTTAGTTCATGAGATGTGGTTGAGGGGTAAAACTGCCCCTTTAACACCCAAGCCCAGTGCACACCCAAAACACCATTTAGGCATCCACTATGGACTGGACTAGCTGGGACCAAGCTATGGAGCATGTCCAGACTGTTTGTAACACTACAGATGCTGCTGAGGGCACTGGGTGCACATGCGCGGCACGCGCGGCACTTCTCCTGCTGGGTTCGAAATGCGCGGCACTCTCTCCTGCTCCAACCAGAGCGCCTGTAGTTCCAGAACTTGTTCATTGCATGTTATTACACTACTTTGTTGACAATGGTACAGCAGAAAGCCTCTAGGGTACCATGGATAACTCCAAATTGTCAAGGGGCAAAACAGCCACTTTAACACCCGAGTCTGAGGCACACCCAAGACACCTTGTTGGCAACAAGATAAGGACTGGAATTGCTGAGATAGTACTATGGACCAAGTCTAGACTGTTTGGAAGACTTCAGGTCTTGTTGTGGGTGCAGGGTGCACATGTGCAGCACGCGCGGCACTTCTCCTGCTGGGTTTGAAATGCGCGGCACTCTCTTCAACTCTCCCTAGGGCCTCTCTAGTTCTCAAATCTGTTCAGGTCATGCTATTGTGATTAAGGGGGGCTAAGGACACCACGAGAAGTGCATGCTATGAGTATTTGGGGGGGGGGGGGGGGGGGGGGGGGAATACTAGGCACAGACCTGCCCACCAACTTGGCTGCCAGTACAAGAGCAGGCCAACAGATTCTGCACTTACTCTCACCATATCCTTAGCCCCCCTTAATCACAATAGCATGACCTGAACAGTTTTGAGAACTAGAGAGGCCCTAGGGAGAGTTGAAGAGAGTGCCGCGCATTTCAAACCCAGCAGGAGAAGTGCCGCGCGTGCTGCACATGTGCACCCTGCACCCACAACAAGACCTGAAGTCTTCCAAACAGTCTAGACTTGGTCCATAGTACTATCTCAGCAATTCCAGTCCTTATCTTGTTGCCAACAAGGTGTCTTGGGTGTGCCTCAGACTCGGGTGTTAAAGTGGCTGTTTTGCCCCTTGACAATTTGGAGTTATCCATGGTACCCTAGAGGCTTTCTGCTGTACCATTGTCAACAAAGTAGTGTAATAACATGCAATGAACAAGTTCTGGAACTACAGGCGCTCTGGTTGGAGCAGGAGAGAGTGCCGCGCATTTCGAACCCAGCAGGAGAAGTGCCGCGCGTGCCGCGCATGTGCACCCAGTGCCCTCAGCAGCATCTGTAGTGTTACAAACAGTCTGGACATGCTCCATAGCTTGGTCCCAGCTAGTCCAGTCCATAGTGGATGCCTAAATGGTGTTTTGGGTGTGCACTGGGCTTGGGTGTTAAAAGGCAGTTTTACCCCTCAACCACATCTCATGAACTAACACAATCCAACACTATTTCTTGACTATATGTGGATCATATAAGTCTAATATGATGCTCTGGACAAGTTCCAGAACTACAGAAGCTGCGGTTGAAGCAGCAAG
Organism: Auricularia sp. M12; assembly: GCA_037042885.1. Lineage (NCBI taxonomy): Eukaryota > Fungi > Basidiomycota > Agaricomycetes > Auriculariales > Auriculariaceae > Auricularia > Auricularia sp. M12. The sequence goes on from CM073207.1 coordinate 485,316, forward strand.
GGGTGCCGCGCATTTCAAACCCAGCAGGAGAAGTGCCGCGCATGCCGCGCATTGGTGCCCAGGCATCTAGCAACCTCCCCACTTGAAACCATTGAGTATAGCATGGTCAGAGGGTGTGGGGGTGCACATCCAAACCATGAGATATGTCCATAATGTGTTGTTGGGGTGCTGGGCTGGTGTGGTGGTAGGGTGATGCACAGTGCCGCGCAAGTGCCGCGCAGTGCTGCGCGTGGCTGTCCACGGAACTATACATCCCAGAATACTGATAATTTTCCTAACATCTTTCTATTGCCTATTTGGCTTAGCCTGCATCTGTAACTTGTGGCCCACACTTGACTCTACAATTTGCTCTAGAAATTAACGGAATTGGCTATGTTTCTGTAGAGATATTGTCTGCGCACCACATGCGCGGCACGCGCGGCAAAACATCCAGGCCCACATCGCGGATTATCCTGAAAAGTAAGTAGCATTATCTTGCGAGATTGATGGCCTCATGTCTTCCAGAATGCTGCTGGCAACTCTCCGTGACAATGGCGATTGCCCTTGTCCACGATGTGCCGTGAAGAAGGACGAGATTCACAATGTCGGCACCGCATCGGATGATGAGCTCCGCACCACTCGCGCGCGCGAACACAGCACCGTTTGGATGAAAGGCATTGCCAAGGTCAGCGGATGGATTCGAAAGGGGATCTGTGGCCTCAAGAGCGTTGCCGCTGAAAAGATCCTGAAGCCATTGTCGCACGTCGCCACTAGGGTATTCTTCGACTACTGTACCCGCGCGTCACATTACCACGGCCTTCGACCTGTGACATGGGGGACACATTACCACGAGCAGTCTGTGACATGTGACCCTTACCTACCGTCAGCGCAGAATCATCCTATTTTTAAGCATACAATGCGACTCTGCGAGAGTCCAATAAAGAGGATGAAGTATGATCATATATAACATGAGATAGCATAGTAAGTAAGGCCTATTGCGCGCAGCGCAGCAAAAAAATGGCATATTTCGAAGCTTTGGACATGTTGTGACATGTGGGAAACATTACCACCACCCGTTTGTGACCCGTGACAATCGCGTTTTATTACCACACCACGAAGGGCCTGTGACCCGTGACGTGGTAATGTGACGCGTGGGTACAGTACTGCAATGCTGCGCACAAATCTCACCTCGTCCCTAGAATGCATTCTCAACGCTCAAGTCCATCCATCCATCATTCTCGGTCTTCAAGCTGTTCACCGTCGACCTTTTGCACGAGGTAGAGCTGGGTGTGTGGAAGGCACTGCTAATGCATTTACTGCGCATACTCCAAGCGCATGACCCTCGCCTGCTGGAAGAGCTCGATCGAAGGTGCGTGCCTGAATACCCGTGGTATTCCAAAGCATGACACCTCCCCGCTTTAGATTTCGCCAAATCCCTGTTTTTGCCCGATTCTCGATACGGCGCTTCAAGAACAATGTTTCTGAGTTGAAACAGCTAGCCGCGCATAACTTCGAGGACATCCTTCAGGTCTGATGCTCTCCGAACTGTTTGGTTCGTTCTCATCACGTTTACAGTGTGCAATTCCTGCGTTCGAGGGCTTGCTACCCGAGCCGCACAACACAATTGTTCTGACATTGCTTTACATTCTGGCCGAGTGGCATGCACTCGCGAAGCTGCGCCTGCACACCGAAGATACGCTCCAAGCGCTGCGCGATGCAACCTGCAACCTCGGCGCCCAGCTACGATTCTTCGTCGCCGAAACATGCAGTTCATTCAAGACAACAGAGCTCCCCCGCGAAAAGGCATCCAGAAACCGCCGGGAGTCACGCGAGGCAGCTCAAGATGCGCCGCAGGCCACATCCAAAGGGCCCAAGGAGAAGACCTTCAACATCAACACCTACAAGATGCACGCGATTGCCGATTACGCGCCTACGATCGAAGAGTATGGAACAACAGAGTCCTATTCAACACTTCTGGTATGTCTATCGAGCTGAAATGTAGTTCCTTACTGATTACACAGACTGAGAACACTCATCCTGAGCTCAAAGAGCGCTATCGGCGCAGTAATAAGCGTAACGCAACTGCTCAGATGGGCGAGATGGAACGCATCCAATCAAATACCCGCAGGATTGTCGAGCGCGCCGAACGGAGCCTCGGGTGTTCTCAAAATGCCGATTCACCGCCATGTTCTCAGCAGAATGGCGACTCGATTCCCTCGGCTCCTCGGACCCAGTCCAATGGAGATCTAGCGGTCTCGTATACAGTGTCTCTGCGAGAAAAGGAGCCGCACACAATTGGGGAATGGGTGAAGAAGCGGGCGGGTCGGCGCGACGTGCAGGTATGTTTTCAGTCTCGACAGAGGTTCTACATGATCATCCTGTCTTTTTCAGGACTTCACGACCAGGTTGAGAAATCACCTGCTTGGCAGATTACTCAACGCTGAGTACGATGGCGACGAGATGCAGTACTCCGACGAAGAACGCGCCAAGGTCATCATTGTCGACAGGCGCATGTACGAACATCACGACCTCCACATCAAGTACACCACATACGATGTACGCCAAGGCGACGACTTCATTCGCACCAATACCGACCGCCGCGACATCATGCTCCTTTCCCGTGAGGACGACGCTGGAGATAAACATCCGTATTGGTACGCTCGCGTGCTTGGCATTTACCACGTCAAAGCGTACCATTCCATCCTCGGATCTCCATCTACACCTCAGCGCATGGTCTTCCTACACGTGCGATGGTTTGGTCGGGATCTCAGCACCAACGAACGGAATGGCCCCCTGCGTCTCACACGCCTCGGTTGGGATAAGGACACGGAGTATGGCTTCTTAGATCCACGCCATATCCTGCGGGCTTGCCACATTGTGCCAGCCTTCGCGCACGATGCACCTCGCGCACCGGTAAGTCTCATGCGAGATGTTCCGCGAGACTGGAAGTGGTACTATGTCATGAGGTATGCCACATCCAGATTCAACGCACCTCTGCTACTCTGACCAACATGCAGATGGTCGGATAGGGACCTGTTCATGAGATACCGGGGAGGTGGCATAGGGCACACCTCGATTACGAATAACGCCGTTCGAACGTCTGGCGTGGTGCGCAGGTCGGTCGTAACTCAAGAATCAGCGACAGAAGCTCCGGCAGGTTCTGACATCGAACGGCAAGGCGCGGGACCTCAGTTCGGAGAGCCTTTCAGCGAAGAAACAGACACCGTCTTCGATACTGATATAGTCGAAGACGAGCCTGACCAGCCGGAGGATAGCGACATGAACGACGATTCAGAGCTTGAAGATTCGGAGGATGAAGATGTCATGGCTATGGAGGATGACCTTTATGATTTAGACTACTTTGTATAATGTGCAATAGCTGCTGTGTCTCAGTGTGCGGTGTGGTGGCTGCGATACAAGTGGCCGCAATCCTAATTTCAGTCTTTCAGGGAAATTGTAAAGTCGGGCAATACTTCTCAAGACATTATCATGGACTACAATGCAGACACAAGAGTTTACTGTGTTACAAGGCCGTCGCAAGTCTGGCGAGGCTCCTGCGACGGCTGGCAATGCGTTGCAAGATGACGCAAGCCTGATCGGAATCTTATCAAGTCCGCAACGCGGTACCAGGTCCGGCCGGATTTCGTGATGTTGTTTCACTGAAATTTATTTTATTCTAAATGTAGTAGAAAATTATTCATGACCTTTCTTTCGTGATGCCAATGCTGAATGGCCTGAACAAGTACTGTCGGAGGGCAGGGTGGTAACTCCGACACTTGCCCTCCTACCTCCGTGCGATTGACCGCTAACCTTCGGTCCTGCGTCACAAGAGCTTGCGCATAGAAGCCTCTCCGTTGAATGGAATGCTGCTCGTACTGACGCCTGTCGGGGTCACCGCTTCGAGCGCGATACTGCAGTGGTCGAAGTCAAGCTCACCCGCAACTCGGTACCTCAACTGTGGCTTCGATATCAGGCACCAGCGGCGCCTGGCATTTGCGGATAGCACTGGACTTGAAGCAAGAATCTACCTGGGCGTTTTTCCGCGCCGCAGAGGAAGGCGACGGTGGCGCCTACGCTGCCTGAACGCTCTGCGACCATGCTCATGTTCGCGTTCCTGCGGGCTACAAACGCGAATCAGATCTCCCCACCTCGCTGGTCGAAAGAGCTTTTATTGCCGCCATGCGGACCCGATGCCGTCAAAAGGTCGTTGACGCTCACAATTTACCAATAGGGATAAATTTCCGCTGGTCGCGGCGTAAACGTTCAAATGCACAACACTTTCGTACCTCCTGCTTTCGCATGCTACAGGCTCTCGCTGACTGCTTGCTTTCCATCTGCTTGCTCCTGCCCTGCGCTCCAGACAAATTTTTTGCTTGGCGATTGACTCGTGCACTCGCTACTCAAACCCGAGAGGCCGACAAATTAAACGCGCCAATTATTTCAGAAGCTGGCGCGACCACGGCCTTGTGGGTAGCCTCACCGTTACTGAATCTTTGCGCGTGGTTGATCTTGCAGAACGCTATCCGGAAACGCACCTTAGGCAGGCCCACTTCTACGAGTCGACGAACCCGCTCGCGCAAAGGCCGTCTTGACCGGGATGCTCGTCAGAAATGGCGTGACCAGCGCCGTGGCTTCAAGTTGCCTGGTTTCAGAGCGCTGCGCGGAAACATCTATGTCCCTTTGCGCCTGCTCTACAGTGGGCCATTTCATATGCGTCAGGCGACGCTGGTGGCCAGATTCTGACTCGCTACGTACGCTGGTGCAAATCTAAACTTTGAGCGTCGTCGTCCGGTGTCTTCTGATCTATTGCTCCTCGATTTGGGTCCGGAATTCATCTGCTTCTGCGAGTGCTCCCGGGTCTGCCAGCAAGAGGGAACCAAAATATCTTCCTCGCCGCAGGCATTCTGGGCGGCTTCAGACTTGTCGGACGCTTCATTGGACAGTAACCGGCGACTCTTGGTCACCCCGAGAAACATCGCACACGATTACTCAGCGCCTTGGCGATCAAGTCAGCAGCGATGACAGCGCTCGTCTGGGACGGGTGGCGGAGGATCTAACAGGACTTTCGTAGTGCAGGTGTTCTCCGGCTCTGCAGCATTATCAAGTCGGCTTTGTTTGCTCGTCTATTCACTTACTCGCCGAGCTACTACGCGTTCGCGGCACCCTTTCTCGTGCGCTATGCCGCGCATTACAGAGGACTGCGCGTTCCCCGCCGGGGGCGTTGGAGACCGCCGATCCACACGCTCATTGTCGGGTGGTGTGACTGCACGACTCAACATCACTGGGCAGCAGTCATTGTGTTTTTTGTGAGACAACAGTCTTATGCCGACGATCTCGACACTGCGCGAGTTCTACCAGGAACACTGGCTATGTTCCGGTCGTTTGACGCCCTCAGCCGTGCGGGATCACCTCCACCGTCATCGTTCTCGACGATCATGGGACGACGGTGGACATTCGCTGCGAGCTCAAGTTCTTCCAGGAATAGGTCGTCTCGTAAGCCTGTTCTGTTGCCCTGCGTGGCGGCCAACATATAGTTCTGACTGGGACAATCACGTTAGGCGCTTCACAAGGAGGATCCATATTGCGTGCACAGTAGATCTAGCACTGCCATAACAGTGCCCTTCCGACCGCGTCGGTCACAAGTGAGTCTCTTCCTTATGCAGCCAGAAGCGGTCCATATTCCGTGCCGGAAGCGTACGAAGCCACTGCAGCCGTCGAATCTCGAAATTTAGCGGGGACAACGCCCAAAGGAGAAGAGCCTTCAAGCAGGAGCTTTCTTGAGCTCCCCATGCCGCACACCATCTCCCCGTGGTCTCACTATAGACGATAAACTGGACTGAATATGCACACCGCAGCAATGCAGCGAAATAGGACGCAGGGTCTGGCGTTGCCCGGGGCCCTTTCGGGTACTGTATTTCTTCGGGCGCCGCAGCTGCCAGATGACGGTCGTTTGACGTGGTCATCAATCTGTGCAGGTCTTCAACGTCAATCCGCCTCGGCGCTCAATCTAGCAGCAGCAGCAGCACGGCCTTGGTCCACCAATCGCAATTCATCGTTCAAGGAATCCGTCTACTAGCCATTGGTCCGTGGGGGCATCGTGATGCGGGCGCCGGCGGCACGTGCTCCGCCTTGACGTTCCCCGCCGCGAGAAGTGCAGCCGTCAAAGAAACGTGCAGAATTCTTCAAGGGGTAGGTATAAAGGCGGGCCCGGAGCTGCTGGGGCATGCTCCCCCGTGATATCCACTTGACCTTTTTTCCGCGATGACGGTCATTCCGCGCGATTTCGTGGCGAATACGGTGCAGTCGATGTCCTGGGTGCAACTCGCGCTCGCGGCCTTCGGATCCTACGTGGCCTACCAGTTCCTCTCGGAGGCGTTCGGATACTGGAGGAAGAGCCGCTCGCCGCTGCGTAACCTGCCGGGACCGCGCACTGGGGGGAACTTCCTCTTCGGCCACCTGCGCATGATGTTCGGCGGCGGCGGGAACGAGACGCAGCGCAGCTGGGCTCGTGAGTATGGAGAGACGTTTGCTATCCGGGGAATGCTGGGGGTGAGTCGCTGAGGTTAGGCGTGCACATGGAGGGCGGTCGCTGACTCCCTCGACACAATCAGAAATACCAGCTCATCACCACGGATACACGCGCCAATACCCACATTCTTTTTGCGTCCCATATATACCAGAAGCCGGCGGGTCAACGTCGTGGGATTATGAGATTCCTTGGAGAAGGTGCGTGTGCTGCTTCATTCTCTGAGTCTTGATTGCTGAGAACATTGTACAGGTGTTTTGTTCACGGAAGGTAGATAAACGCGTTATTCAAAATGCAGAGCGCTGATTGTGACCCTAGGCGAGCAACACAGAGACCAGGTTCGATGATAGTCCAAGCATCCGGTGTGTGACTGATCGCACGCAGAGGCGCATTCTCAATCCTGCATTTGGATTTTCTCATGTTCGTGATATGACGGAGATATTCCTTGAGAAGTCCGCTCAGGTACGCATCCACCAATTCCTATAATTTCGGGATCATGACTGCCGTTGCTAGCTTCGCGAGATCTGGTACAACAAATGTGTCGATGCTGGAGGAACTGCGCGTCTCGACGCCTTAGACTGGCTGAGCAAAGCAACTCTCGACGCTATTGGCAAGGCCGGCTTCGACTACGACTTCGGAGCGCTCAACGAGAACGGAGCCAGGAATGAGTTGGCGGAGGCCTTCGAGGGCGTCTTCCGCACGGACACAACTCCATTACAGCAAATCCGCTTCCTCCTCAACAACCAGTTCCCTCTTCTCCGTGCAATTGCCGTTTGTCTCCATCATAATCTTCAGCGTTACTGCATCACTGACGCCGTTCCTTTGTAGCCGGGGTCAAGGGCGCGGGCCTCGGACCACAGCAAGAAGAAGATGGACGAAATCGGAATGCGTATCGTCCAGCAGAAAAAGCAGGAGATTCTGGAGGAGATGGGCACTGGTCGGATCGAGAAGAAAGCAGTCGGCGGCAAGGATCTCATCTCGCTGCTCCTTCAAGCCAACCTCGCTGCCGATTTGGAACCGTCCCAGCGCTTGACAGACTACGAGGTACTGGCACAAATTCCCACTTTCATCGTCGCCGGTAAGTAGTACGCTTGAACCGTGAATGGATTCCCCTAATATATGACCGGGCAGGCCACGAAACCACGAGGTAAAATGCATTCGCGATCCTGCTCTCTTCTGTATTACTGAATGATCTTATTTTAGCAACTCGACGACGTGGGCGATGTATTCTCTTGCTCTGTACCCGGAGATGCAGAAGAAACTGCGCGCTGAGCTCCAGCAAGTCGGCACCGACACACCGACACTCGACATGCTGAACGCGCTGCCCTACCTTGATCAAGTCACGCGCGAGACTCTGCGCCTGCATGCAGTCGTGGCCTTCGTCACTCGAGAGGCCGTCCAAGAAGATATTATTCCTCTTGCCGCTCCTATCAAGGATCGCAACGGGAACATGATCAGCAACATCAGGTGAGTCTTCTAGGACGTTTTGTCGATGTCACCCTGCTGAAACCGTGGGCAGGGTGCAGAAGGGCGACCAAGTTCAGGTGCCAATCTATCTCATCAACCGCAGCAAGGCGATCTGGGGACCCGACGCTGACGAGTTCCGGTAAGGCCAGAGCGTTTTGAGAAGATGAAGTTCTCATGCGCCGTTATTGCAGTCCGGAGCGTTGGGAGAACGTTCCCGCAGCAGCAGCTAGCATCCCAGGCATCACTCCGAACTTGATGAGCTTCATAGGTGGACCGCGTTCCTGCGTCGGCCACCGCTTCGCGGTCGCGGAGATGAAGGCTTTGCTCTTCCACATTGTCCGCGGCTTCGAGTTCCGTCTCGCAGTCGAGCCTTCGGAGCTTTGGAGCCGGACGGGTGTCATCATGCGCCCTCAGCTCCTCAAGGACAACAGCATTCAGTTGCCAGTTTATCTTACTCCGGTGGCATGATCGCTTTTGTCGTGTCTTTCCGAAATAAAGATAGCTGAATAGTATTCCCTGCTGTAGAAATATACACCCCGAATTGCGCAATTCAATTCTCCCACGGGCATGGCGGAAGATGCTTGGTTTAAGCGAAGATATCAATTGATCATAACAAGCCGCCTGTACACTGACCACCAGGGCTTCATTCAATTCCTTTCTGCGCTTATATGCTTCGAGACAGGCTCTGTGTGCTGAAAAGGTGACCCGCGTTGTCTATATATACCCAGTTTCATGGTAGCTCAAGGTGTTGTTTTGTTTTGAAGTCCGATGTTTCTGCTGGTCCGGTGCCCAGCGTGGTCACACACGATGGCATTGGTCACTCTGAGGAGCTCTATTCTCCGATACACGCCGTATGTGGGCGCTCTGTTCTGACGTCTGCTCGCGGTCTGGGTTGCAATGGCGATCGTACTGAGACCTGCTGAGACTCGGAATCAGCGTCCCGCTACAGTCCATTTACAAACGACCCGAAACGCGCTCAGTCCCGATTGCAACTTCATGCGAGTATATATTTAATGCCAACGAAGCGGGAAGGAAGCACAACTCGACCTCGACACAGCTGCTACCGCCACTCCACATTTCGTCAACTCGAGATGACTGATTCTACCGTCCTCGCCGCTACCCTCTTCCGCCAGCTCGGGCAGCACAACGATTTCGCTCTGTACAAGCGAGACCTGTCCAATGCAGAGCCCATCAGTCGCTCTCCGTCCGAAAGCGACTCTTCGGACTCTGGAGTGCTGCCTGGGCTCGTGGCCTCGGATACTGCAATGTCCAGCTCATCTGCATCATCTACAGAACTCGAGAGTCCATCGGATGACGATGCAGGCTGCGATTTGGACGGCGTGTCCACGGGCATCCCGTCACCGTTTATCCTATCCCCTCGCCGACTTGACACACCTTGCACGCCACTGCTCGCGAAAGAATGCGGCGGCCGTTTTCCGTTCCCTGTAATGGACCAGGACGACGCCGGCTACGATTCTGACAGCGACAAGAAGCTGTCGAAAGCCCTGAGCCGCCCGGCGTCCGCCATTCGTCCGCGGCTTCACCGCGCTGGTAGCGCAAATTGGCATCCTAGGTTACTGCAGACGCAAGAGGCAGGCCGCAGCCGTTCGCGCTCGCTGCTTGCGAGTATCGTACCTCCTATCGATGCTGCTCCACCCGCTGCTGCCACACCTTCGCCGCCGTCGCCCACCCTCGTGCACGCCGACCGTCCCACCAAGATTAACCTGCCACGACCGGCACTGGCTAAAGCGACCGCGCAGGCACAACTTGGCCGTGGCCTCCCGATCCACTGCGCCGTTGCGCGCCGCGTCGTCAGCGAGTCCATGCCTGTCGCGCCCCGGCTGTGCGCCACGCCCGACGAGCCGCGTTCGCCCAGCCCGCTGGACCTCCCGCCATCGCTTTTCGTTGCGCCTCACCCGCCTAACACCACGCGTTCTGGCGTCCCGCAGCCAATTGCCCTATCTCCCAGCCCGATTCTGCCCAAGCTGTTGCGGCGCTTAGCCACGGACAGTATGAAGACCATCGCATACCTTCCCTGCACGCCGCGCCGGGTGTTCCAGCAGAAGCGCTCGAAGCTAGCACCCTGTGATGCGCCTGCGCGGCGTGTGTCGTGCAAGAAACCTGACGCGCCCGTCGAAAGCACCGCATCTGCTGTTGCTGGCGAGCGCAACCCATACTTCGACGGCGCCATCATCGTGCCCGGCGTGGGAGCCATGCTGGATCCCAATGCTTCCTCGACGTTCAAGTGTTCTTGATCTATTGTACTCGTTGATGGAAGTGGAATGAGGAAGAGAGACTCGGATGAATTGTTGTGAGTGGATTATGGACTAATTTCTAGATTGTATTGATAGCTCCGACGCATTCATAACTCTCATGTATCAGTAGCAAAAGTACTCGCATCACTTTAATATAGCTCAAAATAATCAAATCCAACTGCTGTCTCGCCGCAATTCCGAGTCATCATTTTCCGTATATCGATCTCGTCGTATCGTAAGTAAGTAGGTAAGAAATACAGTGCACCCATGCAAAAAAGAGAGCGGGCTACGAAGAAATGTCTAGCGTAGAGAGTTTCTAGGTCAAATGCAATCCGGGAAGCGAGTAAGTAATGTAGGTAAGAGATGGGTTTGAGATACAAGCAGACTAAAGTCCGGGGATGAGCGCGCTGACGACGCGGCGCCGCGTGAGCTTCCGGCTCGGCGTCTTGGGCGGCGGCGGCGGGGGTGGCAGCAGGCCCGTCGCGGCGCCGAACACCGACCCGCGCGGCGACGTCGGCGCGGGGTCGCGCTTCGGATTCGTCGTCGACACTTTGGGCGGCGGCGGCGGCGGCGGCGCGTCTTCGGACGGCAGCGCCTGCTGCTGCTTCGGCGGCAGCGGCGGCAAGTGCTGCGGTTGCGGCGGCGCGGCGCCAGGCGGCAGCCCGCGCGGCTTCGACGGCGTTTCCGGCGGCGGCGTCGCGACGCTGCTCGACAGGCTGACGCTCGACGGCGAGTGCAGGCTCGAGCTCGACGTGCTGTTCAGCGACACCGACGGCGGCGGGTGGTTCTTCGGGTTCAGCGGCGACGACGTGCGTTTCACCGGCGACGGCGACAGCGCGTGCGGGCTGCGCGGCGGAGACGCCGTGCGCGGAGGCTGGTGCGGCGGAGGGGTCGTGTGGATGCTGGGCGGCAGGCTGCTGGACGGAGGCGGGCTCGTATAACGCGCGGGCGGTGGACCATTCATTAGCGGTGGAAGGTTGGGGTACTGTGACGGTGGCGGACTATGATAATGCGAGGGCGGCGGGCTGTGGAACTGGGACGGCGGTGGACTGTGGAACTGTGAGGGTGGTGGGCTCTGGAACTGCGAGGGTGGCGGATTAGCATACGCCGAGGGAGCATATGCCGACGGCACAGGCGGGCTACTGTATCTTGACGGTGCAGGCGACGACCAAGGCTGAGCGTGCTGCCACGCCGACGGCATCGGCGTCTTCTGCGGGTCATCCTCCGTCGTCAGCGACTGCGACGACTCCCCAGGGTTGTGCACAGACGGCGCAGGCGACGGCGACGGGTTGCGCTTCGACCGTGTCTTCGACAGCCTGCGCGACGGCGGGGGCTGCGACACGACGCGTCGTTGCGGCGGCTGGTTGAGCTGCATGTTCTGCTGCTGCGCGCGAGCCGTTCCTGCCGCCGCGACGGAGAACTCGAGCGGCTGGCCAAGGTCGACGTCCAACGGGCGTACTGGATGTGCGGGAGGCAGCGTCGGCGTCATCGCCAGACGCTCGTGCGGAGACGTCACGCCATCCGCTTCTGGATCGTACGCAGGCCAGTCGACCAATCTACAACGCGACCTCGATAAGCCGGTGATCAATGGGAAGAGAACGCGACATACCGCATCCACAGCCTTCCACCAGCGCACTTCTCGCGCAGGATGATCCACTCCCTGTCCCCGCCGGCGCCGTTTATCACAGCCTCCAGCGCGGTGCGGCCCTCAGGAGTACCGGCGGCTTCGATCACCCATTCGCGATGCCAGCCTGGGCCCATTGCATCTGCAGAATCCGTCAGTAAACCTCAGACAAAAGGCGCAATGCAACCACGAGGACGCTGAAACGTGTCACAGCTCGGACGGAGCGTTAACGGCGAGTGGCTGAGCGGCGGCAACACTCGGCACCGCAGGTCGGCGAGCACGAGCAAACCGTAGCGCTGCGTGTGGACCTCGGCCAGCGCACCGACTGCCCATTCGCGAATCGAGCCAGCGCGCTGGCGCCCGTCTCGACGCCAGAGTCCTGCGTGTGGTGCTCATTCGCGCGCACCGAAAGATCGCGGCGGCGTGGCCGGGGCCCGATACGGCTAGCCGTCTACGAGGGCATACCGCGCATCGTGCTGCTTCGAATGAGGCACGCAGGCACGTCTCCGCAAGGGATACGCTGCGCGCGCGACATCCGCAGAACTCAGCGGTCCCGGTCAGGCGTACTAGGCGCCGTCTTCTGCACGGATTTCCCGCTCAAGTTCAATCCATGCCATGGCCAAGCCTGAGCCTTCAGCCGGGCTGGCGGTGGTGTGCTAATGTGACTCAGCTGACGGCGCCTGCGTAGACACAGACACGGGCAGCAGGATACCGCACACAAGTCGAGCAGGGCTGCCAAGCTGCGACCCGGTGTGCCCACCAACATGGGGGGATAGAACAAAAAATACGATGAAGAATGCGACACTCACCATGAGCATCCGCAAGTTGCGACTGCGCCAACACCGGTGCACTCTGGCTGGTGGGCATTCGCCCCTGCGCTCTCGCCCAGTCCGGCAACGGCGGGACCGGCGGCACGGACACCCGGCGCAGGTCGACGATGGCAAGCCACACAAACCGCCGCACCCTTACCTCCCCGGGCATCCCCATCCTCTGCTTGACGGGCACGTTCGCATGCTGCTGCGCGAGGACCCACTGCGCGGGCGGTAAGGCCGGTATTCGGAGAACCCAGCGCGGGTCGCTGCTGGACGGCGCGGCGCTCGACGTCGTGCGCATAGACGGCGCGGGGCCGCCGCCGAATCCTGACCACGCACTCGGTGGCCCACCGCCGCCGCTGGAGCCTGGGCGCCGGTGTAATGACAGAGCCGCGAAGAAGGGGGCTTGGTTGCCGAGTGTTGGTGTGGATGCTGAGAGCGGGCCGGTGACGCTGTACATACTCGCGCGGCTTGTCAATCCGGATGGCGGTTGCGATCCTCCGCCGCTAGGGGATAGGTGCGCGAAATAGAACGGCGAGGGTAGACGCATAGCAGCGTCGGGGGCGACAGGCGGCGGGTCCGACAACGTCCAGACTTGTAATCTCGTGCCGGTGTGGATGACCCATGCGATCTGAGCGTCCGTTTCTGGCACGTAGCCCAGATTACAGACGACGTCGCCCGGCTGGAGGTACGGCCAGAACCCCTCGTCGCGAAGCTGTGACTCGCACTCTGCTAGAGCATCGGCGTCCAGCCACGCACAGGGCACGAATAGACGCAGAACAAGCGCCCGCGCGCGTGAGCTGGCTAGAGCCGGGTCGTGCATAGACCTCGCGAAATCAGATCCCCCAGGGCCTAATGCACGTAGACCGTACATAGACTGGCGGGCGGCGCGCACACGAGTCGACTCGACGTCGCTAAGACTCTGGCTGTGCACGTGACGGGATATGCGGCGCTCGCGGCGCATGTCCTCCCAGAAGCGCTTGTCCCTCTGAGGCGCGGGCGGCGGTGCTTTGGGCGCGGCGGAGAAGATACGCGAGAGCAGATTGCAGCCGCAATACGGGAGCGGCGCGGGATGTCTGAGACGGCGAGGGCCTGGAAGAACGGGATCATCGGGCGGACGAGGATGATGGTGTCGGCGCTGCGGGCGGGGACTGCCTGACCGTGTTGAGCGACGCCGTTACGCCCTGATTCGAAGTAAGCTGAGGCGACGAGGAGCACCAGCTCGCGCTCAGCTGGCGCAAGGCGGGCAGAAGCGCACGGAGCGCACGATTACGAGCTGGTTGTAGGCGTTAGCGGTTTGGGCGCGCGCGCGACAGCAGCATATACGCACCATGTATCAGTGGGCGAGCGCGAGCTGCTCGAGCTTGTGCGCGCGTACGTCGTCCTCGGGCGACGGCGGGCCCAGCGCCGCGCCAGGGAGCAGCGCCAGCGCCAGCGCGGGGTAGCGTTGCAGCAGCTCGGCCTGTGAGTTCACTACGTTTCAGAAGAACGTCAGCCAGGCCGTTCATCACGCGGCAGGCAGGCAGCACTCACTGAATAAGACGAGGTGCTCGAGATCGACGACGGGGACGAAGGGGAGCGTCGAGGCAGCGCGCGTAGCCGGCGACGTAGCGGCGCAGCCAGACGGACTTGGTCGCGGCGCGGTCGAACGTGCTTCTCGCGGCCCGGCACGTGCACAGGGAAGCGTAGGCGTCGCTCCAGGTCATGCACACGCACAGCGCGGAGAGCACGCCGGCGTCGTGCAGCAGCTGCGCGAAGGGAAAGTCGGCCATCCTCCGTGACGACACGGACGACGAGGATGACGTACGAGGAAGCAGACTCGGACGACGACGGCGACTGCATCATGTCGCGCCTCGGCGTTCTCGGGACGGTGTCGGGGATGGGTTTGGAGTCGAGCAGAACGTCGTCCAGGGTCATTGGAGAGACCCGGCCCGATCCGGCGAACGTCTTCCCTTCTTGCACTTGCACTCCGTCCGCACCGACCGTCGACCCCGCCCGTCTCCTCCGCCGCGGGGCGAGCGCGGAGCGCTCGCACACCCTCGCTGACCGTCGCCGTCGCCCTGGAATGCACTGCCATCGTGTCAAAATTACGGGGCGTGCGCGACAGCTCGAGTCGACCGCGCACCTTCACTCCACGCCGCCCGCTCGTCGTCCTGACCGCGTCCATGGCGCCCGCCGCTGCCCATGTGCGTCAGAGCTGCGCACCGCGTCCGCCGGACCGTCACTCACCGCCAGTCTGTCGTGACAGAGCGCGCGGCGGTGACCGACATGATCAGTCGTCGCCTCTGCATCCCGCCCTCGACCTCGCGTCGCCTGCGCAGCACACGCGTCCGACTCGGCGCTGCATCGTCCGATTCTGGCGCCCGTGCTCGCGCCCGCAGCGCCACGGCCGAGCTGCGGGTCAAGGTGAGCATTCCGATCTCATGCTCGATGCGCATTCGCTCACCTGCGCCTCATTCCTGCTCATCGCGCCGTTTCAGGGACGCAGCCTGCGTATGGAGTCCTTGGCGCTCGTTTGCTGCCCGCGACATCCTGTCATTCGCCGCGGCTGATGCCTCGCTCCCTCGTCGGTCGCTCCCGGCAGTGCGCCGACCTTCCACCTCCACCGTCTCGTCAGCGCGCCATTATAACGATGGGGTCGTATGCGCCGTGTCTGTAGCTACCTGTGAGTACCATTATTATCTGAAATGAACAACATTTCATCACAACTTGTTTACTGACCGCAATTTTTGCAGAGCCCTCCAATCGTGCATAGTGCACGTTATTACGGCTCAATATCGATCGCCTCGACGTAGCCTGCCTATCCCCGTGCGTTAGAACTATTTCTATGCACGGGCCGCGTGCTCACAATTTATTTTCCCCAACCCAGATTCCGACCGCCATCCCGATCGCGACCGACCGCGCAACACCGCCGAACGGCAGTTCCTGGAGCAGCGTTAGCTGGGGGTCAGCATGCCCGGCGAGTCGGCGCGGTCGGCGGGATGGGAGGGGGAAAGTGTACGTACCGGGATGTACATAGTTTGCACTGCCGGATTTGCGCAGCAATGAGCACTTGTTTTTGCACATTGCTAGTGGGAGTGACGATCGGAACGAGTACAAGGTGGAGATGAATACATGCGTACCACAGTGCAACCGATCGGGCTCACACGTTGGCGCGTGGGCGACGCATACAGCGTGCGTCGAGAGGGCCGTGCGCGTGTCGGCGCCGACATGGGTTTGTGCGGCGCGCAGGAATTCCGAGTGAATGCCATACACATTGAACCTGAATGAATTCCAGGAGATGATGATCTATCATCAGAGCACCGTTCAATAATTCAAATAAGTTAACTCACCGTTGGCCGCTAACGTCAACCTGGACTTGGAGACGTGCGTGACGGCATACTATCGTACTCCTGGATTGAATTCCAGGAGATGATGATGTATCAGCGCTGTACCAGTGAGAGAATCAAATAGGTTACTCGCCTTGAGACGCCCTCGAGGGGTTGTCGATGCGGACGCTGCACGCGACCGTGACGCCGAGCTCGAGTCTGCGCGGGTCGATGTGCATTGCACGAAGCACGACGGCAACAGCGGCGAGCACTGCGCAACGAGGCGAGAGGCGAGGAGAGGACGGAGCGTGCGAGAGGAGGGAAGGAAGGCCCGACGACCTCTGACCCAACCCGTCTCCGCGCGCCCGCCTTTATACCCTCGCCGAGCCCCTCGTATCTTTGCCGGCGCAGCGCATTACATACGCAAGCGAGCGAGCGAGCGTGGGAGCCGGGGCGGTCGTGCCTGTTGATACGATACGGTGCCGTGCGAGTCCGCGTTTAGCCACCCCCGACCCCGTCCCCTTCGCCCGACCCCCCGCCGCCGATTCCACTCGCTGCCCTCGCGCAGCCAAAGTCTCCGTGCGCGCGCCTTTGCTTACGTAAGCAGTCAGTCGGGGAGGGGGGCGAGGGGGGGGGGGGGGGTAGCTCGCCATGAACCTCGACCCCCGCGCAAACCGAGCGAGACCGCGCCATCTCGCGTTTCCGCGCAGCGCGGCGCCCATCAGACGTAGTTCTCTGATGCGTGATGCGCCGGAGATGTGATGGCCGCGGCCCGGGAAACCAGGGGGAGAGCGAGATGCGCGAAATGCGTCGAAACCGTCGATCGAGCTTCCTCCGCACGATTTTCGAAAATTTCAAAGCGGATTACGCATGCCGGGGTGTATGCGCAGCTGATGACGTAGAGATTGCGCGGGCGCCGGCCTCGGCGGGGCCGTTCTGCGCTGGTGTTGCGCGCGCGAGCGGAGTTTGGACTCGCGTCTCATGTCCGCTCGCGCACGTGTCGGGCGCGATTTTGCCCACTCGCAGGCGTGCGGACGCCCTTCCAACACCTGAAATAGCTTACGTAAGCAATTACAGAGCTTTTTTTTTTGCTCGCCAGAAGGTCTGTAAAGGTGAAAATGCTCTGGTGGCTCGTTTGGTGAAATGGGTGCAAAATCCTCCACTGCAACTCTACTCAACTCCTGAGCCTCAGAGTGCCGATGTGTCTCATAATTTCACTACCAACGAGACATTTGATTACGTAAGCCAGGGACGAAGGGGGTAGCTCCCGCTGCCTCTACCTCTCAGAATAGTTGCAAAAGTACGTTAGACCGCGGGCAGCGCACAGCCCGGGTTTCCAAGCGTCCATCAGCCCATTTGATGCGCTGATTGACGTGAAATTGAAGAAGCACAGCGCGAAACCAGGGGCAAACTGCGTATCGCGCAGAATGCGTCGCCGACGCCGATCGAGTCCCACGCCCGATTTCCATGCCATTCAGCGCGTTTCCAGGCAGATTACGCATGCCAGCACTACTGCGCATGTGATGATGTGGAAGGTGCCCGGGCGCCGGTCGCCCGCGGCATGTTCTGCGCGGTTTCCGCTCACCTGAGCGGAGTTTCCACGAGGCCGCCAGGTCCGCTCCTGCACGTGCGGACACGGATTTCGACGCTCATCAGCGTGCAGATGCCCCATTGACGGCACAAAGTGTATTACGTAAGCAATAATATTTCAAATGGCATGCGAAAAACTCGAAAAATCGCAAAAGACTCTGGGAGTTGTTTGATGAATCTCGATACAGAGCTGTCCGCTGGCTCAGCTGTCTGCTGATCGGACATGAAAGCGGGCATCCAGAGCGAAATAATACCTTGATTTGAGCGCCCCTAATTCGTATGCGTGCAAAATGTGCTCTTAGGCTGTATGTACTCTAGCATCCGAAAAGTTGTGCTCAAGCTCATGCGGTGACATCACTGCGGCGCTTGTAAGCTGCACATCAGCACATCAGAGCCAATATTAGCTTGTTTGTGATGTCCCTACGGGCAGCGACCAGGTGCAGACCGCCCGAAGTTGAGTTCAGGTCTTATTGGAATCCGCCGCCAGACAATTCTAAATTGATTGAGCACACAAATATTTCACGCGGGAGGGAGAATTGCTGGAAGCTGCATTCGAGGGGATATATTGCAGGTTGGATTCTCGCGGCTGCATGTCGGAGCGTTCTCGTGTTTGCTGCCACCGGGGGCAAAGGCCGTAATAGCACACCGTATGCTATTACCATGATAGCATACGGAAAACACACATAATTTGTGCCACGCGGGATCTCTGACGGCACAATGAAGCCTGCATGGAGAGTCGGAGGTGCCACTCAGGCTGCCCTCAGGTCGGTGAGGTATTCTCAGTCTAGTCTACAGCCCATTACTCGAGTGCACGTCCATACGGTATGACAGGAGAAGCCTCAAGATATCGATGTTCATAGGAACAGTGCAATGAATGACCTGCAAACCACTCACTAGTAAGCAGACAGCAATCGGAGTGACGGGAGTGTCAGTATTCCTTGTCAGGCTTGCAGCTGAGAAAGAGCTCAACCCCGCCAAATATATTGAGCTCACCTTTGAGCCAGTCAGCCTTGAGTTATTGATTTTTCGTCGAGCTATCGAAAGTAGCAGCAACCCTGGCGTGCTGGGGTCGCAAGGACCGCCAGACCTGTTGAGGTCGTCGATTATACTTGTATTGTTCGGCCAAAAGATTCCATTTTCCGAGCGTGGCACAAAGAGCCGTATGTTTTGCGTATGCTATCAAGGTAATAGCATACAGTATGCTATTACGGCCCTTGCCCCCGGTGTGCGGGGACGCACGCCGGCAATCTCCGCATCTTTCCCTCCTACACCCACCTTCGCCCGCTGCCGTCGCAAATTCGTCGCCGGCGACCCAGCGGCGTATCCCCACAGTGCCCCAGCTTCTTGGCAGTCTCCCATCGTCCCCGATGGTGTTGGAGAAGGCCAATATCGGGTAAGTTTTCTGTCCGTTCTTGCAGCCCGCTCCGACTCGTCCGCCTGACGACCATGCGTTCTCAGAGTCCGGCGACGCGGAAAATACTTTTTCGCGCACTATTGGGCCCCACAGGACGCTGCATAGGCGCATGGATCCATCGTCGGTGAGTTCATTGCCGCTTTTCGCATTTTCTTGCCACCCTTTCCCCTCCTATCACATCGTCCGTCGCATCGCCGCCGCCAGCCCTGGTGCACCCTTTCGTGACGCCATTCTTCCCGGTGTGTTGCACCGCGCGGATCTGCGCGCTTTGGGCACGTCGGGATGATTCGTCGTGCGGCGTGCAACGCCAGCGCCGTCGCCACTCGCCTTCATCCTCCATTCTCCCCGCGCCCGATTTTTCCCATCAAATTTTACATTTTCCCATCAAAGAATGCAGCCCGCGTGCAAATTCCCATCAAAATTTGCGGGGCGCTGACCTTCCACAGGTCGTCGTCGTGTTGCCAAGCAGACAAGCGCCCGCTACTGGGTCTGCGCGCGCCCCTTTGTTGTCTCTCCGATCGCTACGTCACCCGACGTCTGCGTGCAAGGATTCGACATTCAGTGGATGCCACGCAGATCTACGACGCGCGGAGACGGTGATGAGCTCCTCGTTCGCCGCGCTTCTCGCTGCATCGCTCACGGTCTGCCACCAGGCCAAACGGACGGAACGCTGTCGGCATGCGGTGAGCGTCTCTGCTTTGAGGCACTTCGTTTTTCCTCGCCGTCCATCTGCATCGCGCTTCGATCGTTCCCTTGCGGGTTTCGAGCTGCATATAGACATGCACCTCGCACGCTCTATGTGAGATATTCCGGGTTAAGACGCATTCAGGACAGCTTTGCTCGTCCCAGTTCCCGTTTCAACAGTTTGCTGCAATCTCACCGTGGAACGTGGAACGCGCACGGCTGCCTGTACTAGAATTATCGAGGAATGTGTTAGTCACCACATGCAATAAAGTCGCCTAAACCATGGAAACAGAGTGTTCGATCCATCAACTGACACGCGAGCAAATCAGAAATCAAGCTCTTGGCTGTGAGAACGTCGGATGGGCGATGCTGCGCGGTGATTGTGTTTACCCGTGGATACCGAAGTCCAGTCGTCGTTGGCGTGTCCGCGCGAAAGTTGCTGGATGTTTCAATTACAGCATGCTTTTTGCATGTCTCCGACAGCAGGTAGGCTCAGTACGTGAAGGGCAAGGCGAGAAACACTGTGAATACCAAATCCTGCGTGTGTCAGCCGCTCGGCTGGAGAAAACCGGGTTGCCACGATCGTCCGACCGACCGGAGATTCTCTCACCCAAACACAGTTTGAGGAGCTCACATTTGCTCATTCCCAATGCGAGTCTGAGCTGCCAGCTCGTTTCCAACGACTCTGCGGGCAGCAGACCAAGTCCTGCATGCAGTGGCAAGAAAAAGCACAAAAACGCGAGTTATCAGGGTGCATCACATCAGAGCGACGATCAATGCCGCAGCGACCTCATCGGCCAGGTAAGCGCCCGGAGAGTGTAT
The DNA here is from genome assembly GCA_037042885.1 of Auricularia sp. M12. NCBI lineage: Eukaryota > Fungi > Basidiomycota > Agaricomycetes > Auriculariales > Auriculariaceae > Auricularia > Auricularia sp. M12. The sequence goes on from CM073207.1 coordinate 505,797, forward strand.
AAAAGGCGGGCAGGTTCAAAGCCAGTCAGTTCGTCTTTTCCCCATCCATGCCCTTGTCATCTTGCTGCCCTTCTCTCACTCAGTTGCCATCGACGTCCACTCCTCGTCACTCTCGTCCATGTCATTGCTACCTCATCCTCGCCCACCTCTCTCGTTTTGTACATAGGCCTTCGGGCGGACTGTTACTATGCCATTTTTTACCTGGGGAGAGACGACCCCTCGAGACCTAGCAGAATTATGTCGTGACGTCATACGAGCACAGCCACAGACAGCTCAATCTAGAACAAACAAGTCAAGTCAACAGTCAGTCATCATTTTCCGTATATCGTAAGTAGGTAAGAAATACAGTGCACGCATGCATCTAGCGTAAAGTGTTTCTAAATGCGATCCGGGAAGCAACTAAGATGAGTTTGAGATACAAGCAGACTAAAGTCCGGGGATGAGCGCGCTGACGACGCGGCGCCGCGTGAGCTTCCGGCTCGGCGTCTTGGGTGGCGGCGGCGGGGGCGGCAGCAGGCCCGTCGCGGCGCCGAACACCGACCCGCGCGGCGACGTCGGCGCGGGGTCGCGCTTCGGATTCGTCGTCGACACTTTGGGCGGCGGTGGCGGCGGCGGCGCGTCTTCGGACGGCAGCGCCTGCTGCTGTTTCGGCGGCAGCGGCGGCAAGTGCTGCGGTTGCGGCGGCGCGGCGCCAGGCGGCAGCCCGCGCGGCTTCGACGGCGTTTCCGGCGGCGGCGTCGCCACGCTGCTCGACAGGCTGACGCTCGACGGCGAGTGCAGGCTCGAGCTCGACGTGCTGTTCAGCGACACCGACGGCGGCGGGTGGTTCTTCGGGTTCAGCGGCGACGACGTGCGTTTCACCGGCGACGGCGACAGCGCGTGCGGGCTGCGCGGCGGAGACGCCGTCCGCGGAGGCTGGTGCGGCGGAGGAGTCGTGTGGATGCTGGGCGGCAGGCTGCTGGGCGGAGGCGGGCTCGTATAGCGCGCGGGCGGTGGGCCATTCATTAGCGGCGGAAGGTTGGGATACTGTGACGGTGGCGGACTATGATAGTGCGAGGGCGGCGGGCTGTGGAACTGGGACGGCGGTGGACTGTGGAACTGTGAGGGTGGTGGGCTCTGGAACTGCGAAGGTGGCGGATTAGCATACGCCGACGGAGCATAGGCCGACGGCGCAGGCGGACTGCTGTACCGTGACGGCGGAGACGACCAAGGCTGCGCCTGCTGCCACGCCGACGGCATCGGCGTCTTCTGCGGGTCCTCCTCCGTCGTCAGCGACTGCGACGACTCCCTAGGGTTGTGCGCCGACGGCGCAGGCGACGGCGACGGGTTGCGCTTCGACCGAGTCTTCGACAGCCTGCGCGGCGGCGGGGGCTGCGACACGACGCGTCGTTGCGGCGGCTGGTTGAGCTGCATGTTCTGCTGCTGCGCGCGCGCCGTCCCTGCCGCGGCGACGGAGAACTCGAGCGGCTGGCCAAGGTCGACGTCCAACGGGCGTACTGGATGAGCGGGAGGCAGCGTCGGCGTCATCGCCAGACGCTCGTGCGGAGACGTCATGCCATCCGCTTCTGGATCGTACGCAGGCCAGTCGACTAATCTACAACGCGACCTCAATAAGCCGGTGATCAATGGGAAGAGAACGCGACATACCGCATCCACAACCGCCCACCAGCGCACTTCTCGCGCTGGATAATCCATTCCCTGTCCCCGCCGGCGCCGTTTATCACTGCCTCCAGCGCGGTGCGCCCTTCGGGAGTACCGGCCGCTTCGAGCACCCATTCGCGATGCCACCCAGGGCCCATGGCATCTGCATAGTTGGTCAGCAAATTTCAGACGCAATCGCGCTGGGGACGCAAGTTTTCGCGTGCGAACCGCGAGCACAACCGAAACGCGAGGCGGGGCAAGCCGAACGCGGGCCTCAACAAGCATCGCGCATCCGCGCCCGCCCCGAACGAGCGTGCAAAGATTGCTGCTTGTATGCCCTAGCCTCCGACGCCGCGAAGCAAGCATCCGGATTGTCTGCGCGCCCGCAATTCACGCGAGTCGCCCAGAACTAGCACGCGGCACTGCAAATATCTCAAAAACGAAACAGAACTCACCGTGAGCATCCGCAAGTTGCGACTGCGCCAACACCGGCGCACTCTGACTCGTCGCCATCCTGCTCGCCTGCCCCTGTGCCCGCGCCCAGTCCGGCAACGGCGGGACCGGCGGTACGGACACACGGCGCAAATCCACAATAGCGAGCCACACGAACCGCCGCACCCTTACCTCGCTCGGCATCCCCATCCTCTGCTTGACGGGTACGTTCGCGTGCTGCTGCGCGAGGACCCATTGTGCCGGCGGTAAGGCCGGTATTCGCAATATCCACCGCGGGTCGCTGCTTGAGTGTGTGATGCTGGACGAAGTGCGCATGGAGGGCGCGGGGCCGCCGCCGAAGCCCGACCACGCGCTCGGTGGTCCGCCGCCACCGCTGGATCCCGGACGTCGGTGTAATGACAGAGCCGCGAAAAACGGCGCTTGGTTCCCAAGTGTTGGTGTGGACGCGGATAATGGACCGTTAACGCTGTACATGCTCGCGCGACTGGTTAAGCCTGATGGCGGCTGCGAGCCTCCTCCACTCGGCGAGAGATGCGCGAAATAGAACGGCGAGGGCAGACGCATAGCTGCGTCAGGTGCGACGGGTGGAGGTTCAGACAATGTCCACACCTGCAACCTCGTGCCGGTATGAATTACCCATGCAATCTGGGCGTCTGTTTCTGGCACGTAGCCCAGGTTACAGACGACGTCGCCCGGCTGGAGGTACGGCCAGAACCCCTCGTCGCGAAGTTGTGACTCGCATTCCGCCAGAGCATCGGCGTCCAGCCACGCACAGGGCACGAATAGACGCAGAACAAGCGCCCGCGCGCGTGAGCTGGCCAGTGCCGGGTCGTGCATAGAACGCGCAAAGTCTGACCCGCCAGGTCCCAGTGCCCGTAAACCGTACATAGACTGGCGGGCGGCGCGCACACGAGTCGACTCGACGTCGCTAAGACTCTGGCTGTGCACGTGACGGGATATGCGGCGCTCGCGGCGCATGTCCTCCCAGAAGCGCTTGTCCCTCTGAGGCGCGGGCGGCGGTGCTTTGGGCACGGCGGAGAAGATACGCGAGAGCCGATTGGAGTTGCGCTTCTGGTGCGTCGGCTCGCGATGTCGTAACGTCGGCGGGGCGGAGGACGTCGATGACGTCGGCGCAGCGGCTGGCGGCGGCGTCGTGCCCGTATTGGCCGGCGGCGCGGCGCCCTCGCCGAAATACGCGAGGGGCGCGGGGAACGCCAGCTCGCGCTCGGCGGGCGCCGGCGCGCGCGGCGCCGGCGGCGCGTCGTCTCCGTCGGCCCCGAGCGGCGGGGCGCGCGCGCGCAGGACGAGGACCATCCGCGTGTGCGCGAGCGCCAGCTGCTCGAGCTTGTGCGCGCGCACGTCGTCCTCGGGCGACGGCGGGCCCAGCGCCGCGCCCGACAGCAACGCCAGCGCCAGCGCGGGGTATCGGTGCAGCGGCTCGGCCTGTGATGCCACTAAGGTTCAGAATCACATCAGCTAGGCCGACTATCACGCGGCAGGCGGCCAGCACGCACTGAATAAGACGAGGTGCTCGAGCTCGACGGCGGGGACGAAGGGGGCGTCGACGCCGCGCGCGTAGCCGGCGACGTAGCGGCGTAGCCAGACTGACTTGGTCGCGGCGCGGTCGAACGTGCTTCGCGCGGCCCGGCACGTGCACAGGGAGGCGTAGGCGTCATTCCAGGTCATGAACTCGCACAGCGCGGAGAGCACGCCGGCGTCGCGCAGCAGCTGCGCGAAGGGGAAGTTGGCCATCGTCCGTGGCGACGCGGAGGACGCGGAGGACGCGGAAGACGACGAGGAAGTAGACTCGGACGACGGCGGCGACGAAATTATGCCGCGCCTCGGCGTTCTCGGGACGGTGTCGGGGATGGGTTTGGCGTCGAGCAGAACGTCGTCGAGGATCATTGGAGAGACATGAGCCGGGCCAAGGTTCGAATTCGAAACCAAGTTAAGCAGCCGGACTTTCAATGTAGATCTCGATTACACCATCATGATTGAATGTACTCCCTTACGTACTACAAACCGTACACTTTCATTTCAAATGCAAGTGGCGCTCCACTTCAATTCCTGAATGCCGTCTTCACCTTGTCGCTTACTGCCAACGACTGCAGACCGCTGAACGCAGCCTGCAACAAGGGACGCGCACGGCAGACGCGCCGCGAGCACCGGTTTGTCAGGCACTAGCCCCTGTTGGGCCGGCGCCCAGGAACGGACGGACGCCCATCGCCTGCCAAACGCCGACGACGACACTGGCTGTATCTCCGATGAGCGCGCGCCTCTGCTCCTCCAGCCTCACGCATAATGCATGGTCCACCGCCCACTCCCACTACTCTGCATGATTTCACACTTGTTTTCACGTCGCCTGCTCCTGATTTGAATGACTTTCTTTAATTGCTCAGCAGCCCCCCAGTTTTCACGCTAGCTGAGACGCTGCGCACGTGCCCGGGTTTCCCTTACCACGATCTAGACTGCACCCACTCAACTGGCACTTCGGACGCGCCCACGCTCAGATAGGCAGCCTGGATCCTCGATAGGCTGCCAGCGTCATCGACATTCACACATGGCAATTCGATCATCCCTCTTCCGGGGTCACTCCTCACTCACAACTTCCTTTGAGAGATGAGATGAGATGAGTACCCCACCCTCAACCATTCCAAGCAAGCCTAAACTCATCCCGAAAAGCTTCTCAGCTTCCCCGGGGTCGGGCTTCCGCAAACAATCCAATGGGAAAGCCTATCCTTTATCAACGGTGCGCATTGACTTGGACTGCCGCGGGTGCTATCACTGCAGCTGTATCGGGATTCAGGAAGACTGCCAGCCCGTGTTTGTCACTTTGCACGTGCTGGCAGTGCACCGTGGCATGGAGTTGGAGATACCGGTACTGCAGCCGCCGCGGCAGGTGTTCTGACTGAGACGGTTCCCGCTGGCAGCTGCCAGGTAGTCTCCTTTGCGGACTTTACGTTGGCAGGAGAGGTAGACCCACGAGAGGAGCCGGAAAGCTGGGCTGGTTTACTAAATAGACTTGCCGAGGGGTAGGGAAATACGGGGCTAGCCACTGCATGTGCCACATTAATGCATTGGCCGTGTGAGCATCCAGGACTAGGCTAAGCAGATGGAGGACGATGGGTTTACGCGTTCCACTGAGACTGTATACAGCACGATGCTGGCGCTCCATCTCGGGCCTGTGACAAATGGAGGCAGCAGTACGGTTCCTGTATAAAGCAGACCATCGCGCAGACTCTTCTGCACAGACTCTTGCACGATTTCAGCTTTCGTCATCTGCCATGAGCCGCCCTCACCGTACTGTCAATTGCACTATACTCGCAAATCGATGTGGAACTCGTCGCCTTCACAGCTTGGCAACAGTCATCTAGGCGCCAGCCCTGACGTCGCCGGCCAATTTCCTACCTAGCCAATGCTCTCTTGTTGGCACAAAGGCAGCCAGGCATGGGGAATATTTAAACCTCCCGGGCCTGTGGCACATTTATATCGACTTAGCCAACCTTAAGCATACTCACTAACGGTCGTCGATTCGTGGGTTAGCTACTATGTAGTACCAGTCATGCTATGAAGCGTGGCAAGAGGACTCGGACAACTACTGGAACGCGTCAAGAGTGCCGGAACGCGTCAAGAGTGCTTTGAAAACGTGTCGCGAGCACCGAGAGACGTCAATGGGTGGGGAGCTGCAGTCTCCCGTACATGCAAGGTGGCCCGGCCCATAGCAGACGCTTGTGCGAACCGTGCGATCTACAGAGACGCTATACTCCAATGAAATGATGGTACGCAGTCGCGCTCCATCTCGGACCTGTAGCCCGGATGAGCCCCTCGACCGTCGAAGGAAGCAGTATGGCAGCGACTCGGATGCACATACATACTGTACAGCGTATAAAACCGAGAGCATCCGCCGCACAAACTTGATCATATGCATCCTCATCCTCTCCACTCATCATTGCGCTCTCATCATCTGCTATACGCCAGCCTCAGATCTGAAGTGTCTCGCGGAAGCCCGCGAAACACGTACAATCCAACTGCCACTGTTGTGCGGTAACTCTGGCAGCTTGTACAGTATATGCGCCTCCGGCAAGCAGAACGCGCGGCAGTCAGAGATGAAGGCTAATACAGCTTGTGTCCCATTTGCTTGCAGCTGTGCGCCTGTAGTCTGTAGTCTGCCAGTGAGGCTGCGGACCGTTTGGACTTCTACGCTTTTATGATGTTCGAGCGCTGGTCCCTTGATCATGAGGGCGTCGAGGAGTCTAGTTATACCCCACCGCGGTGTCTTGGCAATTAGGAAGCCATTCAGGGAGATGCTTCGGCGAAGGGCGTGCCAGGATTGACTAGTTGACTGGCATAAGCCGTGCCGGGGTGGGGAGGACGGTGGCGACGGCCCAAGAGAGCTTTGGGACTCAGGAGCTTGTCGAGAGCGTCGACACGGAGAATAGGGGCTGCAAGCGACAGGCATCTACTGAGATTCCAAGGCAACGACTTACATATGTACATTCCGGTGGGAGAAGGGCATGCAATAACGATAGTGCAACAGCGAGGGGTAAGTAACTAGATCAGGCTGCGAGATCGGGAGTCGTCGTGTCAGTGGTCGCGAGGCAATGCGCAACAGCGACGACTCGGGATACCTCAGGCCTGGGGATCGGGGCGGTGCTCAAGGAGCGAGGGGACGCCGTCGTGCGAGTCGTGGGAGCGCGAGTCGGTCGAGCGGCGGCCGGTGTCGCGGCGGCGCCACCAGGAGGTGATGCGGCGCTCGAAGGACGGGCGGCCGTCGGTGCCCGTGGCGTCCTCGGCGGTGCCGCCGGCGTCTGTGGTGACGGTGGACTGCAGCGAGGCGGAGGAGGCGCGGTGGTCGGGGCCCTGCTGGGGGACGAGCGAGTACTTGAGGTGCGCGGCGATGTTGGTGCCGTCGAAGCCGAGAGAGAGTGTGATGTAGCTCGACATGGACGGCATGAAGATGCACTCGCCCGGGCGCAGGACGACGGCGTGCATCTGCTCGAGGCGCAGCACCATGCGCGTCCACGACACGGCGTCGGCGCTCGTCTCCGGCGCGAGCTCGCGCAGGTTCGCCGGGGTGCACGGCCAGTACATCCACAGTGTCTGGCCGACGAACTGGTGGACGAGCATCGGCGGCGCCGGTCTTGTGCGCGTCGCGCGGTTGCGCGCCATGCAGCCCGAGCCGTGCACGACGGCGCGGCTCGCGCGCTCGTCGTCGGGGATGGCGTAGAACGGCACGGCGGGGCTGCGGAACGAGCCGAGGCCGTGCGGCGTGAAGGAGTCGATGGTGAGCGAGACGGGCTCGCCGCTGGCGAGCGCGGCGCGCATGTCGGCTGCGGCGGGCAGGGGGCAGTTCAGCCGGTGGCGCGCGGCCGGGGCGGGGACGCACGCACACGTGCCCGGGCTCAGCGCGTCCAGCTCGCGCTGCAGCAGCGCCATCGACGCCGGCGACGGCGCGCCCGCCCACAGGCGCGCCTCCTCGACGCCGCGCGGCGTCACGTGCCGGAACTCGACGTGGCCCTCGGCTGACGGGTCCAGCAGCCGCAATATCCGCTTGCCCGTTGCGCGGCGCGGGTTGCTGCGCGGGAGCTGGTTCCACGCCGCCGTGAAGAGCTCGATGCGCCCGACATCCGATGCGCCGGTCCCCGTGCTGTACGACCGCCGCAGTTCTTGCACGCATGTGAGCGTCTATTCATTGCCGCAAGAGCGCATACACTGACCTCGTCGAGAGCCCGAGCCCGGCGCCGTCATGTCCGTCGTCGTCCAGAGCGATGAGAAAGAGAAGGAAACAGCGGAGTTGCCGATACTGCTGGCGGCACCGCTCTCTGCTTGATCCGCTATGCAGCAACGATCTCGGGTGAGTTCCCAGCGTTGCTTGCATACTCAAATTTGGGCAACATACGGACTACTACTAGCTGTATACTAATGCGGCAGTCACTACGATTCTCATTTAATGCTTTGTCCGCTTGCGCTGAGAAGTCAATCCCTTATCTGTTCCAGGACATCAGAGATAGTCTCACAACGGTCTCAGAAGCAGTTGTGTAGTTTTAGCGTTAATGAGGGTCTTTGGATTCTGAGCAGCACTCAGGGAATTCGCAGGACAAAGGCCCGCGGAATGACCATTCCCCACCATTTCGTCATCCCAGTCAAGCTCTGCGGTCCTATGATCACAGCAGGGCTATTGTCTGGAACCCTCACATGAGATATGTATTTGCGAGAAAATGAGCAACAGGGTCTGAAACTCGGAGGCCCAGGAGGCTAGCGGTTTGTCCAATGACAATGGAATTCAATATTACTACGTGACCACAACGAAGATACACCCTAGATTTAACGCATTCAATCCGTGAGTTTTGAAGAAGGGTATCACGCAGCAGATTATCTGGAACGATCAGGAATACCCGGCCCAGCGCGCCGAGGCCCGGAAGCATGTCGAACGCGCGGCGCGCTCATTATTGTGCGCGTTTCAAAGTCCGCCTGCTCATCTCTTTCTTGAACCCGGCCGACGCCACCCGCCACCCAACTATCCCAACGACCAGCTCCTCTAGCTCTCCCAGGACGCCCATATGAGCGAGCAGATTGTCAGCGCGCTGCTGCGCGAGCAGAGCTCGGGCCCGAAAGCAGGCCCCAGCTCCACCACGCTGCTGCCAGTGCTTGACTCGCCGTCGCCGGCGGCGGCAACGGCGCCGCAGCTCGTGCAGCCCTTGGACGACTTCCTCGCGCTTGCCAGCCAGCGTGCGTTCCCTTATCATTGCAAAGGCCGAGACTAGGACGTGAGCACTGACGCACTAAGCAGACACGGCCCGCCTCCCGCCCGTCCTATGCGCCCGCCCCGCCGCCACGCCCTCCCCGTCGCAAGATGCGTTCAGCCAGAACGTGCTGGAGCCAGTGCGCATAGCCGCGCACGTCCTGGCGGCGGTCGGCCTGCTCGACACCGCGCACGCCATGGTCAACCGCGCGCCCGGCCAGCTGCTGTATTGCGCGGGCAAGCCGCGCATGCTGCTGCTTGCGTGCGGCCCGCTGCCCACGATCGAGACGTCTGCATCTGGCGTCGATGCTGGAGTTTGGGCAACGGTATGTGGATGTGATCGTTTTGCTTCTCGGGTTCGTGGTGGCACAGCGCTCGCAACGCGGGTACAGCGCATTCGCGAGTCTCAGCGCCTTGCAACGCCGTCGCGGTACTCATGCGTCCCTGCATACGCCGTCCTCTGACATCTAATAGCCTGCGCTGTTGCCAATACCGTTGCAAGGGCTATCTATCACAGCTCCTACAGCAACAGTACTTGCATCAGTCTCTTCGCGATGGTTTTCGCTCGCAATATCCCATCGCGAAGAGCGTTGCGAGCTGATACCTCACCCCTCTATTGTCCGCTACTTTGGGAATGAGACCGACGCTCACCACGATCTCTCTCTTTCAGATAATCGAACACTGCCGCAAATGCAATGTGCGCCATTTCGGCGTCACCGACTACGAGCGCTGGACGTTTGGCTGTCTGTCCGAGGGTACGTGCGCCTGCATTCTGCACATGCGTTATGAAGAACAGAGTTAATCGCTCACGTTTCCTTTGATCATTAACAGGATACGGCAGCGCGTGGCTCAGCCCGCCCATCGCTACTTCAAGCACTCAGCCCACAGTCCTCGAAGCGCTGTGCTATTGGATGGCCCAATCGCGCAGGACGCCAAGTGAAGAGGCGTCGCCCTCCCCGGAACTCCCCGCAGCAGTACCTCACCCTCCAGCACCGGCACTCATCAGCGAAGACGCGCTCCCCGCCCCGATGCTGCGCCGCCCGTCGTCCAGCGCAGCGATTCGCCCGCCCGACCCGGACGAGAACGCCAAGCCGTCGACGCCGCGCCGCCGCAAGGCTGCTGTGGAGGAGGACGGCGCGGGGAATGGGATGGTGTCGCCGAGGAAACGCAAGGCCGCGACGACGAACGGCACTGGCACCGGCACCGAGGACGCCGAGCCTGCGTCGCCGTCTAAGAGGCGCAGGGCCGCGGCTGGGGAGGAGGACGCCGAGCCTGCCATTATTGCGTCGCCGACTAAGAGGCTCAGGGCTGCGGCTGGGGAAGAGGACGCCGAGTCTGCTGTCACTGCGTCGCCGTCCAAGAGGCGTAGGGCTGCCGCTGCGGAGGATGACGCGGAGATGCTGCTGCAGACGCCTTCGAAAAGACGCAGGGCCGAAGACGACGACAACGACGCGCCGCCCTCCACACCCACGCCCTCGCCGAAGAAACGGCGCGTTGTCGACGACCTGCCCGCAACGCCCTCGCGTAGGGCACCGCGCGTCTCGCCGAGGAAGGTGCCCCTGCCCGACTCGCCCTCGCCGCGCAAGCGCGTGCCCTCGCTCCCCGCGCACATGCAACTCGACGCCGAACCGTCCGCCTCCTCCTCATCTTCCTCCTCCTCCTCCTCCTCGAGGGCCCACGCATTCATCACGCCCCCGACGTCCGCGCGGCCCAGCACGCCGCCGCCCGCGCCGCCGCCGTACAGCTCGCACTCGCCCGCGAAGAACCTCGCGGCGGCGCGCGAGTCGCCGTCGCCCCGCCGGCGCCGTGGCCGCAAGGAGGTGGACGAGGATGAGGATGAGGATGTGTTTTTGGCTGTGGCGGACGGGTTGTCGCCACGGAAGCGTAAGGCAGTGGAAGACTCGCCGCGTAAGCGCAAGTCGGGCGATGTCGAGCTTGAGCTCGGGGCCTCGCCGCGCAAGCGTAAGGCTGCGGCGGACGACGTCGAGATGGAACTCGAGCTCGGGGCCTCGCCGCGCAAGCGTCGTGCTGCTGCTGCTGCTGCTGAAGACGGCCTTGCAGGGGACGACGCTGGCTCGCCCCGCAAGCGCCGTGTGGGCCTGCGGACGCGCGCGCGCTCCAAGGCCGAGTGAAGCCGCACGGTGGGACGACTTGAGCTTCAAGTGGATGAGCGGACCGATCTCGAAAGGATAAGTAAGATACGATCTCAAGATATTTTTTGCATGCGATTTTTCTACTTAGTTTACGATACGATGTGTGTCTCCATGTCTGTGTTCTTGCGTGTAATTGGCTCTGACTCGGCTGCGACGTGTTGGATGTAGACTATATAGTATATATGTAGTGTACCAGTATGATATCTGTGCAGCTTGTTTGTAATTTGCGGCTGTGGATTGGAAACAAAGATCAAATACGGGATATACGATTCCGAAGGTGCATGGGTGGTCAAGCCAGCGCTGTGCGGAGGACATGCATGATCGAGTTCCGAGGGGACAGCGATGGTGCAAGTGCAAGAAGAGGAGCCACCGACGGATCGGCCCGAGCATCTTTCTTCCCATCCTCGACGGTGTCCTCAACGAGCGGTAGAACGACGTCGACGAGCGCGCAAGCAGGGCGCACACCCGGCCCGCGTCGCCGATGCCACTGCACCAGTTCATGGGCCAGACGCTGTGGATGTACTGGCCGTGCACGCCATGATGTTGAGCAACGAAGCCTGACTTTTTACTTTTACTTTCTATTCCACCTCCGCCTACTAAGAGACTAAGTACAACGAGCTGTACACTAATTGACTCGGTGGATGAGGGTTGACTCTCAAAGCGGCGAGCGCGTTGCAGCCTGGCGTTCCCTGCGCTTACATTCGGCCCGAGGGTCTGCTGCAAAAGCAGATCGGCCCCGTCTCCCTTATCAGCGCTCGTGAAGCCTGCTTTTATTTGCGCTCGTTGCGTCCGTTGTTCAAGCGACACTTGTATTGGCCATGCACCACCACCGTCCATCAGTCGGTCTACCCCCGTCGAGGTCCTGTCGATTATATTCGACGTCCTGCAGTTGCAGCACCTTTTGACTGCATCGCATATATCGACATTCTGGCGAGCTGCTGCACTGCGCCACAAGACATATTGGCGTGACATCACACTCGCTGCTGTCTCCACTACCGCCGTAGAGTTCTTCCAGGCCAGGCTTGCAGTGGGTGGCCAAAGAACCATCCATCTTCGCGTGCTCAAAAGCGAGTCACCAATATCTCACATGCCCACCGAGGTGGTCCTGTCCGCCATTCAGCGCAACCTATTCCGCATGGCCACACTGATTTTTTGACGTCGACATTGCCTGCGAACATGAAGTCTTTGCGGCCCTTCGGAATCCCGCACCCCAACTGCACACACTCGATCTCGCCATGGTACATCGCGACGATTCAGACGACCGCTCATGGGACGGCATCCCTGCTGATCTGTTCGCCAGCCGCGCTCCAAGTCTGCGCCATGTGCGCCTCGAGAACATCTTGTTGCACGCAGACCCAGTGTTGCGGCTTAAGGGCTTATTAAGGACTCCCCAAAGCACTTAAGGCTTAAAACCCGTAATAAGGGTTAATTAAGGGTACCGTATTAAGCCTTAAAAATATACCTGCTCCCAAATCGAAGTGGGAACTTGTTGCCGCCATGACTCCCTAGGTCTCGTACTCGTCACCTCTCGTCACCGGAGCCAGCTAACGCACCATCGTCGGGCTCCTCGCCATCCCAATCAGCAGCCAGAAGCTCCACATACAGCTTCTCCTTGGACCAGCGCGTTGCACGGCAAGGTCAGGCAGCTGCTGCATCTTGATCAGCTGTATTGACCGGGACCCAGGTAGAGCAAGAGCAAGGACTCAATGATGAATGTTGAATTAAGGTTGGTCTGCGAGCTCCCAACACCAGACTACAAACCCTTTACGGCCGTAATTAAGGCTTAAATGGTGAGCACAGGATTTTGGGACCCTTAATACGGGTACCATTATTAACCCTTAACCGCCGTTAAGGCTTAACCCGTAGCCGCATCACTGCGCAGACCGCCTTCCGGTCGCATTCTCCACATTGACCGTCCTGAAGTGCGATTACAGCGAGCGAGCCTCATTCCCGACCGCCGCCGTCCTCGCGCATGCCAAATCGTTGCATACGCTCGACTTGCATGCGGAAGCACTGTGTCTGGTACAGACCGACTCGGACGAGGCAGAATTTCCGACGCACGTCCTGCGGTCCGTCCAGCTCGCTGTGATGTCCGGCGCCTGCGACCTTGTGCAGCGCCTGCCCTGCGCGTCCATCCGCGCACTCACCGTCTCGTTAGTCGACAAGCAATCGAGGCTCCTCATGCTGGACCAGCTCCGCGGGCGTCTCGAGGCACGGCTGCATCATACGGAGTGCGCGTTCTACCTGGAATATCGCTCCGTAGACACGGGCATGACGCGCAGCTTCATTGCATCGCACCGTCAGATCGCGTCCGCGTACCTGCCCCCGGTGTTCCTCAACGGCTTCACCGCGCGCATACAGGCGCTGAACTCCTCAGCCACCGCCACGGGGCTGATTCCAGTCTTCCGCGAGCTCCCATCGTGCACGCGCTTTACGTTGTCGTTGGCGGACGGCGAGGCGTTCCAACCGCCAAAACGCCCGATCTCGGTTACCGAACTGCAAGACGTCGTCATTACGACCACGACTGCGCTCCGTCTGAACGCCCACGATCTGGCGGCGTTCCTCACTGCCGCATTCGTCCCAATGTCGCGGGTAGTAAAAATCACGCTGGACGGCGTCACCTTGGACGGAGACTTCGCCGCCGCGATCCCGCGTGACCGGTTTGTTCTCTCCCCCACGGGAACTATGGCATAGCCCGGGGTTTCACTTTCGAACTCCGCAGACCAAAGACCAAGTTGCAGCCTATGCCCGATTTGACCAATCGACCAATTTGATTCCGTCGACCTTTTGACCTTTTTGGTCACGTGACCTCGGCGCGCCGGCACCGGAGGTAAATCGCTCGAGATGATCTGCGAATCCGTCGTGCTCTCTTGCTTCCCGCCGTCACCATTGGCATGCTGAGCTGCTGCTACAGCTCACAGGTATGCAGCTGTACCTTAATACCGCTCCATTCTGCGCCTGAAACTTCTGCAGAGCTCAGATATGCAGGTGCAAGACCGCAGCGGCCGAGCTGCTCGTCGTGAAACCTAGATCCCGAATCTCACAGCAGAGACGTCTAGGTGAGTATTTGGTATATTCTTATTTAATTTCTCACCTCGACTGACCCTCTGATTCATCTAGATTGCACTCATTTTGCCGATGTGTGTACAATCGTTGAGATTCTGGCCTCACCGTGTTCCGTGGAGACTAAATCGTGCAGTTTTATTCTCAATGAAGTGGTTATGCGGTCCGGACGCAACTACGACAGCCTTGGTTTCATGTACAAAGGTTTCTCTCAGTTGCACGCCGTCTCACTCGTATGCCCTATACCAGCCGATCCCCAGCCACGGCCTCTTGAATTCACGTACCTCCCAACTACTTTGACCTCCCGACGACGTTGTCGTCGGGATTTTGGCTTGTTCTCACCACCAACTCGGGATTCCACACCACTGTATGCGTCTGCAGCGCTTCCAGACTAGCTACTGCAGAGCCGCAAACGTTCAGAGTGCTGCATATGGCTTCTGAGAACCATGGAATAGCTCCTGCATTCACCGCGGCACTACACTTAGCATTGACCTCTAATACACACGGTTCAGGCGCTTTTCCTGCTGTTTTTTGGCTCTTATTCTTGGCAAGAAGATCTCAGGAGGTCCGTATATGTTGAGTGTGCCAAAAGCCGATGATTACAAGGCAGACTGCACCGTGTACATGAGATCTCTTCCGGAAACCCCAGGTTGGTTTTTGGCTCCATTTGCCTCCCTGAAACCCCAGGATATGACCAATTTGCCTCCCCCACTCGTCGATAGTATTATGATGATGGTGTGTCATTTGTCTGAATTCTGCAATTTTCATATTATTCTGACTCCGTAACTGTAATGCCCTACTCGCCGTCTAATTTTATAGCTTTATACATCCACAACAACAAAAACATAAGGAGGTTGTGAGAACACGCCTCCCGAGACATCAGCATGTGCGGGCGTCGTACGTGATACTGCGTTCGCCATGCGCATCGCGGAAGGGTGAGCCCTGTCGGCGCTCGTCCCAGCATCTGTCCAGCATCACTCCGGGCCTCATGAATTTCATAGGCGGCCCACGCCTGCGTCGGCTTCCGTTTCGCGGTCGGGATGAAGGCTGTCCTCTTCCATGCCGTCCGGTCCTTCGAGTTTGAGCTGGACGTCGCTGCAACAGACATCGAGTACAAGACGGTTCCCATCACTCGCCTCCGCGTTGTGAGCCGTGACACGGTCGGCATGCCCATGAAGATTAGGCCCGTCGGGTAGGAGGCAGTCGAATGTGTAGCATGCTATAGCACATAATTAATAATTATCAACCCACCCTCCTTAAGTACCGCGCCGAAAATCCTTTCGCAATTATAGGCCAGATAGCGTCAAAGCATTAGCCGAAGTCAAAGATACGAGCTGGACGCCTGTGCGAGATTTTGATCCGCTGGCAGGAGGAGAAAGGCGCGGGATCGGAGTTCATAAAAATTTCACGCCCTTTTCCTTATCCCACATCCACCGCTTTTCCTACGCTGGACGTGGCATTTACAAGCGCGGAGAGCGAGCAATCGGCTTTGCTTTCGCTAGCAGCTCTAGTACGCTCCGCGCGTGCGATGACGGTCTTCTAGATAGTGGCAGAAGCCACATCGCTTCATTTCTTCCCTTGGTCAATATACTCCTGATCATATTGCCTGGCAGCTGGATTTCAAAGGCCTTGGAACTTTGCCTCAAACTTGTGCCCGCATCTGGCCCGCATGCACAGTGCAATGCCAGCATTGTTCGAAGCCATCGTGCTTGCTATCAAGATGCCCATTATCCATTCCGTTGACACAGCGCGACAGCAATCTTATATTGATACAAGAGTCATAATACATCCTTGCTCGTCAAAACTCTACTTACGCCTGCGTCCGCGTCGTTTGTCCCAGTGCTCGACCGGTCGCGTGTAATTATTGAACTGGGGGGTCGCGTCAACCAAACGAGCGACTTGAAGACCAGACATACTCACAACTTGGCACGCGCCGCCTTCCCACATCCACACGTCCGAATACCGCCCCTCGATCCACTTGGCACGCTCGATCCCATCCCCATTCCCGACCTTTTCGATCCACCGTGACCGGACGACCCAGTGCCGCATCGCCTTCGCCCAGAGGTAGCAGTATCCCAGCTGTACGCGCTGAGCACGCGCGGGTTCATCCAGATGCCGTCCAGGCCGTAGAGCACACGCAAGTCGTACGCGAGCAGGCGATTGGAGAGCCTGCCGTTTACATTGCGCTGCGAGGGCGGGAGGAAGGCTTCGGCGCGGAGCGTGGCAATGCCGTTCCAACGCGACGTCCAGTCAACCAGCGCCGTGGACGTTGCGCGCCCGCCTTATGATGTTCAAAAATACGTGAGGGGTGAAAAAGTATGAAATTTAAACGAGCGAGAGAGCGGTAATACCTACCGATACAGTTACAGCGAGCCCAGTCACGAGCGCACAGCGCCCACATTACAGCAGTCTAAGATACTCTAGAAGCTTTCATCTGAAGCATCCTGGTGGGAGAGGTATATAATATCGTTCTCGTCGTCATCATGCGCGAGGTCTACGACCTCCATCTCCTCATCGTAGTCGTCCATCTGGAGTGGCTTGCAAGAGAGGGCAAAGTCCTCCATCATCATCGTCACGCCGGCCACCGCACGCTCAATCTCGGAGAACAGCGTTGTGCCGGTCGTATCACCCGTCTTAGGCGGGCAGCGGTGCAGCCGCCGGCCGAGGCGCGCAAGCATGTTGAGCGACTCCACCGGGCGGTCTTCCTGCTCGGGCTCCTGGAGCGTGAATGTGAATGTCTCACCCGCATCGAGGTCGAATCTAGGCGAGAACTCCCACGAGCCCGGCTCGGGCGCCGCTTGCTTTCCTGTCAAAACGAGTGTCTTGTTCAAGTTCTTGCGCAGCTCGAGGAGCCGGAGTGCCGGCGCGGAGCTGGGCGGCTGGGGAGGTGGCAGCGATTCGCGCGCGCCACGGCGCGGCAGGTAGTGCGCGCTTTCCGGGAGGATGGGCGGGATGTGGGCGCCTTTGGCGCCGGACGCCGAGGCGAGCCAGTAGACTAGGGTTTGCGCGATGTTGGGTCCTTGCATGTCTAGGTCTAGCGGTGCTGAAACCCAGGCTGTCGTCATATCTGCGGGATGATCAGTGAACTGAAGTAGATAAGCAGGAAGCTTGACGCTCACGGTTGGAGAAACAGCCGACGATCCATTTGTTGTAGGTCGAGACAACGAAGAATTTCGGGCGTCGCTTCTCCTGCGACGCGCAGTCGTACAGCTGCATCAAACAGCCCCGAGTCAGCGACCGCGATGCAGATGGAGCTGGGGGGCCTCAGCACGTACCGCAGCCCAGACCTGCTCAGCGGGCGTAAACGATCTCTCCTCCGGCGAGTCCCACGAGCAGTATCGATACTACGTTACGAACGGTCAGCCGCAGTGCAACTGTACATCAGGAGAAGACCTCAGCTTACCTGCCGCATGCCCACGAACTCCCCCATCTCCTTGTCCCCAAACTGCGTCGGCGGCGCGACAAGCAGCATCAGCCCTCCACCACCTCCGCACAGATACAGCGCCCAGCCGGCCTTAAGGTCTCCGCCACGCGGGCGCGTCGCAAAGACGGGTTGCTCGGGGAGGACGGCAGCCGCGCGCACGACGAATTCGCGCGTGGACGCGATGAGCTCGCCGCCCGTGAAAATCGAGTTGTGCCGCGTGACTGCCGCGTACTCAGAGGGCGTCACTTCGTCGTTTGGGATGCGCTGCTGTACATCTAACGACGCAGCCGTGTCAGCAGAAAGAAGACGAGGCCAAGATGTAGGCGGCGAGGAATCTGAGTGGTACGCACAGTCGATCGCACCACGCAGCAACGCCGGGATTGACAGTGCGTGCACATGCCTGAGCGCCCGCGCGCGGTCCTCCTCCACGCGCTCAAGAAAGGGCTTTTGGGGTTTGAGCGTGACGGCCGGCTTGATGGTAATGAGCTTGATCTTGCGCGGCGGCGGCACAGAGGCAGCGAGCCAGGTGTGCGTCGTGATCGTCGACATCGTGGACGAGGACATGGGAGAGAACTGCAAAGTAGACAGGAGAACGGGGGAGGAAGGAGACGATGTAGGTTGAAGCGGGGCCCGGCGCTCTTTATGTAGAACGTCGCGTAGCGTGGCGCGCGAGCCGGTGGTCGTTGCGTGGTACACCCCAATACGAGCAATCGGGCCGTACACGACGGCAACGCTTGAAAGTTCTGATAAAGATTTTGATCGCTACGCTTTACGGTGCGAATGAAGTGTCATATGTATGGGCACCACGCCTGGTGGGAGGACAGGGTCTCCGGCAGGAAGCTGGCACGAGTGATATATCCATCAGGACCACGGATTCATTTGGGCGCATCAGCATCAGAAGCGCATATGTTCTTCGCATGGGAGATGCAGCCAACGCGAATGCGAGTTCGCTCGCGTAGCCATCGCCGCTGGCAGCGATACCACGCAGTCTCTGTCCACCCGTCCCACCCTGAACCTGATCTAAACATCAAGCCCTCGTAAAATGTTCTTCGCGCGGTCTGTATCGTGCAATGAGCCCTAGCCGAGGACGGACAGCGAGTTTGCGGACGTCGTTCGGATGTATCGTAGCTATCGAGAGAAGACCGGCAAGGAACACCGTAAAGCCAAAACAGAGCAGCAGCGACACGGTATCACAGTCAGCCAATCGCAGGGCATAAAGGACTGCCAGGATTACACCGCGCCATGGCCAAGCTGAGCAAACAGAACACTAGCCCGCGCAGTCTCGCTCCAAATCCAACAAAATGAGAAGGACAGCATATAAATACGCCTTTTGCTTCCCCAGGCTGTTAGCGGGCTACCAGGATTGATTCGAGCACAAGCAGCGCAGGTGGTCAGCGTGAGAGCGGGAACGGTCGGACTTTGAAGCCCTCCTCTTCCTCGTCCCGCTTCCCAACCCACGCCGGCGGCAAAATGGTAGTGCACACGACGAGGCCGTGGCTCCGGCGGCTGGACCTCACATACAGCCCGCCGTCGTCGCGCGTAGCGCGGTTCTTCTGGGCGCAGCGCATGCGCTTCGAGTGCTCGTACGCGCTCAGCATGCTGGAGCCCTGGGAGAAAATCCTCGTCTGTGCGTCCTGTCTTGGTTTCCTTGCCAACGTCATTCGTCGTTGCTAACGCTCCGGCGGCCCGCAGTGTCGCTGCTGCTTGCGCTCTGGTACAGCTTGGCGAGCGGCGCGGTCAAGTACCTCCCGCACCATATCGAATTCCTGCGCCAGCGTGCTGCGTACTACCTCGAGGGTGTCGGCTCCGACGAGCTGTAAACCGCCATTGGCTGCTGCTAGCGCTATTGCTAGTTTATAGACCGGGAGACTAGGTAAGTTTTGTTATATCAGTGACTGTATGTCAGCTGAATTGTCGACGAAGGAGCTGCTGTGGGACTTCTCTTCTCCTCTTGCATTGGATCGGGGGTGTAATTTACTAACCATGGCATTTCACGTTATAATTGACGGCACGAGAATACTCCTTATATCGCGACTTCGTCAGATGCGCTGCAGGACATGAAGCAACAGTTCAACCGGGGCGCAACCTTCAGCTCACCGGTAGCCAAATTGAGGATCGTGGGACTCTGGTTGCCAGGTATTGCCTGTCAGGCGTGCATGCAAGAAAACTCCATATATTAACCAAGAGAAGAAATGAAGCGATGTAGCTTCTGCCACTATCTAGAAGACCGTCATCGCACGCGCAGAGCGCACTAGAGCTGCTAGCGAAAGCAAAGCCGATTGCTCGCTCTCCGCGCTTGTAAATGCCACGTCCAGCGTAGGAAAAGCGGTGGATGTGGGATAAGGAAAAGAGCGTGAAAATTTTGTGAACTCCGATCCCGCGCCTTTCTCCTCAGACCAGCGGATCGCATAGTCGCAGAAACTCGCACCTAGCTCGCATCCGTGACTCTCGCTGCCGCTTTGACGCAACCTGGTCTACTACTTCGAAGATTTTCGGCGTGGTGATCAAGGAGGTTTCGTGATTATTACTAACTAGGTGCTATAGAATGCCACAGATTCGACGGCTTCCTACCCAACGGGCCTGATCTTCACGGGCATGCCGACCGTGCCACGGTTCACAACGAAGGGCCGAGTGACCGGGATAGTCTTGTATTGAATGTCTGTCGGCGCCACGTCCAGCTCGAACTCGAACGAGCGAACGGCATGGAAGAGGATGGCCTTCATCTCTCCGAGCGCGAAACGGAAGCCGACGCAGGCGCGCGGGCCGCCGATGAAACTCATGAGACCCGGTGTGATGCTGGGCAGATGCTGGGCGGCCGCAGGCGGCGAGAACCAGCGCTCAGGGCTGCGGTGCACAGTCAGTAGGCCATGTCTGGTCGACCAAGACTCGGAGGACATACCGGAACTGGTCGGCGTCGGGTCCCCAGATCTTCTTGCTCAGATTCATGGCGCGGATGGGGAGTATGAACTCGTCTCCTTTCCGGACTCTGCGAGAATTTCGTCAGGTCGGCAACCACTGGAGCTCGCCTACATACCGGAACGAGGTGACGGTCTCGCCATCTATTACAACAGGGGTGCTCAGCGGAATAACATCGTCCTGGACGGCTGCTCTGCCGACCCAAGTGACGACTGGATGGGTGCGGAGAGACTCCCTGACCACTGCGTCGAGGTATTTCAGAGTGTTCAGAGTATCCAAACTCGGCGAGCTGTCCACGCTCAGGAGCTCTTCGCGCAGTTTTGTCTGGACATCCGGGTGCTGCGCTAGCTCGTAGATGGTGGATGCCAGAGAGTTGCTTTGTGCGGTCAGTCCGGAGTGCCTCTCAGTTGCAGTTGGGAAACACGCACCTGGTAGTCTCGTGTCCTGCCGTCAGGAACGTAGGAACCTGCGCCAGGACGTCCTCGTCGCTCAGCCGTTGGTGGGGCAGCAGATCGCTGGCGAGATTAGCCTGCAAAAGGAGCGAAAGCAGGTCCTTGCCCGCCACAGCCTTCTTCTCCACACGCGCTCCGTCGAGGTCTCCGAGGATGTCGCGCTTCTTGTTCTCGATGAGCTCCTTTCCGATCCGCTCCATGGTCTTCTTCGCATCTTCGAACTTCTTCTGCGCTTCATCTTTGGGCTTGGAGCACCGCGTCAACAAGGTACACTCGAGGGTTCCGAGTTAACATACTAAAATATACTGCAGAAGCCGGATGTTCTCTTTGAAGGACATGATCAAGGAGCGGTTGCCGTCGTTGGCGGTCCTAAAGATGCTTGCGAACGCGTCGGCAAGCTCGTTTGGCTCACCGAACTCGTTCAGGGCTCCGAGCTCGTAGCCAAAGCCTGTCACAGATCGGCGTCACCAAGGCAGCCATGGTAGAGTTCTGTCACGCACCTGCCACGCCAATGATGTCCAGTGCGGCCTTGCTAAACCACTCCAAGGCGTCGACATGTGCCACGCCGTTCTGCGACTGCGCGCATTTGCTCCTCCAGATATCACACATCTGCGACTACATGAGGACTCAATGGTTGCATTCAGTATCGACACTCACGACTTGTGCCTTATCCAGGAAGACGGGGGTGAGCTCCCGCATCTGAGCATGCCCGAATGCGGGGTTAATGATCCTGCGCTGCGGATGACGTGAGAAATATGCGGCGGCCGTCTCTGATCTCTTATTTTACTTGGTCTTTGTGGACTTCGCCTGCGGGGGATTTAATACATGTATCTGCTAAAACTACGCATGACGAACTCACCCTCAGCAACGAGAACCCCTGTATCCTAGTTTCAGACGCTAGCAGGAACAGTTGTCGGGCAGTGCATACCGTTGCCCAGAATCCGGCTGAGAATCCGGCGAGCCATGGCCGTCTTCTGGTAGGTATGCGACGCGAAGAGAATGTGGGTCAAGGCGCGAGGATCGGTGGTGACTACGATCCATCTCTGTGATCGCGTGAGATTCGCGTCGCCACGAGTAGGTGCGAAGGTAAGAGAGGCAACGGACCTGGAAGATACCGCGAATGGCCAGCGTGTCGCCGTACGTGTTGATCCATTGCATCTGAACGGCGTTGTTCGGCTCGCTGAGCATGACGCCGATGTGGCCGTACGCGAAGCTCGGGTTGTCGCGCGGCCCAGGCAGCTTGCGCACGGGGGATAAGATGGAAAGCACCAGAGAATAGAGCACCTGTAGGACGCGGAAAGCTAGGTAAGCCCCAGCAGCCGCGAGGGTGAACTGCCAGGGCGAGGAGCGAATGTGGCCGACCAATTCCAAGAGTGCCATTGGGGTGATACGGGCATGAAATGCGACGTTCCTGCCTTATATACTGTCGCTGTGCTGCGCTTGCATTCCCCCGGCGTGCTGACGTGATGCTTCGTGCATCAGCAGTTCCAAACAATGTTGTCTTGCCGCGGCGGAATCTACTTATCCAAATCCGTATGATTCGCGCATGAGAATTTAAGAGCCCGGTATACGGCGTCCGTAGCCGGTCGGTAAATCCTCCCATGAAACCCAATACATATACTGTGTATTCCTAGTACAATGTTGGAACAAGCACGTGGAAAGGGTGGTCGCTTCGCCTTGACATCGCTGGTTGTTCAACTCAAGTGTACTGTATAGTCCAATGCATTCGATGTAGCCTAAGGCATCACTTTCTGGGGAGAGGCCCCTCACTACTCGGTGGCCCCTTCAAGCTGGGGCCCACATATGAGGGTACCCGATATTGAGGGCCCCAAGTACAAGGTGTACCCAATACTTGGGGGGCCCCACATTCGCGCACCTCACTGTCGTGAAGCCCCATCTTGAGCCCGCCGGACGCGGAACCAGAGCCCTTGTACTTACATGCCGGAACCAAGACAACCCCCCCCGCCGCGCAAAGTCTACTGAAAAAAGTACCTATCGTAAATACATTTTCTGGTAGGATCGGAAAACTAAGTCTAAGAGCCCGATTTTCGTTCGGCAGAGAGACGGCACTCCCGGTTCCAAATTGCAAAGTAGGACTGCGTAAACAAGATTGCGTGGCGCTGAGTCATATAGCTGAGCGGGCGACGGATTCTGAGGAGACCTCGATTACCACACTCTGCGGCGCTGGAGTTCACCCGGGCGAGTTCGGGGTCGTTCCTGTAGCTGCTGATCTTGCAACACTTCGAACAACGAGTATGGCCCTTGCCGTGAAATTCGTCGATAACAAATCGGGTGTTCTTGAAGAACTTCGGCTCGCGGAGCATGCAGTAATGAGCCAATGCGCACGCGAAATCGTAGACAACGGTCTTCGGTGGAGTAGCCCATCGAGTAAAGAGCGCCGAGAACACGTCGTTGCGCCCTTCGCCGGATGGAATGCAGTGGAACCCGAGGCATACGAGGTGCGGACACCACGCGGCCATGATGCCGCCAGTCTGGCCCTCGATGCCGTACGCTTCGAAATACTTGGAGCACCCTATACCGCCCGCGCCAGTGTCCGTGATAACAGACCTGTCGACCTTCTTGTCGCCAGGTAGATGAGGATACTCTGGGCGAAGGCGAACCTGCGGACGGCCATAGAAGCAGCCTGTCTACGACGAATGAGTGTCATTCTCGTGACCGAGAGCACGAACGTACCTCCTCCCAACAATCTTCCCCCTCGACAGGTACGGCCGATTCGAAATCATGATCGCTGAGGCTGGCAGATACACGCATTGCCCGTCCGCGAACAAATTGAACAAGGCCACGAAGAGACGCGGAATACGAGCCCGATTCCCGCCACTCCTGCTGGGCGACGGCACCGAGCGCGGGCACAGCGCGACAAAGAACATCGGCGGCGATGGCCTCATTCTTCTCGAGACTCAGCAAGGCAACCCACGTCGGCGCGGGGGCAAACAGTAACACAGATTCGTACGCAAGGACCTGCGCCCCGTGTTAGACGCAGACCGTAGGAGCAAAATACGACATACGACATACCTGATTCAACAACTCGAGATACGGCTTGCGACGGTCCTCGTCTGGTTCGTAATTCGGCGTTACGAAAACCTCGAACAGCGCACCCAACGACCAGTGGACGAGGCTCAACTCCTTCGCGATAGCAGGCAGACTCGCGCGCATCGCGCGATCCGCCAAATCGCGTTTCGAGACCCGCACATCAGTTGCACGGGCAGCGCCAACACCGTCCGCATCCGCATCGGGGACAGCCCGCCCACTGTCGTCGTCGTCGGGATCGTATGCTATCCCGTCCATGGCCGAGGAGTTGGTCTTGGTCAGGCCCTGGCGCCAGCGTACCGCCCTCTGGCCGCGCTGGCGAGCGAGACCCCACACAGCTGATACAGACTCGATTGGCGGTCTAACAGTATGACGAACAGGTGCTCCGGGGAGAATGGTCGTCGGCGGCGTCATCGTCACTGTGCAATGTTTCTTGTTGAAGCCTGCAGTGACACCATCGAAGATGACCGTCGCGGGATCGGGACCACACGTTGTACAGAGGAAGCTGTCCCCTAGTTGCTGGATGCGGCGGAAAGAGAACCACGCCTTACGGAAAGAGTCGTCAGAAACGAATGCCACCGGGCTCTGCTGCTCGATGTAGGAACGCGCGATGACAGTGGCGTGCGCATGGAACGGAAACTCGTGAGCCGTGAACGACGATGTGAAGCCGTTCAGCAGTTCGTGAGTATAGATGCTGTGGTTGTTGAAGTTGAACAAGCCCAGCTCCTGCAAGTCGGGACCAGCAAAGACACGAGTGCGCGGACAAGACGAACAGTCCTGAACCTCTATGCGAGTCTTCCAGGCACGTTGAGATCCATATACCGTGCACGGCATGGTGCGCACAGACGCACTCCTCGGACCAACAGATCCACAGCAACATCGCGCCTCGCCCGTGATGACGAGGATATCCGGTATAGGAGACACCAGAGCAAAGGTCGGCGCGGTGTCGCTCGGTAGTCGACACCAAGCAGGGGGACCGACAGGCAAGCCCGAGACGCTGCGTTCCTCGAGCTTCTCTTCGCCACTGCGCGCATTGACTGCGCTCGTCGTCAACACTTTGATGCCCAGACAAAGATAAGACGTACTTTTCTGACGCTCAGCCTGGATCGACTGCTCGACAACCTGCTCCTCCGTGAGCTGTGCTTCGCCCACTCCAGCCGGTGTTCCTGGGATTTCATCTGCGGCGTGGGCCTGCTCTCCAGCTCGAACCCAACGGCGAATCCTGCCAATATGTTGGCAATTGGTGGACCGGTCGCGGCTACACGCCCAAGCACCTGAATCGCAAGATGGACCGACGAGCGTAACGATCGCCGGAGGTCCGTCCTTTGATATCATAGCGAAGGTTCTTTGAGGTTGACCGCTGTCCGACTCGGCACAGGTCTCGAGCGGCACGAAGTCACAATCATCTGCGTCGAAACTATTTAGCATGAACACCTCTCGATCAACTCCAGGACGCTCACGTTGTTCGCACAGCACCGCGAATGGTGGAGGCTCCGAGTCCGTTACGACACGGGTATGCACGCACGCACTTCCGGCTTTGAAGTCAGGGCAGGTGCAGTAGTGCTTGACGGTACCGTCCAGCTCTCGTTCGGCTTGTACGACGACCCAGCCATGTATGCCGGGATGGACGTGACATTTATTGAAGTCGTAAATTTGAGCCACCCAGAATTTCCGGTCCAGCTGCACGAAGACCACAGCTTGCTCGTCTACCAAGTCACGATACATGGGATAGAGATCGTTGACGGGCACACGCGACGCGGACGGGACCACTCTGCGCACAGTGGGACGTGGTGATCCCTGAGGAGCAGCGTCGTGTAGCATTCCCATAGCACGACCTTTAACGGGAGACGTTGGCACCTCCTGCGCATGGTCCACTCCAGCTGCCGCCGTCAGCGGCACCTGAGATGGCCTGCTCGACCCTGCTGCAGGTGCCCGAGCCTTCTTACTGGCACTCTGTGCCAGCAAAATTTCATTCTCTTCGTCTTCTTCTATCACACGTCTTTTTTTTCCACGACCTCTGGGCGGCGGGGTGTCACGGAACATGGGGCCCAGCACTACACGGTCACAATCGTGAAAGCGTGTTGGCCAAGCTCCAGTGCCCGACGGTCACAATCGTGAAAGCGTCGGGCAGCGAGTGGAGGACGCGGGACAGAAGCGCGGCTAGAAAAAAAAAAATAGTCAATGAGCAAGTCCGGGCGCGACGACGCGCCCGGACGTCAACGAGTGGACTCACCTGGAGGCCACGGCGGTCTAGACGACCAGCCAGTCAGCGCGCACGAACAGAAATAAAAGGAAAAGAAAAAGAAAACGCACTTGGTGGTCGTCGTCGTCGACGACGATGACGTGCGGCCCTGCGCTGGCGGAAGCGCGCGGTGTGGGAAGAAGGAAAGAGTGTGGCGGGACTTGGAACACCGCTCGCGCTCAAGTCCGTTTCAAAGTCCGCAGCAGGCAATAGCCGGCGGCGGGGTTCCAAATGCCCCCCACCTCTCTCTCTCCGCCGCCCGCCTTCACGACTGTGACCGGGCAGCAGCGAGTACCGCGCCGCGCATTTGCACGATTGTGCCTGCGTGGTAGGTGCTCGTGAGGGGGAGGGGTCACACCTAATGATTTTGTAAAGCGCGGCTCCGGCCCAGCGCCCATCTCTAGATACGTCGTCGCCCACAGTGTGCTCAGTGTTCGTGTGTTTTTTTTGCCCGGTGCATATCTTGGTCAGTGTGTTTCTTGTCGTCAAATCCTGCCTGCCAGTGTTCTTCCCTCCTCTCCTCGCCGTCCACGCCAACTCTCTGTCGCCTTCCTCTCTCGCTCGTCGTCCTGCTCGTCGCACCCTCTCATCCGCCGCTCTCCACCGCTCTTCTTCGCTTTGCTAACTATTTGTATCCTGTGTTTTGTTGTCTGCGCTTGAACGTTGGTTTTTTTCTCTGGGTCTTGAACTTCGTCTGGTGTGATAAAAACAATTACCCAAAGGTGAGGTCGCGTGAGAAAAATGAGAAAATCTTTTTTTAAGTTGTATCTGTTTCAGTGTCTATTTCCTGCTGGGCGTTACAGGCCGTGCTCGCCGCCTCAAGTAAGGGGCGTCGAGGACGGTCGTGACGAATGCACGTCGCCGTGAACCCGAAAGGTGTGTACTTCGTCTTCTGCGTTGAAGTGAATTAAGGAGTCGAGCACAGCAGTAGTCTAAATTATTGGCCGCGCTCGTCGCCCAGAACCATGGCGCCGTGGACGGCCGTGACAAAGACGAGGCCCGAACTACAATGAAGACCAGTACTGCTCTACTTCCCAGGCCGGTACTTCGCCTCCATCATGTGGAGCCGCGCGCGAAGCATCACATTCGCCTCGTTCAACTTCTCGTTCCTCTCCTTGACGTCGGCGTTCTCCTTGCGCAGCGCGTGCACCTCCTCCTCGTAGGCCTTGTTTTTCTTCTCCACCTCCTTCGTGTATTGCTCACGGAATGGCCTCAGTTTCTCCATGATGGTCGTCCTCACCTCTCCAATCAGCTCCGGCACGTCACTCTCAACCTGCTCGGAGTGCCACGTGCGCATAATACCAGAGCCTGTGCGTGGAAGGAAAACGCAAATTGCCCAGCCGTTGGCACGAGAGGCGAGCGTATCGGCCTTCTGCGCCACGGCCTGGAACATACGAGGGATGCGCTTCGCCTTCTCTGCTTGTGTCGGGTATTCGGCCTTGCGAAGGATGTTGCGCTCGAGATCTGGCCCATGTGAGTGAGGGAAGTACAAAAGTCAGGATTAATACTCACCGAGGGGCAGAATGCCGCGCGAAGTTGCCTTCCACCCGTTCTTCAGGCGATACGTTGGACGCTTGGGCTTGCTCACGGGCTTCTTGGACTTGTCGGTGTCGGCTTTGATCGTCGCAGTGTCGGGCTCCGTTGGTGTGCCGTTCGTCGCGTCGTGGGGAATGTCGACATCCATGTCTTGCGTGTCGCATCCGTGAGGTGCCTCGGTGGCCGTGGCGGGCGCGTTGTCCTGCTCGTCGGCGACCTTCAGGCCCTCCTCGTCCTCGTCGTCACTGTCGTGGGCAATGTCGGCGGGCAGAAAGTCTTGAAGAGTCTTGCCGTCGGGGAGCTCAAGGCCGGCGGCTTCGAGTGCGGCCATGATTTGCTCGGCATCGACCTCACCGTCGTTCTCGTCGATGGCGAGTCCGACTTCGCGATCGATGCGCTGTGACTGGATGTCGGTATGGGCAGCGAGCACCGTCTCCTCAATCGCAGCCGCCTTGGCAGCGAGGGCCGATGGCCCGTTCTTTCCGTTCTGCGACTTGTCAGCTCGCGTTTCATACGTCTTCAACGTTCGGGAACGTACTGCACATGCCGTGGCTGCGTGTCCCTTCATGGGCGCGCCGCAACTCTTGCACTTGGGTGATTTGCGGACAGACGGCGGCTTTGTGGGAGCGGTCGTGTCGGTCGTGCCAGTCGAGGTGCGCGTGCTGCGCGTGCCGTGCGCTTTGTGCGACGGCTGCGGCGGAGCATTCTCCTCTGAGACCCAGGTGAGCAGGCACGGCGTTCACAGACGAACGAGACGACGACTGACTGTTCTTCTTGCTGCGGGCCATGCGGTTGCAGTCGAAGCCGAGGGAATTGGGAAGACTGTTGAGGGCGTTCCAGTGAGTATTCTGGGGCCCCTTATAATGCACTGGGCCATGTAGACGCCCGTCGGCGTAGTGTCTGGCCCCGTTCGGGAAGAAGTCGGCATGAGTCTTCTGCGAGTGATTGGCGTCGAGGCTTCTCGAGTGATAGGCGTTAGAGATTCTGCTTGAAGACTTGGCGCTTCGAGAGCCTGGCCGTCATGCTCCTGTTCCAATGTGCAATGGGAACTTCAGCTGATCCACGCACCGGCGCAGGGTCTGCAGTTCTGTGTTTGCATAAACTGGCCACCTGGAGGACATTGAGTTAATGCCCATGTAAGCTAAGTCTGTTCCCAAGTGGTGATGGGCACTTACGTTGTGTTGTACAGCCCTCGTCTGACAGCCGTGTGAATTCTTCGCATGATGCGGGTGGGAAGCGCACAGACTGGAGGACTGCTCACCCAGGCGTTTGAGCTGGACTGTGCCCTCGCTATTCGTAGTCTGTTGTCGCGCCGATGCATTGTCCTCGTTGTGTCAGACTTGGTATGCATGTTCCGTATCGAGGTGTGGCAATTGTCGACTGACACCTTCGCAGTCATTCGATCATGGCTGTGTTCTTCGCTCGCGTGCTGAACCACTTTCACACATGCACATGGTCAGCATGTCTGACGATGCGCAATCCCGGATTATACGGATATCCTATTGTCTCGTAGGCAGGAACGCGTCTCGTCTGTCGAATCCTCTCAGCCCAGTCTCGTCAAGCCTCCAATGTTCGCAAACCGCCGCACCGTGTCGTCTCCGCTGGCTCGCAAGGCCATGTCCTCGTCGCGTCAAACAGCACAGAAGCCCAAGACACGCTCTGTTTCAGCTCGCGGCAAGAACGCCGTTCCCAGTCCCTCGGAGCAGCTCGACATGGCCGACATCGCGCATCAGCACTCCCTCCGTGACTGCATGACTGCGTATATCGAGCTCAGGCGTTCGACTCACCCCGAGGAGTTCGCGAAGGATCCTACTCATCAGCCGACATACATCTGTGGCCCTTGGGAGCCCAAGCTCGTCTTGCGCAACGTTCGGCCGCCAATTTGGGAGCAACTCATGTGCCCGCAGTGCGGCAGCACTTCGCCCTCACTATACACGTTCACTGGGCGTCAAGATCCGGGCTGCACTTGGGTGAAGGTGCGTATCGCTGTTGCGCCGTCGTCTCGTCCGAGATTGAGCATGTTGCAGTGCTCGCAGTGCAACCAGGTCGAGAATACTCCAGGCACCGCGAAGTCCTCGGGCGACATTACGAAGACCCCGCGAAGCGTCGACTCTCATGGGCCATTTGCCGTATACGATAGCAACAAGTGTGAGTTGCGTGTATGGGTGACTAGGCTGGCCTCAGAGCGCGAGGCCGAAGTAGGTGCGCGCGCTTCCTTTCCATTGGTGCATAGTACTCATTATTTGACAGAGGCTGTCAAAGCCCGCGGGTCACGCACACCGTCAGGATCCAATCCAGCGACGATCCGCAGAGCAAGCGCTGCGCGCGCGCCGCGCACTCCATTGCGTCGTCCCCGCAAGCCTTCCTCGGCGGCTACCAGCGGCTTCTTCTCTGACGACGCGGACGATGACGGCGAAAGCGCGGACAAGGACGGCAACGACTCCGAGTTCACCGACACCGAGTCAGACGCATTCCGCCAGTTGATGGCGCGCTCTCGTGGCCCACTCGCGGACCCTCCTCGCAACAACAAGCAGCGCCGCAGCAATGCAGCGGGAAAACGCGCGGTCGCGGCCTCGTCGAAGACTCCATCGCCGCCGCCACAGTCTGACACGCAGGCCCAGCAGCGCGTCGTTGCCAACGTTCCACTATCTCGCACCTTCGCGTTCAAAACTCGCGAGGTACAGGTCTCAGTTGAACTCATGGTGAGTTGCCGTTAAGCATCTCTGCATCGGCTCGAGTTCAAACGTCGCAGAATCGCTCGTATCGCACGGTCAAGGTTGCTATCACCGACAACAAGTTGACGTGGGCCGTTCTCAAGTGCTCTCTCTCCAGTCTCTTCGTCGACGATTCCGTTGGTCTTGAAGTCTTTGACACCGTCGGCAACCAGTGGCGCCGGTTTGGCCTTGGCACCCAGCTTGGTGTGCACGTCTCGTCGAATACCATCGTTGCACGCGTCGTGCATGGTCGGGCTCTCTCACTGGAAGTCATCGAGATCCCCTCAACAACGGAGGATGAGAAACCTTCCAAGGTCGGGGATAAACGCTATTACCCCAAGCCGCTGACTTTCATCACCAAGTCCAATAAGCGGGCAAAGCACCTTTAATTCCTTTTCCTATTCCCGAGTTTTTGTTTCTTGATAGAGTTCGCGTCCTCGAGTTATTCGCATAGTCTGAATTGGATTCTCGTATTCGCCCGTTTTGGCTTTGTCACATCAACCGGCTGCACTCAGGACAATCCCGGATAGTCTAATCGCGAGATCCGACGATCCAAGATATCGGATCGCCGGATCCTGCGATCTATCCTGCCGGATTATCGTTTGCGCAGCGTCGTCCGCAGCCGTCACCACTGGCCAATTTCATTGCTTATGCGTTGCACCGGACTCCACTTCACTCCTGCGTCACTTTCGCGGTGCTCTTGCTTCAGAGTCTCAAGGCGCTCTATCCCGTTGCATGAGATCTTTACGGGCTCTTCATATCTGGCTATTTGATTACGTCGAAGAACAGCCTGCACTATGTCCGAACTGTACAATTTCATCATGAAACGGTCTACATTGTGAGTATTCTTTGTGAGGTTTACGCTCAGAGCTAACCTGCACCCCGGTCGAAAGGTCTATTGCACTATGTCTGAACTGTACAATTCCATCCTGAAACGTCAAATTTGTGAGTATGCACCTGATAGTTCTGCGCTCAAAGTACTCACGTCTTTGAATTCGACGACCTGATTATCCGTCTCAGGAGCAGCACCTCGCGCACCGCAATGCTCACTGACGACTCGCGCTATTCGATTCTGCAATCGCGCCAAGTTCCTGGTCGCACGCCGAGTAGCCGGTTCGTAACTGTGCAGGTGTCGGAGCACCGGCGTCAGATCGATCAACCGGCCAATCCCGCGTCCGTCTTGCATCTTGTCTTCCGACCGCGACCACCTAGTTCTCTCCCCCATTCCCATCCACCAGCTTCGTGGCGGAGGGACTCTGCGATTGCAGCTCCCTCTGGACGTCGTTGGATCTTGGTGGCGCCGCTATTGTACGATTGTACCTAGTGGTGGACCAGCTCTCCTGATCGCCCGCTTATACTCCCCTGATCGCCCGCCTATCGTCGACGGATCACGATGTCGGCCAAGGCGTGCGTGTCGTCAGGCTGATCGTGCAAGATCGCTGTGCTGATCATGCATTACCAGTGCCACGTCCCGCGCCAACGCGACCCGCAAGCAGACTCGCGGCGCTCGCGCGCGTCTGCCATTGCAGCGCGAGCATCAAAGCCAGTGCGTAGTCGTCGATGCCATACCATGATGCTTACAGTAGACAGTACTACATCGGACACTGTGGACGAAGCACCCCGCGGCCGGCCTCTAGTCGATTGGCACGAATTCCCCGACGCTTGGAAGAAAGTCTACGAAGACGCTCGTCTTGGACCGTGAGTCCGCGCTCTGTTGTTGGGTCCAGCGCGTGTCTGATTCTCTCCAGTGCAGAATACTGGGCCCATTCCCCCCCCCTTCTCCTCCCCCGACGGTTCAAGAACCGTAAGTCACTGGCTCCCAGCCAAGATATGAACTCACTGATGAGTCTAGATTCAACGCCTCTCAGCTTCTCTTCCGATCGGAGGACCCGGATGCCTCGCCGGCGTACGAACAGGTTGAGCTCTGGGTCGACTTCTTCATCGAGTGTCTGCACCTCGAACGGGACATGGCGGCAGAGCGGAAGCACATGCGCGCACCACATTCTGTGCGCGGTCGATTCTACCTTGGTTATCATCCCTCTCCTCCACGACCGAAGTTGCCTGTGAACAATGAGTTCCGCGAATGGATCCTGCCAGTCCTCCGCGAACAATCGCCCAACCCGCTCACGAGGATCGTGCCTGATCAGACGGACGACGAGGAGGCATGGTTCGCATCCATGAAACTCTGGCACAAGCAGGCCGTCCAGTGGCTCACGCTGCGCAAGAACGAGGACCTCTACGTTCGATTGTTCGATAAGCACAACCGCGACGAGTTCTTGCAGAACTTCCCACGCTCGCACAACATACTGGATGTCGTTATGCCTCAGCGTCTCAGCAGAGAGCTCTATGCCGCTGACCCCACGGCCCCGAAACTCATGCGCCACCATCGCTGGTGGAAGTACGCGGACCTGGATCCACCGCCAGGCTATGCGGCTGCGATACGTGTCGTGACGAATGTCAATTACATCCCCCCTTTGCCGCCAGTCACTAAACCCGTCATGCGCATTGACGGCCGCTACGGCGTGCAAGAAGAATCACGCTTCCCGACGTGGCACGCTATTGGGAAGTGGCACATGGCGTTCATCTCGACTGAATTGCATGGTCATGTAGAAGAACTCGAGCACAGCTCCATCCACAAGCCGATGCAGTTCTATATTCCCGACTTTGAGCGCGATTTCTGCTCATATGACTTCGACATCTCCTTCGCGCCGAAACCTGCCCTTAAAGCTGCAATGCAGAAAACCTGGGAGGAAGTCTTCAAGTCCATCGAGGACCTGGGACTCGGGCCGTCTCATCTGGTGCATCGGCCTTTCGAAGCAGAACAGCGCGGACGTGCTGCAATGCGGTTCTTTTTCAACCAGCAACTGTCCAAGCGGGACTTGCGCGAGACTCTGGCTTCGTGGCAGCGGGCCGTAGCGGAGATCAAGGGCTGGATCGACTACATGAAGTTCAACAATTGGCTTACCAAGTGGTCGCAGAGGTCCAGCAGCCGAATTTTCCCGTTGCCATGCGATCTGCGTATGAAACAAAATCGCCAGCCCGCCCGCGGTGTCTTCACAGACGACGAAGCTGTCGCTGCTCATTACGCCCAGTTCGGTGTTCCTGTATGGTTGGTGCGCCCGCGCGACGACTTGGGCAACGTCTGGCTTGCGGGAGGCGACGAGGACCGTATCGACATCACGCCGTTTGTCTGCGAAACTCGTGCATACAACGAGGAGCCAGGACATCGCCCGGCTTACCTATCTTCGACGTATGAGACGCGCTCGTTCCCCACCAACAATTTCGACTTCAACGAACAGGACAACGACTTCGGCGCACAGGACATTCCTTACCATGCGTCAGGTGCGAGTCTGGCTCGGTTTATCGTGTGTATGCTGATTTTTTGTAGGCGCAAGCGAATCGGCTGTCCGTCTGCCGGATAATCCTCGGAAACGCGCAGGTGCGATCTTCAAATTCGGACCTGTCGCCGTGACTTACCCATAGTAGTTGATCATGGACACAAGGACCAGCCGGCGGCAAAGAAGTCCAAGCAGGCCAGCAGCAGGGCTGAGGCGCTCAAACTGCCGAGGTTCCCAATGCAGCGGCTGTTGAAGACTTATCCCTCATGGTGGCCGAAGCATTGGAAGGTCGCCTTGGACGTCGTCTCGTCGATCAAACTCGATCCGACTCGCGTCCGGGAACTGAGGACGGCCGCACAATATCCAGTGCCAGGCGTCGAGCATCTAACCGGGTACTTTGCTTCGCCCGTCGCTGCCCATTTCGCTGGGGAGGGGTCCAAAGTCCCGATGAATCTCACAACCATTTTCGCTTCGTATGTCATGCTGCGCCCACGTTTGCTCTATGCTTTGAGCAGCTGTGCTCCCGGCGACTTTCAGACTTTCTCCGCGGTTCACTGGAAGAGAATTCTTACCAACCACCTCGACGAGAAAGACCAGGTTCTCTTCGCCCGGCAACTCGGCCTATCTGCTGTGTCGCTTCCAGAGGTCATGGAAGTCGACAATTCCACGCTCGATGTCCTTCATGACAGCGTTCCCGCAAGCCTTGCACCGCGAGTAACGGGCGATGCAGCGAACTCGTCAGCCCAGTCCGCTGTGTCTACTTCAACGACTCCCAGCTCGCTTGCGTCGCGACTTCCTCCTACTGCGCCGCCTTCTACCGCGCCGACTTCGCGTAACGCGTCGCCATTCGAGGACGTCATGTCGGACGATGACATTGACATGACTCCCGTTCACGGCAACGCTCAGGACGAGAGCCTCAAGCATCGCTGTTTCGTGCCAGAGACTGAGCCACTTGAACCGCCTCTCGCACGTGAAGAGCAGCGTTACCTCTATGAGCCCTCCGCGTGGCGTAATACGGCTCGCAACAAGCTGCGCGCCCTCAGCAAGTTCACCTGGTTCGTCGAGACCGATACCGAACCCAACGAACCACTGCATTTTGTTGTTGCGGGCGAGAAGAAGCGCAAGGAGTACTTTGAGGATAACGAGGATGCAGATGTGTGGTGGGATTATGACCGCGCTGGTGTATCGTCTTCCAGGAATCTCCAGCGGTGTCCGAAGGCAGCCTGCATGGTCAACGACTGACGCAGCCCTTGCGTTTGTTTGAGTGGGGTGGGCAACGAAGCGTGCAGAAGTATATCCATGGTACGCAGGATGGGAATACCATCCAGCTGCGGCTCTGGCACCGTCAGTCGTTCAACCACAGGTGAGTTATATCGATTGTCTGTTGGGTGTCAGCTCGCTAATTCTTCTCAGAGTGCAGGTTCCTATGGAGCCGCTCGGCCCTGTGGGGTGTTTGTCAAAACTGAGGTGGGATCTTGACGAGGAGGATTATAACTTCTTCTTCCCCACCGCGCCGCGTCGGCTTCCAGTTCCTCGAGCAGATCAGCTCGTGCCGCCGCCGCCGCCGCCGCCGCCGCCGCCACCGCCGCCCTCCCAATCAAATCCTACGCAGGCGCAGGTGCCGGTCATGAACACCATCGTCACTGCGTCTTCCTCGACAGCGCAAGCGTCATCCGGGTCATCGAGTGTGTCATCTGCGCCTTTGGGTTCCGTACCGCGCTCGTCGTCATCTCTTGTGTCGACGGTGCGCGACGCGCTCAAGCCGCAGCGCATCATGATGTTCAACGACAAGGAGCTCACGCCATACGATCCGCCGGACGATGTGGAAGCCAGTCGTGCATATTGCTGGCCGTCCGACAAGGAGCGTGCCCTCATTGCCTGGGACGTAACGGAGCTGTCGTTCCGGCTGGAGCTCGCCCTGCTTGACGACAAGCTGCGTTTACTTTATCGCGACGACGTCAAGCTCAACGCACAGTCGAACATGGAGCGCCAGGAGATGATCTTCAAGATCTGGGGCTCAAATAGTTTTGTGCCAACGACGGCGAGCCCGCTGACCGCGCCGGAGTGGACTCTCCGCATCGACTCGTTGCTTGCATTCCATGCTTTGGTTTCCACCTGGCCCCGCGTCTCAATCACGTCGCCGCCCGCTGTTTTCCCCGGTGAAGCCGAGTTCCTCGCGTTTGAGAAGGAAGTCTGGCGGGCTTACGCGCAGACTCATGTGGACTACCTGTTTCGTCAGGCCATGGTGCCACTAGAGCATCCTGAACACTCCGAAGATGTCGAAATGTCTTGATCTCGCTTGCACCTGTAATACTTTGATATGTTCTCGACCTGATTGTTTGAAGGTAGTTTGAACTCTTCCCCGCTCAGTCAATGGTACGTCTTTACACTTAAGTCTTGCCAGTAAGTCTTGAAAGGTGTGCAAACTCTTAACTTAAGTTCAAGTCATCCCATGGATGAGCTATGCCAAGTGGCAAAGCAAACGACTTAGCTCGGTGTGCTCAGTGGTACTCATGACTTGGCGGGTTCCGACGCTGTTCCGCAGTTTGCTTCCGGGATTCTTGCACTGAGGCTTCTTGCACCACCTCCGGGCTTCTCGCACTAGCTCCGGGCTTCTTGCACAGCTGTCCGCTGTTGCCCGCTCAGCACCAATAGTGGTATCACATGGGCACCAGTAGAACTGGGCACCCTCAAGCATGGGGTACCTCTTTACAGGGGCCCCTCTTACTTGGGGGGGTTGCCCCAGAAAGTGCATCCTTAGGATATCCGATGCATTCCGTCTGGTCGCCTGGGGAAGTCAGATTGTCAATGCCGGCCCCCGTGGTTTGATCTGAGGTGCGACGCAAATGCGCAGATCGTGATCACACTGTCAATCGTCGCGACTTCCCAGTCGGTGGAGAATAAGCCCAGGTCCGAAGGCACGGCGCATGATTGTGACCAGAATACCGAGCGCTCTATAGACAGCTATAGAGTCTGGGATACCCCCAGACACTGCGTATTGGACGGAATCAAATATTATATAGATCAGGCTGAAACAAGGACATTCAAATAAGCAGATCGTCTGTCACAGAAGGAATACAGAGGAGGGAGAGAGCCTATCGGCTAGTCCCGCATCTTGCCTTTCGCCATTTCGCGCACCAACAGCATGTCCGTGCAAAAGCAGCAACTTTGTCTCTCCTGCTCATCGTCTCCCGCACCAAGGGGCGGCGAGCCCCCATTCAGGACAAGCTGTTGCCTTCGACCTATATGTGCTTCCTGCTTGCTCCGTACGCCGCGACTTCGCGAGTACTCGCCCTGCTTAGCGTGCCTGGCTGGGACTGGCGCTGCATCTCGAAGTTCTACGGCAATGCGTGTGACTCCTGCGACGGAGCAGCGTAAGCGCGAGGAGAACATGTTCGTTCTTGGAGACGACGAGGACGATGACCAAGACGACATCCCGCCTGCACCAGTGGATGCCGATCGCGATGCTCCGCCCGAGTATAGTGTCAATCCACCTTCGGATGCTGTTCCTTCATCTGAGAACACTGCGCGCGTTGCCGAGCCGTCAGGGCCTCCGATTTATCATATACAACGAGGCGATACGCTACAAGGGCTCGCATTTCGCTTCGGTGTCGACGTATGTCCATCTTGAGCCAACCTGCCAGTCCCCACTCAAATTTTTACAGGGACGCGAACTCTGTACCCTGAATAAACTGCCTTATAGCGCACTATCTACGACGCCGCACCTTCTGCATACACGAAGAACGCTCACCCTTCCGCTGAACGCGAAGAACCTCAATTCGCTACCAGCTCCGCCCACCGCCGAGGAGGCGGAACGGCAGCGGAAGGAAAGGGCTGAGAAGCGCTTTCAGTTCGTGACCAAGGAGGTCGACTGGCGTGTTGCACGCACTTATGTTGCGCTCGCAGAGGATGACGATGAAGCCTGGTTCACCGGGAAGGAAAATTGGGGTGAAAAGAAGGTAGAGTCAGGCTCGCGAGAAGGTGTCCCGCTGGAGGCGCGCGCTGTTGATCGGTATCTCGACGACGAGCAGTGGGAGCGTGCGAATGGTGCTCCGCTCATCCCGCGTTTTCCATTAAAGGCCTGATTTACTAATCGATCTGTTCCATGATTCTGTGCTGTATTTTTACAATGCTTTCCATATTATCTGTTCTCTTTTTCCTAGCCATTGAGAGTTTTTGTCAAGTGTCGACACCGGCATGTGATACCCATTTTTGGCCCCGGCAAGCGCGTGGCAAGCTCCGAAGCTTGGGCGCGTCACCGACGCCGGTGCGGGGTTATCAACACCCCTTGCTCCTACCCATAGCACTCCTACCCGCGCGTGCTGACATGGGAAGACCCACGGACTCCGCAGCTTCCAACGAACGCCTGACTGTGCGCGACGAGCGCACAGGCAAGACTTACAGTATTCCGTGAGCGTTCAGCTTGCACGCTGGCAAGCCCTGCTCAGTCCATACCGCTCCAGCATCGTCAATAATACTATTCAAGCGACAGCTTTCAAGTCTATTAAGGCTCCTCGGAAACCAGGCGAGCGCGAAGAGAACGAGACTGAGCGTGGTTTGCGGGTCGCCGACCGCGGCTTCATGAACACCGCTGTCATCGAGAGCACCATTACCTACATCGACGGCGACAATGGAATCCTGCGATACCGGTGCGTTTTGCAGATATCAGAATATCTCACTTGTCTTATAATCGATTTCGACCACAGAGGATATCCTATCGAGCAGCTGGCTGAGCGTAGCTCATTCCTCGAAGTCGCATACCTGCTCATCTACGGCTCACTTCCCACGCACAATGAATTTCAGCAATTTGAGCACGAGATCCTGACGCACTCCATCGCTCACGTCGACGCGGAAGGTTTCTTCCGCTCTTTCCGGTGCGCAATTCGAGCGACGTCCGATGCATATTTAACCGCGTATTTCTCAGCTATGATGCGCATCCCATGGCCATTCTTACGAGCGCATTTGCCTCGCTTGGATCGTACTATGCGGAGGTCATACTGGCCACTATCACTTTAGCCACAGCAACCCAATTAACACTCTTCACAGGCGAATCCCTCTTTGCAAGGGCAGACGCTCTTTACGAAGTCCGATCCCGCTTCGCTTGCCAACATGGACAAGCAGATATACCGCCTTGTCGGCAAAGCGCCCACCCTCGCCGCAATGGCGTACCGCGTCCGCCAAGGTCGCGACTTTGTCCTCCCGCCCACCGGTATGACTTACACTGAGTCGTACGCGATATGCCATGTGCAATGGGCTCCGAACTGACCTCAAGTGGTGCAGCTTCCTGTACCAGATGGATCATCTCGGCGAGCCGGACTACAAGCCGAACCCCGTCCTCGCGAAGGCGCTCGACGTGCTCTTCATTCTCCACGCCGACCACGAGCTCAACGCGAGCGCGACGACGGTGTTGCAGACCGGGTCGAGTCTAGTTGACCCGTACAGCGCAATCAGCACCGGCTGCGCGAGTTTATAGTGTGTTTCCATTCTATTTCTCTCTGCCCTTGAGGTTGACGTTGGCGGGATAGTGGACCGCTGCACGGCGGTGCGAACGAGGCCGTCATCCGCATGCTCATCTCGATCGGGAAACCCGAGAACGTCCCGGAGTTCCTCGAAGCTGTCAAGCGGCGGGAGAAGGTGCTGAGCGGGTTCGGGCACCGGGTTTACAAGACCGTACGCCTTGCAAAATCGTCATGGCGTCCAGATCGCACTGACTCCTAAACTCCACAGTCGGACCCACGTTCGTTCATCGTACGCAAGACTGCGGACGAAGTCTTCAAAGTGTGCGTTGCGCATTTCTCCCGCGCTTGCTGTCAGCTGACGGGAGTGTTCGCAGCACGGGCAAGGACGAGCTGCTCGAGACTGCGATGCTACTGCACGACATGGCTCTGAAGGATGAGTATTTCACGAGCCGTAAGCTTGCGCCTAATGTCGATTTCTGGTACGTATCAGCATCACAATACCTTCTTCATACCGCTCACCCCCTCTACAGGAGGTGTGTTTCATGTCACACACATGATGGAGGCATGGACTGACTGAAACAGCGGGTTGATCTACCGCGCGATGGGCTTCCCACTTGACTTCTTCCCGGTGCTGTTTGCAGTCCCGCGCGTCGTCGGGTGGCTGGCGCACTGGAGACAGGTACACCGCCATAGACATCCTCTTTTCTACGTTGCCAGCTAACAGTTTGGCAGATGATGCTTCAACCTGGTGGCGTGAAGATCTGGAGGCCGCGACAGGTCCGTTTGCGAGACGTCCTGTCGGGAATACGGTGGTGACTGACGTCGCGCTAACAGATCTACCTTGGTGCCGGGAAACGGGACTATGTTCCGCTTGAGAAACGCAAGGATGAGGGTGGGCTGAAGGCGAGCAAGATTCTGCATACTGGGTAAGGGAATTTCTTTTACTGGCTAGGGTGGTGGTACCAATGCTTCTTCAGGCAGGGTAAGAGGACCCAATTGGCAACTTTCAAGGGCAAGGCAAGGTTGTAGGGCTACATGATATGTTGTTGAACTTTCCTCTCATGCGGCGGCGGCGCATATTCCATTTCGGAATGCTATTGAATCTGGCTTGTCAAGCACCCGGAGCACGCGCGGCTGCTCGTAGGGCCTACTGGGCTAATAGGCCGGGCTATCATCGTGGCCCAGCAAGAAATTAGAAGACCTATCAAGCAAGGATATTTGAACTTTATTACTTATATCGAGCGTTAGGTAACACGGGATCCATACGATGTCGTGCATCACAAAATCTCAGGTGTCATATGCCCAAGTCGTAGAGCGCTGTTTATGTAATGGTGAGCTGAGAGCGCAACTGATGCCGTTTCATCATACAGACGTCTGACTTTCGCAGCCGAAGTATGGACATGATGTGCAGTTTAATTTAATCTCTGGATTAGCTTTGGGAAGTAGAAGTTTGGGGAGCGACGGTTCGCGTTTCCTCAGGCAAACACCGAGAGCCGGGAGTAATTGACGCGGTTTCGAAGCCCGCGATTTTTCCGTCTCACGTTCATGTCCTAATCAGCTTCAAACAGAGTCCGTCTGCGCTACGCTCGCTTTGACACCCTCGACACCTTTATGCCTGGCGTATGAAACTGCAGCGCGGTCTCCCACTGCGCAAGCCTCACGGATGACAAGCAAATGACGTGGCCTCGATGCAGGACTGGTATGTGCTCAAAACTGGGCCAGGACGTGTTGTATCCGGGATCCACGGCACAGTCGCTCTGGGTGTGTACATCTTCTGATTATTTCGCACGGATGGTGTGTCAGGCAAACAAGCTAGCCCCACGGTCGCAAACTCGGAAGGCGCTATATCCCCATTGAGGTCGAGCCGATGATGGTGTTTGCTACTTCTCGTCCCTACCCTCTCGCGTTTCGCTCTAGTCATGCTCACTGTCCCGTCGCCCTCATCGCGGTGTGTGCTACCGTTGTCGTCTGATCCAACAACTTACTCATGAGGATTCCAGATTTTTCCCTAGTGAAGAATCCCTTCCTCTCGATCTTCAAAGAGTCGAACGGCAGCACCATACGAGCCCTCTTAATTCCTGCGGCTATTACGTGTATCTTTCTCGCAGGCTTGTGTCGGACATCGATCCAACAACGATTCCTGAAGCTGCGCTGCAACAAGTTCGCGGCTTCCGCGCTCTTTCCGCGGCGCAGGAAATGTGGATTCGAGAAAACGGAGCTGTGTGGGTAATCGACCATCGTGAACGTACCGCCCGTCAGATACATGAAGTCAGAGCCGCAGGTGAGTGTTTATGTTCTATTACTATAGCTCAGACTCACGCTTGCAGGTTCTGAGGCCGGATACTGGTCGTTCAGAGAAAGGCATCCCAATCATCGAGCGATTTCCAAGCAGGCTGTTGAAACGGCTATCCTTATCCTTGCCCTAGATCAGGCAAGGAGCATCCTGAGCTCAGATACCCAGCCATTATTTGCGCGTGAGAACGGGGCGGAATTACTTCGCACGCTCAGAAGCCTTGACGGTAAGAGCTACACGCGCTTGACTACCGCCATCAACTCACGAAGGTGTCACTAGGAATGGATGGTATGGAGAAGACCTACATTACTGCCGGAGTATTGGCTGTAGCAGGTCACAACACTCTGTGCCACCTCCCAAAGTCTGACTCTATCCCCAGCACGAGATCCGCGATGTGTTGCAACACTCCAACGCCTCGGAAGTCGATCGACTATCGTTCCCGATAACGAATCTGTGCCCTGCGGTCCCCCGTGGTATTGGCGTATTGCGAACGTGGTGCCGTTCTTTGGAACGGCCAACATGTACTTTGGCCGCCTTACGACTCTCGAAGAGAGTCGCACTGGTGACATCGTGGAAACGGGTAAATGGCATATTTATGTCAAAACCCTGGTCAAGGAATGGTCTGATTCGAACCTCCTCGTATGTGTAATCGCCGCCAACTTGTGCATCCGCTGGAGTGACGCGCTCACCGACGAATGTCGTAGGCTACTATCCTCATCGGGTGAATATTTCGGTGCTTTATCCCAGTATTGGAAAGAGTCTCACGTAGTTTCAGCGCGACAGTAGGCCTTCTCGCCGTCCCAAACGTTACATGGGACATTCAGCTCGTCCTGTTCCTCTCAATCCTCTTTTCCGTAGGAAGTGTCTTCGTTGGAATGTTCTTCATGTGGCAGCATCAAATCAATGGGGACAGCGCTGGTGACATAGGGGTGAGTGAATTATAGTTTCCAAACTTTGCCACACACACACTATCGACGTCGTGACTATGCAGGCTGCATATCTAGACCGCGCCGACGCAATCCCGGGAAAGAGGCGTGCCTTTGCGTTCCTGCTGGCTCTCCCACTGGTTTTGCTTCTATGGGCATTGCTTGCCTTCGTCCTCAGCGTCGTCCTCTTTTCACTGGGCGGTTTCAAACTTGCGCCTGATGGGAGTCCCGGTGCATCGGCGCAGCGCCTCGTCAGCTCCATTGGCGTTGTGCTCTTCTTATGCATCGTACTGTCTCTCTCGGCCTTCTGGCATATTTGGCATAGTGAACGCAAGCCGGGAATGTAATCCGCGGCGTTTCCGCGCTGATGGTAGTTAGGCGTGTTAGCGGTTTGTCTCAATGACTCATAAGACTAGTTTGTGAATTGATCACGCGACCCTGCAATTACCCCGGACCTCGACGATACCAGTACGAATCCCAGCCATCAACCTGTAGACAAGACGGAGAAGCGTAGTAGCTAGTATCGGAATGAATGTAGTCACTTTCAATGTACTGACCGGGATCCAGGCGTTTCGAGCGTGCTAACCGAAGACGCATTGTTAGGACTTTCCAGCGCCAATTCCTCTCCCTAATACCATGGTGCACACCCCGGAGCGGCGATAATGAAAAGATGGACAGCGAGCGGCACGTCACTAGCGTCACTGGTGGGTCCGACAGAGAGCTCATATATGAGCTATGCACGGACTGTTTGACCCGTCCGCTTAATCTTCGTGCCCGCCCGCACGGGAACATTTTTAGCCTGCGTGGAAATACACGATGAAGCCAAGGAACCTTGTCGTATGCTTCGTACGTGACGATACCTAATCCTTCAGCCTGTGTTTCATGATATTTAGGTCATAATGGTGCTTCTTGACGCAGCGCATGTGACCTGGATATACTTTTGTCATTCGTTGAATGCTTTCCTCGCTCGCTCGATGGCTAACCGGGAGCGACTTTAGATCTTTACGCTGGCACACATCCGAATCCACGCATCGCAGTCAATGCTACACACCGAGCCTGGAGCACATATTCATCATCCCTCTATATCTTTGGTTTCATCCTCGCTGCGTATAATGCCCTGGTCTGCGTCCTATGCTTTCTCTCTCCGTATGGACCTCGACGGCATTCGTTGGCAAGAGTGGCAGCCGCACAGGATCCCCCGAAAGCCCTGGTATCAACGTCAAATGTCTGTGTTGCCGCCGACAACGAGGCTGTCAGTGTCCTCAAACGCAGGATGATTCTTACTCTGGAACTCGCGGTTCTGGTGCCTATTGCACTGGTGCTTTCGATCGCACCATTTGCAGCACCCCATATTGCTATGCCACTTATGCAGCAGGTGGAAGTGTTCCCTACTTGGTGATCAGGACAATTAACTCACAGACGCCAGTTTGCCTGGAACCATCGTTGCGACA
Organism: Auricularia sp. M12; assembly: GCA_037042885.1. NCBI lineage: Eukaryota > Fungi > Basidiomycota > Agaricomycetes > Auriculariales > Auriculariaceae > Auricularia > Auricularia sp. M12. The sequence goes on from CM073207.1 coordinate 549,648, forward strand.
GCTGGCCGGTGGAAGTCGTCCTGGTTGGACGTCCACCCTCGAATGCACATAGCACAGCTACCTTCTTTTTCGATCACACCGAGGCTTACTCCTTCGATCTCTACAAGGGTGCCTCTTTTCTCTACCGCTTTCAAGAGGGCGACCGCGAGAATGCTTCGTTCCCGATGCCAATACTCCAGAACGTCACGTTCGACCTCGACACGTCCAGTGCCGTAGGCTACTGTCGTTTCTCTGGGCGAGGGCAAAACTGTCTTTCCGCAAACATGGACCTCGACCTCGATAGCACGAGCTATCTGCGCTTCGAGATCGCAGCCGACCTCGGCTTCGGCGAGCGCAACTCCGTGCTGCACGCCATCGACCACGATTGGCAGTATTCCAACGATGCGCCCAGCATGATACTGCGCGACGAGCTCACCGGGGAATCCGTCCTACGTACCGTCGTCACGAAGCATGGGGACTGCACACAGCTCAAAGTGTGCCTCAAGACGCGGGACGAAGCCCGCATGTTTGTCCCCATCGGATTACTCCTCATTTACCAGGAGAAATGGGCATCTGGGACAACATGCGGTCCAAAGAAGGGAGCCTGAAATTGTGGGCTAAGTGAGGCTCTGGAGCGCTGTTTCCCATTATCTCGTACCGCCTTTGTAGAATATTTGTCAGGTTAGAAGTACTCTTTGTTCATGGTGTCGACGGTTTATAGTCGAAAGCAACTAATGATGCGTACGTCCAATTATTGGCAGGACGCGGGATGGCGACCAAGAACGTTACATAATGGGTGTCGCCAGTCCTGCGTCGTGCTTTTGGGTCTAGGTCTCAACCAGCTGACAATAACCTTTGCAGTGATCTTGCGAGATCCAAGCCCAAAGCCGTTGATAAAAGGCACAAGAAGAGATGATGCCAGAGGCAGCAACGAGCGCAAGCGGGCGCGTACGGACTGCTGGTCTCCGGGTCAAAAAGCATGAGCCTTATCGAGCGTGCGGGAACGAGGTTGAGATCGGCCCTTAGATGGAGAGCGGTCGAGCATTAGAGGCGGCGATGGACGCAAAGGGGGTGAAGGAATGGACGAGCCGTGCGAGGGGATGTTCTCACATCCGCACAACTTGCCGCTGTCCTCGTCCGTGCTTGTTTGCTCTGTCTCGTCGCACGCATGCTTAAGCGCAGTCGGGCGTTGTTGCTCTGATGATGGACGCAGGCCCAGGAATTCCTGCGTGAAGAAACATCGCTGTCGCCGCGGCCCGGCGAGCGGTGCTTGCACTGCTGCAGCTCCGACACCAACCTCTTAGTTCCGCCTATTCATATCTCGTTCAAACAACATCTTGGTCCGTCCCTTGCAGGCTGAGAGTTCAAGCTGGAGCTTCAAGTTGGCGCTTGACTCATGAATACTGCTCAATGTCATTCCAAAATGGCATGCGAGCAATGATGCTAGGAAATGACTCGAGGCTCAGTCATACCTGCGCAGGCCAGGCGACACCCCTTGCGATCTTCTCAACCTGTTGACTAATGGCACTTTCAGTTAACGATATTACAACTGACGCGTACGCCGTTCAGTCATTCGGCCACGGATGAGCGGCCGCCGACTCGCCGCTTCACACTCTCAGGTCTTGTATCCCTGTCATGGATCTTGAGCTTGTACCAAGTCAGCAGCGCTATCACAGTCGTACGTTCCGACCCGTGTCACAGCTTACAGTATGTATGTCTCTTCGCGGACCATGACCAATTCCGACGTCTCCTGCTGGCTGTACCCTTGCTGTTTCGGCGTCGACGTCGGGCGATGTCGCTCCTGCATGTCGAGAGCTTGGGCCTCGGGCGCCGCTGCACTGTTCCTCACAGCATTTGCACTGTGGCTACGTCCGTGGGCACTCCCGAACTGCGCAGCTCCCCCGGAATGCGGTGCTACCCAGCCTTGGCTTCTCCCCAAGCCGCACGCGATTGCCAATGCCTGCGCTATTGTCCTCTGCGGCACCGAGTTTTCTATCTTGTCCGGCAGGATCACACGCTCATGAATCGAGGAGCTGGTCATCGCAATGAGTTCGCAATCCTTGCGTCTGGAGGCGGAGTCATCGGGCATCGAATGACTCTCGTTCTGTACTTGCTGTGGGTGGCCCTCCTGCGTCTCATCATCTCGCAAGCCATGAGTGCTCAACCTCAGGCTGTCACTGACACGTAGTCGTCTCATCCAAGCATGTTATCTGGCGCATAGTGGACAGTCATAGTCCCGTACGTGTCTCTCAAGGACTGTCCATGTGATATGCAACGTGGAAACACATCGACGACCTCCCCGTTTCGGCACGAGTGGCCGCGCAGCTGGCACGCCGTTCTTCGTGCAGCAACAGGCAGTCCATGGCTGGAGGTAACACGCGATGACTCGATTTTGGCTTCGGCCGGGAGTTCCGACCGCGGCACAGCCACGGGTCACAACGCAGACATGAGCCAGCCGGCACCGCCTCGACCGAGGCTCGGCGCGGCGATCGGCTGATTGTTATCTCCGAGCCCTGACTCTGACTCGACTGCCGCCACCCCATATAAAACCAGTCACAACGCTGATGACCCTCTCCCCCAACCCACCCAGACGTTCGCTTTCGACTATCCGATAGTCGTTGCAGCTCTTGGCGCCCTCTCGCACCTACGATGGTCAACATGTCCGCTGAACCCGACGTTCCCACTTACCGGATTTCCAACGCCAGAGATACCCATAACTTGTGCGCATTCCCTGCTTGGTTCCATGCTTACCTTCTGAATAGAATTTGCGTTTCAGAAAGACTTCACGTTCTCGCCTGGCCTCGTTTGCCTCTGATTGGTCCCGACTCAGCCACACCAACTCCCGCTACGCAGATGGCTGTGCGCTTTTGAACAAGCTTAATCCCCGTAACCGCCCGAACAATATAATCGAAGTCCCCGCTCGCTGCGACGGCTTCGCCCCCACCTCGTCCATCGTCGACCTCATCGACACCGAGATCGACAACCTCGCCCCGGAGCGCTGTATCTGCAGCCCCCTTCCAGACGGCTCCGCCCCGACCGTCCAGCAAGTCCACGACTCGCTCGATCGTTGCTATCCGCTCGTCGTGGGCGTGCACACTCCCCTCAGTACCGGCCTCGGCGCCCTCCCGCTGCCGCAGCTGTCCTCGTTCACCCCGGGCCCGGCGCGTGCCCTCATCCTCGGCGCCGGCGCCGTCGCTCGCACCGTCACCCCGGCCTCTACGCCCATAATCACCCAGCAGATCCTCGGCCAGGCGCTCCTCGTATTCTGGCCGGAGACGCGCGCCAACAGAGACGCCTTGCGCGGTGCGGCCGGTGAGAGGCACGTCATCTCGCGCATCAGCCGCCTCGAAGGCGTTCGCGTCGTCGTCCTCCACGCCGGCGAGACTCACGTCCTCCCGGCCGGCGCGCGTTACCTCACGCTGGCGCTGGGACACGCCGGCGCTTCGTTTGCCGTCCAGATGAAGTATTCTTCTCTGGTGGCCAAGGAGGAGTGTCCTGTTGCCATAACTGGCAAGCGCTCGAACGAAGAAGTTGGAGAGCCCGAGGGTCAAATGGAGAGGCGTTTCAAACGTGTCAAGATTGAAGATATGTAGCTCTAGTTTTCTTGGTAGGTCTATGGCTGTATCACTATGTACTCAGCTTTCGAGTTCTCGTTATAATTCATTACATGCTCACCTACTAGTATGTAGGCCACGCCGCCGATAGTGACAGTATCGACTTAAACGGGGGTACATTACTGTTAGCCCGAAGGGCCAGCCAGAGCTGGCACGCTGTTGGCTGTGTCTCGCCCCATGTTCACGTCAGTGACTTGCGGTGTGGAGGCACTAAGCGCACTTGCGCAGTTGCCGCAGAGGGTTACGAGTGTCAGTCGTCACCTCTAACTGGATGAGACATTTGAATGAAGCCAGGCGAACTAAATGCGGGATCAGGTGTGCATGCTGGACGCCACTGTAACTGTTTCCTCATGCACTGGTGCCTACCGTAAGTCTCTTCCGCCCCCCTTGATACGTAATTGAGCCTGCACGCGGCACCGCGTGTTACTGCACGTGACTCGCGAAATAAAAATAAAAGCTGCATCGTGATTCGACCCAGGTGCGAACTGAGGTCCACATTCGGGTGGTGACTTCTACCGATGTGTTTGCGCAATACCCAAACCGTAGTGACACGTCAAGGGGCTTGCCTCCAGTACTTGAAGCAGGTGAGGCGTCCTCTTACCCTACCTGTCCGACGTCCAGACTGTGTCGAGTAGCAAGGATAAAAGAAAAAAATGATTCGACCCAGGTTCGAACTGGGGACCTTCTGTGCGGTATCCCGCAGGATGTTAGACAGATGCGATAACCAACTACGCCACCGAACCCTTTTTAAGGAGTTCTTTATTACCATATACAACTCGTAATACAGTCAAATACACTCATATCTCTAATCCTTGGCTTTGACCCACATACTGTACATGCTATAGTTGCCGCTTGACCATGATACTGTGATTTGGTTTGGAGCGTACATGATACTTTGCTTTAGGGTGGGTTGATGCTGCGCGCTGGGCTGGCAGTATAAAGCCCGAGTACCCTCCGGGCCCGACCGAGTCATCTTCCTGTTCCGCCCTCGTTGCTGGTTCCACTGTTCCAGCGGCTCCGAGCGCTCGAAGATGTCGCGCATTTCTCCAGACAGCCATGCAAACCTCTTGCAGGTATTGACTATGTCGTGGCTGGCTCCAATCCTTCGGTTGGGCTCGCGCCGACCCCTGGAAGAGCAAGGTAACCATCTCCCCTGTCGCCTCAGTCCCTTTAGTAGTAGTCTCAAACTTAAAATCTGTTGTTTGAAAAGACCTGTGGGAACTTGACCAAGCGCGGCATGCCCATCTGCTTGGAAACCAACTGGAAATTCTGTTTTACAATCGAGCGCCTCCCTTTAAAAGACCTTCGGAAAAGAATCAAAACGACCGAGCGCCCTCTGGGCAAGGCGATGGCTCGGTTCGGACGGCGGTAGAGGGTTCCGAGGACGGTTCAACGACGAGACTCGCGACAGGCGCAATAAACAAAGGTTTCGACATGAGCCTGATCCTCGCAATATACCATGGTGCGCAAACTCTAAATGCCAGGCGTTCTGTAACTCACGCGCGTCCAGGGTTTGCGTTTCGAATTTGGTGGAGTGTACGTCCTGCTCCGGGAGTCTTGAACTTCAGCTCACCCGTGTCAAAGGGTCTACTCCTACTTGTGTCAAGTGAGATTTGATCGTCTACGTGTGACCTGAAACTGAAGCGCCATAGGCGCATTAAAGATCACGACGCGTATGTCCAAATCATATGAAGGAGCGTCAGCTTAACGCTCCGTCTCAGCTCTGGTCACGAAACTCCTCATCCAATATGTCACGGACGCTTATAATGCAAAATACAACGCGAACAACACAGGCCTTAGACCAGCTAGCTATGGGTATGGCCTTGCAGTCGCTGTTTTCGCCATGCAGCAAGTCGCCAGCGTCTGTCACAATCAGTCATACTACGCCACGCTCATTTTCGGCTTCCTCCTGCGCACGTCCCTCATCCCGGTGGTGTTTCGTAAGGCGATTCGATTGTCTGGCAGGGCCCGGTACGTCGAGCAAGAGCGCAGGTTTTACTTGATAACCAACTCCACCAGCTCGGAGCACACGCAGGGACAAATTACAACGATAATATCCGCGGATATCAGTCGGTTGGACAACGCTGCTGGATTCATCCATGTCCTATGGTCTTCGCCCTTGCTCATTGTCGTCGGCATCGCCTTATTGTAGGCATCTCTCTTATCCTCTTGCCCACGGCTCACTACTTTGGCTCAGGATCGCGAACATCGGTCCATCCGCACTGGTAGGGTTCGCCACTCTGGTGATCTCCATTCCCATCGTTCGTGCCCTCTTAACTCGCCCGTACCCTTGCTGAGTCTTGAACAGCAAGGATACTTTGTCGGCAAGATGATGAACCTCCGGCGAAGCAATGTCGAGTCCACAGACAAGCGTGTGCGCCTCATGCAGGAAGTTTTGCAGGGCATGCGTGTCCTTGTCTTATTCGTGTGTGACCTGCTCGGTTCTCGCCGCCAGTGCTGACATTCCCAAGAATTGGCAATCTCACTACATGGAGCGCATAATGGGCATGCGTAAAGCCGAGCTTGTGAATATTCGCAAGTTGGTAAGTGGCGCGACGCACGCAGTCGCTGCCTCGCTCGCTGACGGGTTATTCAGTCCATGATGCGCGGCCTTGTAACCGCCACGACGACATTCATGCCCATTCTGGCTGCTATCCTCACATTCATCACGTACTCCGAGACTGGTCACAATCTCGACGCGGCAACCATCTTCTCGAGTCTGCAGCTGTTTAACATGATTACAACGCCGCTCTCCCTGTTTCCTCTGGCTGCTGCCGCCGTACGTGGTCTCGAAATCGTTTCAAGAAGCAGAATCTGAATAGTCAAAGATCAGCGACGGAGTAGTATCGTTGCGCCGCATCCGGAAGCTCTTGCTGGCCGAGGACATCGCGGAAATTCCGAGCTCTCTTGACCAGCCGATCTCAGATTCTGCTTCTCAAAACGTAGAAGTCGTTCCTCCTGCCGTTTCAATCCATGGCTCGTTCACTTGGGAGGACGGTGCATCTGCCACAAGTGCGTAACCGATCAAAAGCTTTTCCTACCACTACATGAGCACTGACTCGCGTTGTAACTGAAGCTACTTCAAAAACGGCTGCAGGACACGACGACGAATACGCCAAGCTCCTAGCTCAATGGTCTGCCGGAATAAACGCAGACCAATATTCTGAATCCATTTCCGAAGGACCCCCGCCATTCACTCTCGACAATCTCTCGCTGGACATTGCACCTGGCTCCTTCATCGCGATCGTCGGCAGAGTACGTGCCGGAGCGCATTCCCAGTGGGCAACAGCTGCTCATCTGCGGCTGGCTTTTCCACAGATCGGCTCTGGGAAAAGTTCGCTTCTGCAAGCCATAATCGGCGAGATGCGTCGTACGGCAGGCCATGTAACACACTCTGGCCAAACTGCATACTCCCCCCAGGCGCCATGGATCCAGGTCAGCGTTTTCAGCATTCTCATGGTACCGCAGTAGCCTGACGCTCTCAAGAATGCCACGATACGCGATAACATCCTATTTGGCCTCCCTTACGACGAGGATCGCTACGCCGAGGTCGTTAGCGCATGCGCGCTCAACCTTGACATCGCCGGCTTCCCACAGGGCGACGCGACGGAAATTGGGGAACGTGGCGTGAACCTCAGCGGAGGCCAAAAGGTGAGCTGTCGCCAGCAACCGTTTGACAAGACCTTAAGCTCATCGCTTTATGAACAGGCGAGAGTAAGCCTCGCACGCGTCGCCTACCAACCTGGTGATATCGTCCTGCTGGATGATCCGCTGTCGGCCGTCGATGCACACGTTTCGACGCATATCATCGACCAATACCTGCTCAACGGTCCTATCTCACGCAAGACCCGTATACGTGAGCGCCATCTATTTGCAGCACACGTATAATGCTCACGACCAGTAGTTGTCACCCACAACCTTCGCGTCTTGCCTTCAGTGGACGAGATTATCTGCATGGATAGTGGCAAAATCATGGAAAGAGGGACGTACGCCGAGCTGCTTGCACGCAAAGGGACCTTTGCAGCGATGATAGAGGAGTTTGGAAGCAAGGGGGGTGGAGATGATGCAGTGGATAGCGTAGTTAAAGATACAAAAGAGACTGTCGAAGTCGCGGAGCCTCGGAAAGCTGGTACCTTGCAGACTAAGCGGTTCGCTGGAGATGAGCGCACGACCGGGGCAGTGGCAGGGTGCGGATACATGACCTTTTCACTGAAGGCATGAAATGCTGATAGAGCCCCTGCAGGTCCGCATACATGACCTACATTCGCGGAGCCGGTGGCCTGCATTGGGCCGTCATTCTTCTCGTTGGTCTGGTCATCGCACAAGTGGCAACAGTGGCGAGCACCGTTATCCTCGGGTTCTGGACTCAAAGCTCAATCCCCGGCTTTTCCAATGGAGATTACATGGCCCTCTATGCGTACGTCCGCTTGGTTTTCTGTTGAATGTCGTTAAACATTCTGCACAGAGGCCTCGGTGTCGGGACGGCGATCCTCACATTTACCGCCGCCAGTGGGTTTGCCCAAGCGGGATTCAAAGCCTCTCTTCGCCTCTTCGGAAACGCGCTGGGAGGCGTCATGCATACCAATATTCAATGGCACGAGAAGACACCTACGGGAGCCATTACAAACCGCCTCTCGAAGGACATCGACACGATTGACACGAGCCTTCCGCGGAACATGATGTCTCTGCTCCAGGACGTCGCCGCGATCACTGGGACAATTGCGTTGGTGTTCTACACATATGCATGGCTGGGCTTGAGTGCGTTCTATCAACCAAAAGCTCTTGAACATGGCAATCTAACCACCGCGGGGTAGTCTTTCCGCCGCTCGCAGCTAGTGAGTACTCGGGCATCTACAGTACGAGAGCTGAAGAACTGACGGCTGACGCACCCAGTCTACTGGCTCATTGCAAAGTTCTATAGGCTCGTATCACTTTACTCCTTACCGTCACTGCTGGACTCGTTGCTTAACGGGGCGCCAGGCGCACGAGTGTGGAGATTCGACGCATCGACGCGGGGCTGCGGACGCGGCTCTATGCGTCTTTCACTGAAGCACTGACCGGGATAACCACAATCCGCGCGCACCGTGCCCAGGGACGGTTCTTGCAAGACTGCGAGACGAAACTCGATGTGGAAAATAGAGTGAGCTTACCGCATTCCTCGGCCTCTGCAGACTGACATTTCTTGAATAGGCCTCGCTCATCGGCCGTGCGGCTCAGGTAGATCAGCTGTTCCAGCAGTGAATAGATACTGAGGACGGTGGTATTCAGGTTTGGCTAGCGCTTTACATGGACGTTCTTTCCGACCTCCTCGTCTTGGGCGTCGGCCTCTTCGCTGTCGGGTTCCGCGAAAGGACCAACCCGGCAAAGATGGCTGTTGTGTTGACGTATTCTTTGAACCTGGTAAGCATTCTGTTTAGGCTATTCGGGAAGAGAACTGAGGCGACATGTGCAGACCAGCATTATGATGTTCACTGCACTCGCCTACGCCTCCGTCGAAGCCGACATGAATGCGTACGGGCTTCTGAGGGTAGTTTACAGGATGCGCTGGCTAATGTTTCACACAGAGTTGAAAGAACCGACGTCTACTCATCGCTTCCGCCGGAATCTCAGGACGACCCGCAAGTTGAAGACGCCCAGGTCGGCGAGTCCTGGCCCGCACAGGGCTCAATCGAATTCGACGGCGTGCAACTTCACTACGAAGAAAATCTCCCGCCAGCCCTCAGGGATCTTTCTTTCGAGGTACGTCCAGGGGAGCGCGTCGCGGTGGTGGGCCGCACAGGCGCGGGCAAATCCTCTATCCTCGGCGCGCTCTTCCGCGTCACCCCGGCGCTCTCCAGCGGCCGCATCCTCGTGGACGGCGTCGATATCCGTCAAGTTACTCGTCAGAGACTTCGCAAGAGTCTGGCCATCATCCCGCAAGACACCGTCCTCATTGTGAGCACTGAGCAGCGATCACCGGATGCACGGCTGGGCCTGACGACCCATACACGCTACACAGAACGGCTCGCTCAGGTCGAACATCGACCCTGAAGGCCGCGTCGCCGATGTCGAGCTATACGCGGCCCTCAAGAGGGTGGGCCTCACCGATCCCGAGGGCAAGTTCGCGCTCGATCGGCAGGTCGACCAGGACGCGTTCTCGGCGGGCGAGAAGCAGCTGCTGGCCGTCTGCAGGGCGATGGTGCGCACGGACGCCAAAGTAATGGGTATGTGGCGCACCAACCACGGTAATCCGTCCGGGAGAGGACTGACGCCTATTGCCCCGGCCGGCCGTCGACGTCGCAGTGCTTGACGAGGCAACCTCCAGCGTCGGTGCGCTCTCCCACCCCCAAATCTGACTTCGCGGTCTCACCCAATCTCTGTGTGCAGACGCAGCCACCGACGCCCTGTCAGTCCGCTGCCCTTACGGCCGCCCAGAGCCTGATCCTCCCGTTTAGCGTGCAGCGGCTGATTCGCGAAGCCTTCAAGCACAAGACGCTCCTCTGCATCGCCCACCGCCGTGCGTCTGCACCCTGCACCCTTCCATCAACCTTCACTCCCGGCACTAACAGAAGCACCGTCGACTTGCAGTGAGCACGATTCTCTACTACGACCGCGTCCTCGTCATGCACGCCGGCACGCGCGCGGAGTACGACTCCCCCCTCGCGCTCTACGATGCCGGCGGTACGCTCCCCCACCTGCCCTCCTCCCCCAACACGCTGAGACAGCATCTAGGCCTCTTCCGCGCCATGTGCGACAAAGCGGCAATAACGCGGGACGACATCGTCAGAGCCCGCGCCCTGTCTGAGCCCGGAGAGTCCTAGCACCCTAGCCGGCAAACGTGGACAGACACGACCCTGATCCTCCACCACCAGCCTGCACCTCGTTGCCACGCATCCCCATCTCGTTCTCATACCTGGCCAGCCCGTTCTTGCGTCATGCATCCTCGTGCTCGTGCCGTCACTGCAAAAACATGCTCTCGCGCGCCGTCATGACATCCGAATCCCAAAACCCACATGTTGCCGCAAATGAATAATGAATCCAGAGCGCCAGGCAATCTAAGTACAGTTGGAGTGTTCGAGAACTCGGTGAGCGGGCAGCGGGGGCAGCGCAAAGAGCAAGGTCAAGTACAAATACACGAAAAAAAAGAAAACAAGAAGTAAGAGAAAAGATCTAGCGAGATAGGAGATAGGGGCAGAGAGGACAGAGAACAGCGACGGCGATGGCGATTCACAGATCACAGATCACAGATTACAGAGCAGACAGAGACAGGCAGAGAGATGCGCGGGATGGATATCAGAACACGAAGCAGCGCGAGAGCGAGGAGCAAGAAAGGAAAGGAAAGGAAAGGGAAAGAAGAAATGTGTGCGGAGCGGTATAACGTAGTATGGGATAGATGATGCGCAGAGGCAGGCAGGCAGGCTTCGTAGTCACTCAGATCAGTGCTTTACGGGCCGTACGCTGGGAACGGCAGGTGGCCGCCGCCGAATAGCTGTTGTTGCTGTTGCTGCTGGACCGGTGGCTGCTGCTGCTGCTGCTGAGTCTGGTACATCGGCATCGGCGGCGGCTGCAACTGACCAGTCGCAGGACTCGCCTGCTGCTGAGGCTGGGGCGGGAGCATGAACCGCTGCTGCTGCTGTCCCTGCGACGGCACGACCATCGGCGAATTAGAATAGTACGGCTGCGGCGGCTGCCCAGGTCCAGGACGCTGCTGCTGCTGCTGAGCAGGCGCAATCCGCTGCGGCTGCGCCGGCGGCCTGAACCCATTCACGTTCAGACCTGTCACCGCCGCCGCTGCTACAGGCCCAGGCGCAATTTTCGCCGGCGCACCCGGGCTCGCGGCGCTCGCGTTCGCATTCGCAGGGAACAGCTGAATCTGCTGCGGCTGCTGGCGATTCGCCGCAGCCGCCCGTTGCTGTTGCTGTTGCGCCGCGGCCTGAACCTGCGCTTGTGTCTGTTGTTGCGGGGCCGCGCTAGAAGGCCCGGCCATGGGCATCGGCATCGGCATCGGCGGGCCCTGGCCCTGCGGATGTCCGTTGTGCGCGAACGGCATCTGCGCGAGGCTAGCCTGCTGCTGGCCCGCGGGAACAGGCACTTGCACCTGTCGTTGCGCAGGCGTAGTCTGGTATGGCGGCGGCGCGGGGCCGGGTCCTAGCAAAGCATCAGTTTCCCATCCATGCAGCTAAACACCAAACACCAAACGGAAGGAAATGAAAGAGAGAAACCAAACGGAAGGAAAGGAAAGAGCGAAAGACTCACCGCGCTGCTGCTGCTGCTGCATCCCCGCGCCCGGAAGCGGCGCAATAGCGGGCGCGAGCGCCGGCGGCTGTTCCGGCGCGACAGCGGACGGCGCGACTGCATTCGTCGTCGTCGTCGTTTGGTAGTAGAATGGGAATTGCGACGGCGGTCGCTGGTGCTGGTGCGTTTGCGGCACCTGTGGAGGGCCCATAGGCTGCATGTGCGCGGGCATAGTTCGCGGCGGCTGTTGAGGCATCTGAACAGGCTGCTGTTGCGGTTGGGGAGGGGGCTTCTGCTGCTGCTGTTGCTGTTGTTGAAGATGCTGCTGGTGCTGCTGATGCTGAAGCTGCTGCTGGTGCTGTTGTTGTTGAAGCTGCTGCTGTTGCTGCTGAGCCTGCTGCTGTTGCTGAGCCTGTTGCTGAGCCTGCTGCTGAGCCTGTTGCTGCTGCTGCTGCTGCTGCTGCTGCGAAGGCGACGGCTGCGTCTGAGACGGCTGCCGATAATGCATTCCGGCGGGTTGGAACCCCTGCGCCTGCATACCCTGCGCCTGCCCGTGCTGCATACCCTGCGCCTGTGCATGCTGCATGCCCTGCGCGTGCATACCACCCTGAGGGTGTTGCTGCTGCTGCTGCTGCTGCGATGGCGACGGCGCCGTGGCAGGCGACTGTGCCTGCGGCGGATACGGCGTGGGCCGCGGCGCCTGCTGCTGTTGAGGCGGCCACTGCGGCTGGCCGGGATCCAGAACCGCCAGCTGGAACTGGAACTGCTGCTGCTCCATAGTCTGCTGATGGTCGACGCCGCGCTGCATCATGCGCTGCTTCTGCAGCGCGTCCATCGCCTGCTGCTGCGGCGACCCTCCGTTCCGCGCGCCGGCCTTGAGCTGCTGCAGCCGCGGCGACGGCGCGACGGGGACGGGCACGACGGCCGCGTTGGGGATGTGCGGCGACGGGTTCACCACGCCCACACGCTGGCCGCCGGTGCCGGTGCCGGGCCGCGGCGTCGCGGGCGACCCGCTCGTGCTCGTCGTGCTCGTCGTGCTCACGTGCGGCGACGTCAGGCCGAACTGCGGCGACGCGCCATTCGAGCTCGGGTTCGGCGACGTCGAGTGCGCCGGCGGAGGGAGCGGCAGCGTCCCGTTGCCCGGCGTCCGCTGCTGCTGCTGCGCGGGCGACGGGTGCGGGTGTAATGCCGGCGTAGGAGCGCGTTGTTGCTGCTGCAGTTCCTGCGGTTCGTGTTTGGGCACGATGCCCGCGGCCATATCGGGGAAAGCGTTGGCCGGCTGTTGATGCATCTGCGGCGGTTGGCTCTGGCTGCAAGGCTGCGCCACCGCGTGTGTTGGGGAGCCAGTGGGCGCTGCGGGCGCGGGCGCGGGCGCGGGCGGCGCGTCGAGCATCTGCGCTGAGGCGAGCGCATGGCCGGCCTGTTCCGGCGTGAAAGAGAGACCGGCGGCCGTCATCGCCAGCAGGCTGTCGCAGAAGGTCTTCGCGCGGTCTAACAGGACGAGCGGCGACTCCATGCCGCTCGCGGTCATCGCCTGCTCCACGAAGTGCGGCGGCGCCTCGTGCTGAGTATCCCGCATCCCGCCGAGGCAAGGCGAGACGAGAAGGCAGCCGGGCAACACGGGCATTCCGGGAAAAAAAGAAGAATAAAAAAAAGCAGGAGGCGGATTAGAACCCGCGAAGCGAACAATGCGAGGATAGAGCGGCGTGACGTACGATGAGTGACTCGGACGCCGCGTAAAAGTCGTTGACGAGGTCACAGACGGTGGCGAAGAAGCCCTCGTAGGTCTGGATCTTGTTCTTGTCGACCGCGGGCAGGGGCTCTAGGGGTCCCAGCGGCGGCATTGGCAACGCGCTAAAGTCGGCGGCGCCAAACATGGACATCCAGAAGTCGTTGGGATCGCCCAGGTCGGCGAGCGGCGGCGGCTGGGCGGGCGCGGGCTGGGGCTGTTGCTGCTGGCTGTGCTGCGGAGATGGCAGCTGCTGAGATGCGGCCGGCGGCTGGGCAGGCGCGGGCGCGGGCGGTTCGAGCGTCTGGGGCGCGGCTGCGGCGGTGTTACCGGCCGGCGCTGCGGCCGCCGCGGGCGTTGGCGCCGCGGCGGGTGCAACGACGGGCGACTGCGTGCTGGACGAGGCCTCCGAGTCCAGGCGCGGCTTCTTGTTCTTGGACGAGCCCTTGGGCCTGCCAGGCTTGCGCTTGAGCGACTCTGCCTGCGGCTTGCTGCTGCTGCTGCTGGTGCGATTGGGACGGTCGGTCAGCAGCTTACGGATAATCCAGCAATGCTACGCACGACGACCCGGGCGGTGCGCGGGCCTTGGAGCCGCTGGGCTGCTGGGCGGGCGCATACGGCTGCTCCTGGGGCTGCTGCTGCTGCTGGTGCGGATAGCTGTAGATGAAGGCGGGCGTGGTGCCTGGGGCGGACCAGGACGAGTAGGACTGGGTGGAGGAGGCCACTGTAGAATAGACAGTAGAAGTAAGGTTTTAAAGTAACAAAGTCTAATTAAGAAAGTAAGAGCTCACTGCTGGCCGGGCGACGGCGGGCAGGCGAAGGTGGGAGTAGGAGGAAGAGAGCGCTCGGATCCGGACGTTTGCCGATCTGGGGCGGCGCAGGCTACGTGCGGGCGCCACGTGTTGAGCGAAACTCCTGCTCCCGCTCCGACTCTCAGTCTCCACGCACTCCGCACGCTGAGTACTGAGTACTGACTGTGGGAAGACAGAGGTCAAGGGCACGCTGTCGGAGATGCAAATCAAACCAAATGTAACAAGCTTCTACACTCTCGACAGATGCAACGAGTCCCATGCCCCCGCCACTTATCTCCGCTGCCCACGTCAGAACGACACGCCACCTGCACCCGCCTTGCGCGCCCGCCCATTGTGCTTGCGTCTCTCTCAGTCAAAGTATATGTATCTGTTGGCAATTCGTACTCTCTGACCGGCAACACCGGCTTCTCCTCCCTCCAGCTCCGCTCTTCCCGTCTTCCCAAAAAGCTGACTCAGAGTCAGACGACTCGAGTTGATAACTATCGAATCATTGCGCAGCGCCCTGAGATGCCAGGATTCTCCCCGACCGCCCGCTGTTACTGTACTGCACCCGGCTGCTCAACATCCCGCTCTGCTTCCACGTGCGCACGGAGTCCCATCTCCCGCATGCCCGTCGAGGATGCACTCGTGCGCCGCGACGCTATCGGGCCACTGCCCAGGGGCATCAACAATGCAAATGTCGAAATCAAACACTCGATCGCGGGACCAAATCCGCTGAAGAGAGCAACGACCGAATAGAACACCATTCCCTCTTTCCTCCTCAAAGCTCAAGCTCCGTATCCTTCAAGAGCGTTGGTCGGCCAAGAGGGAGGCTGAAGCAGCTTCGGTGAGTTCTGTCGCAAAACCAAGACACGAGGATGCTGGAGTGCTCTGCAGAGTACCGGTGTCCGGGAGACCAACTCATGAGCACGCTTGTCCGGATGCGTTCCGCGCGCAAACAACGAATTTAGCATTAAAATGCATAACAATGCCCGAATCGCGCGGGTGCCATGATGGGGTGGAATGGAATCGATGAGCGTGCACCGGCGGACGACAAGATCGGTATCGTGGCTGCGGCGCGATTCCAAGTGAAGATTCGCGCGAGCGTGGAGCACATCAATGCTGGAAGCCTGCCTCATCGCTGAGGCCAGATCCAGCTCTCATGCCCATGGTCGATTCGCAGGCACGTCCTTGAACGGTGTGCGCGTCTCCCACGGCCGCCGTGTCAAGATCCACAGCGACAGTGTGATGGCAATAGCAGGGACCATCCATTGGGCAGTGAAGACGACGTTGCTGTGGACTCTGAACTCTCGCCGTGCTGCTCTGCAATCGATACGCTCCACCGAGAATGAGATGGGCGCTGACATAGCGCTCAGTTAGTTACTCAAAGTTACTAACTTCGTTACTAACATGTTAGTTACTAACACGTTAGTAACGTTAGTGCTGGCGGGAGCTCAGGTTACTAACTTCTGAGGTATCTCAAGCGGCGGACTGGAGAAGAGACACTGACCGTCGAATGAGTACTGTCGGGTGTCTGGTAGCTCTGAGAACATCCCAGGGTATTACTTTCTTTGGAGACTGTGAAAGGTTGCTGATCCTCATTCTCCCAAGCCTGTCACCGATCATGAGCAACTGAGATGAAGGCAATGAGCCAGATCTGAGCACAGTATGCATGTCTTGCACCTTCAGAGCCCTTCAACTCTTCAATTACTCAATCAGGGAGAAGCCCTTGATGCACTCTGGATGTATAAGATATTATATAAGCATAAGTGTTATTAACAATGTTAGTAACACGGTGTTAGTAACATATAATGTTAGTAACGTGTTAGGTATCTCGTCGGAGATAACTAACTGAGCGCTACGCTGACAGCACGCTTATTGTCCGTAACAAATGCGATTCTGAAACAATGGGACAGGCCAGGATCACACGCGGACAATCCTAGCATTGACAGATGTCCGGGCAGAGTTAGACCTGGATCATGCGACTGGGTGTCCGAGCGACGGGAGCGATCCGCAACGCAGAGTCCGAAGCCCATGACAGACACAAGGCCACGAGCAGAGTGAGTCAAGAATCGCCGTGGACATCGATCGAGTAAAAAAAAAGTCCGGATTGAGCAGGGCTTCAAGTTGTGCAGCATTCGATCCGACCTCCGGTGTTGGACAACAACAAACACGAACAGGTGGTAACATTACGGGCAGATAAAGTATCCCGATGTGGCGAAACAGGCGTTCAGCCGGACACGGCTACAGCGCACGGCGAGTTAGCGTCGGACGGGACAACGAGCACGAAAGGGAGGGAACGCACCGGCGCGTTTGGAGGCCGACTTGGCTTTCTTCCCTCCGCTGCAGACACGTTACATAGGTCAACACGCACGCCGAAGCGCAGAGAATAAGGATGAACCGTACCCCGTCAGCTCGATTCGACCTTTCCGTTCGGCGCCCCCGTCCGCATCTCCAAACTCCATCTCGAACATGCGAAGCACGCTCTGGACAGCAGCGTGGATATCTGCCTTCGCTTTGCTAGAGAGTCTGCAGGCGTAAAAGATGGATAAACACGTCGCGGGAAGGGTAACGGCGGTGACATACAAATGGGGCGGATTCAGTTTTGCTTCAAGGCTGCAGAAACATTGAATCATCAGATGGGCTCCTGCAGCAGACTCGACGTACGCCTGAACGACGATCGCGCGAAACTCGTCCAAGATGCTCTCCAATCTGGATCCACGTCGCTCGATTCCTTGGGCGCTTGACCGAATTTGTTGAGGAAAAATGGGCGCCTAAAGCATTGAAGTGATAAAAACCCGTAAGTCCAAAGTGCTTGAGGCTCCCTCCAGGATCATAATCTAGCCCATGCGGGTTGGCCCGCTCCATTCCAGTATATTCGTCAGTGCCGCAGCGATCGGGTATGTACATGAGAAAGCGAAGAAAAGTCCACGAGCAAGGCTCAGGACGGCGACGAGCGCAGAATATGAAGACGTACGAAGAGATGGACGACGACGACGACGACGAGCTGAGAGGAGAGAAGAGAGGAGAGAATGCTGAGGTCTGGGAGCCAATTTCCCTGCGCTTTTATACCCTGCAAGAGCGCTTGGCATCGGCCCACCGCGGCCGGTGGAACGACCGAGTCTGACTGTGCAGGTGTGGATCCTCCATCTCCACTCGCATTTGCTCGCAGTTTTCGTAGCTCATCCGTCCCATAGCTGTAAAATGTGCTTCAAAAACGCTTTTGGCACTCAATGCCTGCCATTTGCCTCTAAATCGCGCACGAGAGACGACTGAGGCACCCACTCCGGCAACTTCCACATCAACTTCTCACCTTCTCTCTCGCTTCCCTCTCACTTCACACAGGCGGTATTTTTGGACATGACGCTGTGCATGTAGGCTACTTGACATAGGTATCCAGATGTATGCGTTCTGGGAATGCACTCAGAAGTCTTGTGGCAGCAACATCCTTCGTGCTCGATGCTTGACCCATAGGTTCTTGCACATCACACAGAGCCACTCAGTCAGCAAGTACGTCACTTTATATGCAGTCCAACTACTCTATCTCAGCGCATTTACTCGCAGGTCGGCGGCGTGGGAATGAAGCATAGGTGGGGGGACGGCGATACATGACATGCAACATTGATATTATCACGTCCGGGGAACAACACGGAGAGTGAGGAGTGTGCGCGCATGCTGCACGGCGTGAGGAACAAGGGACGCCGGTCGGCGGACGGCGATAGGCGGATTTGTATCGAGACAGCCAGCGCCTTCTCCGGGTTGCGACGTTCCCATCGGTGCGGGGAGACATCCGCGTGAGGTTGCGGGCGACGAGGAGCGCCTCGGCCGCGAGCACCATCCAGTACGCGCCGCGAGTGCAGGGAGGTCGGCGGACGGCGATTGACCGATTTTCAACGTGCGCACGCGTCAAGGAGGTCACCGACGAGCAGCCGGACACCGGAGGCCAACGGACGAGCAGGGCATCGGGCGAGAGCACGAACCGGTGCGCGGCGCGAGTGGAGGGAGGTTGGCGGACGGCGATAGACGAAATTCCAATCGAGGCAGCCAGGGCGTTCTCGCGACGTTCGTCATGGGACGGACGCTTACGACGATCGGCGCGGAGAGGATCGTGCGTCGGGGGGACATTCGTCGGGCAGTGGGCATCGCATACGCGGAAGGCTGCGGTCGACGAGCAGTGCCTCGGGAGAGAGCACCAACCAGTGCGCATCGCGAGCGGACGGGAGCAGGTCGGCGGACGGCGATGGACCGATTTTCGCCTGGCGCACGCGTCCAGGAGGTCAACGAGGCCAACGGACGAGCAGCGCGCCGCGCGAGAGCACGAATCGGCGCGCGTTGCAAGTGGAGGGAGGTCGGCGGACGGCGATAGACGGATTTTCGACGAGGAATCGCGCAGCGCGCTCACTGCGTTGCAAGAATCAGATGTCAGCTATGCGCGGCGTGACCATGCAGGCGACATACCGATAATCCCCTGTGCGCGAAACGTACACGCGCGGACCAGCGCGCCGCGCGAGGCCCGTCGCCGGACGGCGATAGATGGAATTGCAACTTGCGGGGGGAACGCCATTCGGAGCGCGAGTTTGACCGAACATTGAGCAGTTTCCTGCAGGCAAGGCGACGTGAACGGGATGCAGGAGACGTACGAGGCCTGCTCGCCGGACGGCATAGACGATGTTTTGAGGTGCAGGGCGAGGATCGAACGGCGTGTGCTGGTATCGCACGGCACCCGCTTCGCGGATACGCACTTGGACTGCGAGAAGGAATCTGGCGCGCCGCCCGTGTACCCAGCCTCGGAGACGCCAGACAGGCCGACTTGATTTTGACTTCCGCGGCGAACTGGACCAGGGGAACGTGCAATCGACGGATAGCGGGCGCCCAGGCCGGACAACACATAGTGCTGGACGTCGTGTGCCCGGGGACTGGACAACTGCAGAAGATGAATGTCAGCGAGACAGTCTAAGAGCGAAAAAAAGCGCCATACCGTAGCGGCAGCAGTGCCACGGAACTGGCCATGGATGGCGCTAGAAAGAACCACCCACTGTGCCAGGCCGTCGCTTTTCCCCGCGACGAGACGTCCGGCATGCTGCTGAAAGACGGGATGCTCGTCGGCGCGAGCTGCTCTAGTTCTGCGCGAATGGAATGGTCAGATGAGGCAGGGAAAACATGCTTCGAACGCAGGCTGCTGAGCTTACCGTATGCAATGCGACGGCATGAGACTTGAGCGGCCAGGGGCGGGCAAGGACGGTGCGCGTGGGCGAGTTGCGCATAGCGACGGCGTCGATGGTGGCCAACAAGTCGTCGACACCTCGTGCGGGCAGAGATGGGGGCGTCGAGAAAAGGGCAGAGCGGCAAGGCAGCCGTTATATGGCCCAGGCGGATATGGTGACGGGAGCGGGAAAAGGGACGTCGGCGGGCTGCGAAAAAAGAGACGCGCTTCCACAGGCTTGATTGCCGATCGCCGGACTTCTGCAAATCCGCAAATCCCTCGGCACTCCGACCTCGCTACCCACCCGCCGACGCTGCCTCGGCGCAGCAGGTCTGTATGCGCCATGATACGAGCTGAATAATGCATTTCCACGCGATCTTCTCACGCTGCACTCTGGGTACAATGTGGCCGTGAATGAATGGTGGGTTGGTGAGCGCGCCGAAGAGCGCGCCGCGCTGCGGCGCTACAGCCTGCATCGTGCGAGTGCGCAGTGAATGGAGAGTATGAGAAGCTGTCAGCTGCAACGGAGTCCGTTTGAACGAGTCGAATTTAAATGCTTCAATACACGGCAGCTGTCCTGAAGCAAGGCCTGATATTCACGTCGAACACGCGGTTCGACGGTTTTCTGGCCTACGGCGTGAGTCGTGGCTGCTCAAACTCATACACCGTCTGACTCATAGGTGAATATGACCCCAAATGACGCAGTGGATCACATGAACACGCAAATCCTGAAAAGCTCATTGAGATGAGCAGTTCTTCGCTGTTCTCCTCGGAGTTTCAGCTGCACAGTGCGCAGGTCCCGCCCTCGCAACTTCGCGCACTGGCAGTAGTAGAGCTCATGTTCTTCATAGTGCATGATGTCATAGCGCAGTGCATTTACAGTCAATCTGTGCAGAAAGAACGCTCTGGAGCGCGGGACTGCTCGCGAGGCATCCGAACCGCGATGCGCAAACCGCGCGCAAGAGCTGCGTTTCCCATGAGACTGCGAGGGTTCTGGCTAATTACTCATGCTGGGATTGCTGATGGAAGCACGCAGTCGGGCGCCGCGCTGCGGCAGCCCGACGCAGGGGCGATTTTCGGGCGGGAGGTGCTGCTGAGCAGCATACACCCACCCTTTACGGGCGCCTATTTGACCAGGCCAGCCTGCGAGCACTACGGGCGCTTATTTAACTACAGACTGAGCTGGTTTTTGCGCGGGAGTTGCGGGAATTTTGTGCGGGAGCGGGATTCGAGCTGCTCGGACGAGGACGACACCGCGGCCGATTGTGAGATTCCAATACAACCCTGCGTCGTGCGGACATGAGACTCAGTATACAGTATCTATTACTATACCAAACGCTGGAAACGTGGTGAGAGGCACACTAAGCGAGATTTCGGTGAGGAATCGACGACGCGCGGGCGGGACGCACATCCGCACACAAACGCATTCGCCAGCCATCCGCGCGCCGTACGTCACCTCTCAGGCCCAGACCCACCTCGCAAAACCTCCAAAACGCCGTACGCGACAGGAGAACCGCCTCAGTGCGCCCAGAATCGGCGGAAACGCTCCCCGGCCACCCAGCGAAAAGCGCGAGCCAACCCCCTCAGGCTTCGCGCCCCACTCTTCTCGCGTCTCCTGATGGCGTTTCAGATGCCATCAGAGCGTGATGGAAGCAGCGAAGCGGCTGCACAGCGCGTGCGTCGCGAAAAATGCGACTTTGGGCATTTACACCCCCTGCACCCCCCCTGTGGGCGCCTAACGCGCTGAGAGGGCGCAGACGGGCTGGGAATAAGCGCCGGTGAGGTGAGACGGCGGGGGAGGGGCGGGAGCGCGGGCGGGCGAGAGGAATGGTCGGCGGACGAGGAGGCGAGGAGGCGGGGGTCGCATCCGCACTGGCGCGCTTACCGCACCATCCCTCCTTTGCCGATCCCCGTGCTTCGCGTGCCTTTCAGAGAACATCAGGCCAGGTTCTGAGGTGCGTCAGCGCGCGAGTGGACGGCCGGCCGTGCGGGTGCGGGTGCGCCGCAGGGTATAAAAGCCGCGCTGCATCTCGCTCAGTTGACCATCCGCCCCCCAACTCCTTCCTCTCTTTCCTTCTACCACCCTCGTACTCGCGCTCTCGCACGCACGCCCGCTCGTCCTGCTGCACATCGTCCTCAACGCTCGCGACTGTCTGCCCGGTGCGCTACACATGCCTGTCACTCGCGCTCGTCGTTCTGACCACTCTTTGCAGCCGCGCAATCGTTGGCAAACAAACGGCATATATTCTCAATGGTACGTACACCGCGCTCATCGCGCGCGTCGACTATCTCGCTAACGTCCTGTATTCTCTGCAGCCCGGGCCCATCCCCTCGCACCGACCCTCCAGCACCGCGCCATCGCGCTCCAGCATCGCGGCCGACGACCAGCCGACCTCGATCGACGTGCATCGCGCCGTTCGGGACTCTGCATGGCACGGTGAGCGTCCGTTCAGCACGCGCGCCCAAAAATCCGCACGACTGACCGCATACCGCATCCCGACCCGCGGGATAGACAGCCCAGGTATGCCGTGCCCATGCCGCGTCCGATCGCCAGCATTTCGGCCCAAATCGTGCGTACGCCATTTTATCTCGTTTCGGAGTGCGCCGCGGTCACTGACGCGAACGTCTTGCAGTCGCCTGAAGCGCGCGCCCTTTCGTTCGTCCAGCACGGAGCGCCGCTCGGCGTGCGCGATTTATCGGTCCGCCGGGAAAATCTGCCGTTCGTCAAAACGCAAACGTGAGTATCGCCGTTCAGCACGACAAATGCGCGAAATTACTCACAGCGCTTTCCGCAGGGCGCGCTTCGTGGTCCCGCGGATGTCTTCCTATCGAGCATGGTGAGCGCCGCGTCTGGCCTTTTGCGATCGCGGGCGTGCACTGACCGTATACTCTATCCATCCAGGCCGGACGTCCGACCGCCGATCGCGGCTTCGCGCACGACGATCCCTTGACAATGCGCGCGTGACGGCCGCGTCCCTCTGCGCGTCGGCGGCCGATGCAAAATGCGCCCCTGCAAGTTGATATGCACGCACGGTGAGCACATCGATTATGCGCGCTTCGACGACCCACTCACCCTGACTCTGTCGGGCAGATCGTTCGCGGAGCTGCGCGCGCGCAGGCGGTGCGGTCCGTGCTGCCAATCAGTCGCCGAGGCCGGGGGTCAGCGCGATCGCGAGTGTGGACGCGTGGGTCCGAGTCTCGACGGGCGGGCCCATATTGCGCGTCCGCCCTCGTGCACGGCCGCGACTCTGCCAATCGACGCGCTCACGGCACCGCAGTCGATATTCGCGGCGCCGTTGGCAAAGACTGCTCGCAGATCGTGAGTGGTTCCCTTTTGAACTGCACGTAGCAAATTGTTACTTAGATCATCATCTCCTGGAATCCATCCAGGGAACTGCTGTCGCACGACCGGACGCGCTGCCTATCGCGCGCGCCATACTGGGATAGGCATTGTGAGTTTTTCTGAGCCTGGCCGCGCCGAACGTTACTCACATCATCATTTCCTGGAACTCAATCCAGGACGCGTCTTTGCTGGGCACGACGAGGTGCTGCCGATCGCGCAAGACGTGCGGCGTCATGAGCGCGAGTCGAACGACTGGCAACAGGGGAAGATCGTGAGTTTTCGTTTGAACACCGCGGTGCAGAATGTTTGACTTACATGTTCATAGACTTGATGCAATGGCAGGGGCGATCGATGGAAGCGCACATTGCGCTCATCGATGCATGCGACGTTTACCCAGCAGGCGGATGGGAAACGTCGGCGCCTGTGAAATGTGCAGCTATTAGTTACCTGGTCCGAGAATGCGAATAGCACGCTCACCGACGATACGGCGTACGGTGTGCCATGTTATTGTAGCGCGCAGTTAGTTTCTTGTCGATGTAATGCGTTATGTCTTGGGCTTGGACGAATTCCGCTGGGAGGCAGAGACGGCGCGAGCGCGAGTCGAGCACACCGCGCGCTTCGACTTGGATGAATCGGCGCTGGCCAGCGCTGCGAGTGACTGTAACAGTCTGCCTATCGTAAGTTATTCGCCTGTCGCGCGAGGCTTTGCAGTACTTACTGTTTTTTTGCTGGCAGGCGCGAGCCGCTCGAAACTTGTGTTTGCTAGTACTGGATAAAGAATGTAAGTTCTCTGTTATACCTGGCAAAGAAGACGAGCACTCACAGTGTTATACAGGCTCGACATCATTAAGCTGCTGCCGCTGGCGCGCGCGGGGATTCGGTGACGGGCTGGTTGGGCGCGGTGTTGGCTGGCTTCGCGGCTTGAACGGCGCGTGCAACGCGAGCAGAATCCACTGAGCGAAGGTCAGCGCCATGCTCGGGCAGGAGCATCGGCGTCCACTCACGCGCAGGCCGAGCTCGCCGTCAGGACAAGTTGGCGGGATGGTCGAGCGCGCGGCAGACAGCAGCTGAAATCCAAGTAAGCCGTCCATTGCAGTGCATGCGCGAAAGGACTCACGACTTGACGGCAGCCATCCAGTGCTGGCGCACTCTGCGCACGGACGACGGCGCGGGATGGAGCGAGCGAGCGAGGTCGGAGCAGGACATGGCGACCGTGTCCTGGGGACGGACGCCAAGCATCGCGCGCACTCGTCGCGCTGCCCTGCTCGTCGTGCGCGGCTCGGAGTCCGTGCGCGAATCGTCAGTGCGGAGTCGGAGAGCGACGTCGAGCGAGGCAGAAGGCGGCGGGGCGAGCGGGGATTCGGGACGGGCGGAGGACGCGGTCGAGGCGGCGGAGAAGGAGGAAGAGGTGCGCCAGGCATCCGGTCCGGGTCAACCCGAGGTGCAAGTGCAAGAAGACGAGGAGAACGTGCACGGGCGGCGCAGGCTACGTGCGGGCGCCACGTGTTGGGCGACACTCTTGCTCCCGCTCCGACTCTCACCCTCCACGCACTCCGCACGCTGAGCACTGAGTACTGACTGTGGGAAGGCAGAGGTCAAGGGCACGCCGTCGGAGATGCAAATCACACCATGGCCAAATGTAACAAGCTTCTACACTCTCGACAGATGCAACGAGTCCCATGCCCCCGCCACTTATCTCCGCTGCCCACGTCAGAACGACACGCCACCTGCACCCGCCTTGCGCGCCCGCCCATTGTGCTTGCGTCTCTCTCAGTCAAAGTATATGTATCTGTTGGCAATTCGTACTCTCTGACCGGCAACACCGGCTTCTCCTCCCTCCAGCTCCGCTCTTCCCGTCTTCCCAAAAAGCTGACTCAGAGTCAGACGACTCGAGTTGATAACTATCGAATCATTGCGCAGCGCCCTGAGATGCCAGGATTCTCCCCGACCGCCCGCTGTTACTGTACTGCACCCGGCTGCTCAACATCCCGCTCTGCTTCCACGTGCGCACGGAGTCCCATCTCCCGCATGCCCGTCGAGGATGCACTCGTGCGCCGCGACGCTATCGGGCCACTGCCCAGGGGCATCAACAATGCAAATGTCGAAATCAAACACTCGATCGCGGGACCAAATCCGCTGAAGAGAGCAACGACCGAATAGAACACCATTCCCTCTTTCCTCCTCAAAGCTCAAGCTCCGTATCCTTCAAGAGCGTTGGTCGGCCAAGAGGAGGCTGAAGCAGCTTCGGTGAGTTCTGTCGCAAAACCAAGACACGAGGATGCTGGAGTGCTCTGCAGAGTACCGGTGTCCGGGAGACCAACTCATGAGCACGCTTGTCCGGATGCGTTCCGCGCGCAAACAACGAATTTAGCATTAAAATGCATAACAATGCCCGAATCGCGCGGGTGCCATGATGGGGTGGAATGGAATCGATGAGCGTGCACCGGCGGACGACAAGATCGGTATCGTGGCTGCGGCGCGATTCCAAGTGAAGATTCGCGCGAGCGTGGAGCACATCAATGCTGGAAGCCTGCCTCATCGCTGAGGCCAGATCCAGCTCTCATGCCCATGGTCGATTCGCAGGCACGTCCTTGAACGGTGTGCGCGTCTCCCACGGCCGCCGTGTCAAGATCCACAGCGACAGTGTGATGGCAATAGCAGGGACCATCCATTGGGCAGTGAAGACGACGTTGCTGTGGACTCTGAACTCTCGCCGTGCTGCTCTGCAATCGATACGCTCCACCGAGAATGAGATGGGCGCTGACATAGCGCTCAGTTAGTTACTCAAAGTTACTAACTTCGTTACTAACATGTTAGTTACTAACACGTTAGTAACGTTAGTGCTGGCGGGAGCTCAGGTTACTAACTTCTGAGGTATCTCAAGCGGCGGACTGGAGAAGAGACACTGACCGTCGAATGAGTACTGTCGGGTGTCTGGTAGCTCTGAGAACATCCCAGGGTATTACTTTCTTTGGAGACTGTGAAAGGTTGCTGATCCTCATTCTCCCAAGCCTGTCACCGATCATGAGCAACTGAGATGAAGGCAATGAGCCAGATCTGAGCACAGTATGCATGTCTTGCACCTTCAGAGCCCTTCAACTCTTCAATTACTCAATCAGGGAGAAGCCCTTGATGCACTCTGGATGTATAAGATATTATATAAGCATAAGTGTTATTAACAATGTTAGTAACACGGTGTTAGTAACATATAATGTTAGTAACGTGTTAGGTATCTCGTCGGAGATAACTAACTGAGCGCTACGCTGACAGCACGCTTATTGTCCGTAACAAATGCGATTCTGAAACAATGGGTCAGGCCAGGATCACACGCGGACAATCCTAGCAGTGACAGGTGCGCGGGGGAGAGTTAGACCTGGATCACGCGACCCGGATCCACAGTGCAGGTCGACGTCGCAGCAGGCCAGACACAATAGCAGAGTGAGTCAAGAATCGCCGTGGACATCGATCGAGAAGAAAAAAATCCGGATTGAGCAGGGCTTCAAGTTGTGCAGCATTCGATCCGACCTCCGGTGTTGGACAACAACAAACACGAACAAGTGGTAACATTACGGGCAGATAAAGTATCCCGATGTGGCGAAACAGGCGTTCAGCCGGACACGGCTACAGCGCACGGCGAGTTAGCGTCGGACGGCGGCGTCGAGCACGAATGAGAAGGGGAACGCACCGGCGCGTTTGGAGGCCGACTTGGCTTTCTTCCCTCCGCTGCAGACACGTTACATAGGTCAACACGCACGCCGAAGCGCAGAGAATAAAAATGAATCGTACCCCGTCAGCTCGGTTCGACCTTTCCGTTCGGCGCCCCCGTCCGCATCTCCAAACTCCATCTCGAACATGCGAAGCACGCTCTGGACAGCAGCGTGGATATCTGCCTTCGCTTTGCTAGAGAGTCTGCAGGCGTAAAAGATGGATAAACACGTCGCGGGAAGGGTAACGGCGGTGACATACAAATGGGGCTGTTTCAGTTTTGCTTCAAGGCTGCAGAAACATTGAATCATCAGCAGATAAAGTACACTGCGTTGCTTGGGCGCTTGACCGAATTTATTGAGGAAATTTGGGCGCCTAAAGCTTTGAAGTGAGAAAAACCCGTAAGTCCAAAGTGTCTTTCCTTCTGCTCAGGATCATAATCTAGCCCATGCGGGTTGGCCCGCTCCATTCCAGTATATTCGTCAGTGCCGCAGCGATCGGGTATGTACATGAGAGAAAGCGAAGAAAAGTCCACGAGCAATGCTCAGGACAGCGACGAGCGCAAAAGAAGAGAATATGAAGACGTACGAAGAGATGGACGACGACGAGCCGAGAAAACAATGACGACGACGAGCTGAGAGGAGAGGAGAGAAGACAGGAGAGAATGCTGAGGTCTGGGAGCCAATTTCCCTGCGCTTTTATACCCTGCAAGAGCGCTTGGCATCGGCCCACCGCGGCCGGTGGAACGACCGAGTCTGACTGTGCAGGTGTGGATCCTCCATCTCCACTCGCATTTGCTCGCAGTTTTCGTAGCTCATCCGTCCCATAGCTGTAAAATGTGCTTCAAAAACGCTTTTGGCACTCAATGCCTGCCATTTGCCTCTAAATCGCGCACGAGAGAGGACCCCAGCTCACGCAGGCACCCACTCCGGCAACTTCCACATCAACTTCTCACCTTCTCTCTCGCTTCCCTCTCACTTCACACAGGCGGTATTTTTGGATATGACGCTGTGCATGTATGCTACTTGCCATTGGTATCCAGAGGTATACGTTTTGGCAATGCACTGAGAAGTCTTTTGGCAGCAACATTCTTCGTGCTCAATGCTTGACTTGCACATCACACAGAGCCACTCAGTCAGCAAGTACGTCACTTTATATGCAGTCCAACTACTCGATCTCAGCGCATTTAATCGTATTGCAAAGGTCGGCGGCATGGGAATGGAGCATAGGTGTGGGGGACGGCGATAGATGACATGCAACATGCGGGAGAACATCATTGATATCAGCACGTCTGGGGAACACCACGGAGCGTGAGGAGTGTGCTGCACGGCGTGAGGAACAAAGGACGCCGGTCGGCGGACGGCGATAGGCGGATTTGTATCGAGACAGCCAGCGCCTTCTCCGGGTTGCGACGTTCCCATCGGTGCGGGGAGACATCCGACCAACAGTCGACCGCGGCATGTGTGCGTGAGGCCGCGGTCGACGAGGAGCGCCTCGCCCGCGAGCACCATCCAGTACGCGCCGCGAGTGAAGGGAGGCGGACGGCGATAGACGGATTTTCGATCGAGGCGTTCTCCAGGTTGCGACGTTCGTCGCGGGACGGACGCTGACGACGATCGGCGCGGAGAGGAACGTGCGTCGGGGAGACATTCGGCGGGCCGCAGGCATCGCATACGCGGGGGGCTACGGTCGAAGAGCAGTGCCTCGGTGGAGAGCACGAATCGGTGCGCATTGCGAGCGGAGGGAAGCAGGTCGGCGGACGGCGATGGACCGATTTTCGGCGGGCGCACGCGTCCAGGAGGGCAACGAGGAGCAGCCGGACGCCGGAGGCCAATGAACGAGCAGCGCGCCGCGCGAGAGTACGAATCGGCGCGTGTTGCAGATGGAGGGAGGTCGGCGGACGGCGATAGACGGATTTTCGACGAGGAATCGCGCAGCGCGCTCACTGCGTTGCAAGAATCAGATGTCAGCTATGCGCGGCGTGACCATGCAGGCGACATACCGATAATCCCCTGTGCGCGAAACGTACACGCGCGGACCAGCGCGCCGCGCGAGGCTCGTCGTCGGACGGCGATAGACGGAATTGCAACTCGCGGGGGGAACGCCGTTCGGAGCGCGAGTTTGACCGAAGATTGAGCAGTTTCCCGCAGGCACCGCGACGCGAACGGGATGCAGGGGAGGTACGAGGCCTGCTCGTCGGAAGGCCATAGGCGAAGTTTCAAGCTGGGCGTCCGTGAGCACGAGAATCGTGTGCACTGGATGAGAATCTGAGAATTGTCAGCTTCACGCAATGCAGGAAACCGCAGACGTACCGGGTGGCACTCGTACACCGAGGCATGAGCCTGCCGGCGGAAGGCGATAGACGAACATTCAATGCCGGGCGAGCATTGGACGCGGTGCGATCCAGTGTGCTAGCCACGGCGCCCGGCAGCGCGCATACGCACTTGGACTGCGATCAGGAAGCCGGCGCGACGCCCTCGTAGCCTCGGAGACGCGAGACAGGCCAACTTGATTTTGACTTCCTCGGCGAACTGGACCAGGGGAACTTGCGATCGACGGATAGCGGGCGCCCAGGCTGGACAACACATAGCGCTGGACGTCGTGTGCCCAATGACTCGACAACTGCAGAAGATGAATGTCAGCGAGACAGCCTAAGAGCGAAAGAAAAGTGCCATACCGTAGCGGCAGCTGTGCCATGGAACTGGCGATGGATGGCGCTAGAAAGAACCACCCAGTGTGCCAGGTTGTCGATTTCCCCCGCGACGAGACGTCCGGCATGCTGCTGAACGGCGGGATGCTCGTCGGCGCGAGCTGCTCTAGTTCTGCGCGAATGGAATGGATCAGATGAGCCAGGGAAAACATGCCGCAAACGCAGGGTGAGCTTACCGTATACGATGCGACGGCGTGAGACTTGAGCGGCGGGGGGTGGGCAAGGACGGTGTGCACGGGCGAGTTGCGCATGGCGACGGCGTCGATGGTGGCCAATAAGTCGTCGACACCTCGTGCGGGCAGAGATGGGGGCGTCCAGAAAAGGGCAGAGCGGCAAGGCAGCCGTTATATGGCCCAGGCGGACATGGTGACGGAAGCGGGAAAAGGGACGTCGGCGGGCTGCGAAAAAAGAGACGCGCTTCCACAGGCTTGATTGCCGATCGCCGGACTTCTGCAAATCCGCAAATCCCTCGGCACTCCGCCCTCGCCACCACCCCGCCGACGCTGCCTCGGCGCAGCAGGTCTGTATGCGCCATTATACGAGCTGAATAATGCATTTCCACGCGATCTTCTCAAGCTGCACTCGGGGTAAAAATTGGCCATGTATGAACTTTGCTGAGCGGAATGAAGAGCGCGCTGCGCTGCCGCCTGCATCGTGCGAGTGCGCAGAGAATCGGGACTATGAAAGCTCTCAGCTGCAATGTATACCATTTACACGATTCAAATGTGCTGCTGTTCAACATACGGCAGCTGTCGAAGCAAGGCCTGATATTCACGTCGAACACGCGATTCAACGGTTTACTGGCCTACGGCGTGAGTCGTGGCTGCTCAAACTCATGCACCATCTAGCTCATAGGTGAATATGACCCCAAATGACGCAGTGGATCACATGAACACGCAAATCCTGAGAAGCTCATTGAGACAAACAGTTCTTCGCTGTTCTCCTCGGAGTCTCAGCCGCATGGGACGCAGGTCCCGCCCTCGCAACTCCGCGCACTGGCAGTAGTAGAGCTCATGTTATTCATATTGCATGATGTCATAGCGCAGTGCATTTACAGTCGATCTGTACAGAAAGAACGCTCTGGAGCGGGGGACTGCTCGCGAGGCATCGGAACGGCAATGCGCAAACCGCACGCAAGAGCTCCGTTTCCCATGGAACTGCGAGGGTTCTGGTCAATTACTCATGCTGGGATTGCTGATGGAAGCACGCAGTCGGGCGCCGCGCTGCGGCAGCCCGACGCGGGGGCGATTTTCGAGCGGGAGGTGCTGCTGAGCAGCATACACCCACTCTTTACGGGCGCCTATTTGACCAGGCCAGCCTGCAAGCAGCACGGGCGCTTATTTAACCACAGACTGAGCTGGTTTTTACGCGGGATTTGCGGGAATTTCGTGCGGGAGCAGGATTCGAGCTGCTCAGACGAGGGTGAGCCCGCGCCCGATTGTGAGATTCCGACACAAGGAACCATCGTGCAGACATGAGACTCGGGATACAGTATCTCTGACTATACCACACGCTGGAAACGTGGTGAGAGGCACACCCTTCAAGCTTTCGGTGAGGAATCGACGACGCGCGGGCGGGACGCACATCCGCACACAAACGCATTCGCCAGCCATCCGCGCGCCGCACGTCACATCTCAGGCCCAGGCCCACCTTGCCCAACCTCCAAAATGCCATACGCGAAAAGAGAACCGCCTCAGTGCGCCCAGAATCGGCGGAAACGCTCCCCGGCCACCCAGCCAAAAGCGCGAGCCAACCCCCTCAGGCTTCGCGCCCCACTCTTCTCGCGTCTCCTGATGGCGTTTCAGATGCCATCAGAGCGTGATGGAAGCAGCGAGGCGGCTGCACAGCGCGTGCGTCGCGAAAAATGCGACTTTGGGCATTTACACCCCCTACACCCCCTCTGTGGGCGCCTAACGCGCTGAGAGGGCGCAGACGGGCTGGGAATAAGCGCCCGTGAGGTGAGACGGCGGGGGAGGGGAGGGAGGGTGGGTGGGCGAGAGGTATGGTCGGCGGACGAGGAGGCGAGGAGGCGGGGGTCGCATCCGCACTGACGCGCTTAGCGCACCATCCCTCCCTTGCCGATCCCCGTGCTTCGCGTGCCTTTCAGAGAACATCAGGCCATGTTCTGAGGTGTCAGCGCGCGGCCCAGAACGTGAGTGAGCGGCCGGCTGTGCGGGTGCGCCGCAGGTATAAAAGCCGCGCCGCATTTCGCACAGTTAACCATCCGCCCCCACCCTCTTCCTCCCTTTCATTCTACCACCCTCGTACTCGCGCTCTCGCACGCACGCCCGCTCGTCCTGCTGCACATCGTCCGCAACGACCACGACGTTCTGCACGGTGCGCTACACATGCATGCCACTCGCGCTCGTCGTTTTGACCACTCTTTGCAGCCGCGCAATCGTTGGCAAATCTAACAGCATATATTCGACAAGGTATGTACACCGCGCTCATCGCGCGCGTCGAGTATCTCGCTAACGTCCTGTATTCTCTCCAGCTCGGGCCCATCCACTCGCCCCGTCCCTCCACCATCGCGCCAACGCGCTCCAGCACCACGGCCGACGACCTGCCGACCTCGATCGACGTGCAGCGCGTTCGGGGCTCTGCATGGCATGGTGAGTGTCCGTTCAGCATTGCGCGCGCGCAAAAATCCGCACGACTGACCGCATACCGCATCCGTTTTGCAGATAACGACCCGCGTGATAGACGGCCCATGCATGCCGTGCCCATGCTGCGTCCGATTGGCAGCATTTCGGCCAAAATCGTGCGTACGTCGTTTTATCTCGTTTGCGAGCGCGAGTCGGTCCTGACGCGAACGTCTTGCAGACCCCTGAAGCGCGCGCCCTTTCGTTCGTCCAGCACCGAGCGCTGCTCGGCGCGCGCGATTTATCGGTCCGCCGCGAAAGTCTGCCGTTCGTCAAAACGCAAACGTGAGTATCGCCGTTCAGCACAAGCACCGCGCGAAGTTACTCACAGCGCTTTCCGCAGAGCGCTCGACACGCGCTTCGTGGTCCCACGGATTTCTTCCTATCGAGCAGGGTGAGCGCCGCGTCTGGCCCTTTGCGATCGCGGCCGTGTACTGACCGTATACTCTATCCATCCAGGCTGGACGTCCGACCGCCGATCGCGAGTTCGCGCACGACGATCCCTTGACCCCGCGCGCTGGACGGCCCCGTCCCTCTGCGCGTCTTCGGCCGATGCAAAATGCGGGCCTGCGAATTGATAAGCACGCACGGTGAGCACATCGATTATGCGCGCTTCGACGACCGACTTACCGTGACTGTGTCGGGCAGATCGTTCGCGGAGCTGCGCGCGCGCAGGCCGTGCGGTCCGTGCTGCCAGTCCGTCGCCGAGGCCGGGGGTCAGCGCGATCGCGAGTGTGGACGCGTGGGTCCGAGTCTCGAGGGGCGGGCCCATATTGCGCGTCCGTCCTCGTGCTCGGCGGCGACTCTGCCAATCGACGCGTTGACGGCACCGCAGTCGATATTCGCGGCGCCGTTGGCAAAGACTGCTCGCAGATCGTGAGTGTTTCCCTTTTGAACTGCACATAGCAAACCGTTACTTAGATCATCATCTCCTGGAATCCATCCAGGGAACCGCTGTCGCACGACCGGACGCGCTGCCTATCGCGCGCGCCATACTGGGATAGGCATTGCGAGTTTTTCTGAGCTTGGTCGCGCCGAACGTTACTTACATCATCCATCCAGGACGCGTCTTTGCTGGGCTCGATGAGGCGCAGGAACTGGTGCTGCCGATCGCGCAAGACGCGCGCGTCCAGGCGCTATCACAAGCGCCGGTCGAACGACTGGAAATAACAAGATCGTGAGTTTCCTTTTGAATACCGCGGTGGAAAATGTTCGACTTACATCTTCATAGCTTGGATTCAGTGGCGGCGCTGGCAGCAGGGGAGATCGATGGAAGCGCACATTGCGCTCATCGATGCATGCGACGTTTCCCCAGCAGGCGGGTGGGAAACGTCGGCGCCTGTGGAACGGACGGCGTATTAGTTACATGGTCCGAGAATGCGAATAGCACGCTCACCGACGATACGGCTTCCGGTGTGCCATGTAATTGTAGCGCGAAGTTAGTTTCTTGTCGATGTAATGACTTTTGTCTTGGACAAAATCCGCTGTGAGGCGCAGACGGTGCGAGCGCGAGTCGAGCACAGCGCGCGCTTCGATTTGCATGAACAGGCGCTGTCCAGCGCAGTCAGTGGCTGTAACGGTCTGCCTATCGTGAGTGAGTCGCCCGTCGCGCGTGGCTTTGCAGTACTTACATTTTTTCTGCTGGCAGGCGCGAGCCGCTCCGAACTGTTGTCTGCTCGCCCAGAATAAAGAACGTGAGTTATACTCTAACACTGGCAACGCAGACAATCACTCACAGTGTGATACAGGCTCGACATCATTAAGCTGCTGCCGCGCGCGCGCGGGTTGGGTGATGGGCTGGTTGGGCGCGCGGTGTTGGCTGGCTTCGCGACTTGAACGGCGCGTGCAACGCGAGCGGAATCCACTGAGCGAATGTCAGCGTCATGCTCGGGAAGGAGCATCGGCGTCCACTCACGCGCAGGGCGAGCTCGCCGTCAGGACGAGTTGGCGGGATGGTCGAGCGCGATGCAGACAGCAGCTGAAAGCCAGGTAAGCCGTCGATTCCACTGCATGCGCCGAGTGCTCACGACTTGAACAGAGCCATCCGCTGCTTGCTTGCTCAGCGCACGGACGACGGCGCGAGTGTTGCACGCAGCGCGGGATGGAGCGAGCGAGGGAAGTCGGAGCAGGACATGGCGACCGTGTCCTGGGGGACGGACGGCAAGCATCGCGCGCACTGCTCACGCTGCCCTGCTCGTCGTGCGCGGCTCGGAGTCCGTGCGCGTATCTTGTGCGCGGAGTCAGAAAGCGCGGTCGAGCGAGGCAGAAGACGGCGGGGCGAGCGTGGATTGGGGACGGGCGGAGGACGCGGTCGAGGCGGCGGGGAAGGAGGAAGAGGTGCGCCAGGCATCCGGTCCGGGTCAACCCGAGGTGCAAGTGCAAGAAGACGAGGAGAACGTCCGTCCTCAGAGGGCGGCGCAGGCTACGTGCGGGCGCCACGTGTTGGGCGAGCGACACTCTCGCTCCCGCTCCGACTCTCACTCTCCACGCAGAGTACTGACTGTGGGAAGACAGAGGTCAAGGGCACGCCGTCGGAGATGCAAATCAAACCAAATGTAACAAGCTTCTACACTCTCGACAGATGCAACGAGTCCCATGCCCCCGCCACTTATCTCCGCTGCCCACGTCAGTAAGACACGCCACCTGCACCCGCCTTGCGCGCCCGCCCATTGTGCTTGCGTCTCTCTCAGTCAAAGTATCTGTATCTGTTGGCAATTCGCACTCTCACTGAGTCGCAACATTGACCGGCAACACCGGCTTCTCCTCCCTCCAGCTCCGCTCTTCCCGTCTTCCCAAAAGGCTGACTCAGAGTCAAACGACTCTAGTTGATAAGTATCGAATCATTGCGCAGCGCCCTGAGATGCCAGGATTCTCCCCGACCGCCCGTTGTTACTGTACTGCACCCGGCTGCTCAACATCCCACTCTGATTCCACGCACGGAGCTCCCGTCTCCCGCACGCCCACGCTGGCCGTCGAGCATGCACGCGACGCTATCGGGCCACTGCCCAGGGGCATCAACAGTGCAAATGTCTAAATCAAACACTCGATCGCGGGACCAAATCCGCCCACCGCGGTAAGGTATTCTCCTCCAGTTTCCACTGCTATCGACGACTATCCACACCTTCACTGTGGATCCCAGCGCAGCGAATCCGCGATGAAGCCCGCCGTGGGAGATGCGCGAGGGCGTGCCTGCGAATCGACATCGACGTGTTCACGAATCATCTGGTCCGATTAAGTGCGTATTTTCTCTCACTGGCATCCCGCCATGACAACGCGCTCTCCGGGCCTCCTCGCCGCCTGCTTTCCACGGTCCGACGCTCAGCTGCGTGATTCGTCCCTAAAATCGCGCAGGGGCCGCAAAACAGTTGCTCTGCACAGTCGGCATCGTCAGGCGTTTCGGAAAATGCACGCTGGCTAGTTCTGCGAGGGCGATGCAAGTCGTGCCTGCCTGGAGGGAAAGTCCTCCAAGTCGTGGAGATTGGGGAACTCGGGGCCAATACACTGATGCTCGCGATTGACAGCACGCTTGTCCGGATGCGTTGCACGCGCAAACAGTGCATTTCGCATTCAAACAACGACCGGGTGCAGCGGAACGCACTAGACGGGAATGCCGTCGAGATCGGTATCGTGGCTGAGCGTGACGAGCCCGATGGCTGGCACCCCGTGCTCGACGAAGAGAAACTGCATCAGGATCCACCGCAACGCAGGTCGATGCGCATCTCCCACGGCCGCCGTGTCAAGATCCACAGCGACAGTGTGATGGCAATAGCAGGGAGCATCCATTGGGCAGTGAAGACGACGTTGCTGTGAACTCTGAACTCTCGCCGTGCTGCTCTGCGATCGATACACTCCACCGAGAATGCGATGGGCGCTGACAGCACGCTTATTGTCCGTAACAAATGCGATTCTGAAACAATGGGTCAGGCCAGGATCACACGCGGACAATCCTAGCATTGACAGGTGCCCGGGGAGAGTTAGAGCTGGATCACGCGACCCGGATCCACAGTGCAGGTCGACGTCGCAGCAGGCCAGACACAATAGCAGAGTGAGTCAAGAAATCGCCGTGGACATCGATCGAGAAAAAAAATCCGGATTGAGCAGGGCTTCAAGTTGTGCAGCATTCGATCCGACCTCCGGTGTTGGACAACAACAAACACGAACAGGTGGTAACAATTACGGGCAGATAAAGTATCCCGATGTGGCGAAACAGGCGTTCAGCCGGACACGGCTACAGCGCACGGCGAGTTAGCGTCGGACGGCGGCGTCGAGCACGAATGAGAAGGGGAACGCACCGGCGCGATTGGAGGCCGACTTGGCTTTCTTCCCTCCGCTGCAGACACGTTACATAGGTCAACAGGCACGCCGAAGCGCAGAGAATAAGAATGAACCGTACCCCGTCAGCTCGGTTCGACCTTTCCGTTCGGCGCCCCCGTCCGCATCTCCAAACTCCATCTCGAACATGCGAAGCACGCTCTGGACAGCAGCGTGGATATCTGCCTTCGCTTTGCTAGAGAGTCTGCAGGCGTAAAAGATTGATAAACACGTCGCGGGAAGGGTAACGGCGGTGACATACAAATGGGGCGGTTTCAGTTTTGCTTCAAGGCTGCAGAAACATTGAATCATCAGATGGGCTCCTGCAGCAGACTCAGAATGGCGCGACGTACGCCCGAGGCTTGATTGTCGCCGCGTCGGCCTCGACGATCGCGCGAAACTCGTCCAAGATGGTCTCGCACATGTTCTTGTCCAATCCGGATCCACGTTGCTCGATTCCTTGGGCGCTTGACTTAATTTGTTGAGGAATTGTGGGCGCCTAAAGCATTGAAGTGAGAAAAACCCGTAAGTCCAAAGTGTCTTTCCTTCTGCTCAGGATCATAGTCTAGCCCATGCGGGTTGGCCCGCTCCATTCCAGTGTATTGGTCAGTGCCGCAGCGGTCGGGTATGTACATGAGAAAGCGAAGAAAAGTCCACGAGCAAGGCTCAGGACAGCGACGAGCGCAAAAGAAGAGAATATGAAGACGTACGAAGAGATGGACGACGACGAGCGGAGAAGACAATGACGACGACGACGACGAGCTGAGAGGAGAGAAGAGAGGAGAGAATGCTGAGGTCTGGGAGCCAATTTCCATGGGCTTTTATACCCTGCAAGAGCGCTTGGCATCGGCCCACCGCGGCCGGTGGAACGACCGAGTCTGACTGTGCAGGTGTGGATCCCCCATCTCCACTCGCATTTGCTCGCAGTTTTCGTAGCTCCTCCGTCCCATAGCAGTAATAAATGCTTCAAAAACGCTTTTGGCACTCAATGCCTGCTATTTGCCTCTAAATCGCGCACGAGAGAGGACCCCAGCTCACGCAGGCACGCACTCCGGCAACTTCCACATCAACTTCTCACCTTCTCTCTCGCTTCCCTCTCACTTCACACAGATCGTATTTTTGGATATGACGCTGTGCATATATGCTACTTGGCTTAGCTAGGCAGAGGAATGCACTTCGGGGATGTATTCTGACATCTTGTTGCTCCTGGCAGTCTGAGAAAGATCGTTCGCTATTGACACTTTTTCCAAGGTCTCATGCACGTCACACAGAGCGATTCAATCAGCAAGTACGTCACTGTATATGCAGTATAACTACTGGTGCTCAACACATTTACCACCACAGCTGCGTGCAGAGCCTACATGCGCCATACCCTCCGCTGCGTGCGGCGTGCGGAACGAAGGCTGCTCGGCGGACGGCGATAGATGGATTTTCAGTCGGCGCAGCTAGTGCGTTCACCGCCGTGATGTTTGCCGCGGGACGTTCATAGACGATGCTGGGAGGGGCGCAAGGAGGACGAGAGTCGAGGAGAGGTCGAGCAGTCGGCGACAGAACACCTGCGGGAGGCCCGCGACAAGCAGCCTGCGGTCGAGGAGTAGCGCCTCG
This sequence comes from Auricularia sp. M12, assembly GCA_037042885.1. Classification (NCBI taxonomy): domain Eukaryota; kingdom Fungi; phylum Basidiomycota; class Agaricomycetes; order Auriculariales; family Auriculariaceae; genus Auricularia; species Auricularia sp. M12. Next base: position 587,494 of record CM073207.1, read on the forward strand.
TTGAATGCACGGTCCAGCGCGACCCGCACCGCGAATTGAAGGAGGCTGTCGGCGGACGGCGATGGACGAAATTCCAGTCGAGGCAGCCAGGGCGTTCTCCGTGTTACGACGTTCGTCGCGGGACGGATGCTGACGACGATCGGCGCGGAGAGGATCGTGCGTCGGGGAGACATTCGGCGAGCCGTGGGCAACACGTATGCGGGGGGCTGCGGTCGACGAGCAGTGCGTCGGGGGAGAGCACGATCCAGTGCGCATCGCGAGCGGAGGGGAGCAGGTCGGCGGACGGCGATGGAACGATTTTCGGCGGGCGCACGCGTCCAGGAGGGCAACGAGGAGCAGCCGGACACCGGAGGCCAACGGACGAGCAGCGCGCCGCGCGAGAGCACGAATCGGCGCGCGTTGCAAGGTCGGCGGACGGCGATAGACGGATTTTCGACGAGGAATCGCGCAGCGCGCTCACTGCGTTGCAAGAATCAGATGTCAGCTATGCGCGGCGTGACCATGCAGGCGACATACCGATAATCCCCTGTGCGCGAAACGTACACGCGCGGACCAGCGCGCCGCGCGAGGCTCGTCGTCGGACGGCGATAGACGGAATTGCAACTCGCGGGGGGGACGCCGTTCGGAGCGCGAGTTTGACCGAAGATTGAGCAGTTTCCCGCAGGCACCGCGACGCGAACGGGATGCAGGGGAGGTACGAGGCCTGCTCGCCGGAAGGCCATAGACGAAATTTCGACGTGCAGGGCGAGGATCGAACGGCGTGTGCTGGTCTCGCACGGCACCCACCGCGCGGACACGCACTTGGACTGCGAGCAGGAATCCGGCGCGACGCCCGTGTACCCAGCCTCAGAGACGCGCCGCGCAAAAGACTGCAGGAGCGTCAGAAAAACGATTATGGATGGGGAGCGCTCAGTCGCTCACCAAGCATAAGCATCATTGCGCAACGGATCGAAGTGCCGTTGAATCGCTGGGAGTCTTATGCCCAGGGACTCGACAACTGCAAAAAATAAATGTCAGCGAGAAGCCTAAGAGCGAAAAAAAAGCGCCATACCGTAGGGGCAGCAGTGCCATGGAACTGGCGATGGATGGCGCTAGAAATAACCACCCAGTGTGCCAGGTTGTCGCTTTCCCCCGCGACGAGACGTCCGGCATGCTGCTGAAAGACGGGATGCTCGTCGGCGCGAGCTGCTCAGGTTCTGCGCGAATGGAATGGATCAGATGAGCCAGGGAAAACATGTCGCAAACGCAGGGTGAGCTTACCGTATGCAATGCGACGGCGTGAGACTTGAGCGGCGGGGGGTGGGCAAGGACGGTGCGTGCGGGCGAGTTGCGCATGGCGACGGCGTCGATGGTGGCCAATAAGTCGTCGAAACGTCGTGTGGGCAGAGCCGGGGGATCCGAGAAAAGGGCAGAGCGGCAAGGCAGCCGTTATATGGCCCAGGCGGACATGGTGACGGGAGCGGGAAAAGGGACGTCGGCGGGCTGCGAAAAAAGAGACGCGCTTCCACAGGCTTGATTGCCGATCGCCAGACTTCTGCAAATCCGCAAATCCCTCGGCACTCCGCCCTCGCCACCACCCCGCCGACGCTGCCTCGGCGCAGCAGGTCTGTATGCGCCATTATACGAGCTGAATATGCATTTCCACGCGATCTTCTCACGCTGCACTCGGGGTAAAATTTGGCCATGTACTATGAACTTTGCTCAGCGGAATGAAGAGCGCGCTGCGCTGCAGCTGCCTCGCGCGGGAGCTCAGTGCGTCGCCAGTATCAGAAGCTCTCTCCTGCGATGAAACTTTTCTACTGCGTCGAGCGTGCTGCTGCTCGGAATACGGCCGCATTCTTGAAGCCAGGTTTGCGACCCAGGTTGAACACGTGCGTTGAGGGTCTGTTGGCCTACAGCTTGCGTCGACGCTGTTCGATGCTAGCCGCTACCGGTCTCAGAGACCAATGTGACCCAAAATGATGCCACGGATCACATGAACACGCAAATCCTGAGAAGCCCAGTGAGACGAGCAGTTCTTTGCTCTTCTCCTCGGAGTCTCAGCTGCACGTTACGCAGGTCCCGCCCGCGCTCCTTTGAGCACTGGCACTAGTAGAGCTCATGTCGCGCATACTGAGTGATGTCATATCACCTCGAATCTACGGATGATCTATGCAGGAAGAACGCTCTGGAGCGGGGGACGGCTCGCGACATCCGAACCGCGATGCGCAAACCGCACGCAAGAGCTCCGTTTCCCATGGAACTGCGAGGGTTCTGGTCAATTAATCATGCTGGGATTGCTGATGGAAGCACGCAGTCGGGCGCCGCGCTGCGGCAGCCCGACGCAGGGGCGATTTTCGAGCGGGAGGTGCTGCTGAGCAGCATACACCAACTCAGTACGGGCGCCTATTTGACCAGGCCAGCCTGCGAGAACTACGGGCGCTTATTTAACTACAGACTGAGCTGTTTCTTACGTGGGACTGGCGGGAATCTTGTGCGGGAGCGAGGAATCGAGTTGCGCGGACGAGGTGACACCGCGCCCGATTGTGAGATTCCAACACAAGGAAGCATCGTGCGGACATGAGACTCAGTATACGGTATCTCTCACTATAAAACACGCTGTAAACCTGGTGAGAGGCACACCCTGCGAGATTTTGGTGAGGAATCGACGACGCGCCGGCGGGACGCACATCCGCACACATCCGCATTCCCAAACCATCCGCGCGCCGTACGTCACCTCTCAGGCCCAGGCCCACCTTTGCCAACCTCCAACACGCCGTACGCGAAAGGAGAACCGCCTCAGTGCGCCCAGAATCGGCGGAAACGCTCCCCGGCCACCCAGCGCAAAGCGCGAGCCAACCCCCTCAGGCTTCGCGCCCCACTCTTCTCGCGTCTCCTGATGGCGTTTCAGATGCCATCAGAGCGTGATGGAAGCAGCGAAGCGGCCGCACAGCGCGTGTGTCGCGAAAAATGCGACTTTGGGCTTTTCCACGCCCTGCACCCCCCCTGTGGGCGCCTAACGCGCTGAGAGGGCGCAGACGGGTTGGGAATAAGCGCCCGTGAGGTGAGACGGCGGGGGAGGGGCGGGAGCGAGGGCGGGCGAGAGGAATGGTCGGCGGACGGGGAGGCGAGGAGGCGGGGGTCGCATCCGCACTGACGCGCTTACCGCACCATCCCTCCTTTGCCGATCCCCGTGCTTCGCGTGCCTTTCAGAGAACATCAGGCCATGTTCTGAGGTGTCAGCGCGCGGCCCAGAATGTGAGTGGGCGGCCGGCCGTGCGGGTGCGCCGCAGGTATAAAAGCCGCGCTGCATCTCGCTCAGTTGACCATCCGCCCCCACCCTCTTCCTCCCTTTCCTTCTACCACCCTCGTACTCGCGCTCTCGCACGCACGCCCGCTCGTCCTGCTGCACATCGTCCGCAACGTCCTCGACGTTCTGCACGGTGCGCTGCACGCCACATGTCATTGCCATTCGCGCTCGTCGTTGACCACTCTTTGCAGCCGCGCAATCGTTGGCAAACAAACGGCATATATTCGACAAGGTATGTACACCGCGCTCATCGCGCGCGTCAACTATATCGCTGACATCCCACATTCGTCGTCTTCTCCAGCTCCGGCCCATCCACTCGCCCCGTCCCTCCACCATCGCGCCAACGCGCTCCAGCATCGCAGCCGACAACCTGCCGACCTCGATCGACGTGCATCGCGCCGTTCGGGACTCTGCATGGCACGGTGAGCGTCCGTTCAGCACGCGCGCGCCCAAAAATCCGCACGACTGACCGCATACCGCTTCCTGACCCGCGAGATAGACGGCCCAGGTATGCCGTGCCCATGCTGCGTCCGATTGGCAGCATTTCGGCCAAAATTGTGCGTGCGCCGTTTTATCTCGTTTCCGAGTGCGCCTAGGTCACTGACGCGAACGTCTTGCAGACCCCTGAAGCGCGCGCGCTTTCGTTCGTCCAGCACGGAGCGCCGCTCGGCGCGTGCGATCTGTCGGTCCGCCGCGAAGGTCTGCCGTTCGTCAAGACGCAAATGTGAGTATCGCCATTCAGCACAAACCACCGCGCGAAATCACTCACCACGCTTTCCGCAGAGCCCGCAGCGCGCGCTTCGTCGTCCCACGTATTCTTCCTATCGAGCGCGGTGAGCGTTCCGTCTGGCCCTTTGCGATCGCGGGCGTGCGCTGACCGTATACTGTATCCATCCAGGCTGGACGTCCGACCGCCGATCGCGCGTTCGCGCAGGACGATCCCTTGACCCCGCGCGCGTGACGGCCGCGTCCCTCTGCGCGTCTTCGGCCGATGCAAAAGGCGCGCCTGCAAGCTGATATGCACGCACGGTGAGCACATCGATTATGCGCGCTTCGACGACCCACTCACCGTGACTCTGTCGGGCAGATCGTTCGCGGAGCTGCGCGCGCAGGCCGGTCGGTCGGTGCTGCCAGTCAGTCGTCGGGGCCGGGTGTCTGCGCGATCGCGAGTGTGGACGCGTGGGTCCGAGTCTCGAGGGGCGGGCCCATATTGCGCGTCCGTCCTCGTGCTCGGCGGCGACTCTGCCAATCGACGCGTTGACGGCACCGCAGTCGATATTCGCGGCGCCGTTGGCAAAGACTGCTCGCAGATCGTGAGTGTTTCCCTTTTGAACTGCACATAGCAAACCGTTACTTAGATCATCATCTCCTGGAATCCATCCAGGGAACCGCTGTCGCACGACCGGACGCGCTGCCTATCGCGCGCGCCATACTGGGATAGGCATTGCGAGTTTTTCTGAGCTTGGTCGCGCCGAACGTTACTTACATCATCCATCCAGGACGCGTCTTTGCTGGGCTCGATGAGGCGCAGGAACTGGTGCTGCCGATCGCGCAAGACGCGCGCGTCCAGGCGCTATCACAAGCGCCGGTCGAACGACTGGAAATAACAAGATCGTGAGTTTCCTTTTGAATACCGCGGTGGAAAATGTTCGACTTACATCTTCATAGCTTGGATTCAGTGGCGGCGCTGGCAGCAGGGGAGATCGATGGAAGCGCACATTGCGCTCATCGATGCATGCGACGTTTCCCCAGCAGGCGGGTGGGAAACGTCGGCGCCTGTGGAACGGACGGCGTATTAGTTACATGGTCCGAGAATGCGAATAGCACGCTCACCGACGATACGGCTTCCGGTGTGCCATGTAATTGTAGCGCGAAGTTAGTTTCTTGTCGATGTAATGACTTTTGTCTTGGACAAAATCCGCTGTGAGGCGCAGACGGTGCGAGCGCGAGTCGAGCACAGCGCGCGCTTCGATTTGCATGAACAGGCGCTGTCCAGCGCAGTCAGTGGCTGTAACGGTCTGCCTATCGTGAGTGAGTCGCCCGTCGCGCGTGGCTTTGCAGTACTTACATTTTTTCTGCTGGCAGGCGCGAGCCGCTCCGAACTGTTGTCTGCTCGCCCAGAATAAAGAACGTGAGTTATACTCTAACACTGGCAACGCAGACAATCACTCACAGTGTGATACAGGCTCGACATCATTAAGCTGCTGCCGCGCGCGCGCGGGTTGGGTGATGGGCTGGTTGGGCGCGCGGTGTTGGCTGGCTTCGCGACTTGAACGGCGCGTGCAACGCGAGCGGAATCCACTGAGCGAATGTCAGCGTCATGCTCGGGAAGGAGCATCGGCGTCCACTCACGCGCAGGGCGAGCTCGCCGTCAGGACGAGTTGGCGGGATGGTCGAGCGCGATGCAGACAGCAGCTGAAAGCCAGGTAAGCCGTCGATTCCACTGCATGCGCCGAGTGCTCACGACTTGAACAGAGCCATCCGCTGCTTGCTTGCTCAGCGCACGGACGACGGCGCGAGTGTTGCACGCAGCGCGGGATGGAGCGAGCGAGGGAAGTCGGAGCAGGACATGGCGACCGTGTCCTGGGGGACGGACGGCAAGCATCGCGCGCACTGCTCACGCTGCCCTGCTCGTCGTGCGCGGCTCGGAGTCCGTGCGCGTATCTTGTGCGCGGAGTCAGAAAGCGCGGTCGAGCGAGGCAGAAGACGGCGGGGCGAGCGTGGATTGGGGACGGGCGGAGGACGCGGTCGAGGCGGCGGGGAAGGAGGAAGAGGTGCGCCAGGCATCCGGTCCGGGTCAACCCGAGGTGCAAGTGCAAGAAGACGAGGAGAACGTCCGTCCTCAGAGGGCGGCGCAGGCTACGTGCGGGCGCCACGTGTTGGGCGAGCGACACTCTCGCTCCCGCTCCGACTCTCACTCTCCACGCAGAGTACTGACTGTGGGAAGACAGAGGTCAAGGGCACGCCGTCGGAGATGCAAATCAAACCAAATGTAACAAGCTTCTACACTCTCGACAGATGCAACGAGTCCCATGCCCCCGCCACTTATCTCCGCTGCCCACGTCAGTAAGACACGCCACCTGCACCCGCCTTGCGCGCCCGCCCATTGTGCTTGCGTCTCTCTCAGTCAAAGTATCTGTATCTGTTGGCAATTCGCACTCTCACTGAGTCGCAACATTGACCGGCAACACCGGCTTCTCCTCCCTCCAGCTCCGCTCTTCCCGTCTTCCCAAAGGCTGACTCAGAGTCAAACGACTCTAGTTGATAAGTATCGAATCATTGCGCAGCGCCCTGAGATGCCAGGATTCTCCCCGACCGCCCGTTGTTACTGTACTGCACCCGGCTGCTCAACATCCCACTCTGATTCCACGCACGGAGCTCCCGTCTCCCGCACGCCCACGCTGGCCGTCGAGCATGCACGCGACGCTATCGGGCCACTGCCCAGGCATCAACAGTGCAAATGTCTAAATCAAACACTCGATCGCGGGACCAAATCCGCCCACCGCGGTAAGGTATTCTCCTCCAGTTTCCACTGCTATCGACGACTATCCACACCTTCACTGTGGATCCCAGCGCAGACGAATCCGCGATGAAGCCCGCCGTGGGAGATGCGCGAGGGCGTGCCTGCGAATCGACATCGACGTGTTCACGAATCATCTGGTCCGATTAAGTGCGTATTTTCTCTCACTGGCATCCCGCCATGACAACGCGCTCTCCGGGCCTCCTCGCCGCCTGCTTTCCACGGTCCGACGCTCAGCTGCGTGATTCGTCCCTAAAATCGCGCAGGGGCCGCAAAACAGTTGCTCTGCACAGTCGGCATCGTCAGGCGTTTCGGAAAATGCACGCTGGCTAGTTCTGCGAGGGCGATGCAAGTCGTGCCTGCCTGGAGGGAAAGTCCTCCAAGTCGTGGAGATTGGGGAACTCGGGGCCAATACACTGATGCTTTCGCGATTGACAGCACGCTTGTCCGGATGCGTTGCACGCGCAAACAGTGCATTTCGCATTCAAACAACGACCGGGTGCAGCGGAACGCACTAGACGGGAATGCCGTCGAGATCGGTATCGTGGCTGAGCGTGACGAGCCCGATGGCTGGCACCCCGTGCTCGACGAAGAGAAACTGCATCAGGATCCACCGCAACGCAGGTCGATGCGCATCTCCCACGGCCGCCGTGTCAAGATCCACAGCGACAGTGTGATGGCAATAGCAGGGAGCATCCATTGGGCAGTGAAGACGACGTTGCTGTGAACTCTGAACTCTCGCCGTGCTGCTCTGCGATCGATACACTCCACCGAGAATGCGATGGGCGCTGACAGCACGCTTATTGTCCGTAACAAATGCGATTCTGAAACAATGGGTCAGGCCAGGATCACACGCGGACAATCCTAGCATTGACAGGTGCCCGGGGGAGAGTTAGAGCTGGATCACGCGACCCGGATCCACAGTGCAGGTCGACGTCGCAGCAGGCCAGACACAATAGCAGAGTGAGTCAAGAAATCGCCGTGGACATCGATCGAGAAAAAAAATCCGGATTGAGCAGGGCTTCAAGTTGTGCAGCATTCGATCCGACCTCCGGTGTTGGACAACAACAAACACGAACAGGTGGTAACAATTACGGGCAGATAAAGTATCCCGATGTGGCGAAACAGGCGTTCAGCCGGACACGGCTACAGCGCACGGCGAGTTAGCGTCGGACGGCGGCGTCGAGCACGAATGAGAAGGGGAACGCACCGGCGCGATTGGAGGCCGACTTGGCTTTCTTCCCTCCGCTGCAGACACGTTACATAGGTCAACAGGCACGCCGAAGCGCAGAGAATAAGAATGAACCGTACCCCGTCAGCTCGGTTCGACCTTTCCGTTCGGCGCCCCCGTCCGCATCTCCAAACTCCATCTCGAACATGCGAAGCACGCTCTGGACAGCAGCGTGGATATCTGCCTTCGCTTTGCTAGAGAGTCTGCAGGCGTAAAAGATTGATAAACACGTCGCGGGAAGGGTAACGGCGGTGACATACAAATGGGGCGGTTTCAGTTTTGCTTCAAGGCTGCAGAAACATTGAATCATCAGATGGGCTCCTGCAGCAGACTCAGAATGGCGCGACGTACGCCCGAGGCTTGATTGTCGCCGCGTCGGCCTCGACGATCGCGCGAAACTCGTCCAAGATGGTCTCGCACATGTTCTTGTCCAATCCGGATCCACGTTGCTCGATTCCTTGGGCGCTTGACTTAATTTGTTGAGGAATTGTGGGCGCCTAAAGCATTGAAGTGAGAAAAACCCGTAAGTCCAAAGTGTCTTTCCTTCTGCTCAGGATCATAGTCTAGCCCATGCGGGTTGGCCCGCTCCATTCCAGTGTATTGGTCAGTGCCGCAGCGGTCGGGTATGTACATGAGAAAGCGAAGAAAAGTCCACGAGCAAGGCTCAGGACAGCGACGAGCGCAAAAGAAGAGAATATGAAGACGTACGAAGAGATGGACGACGACGAGCGGAGAAGACAATGACGACGACGACGACGAGCTGAGAGGAGAGAAGAGAGGAGAGAATGCTGAGGTCTGGGAGCCAATTTCCATGGGCTTTTATACCCTGCAAGAGCGCTTGGCATCGGCCCACCGCGGCCGGTGGAACGACCGAGTCTGACTGTGCAGGTGTGGATCCCCCATCTCCACTCGCATTTGCTCGCAGTTTTCGTAGCTCCTCCGTCCCATAGCAGTAATAAATGCTTCAAAAACGCTTTTGGCACTCAATGCCTGCTATTTGCCTCTAAATCGCGCACGAGAGAGGACCCCAGCTCACGCAGGCACGCACTCCGGCAACTTCCACATCAACTTCTCACCTTCTCTCTCGCTTCCCTCTCACTTCACACAGATCGTATTTTTGGATATGACGCTGTGCATATATGCTACTTGGCTTAGCTAGGCAGAGGAATGCACTTCGGGGATGTATTCTGACATCTTGTTGCTCCTGGCAGTCTGAGAAAGATCGTTCGCTATTGACACTTTTTCCAAGGTCTCATGCACGTCACACAGAGCGATTCAATCAGCAAGTACGTCACTGTATATGCAGTATAACTACTGGTGCTCAACACATTTACCACCACAGCTGCGTGCAGAGCCTACATGCGCCATACCCTCCGCTGCGTGCGGCGTGCGGAACGAAGGCTGCTCGGCGGACGGCGATAGATGGATTTTCAGTCGGCGCAGCTAGTGCGTTCACCGCCGTGATGTTTGCCGCGGGACGTTCATAGACGATGCTGGGAGGGGCGCAAGGAGGACGAGAGTCGAGGAGAGGTCGAGCAGTCGGCGACAGAACACCTGCGGGAGGCCCGCGACAAGCAGCCTGCGGTCGAGGAGTAGCGCCTCGTTGAATGCACGGTCCAGCGCGACCCGCACCGCGAATTGAAGGAGGCTGTCGGCGGACGGCGATGGACGAAATTCCAGTCGAGGCAGCCAGGCGTTCTCCGTGTTACGACGTTCGTCGCGGGACGGATGCTGACGACGATCGGCGCGGAGAGGATCGTGCGTCGGGGAGACATTCGGCGAGCCGTGGGCAACACGTATGCGGGGGGCTGCGGTCGACGAGCAGTGCGTCGGGGGAGAGCACGATCCAGTGCGCATCGCGAGCGGAGGGGAGCAGGTCGGCGGACGGCGATGGAACGATTTTCGGCGGGCGCACGCGTCCAGGAGGGCAACGAGGAGCAGCCGGACACCGGAGGCCAACGGACGAGCAGCGCGCCGCGCGAGAGCACGAATCGGCGCGCGTTGCAAGGTCGGCGGACGGCGATAGACGGATTTTCGACGAGGAATCGCGCAGCGCGCTCACTGCGTTGCAAGAATCAGATGTCAGCTATGCGCGGCGTGACCATGCAGGCGACATACCGATAATCCCCTGTGCGCGAAACGTACACGCGCGGACCAGCGCGCCGCGCGAGGCTCGTCGTCGGACGGCGATAGACGGAATTGCAACTCGCGGGGGGGACGCCGTTCGGAGCGCGAGTTTGACCGAAGATTGAGCAGTTTCCCGCAGGCACCGCGACGCGAACGGGATGCAGGGGAGGTACGAGGCCTGCTCGCCGGAAGGCCATAGACGAAATTTCGACGTGCAGGGCGAGGATCGAACGGCGTGTGCTGGTCTCGCACGGCACCCACCGCGCGGACACGCACTTGGACTGCGAGCAGGAATCCGGCGCGACGCCCGTGTACCCAGCCTCAGAGACGCGCCGCGCAAAAGACTGCAGGAGCGTCAGAAAAACGATTATGGATGGGGAGCGCTCAGTCGCTCACCAAGCATAAGCATCATTGCGCAACGGATCGAAGTGCCGTTGAATCGCTGGGAGTCTTATGCCCAGGGACTCGACAACTGCAAAAAATAAATGTCAGCGAGAAGCCTAAGAGCGAAAAAAGCGCCATACCGTAGGGGCAGCAGTGCCATGGAACTGGCGATGGATGGCGCTAGAAATAACCACCCAGTGTGCCAGGTTGTCGCTTTCCCCCGCGACGAGACGTCCGGCATGCTGCTGAAAGACGGGATGCTCGTCGGCGCGAGCTGCTCAGGTTCTGCGCGAATGGAATGGATCAGATGAGCCAGGGAAAACATGTCGCAAACGCAGGGTGAGCTTACCGTATGCAATGCGACGGCGTGAGACTTGAGCGGCGGGGGGTGGGCAAGGACGGTGCGTGCGGGCGAGTTGCGCATGGCGACGGCGTCGATGGTGGCCAATAAGTCGTCGAAACGTCGTGTGGGCAGAGCCGGGGATCCGAGAAAAGGGCAGAGCGGCAAGGCAGCCGTTATATGGCCCAGGCGGACATGGTGACGGGAGCGGGAAAAGGGACGTCGGCGGGCTGCGAAAAAAGAGACGCGCTTCCACAGGCTTGATTGCCGATCGCCAGACTTCTGCAAATCCGCAAATCCCTCGGCACTCCGCCCTCGCCACCACCCCGCCGACGCTGCCTCGGCGCAGCAGGTCTGTATGCGCCATTATACGAGCTGAATATGCATTTCCACGCGATCTTCTCACGCTGCACTCGGGGTAAAATTTGGCCATGTACTATGAACTTTGCTCAGCGGAATGAAGAGCGCGCTGCGCTGCAGCTGCCTCGCGCGGGAGCTCAGTGCGTCGCCAGTATCAGAAGCTCTCTCCTGCGATGAAACTTTTCTACTGCGTCGAGCGTGCTGCTGCTCGGAATACGGCCGCATTCTTGAAGCCAGGTTTGCGACCCAGGTTGAACACGTGCGTTGAGGGTCTGTTGGCCTACAGCTTGCGTCGACGCTGTTCGATGCTAGCCGCTACCGGTCTCAGAGACCAATGTGACCCAAAATGATGCCACGGATCACATGAACACGCAAATCCTGAGAAGCCCAGTGAGACGAGCAGTTCTTTGCTCTTCTCCTCGGAGTCTCAGCTGCACGTTACGCAGGTCCCGCCCGCGCTCCTTTGAGCACTGGCACTAGTAGAGCTCATGTCGCGCATACTGAGTGATGTCATATCACCTCGAATCTACGGATGATCTATGCAGGAAGAACGCTCTGGAGCGGGGGACGGCTCGCGACATCCGAACCGCGATGCGCAAACCGCACGCAAGAGCTCCGTTTCCCATGGAACTGCGAGGGTTCTGGTCAATTAATCATGCTGGGATTGCTGATGGAAGCACGCAGTCGGGCGCCGCGCTGCGGCAGCCCGACGCAGGGGCGATTTTCGAGCGGGAGGTGCTGCTGAGCAGCATACACCAACTCAGTACGGGCGCCTATTTGACCAGGCCAGCCTGCGAGAACTACGGGCGCTTATTTAACTACAGACTGAGCTGTTTCTTACGTGGGACTGGCGGGAATCTTGTGCGGGAGCGAGGAATCGAGTTGCGCGGACGAGGTGACACCGCGCCCGATTGTGAGATTCCAACACAAGGAAGCATCGTGCGGACATGAGACTCAGTATACGGTATCTCTCACTATAAAACACGCTGTAAACCTGGTGAGAGGCACACCCTGCGAGATTTTGGTGAGGAATCGACGACGCGCCGGCGGGACGCACATCCGCACACATCCGCATTCCCAAACCATCCGCGCGCCGTACGTCACCTCTCAGGCCCAGGCCCACCTTTGCCAACCTCCAACACGCCGTACGCGAAAGGAGAACCGCCTCAGTGCGCCCAGAATCGGCGGAAACGCTCCCCGGCCACCCAGCGCAAAGCGCGAGCCAACCCCCTCAGGCTTCGCGCCCCACTCTTCTCGCGTCTCCTGATGGCGTTTCAGATGCCATCAGAGCGTGATGGAAGCAGCGAAGCGGCCGCACAGCGCGTGTGTCGCGAAAAATGCGACTTTGGGCTTTTCCACGCCCTGCACCCCCCCTGTGGGCGCCTAACGCGCTGAGAGGGCGCAGACGGGTTGGGAATAAGCGCCCGTGAGGTGAGACGGCGGGGGAGGGGCGGGAGCGAGGGCGGGCGAGAGGAATGGTCGGCGGACGGGGAGGCGAGGAGGCGGGGGTCGCATCCGCACTGACGCGCTTACCGCACCATCCCTCCTTTGCCGATCCCCGTGCTTCGCGTGCCTTTCAGAGAACATCAGGCCATGTTCTGAGGTGTCAGCGCGCGGCCCAGAATGTGAGTGGGCGGCCGGCCGTGCGGGTGCGCCGCAGGTATAAAAGCCGCGCTGCATCTCGCTCAGTTGACCATCCGCCCCCACCCTCTTCCTCCCTTTCCTTCTACCACCCTCGTACTCGCGCTCTCGCACGCACGCCCGCTCGTCCTGCTGCACATCGTCCGCAACGTCCTCGACGTTCTGCACGGTGCGCTGCACGCCACATGTCATTGCCATTCGCGCTCGTCGTTGACCACTCTTTGCAGCCGCGCAATCGTTGGCAAACAAACGGCATATATTCGACAAGGTATGTACACCGCGCTCATCGCGCGCGTCAACTATATCGCTGACATCCCACATTCGTCGTCTTCTCCAGCTCCGGCCCATCCACTCGCCCCGTCCCTCCACCATCGCGCCAACGCGCTCCAGCATCGCAGCCGACAACCTGCCGACCTCGATCGACGTGCATCGCGCCGTTCGGGACTCTGCATGGCACGGTGAGCGTCCGTTCAGCACGCGCGCGCCCAAAAATCCGCACGACTGACCGCATACCGCTTCCTGACCCGCGAGATAGACGGCCCAGGTATGCCGTGCCCATGCTGCGTCCGATTGGCAGCATTTCGGCCAAAATTGTGCGTGCGCCGTTTTATCTCGTTTCCGAGTGCGCCTAGGTCACTGACGCGAACGTCTTGCAGACCCCTGAAGCGCGCGCGCTTTCGTTCGTCCAGCACGGAGCGCCGCTCGGCGCGTGCGATCTGTCGGTCCGCCGCGAAGGTCTGCCGTTCGTCAAGACGCAAATGTGAGTATCGCCATTCAGCACAAACCACCGCGCGAAATCACTCACCACGCTTTCCGCAGAGCCCGCAGCGCGCGCTTCGTCGTCCCACGTATTCTTCCTATCGAGCGCGGTGAGCGTTCCGTCTGGCCCTTTGCGATCGCGGGCGTGCGCTGACCGTATACTGTATCCATCCAGGCTGGACGTCCGACCGCCGATCGCGCGTTCGCGCAGGACGATCCCTTGACCCCGCGCGCGTGACGGCCGCGTCCCTCTGCGCGTCTTCGGCCGATGCAAAAGGCGCGCCTGCAAGCTGATATGCACGCACGGTGAGCACATCGATTATGCGCGCTTCGACGACCCACTCACCGTGACTCTGTCGGGCAGATCGTTCGCGGAGCTGCGCGCGCAGGCCGGTCGGTCGGTGCTGCCAGTCAGTCGTCGGGGCCGGGTGTCTGCGCGATCGCGAGTGTGGACGCGTGGGTCCGAGTCTCGAGGGGCGGGCCCATATTGCGCGTCCGTCCTCGTGCTCGGCGGCGACTCTGCCAATCGACGCGTTGACGGCACCGCAGTCGATATTCGCGGCGCCGTTGGCAAAGACTGCTCGCAGATCGTGAGTGTTTCCCTTTTGAACTGCACATAGCAAACCGTTACTTAGATCATCATCTCCTGGAATCCATCCAGGGAACCGCTGTCGCACGACCGGACGCGCTGCCTATCGCGCGCGCCATACTGGGATAGGCATTGCGAGTTTTTCTGAGCTTGGTCGCGCCGAACGTTACTTACATCATCCATCCAGGACGCGTCTTTGCTGGGCTCGATGAGGCGCAGGAACTGGTGCTGCCGATCGCGCAAGACGCGCGCGTCCAGGCGCTATCACAAGCGCCGGTCGAACGACTGGAAATAACAAGATCGTGAGTTTCCTTTTGAATACCGCGGTGGAAAATGTTCGACTTACATCTTCATAGCTTGGATTCAGTGGCGGCGTTGGCAGCAGGGGAGATCGATGGAAGCGCACATTGCGCTCATCGATGCATGCGACGTTTCCCCAGCAGGCGGGTGGGAAACGTCGGCGCCTGTGGAACGGACGGCGTATTAGTTACATGGTCCGAGAATGCGAATAGCACGCTCACCGACGATACGGCTTCCGGTGTGCCATGTAATTGTAGCGCGAAGTTAGTTTCTTGTCGATGTAATGACTTTTGTCTTGGACAAAATCCGCTGTGAGGCGCAGACGGTGCGAGCGCGAGTCGAGCACAGCGCGCGCTTCGATTTGCATGAACAGGCGCTGTCCAGCGCAGTCAGTGGCTGTAACGGTCTGCCTATCGTGAGTGAGTCGCCCGTCGCGCGTGGCTTTGCAGTACTTACATTTTTTCTGCTGGCAGGCGCGAGCCGCTCCGAACTGTTGTCTGCTCGCCCAGAATAAAGAACGTGAGTTATACTCTAACACTGGCAACGCAGACAATCACTCACAGTGTGATACAGGCTCGACATCATTAAGCTGCTGCGCGCGCGCGCGGGTTGGGTGATGGGCTGGTTGGGCGCGCGGTGTTGGCTGGCTTCGCGACTTGAACGGCGCGTGCAACGCGAGCGGAATCCACTGAGCGAATGCAGCGTCATGCTCGGGAAGGAGCATCGGCGTCCACTCACGCGCAGGGCGAGCTCGCCGTCAGGACGAGTTGGCGGGATGGTCGAGCGCGATGCAGACAGCAGCTGAAAGCCAGGTAAGCCGTCGATTCCACTGCATGCGCCGAGTGCTCACGACTTGAACAGAGCCATCCGCTGCTTGCTTGCTCAGCGCACGGACGACGGCGCGAGTGTTGCACGCAGCGCGGGATGGAGCGAGCGAGGGAAGTCGGAGCAGGACATGGCGACCGTGTCCTGGGGGACGGACGGCAAGCATCGCGCGCACTGCTCACGCTGCCCTGCTCGTCGTGCGCGGCTCGGAGTCCGTGCGCGTATCTTGTGCGCGGAGTCAGAAAGCGCGGTCGAGCGAGGCAGAAGACGGCGGGGCGAGCGTGGATTGGGGACGGGCGGAGGACGCGGTCGAGGCGGCGGGGAAGGAGGAAGAGGTGCGCCAGGCATCCGGTCCGGGTCAACCCGAGGTGCAAGTGCAAGAAGACGAGGAGAACGTCCGTCCTCAGAGGGCGGCGCAGGCTACGTGCGGGCGCCACGTGTTGGGCGAGCGACACTCTCGCTCCCGCTCCGACTCTCACTCTCCACGCAGAGTACTGACTGTGGGAAGACAGAGGTCAAGGGCACGCCGTCGGAGATGCAAATCAAACCAAATGTAACAAGCTTCTACACTCTCGACAGATGCAACGAGTCCCATGCCCCCGCCACTTATCTCCGCTGCCCACGTCAGTAAGACACGCCACCTGCACCCGCCTTGCGCGCCCGCCCATTGTGCTTGCGTCTCTCTCAGTCAAAGTATCTGTATCTGTTGGCAATTCGCACTCTCACTGAGTCGCAACATTGACCGGCAACACCGGCTTCTCCTCCCTCCAGCTCCGCTCTTCCCGTCTTCCCAAAAGGCTGACTCAGAGTCAAACGACTCTAGTTGATAAGTATCGAATCATTGCGCAGCGCCCTGAGATGCCAGGATTCTCCCCGACCGCCCGTTGTTACTGTACTGCACCCGGCTGCTCAACATCCCACTCTGATTCCACGCACGGAGCTCCCGTCTCCCGCACGCCCACGCTGGCCGTCGAGCATGCACGCGACGCTATCGGGCCACTGCCCAGGGGCATCAACAGTGCAAATGTCTAAATCAAACACTCGATCGCGGGACCAAATCCGCCCACCGCGGTAAGGTATTCTCCTCCAGTTTCCACTGCTATCGACGACTATCCACACCTTCACTGTGGATCCCAGCGCAGACGAATCCGCGATGAAGCCCGCCGTGGGAGATGCGCGAGGGCGTGCCTGCGAATCGACATCGACGTGTTCACGAATCATCTGGTCCGATTAAGTGCGTATTTTCTCTCACTGGCATCCCGCCATGACAACGCGCTCTCCGGGCCTCCTCGCCGCCTGCTTTCCACGGTCCGACGCTCAGCTGCGTGATTCGTCCCTAAAATCGCGCAGGGGCCGCAAAACAGTTGCTCTGCACAGTCGGCATCGTCAGGCGTTTCGGAAAATGCACGCTGGCTAGTTCTGCGAGGGCGATGCAAGTCGTGCCTGCCTGGAGGGAAAGTCCTCCAAGTCGTGGAGATTGGGGAACTCGGGGCCAATACACTGATGCTCGCGATTGACAGCACGCTTGTCCGGATGCGTTGCACGCGCAAACAGTGCATTTCGCATTCAAACAACGACCGGGTGCAGCGGAACGCACTAGACGGGAATGCCGTCGAGATCGGTATCGTGGCTGAGCGTGACGAGCCCGATGGCTGGCACCCCGTGCTCGACGAAGAGAAACTGCATCAGGATCCACCGCAACGCAGGTCGATGCGCATCTCCCACGGCCGCCGTGTCAAGATCCACAGCGACAGTACCATCCATTGGGCAGTGAAGACGACGTTGCTGTGAACTCTGAACTCATCTGCGATCGATACGCCGCCAAGCCTGCCACCACCGTGAGATGGGCACTGACAGCACGCTTATTGTCCGTAACAAATGCGATTCTGAAACAATGGGTCAGGCCAGGATCACACGCGGACAATCCTAGCATTGACAGGTGCCCGGGGGAGAGTTAGACCTGGATCACGCGACCCGGATCCACAGCGCAGGTCCACGTCGCAGCAGGCCAGACACAATAGCGGACCACGAGCACGGAGAGTCCAGAGATCGAAATTGATTGAAGCACACGGGCTGATGAAAATCCGGATTGAGCAGGGCTTCAAGTTGAGCAGCATTCGATCCGACCTCCGGTGTTGGACAACAACAAACACGAACAAGTGGTAACATTACGGGCAGATAAAGTATCCCGATGTGGCGAAACAGGCGTTCAGCCGGACACGGCTACAGCGCACGGCGAGTTAGCATCGGACGGGACAACGAGCACGAAAGGGAGGGAACGCACCGGCGCGTTTGGAGGCCGACTTGGCTTTCTTCCCTCCGCTGCAGACACGTTACATAGGTCAACAGGC
This sequence comes from Auricularia sp. M12, assembly GCA_037042885.1. Classification (NCBI taxonomy): domain Eukaryota; kingdom Fungi; phylum Basidiomycota; class Agaricomycetes; order Auriculariales; family Auriculariaceae; genus Auricularia; species Auricularia sp. M12. The sequence goes on from CM073207.1 coordinate 605,210, forward strand.
ACGCCGAAGCGCAGAGAATAAGAATGAACCGTACCCCGTCAGCTCGGTTCGACCTTTCCGTTCGGCGCCCCCGTCCGCATCTCCAAACTCCATCTCGAACATGCGAAGCACGCTCTGGACAGCAGCGTGGATATCTGCCTTCGCTTTGCTAGAGAGTCTGCAGGCGTAAAAGATGGATAAACACGTCGCGGGAAGGGTAACGGCGGTGACATACAAATGGGGCGGTTTCACTTTTCCTTGAAGGCTGCAGAAACATTGAATCATCAGATGGGCTCCTGCAGCAGACTCAGAATGGCGCGACGTACGCCCGAGGCTTGATTGTCGCCGCGTCGGCCTCGACGATCGCGCGAAACTCGTCCAAGATGCTCTCGCACATGTTCTTGTACAATCCTCTGCTCTCGGGCCTGCGGCAGATCAAATGAGCAAGCAGGCACACCCAAGAATAAAGAGAGGACTGAAAGAGCGTACTTCTTCAGCTTGAACTGGGCCGTGCGCGCATCGATACCAGCCGCGGCGATCGCTTTGAGCGCGCGCGTGACGGCGTCGCGGTACGCGCTCCTGTTGCGGTCCGGATCCCTGCTCGTGGCGTCCGGGTCTCTCCCCTTCAACGCGCCCTCGACGGCGACAACAGTGCGCAGCACCCACACCGCCTCGTCCTCATCGCGCGTAGCACGCACGCGCGCCGCGAGCGTCTCGACGTACGCCGCGCCCAGCGGCCCGGCAAACCGCGGCGAGAGGCCGCTCCACTGCACGCACGCCAGGAAGTCCGCGCGCTCCATCACGGGCGCGTCGGCGAACGCGAAGCGCACGACGCGCGCGAGCAGGTCGGCCGCGGTGCCCGGCGCGTCCTTCGCGAGCTTGAAGACGTGCGCCGCCGCGGCCCAGTGCGACGCGCTCGTGTACAGCTTGCGCAGCGGCCGCCACAGCCCCGGGTGCGGCCGGTCGAGCACGAGCCGCCCGTCGCCCACGCGGTCCATCAGCGCGCGCAGGTGCGCCGCGCGGTCTGGCATCGCCGGCTGCGCGGCGAGCGCCTCCACCAGCGGGAGACAGTCCCAGCTTACGTCCGGCCCGTCCGGGTGCCGTTCCTGCTGCTCGAGAATGTTGAGCACCAGCATTAGCGATGTTGGGGGCACGAGCTGGCCGGACGGCACGGTCAGAAGCGCGTCGATGATTGACCGCGCGGTGAAGTGGTCGACGGGGATGCCTGACTGCCAGGAGTGTATGTATTGTCGGACCATGCTCAGATTCCTCGCTTCCAGCTGGGACCCAGAAGGTTTCTTCGATTTCCGCCGGGCCTTTCGCGGGCCGGAAGGAGGCGGCGCCGTTTCACTGGCGGTTGCCTGCGCAGGCGCATGGGACTTCTTGGGTGCAGCGGTTGCTCGAGACGACGCTCGTCGAGATTGTTGCACCATATGGGAGCTCGTACCCAGTCGTATGCAGGGCGAGGCGTAGAGCAGACGCGGAGCATTGGCTGGCTCAGTGCGAGACCAGCGAGCCGCGCAGTCGGCAGTCATCCTGTTGAATCTGAAGCCAACGAGCCTTTTCGAGACCGGAGTTCCTATGCCTGGCATAGACGCTACCACTGCCGCTTCAGTGGTGGGACATGCGAGCTGCAGCGCCGCCGCAGATATCGCTCGTGCAGCATTTTTGCGCAGGGAGACGGACGCTCGCGGTACCTGTCGCGCAGAGACGGATGTCGTAGCTAGTCGCACACCGCTTGCACCATGGAGCATTCGGCACCAGGGCGCAACAATGGCAAGGCCAGAACGGGACGCGAGAGCAAAGAGGAAGAGGTGAGCTGCGTTTTCGGTGGACGCCGATAGGCGCCGACCACCTGGCTCGGGCTCGAAGATATTGACAATTCAACTCCCTCCAGACGGCCTGAAGTCTCAGACACGTGGGATGTAAAGAAAATTATGATTGTGGTAGAGCGTGTGAATAATATACGAAGCCGATTATTCCTCCAAATAAGAGTTAAATATAAGTATGCCAACCCGCATGGTGAATCACTCGGCCTTGACAGGCAGGCGAAGCATGGTAAACGCAGGAGCGCCGACAGCCTCCTCTTTGGTCTTCGCAGGAAGACCATCAGAACCGACCTTCCCGGCTCCCATGGTTATTTCGCCTGTGATCTACGCGCAAATGGGTCTTAAACCGCGAAGAGCAGTGTGACGAGAGGACTCACCTTGAATCCATAGCGCAGGTACACGTCTCTAGACTTTGGCGTGCTCGCTTCGAGAACCATCGGCGCATCCGGAGCAAAGGCGAAGTGTTCTCGCATCAACTTTCCACAGAAACCTGTCGCAGACCACCATGAGCACTTGCTCATAGAGAGCAAAGACGAGGGCGCACCCTTTCCCTCGAAGTCTGGGTCAACGCAGATCATCTGTAAATGCCAGCAGTCGTGCAGGTCGATGCCTTTGGCCTTGCATTCGCGTTTCTGTATCGCGTCGACAGGATTCTGGTATTCGAAGACGGCTCGCTGCAACAGAATTCAGAGCCGCTGGCCATAATCCAAAGCAACGCAACATACCTTAAAGCCCTTGTACCCCATACCATTCAGAAACCGGTCCCCAAAGATCACACGATGCTGTTTCGCTTTAATGAGGCTAGGGAGCGACGTCAAACTGGCACCAGGCGCCATCCAATACGCCAGCCCGACAATGCGTTCCTTGGTGGCAGACTGTTCGTCGGGAACAGTAGCGACGACAAGCCGGCCCTTAGTCGCCAGCGTTCCACGCGCGAAGCCGTCCAGGAAGTAATAAAACATCCTGTGCTGGCGGTCCAGCGTGCTGAGCGACGGCGGCAGGTCGAGCGGCGGGCGCTCGGGATACTTCGGATAGTCGGACATGTACACCATTATGGGGTCGTGCGCGAACGCGCGCATGGCCACGATGGCCATGGCGTGCAGCTCCTCGGGCTTTGCGAGGCGTAGAGTGGAGGCCATGGTGAGCAGAGTCTAATAGGGCGCGGGTGCCTGCCGGTACTGTACTGCGCATATTTATAGCGTAATCATCGTCCCCGAAGCCGGTAGGCGCTCGCTCAATTTTGCGTTCACGTGCGGGCGCGATTTCTAATTCCGATCTCGCAGCGCGCGCCGGGTTTTGAATTTAGAGTCGTGGCCTTTCCTCGGGTATTTTTGAAGCGAGAGTGTGCAAGGACCAGCGGTTACTGTACACGACTCTAATATGGGACATTGCACATCCACTGCACATGATGCTGTGACCCCCAGGGACAAGGCGCATGCAAATAGCAGTCCTTACTGGCTGAGGTCTTCGGGTACCATTTGAGGGTCAGGGAGGAACGTGGGACGACTGTCACTGTGGACAGGCGAAAGCTGTCGTGCGGCGTTACGTACGAAGTTGAGCGTCGAGTCGGGAACCGCCGCCGCTTCCTTTCCTTGACTCGCCTCCTTCAGATCTTGCCTTAGAAAATGCAGCCCCTCTCCCGTCCCAGCGACTCTTGGAAAACGGTAGATCAGTACGAGCAGATAGGAAGCTACACCTGTGCTTTCTGGCGCACAGTACCATTCGACAAGCTCGAGCGTCTCGCAACTCGTCTGCGTTCAGATCCCAAACTCAAGTGCCAGGCAAACTGCGAGAAGTACGCGCAAGGCCACGAGGCCGTTGTGATTGGTATGTCCTTCCGAATCTTAGTTTCATCTTGTAGTCTCTCCAGCCAACTGATATGCCGCAGAGCTTCAGTTTTCCGATCGCGAAATCTGGATTGCGCGCCTCCGAGCTCCGATGGACGTCTGCGGCGAGACCCCCACGCCCGCCAAGCTCGCCCGGCAGACCGAATGCGACGTCGCGACTCTGCGCCTCGTGCGCGAGCGGACGACCGTCCCCGTGCCCACGGTCTACGCGTATTCCAGCACAGCCGACAACGAGCTCGGCATGCCCTACGTTCTGATGTCTGCCGTCGTAGGCTTCCCACATGAACTCTTCGGGTTTGACTACTTGCCGCGCGTCAAACCTGACGATATGCCGCTCCTGGAGCGTTATGTCCAGTCTTTGGCCGATTGCTACTTGCAGCTGAGCACGATCACGTTCGATCGTATCGGGTCTGTATACTTTGATCCTGCCGATAACGCGAAATATGTGATCGGACCTTTGGCAGAGAGTGGCTTGGGACCGTTTGACACGGCTTGGGAGTTCTATTCTGCATGCGCGGAGGATATGGAGCAGCGCTTCTTATCGTTGCCCCATGACACGCCAGAGGAAAGAGAAGACCGTGCTTTAGTTCTCTGGCTGTACAGGCTCGGCCTGGTCCTCCTTGCCAACAGCCCCAACAACCGCGGTCCGTTCCTGCTCTGCCACAACGATTTCGGGATGCACAACACTCTCATCGACAAGGTCCGCCGTTGATTATATAGTCGCACTCCCTCAGACTGTCGCATTCACACCACTTCTCGCATACAGGAAGGAAACGTAGCCGGCTTTTTCGACTGGCAGAACGCAGCGGCGTACCCCGCGGAGCCGTTTGCGACGCAGCCGTTCGGCCTCACGGACAACCCCGCGCGCTCGGAGTCGGCCAGCCTCGCGCACTTGCATCGCGCCTTTTCCTCGGCGGTCGCACGCCTGGAGGACAGCGGCAAATACCCACAGGTCAAGCGCCGTCTGAGCGAGCTGCACTCGTCTCCGCTGGCGTACCTCGTGGGCAGGCTTTATGTGCTCATGGATGGGCCCGATCAGTGCGGGGAGCCGTATGGGTCGATGTTGGCGAGGTTTGTGCTTGGTGTGGACGATGCGGCGCCCTTTAAGAATTCTGTTGTGTTCAGGGAATGGTACGCGGACACCATGCGACGGGTTGAGAGCCGCCGGCTACGGTAGTTCCATTTGCAGACTTTATGTTCGAAGAGAATTGTTCAAGTTCCAAGTGAACCGCCATTGCCGGACACTGTTGTTCTGCCATGGGATCGAGCAGTTAGCTCACGCCAATCTTTCGGAAGGGCTTTTGAGAACTATTGCCAACGATTAGTGCTTCTAGAGTCAACGTAAATGTGAGCCTCGTCTTGTGCGGATAGTGAGGGTGTCTGGGGATGTCCGCGGACTCCGGAGACTGAGCGCTTCGGCCGCTTCCCGTAGTAATCCCGCTAAGAATTGTCGTTCATTAATCTCGGAGAGGCAAAACTAGCACCAAATTCCCATCATAAATTTGCCCGCAGGCGGTTGCTCGAGCCTCATGTGGTTTCATGGTGGTCTTGTGCAGGCGCTTACGTAAAGGGCGGGGAGTCGGGACGGGCCGACCCTTTTGTTGGCACAAGTTGTCCTGGACCACGTCTGAGCCACTCAGCTCTTGCTCTTGTCTTGCTCGTCGTTGCCGGCGACCTCGACAGACTTCTCTCCAGCCGACTACTCTATCGACTACCATCGCACAGCGTCTGCCACGTAGCAGGCAGTGTCGCCGCCCTGCTCGCCACCGCCGCCTGACTCATCCCACACCACCACCACCCACGATGTCGTCGTTCGCGGCGCTGATGCAGCTCGCCGGGCAGCGCACGGCCGAGTCCGAGAGCGCAGTCAAGACGGCGCTGGCGCAGCGCGAGAAGGCGCTGGCCGCGAAGCGGCGGGCGCAGGAGGAGCGCGAGCGCAAGGAGCGCGAGGCCGAGGCGCGGCTCAGGCTCAAGCGGCTCGAGGACGAGAAGCGCGCCGCCGAGCGCGAGGCCAAGCGCAAGGAGGAGCTCGCCGCCAAGGAGCGCGAGCGCGCCCGCCGCGAGGCCGAGCAGCGAGCGGCGCTGCTCGGCAAGACTCGCCGCCCGCCTGCTAACGGCGGCGGCGGCGGCGGCGGCTGGGGCAAGCGCAAGCGCGAGGACCGCAGCGTCAGCCCCGACCCCGGCACCGTGCTCACGCGCGAGGAGAAGCGCGCGCGCAAGGAGGCCCTCGAGCTGCGCCGCGCCGAGCAGGCCGACTCCGCCTGGCGCCGCTCCTCGTCGTCGTCGGCGGCCCGCAGGAACGGCAGTAACGGGCGCAGGCTTGCTGGCGGTGCCATCGACGCGCTGGCACCGGAGGGCGCGGCGCCCGTGCTCCCCGGCACGGGCAGCGTCAAGGACCGGCTAGCTGCGATGCCGCCCACGCTTGTCAAGCTCAACACCGTCAAGCGCGACATGCGCACCATTGACGAGATTATTGAGGTCGGTCTCCAGGCCTTTCATTCATTTACAGTTGCTAATGCCATTGTGCTCATTGTAGGACCGCAAGAAGCTGAAGAGCGGCGCCACGACGCTCGCCGGCGACGAAGCCAAGTCGTTCGGCGACTGGTTTGGCAAGGACAAGGCCAAGAAGGAGAAGGAGGAGGCCGAGCGCCGGCGTGCGGCGGCCTTTGCAAAGGCGCGTGCGGCGGCATCGGGGTCGTCGCCCGCGCCGTCTGCCGTCCCTGCCCCCTCCGCTGTCGCCGCAGCCGCAGCCCCAACGCCCAAGGCCACAACGTCTGCCGCACCCTCCCGGAGCGCCTCCACATCCGCCGCCACTGCCCGCCCTTCTGCCGGTTCATCGAAGGTGGCACCTTCCGCGTCCACATCCTCCACCAAACTGGCATCCTCGTCCTCCTCGTCCAAAATGCTTGCGGCTAAAGCGGGCCCGTCGAAGTCGTCATCTATGTCCAAGGCATCTGCACCCGCCCCGGCGAAGAAGAAGCCGCGCAAGTACGACGAGGACCACCTCGACGACGAGTCGGACTATGACGACGACGACGAACCGCGCAGCGGCGGCGGGCGCGCGCGCAGGTCGAGCGTCAGCGAGGAGATCTGGAAGCTGATGACGGGCAAGGACCGCGCGGCTTATGTCGCGCACGACGATGAGGACTCGGACGACATGGAGGCCGGCGCGGACGATCTCATGATGGAGGAGCTGCGCAGGTGCGTCCCAGTCTTCATTTCGCTGTGGCGCTGTCTCGATGTTGATGCGGCTTGCGTGGGGATAGCGCGCGCGCGGCAAAGAAGGAGGACGCGCTCGCGCTCGCCGAGGAGAAGCGGCGCGAGGAGGAGAAGCGGCGGCGCAAGATGGCGTTGGGCCGCTGAGCCCGCCCCTTTCAAATTCGTCCCTTTGCTATCGTCGCATTCCCGCCTCGCTCTCCAAACTCCGAATGGCTCCTTCACATTCACTCACTCACGATGCAACGATCTTGGGTATTATCATGGTGTCTTGTATCGCAATCGCAATCGCAAATCTCACATATGGCCTCGTCACGGACATCCTCCAGTCCCAATCAACACATTTTCCTCTATATCATATGCAACTGTCCCGCTGCTCCTGCCCCCTTTCGTGTCTACATATGCATACATACGGATACGGCTTTTTGGAATCTGTTTGTTAGTTAAGTATAGTATCACTTTCCCCCCCCCCTGGTCGCTCTGTACCGCCGGCCCCAGTTCAGTGTCGTAGAGTCTCGTTCGCTTGCTCATTCGCATACTGCGCTGCAACCTTTGTTATCGGCATTATGTCTCGGGTTCTCACTTGTCTGCGTCGTATTCAAAGGAGGATCACATTGATCGGAGGCGATACGTTGGGCATCAGCTACAAGTAGCCACACATGTCGATGAACGCAACTCAACGAGCCGAGTAGGCATACACTATCTGTCGTGTTGGTCGTCCTGAATCATAAACCATGTGCAACTGTCCCGCAGTCTGACATGCACCTGCAAGGGACCATTATTTGAACAACAGAACCCACACTGAAGGGCGACACATCCTCAACCCCGATAACGGACTGCGCCTCCAAAGGAGCGTACTGCGCGTGCTGCTTACAGGGCCGAGTGGGTCACTCCGTACCAGGCGAGCTCTTAACCCGGTTCATGGTGCAAGCATACCATTCCTTAAAAACGACCGAGCTTTTGAAACGGGACGCATCCTTCACCCCGAGAACTAAGTCGGCCACAAAAGGGGCGTAGGTTTCCTCCTCGCAGTTGTCCGGGCCATCCATCAGCGGATACAGCCTGCCCACAATGTATGCAAGCCGGGAGGAGTGCAGCTGGCTTAGGCGTCGACCGCAGGGCAACTTAGCATTGTGATGTGCGTATTTGGTCTGTTCCAGGCGCTCGAGCGCAGATGAGAACGCGCGATGGAAGGCAAGCATGTCAGGGTCCGAGCGCAAGCAGTCGCTCGTGAAGTCGAACGGCTGGGTCGCGAACGCTTCGGCGGGATACGTGCCCACCCCACACCAGTCGACAAAGCCAGTTATCGTGCCATCCTGTCGATGTGAAGTGAGTTATATATATATGCTCGGGTTGACGGGAGCTATTCCGTAACGTACCTTGTCGACAAGGGTATTTTGCATTCCGAAATCGTTGTGGGAAAGAAGAAAAGGTCCTCGGTCATTGGGGCTGTTAGCGAGAAACCCGAGAGCGAGCCTATACAGCCAGAGGACAAGCGCACGGCCTTCCCTCTGCTCGGGCGTATCGTCAGGCAATGTCAAACAGCGCTGCTCCATATTCTCTGCACAGGTCACGTAGAGCTCCCAAGCTGAATCGAACGGCCCTAGCCCATTGGACAACGGTCCGATCACATATTTCGAGTTATCGGCAGGATCAAAGTAGATGGAGCCTATGCGATCGAACCGGATCGTACTCAGCTGCATGTAGCAGTCTGCCAGAGACTCGACGTAGCGATGGAAGCGCGGCATATCCTCTGGCTTGATGTCGGGGTACCATAAGGAGATACCAATCTGTTCAGGCGTCGTGCCGGCCAAAGCAGACATCATGATATAGGGCATGCCCAGCTCGTTGTAGCTGCTGGAATACGCGTATACCGTGGGCACGGGGATGGTCGTCCTTTCGCGCACGAGTCTGAGAGTGGCTACTTCGCATTCGGTTTGCCTGGCGACCGCAGTAGCCGAGACCGTAATACCGCAGACATTGGCAGGAGCTCTGAGGCGGGCGATCCAGATCTCTTCGTCCTCGAATACAAGCTCTGCAGCACAGTAATCAGATAGCTGAACACAGTTAAACGAAGAACTGACATACCTATGATAATGGCATTGGCACCTTGCGCATACTTCTCGCGGTTTGCGTGGCACTTGAGCTTGACCGGACGCAGGCTTGTCGCCAGGCGCTCGAGCTTGTCGAACGATATCGTCCGCCAGAAAGCGCAGATATATGATCGGTTCTTCTCATAGTGCTCTGCAGTTTCCCAAGAGTCACTGGGACGAACGCTTGGTCCCATTTTGCGGAAAACTAGGAGTAAGTCGGGAAGTAAGCTTAAAGCTGAGAAAAGGTTGGGGCGGTTAATACCGGGCCGATTCTAGTTGAACTTCAAACATCATACGTAAACCATGGTCAGTGAACGCTGTATATAGTGAATTATACATACGGCTCGGAAGCCTAGAATTGCAGAAACAAAACTCGGAAGACAAAGTCCTAAATAAACCTTCAGTCTGAGAAAGCGAAGCTATATACACGAGGGCCACACAACGCGGTGCCTCATAATACCCAAGTCCGGAGAACTACGAGCCTGCAGTTCACAAAAGTATCGCTACAGGAAGAGATACAAATACAGAATGTTACAGTCAAGACGGGGAGAAAAACTCGGCGGTGCGGATACGGATGTACAGCGGCACGTCGAACGGGTACGCGCGCGCAAGGCCGGACGCGTCGCGCGAAGGTGCCGGCGCTGTGAGGAGGCTTGAAGGTTGTGGTTGGTATGGTTTGGGCGCCGGACGCGTGGTGTGCACGGGTTCGGGGTCGACCATAGCTCGAATAGAAGTGGAGGGCGGATTGAGAGTGAAAGATGCTTCGAAGCTTGGACCAAGACGGCCGCTGGTGGCGGCGAATAAATATGAGAGGACGTGAGAAATCCTGTGGCGCGGGGAGGAGAGACAAGGGATTAGTTGTCCTTTGTTCCCCTACAAGGTATTGTGAGACATGAATCCAAAACATCAACTTGGCACGGATAGGACCGACCTAGGCTCCCATAGTAGCCACCCTACTCAGTCTTCGGCTTCTTGCGCCTCCGCTCATCGTCGGCGTCCGCAAAATCGTTCCCAACATACGTGAGGGCCGTCGCAGAGTAGCTGCTTCCATTGTACCCCAGGGAAATGACGAGGCGCGCTTGAAGCGCCGGCATGAAGGCGTGGTCTCCGGGCTGCAGCACGCGCACACACGCGCCGGGTTGCTGGCGGGCCCACTTGAACAGACGGCGATAGTCAGGAACCGCGGCCTCCCTGTGCTGCGCCAGCATGCTCTGGTTCTCCGGCGTGGTGGGGAAGTCGAGCAGCACGCACTGGCCTACAACCTGCGTGAGCACGGCCTGATGACCATACTTGGGCAGCGCGAGCGCGAAGACGCCCTGACCGCCGACGAGCGTTGAGCCGGGCTTCACGGCGCGGTAAGGCGGCCCGGGTGCGACGCGCGCGCGCAGCAGCCCACGAGGGCCGGCACTCAGATCGAGCGCAACGGGAGCTCCGCACCCCAACGCGGCGCGCACGTCGTCGCCGTCGTACAGCACTGCAGTCTTCTGTGCGGCGGCACGCTGATCTACCAGCATGCACAGGCGGTCAGCGGTCAGCGCGCTCAGGTCGATCTGCACGAGCTTCGCCAGGTCCGGCTGCTCATGGTTCGCGTCGTAGCTGTAGTGTGCAATGCCACGCGGCTTCTCAAGGTTGGCCATCTGGATGAGGTCGTCGAGGATCAGGAGGCCCTCGTCGCGGTTCGGGTGTCCAGCATGGATGAGGCGCTCCCAGTCCGTGCGGAAAGCCGGCAGGCGCAGTGCTGGCGCTTTGGGCTTGGTGGGGGACTTGGGGGGCGCGTTGAGATCGGGCTTCGTCTCGCGGACGGGTGTGCTTGGAGACGGCAGCCCAGACTCAGTGGTGGATGTCTTGGGCGGCAGCTTCAGGTGCGGCAGACGAGAAACGGGAGCACCGGCGCGTTTCCGCGAGGGAGATACGGGATCAGGTGCCGGAGGTAGAGTCGTACTAGGCTGCATGGGGAGAGACAAGGCGCGCTCGGTCGAACAAGGTTGGTAGACCGAGAAAGGCCCCTTTTATACTTTCCTGGACCCTGTCAAATAGGCTCAATGACGCATCGAGGTCTTGTAGGCGTTGTGCGAGACACTAGCACGTCACGCTTTGACCTAGGTGCGTATATCGGGGCGTGGACCAAAACAAAGAGCACACGAGATTGACGTCGAGTGGTTCTACGGGTAAAAGTTCCAGAGCCGGGAGGCAAGAAATTGGAGGCACATATTCCTCTATGACTGTGTAGATCTGCCCAAGAGAGCCGGAGAGCGGGATGCAGGCCGTCAGGACTATACAGTTGATCAAAGCTCGAGCACCAAGTAGGATATATCCGCAGAGCAGCTCGAGGCAGCTGTGAAAGGATGACTAGTGCCCTTGGCGAGGTATTAGGATATTCTGCAAGTTGAAGTCGGCCGTTCCGAGCTGGTCTGAGTCCATGGGAAAAATCAGGGAGCAGGAGCACAGCCCGGGTAGCGGACCGGAAGCTGGAGCTAAGTTTAGTTCCGCTGCTATCTGATTACGGATCATCAATCCTCTTGAGAACAGTCAGCCATGTCGTCAGCCACAGCAGCGAAGCTCGCGTCGCTGTCTGTCCCGGTGACGAGCGATCCGTGCAGGTCGTGTGCCGACCCCTGCGACGACCACCACGGCGAATATCCTAGCCGATTCGAGGTTGACATGGACAGCGAGCTGCTCGGCACCGTGAACCCTTTACATCGTCAGGTACGCATCCCGCAACTTGCCCACACCCTGTGCCCTGTTCCCAAGCTCATGAATATGCGACTAGGTCCTCATATCCACTGGCAAGACCGATTGGGCGCGCGAGGTCACTGACGTCCAAGGTTCGATTGCTGCGCTGCTGGTCGCTGCCCGCGACAAGTTATCGCCGGCGCAGTTTCCCGCGGGCGGAAAGCACCCCGATCCTCCACGGAGCACCAAGACGCACGGGGTATTCTCACAGACGGACTCGAACAAGCTATCCATCCTCAACGGCTCGCACGTTTCCGTGGCCGACGACCACGACGCGGAAACTGTGCTCGTCTTCCCGGACTACACTCTCGTATCGAGCGTGAAGCCCACTGCAGAGAGCGTTGAGGAGTTCTGGAGGCGCGCACTGGACCCCTCCTTGGAGCCTGACGTCCCCGTTGCTAACGGATATGCACACGTATTGCCATATGCTTGTGTCATCCTACTCTGTACGTTGCATATCGGTTAATTCTTCCCCCACTCTCCCGATGGTTGCTGACCGAGAAACTGCATAGGCTCTCACAAACGTAGAGACAACCGGTGCGCGATCGCAGCGCCTAAACTAGAAGAACGTAAGTTGACACTTCTCCGGCGGCTCTATCACTGACGCTGAGGCATGATAGGCTTCCTTCACGAGTTAGAACACGCGGGATGGGACGTGCACACACGACTCGACCATGTCGATCACCATACGGCGCCGCGAGACGCGCTGTTGCGTGAATCAGCCGCGAGCCGCTCGGCCCTCATTTTGAAGACCTCCCACATTGGCGGACATCGTTATGCAGGCAACGTGCAGGCGCGTCTCTACTTTCTCCGCGTTATTCTGCCTCTCATCGCACTCCAGATATATATGCCGCAAGGCTCGTGCGTCTGGTATGCACGAGTTTCGCCGCATGAGGTCCATGCCATCGTACAACAGACGATCCTAGAAGGCAAAGTCATACCGCAGCTTCTGCGCGCTGGGATGAACATTGTTAGACCCCCTGGGAAGACTTTGTTAGATTGGTAGAGATAATTATACTGTACTCACCGTGACGGCGGACATCATGATTCCGTTCTTAGATGCAGTGTTGGCCGTTAAGCCTTTAATAATGGCTGGCAAAATGCTTAAGGGCTTAAATACATTATTAACCCTTATTAAACCCATAATTATTAAGCCTTAAAACACAAAGCAGAGCAGACCGAGTAACAGAAATATGTAAAGTACTGCGGTGACCTTTCTGACTGGTATGAGGGTTATCTCATGCCAAGCAGCTAATTGTATCAGCAGTATGTTGTTTCAATTGATTTGAAACACTGAGGAACCACCATTGAGCAGAAACACAGCTCTCCTACAGCCAGGAGAGGCTTCCTGCATTATGTGGACATTGTAATCAAGTACCTTCAGGTGTCTCGTGGTTCAGGAAAACCTTCCGGGGGCATTTTGGTGGGTGTATAGCATGTGAGAATGTCTGGTTAAGAGTAATTAACCCTTAAGTTGGTGACCGCTTTAGACTTAAGCCTTAATAAGGAAACCCTTATTAACCCTTAATCGAATTCAAGGCTTAACCCTTAAAGCCAACACTGCTTAGATGAGGGGGGCAATGGAGCTCTTTGGGCGCGCGGAGCGGGGAGCGTTAGGCACGCTGGCACAAAAGTTGGTTTATCGAAGCTCAGAGATGAATTACGACGGCGAAGAGGAAGTGAAGTTGTCAAAATACTGCCAAACAAAGCGACGACTTGTTTCCCACGCACCAGCATCCTGACCTCTTCCGTCGCCATCGGATATCTATCGCTGATAAATACGACTCTGAACAGTGGGCCACTCGCTACTTCTACCTGTCGTAGTGGGCGGCCTTCGACAGAAATTGCTACGATTGCACGCTTCTGCCTTGTATCATTGCGACCGTCAATAATCTCTGCTCAGGCCACAATGTGGCCTAACGACTCGCCATTGGCCTAGCGGCATCAGGATGTCCGTCCGCTAGCGTGCAGCAACTGCTTTCCCGAAAGACGCGTGGATTCTTTGCCGAATCATGTTGCGATGCTCTGGAGTCAGACACATCCCCCATACAGTCCCCTAAACTACCTCGGTTGCGACTTTATATTGCAACGCTATTCCCAATTCGGACCTTCCAACAGACAGAGCTCAGAAGCGCTTGTCAGGTCGTCCCGCATCCGTTCATCTAGCGTGCACGCAGCGGCGGCCATGGTGCGCAACGGGGCCCACGATTTGAGCTGGCATTTCGACACGTTGCGTGGAATGCGCAATAAAGGCGATCGATATCGAAGCCCACGTCTTTAATCCGAACGCGGGCCATCCCGCTCCAGTTGGACGTCGCCTTGTGGCGTTCGAGGACAACGCAGCAGCGCTAGCACGGCCTGTCTCGCGTGCCTTTTTCGCTAGCTGCCCGATATCTGACAAGAGTATCGTGCGGCGAAATATTAGCGCAGGGCCTGGTCAGGCCTTCGCCTTGCCTTCGTCGCAATTAGGCGTTGCAGGCGGGTGTTCGGAGTCTCTCCAAGGCCACGGAATGGCACACCGGCGAATGGGCTGCTGATGCGTGTCGCCTTTCTGACCCTCACGACTTCCCTCGCATACTTCTATCCGTCCTGAAGCCCAGTCTCCCAAACGCGGGTTCATGACTTAGAGACCAGACACTCTGCGCATCTTCATCTCATTCCCACGGACCCACGGACTGTCTTTGATGCGGTTTATCTCCCTCTGTGCCCCAACCGACTTGTGGCGCACGTACCGTGTCCTTATCTATCATCTCTCCCTGACGACCCTCTAGTTTCTGGCGCCCACAAACCAGGACTTTACCGGTGACGAGATGGTACTGCTTCGACGACCGATACCCCATTGGCGACGCTGAACTCCCGAAATTTCCCGATGATCATGCACGTCCGGTGATGCACGTCTCGCGCACTTCTCTCATTTGCCGTACTAGTCGCGTGTCCTCAGGAAACCCGAGCCGCGCGAGCTCGGGAGCAGTGCGCCTACAGGCACGAGGCGCACCAGTAGGACTTGTGGAATGCCCGGCTGTGTTGTTGCTTGCTTCCTGCAAGAAGCGTTTGCCGAACAGAGAAGGCGAAGGCGATCCGTCGCTTCAGCGATGTGGCCTTTGTTAGCCAAGCCAGAGGAACGCACTCCTTGACTTTGTTCTGTTAGGATTCGATGAATAAGATCCGCATGCTGTCATCTTGCAACAGGTTTCTTCGTCATGAACGCATCCTAGTGGGGCAGACTGCCTGTGAGGGCGTGGGTGACGCCATGGAGGGATGGAGGGGTGTGCGGCCTTTGCAGGCGACCGCACAGCGCCTGATTTTGACGTGCCTGTAACCAGTTTTCGTCTGCATGCGATACGCGGCACCGCTCGCTGTCCCTTCGCAGACGTCTCCGCCGAGTCGGGTCGCACAATCTCACGGGAACTGAATAGCCGGAAGACGGTTAAATACGAACAATGACGATGCGAGGGGAATTCCCGTACTCGCAGCGTCTCAACCCGCACACCTGAGTTCTCATGTCTTCAACAGACACTTTCGGACCCAACAAGACCAACGTCAAGGTATTCCCCTCACGTTTTCCCGCATGGTTACGAGGTTTCTCACCGCCTCCCGTGCAGTTCCCTTGGCCACAGGATATCACTGGCCTGGAACGCGTTGTTCTTTCCTCCAACGGCAGTCTCCAAAGACTTCTGAGGTGCGATGATATTTCTCCCTGTGGTTTCCTGAGCTGACACTTACACAGCGCATATTTCGACGAGCAGATCGACGCGGAGGTCGTCTCCACCCACACCTATTACTCCGACAAGGAGAGCAAGTCTCTTCCGCTTACGCAGCGTCGCACGATCAACTTGCTATGCAAGGGAACGCTCGTCTGTACCGCCCAGTCAACGATCGTCGTGCACTCCCGCGAAGTCGCCGACCTCTTCGACAAGGGCTTCTTCATCGGCCAGGTCATTCGCAAGCTTGAAAAAACTCCGTCATTTACCCTGCTTGATGTGAGGGTGAAAGACGTCGAGGAGCGGCCGCCTCTCTCCCCCTTGTCCGACAGCGGCGACAGCTCGGACGGCGAGGCAAGCCTCGGTGGCGGCAGCAGCAGCAGCAGCTTGTCCACGCCGTCGCAGCGCGGAAGACAGCGCCTGTGGCGTCACTACAAACTCGGCATCGACGGACTCGACTGCGATATAGAGGAGCTGTTTATGGACCGCGACATGTTCCAGTAAAGCGCGACAGTGGCGCTGAAGTTCTCGCATTATCGCAGAGACTGAATCTGGCGCTCGGGAATCGTCCATCTATGTATTACTACGCCTCCTCACTATGCTAGACAACGAATGCTTCGGATCCATGAGGGAATATACTATGATGCATGCTTCCTCATGCTAAGCCACACGGGCATTGGCCAGAGTGCAATCTCCCAAGATAAGAACGGATACGGTAAAGATTTGAGATCATTACGAGCCTACACTATGGGTCGTACTACAATCTCCTGGAGCCGAGAGATGTCCCGATAGCCGCTAGCATTATACTGTTTTTCGCTGCAGACGGGGAGTAACTAGGCTGTTCTCTGATTGCGCGGAAGCCCCATGTTCCATCCGTTTCCCTCGGTTTGTTGACGTGGTGAGCACACCGGCTGCAACGTCTCAACCATGGCTTTCCTTCCACATGCTTTATCGTTGTCTTATCAGAAACTTTACCTAGGATGAGCGAATCTCAGTTGACGGAGGCGCCGAGCGCTTGGGTCACTCGTCGGAACCAGCCGTAAAGCGTGTTCTCCCGGTCGAAATTTTTGCGCGCCGCGTCGACCGTTGCGCTGGGCGGGCCGTGCCTCAGCTTGTCTTTGCTCGATGTCAACACCATCTACCGCATCTCTGGGCACGATACGACGGACTTTTCGACCCCGCCATGCTCTGTCGAGACCGCTGCCGTCCTCGTCTCGCCCAGCGCTAAAGCCCCATGGTCGCTTGCAACCGCAGGATATTCCGGGCTCTCCCAAGCCCGTTCAGCTCGCATACAAACTTCGCGCAATACGGGGCCTTACTCCGAAGGAATCTCTTCCTTATGTGAAGGTTCTGTTGAAGGCGCGGTCACTCAAGCCGGACGACGAGCTCTTCATGGCCATGCTGCAACCCAACACGTATGATCTCAAAGAAATCGATCGACTGGTCAACTCGCTCGGCTACAAACCTGGCCCTAAGGCCTGGGCATATTTTATTCAGAACGCCGTACGCAACATGGACCAGGAGAAAGCCGAGATGCTGTTCGGTCGTGCACTCTGGCGCAAGGTTGCTCCGCAGTTCAGCGGCCCAGATGCTCTCATTCGGCTGCTCCTTCATCCTCTGGGCCGCACATACGCTGACGCCGAGGGCACGCTGAAGGCCGCCGACGTCTTCCGTCGTTGGGCCGAGCACGACCAGGATGCCGGTCACAGGCACACCAGCATTCTCAGCCTCCTCCAGGCACTCATGGCGCAACCCGGCATCGAAAACCGCAAGGAGCATGTAGACCTGATCGTCGACTACGTCTTGCGCCATAAGGTGCTGCTGGACGAGACGTCCAGAGCCGTTAGCAGAGTGCTGGCTCGCATCTACAAGGAGGCTAGCTCGCACGCCGCGGCGGTCGACATCGTTGTTGCGAGCAAGGACCAGAAGATCAGCGCGGACGGCTTCCGGCGGCTGCTCGGGTACATCGCGGCCATGCGCTTCGACGCAGCCAAGATCATGCCCGCGTCCGCCGTGCGAGCCTTCTTTGCGCACGTCGAGGACTGCGGGCACAAAGTGGACGCGAGCATCTACTCGGCCTACTTCCGCGCGGTCCACGACCACTTCGCGCCGACGTCACTCACGCTCGAGGCGCTGAACTCCGTGCGCGCCGTCGAGCTACGGCGACCGAGCAGCTCCGTGGCCGACGTGCCGTTCTTCACGGTCCTCCTCCAGCTCTTCGGCCACTTCCACCGCGCGGGGTTCAACGTGCTCGGCCACATGGAGCACTACTGGCGCGCGATCGTCGTGCGCAGCCCGAACCAGGTGCCGGACCGCGTGGCCGTGCGCGCCGCGCTGCACGCTTTCCCAATCTCGCGCGCCAAGGAACTCTACGCGGCCTGGGAGAGCAAGTCGCTCGGCGTCGTGCGCCCGCGCAAGGAGCACCACGGCCTCTCGCGCCGCGCGCTCACCGTCGAGTGGGCGCGCTGGCTGTGCACCCACGACCGGCTGCGCGCGTTCTACGTCCTGCGCGGCGTCGAGGGAGACCGCCCGCAGTCGCCCGCGCTCGCGATGCTGTTCGCCACCGCCGCGACGGACCTCGACCGGGAGAAGTGCAAGGAGTATTTCCCCAATGCTTGGGAGGACCCCGCTACGAAGGCTGCCGTGTCGCGGCTCTGGCAGGACCCGGCGCTCGCCCACTTCAAGCCGATTGAAGTCGTCCCTGTTGAAGAGGAGGCAGAGGAGTTGGACCCGGACGAGATTGACCCTGACATTGCATAGCTGTAAGAGTAATATATCTCGTTTCACATTTGCGCGCAAGGGATGGTTGTGTGACAAGCAACTAGGCCGTATTGTACTCCCCGCCACGGAAAATAACCGCCGTTCCGAAATTCTTGATTTCTGCCGAACTTTTAATACTCTCGACCTGAGGCTGATATATGCACATGATGTTTGGGCTTGATACTCTATAATGGTGACGTTATCTTGATGATTCCCCCATTCAGTAATCCCGGAGAGCAAGTCGGCCAGTGAACAGGAGGACAAGTTTGAGCCTCTATAAAAGCGTACACTGCACGCATACCTTCGCTGCTTCTGCAACATAACTTACATCCAAAATAAACATGGGTTTCATATCAGGTCGAAGCTCAATGCTCCCTGGTTGTGGACATAGTGTTAATATCGGTCCCCTTCAACGATGACATCATAGCAGAATTATATGGCACCCGTTTCAAGATCTTAATGCAGGATTATGTACCCAAGGACGAGCTCCACAATCTTTACTATGACACTTTATTTTTGTATGGGGAACCTGTAAAGAAAGGTCTGTCTCAAGTGTGCGGCTCCCTCCGAACGGCGGTTTTTTTCCGTGGGGGGGAGTATAATATTGGATTGTCAACCTGAACCCGTGCCAATTCAGGTGGCGAGTTCAGACTGTTCCAGCAGCGGCGTTCATGTGCAAATATGCGTCGATAACTCGAGCTCACGTAGAATAGCGTTTACTCCATTGTACTCCAGAAGCTCTATCATGAAAAAATTAGGGTTCTCCTTCACCGCGCGAGGAATAGCGGTAAATTGGACCTGGCTGCCGCGGGCGAATTTAAACCAAGCCTTATCATCCTGTTAAACGTTATGTCGTCGACTGTCATGCATGCTTGACGGGTCCAGGCGCTGCATCGGGCGGGGGAACACCTAATGCTTTCAGCACCTCGCCGCTTCCAAGCAGTTTAGCGTATTTTGGTTCGACGAAGATGGAACTGGAGGTTGCTCAGACGAATCAATCCCAAACCCCGTCAAAACAACACGCACCTGGATTGCACATACACAACGCCGTGCAGATCCTCCACTGTAGCTTCAATAAAGACCTTGCGGCCCTTTTTCTCCAGAAGTCTCGTCCTGATGACAATAAACCTATCCGCGTGAACAGGACGCTTATAATCCAGCTACATAACGCATCAACACGCGAGTTTAATACGCGGTGCGTGGGAGGAAGAACGAACTTCCAAATGCGCTGTGACGCCAATATGGCTGGGCAGGTTGAGAAGCGCCGTCCGAGCGCTGGCCTCGTCCAGGAGGGTGGCAAGCATGCCGCCGTGTACGATGCCGTCATGTCCGCACAGTCCGCGACCGACATGGACGATGGCGATAGCCTCCGTTTCGTCTTTCCGCGCGCGTACTATCGGAGGCACAGCAAGTCGCGAGGGCGCGCGCAGGGCGCCGAGGGTCAAGTGATTTTGTAAACGAGGCAAGGACAGGTCGATGTTCGAGTACGGCCGCGTCTCGTACCACTCGTTCGCAGTGTCTAGAGTAAAGTAATATAAATGATTAAATAACCAAGGTATCGTACAAATAAGTTACTGTACATACCTTGCTGTCTTAATCGTTGTAAATACTCCAAGTTGAGCATTTCCTTCTCCAGCGCCAGCGTGTGCGCAATAGCCTCGGGCGAGTTAATCGCTAACGGGGGTGGTGCAGGCCGCGGGAATAATAATGTGATGACCTCTGGGGGATACAGGCTGCCCAGGCCATACCCAACAGTGCCCACAGCCGCTAAAGCTGCGAGGAACGCGTCAGAACCAGCGACTGGGCCGAGTGAATCTACGCGCCGACGGCTGTTCGTAGGCCATTTCGACGAGCTGGTGCTGTCGTAGTAGACGCCGTAGACGATGCCGCGCGTGCCAGACGCGGAAATGCGCGCAGAACGGGTCGTGCGATGCGGGACGGCATGGTGTTGGGAAAAGAGGCACGGCACAGCAGACCGGACCGGCGTCAACGGACTTACCGGAGGTGCTTTCACATGGGCCAACAATTGCAAGACCGACATTCTGCGAAGAAGACGAAAGGAAAACAAAATCTTGAGGAACTTTATTCAGAGTGTTCGGAGCACTTGCAGTAAATTGGTCTGATCTTAAGCTTTGCTGGAACATGATGACAATGTATTCAGAGAGTCAGCGACTCACTGCGACTCATCATATCGCACTTGAGAACGCCACAGAGCGCACTGTATTTATGCGATGACATGCATGGTACTATATCCGCAAAATCCTTCGATAGGGGCTCTCAACGGATCAAAGAAACGCGCCCTGAACACGCTTTAGAACTCCGATAGCCACGAATAATAAAGCTGGTTCTGCGTAAGCGTATATCACGATTCATGCTCGGCGTAAGGTAGTACGGCGGGGACTTCCACCGTCAAATGCGCATGACCAAGAACTGCTCCGCCACAGCAGGATTCTCGCGTCTCCCGAGCCTAATATCCGTCGACCACGCCCCAGTATTATCATCCCTCGTGCAAATTCTTTCCACCTAATATGCGATCATCTCCCATCAGTAACAGCACACACACACTCTGAGAGCCCTTGGCAACGCACCTGCCACACGCGATTTTGGACGCCAAACTCGCGCAGGGACGGGCACGCTCGGGCGATCTCCACGTACGCGCGCTCGTAGCTGTGCTGTTCCTGACAGTTGTCCTCGGACTCGTTCGACTCGGGGTCTTCGTTGCTCATGCCGAGGATCCCCGCCGCGTCCAGCGCGAAGGGGAAGCTGAGGTGCACGGCGTAGAGGTGCGGAAGACGGCGCAGTTCTCTCGCAATCGTTATCTAAAAGTGTAAAAGGGTGAAATCGTCGAAAGCTAAGTCAAGAAGCGAGAATGGATAAATGTGTGTACTGACCATATCGGCCTCCAGCAGCGTGATGTACAGCTGCTGCAAGCGAGGCATGCCAGCGCACACCAGTCCGAGCTCGTCAACGCCGAGGATGACGCGATTGATCGCGAGCTTGCGCAGACGGCCGCCGTGCACGCGCACGAGCTCGGAAATGAAGGATTCCGGGAGCCGCGCGCGCGTGACAGGCGGCGGCGGGTGGAGGTGCAGCTCGGCGAGCCGGGGCGTGTATCGGAGGAGCGACTGCACTGCGGGGAGGGAGAGCACGTCGCTCTCGTGGTACGCGATGAAGGTGATCGTGAGAGAAACTAGGTTTTGCAGTGCTTGGGGAGAAGACGATAGGTGTTTAATGTCCTGCTCATTGAAGACCATTAGCGAATGAATGAAAGCATCTGAGAGACAGAATGGACCTACGAATGCGAAGTGCAAGCCTTCGAGGCGCAGAGATGTTATTCCTTGTTCGCTTGCGGATATCATATCGAGGACACAGGGCGCGGTAATTCGCGTGCAGCCGGTGAGATGCAATTGCTCCAGTTGACAAAGTTGCGGCGATACACGTCTGAGCAACTCATCCGTGATGATTCCGGAGCTCTACCAAGCACTGAATGCATCATACGAACAGCGTGTCTCGTCTACGCACCTTACATATGAGAGACAGAGATTTCAAGCCAGGCGCCAGCAATTCGAGCCATGTCGACAGGATCATAGCCATCTCACGATCGGGCATGATAACACTCATGTGGGTGAGTTGATTCAGAGAGAGAAGACTCTTCGGATGATACGTTGTGCCAGAGTGTCCGTTGAAGTCGAGCTCTCGGAGCTGTTGCAGGTCGGCAAGCGTGCGGATGACCGCGTCAGAAAACGACCCGTCGCGTGTCCAGCAGCAGGACTGTAGGTTGATAGTGTTTTTCAGTGCGCGGAGACACACGTCCTCAAGGTACAGCGCCTGAGGTCCCATGAGGAGTGGATAATCGCGCAATTCTACAGTATGTGAAGAAGAAGTGTGAGCAACCGATAGCGCGCAGGAGAGGATGGCTGACCCAGTCGTTTGACGTACTTTGCAAGCTCGGGATGCTCAGCAAGCGTCTCGAACAGTTTCAGAATCTCAGTAAATCTTTCAGAACGAGCAGCGCGAGGTTCAAAAGCCAACTTACGCGCTGTTTGCTGCCCTTCTGCCACGCATAAATGCGCACGTTCTCGTATAGCATCGGTATCGCGAAGGCGTGAATGGTGCCGTTGACAAGCGCGCATGCTGCAATGTGCGGCGGTCTTAGAACGAACTGAAGTATCAAAGGATAGAGCTCGGGTGGTAGGGATCTCATGGTCGTGGAGCAACGCGTAGCGCGGTCATCTCCGGCCCGTTTTCCGACCTCGCAGGATAATTGACTTTCGACCCTCCGTGTACAACGGGTACCCGTGGAAGAAATTCCTCTCGCATCAAATGATCGAAGAGATGCTTGAGTTTATTTTGAGAGTCATTCCTCAGGATAGAGTCCAGCCACATTGTTTCAGAAGAATGGCATACATACACTACCCACAGCCTGTATCGTGTTTGACCTCGCCACATCATCCAACACTACAAGCGAGTCACTTTCACTTGATTCATAGTGATTTCACAGGCTGAAAGCCGTAGTTACCGGGCTCGCCCATTCGGCCTCTTGCTCTCGATCCGTTTGATGGTGTTCGCATACCATTCCTTGAACAGGACAGAACCCTTGAAAGGTGACGCGTCCTCCACCCCGAGAACAAATTCCGCCAGCAATGGAGCGTACTGTTCCTCATTGCAGTGAGCTGGTCCGAGCCCATCAATGAGCGGAAATAATCTGCCAACGAGATACGCGAGAGGAGAAGAATGCCACTCGCACAGACTTCTGCCACCCAGCAGGTTTGCGGGCGGAAATTTGGAACGCTCGAGCCTTTTGAGCGCAGATGAGAACGCGCGGTGGGCTGAGAGGCATGTTGACGGTTCCTCTCGCGCCAAGTTAGCCGTGTAATTGAATGACTGTGCTGCGAACTGCTCGACGGGGACGGCCCCAGCATGAGACCAATCGAGAACGCCGGAGATGCGCCCGTCCTGATCATGCAACGTAAGCGGTAAGCTCAGGTGGAAGCGCACATAACGGACCTTATCGATCAAGGTGTTGTGACTTGCATAATCGTTGTGAGACAGGAGGAAAGGTCCTCTGTTGTTGGGACTGTTGGCGAGGAGTCCCAAGCCTAGTCTATACAGCCAAAGAATCAGAGCCCGACCTTCTCTCTCCTCGGGCGTATGGCCAGGCAAAGACAGGAAGCGCCAATCTAAATCATCCGCGCAGGCCGAGTAGTATTCCCAGGCCGTGTCAAACGGTCCTAAGCCATTCGACGCCAAAGGCCCGATAACATATTTCGAGTTGTCAGAAGGATCAAAGTAGATAGAGCCAATGCAATCGAACTTGATTGCGCTCAACTGCAAGTAACACTCGGCCGTAGACTCGACGAAGCGGTCGCTGAGCGGTATATCCTCAGGTCGAATGTCCGGATACCAGAAGCAAACGCCAGCTTTCTCGGGCGTCGAACCAAGCACTGCGGACATGATAATGTAGGGAACACCCAGCTCGTTGTCGTATGTGCCGGAATACGCGTAGACCGTGGGCACGGGAATGGTCGTGCGTTCGCGCACGAGCCGGAGAGTAGCGGCCTCGCATTCCGTTTCCCTTTCCAACGCTTCCGCTGACGGGGCGTCGCCGAGGATGTTCACGGGAAGTCTGAGGCGAGCAACCCAGATTTCCTGATCCTCAAATACGAGCTCTGCGGCGTGGACCTCAGACACTCGAATAGCACCACAAAGAGCAGACCTACCAATAACCACAGCATCGTGACCTTGCGCGTACTTTTCCCTGTTTGCCTTGCACCTGACCGAACGCAGACGCGTCGCTAGTTCATCGACCTTATCGAACGGGATCGTGCGCCAGAAAGAGTAGGTATAGCTATAGCTCTCGTCATGTTCGTACTCCTTTGCGAGTTTCCAGAGGTCGCTTGGACGGGATGGAAGCTCCATTCCGAGACAAAGTAAGGGCTGGCAGAACGAGTGGGAACGAGAGACGTACGGCGGTTGCCGGCCAGCCTACCCCGGAAACCTTTGCCATTGCTACGTAAAAAGACAGCTATACGTGCCTGGGATCTCTTGTATTCAACTCTGACTTGCTTATCTAGATCTGCACGTGCGGCCCAGCCTACGCTGCTTCCATTGTGGGGAACAGCTTCCATTGTGGGGATGGATGGGCGCCTCGTGCCCTACTCGTGCTGGAGGCAATTAAGCGTCATGCATTGGATCTGTGCTCACGAGGACATGTTCGTTCACTTGCAATGCGCATAGGCTTCCTCGCCAATCTCGCTATAAAACGTGTGCGCGATATTGCAATCGTCATGGCGCTGCACACAAAGGCCCGCTTGTCTGGTCTCGCGTCCTTAAAAAGCACGGTGCGATGACTCGATGTCCTTGGACACCCCACCATGTCCCAGCTCACGACGCCCATCCACCGCCCCCGCGATATCAACACAACCGCCCGTCCCGCGAGCGGCCTCTTTTCTCCACCTCCCACGGCGACGCCGCCAACTCGTACGACGAACTCACCGCCTCGAACATCGAACTCTCCGCCGTTGCCGTCCCTGCTGCCTAGGCCTAATGGTTCGACTGCTACTTGCCCGTCCGCCTCGACCCCACAGACTCCGTCGCGCCTGATGGCATTTGCGCAGGCATGGGTGCGCATGCTCTCCTCCAACCATCCCACATTCGGTGTCGGACAGCAAGTGCTGCAAATCTTGCGTCACTACGCCTCTCTCGAACACAACGTCGACCTGTGGTGCTACCCGGCGCGCGACCCAGATCGCCCGCCCATCGACCTTCTGCCGCTCGTGCAACGCGACCTCGATGCTGTCGAGGCCGTAACGCCTAGACACATCCTCGCCGACCTGCGTCCGTCGGCCTCTCCTCTGGATGACGGGCCGACAGCCCGAGCTGCGCTGCACACGTGCTGCCCGGTCGCGTTCGACGTTCCTCTCCAGTCGGCGCATGGCATGCGCTCCGCGCCGGAAGCCCGCATCCCCCACTACACCGTGCACGTTATCGACCGTACCGTCGTCGCCGGGTCGGGCACGCTCATCGCGCCGAAGCGATCGACAGCAAGGATGGCCGCAGTGCTCCACGGCGTCCTCGGCCAGGTTCTCGTCCTGCACTTCCCGCTCACGCACGCAAATGAGGAGGGCCCGCCAAACGGCTTGTCGCTTGCTCAACAATTCCATTGGGCCCTCTGTCAGCCGTCAGCAATCTTCCGTGTGCTGTACCCAGGCGAGTCGGCCTTTGTTCCACCAATGCACTGGCGCGCTATGATTACTCTGGGATGCAACGGCAGTAGCTTTGCTGCAACTGTGCTTCTGTATGTGAAAAGAAGCGAAGAGTGTCATCCGCGAGAGGATGCTGGCGAACGGGAGAGGAAGCGCACGCGTGTTTAATGCGACGTCAGTAGACGTGCGGGGAACAGAACGCAGGCTCATGAGGTCTCAATCAAGCGGCCTGAGCGATATAACATCGCGTACTCTCCGTTGTCACAGGCCGACCGTCCCTTCTTCGCAGCTTTTCTGCAGACCGTATTTCATGGATCAATAATAGTGACGACTCGTCGGTCACGACTCACGTGCTGGCTACGTGACATGTCTATCTGTGGGACAACAGTTATGAATTTGAAGCTTGTTTGTAGAAAATTCGTTCGTTCGATTATCGTATGTACATAAAAGTTCTTCTACCTTTGAAATCATCCAGTGGAATGAAAGGAAAATGAATCTTCTTACGCGTCTCTGCGAATCTTTCCGCGGGAGGCCGCATGGATGCATTGATTGGTTAATCCATGCATGAGATTAAGTATAGCGTTCTGCAACCGAGTGCAACCGACCTGACCGAGAACATCCGTCAGCGGCATATGAGCTAAGTACATATACCCTCTCACACACTAGTCGGATCGCCAGAAATGCAGGCCCTCCTCCGCTCGCTTTTTCTTCTAGGCATCGCCGTCGCGGCGCCGCTCGATGTTAGCATCACGACGGGCACGTTCCGCGGCACGCTCAACAATGAGACTGGCGTGGAGTCGTGGCTCGGTCTGCGCTTCGCGACGCCTCCCGTTGGCGCACTGCGGTTCCGCGCCCCTGTTCCTCTCGCTCGGGCAAATGCCTCAGCTGAAGTCGTACTGGCTAACACGTTCGGGAATGCGTGCCCACAACCCGTGAGACACATATCGGTCTTCACACGTACCGTACGACACTGACATGACCAACGCTGCCTCAGGCGAGCGCAGGGCTCGGCGCGCCCGTCGGGGAGGACTGTCTGTTCCTCAACGTCAGTTCCTGAGAGCCCGAGCGTTAAGCGTGCTGAGACGAATCGGCCGCTGATCTACCGGTACGTTCATAGGTTTACCGGCCCGCAGGAATCAGAGCGAACGCAAGGCTGCCCATTTTATTCTGGGTTCATGTGAGAGTATTTTTACCGCGGCCGCACGGGAGTCTCACCGGCTGGGTTATCTTCAGGGGGGTGCATTCATGAACGGGTGCGTGATCTCCCGAGCGATGCCATCTGCGGGCGCTGTGCTCAGAAGTGACCTCGTGAACATGAAGCGCTGGCTCGGGGACGGATCCCACTGGTCAGAGCTGATCGACGCTTCGCTACTTCTGACTTGCTCAAAATTGAACGGACAGCCCTCATCCAGCGCAGTGTGGCCATCGGAAAACCAATCATGTTCATCTCTACGTGAGTCGCGCTGCACAAGACGCCCTTTCATGTCGCAGTCTGCTGAAAAGCGACAATCCAGGAACTACCGGCTGAATTCCTTCGGATTCGTAAGAAACAGTCCATGTCTAACCTCTCCGCCCTTACCTCACGCCTTCCGCCACAAAAACAGCTTGCAAGCGCCCATGTCCCGGAAGAAGACCTCAACGCTGGGCTCCTCGACAATAGAGCGGCCCTCCAATTTGTGCAGGACAACATCGCCGCTTTTGGCGGCGATCCCGCCAAGGCATGCACACTGCTATATACTTCGTCGCTTGTCCGGGTTCTGAGGCGGTGAATAGGTGACGATTTGGGGCCAGAGTGCGGGAGCAGGAGCCATCCAATCGCACCTGCTCTTCCCCGCCCCGGGAAGGAGGCTGTTCCGCGCGGCGATGGCGGACTCGTCCACAGGCCCATTGTATGTCTCTTTGGATTTGTTGTGGAGATGCAGAGCTAACATGAAGTTCAGCAAGAGCGCGCCGTCCGCGTTCCAATTTGACGCACCGGGGAAACCATTCGCACAGCTGCTAAACTTGACGGGTTGTCCTCCACCAAGCGCGGCCTCTCTCGATTGCCTGAGGACTGTTCCCGAAGCAGTACGGAAATGCATTCAGAGCTGATACACAGGCTAAACGACCCGTTAAAGGTGTTGACGACTGTGACGAACCAAATGGCAGCCAAGGTGCTCAACCAGCAGCTCTGGGAACCGGCCGTTGGCGGGCCAGGAAGTTTCATGCCCATGAGACCGTCGCAGGCAGTCGCCTCTGGAAAATTCCTGCGCGTTCCATATCTGGCTGGGACAAATGTGAGTTTATCGCCTGAGTTAGGGTTGCTGATCGCGACGTGGGAAACTGTAGAATAACGAGGGCACGGTGTGGGCGAGGTCGTTGCTCCCGACGGCAATCGCGCCCACGACGAACGGCACGCTTGAGAACGAAAACTTCGAGACGTATATCCGCGGCTTGGTGCTGGACGGGAATACGATCTCCTCCAGCACCGTCCGGACGATCCAAGAGATGTTTCCAAAGGACGATCCTGAGAACGGAGCACCATTCAACACGGGGTCCTCGCTATTTGATCGCGGGGCGGCATTCTATACGGACGAAATGTACCTGGGGCCTCGCCGCGACTTTTTCGACAAAGCGGCGACCGTGCCCAATATGCCGCTCTTCGGCTATATTTTCAGAGAGTTCACGCCTGGCGCTGACAGGATGTTCGGCGTGAGCCACGGTAGCGAGTTGAACTTCCTGTTCGGAAAAGTCACAGACCCGAGCGAAAGTGCCTTTGTCGCACAATTCCAGGCGATGTGGGTGTCGTTCGTGCATGACCTAAACCCCGGATGTGAGCTATTCCTTTTTGTACAATATTCATTACTGACCGATTTGCCAGCCAATTGGCCACAGTTCACATCGAGCACACGCCGAGTTCTGCAGCTCATGAACAACAACATTACTGTTATTCCAGACAGTAAGCATTTCATTGAGCCGCCCCTCAACAGGTCGAAAGCTCACGAAATCAGCATTCCACCGGACCGAGACGAATTTCTTGGAATCGGCGCGCGTGCTATCCCAATTCGAGAAGTAAGCGGGAGCGACGCGGAGGTCGGAGATTGGAAAACGTTGTCTTCCGCTTTCTTCCCGTCCTGCTCCTGTATTACCCCTAAAGCGTGCCGGTCACCCCGCACCGCTGAACAATATAAAGGCCGACCCGGACCTTGCTCCTTGACCTCATACCGCGTCGCTACCCCCGACCATTCCTCCGACCAGCTCATCACGCAGGCCATGTCTAATCCCACGACTACTGACGCCGGCGTGCAGACCGGCGAGCCTCCCCATGAGAATATTGTGCGTGTTTAGCCCAACTAAGCGCTGCGTATTCGTTTGACGCGTACCACAGTCGGCTGTCGACCTGAACGATACCCAGCCGCCCGCCAGTCCGGTCCCGGTCAACACCCTGGCCGCGGGCGAGCAGCAGTCGACTCCTGCCGTGGACGCCACTCCTCCTATGGCTCGTGACGCTACCCCTGACTCATCCGGCGGCGACGAGTACTCCGACGACTTGGACACGAGCGGCGAGCAGAGCAACGACACTGGATCCGTGCTGCAAGGCGCTCCGAATAGCCACCTGGACTCGCTTTTCATTGGCGAGCTGCAGTGGGTGCGTCATGACCGTTCCGTTTCATATCTCAGTTGACGCTGCCGCCTCCTAGTGGACCAGCGACAACGATATCCGCGAGTTGGCCGTTGCCCTCGGCGTAGACGTCGGGCTCAAGCACATCACGTTTTCCGAGCACAAGGTCAACGGCAAGTCTAAAGGGTACGTGGAGGCGCTCTATCATAGCTTCTTTCTAATGGAACGCCCAGGATCGCCTTCATAGAATGCGGAAGCCTCGAGAATGCGCTCCTTATAAAGACTTGGTTCGATCAACAGTGAGTGCACGTTTTACTATTCTCCTTTCAGTACTAACCGTGCTTCAGCGAATTCCAGTACCGCAGAGTCAACGCGACGCTCACCACCTCCGCCAACGGCAATCCGTTCCGTACTCTACCCAAAGGTACAGCTCTTCTGGAGAGCATCTTACCGGGGCTCATAACAACTCCAGAGCCTCCTACGCGCGAGCAACGTGCCGTGTCGGCGCCGCTCCGCAACACGCCGTCTCAACCTCCACCCACCAATACTGGCTCGTTCCGCATTCCCCCAGCAACTTCCCCGGCCGCCCGTGGAATCAGCTTCAATCAACGCGGTGGCCGCGGTGGCGCCGGGCGTGGTACCTCGCCATCGACCCGCGGCGGGTACGGTCATCTCGGCAACGGCTCTCTGAACGCGTCGTTCTGGGCCCAGCCTCATCCGCAGATGGTCCGCATGAGCGTGGGGTAGGTCCGCCTCCTGCTGCTCGTGTTCGTGAATGCTGCACTGTACCTGTATTTGTAAGATACCGCTTGCCGTCGTAGATGCTGGTGAACCTGTTGTTATTAGCGGTTGTATTCGAGCCCCGTAGACCCAAATTTGAAGTAATGCTGCGTGACCGTCTAGCGTGTTTCAAGATCATGAGGCCAGCGTGTTGTGTTTCGGTATCTGGTTTTACAGTCCACCTCACACGTCATCGGTCAGTTGCCCAGCGCCTAAGTAACTTATGTATGTAACATTAAACATGTGCAAACTAAACAACGTCGGAGCTAGAACCAGCTCAGAGGCACTATCGCAGTTTTATTTAACATAGAAGAATAAAATTGATATTAGAATCTAATCCCACTGGCATGCCCTGTCGGACAATTGTGCCGAGCAGGCGTCAATCTACTCTATGACTTCGCAGCGGTTTTGCTCCCCTTCCCCAGACCGTGACAGGATCGGTGATGACGGTAGAGGTTTGACGACGATATATAAACCCTCGAGCAGATTTTGCACCTGTATGCTGTTTGGTCATTGATAAACTTAGTGCTGATCGGCTGCAAGTGTGAGCAAGACCTACGTCTCTCTCCAGTGTGACGTCTGATGTGGATCTAAGAGCGCAACGGTGAATTTCAGGTCTCCTAGTGCACGGATGACGGACCTTCAGCACCGACTGACGCGCGTCCCGAAATCTGCAGCCTTCGTGCGGGCAGCGATGCTTCTTGGGCCTGAGACCGTCATCATCCTGCGCTGGCTTGCGGTAACGGTCGATGGGTTTGTCGTTGTCCGTTAAAAGGGTCTCGAGCCCGCAGACGCTGAGACGATAGAGGCCGAATTCGATCATGCCGGTGGGTGGGGTGTCCTCGACTCCTGAATCAAACAGCGGAGTGGGTGTGGAGGCAGACGATGAAGTTGACGCTGTCTCGTAGCTTGCTTCTGAGCTGCTGACTTGCGTGCCTGGTGATGAGTTGCCGTCGTTGACGCTCGGTGAGGAAGAGAGGCGCCAAGTGGTGCTGCGGTCCGATAGCTGACTTTCGTCATCGAGCGACTCTGAGGCATGGAGTGGCCAGGGCTCCAGGACCCTTGCTCCATGAGCTGAGGGATATTGGCTCGACGAAGGGATGTCTGGGGCGCGTAGACCCTGCAGGCGCGGTATGTCTGAATGAAGTGCGTTGAGCGAACGACATGTCGCATAAGCGGACAACGCACGCTGAGGGAATATGTCGCACAGAGAAGGAAGCGTCTGTCTGTCATCTTGATTCCATGTGCGTGACTGGGCCTGAGTCATTACTGGGAGTGCCATAAGTTACAAGGGGTCTGGCTTGATTCGGACAGTCTGGGCACCCGTCGACTCAGAGATTCAGACAAGATTGGTTTAAATAGTCCGCGACCTGAATTGACTTCTTTGCTTCGCCTGCTATCCATCATTCTCAGTGGTGCAGTGAGCCGCAGTGAGCCGCGATGCACTCAACTGACAAATATGCACCGGTTATGCACCTTGATCGGCGCTTTGCTGATACTGCATCCATGCGCGGCATACGTCTGCAGGCGTCTTGATTTTGTCCCCTGCTAATTCTCAGCCGTTCCAGAATTATTGAAATAGCCCGTGATCATGCATCCCTGTAGTTAATATATCGACGCACAAGGGACCGTCGCGACGGGCGTAGCCTAATCCATATATTCACCTGAGATCAGCGTTGGTGTGCAGCCCTAAAGAGGGGTCTTTCACGTTTCAGGAACTGACAATAGAAGAGTCCTGCCACAAGCTCATCTCCGGATTTGCGTGTTTGCTGCCATTGCAATTTGCAATGAGCATTGCAACCGAAGGCGCCGGTCAGCGCAGTCGCCGGTCTCGGAAACGACATCGCACCTCAGTACCAACAGGCAGCTCACTTCCCAGATCGATTGTTGGAATCCCTTGTTTTGGAGCATACACCGCTGCCGAACCCAATCCGACGGCAATAATATGTGCGGGCTGATCATCGTGTTCAACGGGCTCTGGCTAGTGTTCGCTGTGTCTGACTCCTCGATCCTAATGAACCAAGGCTCCCCGGCTCCAGAGGATGTGAGAACGCATGTCTTCTGCTTGCGATCTAAGAACAAACCTTTGCCTCAAGTGGAATGAAAAACCTGGAGCACCTCGAGTTAAAATAGAGGCAGGTTCTAATAGAGCTGACTAATGTTCAAATCATGTCTTCCTCATCCGTCAGAAGGCGCTGTTACCAGCGCCAAAACCTTCTACAGCATCACTGTTGCCTAGTTTCTTACGTCCTGCGACAACTAGACTTGAGCCTTGAATCGGTGCGCCAGTCACTTGATCATATCCGTTGAAAACTGCGATCTCCTCCAGAGTACGGTTGAAAGTCTCTCGCGTGTCTCAAACTTCTGCAAAAAGGTCAACGGTAAGGGCGCCGAGTAAGAAAAACCACACTAGCATTACAGACGCGCTCCAGAGGCAGTCTCCCTTCCTCTACGTGACATTGCGGCGTCCACGATCTATGTTAACTCAGTCAAAGCGAATGCCGCCGATGCTTACTGCGCAGCGACCACGAAATCGGCATTTTCGTCCTGAAGCGGCTGTCAGAGGCTCGTACACCTAAACGCCGACTCCCTTCTGCACTAAGCACGCAGAATCGCCGGGGAAAACATGCTTTCAATAAGTATGACGCACCGTGAGTGAAAAGAACATCTTCAAGGACGTACCACGCGAGCCTCAAGAGAAGACGCACTCAGTCTGGTAACACCGGGTCGGCTATATCACGTCCTTGAAAGATTCGTAGCCACCATTTGAATGCGAGACGTCTTCTCAAGATCATCACCCCAAGAAGATAGCAATCCGCGCGCGCGGGAATAGGCATCGGGCGCACGAAGGTCCGCCCGGCTATCGTGATGATCTGAAGTTTGCTACGGGCCTTCGGATATTAAGCACAGAGGTGGAGGCTTGGACGCGGCAATCAAGCCCGACCCTGCAGAGAGGCGCTTGAACGGCGTGTACGATTGGGCCTGCAATTGCAAATCGTTGTTCGCGCGTCAGAACGCCGTGGGGAGGAATTGAGCTCAGCTTGACAGGAACAGGAACGCACTGCGCCCACATTTCTGCCAGTCTGCCAGTGATACGTCCAGAAACACCGTTCATAACCACGGCGGCACCGGCATTCGTGGGTGTTATCGAGCGTTACAACGCCCTTTCTCCTCCCATACTGCCGACCGAGCCCTACTCGTGAGGCTAAAGACTGAACCGACGAGGTGCACCGGGTCTGCCCCGGCGGGTTTATGCAAACGGTAGGACTATTGCGGAAGGAGACGCGCAAGATACCCTCCTCCGATGCGTAACCTGCCATTGCAAGGGGTGGTTCAGGCGTCAGAATCGCAGGTTCAGCAGTGGGAAAGACTGGTGCCGGTCTCGAACTGGAACAGGCTTTCCCACATCCCTGCCAGGATACAGCAAGCAAACTGCGACGAGATATATTGTCAGCCGCTTGGCAGAGTCACAGATTTGTTCACGGGGGAGCAATAGTTGCTGATGTGCGGAATGCGAGATCGATGGAGCTGTCCGGCGCAGAACGAGGAACGAACCGTTTCATCACGTTACGCAGCCGCTCAGCTAGGGTGATAGGTACTGTGTAGGAATCGGACTGGAACTCTGTTACGGATGCGATAACAGTGAGCGACTGAGGAATATGATGTCACGCGTTGCGCCTTGCGATCGTATCAATGAGCACAATCCCACCGCTCCCATCGCAGTCCGCTGACTGCGGCACTGGAAATGCCCAGCTCGTTCACATGACGCGAAATTGCTGTTAAGTTGCGAGTGCAGGTTCTACGAGTGGGCGGTGACCGGTCACACCGGCGGGGAACAGGCAGTGGTTGACCAGGGATCCAGAAGCCCAGAGCTTGTGAGCATGCCACGGAGAACAGCTCAGATCGCCTCAGGGACCCTCGGCATCATCAATCGCGACGCCGGGCAGAGTAAGCCACTCGATCTGGGTCAGACCCACAAGCGGCTATGTAACATCCGATGTTGTCCGGACCCAAAACGATTGGCTAAGGCATGTGAGGCAGTCGTAAAGTACGTCCAGGAATGGCAGGCAGCTTCACAGACCCCCGGCCGAGGTCGGAACAACTGGGCATGCGGACGGAAAACATCACCCGCCCGGGTCAGCCGCAGACGGAGCAAAGAGCAGCGTAGGCGAAGACCGCTGACACACGGAGGTCCAACCTCAGGAAGACAGCGCATATTCGTGTAGACGTTGCGCCTGGAAGGAGACAACAGCAACAGAAGATCCAGCAACTCGGAGTAAGTAATGGGCGGTGTGAACGCATAGTCAACACTTGCTGCGCCCGCAGCTCAGGCTAGGCTGTCGATTCCAGAATTGAGCCATCTTGCGCCGAGAATGCTCCCTGAGTAAAGAAAGAAGAGCAAGGTGGCGGAAAGGGGACGTTCCACCGCATATGTGTGCCGAAGTGCGAGGAAGTCGAGGTTGAAGAAGCAGCGAAGGACACGGGTACCGAGAAGCGCCATAGGTAGCCAGGTACATCAATAGCCAGGCTGGCGCAAGCAATGTGCTCGCCCAGAGCTTATCGTTGATGACTGGGGCACAGGTCCAGCGTGAAGCTCCAAATTAATATATAAAAAGCGTCAATAGCGAGCTTAGATTGGAGTGTCACCCAATGCAGCCGGAAGGTGCGTGTTTTATGAGCTTGTAGGATGAATTGAACACTGTGCTAGGCGCTGAGATGAGGGTCGGAGACAAGGGCGGTGACGCGCCGATCGGGCCTTGAATCAATCATGGCTCTGCTCAAGCCCATCGTCAGTGACAATGGCACCGGTTATTCGAAATTAGGGTAAGCGCGTCTTGCGAGTCTGTTGCGCGCGTCGAAATTGACTTGAAGCTAGGTTTGCGGGCAATTACGAGCCGTCGTTGTACGTCCACAAGTGCTGCAGGGCGCGCCGACCATAATCAGCTCATATCACCGTAATTCCAGCACATTTCCTACTGCCATCGCAACCCGCGAGCAGGCGCAAACCCGCGGGCCTCCTGTACCATCCAAGCCAGGTCATTTAGCATCTAAGCGCGGCATCGATGACCTCGATTTCTTCATTGGCGATGAGGCGTTGGCCAACTCGAAGACGTATGGCATACACTATCCGATACGACACGGCATGATTGAAAACTGGGATCATATGGAACGGTACTGGGAGCAAAGTATCTTCAAGTATCTCAGAGCAGAGCCGGAGGACCATTATTTCCTGCTGGTGAGTCGGCCGGCTCGCGTGCGCAGCAGCAGCAGCGTCTAACAAGCATTGCAAGACGGAGCCGCCGCTCAACCCACCCGAACCGCGAGAACACTGCTGAAATCTTCTTCGAGTCGTTCAATATCCCAGGATTGTACATTGCGGTGCAGGCCGTGCTCGCGCTCGCGGCGTCGTGGACATCGGGCAAGGTCACCGAGCGCACGCTGACGGGCACCGTCATTGACTCGGGTGACGGCGTCACGCACGTTATCCCCGTCGCTGAGGGCTACGTGATTGGGAGCGCGATCAAGCACATCCCCATCGCCGGCCGCGACATCTCGCAGTTCGTGCTCAACCTGCTGCGCGAGCGCGGCGAGATGGTCAACGTGCCGCCCGAGGACCAGCTCAAGGTCGCAGGCAAGATCAAGGAGAACTACAGCTACGTCTGCCAGGACATCGTCAAGGAGTTCAGGAAGTACGACGCGGAACCGTACAAGTACTTCCAGCGCTTCGAGGGCGAGCACAGCGTGACCGGACGTGTGAGTTTCCCCCATGTCATCAACAATATCGAGTATACCTGACAGTGTCTCCAGAAATACGGCGTCGATGTGGGCTACGAGCGCTTCCTCGCGCCCGAAATCTTCTTCAACCCCGAGATCTACTCGTCCGACTTCCTCACGCCGCTGCCCGAAATCGTCGACGACGTCATCCGGCAGTCGCCCATCGACGTGCGCCGCGGGCTGTACAACAACATCGTACTCAGCGGCGGCTCGACTATGTTCGACCACTTCGGCCAGCGCCTCAAGCGCGACCTCAAGCAGATCGTCGACCGTCGCATCCAAGCGAGCGAGGTGGAGAGCAAGAGCGCCATGCGCGTGCGTCCCCTACGCTATATCACCCTCGCACCTGTTACTCATTTTTTTGCAGTCATCTGGCCTTGACGTTAACGTCATCTCGCACAAGCGCCAGCGGTACGCGGTGTGGTATGGCGGCTCGCTGCTCGCCAGCCTGCCCGAGTTCTACGGCGCGTGCCACACCAAGGCCGCGTACGAGGAGGTCGGTCCATCCATCTGCAGACGCTACGCCATTTTCGGCAGCGCGACCTAGATGAACATCAAAGCCAAATACGAAGACGACGTCGGCGGCGCGCGTGTTGTACGAGACGGTTGCGGTGATGTTCTGCTTCCTGCAAATAATATCCCCTTTTCTGCTGCGATACGCTATTTATGATGTTTTCGATATTTGCTCCTGAAATCGTGGCAGGCCCTACTCAGCCTCAGGGGAGCTCGCATTTGTGCAAACCCCTGTGCCTTTAGACGAGTTATCGTGTAAGAGCTCAATTGCGGACATCCGGCGACTCTACTGCGACACCGCCAGGTTGGTCCAGCAGGTCCAGCGCGAAAAAACAGCAGGATTGAGACGATGGCATCCTTCGTCGCCTATAATACGGCGCTGAAGACGAAAGGACTTGCTTTTCCTGCATGGCAACGTCCAGAATTCCAGGAAAATGATCGTACCCGCGACGCCACACAGCTGGAGTTGGAGCACGCCGTTCAACATAACATTCCCAAGTAAACGCTGCCCCCGTGAGTAATAAATGTGCCTGGCCGCACTGCATTACTTTTTTGTGGCTTTGGCAGCTGGTGACGCTGCAGGCCTGGGCAGGAGGTTGTGTAGCGGTTGACCTTTCTGTATGGCTTTATCCGCCTTCCCACACGCCTCCGCGAACCTGTCTCTCTCTTCCCCCGTGGCGTCCGCAGCAGCAATCTGCATCTTTGGACTGTCATGAACACAGGCGAACACCAGTGGGGGTTCAAGTTTGTCCACATACTTTGACGTAAACGCTCGACTGGAACGGCTTGAGGACGAGTATCGGGACATGTCTCGACGGCGGGAGGTCGGGGACCTTCTGGAGCATCAGTTCCGCGGCAACGTCGATCTTTGAGGTGAGGTCTTCGGGAATCTCTTCGCGAAGTTGGTATTTGTGACGGTAGCGGCCCAAGTTGAGCTCTTCCAGCTCTAGTTCGAGCTGGATGTCGCGCCAGCCCTCGACGCGCTTGATGATCCCGCCGTCCCGCACGCTGACGGCCCATTCTCTGAATGGGAATTGGCTCCAGAATCTGCGAACCATTGTGAGAATGAGAGAAGAGAACGAGCGGGAAGGTGAGGGTGAGAGTTCGATGATGACTGACTGGAAGAAGCCCTGGACGAGCTCGGCAAGGGTCGGTTCCACCAGACGTTGGTGTTGCATGGCAGACTTGCGCTCGCTGCACCATTCTTGCACTGCATGGTTCGTGGAAGGCAGAAACCTGAGGTCCGCGGGCGCACGCCACGAGCGGGCATCATCGACGGCATGCCACCAGATCTCCGGGACGCTGGGCTCGAAGTCGAGCAGTGATCGGGAAGGCAAATGCACCGACTGAGCCAGCAGCCATTGTGTGATCGGCGTCTTGACTCGATCCGCGATGTCGTCCTCAGATACCCTGTGAGCGGGGAATGCGAATGGCGACTGCAGGTTCGGCAAGATTTTCATGACCTGTTGGAGCTGATTGAGAATGCATCAAATTATCGCATTGAAGGGATTACCTGTAAATAGGCCACGACGAGCAGTGCAATCGTAGACCGACGGAACGGGCGCCGTTTGACAAGCTCTCCACCTTTTACATATTGACTGGTCTTGGATAGGCGGCGACGGTTGAACCATTCGCTCATAAAGACCACCATTGGCGCGACCCTCTCGTCCAGCGAAGCATAGGCGCCGATCAAGTGCGTAGCTTGAAGTTTTTCGCGAAGGTTAAATTTTAGTTCAAATCCGATAGAGGGAGATACTGGGGTCGTTGCTCTAACTGATGAGCGTACCACAGTTTCAGTCAAGAATTCGACAAAATGGTGTGCGAATGGCAAACCTTCGGTGTTGGGGGGCAAGCGAGTAACGGAAACATCTGAGAAGTCATGATCCTTGAAGATTTCGCGTAATAATCTTGATCAAGGTAAGGTGAATATTCTCGACGGCGGGAAAAACGCACCGGGGATCATAAAGAGCTATAATCCAGGTGTGAGTATCGTTAGACGAAGAAGGTGACAGGGCTGACGGTTTCGTTTCACGCGCGCCGCCATGATCCTGGGCCTCCAACCAAAGGGCATGAGAGGGTCCTGATCTCGTGAGCGAATGCCGCAAATGAAATGAGGGGACATACAATAACTACGAACTCGAGCTCATCGTCCGGAAGGTCAAAGCCGCACGCAACGGGTCCCGACAATTCTACTCTGTACTCCCCCGAGAGTCGATTCCGCCTTACAAAGTCATTCATGGTTTCTTGGACTTTGATTATGGCGTGCCGGCGGGCTTCGAGCATGCTCTCATTGGGCCGAGTATCCTATGAAATTTTGAATTGCGCGACAATTCTGGAAATTAGTACGGACGTACGTGATAGAAGGCCCATAGCTGTTCGTCGAACGATGGTCGCTCTTCGCGTCGTGGCTGCTCATTGAGTGGTGGAATTGTTTTGGCTACGCGGGCCTTCGTAGAGTATTGTCGGCATTTGATATCGGAGGTTCCGAGCAACGCAATACTGCCTTGATCCACGAAACGGCGTTTTTGCAGCGGTGTTGGACTACAGGCAGCGGTACTGCTGCTTTGCCAGAGCGAAGTTTGCAAGGCAGGAAATCTATCGCAGGACGACGCCGACTTCGAATATCGTAGGAGGCGTAGACCCAACCGATGCATCATGTGCGTGCATGTGGACATCCAGCCCTTGAAGTAGGGGAATTGACCCGGGAATCCAGATGACGGTTTTGCAGCCGCCGTGGCGGAGGCGGCAGAAAGTTTTGCTTCCGGCCGGAGGTAACCCGGTAACCAACCCCCATTCAAAAGAAATTCAAGTTTAAAAAGTTCTTTTCCGCTGACGAAGAATGAGAAATATTGAACGTGCAGAGCTGTTACTTTTCTTTATTTTCTCTTTCTCGACGGCGCGATAGCTACTCGCTTGAAAATTCAAGCTTTAAGGCTTACATCATTTGAATGCGGCGTCGCTACCACACCAGGGTCTGTATTTTAATTTTTCCGAAACAAATCCATCAACGGCTATCACACAGCTGTACAGTGTTTGACCTGTGTTTGACCGGGATTCCGAGGTTGTGGGGCCCGTGTACGTCCATCGCTGGTCCCCTGAAGCATGCGAGGCCAACAGTGCGTTTCCAAAAGGAACATGGGCGCCATAGCGCGCTGTTGTTCGCTCTGAGACCCGGCTGGGGATATATGAGACTGGAACAAGGTTCGGAGTTTAAAACCGCGCCGCAGGGTCCTCCGAGTTTAAATAGCGCCCGTGACCGTGCTGTGAGACACCATCCCCCCCGGCACTCTTTGCTTCCCGCCATGTCGCACGCGCACACTCCCCTCAGCGTGGATAAGCAGAATTGCCCGCCGTCGCCCATCACCGATGCGAATGCGCACAAGAAGCGGACGGCGTCGCGAAGCTCGACCCCGGTACCGCGCCAGCGCCCGCCCGCAGTCCTGACCGGGGATAAGACGCCCAAGCCCGGACTTCCGTCGCCTCCGACCTCGGCCGGCGCAGGACTTCAACCGCCCCCGCCTCCTGCCTGCACTGATCAACCATCGCCTCCGCCTTCTGCCTCCACAGAGCCTCCATCGCCTCCGACTTGTGTCAGCACCAGCGTTCCGATGAGCCCGACGCAGAAAGCCGGCAAGGACATATTGGAGGTCTTCTGCAGAGACTGGCAGTATGTTGTAGGCCCTATGCATCCAAACTACCTGGACGGCGTCGAACTGCTCGGCAGTCTCAGCGCCGTCAGTCATGCCATACGCATCACCCCCAGCAGCAGATATTCTTACCGCGGATACTCCGACCCTCGCCGTCCCATCCGGCTCGACAAGCTCACGCAGATCGACCTTCACGCGCTGGAGTATGACGCATGCAATGTTCTGACCGACCAACGTACCCCTCGGCCATACTCTCTGCCAGATTTCGAGGACGACCATGATTTGCGCACAGCTCTATACAATGGAGAGCCCATCGCATTCACGCTGCCCAGTTCTCCGGGGGGAGGTATTCGGTCTGCCACCCTGGATGTGCCGGGGTACATCGTCCTCGGGCACAGCAAGACGCTGTTCGCAGGCGCGGGGACGTTCTGCTTCCTGGCCTCTTCGGCCTCCAAGTTCACGGAAGCCGTCCTGACGCAGACGGTGGGCAAATGCCTGCTCGTGCACTTCCCCATGACGCCGGAGAATCGCTCCGACGCGTACGAGCACTCCCACACCAAAGGCCAGCACCTCGCCAAGTTCCGCTGGGCGCTGAGCCAGCCAGGTGCATTCTTGCGCGTCCTGCTGCCGGGGGAACACGTCTTCCTGTTTCCGCACCAGATGTGTGCTCTGCTTTGTCTTGGCCACAATGGTTGCACCTACTCCGCCACGGCACTGTCAGACGTAGCCCTCGCCTGTGAACCGCGCAATCAGCCGATGGATGTCGACAGTAGCGGAGGTGACCAGGCGGAGCGTGCGACTCCCTCGCGCCACAGACCCGCTGCGTCCTGGGGCTAGGACCAGTGGTCATTGCCCTGGTGGACAGGTCAAAACCAGGGGTTTGTGGGACACCTTTTTGTTTTGTGTTTCTCTTTTCGCCTCGCCGATTTGCGGGCAAAGTCGGTCAGGCAGGATTGTACGGATTCCTTACGATGAAGGGCTTGCGGAGCTTGGTCTCTCCTGCCTCACGACTTCTCACGGACCCTCCATGTGACTGTGAAACGATCTAGTTGCATTCCTATGCGTTCTCCCTTGTATCACCAGTACTGTATCGAATATCTCGCCGTTGTATCGTTAGGTATCTTTGTTCCGTATGTACTTTACCTTCATGAATTTCACACGCCTGTCCGCCGTTCGAGTCTCAGTGACGCTGTTTACCATCATCCAGCTCTGAAATTCAAGGCCCATGCACTGATGAACTGATTATAGACTTCGTAGCATAAGACATTATTACATCTCAATCGTAAGTTTGACAATATAATATAATATAATAAAAATAAACGCTCAGTGGACGGGCGTAAGCAGGACGGGCATCTGGACGCTATTGTCGCTGCGAAGCTGCGGGTGCAACAGCGGCGCCGCCCTGCTCCAAATCTCCGAGGGGTCGACGGCGAGGCGGACCTCGAAGCGGCGCACGATGTGGAAGAGCAGCGCCTTCATCTCCGCGACGGCGAAGCGGTGCCCGATGCACGCGCGCGGGCCGCCGAGGAAGGTCAGCAGCGCGGGCGCGATGCCGGGTATGCTGCTCGCGGCGTCGGGCAGGCTCGCCCACCGCTCTGGTCTTTTTGATGAGGAAGAATCAGTCTGCCTCGCTCACTTTGACGCTTTGGGTATTTGGCTCACCGGAATTCGTGGGCGTCCGGGCCCCATATCCGCGCGCTGCGGTTGATGAGCCAGACGGGCACGACCACCTCGTCGCCTTCCTGTATCCTACAACCCACCTTCATCGTCAGAACAACACCGCACGTGGAAAGAAAGGCACTGACTGAATCTGTGTGACAGTCTTGCCATCGGTGCCCGTCACAGGCCGCTCCAGGGGGGTTACATCGTCGCGGAACGCCGCGCGCGTGACGAACGGCACGAAGATGTGCAGCCGCAGCGTCTCGCGGACGACATGGTCGAGGTACGGCAGCGCGTTCAGCGCGTCGAGCGTCGGCGCCGCGTCAGAGCCGATCCATTCCTGGAGTTCCGCGCGCAGCTTCCGCTGCACCTCGGGCCGCTTGGCGAGCGCGTACAGCGCCCATGTCGCCGTATTGCTGCAGCAGCGGGGAATAAGCAAGCCTTCACCCCATTGCGCTGCCGAAAAGCGTGGCGCACCTCGTCGTCTCGTGCCCGGCAAACAGGAACGTCGGGATCTGCGCGACGACCGCGTCGTCCGAGAGCGCCTTGGCGCGCAGGAGGACGCCGAGGAGGTCCCTCCCGCGCGTCTGCTCCCCGAGCGCAGCTTTCTTCTCCCGCACGATCCGCGCGCCGATCTCGTGCATCTTCTCGCGGCTCCTCCTCACGCGCTGCGTGCGTTCGTCCGGCTAGAAAGAGTGCATATCAGCGACAGAAAAGGAATGAATGGTAAGTCGGTGCGAGAGGAAGGCGGGGAGGGGGAGGGGGAGGGGGGCATGACGCACGAAGTATGTACGGAGGAAGGGAAAGTGGTTGTTGAGCATGTTGCGCGTGAAGTCGCGCGGCGAGGTGTCCGTGCGGAGCAGCTGCCCGAAGGCCTCGGCGAGCTCGTTCTTCGGGCCGCCGTCGACCTCGTTCAGGCTTCCGATCTCGTAGTCGAATCCTGAAGACGCGCCAATCACTTTATGTCACAAGGGGATATAAGCTTGGGGAAAGAACGAGGACGCACCGGCGCGGCCGATGATGTCCAGCGCGGCCTTGCTCAGCCATTCCATCGCGTCGAGGCGGGCCGTGCCGCCTGCTTCTAAGCATTTGTTGGACCAAATGTCGCACATCTTCGCCCGACATATATATAAGCGACTCGGAGTCCATCGAAAAGTCGCCGCTACACACCTTCTCCGCGACGTCAAGGAATGTGGGCATCATCTCGCGCACTTGCGCATGCCCAAATGCCGGGTTCATAATACGTCGCTACGTTGCCAGTCAGCGCCGGGATATGGGCTGAGACCATCTGCCATCTGTACCGCACCTGGTGCTTATGCTCGTCCCCTGCATCGTCATCACGGTCAGCCTGCCATACTTTCACACGGACGGTAAAATGGCAAAGCACCTTCGGCCAAAAGTATGCCATCACCCAGGAACGAGCACAGCCCGCGGCGCTCCGTATGCGGGCGCTGGTAGACGTAGCTGGCGAACAGCACATGCGCCACGGCGCGCGTGTCTGCGGTCACCAGCATGCGTTTCTGCGCGCGGTGAGCGCCGGCAGCTCACATCGGCCCGGCGGGAAGAACGCACCCCGAACGGCCCGCGGATAGCAAACGTCTCGCCATACTCGCGCGCCCACGCGTCGAGGACGTCCATGTCCTCGCCGCGCACCATCGCGCTCGTGTGGCCGAAGACTGCGTCCGATAAGCTGCGAATGGGGTCGTGCTGCGGTCCGGGTAGGGTGAGCAGGGGCGAGCGGGTGTGTCGCCAGGAGGTGTAGAGAAACTTGGCGACCCGGAGGAGGAGGAGGAGGAGGAGGAAGACAGCGAGTGCGAGCAGGGCGAATGAAGTCGATAATGATATCGATAGCGGCAAAAACGAGATAACTGCCATGGAGCTTCAAGAGAAAGGCAATAAAGGCAAGGCGCGGATACTTAGTCGAAGGCTGAATGTTGAAACGGTGGGCTCTTGCGATCGCCAGTCGCGCTGTTTATAAGTATGTCCCCAGAACCGAGGCGGCGCCTGCCTAGGTATGCTTGTCCTACGACAAAGACGAGGCAAGGCAAGGCAAGGCAGTGGATGCGCGTGCGGCTCCAGGATCGAGGCATTGCCACGCGCGCGCGCCACTCACAGGCTGCGAGGCGAAACGCGGCGCTCAAGCGCGCCGGCGCTCGCCTCGGTGGTGGCACTGCCGACTCGCGTTGCAGTTCCGCGTTGGGACACGGTGGCTGCACGAGCTTTGGAGCTTGAAGTTATCGTTGGGAGCACACAGCACTGGGCGTCTGGAGAAGACGGCCGACGCACTCGCGATTGCGCTGGAGCCTGGACTGCTTGATTGAGTCGTATCTGAGTCATGGCGTGAACGTTGTATGAGCGCCGCGCAGCACTGAGTCCAGGGCTGTATGCTGACTTCATCGAGAGCCCAACAGAAGTAAGTAGCCCCATGCTGTATAGTCATTGTGGCGCAGAGCAGCCCGAGTCCTTCGTCGCCCCGTGAGGCCGATGACTGGGGTCAAAATGCGCATAAGTCAAGTGGATGCTCGTGATCGTGAACAAGATTATTGTCAGGGTGCAAGGAGGACAAAGGAACGTTGAAAGTCCGCGAACGCGCTCAATCCGGGTCCGGTATTTCTGTGTTCCCGGCCGCGGCCCCCCCCCCCCCCCCCCTGTCGCCTTCATTCACATATCCATCGCTTTTTGGTACATGTGATGGAT
The DNA here is from genome assembly GCA_037042885.1 of Auricularia sp. M12. Lineage (NCBI taxonomy): Eukaryota > Fungi > Basidiomycota > Agaricomycetes > Auriculariales > Auriculariaceae > Auricularia > Auricularia sp. M12. The sequence goes on from CM073207.1 coordinate 649,245, forward strand.
ATCCTCAATTTGGACCTTCTACTAGTTTCTACAAAGTATATGCATCTCGACACAGAAGTACTGTATCAGTCACGTGCGCCGCGCGACACAAAGAGGATCGTCAAAGGGCGGCGCACTGTGGATGTTCGAGGTTATGTTCGTGGATTCAATCAATCGAGAACAGAGGGTAAGTAGTACAAAGAGATTCCAGTGCCATTCATTCATACACATCGCAGCCGCCGTGGTCCAGCAGTCATCACCAGCTTATTAGCGAGTAAGCGACACCTGGACGAGCGCGCCGGGCTCCTTGATCTCAAAGGTGACCGTGCCGTTGCCGTCGTCCGTAGCGGTAAGCGCACTCTCCGCGCCCTCCTTGAACGCGGTCGCGAGCTTCGCGCCGCCCTTGTACATCGTCTTCGCGTCGTACACCAGGGCCACCGTGCCCGCGGCCTGCGTGCGGATGGTCGCGGTGTACTTTCCCGCGGGGGCGTCGGCCAGCTCGGCCTCGAGCACGATGGGCAGGTCGCCCTCGGACGAGACGGACCAGATCGGTGCGAAGCCGTCTGAGGAGCACAGGACGATGAGCAGATGCAAAGAAGGAAGGCGGGGAGACGCGGGACATACACTTGGCAAAGACGTCGCGCACGCGGCCGGTGCACATCGGGATCTCCGTCGCGACGGTGCGGACTGCGGCGAGCGGGATGGAGCCCTCGAGCGAGATGCACGCAATGTACGTCAACCGCACGTCCGCGCCGTCCGGTCTGCCCGTCCTCGTCAGGATCCCCATCCACCAAACGGGGAAAGCGGTGGGACGCACTCGATCAGCCAGCCACCAAAATGCGCCTTAGCGCGCACCCGCCCGCTCTGCTCGGGCGCACGCTCATCGTCAGGGATGCTCGTCTGGGTGACGGTGATGGGCGCGTTGGGCGTCGCACCGCGCTCGACGAGCTGGACGCCGACAAAGTCGCGGGCGGAGATGAGGAACTGGCCCTTCATGACGGTGTAGAACTGGATCGCGTGCGGGTCGTACCTGCCGATGACGGGTTGAGTGGGAATTCAGGCACGGTGGCTGTCGAGAAGCCGCATGGGTCCTTGAGCTCGCATGAACCCGGTGTCATGCTTGTAGAGCCTGAGCTGCATACTGTTGCTGCTGGCAGAGCAACGGCACGTTGGCTTCGGGCTGGTGCCTGCATGCGCACTTCTCGTCGGCCACTATATAGTACGATGACGTACCGCTGCAGCACGCCGGCCGAGTCGAGGCGGGTGTCCCAGAGCTTGCGCATGCCGGTGGGCACGATGGCGCCGAAGACTTGGTCCGTCGTCGCGTTCGGGACGGTCGTCACGCCCTTGACGATGGGCACGCCGTTGGGATCTGCACGCGGCTTGAGCTGGTCGTCGCGGCGATCGATGGGGGCTAGCACTGACCAGCGGGGTTGGGCTTGCGCGCGAGGGCGACGCCATCCTTGGTACCCAGGTCTGCGCATATGCGCTTCAGCACTCGTTCGCAGTGGCCAGCAACATGAGCGCACCTTCCCAATCGTCTTTGGCGAGATGCTCGCCCCACGTCTTGCGCGCAGCGGCCACTGTTTCATGGTGCGGGCCTCCAGCGGTATAAGTGGACGACTTGGGGTAGTCCTTGGACGCTGGGTACTCGGGGAACGTGACCGTCATCGTTGCTCTGAACAGAGATCCTCGGACCTAATTGCACCGGATCTCCGCCGGCTCTTTGCGGACTCAGGAGATAGGCCGTCAAACTCCGTCCATTATCAAAATGCGTATGGCTATTTTTGACAGGACCTCTGATGCATGGGACCTTCGTCTGGGGGCAATTTTTTTGGACCATCGTCTTCCGGGAAATGAGGCCAGAGACCATTATCTCCGGCTGCATACTGTATTAAGTGAAGGCAGGTTCCCAGCCAGCGTACCAAGGGGTGTCCAAGAAAAAAAAAAGTTACACAGGGTCCAAAAAACGAAATAAGCTCTCCAGCGGACCCCTCCCTCCCTCCCTCCTGCCTAATCCGGTAATATCTTCCCACGCATTTGCCTCCGGATATCGAGAACCGCTAACTCCGGGATCATCGCGATAAACCCAGGGCTTTTTGTCATTCTCCCAAGTATCTAAGTCACCAATTCAACGTCTCAGTATTCAGACACATGATTTTTAAAGTTATTCCTGAATCAGACCCAACCTGTACAAGGAGTGGATGGTCTCTAATGACCTACTTGTGAATGGTATGCTGCATGTTAGGGTTCAAACAAGGTTCACACCACAATTTCAGGTGGTCATACAAGTCTTGGGACCTTCTATGCAGCTTCGAGATGGATTTCGGAGGCAAATACTCATTTTTCAAAAAACGAAGTAAGGTCCTCATCGGACCCCTCCCTCTCTCATCCTCGTGCTATCGGATTTTGCCGATGGTCACCCCTTGCAGCGTACAGCGGAGAATCCAACACCCTCAGAGAGTTTCAAAATTTCGCACTGTGCACCTCATATGGACTTTTCCCACAGCCTCCCGTTCGGCGCCTCTGCCCACAACCTAGTAACTGCCCGTAGAAGTCCCTGCTCATGTTGCATACCGTGACAGTATTATAGATGAGACCCATAGCTACAAGTAACATGTCCCTTATACGTAGCTGAGGCCGTCTATAGAGCTGAACCCACAGGCAGTTTCCCGTCACAATGATGGTCGGACCAACCTCTTAGGTGCAGGATAAACCATTTCCATGCTCTATTCTTTCATCTCCTTGACTTGAATTACTGTACCATTACGACCGTTTGTTCATCTTATCTAAGAAGTCTTATCTCAAACGAAAGGTGTCCATCCTGGCCCTACAAGAGACGCACCTGAACGAGGATCATATTGAGGATATTAAGCGTCTGTACCCGAGGCTCTTGGTCCTCAACTCGGAGCACGCCAATGCGACGTCAACGGCCAGTGTAGCGTTTGTCATGAACAGCGATCACATCACTGACCCAGAGGGTGCAAAGTTGTGGACAATAGTGTCACGGCAGAGCACTCGCCGAGACCGACACCCAAGAGAGGAGAGAGGGACGAGGAAGAACGGACAAGCGGTACAATTGACCAGACCAAACCTAGGGGAGACGCATCTATGCCCCACAACCTATATACCCATCTCCAGGGACTGCTGATCCGGTCCAGGGTAATCCCGGAGCTAAGAGACACATCCACCATCCTATCCCCTACCACTGACACTCTAGGAGCGCCCCACAGGGGTATGGACCGAGTGGAGAGACGACGCCCGAGGGTACAAAGGGGGGGTTGAGATGCAGAGAGTACGGACCGAGAACCTGGGAGTGTAACTGAGCTTGCACCAGGCAATGATAACCAACAGGCCGCCCATCCAAGGAGTACCACACCCACGGGAAGTCCCACTGAGGCGTCTCCGAGCTTCTGAGGTTGAACAGGGCGTAAACCCCAAGGCCATCCGATGTCCAAAGAGGGTCCTAGAGCATACCCCGAGCGTGATAATGCCCATGCCCGATATGTGCGGCAAGGTGAGAGCTCTTGAACCACGGTCTGAGGACAAGGAACCTCCACCAAGCCGAATTGGAGTATACAACGAGGTCGTCTCACCCCATAGACAGAGGGGGAGCAGCGCATGGATCATATCCTGAGCCCAACAGACTGAGGTGTACGACCCTGACCGAGTCTCAGTCCGAGGGTAAACAGTGCACTGACTGTATGCAGCGCCGGCCGAACGCTCGGCAAAGCGGCGTAAAACCCGCGGGCAAACAGGCAGAGTCTGCAATGGCCGTGACGACCGCAACAAATAGTGCCGGGAAGAGCGATTGTACTGAGATTTGATAGGAAAGGCTCACACGTCTTCCTGCTAAATGTCTATGATCCGAACGAAATATCGGCTAGCACTCTGGGCCAGAATCCGGACATGGCTAGATGAGCATAGTAGTGAGATTCCGCTTGCAGGTGACATGAACTTTGTGGAAGATGAGATGGACCATGCCCCGGTACATTTCGCAAAAATCGATGAGGCGTGCCACGAGTTTGGCAAACTGAAGGCAAAACTGTGCCTCACAGATGTGTGGTGCCAGTGTAACCCTAGCAGCCTGGAATGGACGTGGCGGCAGCCTAGGTCCTTTGAATGTTCGCGTCTAGATAGAATTTACCTGTCGCGGTGTGCTGCATACACCACCGACCAGGAGGCATAGCCGACCAGGAAGGGTACTCAGGAGGGGATGGTCGAACACATAATAGACCAGATCCAACCTAGGCTAATGGGCTACGTGCCCTCAATCACAACAAATGAGCTTTTAGCGCGGGTGTACTGGGCCGCGTGCCCCCCGCAGTGTATTGGAGTGGTAGAAGAGCACCGTAAATACACTGGGGTACATGCAAAGGATGGAGAGATGGGGAGGACGGTGGGTAACACAACGATACGATACGGCGCGGCGAGCGCAAAAACGGATGGAGAGCAAGCGAGGCACGACGTGCGCTTAAGAAGTGGCCGATGCGCTGTCGGCAGCGATCGGGCTGCAGCGCGATCATCGGGCCGAGGGAACGTGCACATCGGGCGTGGTGCATCGTGCACATTGTTGCAGGTGGATTGCGTGCCCATTAGACTGCTGAAACATCCTGCTTAATCACGAGTACATCCAAGGGCAATCGCCGGTACATATAGTCCGATCGGAGGCAAACCGGATCCGAGCGCTCCAGACGACAAAGGAAGCCAACCAACACCAAAGGGAGGTCCGGAAGTGGTGGGGAAGCCATCGGGGAAGCCATCGGGGAAGCCACCCAGGGTAATCGGAAGCCAGTGAAAGCAATGGGGGGTAAAGGGAGTCAAGGGTGGGTCAATAAAGAGTGAAGCACTGCACCAAAGGCACAGAACGACTGCGGATGAAGGTGATAAAGGATGTCCATGCCTATGAAGGGTATCGGACGGGTATCCGAGACAGACCAAAGTGTCCTTGTGTATGCGCGCACTGACACCAGGGGCGAAAGGGGCCGACGCAGTGGCAAGCACAACGTGTCAGCGAGTGAGGTACAAGCGCACCACCCAACAATCGAGACTCCCAACGTATCCAGTCATCCTCCAGACCATGGACCATGCTGAGCACAGACCAAGGAGAGTGTGGTGGCCGAGGTCCGAGGTACCGGAGCTGTCGAGCATCCATGGGACAGAGGGTGAAGGATGGAGGTTGGCATGATCGTTGTAGCTTCGCCTGTACTACCAGTGTGCACCGGCAATGCAGAGCAATGCCTGAGGTGTGATGTGCTGCATATCCGAAGGTGTAGGCCGTAATGTGACACCAAGGAGTTGGACCGACGATGTTGCGGTCATCACGGCCGTCGCAAGCTTTGCCCGTTCGTCCGCGGGTTTTACGCCGCTTTGCCGAGCGTTCGGCTGCTGCTGCATACAGTCGGCGTACTGTTTACCCTCGGACTGAGACTCGGCCAGGACTGTAGACCTCGGGCTGAACGACTCGGGATATGATCTACGCGCCGCTCTCTATCGGGCTATGGGGTGAGACGACCTCGGCGCATACCCCAATTCGGCTCGGTGGAGGTTTCCTACCCTCGGACCATGGTTTGGCAGCTCTCACCTCGCTGTATGCGTCGGGTACGGGTGCTGTGACGCTCAGGACAGGCTCTAGGACCCTCTTCGGACCTCAGACGGGCTCGGCTGGTCACCCTGTGCAACCCCGGGGGCTCGGGAACGCCTCTATTGGACTTTCCACTGGCGCGATACCTCTCGGACGGATAGTATTGAGGCTACCATCGCCTGGTACAAGCTCGGCTACACCCTCGGACTCTCGGCTTTGGCTCTCAGCAGCTCGGTGCCATCCCTATGCGCCCGCGTGACGCCCTCCTTCTCGGTCCGTGTCCTCGGTGTGTATATTGTATCTCGGCTCCTTCGCCCGCCTTGGGCCACGCTCTACTGGGGGTTTGGTGGGAAGCCGGCGCCATGGGCGGTGATAGGGGGATGTGTCCCTTAGCTCCGGGATCGCCCTGGGCCGGATCAGCGGCCCTTGGGGATGGGTATATAGGTTGTGGGATGTAGATGCGTGTACCCTAGGTTTGGTCTGGTCAATTGTACCGCTTGTCTGTTCTTCCTCGTCCCTCTCTCCTCCTTTGGGCGTCGGTCTCGGCGAGTGACGAGCGCTCTGCCGTGACAGACGAACTGCTACACGCCGGTTGGAAACCAACACAGCAGTGGTCGACAACAATGGCAATGGCGTATCGCATCCAAGGACCGAGGTTGACAAGGGTCCAGTGATGCCGAGAGAAGGTAGCCAAGGTACCAGCGGTCAGGAGAGGCATGCAGGATGGGTATATCAGTCAGACGGAGCAGGCGAAGCAGCGAAAGAGATCCAACGGAAGCAGCATATGGGTGTGATCACCGCACACCGCAACATGGTTGGGAGAAAGGCTTTGTGCTGTCCTATTACTATTAGTGACTTTGATTCTTTCAATTCTCCTCCTGTATTATTTAGGTGCATGCTGACATGCTGCTGCGATTGGTCCCGGATTGGCCACTGCATACGGATGAAGGAGATAGACCGTAAGCTCCGTGGCCCCACGCGGTCTTTGCGAAATCCATGAGCGCAATGAGAGCATCGTGATTGGCTCGTGCCGGACCGGCGAAAACACGTGCACATGATAATCGGAGGCTTATAACGTCTGACGCAAAGGTTCGACATCTGCAACGCCCTTGACGACCCCCCACACACCACGATGAGCGCGCCCAAGAAGGAACTGAAGGAGTACACCGCGGAGGAGGTAGCCAAGGCAAGTCAATTTGTACATTACTTCAAAGTAACTAATTCCCTCGCCAGCACAACAAGTCGGGCGACCTGTGGGTCATCATCGACGCCAAGGTCTACGACCTGTCCAAGTTCCAGAACCTGCACCCGGGCGGCCTGGCGGCGCTGCTGGACCCGGAGGTCGCGGGCCAGGACGCGACGGAGGCCTTCTACGGCCTGCACAGGCAGGAGGTGCTGCTCAAGCCCGCGTACGCGCGCCTGCAGATCGGCACCGTCAAGGGCGAGCTGTCGCTCATCGAGGCGCGCGTGCCCGGCCAGCTGAGCGAGATCCCGTACGCGGAGCCGACCTGGCTCAGCAAGGGCTACTACTCGCCGTACTACACCGAAGTAAGCGCCGGTTTCATTATGATTGAAATCGTTCACTGAACGGCATTCCAGGGCCACCGCAAATTCCAGGCGGCCGTGCGCAAGTTCGTCGACGAGACGCTGTACGAGGACGCCCAGTTGCGCGAGGAGGACGGCAAGCGCGTCTCCCAGCACGTCCTCGACCGCATGGCCGAGCTTGAGCTGCACGCCATGCGTCTCGGCCCCGGCAAGCATCTCAAAGGCCGCACGCTCATGGGCGGCATCGTCAAGCCGGAGGAGTTCGACTACTTCCACGAGCTCATCATCACCCAGGAGATGACGCGCGTCGGCGCGCGCGGCTACGGCGACGGCCTGCTCGGCGGCATGGTCATCGGCCTCCCGCCCGTGCTCAACTTCGGCTCGCCCGAGCTGCAGGCGCGCATCGTGCCCGACATCCTCAAGGGCAAGAAGTTCATCTCGCTCGCCATCTCCGAGGCGTACGCCGGCTCGGACGTCAGCAACCTCAAGACGACCGCCGTCAAGTCCGAGGACGGCAAGTTCTGGATCGTCAACGGCCACAAGAAGTGGATCACGAACGGCACCTTCAGCGACTACTTTACCACCGGCGTCCGCACCGACGGTGGTCTCACTGTGCTGCTTATCGAGCGCGGCGAGGGCGTCGAGACCAAGGCGATCAAGACGTCGTACTCGCCCACCGCCGGCACGGCCTACGTCACCTTCGACAACGTCAAGGTGCCCGTCGAGAACACGCTGGGGCCCGAGAACGACGGTTTGCGCGTCATCTTGAGCAGTATGTCTTTACCCCTTCGTTTGTCAGGTTGCTGACGCACGCGCAGACTTCAACCACGAGCGCTGGGTCATGTGCTGCGCGAGCGCGCGCTCGCAGCGGCTGGTGATCGAGGAGTCGTTGACGTGGGCGAACCAGCGCCTGGTGTTCGGCAAGCCGCTCATCGCGCAGGCCGTCATCCGCAACAAGCTGGCCGGCATGATCGCGCGCACCGAGGCGGGCCATAACTGGCTGGAGAACGTCACGCACCAGATGAACAACATGGTCAGTCATCCATTCTGTATTTACTCGCTCGCTCACACTCGCTGCTGCAGTCCTACAAGGAGATGTCGGCCAAGCTGGCGGGGCAGATCGGCTTCCTGAAGATGCACCTGACGACGCGACGCCGTGCAGATCTCGCCCTACCCCAGGATGCACAGGTGCGTGTTTGGTGCGCCGGCGACCCGTGTACATATCTATGCGAGCAATACAAAGTCGCGATTCATGCGCCGCGTCTTTGGTTCGGCGTACCGTGTTTCGAGGTTGGATTCCTAAGTACCGCAGAAATTTCAGGTTTTCCTCAATTTGGGGGGAAATTTGGGTGTTTTTGCAGCGTTCTCATTGGACGGCCGTTATCTTAGCGAGGTGCGAAGGACGGGAAATGGGCGTTTGGAGGGCTCAGCGTCGTGAGGAACGGCGTCCAGAGACGGACAAAGTGGGGAGTAAAAGGACTCTATTGGCGCTAACTAATGCGTATGTGCCCGTTGTTGTACCAGGGACAGCAAAATCGGGCGGACCGCGTCGAACTTGCCCGCGGCGTCGCGAAAAACGTCTTGGAGCACGTTTTCGAAGTGCGGAAGGAGGGGCTTGAGGCTGTGAACGGCGGTCAGCACTGTGGAGCGGCGGCGGCGAAAACCGAAGAAATCGACTCACCCCGGTCGAACCACGCAGCCGCGCGACCTGGCATTTTGCGCGTGTAGTGGAAGGCCATGGTCGATGTCGAGGCCGAAATTTCGAAGCGTCGCGAGCAGTTTTTGCCCCTCGTTGTCGGCGGCCGCGGCGAGCAATAACGGCGAGATCTTGCGAACGGCGGCAGCCCTGGCTGAGGCACGCGGCACGTAGTCTCCGGGAAGCATTTGGAGCACGACGGCGTGCGCATTTGATGTGCCGTTGAGCGGGGACCTGGGCGCGGTCGTCAGCGGATGTCGAGAGCGCTGCGCGCAGCAACGAGCGACGCACCTCCGAGAAAAAACGCGGTCAATGACTCGCGGCCATGTGCTTGGCACGCTCGTGACGTGAGAAGTCACGCCGCGTGCTGTAGCGCTCGCTGCGACAAAATTTGTTAGCAATGAAAACAAAAAAGCGGCGCGACTCACAGGGAGCCGGTCCCGATCGTTCTCCGCGCGACGTGAGGGCGTATTGGGTGCACCCGAGTCAGCCCCGAATGGAGGCACGCGCGCCCCGGCGCTGGATACATCTGCGCGATGGTCAGCGTCGCCGGGAGAAGAATGCGATGCGCGCGCATGGCGGAGGCACGCGCCGCCGAGTACGACATGGCATACAACTGCATGTATCGCCGCGCAGTGTCTCACGACGGGAGGATGCGCGAGGCTCGGTGTCGCGCTCGCCGCGCGGGGCATCGCACTCGACAAAAAATCAAACATGACTCACCAAGCGCCGGCCTCGCGGCTGAACTCGCGACGTTGACTCTCCTCGAAGTGTCCGGGCTTACTCAGGAGGCACGAGATGACGAGCGGAGGACTGCACGAAGAGCAGTCAGCGTGTGCAGAAAGCCAGGGTGGAGAACTTACAAGTCCCTGCGGCGCGCCGTTCTCCGCAACCCATAGCGCACACGGCAGTGTATCTGCGTCGCATCCGTGCGCTGCGGCGACAGGACCGACGACCGGAGCTTCTGCGGCGCCAACGTCAGCGTGGCCGCCGCGAAATAGAAACAAGCGCGCGCGCACCTCGAACCCCGCGCGCGAGCAAGCGCGATCCCAGGTTGCCAATGACCCCCATGCGCCGTGCAGCTATTGCCGAGCCCTTCAGAAACGGCGAGGTAGGGGGCGCGAGATACGGCCGTCGCGGGCGGACGCAAGGCGGGATGTCGACCAGTGCGGGCCAGCGCCAGTCTGCACGAGCGTCCGCGCGATGCCATAGCTCTCGTGCGGTGGTCCGAGTGAATAAGAACATCCATCTGCTCGAAATAATGTCAGGAACCGCGGCAGCAGCGAGCGAACGAGACAGCGTACCTTGCCCGCGACGACCAAAAATAGCCACATCGTGCGCTCGCGACGCGCCCCTCAACGTTCCTGCCGCCGCCTCACTGACAGTCGTCACTCGACGCGTGCACGAATGCATCTCACCACTTGCAGCATCGTCAGAAACGAGGGCTGCGGCAGGGAAATGAAATGGCGTACCTTGTGCACGCGCACAGCGAACTGCGCGCAAGGCTTCTTCAAAGTTGACGTTCTCCGATGCCGACGCTGAAGTCCTTGCGGAATAGCCGGTAATGGACGACGGTCTGAATCCAGTGAGCGGGCCGCAGGGAGACGTTGATGAAGGCGTTCGAGACGGGCTGAGAAGGAAGCGTTAGAAGCGTGCGATGACGGAGAGACAACGATCGCTTACCATTCACTGCCAGCGGAGCGACCCCGCCAGCAAGTGAGTTGAGGGTGCCTCCATACATTGAGGCACCTGTGCATTCTCGAACGAATGCCGGCGGCACCATGCTGCGCGTTGGACACGCGGGTAACACGGCCTCAGGGAAGTCCGGCGCGCGATGTTCCTCGCGACCAGATTCATTGCGCGAGCTGCTGAGGTATCAACCCTAGTTTGCATTCCGAAACGGCATGCTGCACTCACCATGACCCACAGCAACACTGAGAGCGCAAAACGAAAGCCGCGTGCGATGACGGCGCCGGCGAATGGGAAGAAGGGCATCACCAAGCGGCGCGCCGAGCTTGCAGGGGGGACGGGATAAAATTGCGCAGATCTGAAGGATCGCGTCAGCAATAATCGCAAGGGGATTGGGCGCAGGGGATGATAGCGAGACTATCGCGCGGATAATACAGACATAAAGCGGCATCGGCGTCGCAGCGACGCAGCTCCGCGCACCGTTCTGCGCATGGGCACACATGCGGCGGGAGTTCTTCGTCACATAGAAAGAAGGGTTGGGGGTACAAAATATGAAAACGTTACTCACAAAAATGAGTCCTCGGACTTTGCGGGCGGTTGGGGCTTTTATAATGCCGCGATCTGCGCGAAGCCGCTAGCAGCTGCGCCAGACAGATGCTTCTGCGGAGGGCGTGTGGTAGTGCTCGCTGAGACGCCGGCGTTGCGCGGCCGGCGGCACCGATGATGATGGAGGCGAGAGGAAGGCCGCCAGCGTCGGACTTGCAAAATTCAACGGTCAGGACAACACGCCGGCAACGGGCAGCAAATCACATACCTGGTGTTTCCCAGGAGTCCAGCATCATGCTATTCAGTGATTTTAAAAGCCTGGTGACCGCTATGAGCAGAGAAAAAATTAGTTCGGGATCAGCATTGAGATGCTGCAAAGTGCTCACTCTGAAGCTGCAAAATCCAAGAGCTGGCGGGGCAGGATGCGAGGATGTGTAGGTGTGTGTGTATCTGCAAGTCATATCAGCAATGCGGCTCTTTAGGGGCGGAGAATGGCGTTGGGAGCGAATGTGTGCACTGTGCGCGAAGAGTGTCGACTCACATGAGCAGGCCTCAGCAAAGCTGAGGACGAGAACAGAGCAAGGTAGAGAGCCCTGTCTGGTCGACTTGCAGAGCTCGAGCAGCGTGGTGGCAGCGCGGCGGGGTTGTGCACGAGGTCGAGGGGCTTTTCGCAGGGCGATTTATGAAGAGCGCAACCAGACTAGCAGAAGGTCTCCGGCCACAGACGACTGAGAGAAAAACTGTTCATTCTCCGCTAGCCAACCGCGGCGGTGCGCACGCTTGTTCAACTTTAGCGAGCCATTCACTTTAGCCGAGTGTTGTCACCGGCGGTCCGTCTCCTCATTCCGCCGGCTTTCCCACACTCCCAGCTCATCATTAGCCGCCATAGATTCGTGTGTGTGTGTTCAGGAATATGCGCATGACGCAATGAACGTGGAAGAGACGCGCTCAGGTCTTGCGACCAACTTTGTCATCATTTCAACTTTCCGATTCTCAACTGCTCGCAGGGAAGATGGGACGCACCAGACTTGCACTTGCAATATTCAGTTAGATTAGAAAGTGAGAGTGCGACAGGACGTGAAAATTCTGCGTTTGCGGCGCTGAACGCGCTGCAGCGCTGAATTGCATGCGTCCGAGCCTGAAATCGCCCTGCGAGTCTCGCAAATGAAGCAAGCGCGGAGACGAGCTTGAGCACCTCATAAGGTAACGCAGTACAAGAAGGGCAATGAAAGATTCCCGACTTACATTCGCACAACTCTGATACTCTGTCACGCGTCGCGTTGCTGGAACGCAAAGGCAATCTTTTCCGAGTGAGAACAATTTTTTCGGTCATCACAAGACATAGGAGCATATACTAGTCATTAACATGTCACGTGACCGCCTCTCACACGTGCAACCAGCTGGGAATGCTGAGATTTTGACGAGACGAGGAGCGTTCCGCGGGACTTCGGCTGAATGCGGAATCCGTGAGTTCTGCACGATCGACCTCGAACACCCGCAGTAGACCCACCTACGTGCGGCACCGCATCACAGATCGGTGTATGACTCAGTGTGCGTGCCTCGCAAGACGTTTCTCAATCGAAAAACACGCGACGGAAGGCCGTGAGGCGCAGCGCGCGTAACTCGACGAAATCTGCATTCCGCGCGAAACGCCTCGTTCCACCGGCGGTCTAGAGCTGAGGCGCTGTTTAGCGTGCTTGATGTGATGCGAGAAGCACGGAGAGTGCTTGGAAACGCGTCGCTTGCGGTGGGGTGAGAGATAGCGGGTCGGAGGGAGCTCGCGGTATAGGGGGGTATAGGGGCCCCTCCCCCCTCATCCAACCACCTGGTCCAGTATGAGGTCACGTGATCTGAGTGTGTGCGAGACGGGGAGGGGAGAGCTTGAGAGGGCGTCGAGAAATTCGCGTTGGACGGTCGACGGCACCGGAAGCGCGTCCAGCGCCCCAACGCCGCGCACCGCACCAGATTTCGCTTCCCGCCATTCAGCGGCTATAATCAGCTGCGGGCATACATTCCTTGCGCATCAGTCAGCTGCTGACTCGAAGACGGAGAAGGAGCGGCCGAGGATGCGGCGTTGCTCGCCGGAAGGGTGTCTGAGCAGGTATAAAAACCACCCTCAACTCGTCAACCTGCCTCATTCCCCGCACACCGCGCAACTCGCTTCTTGCACCTTGCTTTATATTACGCTCTCGCACGACGCTCTCGCTCTCACTTTGCCGTCGCCGCTGCCGTTCCCAACGACTTGCAACCCGCTTGTCACGGTGAGTGCGAACGCCTCGTCGTTCCGCCGATGGCATTATGGCTCACATCCCTCGCAGAACGTATTCTCACGCTCCCTGAGCTCGTGCTCGCTGATGACCGTGTGTCGCACGCATGTAGCGATCGCACGAGTCCGGCGTATCCCGCCACGCTCCTTGACCCCGTACGTCCACCATCTCCCGAATCTGCTGCCCCCGCGCTAATACCGCATCACACAGGCGCAGATGTATTTGCTACGTCAACTCAGACTCTGCCGAACGGTACGTCACGTCGTCCAGGTCCTCGCGTTATCGACGTTCGCGCTGACGGGACCGCGATCTCGCAGCTCGTCTGAATCTGTATCGCGTCCCCGCATGATTTGCTCGTGTCATTGTACGTCCTATCCTTTTCCAGCACGTTGCAATCGTCGACTGACCCCAATCGTTATCCCAGGCTGCCGAACGGCGGAATGCTCGTCCGGATGCTGCAAGTCGCGTTGTCATCGCCCACTTTTCCGCCACCCCCGATCCGTCTGCAGGTCGTCCGACTCTCCCGCACGCCGCTGAATAACTGGTAAGTAGCGGCTGTTGTTGTCGGTATGTCAAGTCGTCTTCGCAGTCAGAACTCGGAATGCTGACTGTGATCGCAGGTTCGCCGGATTCCTTTCCTGTATGACCATCGCAGTGCGCATCCAGATAGGTACGTCAAATCGCCGACACTGTACGTTCCATCGTTTCCCAGCACGCTAAAATCGTCGACTGACCCTGTTCGTTGTCCCAGGCTGCCGAACGGCCGAATGCTCGTCCGGACGCTGCAAGGCGCGTTGTCGTCGCCCGCGTCGCCGCCACCCCCGATCCGTCTGCGCGCCAACCGTGCGACTCTCCCGCACGCCGCTGCATAATTGGTAAGTAGCGGCTGTTGTTGCCGGTATGTCAAGTCGTCTTCGCGGTCAGACCTCCGAATGCTGACCGCGATCGCAGGTTCCCCGAATCCCGTTCCTGTATGACCATCGCAGTGCGCATTCAGATAGGTATGTCAGATTGTACTACAGCGTGCCGCGATCGTTGAACTGACCGTATTCTTTGCGCAGGTTGCTGAACGGCTGCTTCTCCGCGCCGACCCCGTCGCCGCCATGCGCGTTGACCGCCGTACTCCTACTCTGCCGCACTGTCGCCAGACCACCCGAGTTGCTCTCGACAGTCTCGGAATCGTGCGCTGACCATCGCGCGCAATTTCCTCACGCCGTTACGGTACGTCCATCCCTCACGCTCGTGTGCAAGCTCGTTACTCATCGTCATTTTTTTTCCCGCAGAGCGCCGCGCCTACATAACCTGGCGGTCCAGATCAACAACGGACAACCCAGTCGAGCTATCGGCATGCTGCTCGTGCTCGTGCGCTTTGTCGGCGCGTGACGCCGTCGAGTCCTGGCCGCGCGACTCCACAACCTGGCGCTGAAGATCAACATCGCGCATCGGTGCGTCAAGGTCGTCTTTGGCGGTCGCGCGATGAACGTGCTGCAGGACCACTGCCGCGGAACGGGGCCGACTCGTCGCGCCGTCGTCGGTCGCGCGCTTCGTTCATCGTGTGCCTTTGTTAGCCATAGGCACCTACCATCCGCAAAGGACTCGATCGTCGCGATGTACATAGAAGTTGAAACCGTTCCGTACACATGTGTTGTACATACCTCTCTACACTGAATACAACTGCTTTCAATCCACTTGCAATGCCTGCTTTATCTCAGTCGGCCTGGACTTGTATTCAAAGCTCATGTTCTTCAGTCACTCAAATCAAGTACAACTCAAATACAATGTCTGCGGTACACACTGACTGGCTGAACTTGAGTCATTTCAGTCTTCACTTGCTAGTTCCGGCGTGCTTGGTGCAGCACGGAGCGCGGGCAAGACTTGGAGGCACGGCGACGGCGTGCACTCCAGGAACTGGGCACAAGGAACGACATTGCATGCAAAGGACGTCTTCTATTCGCGATACTAGCTACGGGCTGCGCGAGGACGCAGCACGCGCCGACTTGGGCGCGGGATGGGAAGCGGGGCACAAGGGCTGGGGAAGACGGGAGCGATGACGCACCGCTGCAGCACGCCGGCCGCGTCGAGGCGGGTGTCCCAGAGCTTGCGCATGCCGGCGGGAACGATGGCGCCAAAGACTTGGTCCGTCGTCGCGTTCGGGACGCCCTTGACGATGGGCACGCCGTTGAGCCGCGGAGATCGATGATGACCACCGGGGTTGGGCTTGCGCGCGAGGGCGGATGTAGGAGATAGACCGTAAGGTCCGTCGCCCACGCGGTCTTTGCGAATGAGAGCATCGTGATTGGCTCGTGCCGGACCGGCGAAAACACGTGCACGTGATAATCGGAGGCTTATAACGTCTGACGCAAAGATTCAGCGTCTGCAACGCCCTTGACTACCCCCCACACACATTCACAATGAGCGCGCCCAAGAAGGAACTGAAGGAGTACACCGCGGAGGAGGTAGCCAAGGTAAGTCATTTTGTACATTACTTCAAAGTAACTAATTCCCTCGCCAGCACAACAAGTCGGGCGACCTGTGGGTCATCATCGACGCCAAGGTCTACGACCTGTCCAAGTTCCAGAACCTGCACCCGGGCGGCCTGGCGGCGCTGCTGGACCCCGAGGTCGCGGGCCAGGACGCGACGGAGGCCTTCTACGGCCTGCACAGGCAGGAGGTGCTGCTCAAGCCCGCGTACGCGCGCCTGCAGATTGGCACCGTCAAGGGCGAGCTGTCGCTCATCGAGGCGCGCGTGCCCGGCCAGCTGAGCGAGATTCCGTACGCGGAGCCGACTTGGCTCAGCAAGGGCTACTACTCGCCGTACTACACCGAAGTAAGCGCCGGTTTCATTATGATTGAAATCGTTCACTGAACGGCATTCCAGGGCCACCGCAAATTCCAGGCGGCCGTGCGCAAGTTCGTCGACGAGACGCTGTACGAGGACGCCCAGTTGCGCGAGGAGGACGGCAAGCGCGTCTCCCAGCACGTCCTCGACCGCATGGCCGAGCTCGAGCTGCACGCCATGCGCCTCGGCCCCGGCAAGCACTTGAAAGGCCGCACGCTCATGGGCGGCATCGTCAAGCCGGGGGAGTTCGACTACTTCCACGAGCTCATCATCACCCAGGAGATGACGCGCGTCGGCGCGCGCGGCTACGGCGACGGCCTGCTCGGCGGCATGGTCATCGGCCTCCCGCCCGTGCTCAACTTCGGCTCGCCCGAGCTGCAGGCGCGCATCGTGCCCGACATCCTCAAGGGCAAGAAGTTCATCTCGCTCGCCATCTCCGAGGCGTACGCCGGCTCGGACGTCAGCAACCTCAAGACGACCGCCGTCAAGTCCGAGGACGGCAAGTTCTGGATCGTCAACGGCCACAAGAAGTGGATCACGAACGGCACCTTCAGCGACTACTTTACCACCGGCGTCCGCACCGACGGTGGTCTCACTGTGCTGCTCATCGAGCGCGGCGAGGGCGTCGAGACCAAGGCGATCAAGACGTCGTACTCGCCCACCGCCGGCACGGCCTACGTCACCTTCGACAACGTCAAGGTGCCCGTCGAGAACACGCTGGGGCCCGAGAACGACGGTTTGCGCGTCATCTTGAGCAGTATGTCTTTACCCCTTCGTTTGTCAGGTTGCTGACGCACGCGCAGACTTCAACCACGAGCGCTGGGTCATGTGCTGCGCGAGCGCGCGCTCGCAGCGGCTGGTGATCGAGGAGTCGTTGACGTGGGCGAACCAGCGCCTGGTGTTCGGCAAGCCGCTCATCGCGCAGGCCGTCATCCGCAACAAGCTTGCGGGCATGATCGCGCGCACCGAGGCGGGCCATAACTGGCTGGAGAACGTCACGCACCAGATGAACAACATGGTCAGTCATCCATTCTGTATTTACTCGCTCTCTCTCACACTCGCTGCTGCAGTCCTACAAGGAAATGTCGGCCAAGCTGGCGGGCCAGATCGGCTTCCTGAAGATGCACCTGACGCAGAACGCGCAGGACACGGCGCGCGACGCCGTGCAGATCTTTGGCGGCCGCGGCATTACGCGGACGGGCATGGGCCGCTTCATCGAGCACTACCACCGCACCATCGCTTTCGACTCGCTGCTCGGCGGCGCGGAGGACGTGCTGGGCGACCTGGGCGTGCGGCAGGCGGTCAGGAAGATCCCGGCGACTGCGCGGTTGTAGGTTGATCTACTACTGCATTGTTGGCCTCTTGCTCCTGGTCAGTCTGGGCGGTAGCGAATGACGAACGAACATCATCCTGGGAGAAGGTGATTGTACATACGACCCATATATCTTATTTGTGTCGCGTACATACTGTATAATTCAAGGCAATGTTGTCTTTACTTCTCGCACTTTCAGAGGTTGTTGAGTGAATCGTGACCTTACTGAAAATTCCTGTAATGTATCTTAAGAGCATAACCACCAAAAAAAAAACTGTCACTGTCCAGAGGCGTAAACTAAGGTTGAAGCAGAACTTCTGCTGAACCTCAAAATACGAATAATCCAAAAGGCTCAAAACGAAAGACCTATCAATAATGACTCGACCAGGGTTCGAACCTGAGACCTTCTGTGCGGGTTCAAGCCCAGTACAGGCCCAATGTTAGACAGATGCGATAACCAACTACGCCATCGAGTCCTTGTTAGGGCAAGGAAGTAGTAATGTACATATTGAGTCAGCCTCTTACCGGTTGACCGGGAAGAAATAATTGACCACTGGCCAATTTCGAGTCCCGCCCTCAGCCTCATGGCCGTTGACATCAGTCCGTCATGCATGATTCTATTCAAGACATGCATTCGCAAATTCAACGATTAGGCAGCCGCTTGCTGCGCGAGCTTCAGGTAACGCACGGGTGCGCATCCCTTCGGCCGTCAAACAATGTGTGGCTGATTGGAGAGAAGGCCCGCACTTTCATCTGACGACGTTGAAGCCATGCTTCAGTCTCTTTCTCGGTCGACACAGCATGCTATCATTGAAGTTGCGCGTCAGTACAATGCCTCGATGTCGGCCGTCAACCGCCTGCCTGTGGAGGTCCTTGGCAACATCTTCGCATGGCTCCCGTTCGACCAGCGCATCCCCGCTTCGCATGTCTGCCACCATTGGCGCAACGTCGCGATTTGTACTCCGCGCCTGTGGAATCGCCTAGACTTCCGCCGCCGCAACTTGGATATGGCTCCTGTATTTCTCGCGCGCTCGAGAAATGTGCCGTTAACTGTGAGGATACGCGGCACTCCCGGAGCGCTCCCGCAGCTCGCGTGTCTTCGGGACCACATGAGCCACATGCAGTTGTTGGACCTAGACGTTACGGCCTGTGAGCAGGAGGATATCGAGGCTGCTTTAGGCTCTGCGGCGCCCATGTTGCGCTCCCTGCGACTGTACAAATGTCCGACTCACTTTCGCTTCTCTAACTGGGACCGGCTGTTTGGCCTAGAGGCGCCCTCGCTACACGTTCTAGCTCTGCATCATGACGTGCTCTCTGAAACAGCGACTCCTGCACTATCGACTGTTCGCGTTCTAGTCTGCGAAGACATCCTCAGTCCGGAGTCGCTGGCTCTCAGGCTGAGACACTTGCCCTCTCTGGAGTCTTTGATTTTCTCATTCAAGGAAGACTTCTACATTGGTCCCAGTCGGACGCCGCTGCAGTTCCCTGCGATCAGGAGGCTGGAGATCATGGACTGCCCTGCGGACGCCAACGTCCAAGTTATGCTACCTCTTCTCAAACACCACGATGTTCCGTGCATCGTCATAACGGCTCCGAGGACGCACTACACGCTGGATCTCGCCCTTGAACCGCTCGCGCGGATCGACTTCATGGCCTTGCGCGTGCGCCGCCGCGGTCTCACCGCGGACTTCGCGCTGTACGGCAACGGACGCAAGCGCGCCTTCCTCTGCATCGCGCACGACCTCGCGCTGCGCTACCTGACGACGGCCTCCTTCGCGCACCTCGCCACGCTCATCATTCACGAGGTCTTCTGGCCGACGCACACCGCGCTGCCGCTCGCGCCGGCGCTCCAGCGCCTCACGGTCGTCCTGACGTCGCCCGCGCAGCACGACGCCGCGCGCCGCCTGCGCCGGCCCATCTCGCCCGGCATATTCTTCCTCGAGCGCGGGCGCGCGTTCGTCACGCCCGCGCTGCAGACGCTCTGCCTGCTGTGCGGCCCGGAGCTCAAGGGCCAGCCGCTCATCGTCTCTGCGACCGACGTCGCGGACTTTGTCGCGTCTGCGCTGCTCACGCCCATCGCGCGGCCGCCCCGCCTCGTCCTCCGGAATGTCACCCTGCTCGAGCATCCTGACAGCGCTGAAGTCAGGACGTTGGAGCATCGCGTGGCTACGATCGTCGTTGACACTGCGAATCACGAGGAGGACGAGCTCCCGCCTCTGCTTCGTCCCGCCACAAACGTCATATTCGGGGACAATACCTTTTGAAGGCCATTTTGCCCATTCCGTTTCGCGCAGGTGTGGTGTATTGGTAACAACGACTGTGGAATTGGCGTTTAGGGA
The DNA here is from genome assembly GCA_037042885.1 of Auricularia sp. M12. Classification (NCBI taxonomy): domain Eukaryota; kingdom Fungi; phylum Basidiomycota; class Agaricomycetes; order Auriculariales; family Auriculariaceae; genus Auricularia; species Auricularia sp. M12. The sequence continues at coordinate 669,041 of CM073207.1, forward strand.
CTCGGAATGCTTCAGGTTTAGCACTGTGGAATAGGTGTATACGGACTGCTCCAGGTTTGACAATGTGGATGGGTGTAGTGTACAACGTTGGATTATGTCTCAATACACGGTGGATCTTGCGCTACGGAGTCTGGATTTGCTCAACCCGAGATAATAGGGCGTTTCACGGTAGCGTTTTTGACGCCGTTTTTGGGCCATTTTGATTGCATTTTTTGTGTTTGTTTTAGCAAAGATTCAACTGAGAAACCATCAAAACGAACTCGAAAAATGGCGCAAAAAAGCATGGCCAGGCTAAAACGAGTCATGAGTCGTTTCTGTGCTCGTTTTTAGGTCTTTTTTGATCCAGTTCTTTGGAAATGGACAAAAAACGAAAGAAAAAAACGAGATCAAAAACACATCAAAAACGGCTCAAAAAACGTACCGTGAAACGCCCTAATAGGGCGTTTCACGATTCGTTTTTGAGGCCGTTTTTTTGCTCATTTTGATGGCGTTTTTTGAGTCATTTTTTGGTCGTTTTGGAGTAAAAAAAGCCATCAAAAACGAGTTGAATCGTGAAACCCCCCTCCGGAGAACTGTTTTTCGGTCATTTTTGATGTCTTTTCCCCGATTCCAGGACCTGAGATTTGTCCTCCCACTACATCTCTGTCTAGTATTCAGGAGCTTACTTGAATACTTGGAACAGATGCTAAATGGTTTAATGAGCTCTATAAGTGGCTGTGAGCATGAAAAAATTGTTCTAGTAGGTTAACTATAACCTAAGATGCTTCAAAGCTGAAATATCTCTTATATATGACTATTATACTCAATTCAGACCTTTGAGAAGGTCCCCGAAAATGCGGCACACTCTGATTTTGGGTGTTGGCAGGTGCAGAGCACGGGAGCTCGGAGGCAAAGCCGCCGGAGCACGAGGATCCGCGGGCGGCCCGAGGGCGAAAAACAAAAACGGTCGAAAAACGGCTGCAGAAACAGCCTCGAGGCTGTTTCTGCAAAGCCGTTTTATCGGTCTTTTCCGGTCGTTTTTGAGGAGTTCCGGGGTCCCATTTTTTGCTAAAACGGTTTCTAAAACGCCATCAAAATGAGCAAAAAACGGCCTCAAAAACGAATCGTGAAACGCCCTAATGGCAGAATTCCTGTCAGAAGGCTCTCAGACGCGGCGTAGACGTGATATAGCTACGCTTCTCACTATGAAGGACACGCGACAGAGCCTGTTGCGGGATTGATCCATGAGTGAGGTGCCACCGACGCGGCTGCTGCGTTGCATTGCCTCTGTACAGTAGGTCTCACCTCATATTCGAAGTATATTCGTGGCTTGCATCTTCATTGGAGTCAACTTTGGTGCTGCGATATTTGCGAGACCAAGGGAATCCAGCAGGGAGGCTCCGGTGGCTACTGAAAAGACGACGTGGCACCTGCCCTTCCTGGGACCAGTATTCATAAAATCTATGACAGTTGAGAATAATGCGAGAGCTATTGCTGAGCTCGGAGCTGGAGTATCTCACGAACTCAGCGTGCAGCTCTGAGCCCTCAGGCCTCAATGAGCACAAGTGTCATTCTGACAGTAGCGCCCGCCAAGGATCGGCAGATTTCCATCGCAACCGGCCGGAGCTATTTTCCGGCTGCGGACAAAGAAGCCGCCGACGCTGATGATGCTGTGCCAGTCGATCTTTGCGAATGGCGATCCTCACGCGGTGACGAGCGACGAGCGCGCGAGCTTGGGTGTACAACGCAAGACACAACGCACTCTATATGTACGAATATAAAGGTGTGCCATCCATTTATCAACAGCGCGCAGCGATGCTCGGCAATACACTACACCAAGACAAAAGACGAGCTTTGTACTGAGAGGGAAAACTCGAATTTTCCGCCCGGGGACACACGCGCGGCGCGACTGAGGGTGCGAGCGCTGTAGACAACAATAGAGTTAGTCGGGAGGGCCGGGGAGTCTGAAACAAGCAGAGTGTAGGCAGCCAAAAATGAACGGACAAGAGATGATGTTGACAGAAAACCCGAGACGATCAGATCAGAGGGGAGACGGAGGGCTGTGGAGGGAGGTATATGTCGCTAAGAGAGTGTGGGCAGGGCGGGGGAGGGCATGAAACTGGTCGTGACGATGCGGGGGTGCGCCTGCGGGAGCTCTCAGAGCTGGAAGGCGGCGAACGCGAGGGCGGCGGCGAGTGCGAAGACCGGCGCGCGGGACACGGCCGCGCCGTTGGTCGGCTGCTCGGCGTTCGGGTCCGTCGCGACGTTGGCCGCGCCGTTCGAGTCGTCGCTGGGCGGGATGGCGCCGCCCGTGGACGAGCCGGTGGCGGGCGACGACGGCAGGAGACCGTTGGCGGTGGGCGCGGGGATCGTCGAAGTGCCGGAGCCGGCGAGGCAGGCGGTCGAACCCTGGACGATGGTGATCTATAGGGCGGTGGGGCATCAGCACATCAGCCATCAAAGAATGGTGAGGCCGTCCCCGGCTAGGTCGTAGCGCGAGCGTCGTCGAGCACAGCGCCGGCCTTGGCTGCCTGAGCTAGGAGACGGCTAGGGAGTGTACTCACGGGGTCAGACCACTGCTCGGCCTCGGTGTCGTTCTCCTCGACGAGGAACACAAGCTTGGTGCCGACGGCGAGCTCGGCATCCCAGTGCAGCTCGGCGGACTTGACCTTGGTCCATTCTTTGCTGCAATGGAATGAGCAAAAAAAAAAAACTGAGAACAAAGCGGGCTGCGCACATGGGCTCGCCGCACTCGTCTTCGGCGTGGAGGACAGCGACGTTGATCAGGCCCTTGCCGCCTGCGTCAATGGTGACCTTGTCGCACTGTCGTAATATAAATCAGGGAGCTCTGCTGAGGAAAACTTAGGACACGCACCTGAGCGATGGTCTTAGGCAGGTTGAGGTGGATGGCGTTGGCAACCGGGGCGAGGAGCGCGACGGAAGCAAGGAGCGTCGTGGAAAGGAGTGTGGCCATCATCTTTGCTGGACTGAGCGAGCTGTCGCGGGAGACGGTTGCGCGAGCGCGGCTTGGTGGAGGGAGACGGGAAGAAAGGAGATGCCTAGAAAGAGCGGAGTTTAATCTCTCCTCAACTCCCGAAGCTTGCTTGGCAACCGCCCCAACAACGCACCTTTGCGAGTCCTACCAACGACCAACGTCTAGAGCTGAGAGGTTAAGAGCAAAAATCTTGAACCGTGGACTCTCAGGCTTTATATTGTCTGTCGCCGCACCCAGGCCACGTTTTACCAGACGGTGAACGCCTGCTTTCCGTCCCCTTGCCGCGTGGCCGAGGTCGATTCGGGCTCGGCAACTTCTCATCTGCTTCTTCTTGGCCGCAACCGATAATTCTTGTCCATGCCTTTCTCTCCGACCATGAACGCTTTCTACCACCGAAAACTCACGCACTGCTCAATGTTACAACACCCTTGGAAGCAGTGACAGCTTGCAATACTACCTGTCAGTGTCTTCCTGCTGCCCCCTCATCGCGGGTCCGAATTTATTAGCTGGCAACAAATGCCGGCCTGATGGTTATGTTGGCCGGAGCGCCGGCGATGCGGGCACCGGAGATGGACGTCGAAACGTGCGCTCCGTGTGTTGTGTGCGCTCCGTCTGACAGCCGCACGCTCGATCATGTTCTCGCAACCCGTGCGTGACTGCAAAGGCATGGTATGCCCATTCCGAAGTGAAGGCAAATCGGACATACTTATTGCTCGAGTAACAGGCACAGGCTGCATTGCGGCCTCACTGTTCAACCCGTGACTAAACGTGTTCGCACGCGGACGCCTCTCCTCGGTCCTCGCTCAGTTCTTGCGTTTTCTGCGCCTGCGTGTCATCGTTCCGTTGTCTGAAACCGGAGGCCCGAGACGCCTTTGTCGGACGAGGCGGGACATCTGCTTGACACAGGGCAAAGTCACTTCGTATCCAATGCATGCTGATTGGCTGAAAGTAATCTTCTACATCTGTAGCCTATTGCAATTGAGCTCAACGTCATTCCGAATCCAAGCTCGAGCTCAACACTTCTATTAGCTGCTGGCCTACTGCCTTGACTGTATCCCAATTGCTCAGACGCATCGCGTGCCTTTTCGGCGTTCCACCGCCGCGCGCGGGACAAGCAGACACGCAGTACCTAAAAGCATCAGTGTCTAGAAGTTCCCATGAGCACGAATACAACAATATCATGAAAGGCGAGTAGAGCATACCGTGCTGAACGTTATAGGCTTCCACCACGCGTAATCGCTCCCCAGCAACCATCCATTGATCGGTGAGCCCAGGAGCGAGCCTGTGGCCATGAAGATGAAGCCCACGCCGCAGCGAATCCTGTATTCCATTCAGAGCTTGTCCATTACATGATTTTTCGCCTACGCACCCAATTTCATGTACGTCCTGCGCGAGGGACGCCACCATCGTCGGCCCGAGCGCAAACACTACATTATTCAACGTCCACATCAAGTCAGCCCACGGTGTCTTGTCTCAGCTCTGACTCACAGGCGCCGGAGAAAAATCCGTAAAGGACAGCGATGACAGCGGCGTTCCCGCCAGCGGATGGCGTCGACCGGATGGCGAGCATGCTGAGGATCATGACGGCGCTCGTGACGCCGCACAGAATCATCATGTTGATGACGCCCAGCTTGTCTGCGAGGACGTTGGGTAGGATGCGCCCGGGGACGGAGGCTGCGCCCATGATCGCTATCTGCGGGAGGAATATTCATCCCGACGGGGGCTGAGAACGAGACACAATTGAATGCGCACCACGGTATACGCAAGAGACGACGAGACGCCGTACCCGATGGCGTCTAGCTGCATGTAGTACACTGCGGATTGAATGTCTGAGCTTGGAAGCGTGGCAAAGAGGATTCCGACACCCACCAGGGAAAAAGATCGCAAGGTAGACGCAAACGAGGCTGAGCAGTCAAGTGAGCCTTCTTCGTCGCCAGCTCGAAAGCAACTGTGCCGCCTACCCAAACATGGCAAAATTGTAGTGCATCTCCTTGAAGAAATGGAACGGATTGACCGGCGGACCCGTCGCCTTGGGCTTCCTCTTGGACCGCATCAGGCATATACCACATATTTGCGTAACGGCTGCAACTCCCGCGAGGACGCGGACGCCGTTAGCAAAGCCGAGAGGGCCGTGCAGCAGCCGGTTGACCATGAGTGGCAGGACCAGGCTTCCGGCGCTGGCCCCGCTGAACGCCAGCCCCATGGCCATCGAGCGACGTTTGTTGAAGTGCAGGGCGAGGATGCCGTGTGTGGGGAGGAAGATGCAGCCCAGTCCCAGGCCCACACCCACGCCTTGCGAGAGGAAGATCTGCGAGTGGCCCGACGCCAGGTGAGAGTTCGTCGAAACAGCGTGAGGATCGTAGGTACCGCGTAGTACTGTTGATGCTTGGTCAGGGAAAGCATGAACAGCGAGAATATGTTGAGGAACCATCCGAGCAGGAGCAAGTGGCTGCGCTTGTAGTCAGTCCGAAGTGTCCTACAAGTCTGAGGCTAAGACGTTTTCACCGAAAGTACCCCAGATCAAACGGCTTCCCAACCACGATCCCAAGACCAAGTACCAAAAACGGCTGGACGCTGCCTATCCACCCAATATCGGAAGCGGAATACCGCGTGAGGTACTCTCGGACGTAAAAATCTGCACCAGCACACGTGACATGTCTGCACCAATGGCTGATGTACAGTATCATGACATGCAGACCTTGAAAGGTGCCATAAGTGTTCACGAGCCCCATGTTCGAAAAATTCATGAGCCAGCTGCCAAGCGTCCGCGTCAGATCCAGCTCGAAAATCACACTGCCTGTACGCACGCGCCAGCCACAGTCAGCCACGCGTCCAGCCCGCCGTCATGGAACACATGCTCGCCGTCCTCCGAGCCATCCGGATGAGCGCGCAGTGCCTCCGCGTCGTCGACCGCCGCCGCGGTATCCGCGTCCTTTTCACCGTCTCGAGTCATGCCTGACGAAGAGGACGAAGAGAACGAAACGTCGGCGCCGCGGTCCGACCGTGTGCAACCGCGCGGCCAAGTCATCCGACGCGACGACAAATACTTGAGAGCCTTAGCAACGCCGTATGAGCATACTGTGAGATTGGTTTGAGAGAGCACTGGATTCATGTCTATATGCGGAGTATATGATACATTTAACACACTGAACAGACGACCCCAAGAAAGCAGGATAGTACGGGAGGGAGTAAGAGGCGGGCGGCAGAGGGGGTGGGTTACGCAGCAGGCGGGGTCCGAGGCGAGGGAGGCAGACCAGACGGGGTCCGAGGCGAGAAAGAGATCAGCAGACGGTGTCCGAGGCGAAAGAGAGCGAGGGAGAGAGGGAAAGAGTACGCGTGTGAGTGAGTGAAAGCAAGGAAAAGGAAAGACAAGGCAGAACGTAAACGGAAACGAGCGTGAGTGAGTGAGCGTATCAAGACAAAGGTGGGCAGGGGCATGGTTAGTGAGTGACAACACGAGCTGGACGAGTAGGATCAGTAGCTTGGTACAACAAAGGAGTGTGTGAGTGTAGAGAGAGAGAGAGAGAGGAGAGAGAGAGCTATCAAACAGCTAAAGTACTTAGTCGCATCGCATCGCAGCGAACAGGCAGAGAGTTCATACATACATACAATTATACTTACACCCGCCTCCGAGCATGGCGGGGAATGAACGAAGGGGGCTCGGATATCGACTTTGAGCGCGTGGATCGGTTTCGACGTTTTAGCGGGAGTGGTAGAGGCGAGAATAGGGGGAGCGGTAGAGGCGAGAAGCAGAGAGAGATAAAAGTTTTGACGGTGTTGAGGATGCGCGGAGGACGCAAAGCCGCGAGCGCAAAGCAGTGCGCGCTTCAAGCAGCAAACGCCCTCCGCGCAGCCTTGACCGTCTCGCGCGCCACGCGCGTCCACGTCGTCAGCCGCTCGACCTCCTTCTCCACCGCGTCCAGCTGCGCAGCAGTCGCCGCAAGCAGCGCAGGCAGCCCCTCAGCAGCGACAGTCACCAGCCCATCCAGACTCGGCATCTTCGCATGCCGACTCTGGTGCGGGAAGCTGCCCTGCGCGGCAACAGGCGAGCCCGGCAGGCTGGTGGGCGCGGTGCTCGCGACGGTGATCGAGCGGCTGAACGAGCGCGAGCGCGAGCGCACGGACGAGGAGATGCTCGAGTTGCGCGCGTGCAGCGACGGCTGGTACCGCCCGGGTATATGTTGTTGTGATTGGGTTTGAGTTTTCGGCGGCGTGGGTGGCGGCGGGAGCGGCTTGTCGAAGTCGTGCTCCGGCCGGTCAAGCGCGGCGGTGAACCACGCGTCGAGTGCCTCCTCCTCGCGCCGCGCGATGGCGTGCTCGATGGACGCGTCGGCGCTGCGGATGGCATGGTGCGTGCGGCTGATCAAGTGGTCGAGCTGTAGCAAATGCACAATGAGCCCAAGTCGCCAACGTCAGACCAAAAAAATATGCTTGCTTACCTCGCTCAAAGCGGCATCGAGAGCCTTCATGTCCTCCTCTATGCGCCCGAACAACTTCGGCGCACGTCGAACAGCGCTTTCGTCCGGGACGAGGGTGCCAGCAGGATTCGACTCGGACGCACTCCACGGCGCGACGAACGACCCCGTCGGCGACATAGGCATCCACTGCGGACTCGAAGGCGAAGTGGGAGACACCGAAGCCCTGAACATGCTGCCCGTGGGCGAGCGCGGCTCCTCGCACACCACCGCCGCAATCGAGCTCTTGGACGGCGACGAAGCAAGCGTCATCCCGCGCCCGCGCATCATCCCACGTATGACGCCAACAAGACTCTGCGTCTGCGCCTGGCCCTGCCCGCGCAGGTCAGGCGCGCTCTTCGTGCGGTCGCGGTCGACCGCCGCGCGCTCCCGCTCCTTGTCCTTCTGCGCGCCAGCACGGCGCATCCCGCCGAAAAAGCTGCTCTTCTTGCGCACCTTCGCCGCCTCCTTCTCGGCTCTACGCGCCGCCTCGAGCTCCGCAGCGCGCTCCGCACACGCCTCGCGCGCCTTGCCGAGCAGCGAGCCCGCGCGCGCCCGTGAGGAGCGCAGCGCAGCCGCCTCGTCCAGCGCCCGGTCCAGTCTTGCGCTCCACGACCCGACGAGCGCGAGCGCCAGCCGGCTCGCCTCGCCCAGCTTGTTGCGGTTCTCCTCCGAGTCCATGTCGACGCCGCCCGCGAGCACGGCCGCGACGAGCCGGGCAGCCTTCGCCGCCTCAGCAGCGCCCATCGCGAGCGCCGGGTCGGGCGCACTCGGGCGGCGCGGCGCGACGGAGGACGCGGTCGAGAGCGAGAGCGTCGACGCCGCCGGGTAGGTATAGTTGAAGCTGAACGACGCCGGGCGCTCGCGGACCGTCAGGGCCGACTCCGCGCGCGCCTCGGGCGCAAAGAGCGCCGCGAACTGGGGCTGGGCGACCTCGCGTGGGATGAGCCTGCAGACAACCGTGTCAGCGATCCGCACAACAGCAACAGCTCCCGGAGGGATTGAGAATTGAGAAAATGAACGGGGCAGGATGCGCGTCATCAGGGTCGCGCAGAACGGGAGGAATGAATGTGCGATGTTGAAGTGAAGATTAAGAGGCGGCGGGACCGGGCGGGGGGTGCAGGGACCTCCCATATGGGGCAAGCAGCCGCCCACTGCACAATCAGGTCACAGAGAACCAGTCAGGATCGTGCTGCTGCTGCGCGAGCAGGGCTAGAGCTAGAGCTCCGGCGTCCCGACTGAGCACCGCACAGTCTCCGGACCGCCGCGATCGACAACTGCACGGCGACCCCAGAAGGCGTAACATCGCGCGAGCAAGCAGCGTGGAGCGGGTGATAGGCAGTTTGCAGTTTGAATGGGCGCGGCAGGGTCCAAGGGGACCAGACTTACCCACGGGAGTTTGGCACATCGCGCACCGCGCCGTCCACATCGCAGTCGAGAAGCGCGAGCAGGACGTCGCCGCTGAGGCCGTACTCGGCGGCCACATGCAGCGGCGTCTCGCCCTTCGCGTCCTGGGCGCCGAGCGAGCACCGCAGCTCGTGGACCAGGTGGATCGCGAGCTGGTACATGCCCGGGCCGTCGTGTGCGTGGCGCGCAAATAGATGCAGCGCCGAGCGGCCCGTGCTGTCGGAGGTGGGCAGCGACGGGTCGGCGCCTGCGCGGTACAGCGCGTCGATGACCTCAACCCGGGGCTCGTCGACGGAAACAGCATGCTGCAGGGGCGTCAGGCCGAACGCGTCCGGCAGATTGACGAGAATGGGAGGGGCCAGTGAGCTGTGCGGCGGGAAGAGCAGTGTATGCAGCACATCGGCGTTCCCAAGCTTAACGGCGTCCACAACCGAGCGGGTAGCTGTTTCGAGCGCGCGTTTGCTGAGTCGCGACGCGCTTGGCGGGGAATATGCTGCTGCGTCGGGCGGAAGCGAGGCCGCGATGAGGGCCTGCAACTGCTGCTGGCCGGCCGCCCCGGGCATATTCGGTGGGCCCGACGATGCAATCAGTTTCATCTTGCGCGCGTAGCTCTGCCGGGGCTGGTGTCAGTTCGTTCTGCAGCCGGACATGGCTCAGGAAGGCAGGACGGACCCGGAAGCGCTGCCGGCGGAGCGCGAGCTCGCACATCCACAGGATCTGGGGGCTGCCCAGTGCGTGCTGACACACGCTGCGGTCGTGTGCGTCGCAGAGGTCGGCGCGTGCGCCGTGTCCGAGCTGCCAATTCCCAATAATACAGTATCCGGAATAATAATTAGCGACAAATATTGCGGGATTAAACCTGCGCACCAATATTCTGGCGACGTCCACGCTGCCGTCTCTGGCCGCATCTGCAATAACACACAGTCAGCCGCCGCCGTTCCCACAGCCATCCCCGGCCGAAAGTCAACGCACACATGAGCGGCGTGGCCCCGCCGGCGTCCATGCAGTCGACAGCCGCCGCGCCGTCGCTGTCGCGGAGCACGGCGAGCACGCTCTTCGGCCGGTTGAGCCAGGCGGCGAGCGCGAGCGGCGTCACGACGTTGGCCGCGTTGAGCGTCATCAGCGAAATCCCAGGAGCCTTGAGCAGCGCGCCGAGCACCGCGACCCGCGCGGCGTCTTCAGGCCCGGCGTTGCCAGCGTCCGCCGCCGTCTCGATGTCCCTATATATGCGCCCAGGAAAAAAGCTTAAAAAACGGCGGGCGACGCGTTTTGAGTCAGGGACGTACGAGTCGCCCAGGAGCGCGAGCCAGAGCACGCTGCGCCCGGCCTCGTCGAGCGCGTTGACGTCCGCGCCGGCGCCCAGGGCGCGCAGCACGCCGCGCTCGTCGGCGCGCGCGGCGGCCTGGTGCAGCGCGGCCGTCGCGGCGGGGTTCGTCGTCGTCGTCGTCGTCGTCGCGTGCATATATCGTGTGAGAGTGGGACGGGGGATGGGGAGCGCGGAGAGAGGAGAAGAGGTCAGGGACGCGTTCCGGCTTCCGGCGCAGGCCCAGCTTATAATGCCCGCCCGCCCGCACGCGCGCCTGTCAGTTGCGCCGCGATCAGCTGAATGCACGCGCCCGCCTCGTGTCTGCCTTTCCATCCAGAACGTGCACGTATTGATCTCGACACCGCATATCATAATCCCAGATACTCATTCATTGTCGCTGCTCTACAATAAAAAATTTCCTCACTATGGTAATCCAACTGACAATAGCCTCTCCCACCCATAAAAAGCCCGTCTCTCCCATCTCTGACCGCCCACGCCCAATCTCACTCGCACTCGCAGCCGCAATGCACGTCGATCACGCAGCTCACTGATCAGTACGTCGCGCGCACCGGTTCTCGGACGCCGTCCCGCGCACCCGGATCTGGTCAGCTGCTGCTGAGAAAGGCATTCTCAGCGCAATCACGCTTTACGCTGCATATACTGCATTCAGAAGTCAGAATTGAGTGCTCCTCATAAATGCTCGAGCACTCGAACTTCGCGGGCACCGTTCGAAGCCGGCAGCAGCTCACTGGCAGAGGAACCTCGATCTCGCCCTCGGCAAGCAAGATAAGAACCCCAACCAGCCCAGCAGCAGCAGAACCCCGAACCCCGAACCCCGAGCCCCAGGCAAGCAACTGAAACGCTAGGGACGGCAGCCTGAAAAGAAGCAACATCGGCGGCGGGGTTGCATACAAGTGCACGGCGAACAAGCTTTTTACTATACGTAGCAGAATCACAGATCAATTGCAACTAGCAGCTGCCCGCCCTGCATTTTAATTGCACCTTAGCTCGCCGTCGCGGACGACATTCGGCCTGTCACGAACGGAATCCGAATATCTGTATCCCAAGCCTAAGCCTAGACATCGACGTCATCCAGATGCACGGCGAGCATACAATCCCGAAGCCCGATTATCGATATCGCTCACTTCTCACTTCAGGTAACCAAGGTCCTCGAGAAGGGTCGCACCTGCACCGCGGGGAGCCGCACTCCTGCATCTCGGGAGGGATGCGTAAGAAACTGCTACTATATTGCTCGGATTGTGGGGTCTGGTTTGGTTTGGTTCGAGATGGAGGAGTTGCGCACAAAACAGAAACAGAAACAGAAACAGTAAAAACGATAACATGCGATACATAGACCAAACCGTATGATGTGTGTGTGTGCTGGGGGGAGGCGAGGGGAACAGGTGCGGCGAGTGGGGGGGACGTTGGGGATGGGCATAAACGGCTAGGCCAGCCCCCGATTCATCGTCGGGAGAACAGCCTGAGTGAATGAATAGCGAGAATATTAAGATGCAGCGACGGGGCCAGTCCGGAGTCCATGCGCGGGGACGGTACGCGGGAACAATAACGCCATTCTCGTAATAGGCTCGACGAGTGAACGGATGTGAAGGGCCGAACGCGAACGCGCGAGGGCCACTTAAGCTAGCCCATATCCGGCGCCCGCCACCGCTACTGCACGAACGCTTCGCGCGGCAACTCGTTCTGCGAAGGCAAGGCGGCATCAGCATCCGGCTTTACTGCACGAGAAATGAAATCAAAGATGAAGAATGCGACATCCTGACAGGGCAGACAGGGTAGGCAGCGCCGCGGGCAGAGTGCGGGGAAATACGTCGTCTACGGGAATAGAATAGAATAGAATAGAATAGACTACGGGAATGCAATGGGCATGGAGAATGGAGACCGAGGAATGAGGAATGACGGCACGAATGACAGAGGATGGAGGGATGAAAGACGCCATGGCAGCAGATCATCATGCAGACACACATACACACCTTGACAGCCTCAAAGTTCGCAAGCGCCTTGCCCATATCCCACCCATTCGTCTCCAAACACTGCCCCGCAGCCTGCGTCACAAGCCGCGTCCGCGCCTGCAGCTCCAGCACCATCGCGCGCTGCTGCTCGGGCTAATCGATATCATCCGCGCAGCAAAGTAAATCAGCCGCTGTGAAGGGCAAAACGCGAAAATGATAGAATATACGTACGAGCGCAGCCAGGATCGCGTCGACGGGCGGTTGTACCGGTTGCTCGGGCTCGCCCTCGATCGCCTGCACCCTGAGCGGGCCCGGCGCCCACGCCTCGCAGCTCGACAGCGCGCGGATCACGAGCTGGTCGCTGAGGATGACGACGGGCCACCCCGCTGCTTGTGCCCTGCGCGTGATAAAGATAATGCGGTCAGAAAAAAATGCGCAGATGATTCGAAGACATTGTGGACGCACGGAGAGCCGGCCGTCGACGGCGCCAGGACGAACGTCCGATCGAACGAGCGCACGCCCTCACATCCCACTGTCATGCCAAAATGCACCATCAGCAAGCGCCCAAACCACAACAGAGTCAGACGCCCGAAAAACGCAGAACACCAACGGACCTTCAGTAAACTGCCCATGGACCGAGATAATAAGCAGAACACCCCCGGGGCACGGGGCACCCTCCACGGTGCTCGAGTCGGCCACAAACGTCTCGCCCTTCGTCAAATCATGCCGCGTCCCGGGAATCTTCGCCAACGCCTCCCCAATCTGCGCCGTGCCCATATGCAGCGCCTCCATCGCCTGGTCCAGCCGCGCGCGCGAAAGGTTGCGCGAGCCCGCGAGCCAGGGGCCCCACTCGAGCTTGCGCTGGTTCGGATACGTCTTGGAGTTGTGCAGCCCCTGGACCTTGGCGCGCGGCGGGATCGCCGTGCTCACGCTGTACGAGAACGTCGCGTGCGGGTCGTAGATCGCCGCGAGCGCCCCGCGCGAGTTGTCGAAGTAGCCGAAGAAGCTATGCGCAAGCAAAGAGGCGTCACGTCAGTCTCTCGTCTGCAACACGGAGCGCCGACGTGGACTGTTGACGTACCGAGTAAGGAACTCGCCGACGAGGGCCTGCACGTCGGGCGGGATGACGCCCGGGTTCATCGCGACGGGGAACGTCGTCGCCTGCGGGATCGCCGCGACCGCCGCAGCCTCCGCCGCGCTCGTGCTGGGCGCGTCGAAGCTGATCTTGGCGATGGCGACGCCGTCGAGCATCTCGAGCGTCGGGAAGCGTCGCATTATTTCGCTGTCACGTTGAGGTTTTGCTGCATCATCGGATGTCCATGCTATACGACACACCTCTGGTAATGTTCGGCCCGCCCTTGCTTGATGAAGCCCTCGCGCAGAGGGTTGCCCACGAGGATGAGCTCGCGCAGCTTGTTGAGTCGTTTCCGGTTCGACGCGAACGGCTCGACGTCGCGGAATGTCTTGAGATCATTGCCTTCGAGGGAGATGTTTTGGATTTCAGGCAGGAAATGATCCAAGGATATTAATGAGGATAGCGAGGTGAGGGCATTGTTGGCGAAGGATATTGTCAATGGCTATGTCAGGAAGCAAGCAGAATCAGCAATGCGGTCGTTTAATTTGAGCCAGGAATGGACAGCGGAGATCTGCGTGCAGGGATTGCAACAGCACGAGGAAACTGCGCTGCAATGTCCAACTGCACCATGCATCATGGTATTGTACAAGAAGCTTGAACATCGAGTGTAGACGATGAACCACCGACCAAACAAGAGCATCATGTACAACACGACAGGCGGCAGTCGGAACGTGGTCCGCGGCAGCCGGAAGTGTCGCACATGCACAGCGTCCACCCAATTCTAGCAGAACGCAGATACTCACCGTAGGAGTTAATGCCTTTGCGAGCTTGAAGATGACCTGACCCTCCTTCCCAGTCGACCCAGGCGATCCAGGCGGGGCTAGACGGTACTTTTTCAATATCGCGTCGTCGCTCCATTTCTACCATAGCCACAACGAATAATCAGTATTCAGTTCAGGATATTCAGAAGCGTTAAGAACGCACGGAAAGGTCGAGAAAGCGGGCTTGTGGGTTGTAGCGGGCCTTGACGAACTCGCGCCACATCTCGTGCGCGGGCAGGCGGGACTTGAGCGCCCCGACCGTCGCCCGCGGGTCCGAGCCCGTGCGCGGCCGTGTCATGCTGAGCCGCGAGGACAGCTTGGGCGGCTGGCGGAGTCGACGCGGGTCAGCACAATTGAGAGCAAGACAAGACACAAGACACAAGACACGCACCGCGCTGCTGCTGCCGCTGCCACGCGCAGGCCGCTCGCGCTCGACCTGCATGGCGTCCGCATCCTTATTGCTCTGGGGTCTCCGGCCATAGGGCGCCGGGCGGCGCGTGCGCTCGCGGCCGCCCGCGGCGTCCTTCATCTGGGTGTCGCCCGACTGGTCCAGGATGCCGCGCACGGCCTTGTTGAACGCGTGCTTGGGCGGCCGCGCCTGCGAGGACGGTGCCGGGATCATTGCGCGGGAAGCGGAGATGGAGGCTAAGACGTGTGTGTGTGGGTGGGTTCGCTCGCCTCTGGACGCGGTGGCGGATGGAGACACGAGAGAAGCGGAACGGCTGTTGCCGGCCTTTTGTTTTGCTCTTCTTCCGTGCTCGACGTTTTGCTCTCAGTCCCGCGTTGGCTCACTCCGCACTGCCGCTGTAGCTTTCAGCTTTTATTTTCTGGCGGCAATATGCGTTTTGCACTCGAGATCGGGCTCCCGAGGAACTTGTGGCCGCGGCACCTGCTGAGCACTGCCAGGGATGTCTGCAACTGCGTACAACAGCCTTCAGCAAGACTGATGTCTTTTTGCGCTGTATGCAGCGCAGTGAAGACTATATATGATGTTAGTAGCGATGCGCCCGCAGGGTTTATATATCCCCACCGCCGAATGACTCGCCTCACCTGCGGCACCGCCAGCTTAGGCTCCGAGTACCAGCTAGTCATCGATCGACTTGGGACCAGCCTTGAGCCAGACAGGAATATCAGATAAGCCTGAACACACTTGCTGCAGCGCGCTACGCAACCACGAATACTTGAAGGCGAGCATTTGTTGGCGTCTGCAAATCGATTCTCTGGGTCTTAACAGCAGTGGATAGCTCTTCCAAAGCTGAATTATAGTCACTCCACAGCCAACTTTGGCACTCACATCCGCCACTTCGCACACATAGGAAAGAACATTAACTGAGAATTTTGCAGTGTCTGGAAGATCCTGAACTACTGTACCTTGTGGAGTAATCTGTCCCTAAGGCCCGGCAGCCCGAATACCCCAGTCACGCTCGAGGCCAATTGTGTCCACAGTGCTACTGGAGGGTGGTGCGAGGGGCTCAGAGCCGAGAAGCTGTCCGGTCGCCCACCCCTTCTGCGCGATACCAGCGTCTCCAGCGCTCATATTCTCCGGGAGGATACTAGTCACCATTCTTGTTCCAGACTACTAGTCACACTGCCGGCATCGCTCGCTTCCTATATGGCGTCGACGAGATCGAGATCAAGTTCATCATCGCCGGGCACAAGGCTGCCGCGAGACATCTAGGTCTGGAAGACAGCTGCAGAGAGAGGAACCGAAAGAGGAGGTGGAAGAGGTTAAACACCTTTTGGATGTATCGCAGACGTTGTTGGGCAAGACAGAGTTTTTACATGATGTCGGACGAAGCAACGGCAGACACTGAAGTACTGACGAGCCAGGTTCGTGGCTAGGCGTGCAGAAGAGACATGAGATGCGTTCCACATGATCTCAGCTCTGTATCAGTGCCTTGCCAGACGCTGTGTTCCGAGTATGTAGGCCGTGCTCAGCTTTTGATGTAGAATAGTCTTCCCTGTCCCCCTTCGTCTCAGCGTTCGAGCAGCAAGTCTCTTATCTCCTGAGCCGACAGACCGCCATCGTCGAGCTCTCAGCGCGCCGTGCGCAGGCGCTTCTCTTCGGGGCTCAAGCAATTTATTCTGTGTGCGCTGGCCCGGGAGGACGCTATCGTCCCAGCTCTTCCGCGATCACCACCGAACCCTCGCGGCAACACTGTACACTATAACACATTTACAGGTCGCCCTCTTGCTTTTGTGGCCTCGGACTACTTGATGTTGTGCTCATAAATTTTTGCATCCATTACAATATGCACATCCGATGCCAATACAGCAACGCTGTCGTCGGATTCGATATATGCGCCAGACGTTGGCCGAGGCGGTTTGCTGGAATCTGAGGATCACCGGTCCATACCGTGAACCTCCAGAAATACTACCACGCAGGTACAGTACATTAGCCCAATCATATTGATTCGTTATCTCCAGTCCGTGAAGCAACCTATCGCACGATGCAGAGCCGACCAAACTATGCCGCGGACGTATTCGCGCGGTGATCCCTCGCGGCCGCCTCGTCCTGCAACGGGATCAGCAACAAGTCCAGGATGGAAACCGCTCTCACCATCTGTCTCCGTGTCTGCTTCGCTCGCAGGAGGAGAACGACGGTCGCGGCTGCAAACGCCACGAGCGCCGCGTTGAAGATGGTCGCCTTGTGCATATTGTTCGGCGGGTCCGCGTCGGGGCCCTCGCGCAGCGCATCCTCGATCAGGATATACGCGAACGAGAACAGATTCGCGCTTCACAACACGGCTTTAGCATATCATCATCCACCTCACAGCACGCCCGGGGCCGCACCTCATCCACAGCAGCGCGCACGACGTCTCAGAGTTTCTTGTGACCTCGGCCGCGATCTCCAGGCTCATGGGCAGCAGCACGAAGCTGCAGATGCCGATGATGGCGTACGTCGGGAAGAGCGCGGCGAGGTTGTCCGGCTTGATCGTCCAGACGAGCGAGAGCCAGCCGGCGGCGATGACGGGGAGCAGCAGGCGGCACGTGAGCCCGACGAAGCGCGCGAGGTAGCGGTCGAACAGCGGCGCGATGAGGATGGACGCGACGACGCCCGCGCCGAGCAGCGCGGCGCCCAGGAGCCCCGCTTGGCCTGCGGTGTATCCGTAGGGCTCGAACATCTAGATAGGTACCAGTGGAGGTGACGTTGCATACGCCCATAGATGAAAGTCAACTTTCCCCTCTGCGCGTGTGTAGTTGGAGGCAAAGCCCGCACCTGGTTGGAGAAATTGCCCCAAGTCCCCGTCGCACCGACCAGGATGCCGAAATCGACGAACAGGACGAGAAAGTCCAGCCGGTCGCGCCCTTCCATGGGCAGTGGGTCGGCCGGATCCACCTTTCCCCACAGGGCACGCAGTGTGTGTCTCATTGGGGGAGACTTTCTCGAACCCGCCAAAGTGGGAGGTGTGGGTGGATGGTCGCTGACGAGGAAGCCGACGGGGAAGAGACTGGCCGCGATGATGGCGCCGGCGTAGATCTGCAGCGTACATGTTCTCAGGTCAGTAGAGATGTGAAAGAGGCACAGATATCTAACGTACCGCCCAGTTTGTCGAAGGTAACTCTGGCAGGAGCAGAGATCCTACCACACCTCCCAGGGGATTCGCTGCTGCAGTTGAGAATAGCGTAGGAACGTCCGAGATGGCAACGCGTACCAATGCTGGAAAACATGGTTGCTGTCATTCGGCCGCGGAGGTCGAACCACCGTTCGCTGAACTTGACCGAGATGATCTGGACGCATGGCTGCGCGAGCGCGACGAACAGTTGAGCGATGAGGAGTAGTGCATAGGCTCCGCCGGACGATAGCTTGGGTGCTGTGGCGGCTACTCGAAGGCAATTCGCAATGAGCAGGTGGATCCCTCCGAGGAGCAGCTAAGCAGAAAAAGTGAGAAAAGTATCACTTGAAGAGGGATGGGAGGCGGGGAACGTGCGCGACGTACGGTTTTGCGAATGCCAACACGGTTCAGGATCCACGACGTTAGGAACGATGTGGGCAGGTACGCAAGATTGACTGCGTTGCTCAACCAATTCCTGAGGAGAATCAGTGCCTTATCTAGGGAGATGTACGGAACGAGATCGACAAACATTTGCGTAAGTGAGACGCGATAGTCCTTTGCCGCTTGTACTGCGATTGGTCCAAAGAACTGGCCATTACTGGAAGGATTCACTGATCAGGATGATTTGCAGAACATAGGGGATCCGAGTCTCTGTACCATCCACTGACAACATTGAAGAGAACCTAGGACGACGAAATGCATCGTTAACGTTATTGCTTCTCGACGCGAGTGCGCAGACGAACGATAGCGGCAAGTCCAAGCCATCGCCTGCGGTAGAGCTTGAATTCTACGGGAGACGGGTCTGCTGAAGGCGCGGGCTTGACTTCGACGGTCGTGAGGCTGGTCTGGTCGTCATTATCATGGATTTTCGGTGATATGGTAGGGTCCAGCTTGGCCGTGGACGCGTGGTCTATCTTCTCGTCAGTACTACCCGACATTGAGTCCGTTCTCTCTCGGGGTGGAAAGAAAGAATGGGCCGGTCGCGGGCGGGTGGCTGGAAGAAGAAGAGCGCCAGGCACCCATTTCAATCAGTCCACGATCCGTTCATTGCATGCCACTCCGCAGGCGACAGGCCGCCTGATACATCCGCTCCGAGCCGGACTTGCTCTCGAATCCCCCGTATGACCTCCGCGGCATAACTGGCTCTATATTCCATGCTTCCTCGTCATCCTCTGTCACCTGCAGATTATCCCTGGTGTTACCGGTCACTGGCAACCGTACAGCGCGCCCGTCCGCGCGAGTCTCTACTTGATCGTCGGTTTGCGGTAGACTG
This sequence comes from Auricularia sp. M12, assembly GCA_037042885.1. Taxonomy (NCBI): domain Eukaryota; kingdom Fungi; phylum Basidiomycota; class Agaricomycetes; order Auriculariales; family Auriculariaceae; genus Auricularia; species Auricularia sp. M12. Next base: position 687,878 of record CM073207.1, read on the forward strand.
CAGGCCAGACACGACATGCGCTCTAGGTCAATGTCTTGAACGCGCTACTCCACATTGCCCCGCAACACTCCCGCGACGGCAGAAGCGCCTGCCAGAGGGTTGAAGCGCTGCTGCTGCTGACCATGCGCAGCTTCTCGCACGCCTTCAGAAGCTCAGATACATGGGTCTTACTCAGGATTTTACTGGGATCCCGTTCGAATCCCGAAGATCCTTCATCTCTGCAGAGCCTTGTCTGCAGCTTCCATTCCAAAATAACCTTCGATGCGATCCTCTGACTGTGCCAATCATTTCACTCGGTTACAACGACATTCTGTGGCTCCCGTACCGTATTCATGCGCGCCGGCTGCTATCCCTTACACGAATCCAGCGAAGCATTGACGTTGAGTTCAGCCGGACCGCCACCAATCCACGTGATCTTCTGGACCTCATGTCATGGACGGTCCTTTCCACTATACGGGTGCGGCGCGAAGCAGTAGTTACTGCATTTAGCTATCGTGCGCTGCTGTAGTTGTGCCGATGTGGCTTCGCAAGGCACACATAATCTCGGGACCCCTTCGCGTTCACTGGCAGCTCTCTGCGCCTTCTCTTCCACCATGCGCATGCCCTACTTTGTGCGCAATCTCATCCCGCGCCGCGAGCACATCGCGCAGGCTCGGCCGTTGCGCGAAGCCCTGAAGGACGTCTCCTTAGTGCAGTGGGCACTGTTCCTGGCAGGGTGCGACCATCATGGACTTTGTGCGCAAACGCTAGTACGAACTGAGCATACTTTGGGACAGATGGATGGCTTGGACGTGTGATGCAATGGATTTCTTCACTGTTTCGTTGAGCGTGCCAGCGCTTCAGGTATGTACCGGATTGCTGATAGCGAAAGTCGTGTTCAAGTGCTCGCAGAATACCTTCAATCGACCTGCGAAGGATATTGCAAGTCGCGTCTTACACTCGTTGTGGCACGTTTTTGACTTAAAGACGTAGACCGCCAGCATCACTCTGACATTGCTCTTTCGGTCAGTTCAAATTATGTAACTACCTGCGTGACTGACGCTGCTCTAGCTCTGCTGGTGCAGTGCGTTGCATAGTAAGCCCAGCGAGCAGATCTGACCGTGCGCGCCTCGTCAGGTCATCTTCGGCGCTATCAGCGACAGATACGGACGCAAATGGCCTCTCATATTCAGCCTCGTCTTCTGTGCGGTCGTAGAACTCGCGACGGGCTTTGTCAGAACATTTGCGCAGTTCCTTGCCGTCCGGTCACTGTGAGTGCGAGTTCTCCGCGGCCAATGGCGCGTTTCTCAGTCGCTTCTAGATTTGGCATAGCGATGGGATCTGTATGGGGCATGGCCGCCTCGAACGCTTTGGAGAACTTGCCAGTCGAAACGCGCGGCCTCGCATCGGGCATCATGCAGCAGGGCTACGACATGGGCTACATGTTTGCTGCCCTCGTCAACCTCTACTTGGTCCCCGCACACCCAAACGTCACATGGCGCGCGCTCTTCTGGACGGCGGCGGGATGCTCAGCATTTGCCGCAGTATTCCGGGCTGTTCTCCCTGAAAGCGAGGTATTCCTTAGGGCGAGGGCGGAGGAACGCGAACGTGTCGCGTTGGCGGGCGGGAAGCGCGAACGCAAGACGGCGATATTCCTGAAGGAGACCAAAGAGATGTTGAGGCTTCACTGGAAGCTCTGCATATATGCCGTACTCCTGTGAGTGTTCGTGAGGCAGGATCGCAATGTTGACTGAACGCATTGCAGAATGGCCGGTATGCCCAACGGATCAGGTACCAGCTTGATGTGGCTAAATCTGAGATTCAACAGGCTTCAACTTCCTCAGCCATGGCTCCGGGGATCTGTTCCCTACTTACATGCAGACGACGAAGGGATTCACAGCCAGACAAGCGACCGTGTCGACCATCATTGCTAGCGCGGTGCGTAATTACCACAGCATCCACTCACTGAGCTCATGCAATCTTAGGGAGCAGTCGCGTGCGTGACCTGGATTACAACATATGCTGGGATATTTATAATTTAACCCTCTTGTAGTGGAGGCGCTATCGCTGGACATGGGAGCCAATACATTGGCCGAAGATTCACCATCATGTCCGCCATCGCACACTACTGGTTATATCGTGCTAACCAGTCCTCCCTCAAGCCTCTGTCTCATTCTAACAGGCGCATTTGTCCCGCTGTGGATTCTACCCAGTTCCTGGGGCAAACTCACTGCGGGTGCGTTCTGGATCTCGTTCGGCATTCACGGGGCATTCGGCGTCGTCAGTATCTCAACACGCGCTGCTCGCTCTTTGTTGACCGACCCCGATCATTTAGATACCTGTGTTCCTTAACGAGTTGAGCCCTCCGGCATTCCGTGCGATGTTCGCGGGAACGGCATACCAACTCGGAAATGTACTGTTCTACACGCGGCCTGCTACTTCAGAACTCATCTTTGTCGTCAGATGATATCCTCCGCGTCGGCGCAGATTGAAGCCAGTACGTCTTTTTCAAAATCCCAACTTCCCTCGCAGCTTATCAGACCGTGGAATAGCCGGAGGAGACAATCTTCGAACGACGGTGCACGGCAAAGACGTTCCAGACTATGCCACGGTAGGAGGCGACGGTGCCCAAAATAGGTCATGTCATGTTGGATTCAACTCATTTCCAGGTTCAAGGCATCTTCATAGGATGCGTGCTCATCTACACGATCATCCTGGCACTCATTGGGCCCGAGTCAGTGCTTTTGATGTTCATCTACATCAATCCTCACCATGTCCTTTAGAAAGCATTCTTCCCACTTCGAGAAGCACAAGTTGGCGTTCCAGGAAGGTGCGGGTCGCGATGACCTGGTCGAAGGTTCGGATCGCGCGTCTACCGAGGAAGGTCAAGTAGACGAAGAAAAGAAAGATGCTCATATCGTTCACAACGACACAGTATAAATATGCACCATTGCGTTCACATCCAGCGGGGTGTCATCTAAACGAGCTGACTTCTTGAGCGAGTATAAATACAGTTGAACAAAAGTAGGCAATTGGCATCATCGATGTCGCTGTGGCTAATCTGCGGGGGTAAATCTAACCCAGAGACCACCCTGTGGCATATGCGGCATGATGAATCAGCTACCTAGTTATACCATTCGGATGTGCGTACCTTAGCAAATAGAGTCAGTGCCGAAGCTGGCCAGCACTGTTCGATGCTTGGGCGCGAGCCATGCGCACGATCATGTTTCCAACTCTCCGGCGGGGTCGAACCCTTCGGCTGACAGTCGGGGGCGAGCTGTACCGATGAGAAGCGCTGTAAGAGCCGGACGAGGAAGAATGAGGCTTCGTTGTAAGCGAACTGCTGACCAAGGCACTGCAGATGTTCCAAGATCAGCTTACGAAGCGTTGACAAGCTACGAGCACATAAACGCACAATACGTGGACCGGCGTTGAAAGGGACCCAGATCATTGGATTTGCAGTGAAACGCGCGAGGCGGTCCGGGTCCAGCCAGCGCTCTGGTACAAAGGCTTCGGCGTCGTCGCCCCATAGATCCTGCTCGGGCTTGAGTACATGGCGAAAGCTGTGGGTGATGAGACTGGCCTTGCGTCGGTGCATCAAGAACGGGGCGTAGATAACGTTTGTGTCGGGCGGAATGTATAGAGGTTTTTGCGGAACGGAATGCGGCGAAGGAGGGACGACGACGCCCTGACCAGGAAGCGTCGCGCGGCCATTGAAAGGGACAGGGGGGTAAAGACGCAGAGTTTCGTTCAGAACAGCGCGCACTGAGACGTTATCGTGAGAAATGGTAGCGAATCATAGAGAGGGAGGCGCTCGTACTATATTTGAGCTGGCGAATGGCTTCATAGGTAGGCTGCCCGCGGGGCCCGCATACCCGTATGGCCTCGTCTCGCATCTTCTGGTAAGCTTCCGGGTGCATCGCACAGAGGTAAGTGGTGAAAGTCAGCAGGGCCGCCGTCTACGTGGCATGAGACAGTTCACAAATGCATTCTAGAAGCAACTCCCTCACCGTATCTCGAGAAGCCAGTAAAATGTTCAGCAGTTCATCGCGAATCACGCGCTTATCTGTACGAAGGTCAACCTACTTTCGTTGAGTGGGCGAGAACTGACCGGAAGTGTTCTGGACCATATAATCCAGTAGCGTCGTGTCGTCGTCTGCGGTGATGCCAGCCTGCTTCCTCTCCGCATTCTGCCTGACTGCGCGTTCCACCAAAGGATCCAAAAAGCTTCTGATAACTTTCACATGCTCGGCACTTTCGTCGTTGACCGCTTCGACAAGGGTGAAGAGATCGCCGAGACGCGCTCTCCGGGAGGCGTTCAGCTGAGCGCTCTCAAAAGCCTGCACAAATGCGCGGAACGACCCGCCGTGGCTGTCTGTATCCGAATCTGGAGGAGCTGAACCCTGCGGACCAAGCTTAGCTTCGCCGGCCACGGGAATTGGCATAGCCAGGGTATTCAGATCATGGCCGAAGAGGAACTCGCTGGCTGTATCCAGAGTGAATCGTGCGTAGAGGTCTTGCACGTCAATGGCGCCGTCACGTGCGCCAGTCCGAGTTTTCGAGTCGAGGAGATCGAGTGCCTTCTTTGAATGATCGTCAAAAACATTGAAATCAGATATTCGTTCTTTCGCAAAGAATGGTCGTGTCATCGCGCGATGCTACGCGAGTCAGCGGCTTGCGGACAGTGATGGTGAGAATGCCCACCATCTTCCATACGTCTCCGTCACGGTTGAATATACCATTCCCAAGGAAGCTCTCCCTGTGGATACATTTGGTCAGATTATTGCGTCAAGTCGATAAGTCATTTGACCGCACATGCGCATCCGCAGGGAAGGCCCTTTTTCAAAATGGTGAAAGCTAGTAGCAAGAACAGCTTTGATGACAGCGTCGTCCATTGTCACAATCTAGTGCCGCGAAGGCAAGCCAAGATCTCAGAATGCAATGAATTACGAGGGCAAATTTACGTACCTTGTCGGCGCCGAGAACGCGCATATTACATGTGGTAGAGCCGGTTCGTTTGAAAAGGTCAAGCCAGTTGTTGCCTATGTATGCATGACCAGTCCCAGACCCGCCGCCGCCGCGCAGCGCGCGTAAAAATATATCAGCATTGCCAGCTTTCTTGCTGCGAAACTCAGGCGCCATGACCGCGCCAAGGCTCTGAGCACGGCGCTGATTGACGTAGTAACTGTAATAGCCGCGGCCAATGAACGCTGCGGGGATGCTAGCCAATAGTAGCACGCCGGTTATGAGGCGTCCGAGAAGACCAGGCGGGACAGGGACATTGGCGACCTTCAGGATGGTGTACAGCGCTATTGGCGGCGCAATGCATAGGCGGAACAGTTGCCTTATCAGATATAGGCGATACTGTACATCTACGGGGAGCATGGCGCCGGAGCGGAGGAGTAATACAAGTTGAAACGATGATGCACAACAATTTAAACTCAGCTAGTACAACTTGTCTCACCCGCTGTTGTCTCTTCGGTACTCCAATGCGTTTCTACCGTCCATGCCAGTTTACTGGTCCATTTTATTTTATTTTTCTGAGGCGACCTATCTTATCTCTTTGGACAATTTGCTGTCGGTTGGGTATGGGCAACGAGTCGTCGCAATGACTTACTTCAAATTACTTCAAACATTAAGCCCGTAGTAGGCCACTTTAGCAAAGCCATGATGGGTTTCTCGATGCTATAACGACTCATTGTAGTCGGTCCTATTTGTCCGTGCGGCCACTTCTTAGCGGAACGGGGGGTGTAAGGGCAACCTAGCCCGGATTACGACACCTGCAAGCGCCCCCATGCAATGCGCACCATCTTGCCCTGGGCCTTAGTCGTACCTGCGAACGCAACCTATCCCGTTCCTGGTTTCAATCACCTTCTCATCGTTGTCAACGTGTTCCAGGCTGATGTTCATCTCGTTGGGGTGGTCCTTACCAAGCAGAGCGCTTGCCCTGACGATCCTTGTCAATCCTTTGCATGCAGCAGAATGATGGAGTCCGGCTTATATGTGACATCTTCGCTGCAGCTTCGACGGGCACCTCGTGTTCAGGGTTTACCGGCATATGCTCGATGCTGCCCCCCACCCTCTTCAGTTGAGGATTTTGGGGTGAGTTTGAGATGGAAGAAGCAGCAGCTGAAGAATGGAAGCCGAACGTAAGCGGCTTTTCGCTATCGATCACAGTACTGCCACTCCACGCGCTGCGCTTTGCAATCCCACCGATTCACCGCGGCTTTTGTCATGGCAGCAACGAAGTCACCTGCGGGCCTGAGATTCTGGTGAACATACCGAATATGCGACCCGAGGACCATCGGGTATTCATGATGGGAAAATAGGCCATGCCCGACGACTTCGGGCGATTATGTCGATAAACAAGAAGTCTCGGGAGCGTTCAGAATCCCGATGAGCTTCGGGACGCGCCAATTCACGCAGCTACTTGATGCTTCGTGCTCCTCAGGACCGGTCCCCCCAAACCAAACGTCACTGTGATACTCGGACCTCGATGATATCACGCGCTCAAGATGGCCATAAGCGCATTTCAGCGAGACCAGGGATTTGAATCGCGGCCAGGTGGACTTTGCACAATCATGACAGATCTTGTTTGTAAACCATCGTAAACCATCGAAACGTTCGGGACCGCTTCAACAGATCTTTACGCGTTCCTGGCACTCTTCCTAACGTGGTTCTATTAAAGTAGCTCAAGGGTCAGCTGAACTGGCTCACTCTCCATCGATAAAGACGTATGATTTGCCCCGGCTTCCCCAAACGGACATCACACTCCGCTCTCAAATCCTGCCTGCGTCGGACCTCGTGCCAGTCGCCTCCTCGGCGAACATACGACGAAACGCTGTGCCCGCCGCACCTCGCCGCCGAACCCGCGGTGCAAACTTGAAGAAGCCGCGATGCTCGGCGGTGTCATAACAGCTGCCCGATCCGGCCTTTCAGTTCCGATAAATCGCGGCCTCTCTGCTGCATTCCTTTATGAACCCGAAGTTGGAAGTCTAGAAACTCAGTTTACCCCGCCATCATGGCTCCCCCTATCAAGTACACGACGGAGGAGGAACGACGCGAAGCTCGGATCGCCAGCAAGAAACGCTACTACCAAAAGTAAGCTGGATGGCTTCTGCACGCGTGGCTCCCGCTGTTCAGCTCACATATTGCGTAGACACAAAGAGCTCGAGCAGGAAAAGGCGCGAATGCGATGGAAAGCAAGGGTTGAACGGGAACGCGCTGCTGAGGCCGACGCACCACGACAAGCACGCTCAGTTCGCGTGGCATCGATCGATGAACGACTCTTTGACTCTGGAGGTCCCTCCTCGTCGTTACGGCGACAACATAACGGCCATGAATCACCTGCAGCCTCGCCCCCAGACTCCCCGGAATACGCGTCCTCGTCAGACTTCGGAGCGTCTGATTTTGACGAGTCTTTCCGGCCACATGGCAGCGGGCTGCGACCTGTACGTGTGCATTTACCTTCCCACCCTCCTACTAATACATTCTGCTGCTAGCCCATGCCTCCGACCATATTCACCGGGTCTTCCCAAGTGCGACGGGACCTGGCGTCGAGTTCTTCAACCCCGGTGAGCCTGATATTTCTCGGTCTCCCGCTTCAGCCTTTGTCCTCATCGACCCCCTCAGGTCGCCAAGCCTCATCAACCGTCCCCAACCGGCCTCCAGTTTCGCGGGAACGCCAGCAATATGCCTCGTCCTCCGTCGCCGTCCGATCGATTTCTACCTCCCAAGAATCGTCCAGCAGTCTGGCCGGGTCTGACAGCACCATCGACCCCGGGACACCACAACATAATGCCCCCTCCGCCGCATGCGCAGCTCATGAGCGGATCGCCTGCCAGTGTGTCACCACCGCGGGAAGCGGCGCGCGACGTGACAGGGCGGCATCAGGAGCGCCCCAATCCGAGGTGAACAAGAGCACCGTCACGATGCGCTTTCGTGCAAGGAGTTTACCTGCCCTCTCACATAATACATTCCCATGCAATTGTACACTCCTCTCTTTAGCCCTCACTCGCAAACCACGAAGGCCATTTGCACAGCATCCTAGGCGAACCTCCACGTCGTCGAAGCCTGAATCGCGCCTAGGAGAGAACCTCCACAGTGTCTTCAATCCTGTGACATGGGACTTCTGGCTTCAAGACAGTCAGCCGTGCGTAGCGCACGGAAAGCACATCGTGTCCCGAAGCGCCATGCAATCGGACACCTGCGACACTCAACGGAGATCCTTACAGTAATCTCATGACTCATGACTCTACGCAAGTCCTGGCGGCGGCCGTAAGCGAAATCACAGACTTGGAGACCTGTCAGAAATTATAGGCGGCCGCACAGTGCGACGATTTCTGCGTGCAAAGTTCGGGAATGCAGGCACGCATAATTTGACCGATATTTCAGCTCGTCACGCATCCAATTCCTTTGTCCGCTGCCGCCAGTGCAGATCGAATGAAGAGGGAGCTGCGGTGCGGTGCGAGGTGCCCGGAGCCCTGAGTCAGATCCCAAACACGGGTTCTCTCAAGAAGCTCGCCATCGTGCATCCGCATCGTGGCTCCAATGTCCAAACATAGCGGCGCGCCAGACTGCGGGCTTCCCTTCAATAGCGCCTCGCCGACGGGAATAGCTCTTGACCAGGGCCTCCGAGCCCGCTGTCTTGGTCAGCGTTACGTAATCATTGTCTGCCTACGCGGTTGCTATGACTGTAAAAGGACAAACTCCTAAACCTCGCGCTTGTTCACAACTGCTGCTGCGGAATCCGTCGCAAGTGGCAAGATCTCTGCTGTGTATTCATAGTAAGCGTGAAATGTAGAGTGTCGTGTCAGAGTCGTCCCACGGTGTACTCCCGACTCATTGGACGCTGAGCGCCAGGGTTAGCAGTCATTAGAAAGCATGCGAAACGGGAGTTGGTCCCCGGTGATCATTGCTAAGAGAGGCGGTCACGGTAGGCTTGCTCTGGCCGTCGTTCAGTAGAGAATACCCCAATGTCGCTATGATCGGCGCCGGACCTTCAAGCAATTGCCTCAGCAACGTCAGGTCACAATGATACGAAAACACTCCAAAGACCACCGTTGCCCCGCCGCCGCACGCTATCAATGTCTCAGGCTGCTCAGGCGCTCTTTGCTGGTCTCTCACCACCGCTACGCGAGTCGTTCTTCTGACGCGTTTGATCGCCTTTAGGTATGCGTGCATGATCCGAATTCTTTGCGTACGGGATCGGCGGATTCTCAAGGGATATCATGACAGTCCGTCGACGACGATGCCATCGTGTTCCAGGTCATTCCGGCGCTCCGATGGAGATCCCTTCCCCGCTCCTGCTGTGCAACTCGACTGCTTCATCTCATCATCTCCCTGTCAGCAAATTCAAAGATGCTGTATCATTGGTCTGACTGTCTCGTTTTACGCGCATAGTCTGACCTAATGGGCTCAATGGGAATTCCCTGCCTTGAAACAGCGAGCCCAACGGAGATGGTGGCAGTTTATCAATCTTAAACTTCTGCTCATAGTATGTGAATGCGAGATCTCGGAATTGATGTGACGGAATGGACAGTAACACTGGGCCCGGCGACAAGGATTGCATGAGTTCTCACCGTGTCATTCGGACACATACCGTACTCGCTAAACGCTGCATACTATCAGTCGCCATCAGTGGATTTGGTTGTGGCATCGTGACTGTTTGCGTGTAATGGCTGTATCAGGAGCTCTGGAATTTCATTCGCCTGGGGCAGCCTTGTAGAGGTTCGTCCCACGGTCTCTAATAATTCTTTGTTTATGATTCTTAGCATAAGGCTTAAATTATACCTTCTGCATTCAATGTTTGAGAAGCAACCATGAGCATTCCAGCGCGAAAAGTTGTTGGCCTGCCATTCTGGGACATGCGTCCGATCGGTCCGACTCCGCGAAGCTTGCTTCCTGACCGCACACCGTGACATGGCCGCCGCGCCCGTCGACGTGACGCCGTTGCTCGAGCCCTCCGAGCGCGCGCTGCAGGATGCGCAGTCGCTCTGCACCCAGGCGCAAGCCGTCGTGCATTCCACAGCCAGCCTGGCAGTCGACATCCTCGCGCTCGACGCCCGTGTGCGCTGGGTGAGCGACGGCATGCTCGAGCAATTCAAGGTGCGCATGCTGCCCTCCCAAGCCGTCTCACTGACTCATATCTCGCGTGACTTCCAGCTGGCGGCTGCGGTGGCCAAGACGCTCGAAGCTCAGCGCCAGCGGCTGCTGGACCAAGTCAAAGTGCGCTTGAGTGTCTCATGGTACAACAGTAGCTTATAATTCGGCAGGAATGGGACGCCCAGCGCGCTCAGCACGTGAGCGCGCTCGACGCCGTGCTCGATGCCTGCGGCGCGCAGCTGGTACCTGTTTCCTTCTACCATACGGACGAGCCAACGGACACCCCGGACGTCTTCCGCGATCCCGACGCTGACACCAACGGCCATGTCAACGGCGTTGTAAAGCGCCAGCGACTGCAGAAGACGCTGCGTGACTTTATCGACGAGCGCGCGATCGAGGACGCCGGCGACCGCGTCGACGACGAGCGGAATCGGTTCGACGACCTGCTGGGATCGAGCCTGCGCGCGCAGCTGGCTCTGGAGGCGCACATCGACTCCATACCAATACCAGCGACGGACTACCCCGAGGTCAACCCGGAACCCGTGCTCATAGAGCAGGACAAGCACGCCGTGAAGATGGCCGCACACTTCACGGCCCTGATGCGGCATTATGACCAGGTGTCCGCTGCAGCGAGCGAGGGCGTCGCCGCGCACGACGCAGAGGTCCTGGCGCGCGACACGGAGGAGCTGCCTGCCATCGTCGCTGAGCTGCGCGATTTCGCGGGGCGGATACAAGACATCCAGTTGCGTTTGTGTCTAAATACAAAGACGAAGCTAACCATCCGACAGCCAACAACTAACTGCACAGCACCACGCGGCCCAGGCAGACATCGCCTCGCTGAGGAACACGCAGGCGCTTCTCGACGGGCTCGAGCATCATCTGGAATCGACGCTCGCCGACCACGAAGCGCTGGCGTCGACGGCAGCGGACATCCTGGCCCACCTGCACGGCCACCTCGACGCGCTCGCCGCGCTGCGCGAGACGTACGCGTCGTACAAGCTGGCGTACAGCAAGCTCGTGCTCGAGCTCGACCGCCGCGCGCGCTACAGCGCCGCCGCGGAGGAGGTCGTCCTCGGCGCGCTCGCCACGCTCGACGCCATGCGCGAAGGTGCGCCCTTGTGCTTTATCGATGTGAGGTCTGAGGCTGAATCTTTCTTTCTTTCTTTACTTTTACTTGCAGAGGAGATGCGCGACCGCGCGCTGTTCTTCGCCGAGCAGGGCGCGTACCTGCCCGAAGATCTCTGCGTGGCCGTCGGCGCCGCTCCGCCGGCCACGGAGCTCGCGCAGGGCCCGCGCGAGGAGTTGCCGGTGCTGGACGAGCGCGATGTCGCCGAGGTGCGTCATTATATTATCTGGTACGGCTGCTGTGTGCTGAATGCCGCACAGGCGCGAAGAAATGTCGATCTTTCGGAGGGGCGTTTGTAGACTCGGTTTCTGGTATCTGGTCAGGTGTACTATTAGGACTCAAACATATCTCAAACTTTTCAAGTTAATCATTTCACGATGCTCAACTACGCGGTGATTCACATTCGAGTATTGCAACGAGCGTCGGAATAAATGCCAAGTGCGTTCTCTCTACTGAAATGCAACCTTCCTTCGCGGGCCGTACGTTGGCATTCGTCTTGCGGTCCTTCTGGGCCTGGGGCGACGACGCTGGGTCGTGCTCGCGCAAATAGGCGCGACTTTCCTCTTTTGCATCAATTTTGTTTGCTGGAACCCTGGGATCTCCTACGGCATCCCTGATTGTGGAGAACCCCCGGTCATTCATCGCTCAGCAGTGGTCGAGGAAACGACTGCTGTATGTGGGTGCGTACAGTATACAGTATGATATTTGCTCCGAGAGGCCGAGCAGTTAAAGTTTTGGATCTCCTGAGTGCTGACCCAGACAATCGATCATGTGAACCTAACATGTGCATGAGCAGGCCCCTCGTAGTTAATAAGAGTGGAGTAGAGAGATGGCGTGCAGTCTCGGATAGAAATCGCTGCTTCGACGCAGGCTTGAACATGCCGGGCTTGAAAGTTGAAAATCCCGTCTACGCACTCGCAACAGTGCACCCGGACGCCTCCCAGTTTCTGTGGGAGCAGCTCGTGAAAGTACAGTACTTCTTCTACGACGGGCGCAACTCGCAGGGCACCATCGCGGGCGCGCCGGATCCGTCTGGTTAGGGGGCCCGGTGTCAGCACGCTCAGTGCTGGGTGGACGGACGATAAGGGGCGGTAGTAGTTGAACGACCAGGTTGCTAGCTGGATTTGCTGCGATGAGGGCTAGAGGTCTGAGCGCGAGGTAGGGTCAGGAGTCTATTAGGGTCGCCTATGAGCAATGATGTTTTGTGTCGAAGAGTAATGGCCAAGAATCAAGATCCACATAGTCGCTGAAGCCGAACGGGTTGGTATAAGAGGCAGACCCTTGTGCATCCTGCACTGCAAAAAATCAAGCAGTCAGATTATTCTAGAAGGTAGAAAAGCAGCCGGGGTGCCGAGGAAAGAGCGAAAGACCAGCAGGTGGTTGTTCGCAGCCGAGTTCGCAGGCCGGTTTGAACTTTGTTGTGCACCGATCCCTGTAGAAACCCGCTCCCGAGTCATTGCAAGCAAATCCGACAATGTACGGCGGTCCTGAGCCTCCCTCGACGCAAGCCAGCAGATTTTGAGTTTTAGAGTTGAGCGCTGAAGCCGCAGCGGAGGAAGAGAGGCGTCGGACTTGTCGGTCCGCGCGTCATTCCGCTCAGCTGCTGTCCGCCACTGGTCATGGCACCGTTCACGGTCCACCCCGTCCTCGAGGGCTTCAAGGAGCGCGTCGAGGCGGTCTGCATCCAGGGTACGCTCCCCGCGCCGTGTCGAGCGCGTAGCTGACGCGTGCAGGCGACCACTTGTACGTCGGGACGAGCACGGGCAATCTGCATGTATACGAGCTCGACGACCATCCAGGTCTGCATGCTCTGCGCGAATTACATAATATACTTGCTTATAACGCGTGCGCGCTAGACGACCCGACGCGTACGGTGGCCAACTTGGTCGAGGTCAAGAAGGCCGTAACCGGGCGCACGCGCGCCATTGAGCGCATTGCGTTCTTGCGCGACATTAACTCGCTCGTAATACTCTGCGGTATGTCCTGAGCTTGATTTCTTCCTTTCCTACCCCGTGTTCGCTGCCGGGCGTGGTGTTGTGGTCGTCAAGCTCGCTGGTTGCTCGGGCTGCCTCTGCTATCGACGACGACGGCCTCAGCAGCTGCTCCAAATGGCCTCAATTATGAAAGCGCAATCACTCTGCGCATTGGTCATGCATATTCTGCGTGGACTCATGCTCCCTGCGTCCCGCCTCGCGTTCACCGGACGCTGCAAGCACTCAGCACCTGTCACACGTACCATCATCATCGTAAAGCGGCGCTTCCTATCCATCTAAACCCAGCTTCGGCGAAGCTAAATGTTTCGTCGACGGCGCAAATGCGCCGCGGGACTGCATTCAGCGGCGTCGCGGGTTTTCGACATATCGCACTCGTCAGCTTGCTGGGCTGGGCGTGCACCACTCGCCTGTGCGCCCCATACGCGGACCTTCTGCTCGAGGAGGTCTCTGCAGGCTCAGGTGTAGCGCGTGACGCTGCGCGAGCGGCTCGATGTGCTTGAGGCTGGCATCCGGGTCCGCAGAGGAGGGCGTCGGTACACTGGCCCCGGTACACTCAGCGCAACGATGCGTCGGTATCCGTGCTTTCCAACGGACTATCACCCTCCTGCGCGCATATGATGGGTGTCACCTACTTGTACCTCCATTTCTGCGGTTGCGCGAGCGCGTGCATGCCTCTGCTTCTGTCCGCCACTGTCGCTTCGCCGAGCTCATGACTGCTGCTCATTATCAGTGCGGACACGGATTCCACAGCCCGAGTTTAAATTTCTGCGGCTCCAACCTACCCATCCCCGTGACTACCTTGCTCTGTCATGACTCGCAGGCACCGGACAGCACGACCACTGTCGCTTTCTACAACAGCGCGGCCTGGCGAACCGGGTTTATCATGCCCAGCGTAACCATCATGGAGAGGGCACGGGCGGATCGTCTCTTGGACTTTTACGAAGCGCTTATGCTGGTGCTCTTTGTGCAACGCTCTAGCTTGACTTCAATGATCTGCCTGCATATTGTGGGACCCACCGAGTGACGCGGTGTACCCATAACGTCATGAAGCCCCGTCTCCGGCGCTCTTCAAAATGCAGCGCATAAGGGCATTTGCCCGAGCCGCCGACTGTCGCTCCGCTCGAGCATCTGGACCCTGCCATTCCTAAAGTCGACGCTACCCTCCGAGTCTGTGTGTCGCCCACCCGCTTTCGATCTACTTGCTCTTCAATCCCTCACCACTCCAGGATTGATGAACTGACGCCGTCCCCGTTCCACAGATTGGATAATAACGCTGCTTCCCCTCCCGTCGCTCTCGCCGCCCAAACCGCTCGCGCAGGCGCGCAACGCCATGTCCTTCGCGATCCACACCGCCGTCGTGCCCGCGGAGAGCGACGCGTCCATCAAGAGCGTCGTCACGCACCTCCTCGCCGGGTGCCAGAAACGCGCGGTGCTGTACACGTGGCGCGACGGCGAGGCCGGCGAGGTCAAGGTACGGTATTGTCCGCTGTGTCCACCGCCGCTGACGCATGGCAACGCGAAGGAATGGTCGCTCCCGCACTCCCCGCGGGCCATAGCGTTCCCCGCGGCGCGCCAGGCGTACATGGCGTACACCGCGGCGGACATCGTGCTGCTCGACATCGAGAGGGGCGTCGTGTCCGAGGTCGAGTTCCCCACGAGCACGAACGCCGCGAGCGTGCTGCAGTCGAATATCGCGGGCATGACGGGCGTCAGCATGAATGCGCTTGCCGGGCTGGGGAATTATATGACGCTGGGGCTGGGTGCGAAGGCGAAGCCGTCGCTTGTGCGCGTTGGCGAGGGCGAGGTGATGATCACGCGCGAACGTGAGTGCTGCCGTGCTATTTCGGGTCGGTGTGCGTGCGTGATTCTCATACGATCTCTATTTCGTAGATGCATCGCTGTTCTTTGGGCCGGACAAGAAGCTGAGTCGGCTGGGCGGGATGGAGTGGCCCGCGCCGCCCGAGGACATCTGTGCGTGCCGCCCCTGCATCACGTCTCGTCAGCTTGCGCTAACCTGAGTCACGCCTCGCGTGCGGCAGCCTCCGCGCAGAACTACCTGCTGGGCGTGCTCCCCGGCGGGCCGAATCCCAGCGTGCACGTGCGCTCCAGTCTCTCGCTGCAGGCCGCGCAGACTCTGCCCTACCCGTTCGCGACTTCCTCCTCCTCCACGACGGCAGCGACGGTGCGTTTGCTGTCGTCGCAGCTGCTTGCTGTCATGCCTGCCGAGAAGAATGCCGCGACGGCGCTGTGGATGCTGCGCATGCGGCCGTGGGCGGAGCAGGTGGACGAGCTCGTCGCGAAGGGCGCGTATGCGGATGCTTTGGCGCTCGTGGACACGCTGGACGGCAACTCGCTGCCCGACAAGGTCTGCCTTCCCTATTCCTCCTCTCCGTTTTTCGCAATTGCTGATGTCAGGTAGGACCAACGACGGAAGCACATCCGCGCGCTGCTGGCGGTGTCGTACTTCGCGCGCGGCGAGTACGACGGCGCGATCGACCTGTTCATCGAGCTCGAGACGAACCCCGCGCGCGTCGTCGCGCTCTACCCGCCCAACATCTCCGGCCGCCTCGGCGTCCCGCGCGAGGGCTGGATCGAGCTGTTCGGGGGCACGCCGCCGCCGCCGCCGGGGGAGACGACGCCGGAGCTCGAGCAGCAGGGCCCGCGGGCGTCGATTGTCGGCATGAGCATGCTCAAGGGCGGGCTCGACAAGTTCCTCCCGTCCTCGGCGTCCGCCTCTGCGCTCAAGGACAAAGATAAAGACAAGGACAAGGAGAAGGATAAGGACGCGGACACGCAGAGCGTAAAGTCGGCGAAGGACCCGCCCCCGACGAACCTGAAGGCGGCAGCGGACCCGGCGTCGAAGCGCGCGCTGGAGACGCTCATGCGCTACCTCTCCGACCGGCGGCAGAAGGCGACCGGCGCGCTCGGCGCGCTGCAAATCACGCCCGCCGCGGCGCCGGAGTACCCGCTGCTCTCGCAGACGCCGCTGGAGGACGTGTGGGCGCTGCCGGACGCGCCGCCCAGCGCGCTCGCGCCCGCCGAGCTCGTGCGCTACGCGCAGATCGTGTACACCGCGCTGTTCAAGACCTACCTCGCCATCCGCACCACGCTCGTCGGCCCGCTCTGCCGCATCGAGAATTGGTGCGAGGTCGTCGAGGTCGAGGAGGAGTTGCGCGCGCGGGGGGTGAGTTTTTGTGTTGTCTTTTTCTGTCTGCTGGGTGCGCGGTTAGGCTCATTGGAAACTTTTAGATGTTCACGGACCTCATTGATTTGTATGCACACAAGAATATGCATGATCAGGCCCTGAAGTTGCTCAAGGAGTGCGTGCGCCATCTGGCGTGCTTCTCCTGCAAATGCTGATGAGTTGGGCGTAGATTGAGCGCAGACGATGATGACCCACGCGACAAGCTCGACCCTACGATACGATACCTGCAGAAACTCCCGCCAAGCGAAGCACAAACCGTCTTCACGTGGGCCCGCTGGGCCTTCGAAGTCGACTCAAAGCTCGCGCTGAACGTGCGTCGCCATATTTCCGCTCAGAACACGCCGTGCTGAGCCTCTGTCCTGCAGATTTTCACCCTCGAGGAGTCGCAGCTGCCGCGCAGTGCTGTCGCGGACTACTTGGAAGGCGTCGATCCGCGCTTATGCATGCGCTTCATTGAGCATCTGATATACGAGCTGCCTGTGAAGGTGCCAGACCAGGCATTCCACGATCGGCTCGCGGACTTGTACCTCCAGGCGGTCGTCAGCGGGCCCAAAGGCGAGTATCAGGGTTTCAAGTGTCCACTGTCAGTACTGACTCCTTCCTTTCTCTGTAGAGGAGCGCAAGGACACGTATGATAAGCTGCTGAAATTCATCTCCGATCCCGAGGCGAATTATCGCCCCGATCGACTATTCGGGCACCTACCATCCGAAGGTACATCTGCAATGTTCGGCGTGCTGGGCCCATGTTGACCTGCTGGTTAGATTTGTTCGAGGCGAAAGCCATTCTGCTGGGCAGGCTGGGACGACACGAAGCAGCGCTCGAGATATATGTGTACAAGCTGAAGGACTACATCGAGGCCGAGGAGTGTGTGATGCTCACATATGCATGGCATTTTGACGGCTTTAACCTGACGGCTTCGTCGCTTATAGGTACTGCAAGCGTGTACATCGCTCAAGCGGCGACCCATCCATCTTCCCTCTGCTGTTGCGCATACTCCTGCGCGCCTCTCTGCTTCAGCCCGCCCTGGCGTTCATCTCGCGCCAGTCGCCGCGGCTGGATGCGCAGGAGACCATCAAGCTTCTTCCGCCACTCGTCCCCGCAGGCGCATTAAAGGAATTCCTCGTCGAGGCGGTGCGGCAACCCATATTCGATACCAGGGTCGTGCGAGACATCGGCAAGGCGCGTGCGGAGGAAGTCTCGAGGAGGCTGGTAGCGCTGCAGGAGCGGCGCGTGCGTGTCGACGATTCGCGAATGTGAGTTGCTTCTCTGTGCCTTGGAGATGCAGTGGCTGACACAGGAGAGCGACAGATGTCCGCAATGTCACAAGCGTATTGGTGGCAGCGTCATCGCTGTACATTTGCCCCGGTGTGTAATTCATGCTGGGTTTTCTTGCCCGGATTCTGATCCTGATTTTCAGGGGAGAAGTGACTCACTATCAATGTCGGGAAGCCTTTTCGAAGCGTCTTCGGGACAGTCCTGCCATACACTAAGGTTTTCCATACACTTGCACCTAATTTATCATCCTTTTGCTGTGGACAGTGGGATGTGCTGCCAGGATCTGTGGTTCTTCGCATCCTGAGGGCGATCTCTTGCAAGGACCACAATTGAATGAATTGCTCGGCGCTGACTCGCTTGTTACCAGGCGCTGCACGCGAACAAGAATTTTCATAATAACAGTGACTATATAAACTGCAGGTACCCTGTTCTGACGCAAAACGATAACCCCCGATGTCTACCAGCACTAAACCTCAGCCATCCTACGCTCCCAGCTTCGACCGAGGCGACATCGAAATCATCTCCAGCGATGGTATGCGCTTTCGCACGAATTCTAGGATCTTGAGCCGCGCCTCCGGCTTCTTCGCATCAATGTTCAAAGACGCGCACGCGGACACCAACGAGCCCGACGAAGCCGCCGTCATCGCAGTTGACGAGGATGGAAAGACACTCGAAATTCTTCTCAGGGTGTCCAGTGGCCTACCCTTCCTCCCCGACGGAATCGCACTCGAGCTCAAGGCCCTTGAGCGCCTGGCCCTTGCCGCGGAGAAGTATGAGCTTGGTGCCGCCCTGGACGTCGTGCGGCTCATGTTGCAGAGTGGCCGATTCAGCCAGCAAGAAAGCAGTCTCCACCGCTACGCTCTCGCCACCCGATTTGGTTGGGACGACCTGGCCAAGGCAGCGGCTCTCGAGTCTCTCGATGTCGCCCTCGACTACGACGCGCTGCCTTACATGGACATGCGCCATCTCGCTCGCCTGCTATCGCTCCGCCAGAGGCGCGTCGACATGTTCATTCAGATCATCACCTCGCTCAACGGCCTCTTCGCGCTTGAGAATAATGGCAACTGCCGTCACAGCTCCAAGTCGCACCCCGCTGGAGAAGGAAAGGCTGCGTGGCCGAGGCTCCGCGCGTCGCTCATCGTGGAGATGTGGGCCCGACCGTCAGGTTCGTCTCTCTTCTTAGACGGCGAGGCTGTCGACGCGCTGCGGGAGGCAAAGTGCCGTGTCCATGATAGAAACATCTTCGACATCGATAATTTGAAGGACAAAGTGGCGAGGCTCATCAGTAGGCTCCCTGAGTCCTTGGTCTGATGTCTCAGTCGTTCTTTGCCAAGTATAATGTACTCTTGTCTATTGAAGTCATGGCACACCAATGTAACCGACCTGCTTGCTGGCCAGAAACTCGAAGTTGCCCATGATCGTTCAAGATCTCTCTCCCTGTCAAAAATGATGATGTATATGCTGCCGATGACCACGGTTCGGCTCGGTTTATTAAAGGTACAGCCCTCATTGAAATCATAAAACTAAATGCAGCGATCTCAGTTCGGGGAAGCTGACGAAAATTTTGGCTTCGGGAAGAAAGTGACAACCAGATTGACTCGAGAAATGGTGACCGCAGGCGTGTCGTCGCCATTAGAATGGCGTGCTCACTTGATAGTCACGTCGATACCTCAATGTAGATTTACTGCACGAACCTGCGCTCGATCACACATGACTGAGACGTGCGTGTGCTGTGTGTATTCAAAGCTTCGACTTCGACATGCTTTACAAATTTCGGATACATGTTACAGCGTTGTTCAAGAATCTCAAACTGGGCGGAAGACCCAAGTCTGGTTTCTATGTGTCACGTCAGAGACCGCCATGTCAGAAGCCATGCAAAAAATACGTACGGCCCGGTCCCAGGGCCTTCACCCGATGCAGAGAGATCAACCTGCAGTGTATTTTAGTGATTGTAGTTTTTAACAGTCCGTCTGGTCAACGCACCCGTCCGCCAAAAACAGTAAGCGTCGCGATGTCCTCGAGGCCATCCTTGTCAAGGAGACTGTCAACACGCGCGTTAGCGTACAATCACAATCATCCCCATGCCCAGAACGCACATCAGCTGCCCCCCGACAAAGCCATACGTCCATGGATGAGGAGAGCCGCTGAGAACAGCTTCTATTCCGACCGCAGTGAAATCTGACGCGCTGGACAGGAAGGCACCGCTGGCGGCGTTAGAAAGGGTGGGTTTGCCACCGCACGCGGACCACCCATCGACATTCCACTGCAACGTGAGATGCGATGAGAGGCATGGAGAAGACATGTCGGGCCAGAGAGGAGCGTACCACCTGACTCTTGCTACTGGCATTGAAAGCGGTGGCTAGGATACACGAGTCCGGAAACGCGCACTCCCCAAGAACTTGATCTAGAAGGCGGGGGCATCAGTATATGTGGGTGACAAGGGGTAAGCCGCACCAAGATATAAGTTGGTTGCCTGGTTCCAGACCCTGTATGCGCGCGAGGGAAGAATGGGGACGAAGTTCCACATCTCAGTGCTCGATCCGCCCCTTGAGATCCGTCAACTTGTGGGGTTGGGGGGTGAAGATGTAAGTGTGTCACTCACACATCGCTTAGAGAAAGCTAAAGGACATGAAATAAGCCGTGAGAAACGCGGCGGGCGTGAACACAGCGGCAAGAGAGACTACCTACCGAGAACTGTTCGGACCAGCCGTACACTTGCTGGCCGTTCGTCACGATTCTGGGATGAAACAACAACAATGGAGTAAGCCATGCTATGCGTCTCAATACTGTGTCATGGTACTAACCCAGCAGCAGGAGTATCTCCAGTGATGGTCCAGCTGTAAGGCTTGTCGCTCGGCACGATCGTCCGGCCGTCGGTGTCAACGGAGAAGAAAGCGTGGGTGCCAACGTTCTGGATGGTAGCAGTGGCACCTGTAACCACCACAGACCACTTTCGTTGTGCGATATCAGCGCTCAATATCGGGACTTACAGTTGGCGCAGTCGAGGCCTACCTGTTGCCCCAACCTTCCCTGGTCAGCCGGTTCAACCCAGATACCATCCGCTACACAGATGAGTACGATAAGTAATCTTCAGCGTTATGGAGCGCTGCTCGTTGGCATGGCGCACCGTCCTGGGAAATGGCGTCCGCTAGGAAGTACTTGCTCGAGATGAGGTATAGCCCACTGGTAACCGCAGCGCTGGCCGGGGCGACGGAAACAACGAGGAGGAAAAGAACGGTAAGCAGCATGAGAGGGCGAGAGGCTGAAGGGACTTTCAGCTTGAGGAGATATGAGATAACTGGCCCGCTGACCTTTATGGAGACTCGGAGTCTGTCTGCATTTCGACGCTGATCTTGGACTTCACGACTTTCAGGAACCTCCAATAAATCTCTCCGGAGGGCAAGCGGAGTGAAACGTGAAAGCGAAAGGCCACGTTTCCTTGGATCCTGAGTCAAAAATGTTCTGGAGGAGATGCGCGTAAGGATCTCTTACCGAAGTTCAATGGGCTGTCGAAGCCGGAGCGCACGTTCGCTCGCTATAGGAAAGAGGAAGCTCACCAGGAGCGTGACCGCGCAGGGTCTCGCATTGGGGGCGTTGGTCTGCGCATGCTGCATCAAGCACACTGACATCGTGTGCAACGCAAGCAGTGCGGGTGTGTGAATCGCCGGCGCCTGACGGGCAGACGAAAGGAAGAGAACAGGCATAGATTGAGAAGGACTGAGCTCCGCACGCGACTGCGAAGACACTGGTCCATTCATTCTGCTTTCACGCGAAGTCTCGAAGTCTCGAAGTCGACCTGAGGAGGATCGTATGCCGCCTCGCACCCAGATGGCTCCTAGATCGGGCCAGGAGATACGCCATTGCAATAGAGTGTACTGCAGGACAATGACGAGAGCTTCGCGGATTCGCGCTCTTGTCGAGCCGTCAGTCAGCTGCGCAGCGCTGAACACCGACAGTGTGCACCCCGAGTCCGGCAGTTAGGCAGACCGTCAGGCCCCAGAGGTAACGCAATATTCCGGCAGTGCGTCTCCAATCTCCGCCTAAGTACCACAGGCCCAGGCTAGGAGCCGCCCACGCAAAAGTGAGCTTGAACGTCGGACAGCCCAGTGATACAGCAAAGCACGCGCGTCGCCAATCCCCGGGACACTAGTTTGTGCGCAACGAGGCCAAATGCAGCATGGAGCAACGTAGCATATCCGCCATACATGAGAGAGCCTCAAAGCAGAGTTAGGCGGCGGCACGAACCGACAAGTCCGACTTCGCTCTTTCTCCGCTCAACTCCAAAACCTCAAAATTGCAGGGCAACCGAAGCAACGCCTCTACTGGTCTACGAAGCTACGGGAGGATTTGTTGAAGAACTTGTGCGCGCTTGGGATCTAAAGTGAACATTGGATCGGATTGCGCACTACAAGTCAAGCAACAGTCAGGCCAGCGACCACTTACTGCCGCCGCCACCGCTTCTTTCGTGATTGCTCGGCGCGCAGCACATTCCGACCTCTGGCTAAAACCTTCCAAGTCTTTCAGACTTACGAGGCAGAAGCGTCTGACCAACAGCGTTTGAATTTCAGCGCTTCAGCTTCTGTCGCAGTGTGTACAGGATTATGGCTTAATGGAACACAATTTCTGCGACAAAACGCTTCCCAGAGACACATCTGCACCTTCTAGCTCTCATTGTAGCAAATCCAGCTGGCAACCTGGTCGTTCCACTGCCGCCCCTTGTCGTCCGTCCATCCCGCAAGCGTGCTGACACCGGGCTTCCTGACAGGGCCGAACGACGGGTTATGCGCGGGGTCGTTGTCGGTGCAGCACGGGTCCGGCGCGCCCGGCGGGTTACCTTGCGGGTCGCACCCGTCGTAGCAGAAGTACTTGCAGGAGTTGCTCCTGGAGTCGAGGATCAGATTCAATCGTGGATTCGATAACGCGCGACCGACGACGTACGCGTAGAGGTAGCATTTCTGCCCGGCGTCGGGCCCGAAGGAGCTGATCTGGCGCCACCAGTCCGCGCCCAGCTGGATGCACGTGTTCAGCGGCTGCTGCGCGTAACCTAGAGTACGCATCCGTTCAGTCGTTTCTCAATGCATAACGTTCCTTCACAGGGACAACACTCACCGCACGGCTGACCCTATTCCGCGCAGAAAGTCGAAGTCCAAATCAGCGAACTCATTCCGGAGGAACGGACGCAACGAACCCAGTCAACGTCGCGACAGATGTATATGCCCTTGTACGTCACGCGCTTCTACAGTAAAGTCAGCACACAGTTCCCGTCGAGCTTCAGGATTCAGTCTGACCTGCAAGAAATCGACCTCGCCCGCGCCTGGATCAGGCTCGGCGTACGTCTCGTTCCAGAGCACAGTGCCGATCTCCTCGAGCGGAGTCACGGTGCCGTCCCACCCGACGCTCTCCAGCCAGGCTCTGTCCTCTGCCGTCTGTGCGAGGACACCCGCAGTGAGGGAAAGTGCGGAGAGGAGGATGACTTTGAAGTTGCCGGTGAGCTTCATCGTTTCAAGTGCGAGCGACTTTGACGCTTCAAGCTTCAAGTGTCGAATGATTCCTACCACGGCGCAGGGTTTTTGGCGTTTTATATGTCGGCGAAAATGTGGCTGGAGGCATGAGTCCGGAATGCAGATCCGATTCACATCGCACACGTAAGGTCGTGTCAAGGCAGAGAGCGTCAAACAAGAAATTCGCGGTCAGTGTTCACCGCGCTGCGCTGGAAGGCACGCCCGACCATTGGACTCTCGAGGATGTGCCGAAAGCCACTCTGGCTCTATGGGAACATGATCCCGGTGTTCATGGCCGCCAAGCGCCTGTCTCATCGGATTCTGCAAAGCACCGGTGCATACCCACCTTGGTCAGCTTCGGAGAATCATATGGAGTGCCTGAACGCTGCAGTGAATCTCTGTTCGGGCATGTAAAAATAGCATCACCGTCCGACGCCGTCCCCTCTGACTCTGAGACCCGATCACGGTGGACAACCGATGCCCAATCTGCTTTGTATACGAATTTCGCCGGCAAGCGCTCGAAGGAAAATTAGCGCCAAGGGAAAAGTAGGTATTTATCTCTCCTGCAGCGCGTTTCCATGCTCTCAAATCTTACACACAAGTTACTCGGAGGTATGCTCCGCACAGCAACGCTCGCGCTCGCGCTGTCGGCATTTCCCGGTGGCGTGTTGCAGCTGCCATGTGCGGTCGCGGCGACCGTCGACTTGACGCAGCACAACCGCCGCGCACCTGTTGGCGGGCTGCCGGACTGGTCAAAGGTCGGCTACGAGCGCGGCGAGAAGCCGCTGCCCGATGACTCGCTCGTCAAGACCGTCGTCACACCGGATGTGCTCGCCGCCAAGTACGGCGTCGTCCCCAATGATGGGAAGGACGACACAAGCGGGCTCGAGCGCGCCATTAATGGTACGCACTTTTTCTCCGAGTCTGACGCCCGTTATATTGATTCTGACTTGACTTTCACACTTGCTTTCGACTTTCTTGTTGCTTTGAATGTTCGTGTCGCGATCGTCGTACAGACTTCAGCAATACCGGCTCAGACGGCGCCTTTGTATTGATTCAGCTTCCTGCGGGCGTGATCAACCTGCAGTACACGATCTACCTCGACGCCAACTACCTCATTCTGCGCGGCGCGGGGAACGACCCGCACAACGGTGGCACTGTGCTGGAGTTCCGGCCGGACGCGAACACGCGGTATGACGTGCTAGAGCCCAACGGTGACCGCTGGAGCGAGGAGGGTATGTACACTGCCTGGGCGTACGACGAGCCGGACGGCACGCTCCAGGGCGGGATTCGTCACGTGACCGGCAATGCTACCAGCGGATGGCGCGTTATTTTTCAATCATCTCATTCAATATGGGTGCTGACGCGGACATTTAGGCTTTGGCCAGGTCGCTCGGTCTTCCGTGTCGGCAGCAAGCGTGTAGCTATCAAGTTCGGAGAGCCGCAGAATCTCGCGGCGGATAATCGCAAGGACATCTTCTCCGGCTCCGTCAACTATCACTGGCGGTACGCCTTTTGATCACACTACCTCAACCGCTTTCTCAGACTTGAAACAGGCAGGACACTGTGAGACTCGTTCTCTCCGAGCACAGCACCAATTTCTGACGCCCAGATAGAAGATCAAAGGTTTCATGGCGGACCAGACGAAGGATATCGCAGGCTTCGTCGGGTAAGTACTCCCCATACATTTGTATTACATTTCTTCAATTTCGCGTCTCCTTCTAGCACGAACAAGGTGTATTATGATGGTGTGAACACCACCTACGCCTGGCGCGCCGGGGACAACGCTTGGATCGGTGAGTCCCTCGCCCAACTCCGCCTTTAACCCATAACTCACGCATGATTTTTCGCAGCCGTACCTGCTCGCTACTTCGGTGCGTATTCATTCGCCAGTCCGAGTAGCGCTGACAGAGCATGTCGCGTGCGCAGATTACGCAGGCTGGAATGTGCAGGACAAGTCGTATTTCCGCAACGAGTACATGTACCAAGACTGGTTCATCGTCGAGTCCGCCGGCCAAGACGACGATGGCCACTTCTTGATCCTCGACCACAACCTGCGGTTCAACGTCTATTCGTCGTCCACCTCGGGTGGCGCGCCTGCAATGGAAGATGGGCCTATTCCGGCCAAGGTTTGCATTTCTCCTGCGTAATTATAGCCTTACGACCCGGCTGACTGG
Source organism: Auricularia sp. M12 (assembly GCA_037042885.1). Taxonomy (NCBI): domain Eukaryota; kingdom Fungi; phylum Basidiomycota; class Agaricomycetes; order Auriculariales; family Auriculariaceae; genus Auricularia; species Auricularia sp. M12. The sequence goes on from CM073207.1 coordinate 713,240, forward strand.
CATACTGTGTAGGTCATGCCGATCGAATATCCCGTCACGCATGTTGGCATCGAGAACTTGTATATTACACAGCCCATGGACGGCCTCTCGCCCGACGACGCCGTGCACAACTATGGCAATATGGACCCCGCGTCGGCCATGCATGTGCGACTTGTTTCATAATTTTCTCGTTTGGTTTCTGATCTCAATGGGTTTACAAGGGCATCGTCTTGCGCTACGCACAGAACTGCTGGATCAGGAACATACGCACCTTGTTCGTCCTTTAGCATTCGCGCGATAGGCGCCAAAATCTCATCTCAAACATCGGGACTTTGCAGTATGACTGGGTCGCATCCCATTGCGACTGAGGTGCGAGCTGCCTGGTGAGAAAAATTGCGGCTGACGGAATGCTTCAAAGTCCGCAAAATGGATTCAGGTCCAAGATAATTACTTCGACGGTAAGTGCGACTGTCGCCATGCCCCACAGACTCTGATTTAGTTCCAGGGTCATGGAACAAGGTACGGCTTGGTACGCGGCATGAGGACGCATCGATGCTCAACTCCTATCAAGGGTGCGGGTGGAAATGGATACGTTCGAGGCAGTCGCGTCTGGGACAGTCTCTACTTCAACAACACGCTGCGGTGCGTTTTCTCACTCTGATTACGACGACGCGCGAGGCCTTTAGCTGAGACGTCGTATATTTGCAGCAACCTGCGACACTTCACTTTCCAGTGGTACGCTGCAGGCTGCCGTATGTGCTGTCAAATTTGAAGGATATTTACGACTTGTAGGTGCGCGATGGGCAACGTCGCCATCATGAACAATATGACGAACGACTTCAACCTCCACGGCGGCTGGGAGGGCTTCAACCTCGTCGAGCTCAATCTCATCACGGTGCCGTATAGCCATCGTCCAGGGTCGTGCGTGATAATGCGCTCTCTCGTTGCAGCGCGTTCGTAGTTGACGGCTCGGTGCTGCAGGTGTCAATCCAACTGCGGTGGCGAGGGTGGCTCTGTAGAAGACGGGACGTGGGCACCGATATATTGGTGAGACTGCTTGACTTCGTGCTGAACGATGGCTCAAACAATACTAAGGTCTACGGGTAACAAGGCTAGCAAATGGAGCGGTGCATCCGGTATGCGAGCGATTCGTCACGCCTACTGGACCTAACCGACCTTTCGACAGGCCCGCAGAATGTGTTCTACAGGTCGGCCGCGAACAGTTACCCGGCTGCTTATCGCTGACACTCGCGCCAGAAACTACATGCTCAAGGAGTTCGAGCCCAATGCTGGACAGACGGATTATCTTCCGGTATGTCGGGACTGAGTGGCACCTGGCCCCGCGCCGCTAATGAGCCATGAAGTACTTCAACAGGGATGGATCGTTGTCGGACACGGTCTGGCAGTTTGGATGGTGCGTCTCTTCCACTGCCGCCGTGCCTCATCTTGAATGCCTTCTCAGGGACCGCGGAAGCGAGAAGGGCTCACGGTACCAGCACCTCACCCTGGACGGATCGACGCCGCTGCCGGACTGGGCATCGCACGAGCGTGACCACTTCCATGAGGACCCCGCAGCCGGCGTCAACGGCCGCATGCACGACAGATACACGAGCCTGTTCCTCGGCGACTTGTCGAACGCGACCGGTGTTCCGACATTCTCCTCCATCGCGGGCTTCGCGTACTGCCGCGGGAAGACGCCGCCTAAGATCGTTGGCTATTACATGGGCAGGTGCGTTACAATCGTCGTGGCCTAGGTTAAGCTAGTATTCACTTCGTGTCCGAAGCGCGGCTTCGCGCGATTGCCTGCCTTGGACACCCGACGCTGTCGATGTGGAGAAATATACTCATATAATCTACGCATACGCGACACTCGCATCCGACGGTACGGTCTCGCTGACCGCGGACCAGCAGGCGCAAGTCGGCGATCTCATTCAACAGAAGCTGCGCAACCAGAAGCTCAAGGTCTATATTGCAGGTGTGTCCAATGCTTCGACTGTGGCGCCTTAACTCACACCTTGTCTAGTCGGTGGTTGGGGTCTGGGAATGGATCCGAGCGGGTTGTTGGCCATTGCAACAAACGGAAGTGCGCGCACGAAGTTCGGCACTACTGCAAGGGCTTTGGTCGCAAGGTATTGCATTTCCATGCGTGTGCGTCGGCAGCTGCTGAGATAGTCTCTCCAGCTTAGCGGCGGACGGGATTGACGTTGGTAACCTCTGAAGATCATTGCACACCGTGCTAATTACGGCTTAGCTCGAGTGGACACCATCTGTTGGCTCCAAATGCATATCCGCCACGCAGTTTGCGACTATCGCCCTCGCGCTGAAGTCGGGCCTCAAGGACTTTGGGTTGTCTCTCTCCACTCCCAACGATTTCTGGTATGGGCTCCTCGTCCCCTGAAACTTGATATCCCTTATCCCGCTGCAGGTCGTTACCCGGTCTCAATACTGTCACTACTAACCTTACCGCTGCAAGTACGTGACCCTTCCTCCCTGATGTAGTATTATGTTCATTCCGTGTCAAGCTGAATTTGTCACAATCATTACTCATCAAACCCCGTCAACGGACGACAGCCCCAACTCGCAGGCCAATATTCTCGCCACATTGAACAAAGCACAAAGAGCTGGTATGGAGCCCAATCACATACAGATGGGTATTCCCTTCTATGCGCGGTGAGTGAGGCTCCCTTTTGTGTTTCAATCACTAATCCGCGCAGTTCGCTTGACTTGGAAAATCCATTCTGCGACGAGGATGTCTGCAACACGGTGGGATCTACTCATACTAGTTCCTGTATTTCGCAAAGCGGCTTGGGCCAAGGCACCTTCCCCTACTTTGCCGTAGCCTCGATCCTTGATGGAGGCGAGCAATTTGACGCAATGGAGTACGTGTAATCTCCGCTTAGATGCGTCACGTGCTGATGATGTTGTCAGTTATCTGAGCGTGTCGACATTGGACGACGACATGAACTACATTGAACTCCTCGACGGCAATGCCATCATTACGGATACCGTATGGAGTGTTACGCGGAAGGCTGGAACATCTCAAGACTTCTGCATGGGCGGCATTTCTGGCAAGCGCGTTTCATTCCCGGGGAAACGTCACTCATGCAATGCAGTCTTCGGCCTTGATCAAGATGACCAAGTCAAGTAAGTCCATGCTTTCATTCAGATCTGAAACTCATTATCGCAGCACGCTGGCTGGAGCCATTTTCGCGCCCGGAGGCCTTGTTCTGCCTCCGTCAGCAGATATTGTTGCGAGTACGTGTTGAACTATCCAACTTGTGACGCCTTATGCTGTTCACAGGTTTTCACATTCAAGGCCTTGATAGCGATGGATTCTTGCGAGAGGATGCCTGGGTATGCTTAAATCTTCACTTACGATAGCAGATCGGCAGTCTCATGCGCCGCAGTCATCCTTTCTGGATACCGTCGCCTCGCAGTACAACCAGGCTGGCGCAATTGGGATTTATCAGATCCTACTATTCGGCGCCTTGGAGATCCAGTCCCAGATTGCCAATCGTCTCAGATTCTTCCTTACAGACACGGAGTTGCAGCAGGATTCGTTTGATCTGTACAAGCGCTGGGAGGCGAAGGCGACCAATTACCAGGTAATTTTCTTAGATATTCCATCGCGATTGGGTCACTGATGATGACTAAAGATAGCCAATGTGACTGGGCTCGCAAGTGAGGATCCTGACTGGTCATGCACGCAAGTCCGGCGAGTCAATAGTCGAGCATTTCTAACCTATATCTAGGTGCGATGGTGGCGGAATGGCCAATTGCCCTGGGTATTTTGACTTTGACAGGCCGTTTGGATCACCGTCCTTGTCTCGTAAGCACCTCACAATTACGTGGGATAGATGCTTATTATTTCAAGATTGCGACACCGTGAAATGGACCTTGGAGAATCATGACGCATTTAAGATATTCCTCAACAATTCACTCGGCCTTGACCTCGATACCCTTGTCCCAGGCTCTTTTTACGTTGACAGATTCAGTGCGTCAGATGGCAAGTGACCCGACAGGATATCTGATGCTGTCTCAGCGGAGGATTGCGTCCACTCTCCCCCACACCCACCCAGTGGGCCTGGACAAGGTCGGCGCGCAAACACCTCGGTTAAGCGTGCCGGAATCCCTGGAGACCCTTATGATCCTCCGGATGATTGCCGTACCCTCTGGTCAGCTGCTCTAGATACGCATCGACCAGCAAGTTTAACTCTACGCAGGGACGGTATCAGGGTCATTGATCCGGACAAGTACTTTGCGTCGCCGAAGGATATCATCAACAACTTCGTCACAGCTTCTGGTCGGCATGCAGCCCGATTTCTATATCACCTATACTTACTTCGCTTAGACGTTGCTGTTCAAGCGTATTCCTCGGCCGCTCTGACATATGCCTCGCCTTTTGAACTGGCCCTCATGCTCCAGGACATCCTCACCACTATATCCTTGGGAAATGAGACAGTTTCGAATATCCTGGCATATAAGGACGAAGTATGTTCTGCTTAGTCGATCCATTGCTCTGAAATTTCCCGCTCATTTTTGCGCAGGTGCACAACGACCAGCAGCTCCAGGAGGCATTCGACCAGGCGCACGCTCGTGAATCCGTCGGGAAAATGATTTTGGATATTCTGGTCAGTTGGTTGGATACTCCGTGTCTCTAGCTGACGGCATGCTTCTAGCTTGCGGCCCTCACCTTCGTACCTGGCGGTGATACCTCTCAATGCGGATCCGATATATTTATGCTCATCAAACCGTTACAGTGGGCGAAGTTGCGGATCTTGCACTCGGTGGATTAGACGCCTGGAGCCTCTTCTCAAAAGTGAGTTCGAGATTCGGACGGTCCCATGCAACACTAAAATTTTTCCCAGGGACTCGACGTGATCAGTCTTGCTGGCACATTGGGCAAGGACGGCGAGCTTGCCAATCTCGCCAAAACTGGCTTCGCTACGATCGAACAACTCTTTGCGGCCTCTCGCAGGGTCGAGACCGTTCTCTCAAAGGAGACGCTTGCTACGCGTGGTGCCCTTGGTTCGCGCGTGGATGGGGTGACAGACCATCTGCTGAAGTGCGCCTTCGGAGATCTGGACGAGCTCGTCCTCGATGGCGCCGGCCTCGCCGTTTCTCTCCTAAGCCCTACCAAGAGGGGTTTAACCCCAGCTCCCTTCATTGACCATGCCGCAGCCCTCACTACCACAGTCTACAAACGCAAAGGCGGAAGTAATGCCCAAGGCTGTCCGCTATTGGAAACGGTGCGTTCTGACGGAAAGTTAGCGTGCACTAAGCTCTGCTAACGTTCAGCAGAACGCTGGCCTATTCAAAGGAGCAGACTACACTGGTCGCTGCAAGAGGTTGGATCAGACCGTCACTATTCTGCAACTGAGCGACGACGGACGACCAACCGGGAAGCAAACTGTCAAGTATACGGACTGCCGGAAGCTTGATAACTCAGCCTTTGGGACCAACGCGTGCACCTGTAAGTCGTGACACATGTCGCCTCGAGATGTTGCTCACCTTCTTTAGGTGATCACCTTGTCGAAGGTACGCCGAGAGTTGTGGTGTCCACAGCTAGTCAACAGTCGCAGCCTCGGAAGCGGTCCTTTGGAGCGGCCTTCCACTCGATGCACGGCAGGTGAATTCGGTTCCTTTCAGCTCTTGCGCTCGTATTCGAAAATTTCCCTAGCGCCTCTGCACCTTCTTCGACGCAAACCTGCCTCGTGCGAGACTGGACTTTTCTGGAATTCTGAACGGCGCTGTCATCGAGGTCGTTGGCACGCCTCCAAGGACCTCTGTGAAGACCTCGGACCGGCCAGGAGCGCAGCAAAGTCTGTGTATTGTTTTATGTGCCATCCGCTCACTAAAGCTCGTATTCAGATCTCAAGGCGATTCTCGGTAAGTTTCGCACAATTTTTGAGGGACGGAGTCAGCCTCAATGTGCTACGTAGACGGAAACTTCAAGCTCGGGACGTTCAAGTCGAAGCTCTTCGAAGCCGCAAGTTCTATTCACTGTGGTTGTCCATTCATCATGCTCACAGCGGTTTACCCCGACAGAAAGATGCTGCGTCTGTCGCGTTCACCTGGGCGTTCGACACGCCGCTCAATAAGGACGAGGCGGGCCTAGTGATCGATATTCTGGGTTGGTATAATGCCCACAGTCCCTTTCCGTACTGATGAACACGCTATAGACGACCATGTGACGAGCAACCACGACCAGCGCGCAGCCGTCGCGAAGGACTTCGACACACTCTTCGGAAGTTGGCATGACGCCATCCGGGGGTCAGGAGATGGAGATCTGCTCAACCTCTTCGAGCAAATATGTATGCGCCCATAGCAGCCATTTCATCGAGATGATCGGCGCTGAATGACTTGCAGGGACGCCGACGGAGGGCGACGGCCCAGGGTTTATGGAGAGGAAGGTCGCGGCGGCCGAGACGAACTTCCGCACGAACATCGCAGGCGTGCGCGAGCGTGACCCGGCGTCGTTAAATGCGTCGCCGGCCGAGAAGAAGGCGCGCAAGACGGGGAAGAAGGCGCGGCCTGCGCAAGAGGGCTGCACTTAGGAAAACCAACGCACTGAATACCGCTATTACCGACGCTCTTTGATTTGTACACGATTTGCCGCGTAACGTATCTTCAATTTTTAGTAGAGTAATGGGTAATTGAAGCGAAGTTGTGATCATCCCGGCGCGCAGGTGGGAGCCCAGAAGGTCGTCGAATCGATTCCGTCGTCGTCGACGCGGTCTCCATCGTCCTCGATCGCGCGCTCGTCGACAAAGTCATGCGGGGTCTTTTACAGTCACTGGGGCTTAACAATGCCATTGGGATGGCCGCTGTCAGCGTCGGGATCACTGCAACGCACTTTAACTTGGTGACTGGTCCAGCAGCCGCTGCCGCTGAGCTTCGAGCGTCTTGGCCACCGCAGCCGCCAGCTGGTAGCCATGCGGGACTTCTGTAAAATTTCTCGGTGCTCGTGAGCGTTCACGGTGTTCACGAGCACGTGAACAAGAATACAACTCCCCTTGTTCATGAACACGCGTGAACAAGCCCATTTGTTCTCAGTGCTCACGGAGTGTTTACGGGCACCCTATCATGTTCACTGAGTGCACAGGAACATGTGCTGAACACCTCAAATGCTCTACTTCCTTTTTATGGATTTTCTTGTCTCATTGGCAACAGACGGAGTACTGGGATGATTAAACTTATATATTATGCAAGATGTGAAGTATGTACAAAAAGCGACATAGAGTGAGCCCATCACTGTTGCTCGACCACCTTGGCAAGCACTCGAGGATAGAATAATGCTCGTCGTGACCCGAGGGCACTTGTGGTGCAGTCGCCGTGGTGGTGATAAGAGTTCGGCGCAGGGTTCGCGGGACCCACATCGCTCAACGGCGCCGCTGAGCTGCCGTCAGTGGAGAAGCGTCAGCGCCGCTAGAAAGCTTGAGGACGCTGTTTGTCTACGACAACGTCAACGCAGCTTTCTAAATTGTCCACGGTGTTGCTCGCGGGGGTGTCGATGACGAGGACTCGGGGGTGGTGCGGGTGGTGTTTAAGAGTTGTGGTCGTCCGAGGGCATCGTATCTTTGTCGCAGCGGCTGAAACGCAAATCGCGCAGCCTTTGAAGCTGTCGTCCGGTGCTGCTTCCTGACGGTGGTGCAGGTTAACACAAATCAGCGTCTATCTTCGAGCTCGAACGCGCGAAGGGGAACCCACCAGAGCCAGTGATGCATGGAGTCAACCACTGCGCAGACGCTGATGTCGCCTTGCGTGTGATGGTTTTCGGAGCTGTCGATAACATTCAAGGTGGCATTGCTGTTGATACCATCACCATCGTGACCTGATGATCCCAAGTGCTGTAAGCCCTCCGTGATTCATTGCCAACTGAGAGCTTACTAGTCACACCCACGCCCCACGCCCAGCTCACTACATTCCATGCTGCAGGCGTCGGCGCAGAGCTCCCCGCAGTCGCACCAGTAGCACAGAGGCCGCCCGATAGTGATACGCTCCGGAAGACAGGCCTGCAGCATCAAGATATGTGAGTGCAAAGTTCAGTTCGGGGCGCGGAAGGAAACAGAGGACAACGGACACTGTGACAGGGGAAAGGAAAAGAGTGGGGAGTCGGACTGTCAAATTCGGGGCGTGTTCTTCACTGGTGGGTATCGTGGTGGGTGCAGAGGACAAGGTGGTGCGCGGGACGGATTTTACCGAGAGCCGCGAGTTCTCACCGCAGGCAAAGGTCATGATAGTACTGGTGCATACTATCACTGTGATAGTTTTGATCTGCCTGTTTTTCTTTGTGCCACCCGACAAGAGTCTCCATTGTTCTGATGCACCGCGCAGTCACTCTCACGGATGCTTCCTTTGTACTTCGGGCCTTCGGGGAGGTGTATCGGAAGACCACCGAGTAGACCAACATGGCGAGAGATAGATGCAAAGGGGAGGTAGCAAGTATTCAACAAGGGTTGAGAGACGTCCCAGCAGCGTCTACAACAACATATTGACAGCAATGCAACTCTTTCCCCACCGAAAATCCATGGAAAACCGATTGCTCCTTGGTTAAAATGGGAAGGTCGGCTGTTTACCAGAGTGTTCCGGTGCCTGCACTTCGCCAGTCGTCCGACGTCGGCCGTGGAACATGGGTGGCACCACGCCCGAGATGTTTCCACCCACTATTACAGTGATAGGATGGGTCCGTACTATCATGGCTTTTGCCCGCGGTGTCTGCGACTCCGCCATTCCCAACAATTTCAACACCAAGTCGCATGTGTTCATGAATGTGCCTGAGCAGCACACCAATCAAGAGACATTTTGGTCAACTGCTCCAGTTTTTTTGTGCTCAGTGAGTGTTCAGGCATGCTCTCGAGCATAGCAGTCATGTTCATGAACGCGTGACCGCGTAAACAAACCCGGTGTTCATGAACGTCCCAATTTTTACAGAAGGATATGAGTCCGTGAGACGGCTTGGGAAGGCGGCATGCGCACCTTAAATTGCTCGAGCATGCCGACGCTCACCCAGCGCTCACGCGCGTTGAGCGCGAGGATGTCGACTGCCAGGCCGGCTTTGGAATGCACGACGGCTTGCGCATGGGTGAAGAGCGACTGCACATCCTGAAGCGCGTGCTCAGAGGCCTAGCAGCGGCGTCACGCGGCGGCCGTGTGTGCGGTCAGAAGCAAGCTTCGCGGAGTCGGACCGATCGGACGCATGTCCCAGAATGGCAGGGGCGCAGTCCCTGGACCTTCGTCCGACGCAATCAAGGATGACTGTAGTGAGAAAGCATCAGTTGCTGTTTTGGGGGTTATAATAGACGCACCAGACCGTCAGAGATGGTAAGTGTCGTGATGTCTTCGAAGCCGTCCTTGTCAACAAAACTATCGACGAGAGCGTTATAATCTCAGGAAAGTTTTTGCCCCGTGCAGGCGACGCACTTCAGCTATCCCCCGACGGAGCCATGCATCCATGGATACGGAGACGAGACAAGCACAGCTGCAGTCCCAACCGGGAAGTTCGCGATGCAGTAATGCTGGATCCAGCATGTGCGCTCCGCGCATCGTCGCGTAACGGCAGTACCGTCCCGGATTCCAAAGAGCTCTTTCTTTCTTCTCCTGCATTTCCGGATGACGACGCCATGAGCCACACACTGTCAACGCCACCAGAAATTACTTCCGGTAAGCACAGTACAAAGGTGTCCGCAAGTTGTGGCACGCGCTTCCTCCGAGACTTACCCTCTTCCTCTCTGGTACCACCTTACCACTTCAGACGCCGCTGCCACACCCGATATGCCTTGCCTACACCCAGACTTCACGATCGGCGATATCGAAATCGTGCCCGCCGATGGAGGACATCGCTTTCGAGCAGATACCACAACCTTGAGTCGCGCTTCGTGCCTCTTGGCGTCCTTCGAAGGGGATGTGCAGCCTGGACGCGCGCCTACCGTGATCCAGGTGGACGAAGAAGCCCACACGGTCGAGGTCTTGCTCAGGATGATCAACGGCGTCAGCTTCCTTTCCGTCCTTAAAATGAACCTCGACATCAAAATCGTTGAGAGCGTCGCTCTCGCCGCCGAGAAGTACGATATGCCTAGTGTGCTCGAAATTATCAGCCTATTGCTGCATACTCCATCGCTACGCACGCCTCGTAACGCCCTGCATCGTTATGCTCTTGCCTCGCGATTCGGCTGGGATGAAATGGTGGAGGAGGCCGCCCAGGCTTCTCTTGACGTGGTCCTCGCGTTCCAGGACATGCCGTCCATGGACAATCGGCGCCTGCTTGCATTCCGGCAGATTCGGATCGACGCCTTCGCCAAGGCACTCAACGACGCGAACGGGATCTTTGCTGCGGAGAATGCTGGGACATGCCCCCGGTACTCTGAGGCACATGGCACCAGTGACACGAGCTGGACAGTCCTCAAGCAGTCGATGCTGCTGCAGATGTGGAAGCGACCGTCGGGAAAGTCGGTGTTTAGCGATACGGGGGCCAAAAGGGCTTTCCAGAAGGCCATCTGCTCTGGGTGCGACGCTCCGAGGGCCATTTATGACTGGGCACATCTGCACGAGAGGGTTCTGACTGTCCTGGACGACTTGCCCAACACACTGCCTTGACTCGAAGTGCCACATAGAATCGAATGACCTGTCGTTGCGAGCTTAGTACGCATGCATACTGTAATTTCCACTTTAGTTTTACCAATTTCAGTCTGAAAATTCGCCGTATATTGGGCTTATTGACGTCCTTGGCCACTGGTGATGCTCGTCCGACAGCTCGTGTTGCTGGCACGCTGCTCCGCCAGCCACGTGACGGTAGGTCTCCAACCTGACATCCGACCACTGGCAGAAGCCCTAGCATTACTGGAATGGCTGGCGCAACCAGCGGGATGCCGCGAGAGGACAGAGGAAGCAGCGAGTCGAACGGCCACCGTCTTCAATCTCCGACAGAACGCTCGTCTTTGAACAAGCTTCATTCGCGGACACGTTGCCTTATAGCAAGCGGGTTCCTGCCTTTATGCCGTCCAAATGGCCCACAAACTTGCCGACGAGCTGCTGACCATCATTCTATCACCACAACTCGTGGTCTCGGACGAGCTTTTTGCCAACACGGGCCCCGTTTCGCCATTCACCAAGGTCGAAAAGTCTGCTTCCGACGTCCTGCTCGTATGCAAGCGCTGGATGCGATTCGCTACCCCCGCTCTCTACCAGACCGTCATTTTGCGATCCACAGCTCAAGCACAGGCTCTCGCACTCGCGCTGGCCGAAAATTCGAAGCTCGGTGGCTTTATCAAGAAGCTGCGAATCGAGGGCGCATATGGCCGCTACATTCTCGACATAGTACAGCGGGCGCCCAACATCACCGATTTCTGTTTCACATTGACGATATGGTCCACTTGCTCGGTTGCGGGTCTCGTCCAAGCCCTTAAATTACTTAATCCTACTCATGTCGTTCTCACACTTGCGCACAAGTCAGAAATCAGGAATTCGAAGCGGGACGAGCTCATAGCGGCACTCTGCGCTGTAATTCCAACGTGGACCAGACTTGTACGCCCGCTTTTTATTTCGAAAATGACTGACGTTGACTCAGACCCTTTTTTCTAATCCAGCGCACCTTCCGTTTTCCGATGTCAGGCTCCATTGACCGTAACGGGATCGCTCAGATTCCAGACTTCGACGCACATCCAGAACTCCTAGAAGCCCTGTCGCTGTCTGCATCCCTCAAATCACTGTACCTCTGGCGTCGAATCTGGACCCGCTTGACCGTCGAACCGCTGAACGTATTCATTACTAATGCCAGTAGCGTCGAAACGATATGGCTTCTACAAGCCTATCAGGAACCTGAAGTTGTATTCGTAAACCGTGTCTGTGGCCAAAATTCCTGGCTGCGGTCCCGGGTTGGCATACCTGCGTCACGCAAAGTAATGTCGTTTCATACGGTCCTTGGGCATCAACAACAACCCGGCGCTCCTCTCAACCAGAATCCGTTTTATCAACCCATGCTCGGAGTCCCTGAAGCGACAAAGTCCATGATTTGGGCGAAAATTATTGACTATGTTCTTCGCTCCAATTCTTTCGCACATCGTATCGACGCGGTACAAAACAGGCGGTCGCCATGGTTTGACCCAGATTGCTGGGATGGATGGACAACAGCCAGGCTCCTCGAAGTCTCAAAGTCTTTTTCGGTGCGTCCTCTCGCTTCTCATGCTCTGGCCATATATTTCTAACATCTCCACAGGCGATAATTCGACGTGTGCTATTTAAGCATATAGCCGTCAACAACGACCGGGCCGTGCGCGTCATCCAGAAATACTTGGAACAAGACCCCGGCTTGGCCGGCGAAACGCAGACGGCACAGATCACATCCCAGAATCCAATCCCGATCCTGTTGCAGTTGACGAACCTGCGCTGCTGTGTGGCTCGCATCTGCCCGGTCATCTTCGCCGCCTTGCCTACCGAACGCTTGGTCGAACTTATTCTGGTCAACGAATGGAATAAGAAGCCGCCGCTCACGCCGTCTATGCTCGCCCCGTTTACCCACGTGAAGAAACTGAAGTGGGGCTGTCAGTTCGGCCACCCAGTCCTAGTTCCTAAGGACGACGCTGATGTGTCGGGAATTTTGGGAAACCTCGAGCAACTCGACGTCGGATATGCTCAAGACGAGTTCATGGACATGTTGGCACAGTTTAGGTGGGGTCTGCAGCGCTTGAAAATCTCGTATCCTCACCTCCAACCCAATGCCAGGCTTCCCAAACTCGTCGAAGTCCGGATGGAACTGTTCTATGGGGACGGCACGTCGTTCTTCGACGCTCATGCAACAAAGCTCAAGCGATTATCCGTTGGGAAGATCGACGGGGACGTTCTTCGCGCGTGCACGTCACTCGAGGTTCTCGAACTGCACCAGGCACGCCCGAGTCGACTCTGATGCCCGGCATACGAGTCCGCTAATATCTCTCATTAGCAATCCGACAAGACGAGGGGAAGACGAGCGGTTTCGCCGCTAGAGACCGGGCATCGCACTCTGCGGCAGATCAAGGTGCACTGGTGGATGTACGTCCCTCCGACATCTTAAGGCTCCCTTTCGACTCACCCCCGTCGTCATATCGGCAGCCCAATCGATCGCAACGGCGTCGGCACCCGCGTCTGGAAAGACTTCTTCGACTCGTTCACGCGCGCGCGGTACCCCGCGCTCCAGGACATTCAACTGACGCATCAGGATGCCGGACGTGTCTGGCCTAACACCGAGTGCGTATCCTGACCAGGACCAGGAACCGCAGCGCCTAACTATCTCATTCTCGCTCTTTAAGACGGGAAATCCGCGCGAGCCCGTGGCCTGAGATCGCTGAGAAGCTAGTTGCGGTGGAGGGAATTGCCATACGAGATCCTGAAGGACGGGCGTGGCGGGCGCGGCTTAAGCTCCAATAATGTGCGAATGGAACGGTGTCGCTTGCTCGAGGGACGGGATTTCTCATGTATCAATAGTGCGCAGACTTCTTATATCTAGCTTGAAACGTGCACCTGCCAGCCCTGAGCCTCACTTTCAGGATGTCGAGAAATCCGTTCATTAGACGCGTCTCGCCCAGGATCATGGACTGCCTGCGTGCATCGAAACAAGCACGCTTCGCGAATTTGTGGAATGCATAGCGAGCCACGTCCCTCAGGGAACCGGGACGAACACCCAAGTCTGATTTCTGCGCCAAATACAGTAATACTATTAGAATAGTCATCCAACAGCATTGAACGCAACGGATACGTACGGCGTAGTCCCTGGGCCTGTACTCGTCGTATACAACACGATCTACAAATTGAAACGAAGGTGAGAAACCGTGCCAGTAGCCAACGAATGTCAGTTGACCCACTTGGTTGCCCAGAATCCCAAGCGTCGTGACGTCGTCGAGCCCATCCCTATCCAGAATACTGACCAGTGACAATTCCAACGACAAACGCAATCAGGTCACTGTAACACTTCGCGCGCAGTGACTGGCCAGGGACGCACGTCAATTGTCCTCCGACAAAGCCATACGACCACGCGAACGGGGAGGTGTCGGGGACGGGCTTCACGGCGCCCATGTAGGAGTCGAAGTTGGCGCCGCTGGAGAGGAAGTCGCGCGTCGCGGCGTTCTGCAGCGTCGGCCGGCCGCCGCAGGCGGACGTCCCTGCTACTTTCCACTGAGATGCCAGGAAAGATTCATGAGAGGATCGAAGAGGAAGCTTAGAGCGCACCACTTGGCTCCTGCTGCTGGCGTTGAAGGCCGACGCGACGAGGCAGCCCTCGGGTCCGGACTCGGCGTCGCAATCCCTGCGCACTTGATCTGTCCCGGAGCACGAGTAGTTTATCTTTGGATAAGTGGAAAGAAGAGTAACAGCTGGACGGTGCATTTGCGCACCGAGGTACAGGTCCGCCGCCTGATTCCACACTCTGTATGCGCGCGGCTGGGGTACAGCCGGGGTGAACTTCCAGAGCTGGCGGTTTGCGCCTGGGGCTCTGAGACCGAGGGGCCGTCACGTCAGCGCGGGACCTCCGAGTCAGCCACTGCCAGGGAAACGCACTGCTCGAATAGTTGGAGCTGAAGTGAAGTGCGGTAAGGAGCGTGCTTCGTGCCTCGGTGTACAGTAAACTTACCGGGTCAAGTTCGAACGCCAGCGCAACGGCTTTGCCACACGAATGAATACTAGCCGCTCGATGGGGCGCTCGGGATGAGTTTCCGAATACGCACTTCGAGGAGTAAGTATCGCTCACGTCGCAGCAGACTCGGAGCTCGTCGCATCGGGCGTGATCGTCCAGTTGTGAGGTTTGGCGCTCGGCACGACTGTCCCGACGGGCCCACTCAGGTCGACGGACATGAACGACAGCGTGCCGACGTTCTGAATGGTAGACGTGTTGCCCAGAACGATCACAGACCACTGGCATTGAAGTTAGAAGAGGAGACACGCCGTGCACTCGAGGACTGGGCTGACCAGTTGTTCCAACGTCCCCTTCTCAGTCGCATCCGAAACAATACTGTTTCCTGCCAGTGTAAATCATCAGATCTGGAGCTCGCTGTCAGGCGAACAGCAAGTGCACATACTCACCATTCTGGGATATAACATCCAACAGGAAGTAATTGCTGGAGATGCGATAGAGCCCGCTAGTTACAGCACCCAGGGCTTGGGCGAAGAACGCAACAAGGCAGAGAAGTACAGGGAGCATGGGAGGTCAAATCGCCGGAGAAGAAGTTCCCAGAGCGAGAGGGCGGGGAATGCGGAGCTTCGTAGTATATGATACAGCTGTAGGCTGTCCCGATTCGGATGATCGTCGCCCAACTTGAAGTTGAGGATCGACGTCAATCCCCGCACTGAAGCTGGGCAGGGCGTTTCTCTGACGCGAGGCGTATACAGTACGGCTCCCGTGCGTTGGAAAAGTCCATGAGAACGAGATGCGCGATGAGATCGTGAACCGCAACTTTACTTTGGAACGATTGGCTTCGTCCGTAAAGTCTGCATCGAAAGGACAGAGTGCGTTATAGCATGATGCAAAAGTACAGGAAGGTCGAAGATCGAGGCACCAGGGACGCGAGCGCGCAGGGGCTCGAAGACGTCGGTCTGCTCCTCAGGCACCTTGCTCATGTCAGTGCAGGAACGCAAGTACCGTAGTATCGGCGCGCAGATCCCCGTTACCGGCAGACGAGCACACAGGGAAGAGAGACTGTGCGCAGCTAGACCGAGCTCGGTGACAGGAAAAGGGCGGCATGCTCAGATGTTTTGTCGGGCAGGGTCAGGAGTCAGGACACGCAGCATCGCAAGGGTCTGACAGCCTGAGGAATTCGAACTCGAGGCACCAAGTCCGCTGGATCAGCACCAGCGTGCGCTCCGCTTCCATCCACTGGCAGCGCCTTAGACGGCAGGGTGTCGTTCGGTTCTGCGGACAGAGGCTGGAATATGGAATTCTGGATGACACGGACGCAAAGATGATATCGAGAGTGCTCGAATCTGCCGACCTTCCAGGATGAAAGGACGAGGTAAGTAGTTCCTCACTCCCGCGCGAGGAAGGAAGCGCGAGCGGCAGCAGCGGCCCGCGCCGTGTGCGTCTTGTCAATTGACGACTCTACCTACCTACCTACCTACTCCGGACTCCGGACTCCATTCGCGAACGCATGCGGCCTGCCATACGCGCGTATTCACGCATCGCGTCTTTGTAGGCGCCAGTGACTACGCTGTAGGTACTTACATACGCGCGTCCCGAGTCCCGACTAGCGACGTCGCACCTTCGCTGAGCGCTCTTGTGGGTGTCGACACAGACGTATGGCCATGGATGCAGCCTCGAATTTGCGACGTCGCCCGTGGCCGCACGAGTACTCGTGTTGCAACAGGCTACGCGTTATTAATGACATGCCTCCTGCGACTGGTCGCTGCCGCGGCGGGTTCGCTCGTCGCGCGCGCATCATACCAGGCACCGGGACCAGCGCAATGTGTCTCGCGCTGTACACTACTGTACGTCCTACGCACCACGCACGTCTTCGCATTCAGTATAAGTATTACTGTAGTCCGGTACATTCCATTCGGGCGGACTTCAAGTTGCTTTCTCATTCAATCATCGTCCACGCCGCGCCCACCGGTTCGAACGAAGATGACGCGCTGACGGCGACCGCTTTCAAGTTGTCGCACAGGTTGCGGATACAGTACAGTACAGCAGTTTGACTCCTACATATGGAAGGTCCTCCCCCCCCCCCACGACAAGCTTCTTGCATAACAAAAATATCGTCCTAAACAAAATGAGGGAATCATCGTCCTAAACAGAATGAAAGAATCGGCACGCATGATCCCGTCAAATCGTCACCGATTCTCACGCCACCGCTGCTGCGTTTGCACAATCTTATCAAGGGATCCACCTGTCTGACGCAAAGACGCCGTCATCGTCGCATGGCCCAGCGAGCGCGGTGTTGGCGGATTGTGTGGGGTATCAGACCCCTATGGCACCGTATTTCTTGACTGGAAATGGCCTGGGAGGCATACAGGCGTACAGTCAAACCTGTCTTAACCCATACTTGTCATAGCCCATAACCTGCAGTAACCCATAGGTTTTGGCTCTGACAAACTGGACGCTACAATGGCAATCCACCTCTGGGAACCCATAACCTGCCATGACCCATACCTCGGAGGTTGAACCGACCGGTATGGATTATAACAGGTTCGACTGTACTTCTGCCGGCGGTGCAACTGCAAGTGACGTCGTGTATTCTCACGGTTCGCGATGAACAGCAAGTCCAAATTCATCTATTGCCTTCGTATAGCACGAGCTGGTCATACGCTTCATCCATGGGGTTCAATGTTCACACAGTGCAATATGCATTATCGAGCTTCGTTTCATTGCATGTATTATACGCGTACACACGCAACGGGGTCATTTCGAGTCGTAGCCAAAAGTAAAAAGGGGATGAGGTGTACACGGCGGGCGGTAAGGTAGGGTAGCGGGCTATATACTGTGTCAACTTTTGGCGGGGTAGGCATGATGTGATTGGATGGGGTGAAAAGCGAAGAGCGATATTGATACAGCACGGCAGCTCAAATGGGATGGGATGGGTGAATAGTCCACGAACGAGCAGAATCAACGGGCAATTAGACCTTGGCGGTGCGGTTGCGGCGGTAGCGTCCGCACGCGCCGCAGAGGCCTGCGCACGAGCCGATGAGCAGCGCGACGAAGGCGCCGAGCACGAGCCAGTTGGCGTTGCCGTACGTCGCGTGGTTGCCGGTGTGGCGGTTGATGCGGTTGCGGGCGATGCCCCAGAGGACCATGTCGATGACCCAGACAACGGCGGTGACGAGCGTCGCGAGGGCGGCGCTGAGCGACATGAAGATGGTGCCGACGCGCGAGTACGCCGCGCCGCAGAGGCCGAAGACGACGGCGAGCCCGGCGAGCCCCGCGGCGATGGGGTGCAGGACGAGGACGAAGGTGAGGTTGTGGATGACGCTCGAGTTGAGCCGCGTGTCCTCGAAGCCGAGCAGCGACGCCGGGAAGCGGTACCCGACGTGCGTCCCGCTGCCCGTGTGCCCGAACACGCCAAAACGCAGCATCTCGCCGCTCGCCATCCGCACGTTCAGGAAGCTGATTTTCTCCCATGTCGGCGACGACACGCAGGCCTACAAGGAAGCGTTAGCGACCTGCCCTTAACATGCAAGCAAGACATACGAAGACGAGCAGCACACAGGCCGCAAAGCAGAAGAAAAGTCCCGGAAGAGCAGGAGAGGCCATCGCAGATCGTAAAAGGGTACTTTGCTGGGTGGAGGTGGAGGCGGGGAGCGGAGTGAGTTCGAGGCAGAGTGACGTCCGGCCCTTTATACACGTGCCCGTCATGCATGACGTCAGGGGCCGCACCGGTACGTTTTGATCCCGAGACGCGAAAGTGAAACTGACGACACCACAGATGGCCCATTCTGCAATCAGACCCACAGAGAGCCAAGTAAGTATACCGCAGTACGTAGTGCAGATGATGGACGGGCGAGGACTTTGTTCTGTCTAGGCACGCGTCGCCTAGGTCGTCGGCCTCGTGTGCGAAGACGCTGTTCCCTTCTAGAACGTGCGTGACCCTCAGAAGCACTGCCCGTGTGGACCCGCGGGGTGCGTGCAGTCGACTTGGCGCAGAACCGCTGAGGCTGTGACCTGCCGCGGAGTGGCCGATTGCACCGCGCGCAGCAACCTGAGCACTCCGAGACCAAGTTGGAAGGGCGAGGGGCCGTCTCTCCTTCACCACCTGTCTTGGCGAGGAATGTCTCGGTTACAAGTGCCGTGCGCAGCGACCTCGCCGCGCGGGAGGAGGACAGCATCCGTCAGTCTAGGCTTTTCAACGTTAACGAAGTGGTCTGGTATACGACGGCCGTCGCGGTGTATCTTCACTCAGGAGTCGACAGCAAAAGCAGGCTCACGCGGGGACACACACTGGCACTGAGTACTGAGCGCTCGCAACCACGCAAGCCCGTAGGTACCGCTCGACGCCCGGCAGAAGTGGAACGTGGCCCGCCCAGCGCGCAGATTCGCAACGCCGTGCAAGGGGATACTGAGACTCTGAATGAGCGCCTCCGACGAGTCATTGTTTCATTTGGCGCGGGGCAACTTGAAGGACGAGAAGAGATGAGCTTGTGCGTGTCGTCGGTCGAGCGCTCGCCGTCCAGCAGCTCCGGGGGCATGTGCCGACGGCAACACACGACGGCCCTTCTTTGCAATTGTGCGTTTCGGACTCGCGCTTTCGTCCACACTGGCAGGAGCGCCCTCGGCGGATTTGGGCTGCAAATCCACGAATGTGAGTATGGTGATAGAATTCAGAGGGATGGAGGTGTATTGTAGGGTGCGCAACGACTCGGACTCGGAGCTAGGCTGCGTGACGGTGCCCTGCAGAATTTGAAGCTGAGCGAGCAAGGATGAATCAATGACCAACCCCCGTGCGCTCGGGGGCGGACGCGGAGGAGGAGGCACAGACACCCTGTAATACTGCGGAGCGCGGCTGTACAGTGTATCTAATTGGGACTGGCTTGATCGGGGCGCAACTGGTGTACTTCACCAACTCCTAAAAGGTTAGACGATAGTCTATGCCTTTTTAGGTTGTTGGATTTTCAGAGGGGGGGGGGGGTCTTTGAAACGATAAAATTTTCGGCCCGTTTCGGTCCGCTCAGGCTCCGCTCCAATGGGATTGCAAGGACTGCCTCCGAGCTGCCTCCGTAGGCTTGCCGTTTTGGTAAACGACCTTCAAGTACTCTCTGGGCACCGTGTCCGAGGCTCTCACAGCTATTTTCTCCTGTGGCAGCTCCTCAAAAAACTCGAACGGTCGTCTCAGCTGATTATGATATTGCCGCATTGTTGGGAACACCTTCAATATGACATCCTTTCCCTGAATGCCTTTATGCCCATCCTGTGCTCCTATACGTCTTTTAGAGGCACTAATAATGGGCTAAAATGTATGCTTTGTGACCTTCAACAAAGTTCAGAGCCAGAATTGTAGGCTTGGGAACGTTCAGTGGGGAGAGGCAGAGCGGAAGTGGGCCGGAACTGCCCGGAACAGTTCCAAGATGTCGCTCTTTCCTCTGCCAGCATGTGGCTCGAAATGTGTGACTGGACATTCGCGACGAGCGACGAGGCGCCTCCGCGGCGCGCTCAGCAAGACTCTGCCTCGAGACCCGCCTGTCAAGCGACGAAGCGCGTGCGCCATACGAGTCCATATTGCAACAGCTCTTGATGCTCATACTGGCCCTCAAGCTGCAATTCCATATCCGAAGCGAGTCCGTAGACTGGCTGAGCACGTTGCTCACGATGCGGAATTGCCCACATGCGCATCACTCCGTAAAGGCCGCATGATGCGCTTTGAGTGCAAATGTTCTACGTATTTAACGCGCGATCAGCGGGGCGCGCAGCGCCACGCGTCGCGCTGTCCTGAGAATTCCCAAGGACAAAAGGCGTCATGCATGGCTCCGCGCGGGCAGGATGGAAACCCTGCAACCTGAGAGTCTCAGGCCCGTACCGTGGCACTCCGCCTGGTCCTTGCACCGCGGAAAACTACGGCCTTGTGAGCACGGACAGTGAGCAGTGCAATAATATAACCATCCTTGTCCCAGTCCTTGGCCACCACACATCTTTATAGCTGTGAGCATATTGCGCCGGGACAAGCGCCTTGCCGTTGGAGCCTACAGAAGCCGCCTGGCCAAGAGTTTGGAGGTGGCTCCGAGTCGACGTGGTGCGAACCATACCACGTGTACTATCGAGAGACTCCTCGGGCTGTCTGTATTCTGAGGATAGGGTACGCGCACGTGAGACCCCCGGGCCTTCCGAAAATATGCACGAAGACCGTGCCACGCCCTGAATACCAGAGATGGAGCAGAGAACTACAACTGAATTCTATGAGTTATTCCTTCGGAGTTGGTGACTGCCGCTATAGCGGCGCTACGATATACAGTATGCATGTATCGGATTCGAATACCGAAGGGATGGCTACTCGAGCAGCTCAGGCCGGTCGTCCCAGAACTTGCTCTCGATCACGTCCTCGTGCAGCACTACGACGGTCTTCTTCGCGCGTTTCGGTGGGTCGCCTTCGGGTGTGGCCGCGCCTTCGACCGCGGCGGGCTTGGGCTGCAATTCGCCAATGAGCAGGGGGTGTCAGAGTTGGGGAGTATAAGGAATGTATGTACCACTTCGCGCACGAGCACGCTCCCCTTGCGGAAGCGCGCAGGCAGCGCGGCATAGTTGATGCCGAACTGCGCGAACAGCAGCTCGTTCTTGTCGCTCGAGCCCGTGCGCTTCAGTCGCGTCGGCGAACTCTGCGAGAAGAAGGTCCAGAGAACACTGCGCACCTTGAGCCTCTCATGCGCCTCGGCGGTCCCCATCCCGCCCTTGAGCACCAGCGCCCAAAACGCCGTATTGTACAGATTGTTGATGTGCGTGTCGGCCTGGCGCCACGCGAAATAGTCGCGCACGTGCTGCGCCGCGGGGTACACCGTAATGCGGCCGTCGAAGCAGGGTGCGTATTGCAGCGGCGTGTCGGGGAAGAAGGCGGGCCAGCGCAGGACGTAGACCGAGGTGAAGTACGAGACGAGCGTGCTCAGGATCTTGCTTTGCTTCGCCGCGCGCGTCAGTGATACGATATACGATAATTGGGTTCCAACTGAGCGCACCTCTGTCGCCGGTTGTACAGCGTGCACGATTTCCTCAACAGGAAACTACCCATCGTTGAGATATGATATCGTAGACAGACGCAGACACCCACGACACACACGCACCTGAACTCATCGCTCTCCCCAAACGCCAACACCACATCCGTAAACTCCTGCATAACCGCGCTCGCGGCAGCGTCCATCAGCTTCAACGCGCGCTCGTCGTTGGGCTTCTCAAAATTGTGGGCAGCGGAGAAGCGGTGGAACGCGTGCCCGTCGAGGCGCAGAACGAGGTGCGTGTCGCGCAGCAGCGCGTCGGGCTGCTCGAACGTGCGCACGTAGGCGAAGCGCGTGCCGGCCATCGCGCTGTATGTGCGCAGGGAGACGGACAAGGGTCGACGGTGGCGCGTCGGGAGCCTAAAGCGCATCGCCGTTATCGCCGATCGTGAGTCCGCGGGGCCAAACTCCGAGTCTTGCTGCCAATGCGGCTCGGATACTTTGCCCTCGTCCCGCGCCCTCGTAACCTTAGACTCGTCGGAGCGCGTCCATATTGTAAACCATTGCACTCTTTGGCATGTGCGCTATTCGTCGCAGTGCCACTCTTTTCTACTTTGAACTTCACCATGGACCAGCCGACGAGGCGCTGCGGCTAGCTCTACCGTGACTCTGCACTACGTTCAACCCGCATTATAACGGTGCTCCCTGGTCCCTAATTTCAGGGTTTGGCACAACACAAAGGGATATCGTCATGTTAAGTACCCCTAAGGCTTTCTTTCCCCTGGCCTGGCTGGCCATCCTGCTAGCAAAGTGATTCAAGCCCCAGTCTGGCTTGCATTGATCCGCCTCTGAGATATTAAAAAACTTCAACCTACCACAGGATGCAGCAACTCATTCGTCCGGTCATGTTTCGGTAAATTTCCATCGAATCTCCAAAGCTAAAGCTGGTTGCTCAATGCATCCCTGAAGGCTTGAAATTGTGCTCGATGCCGCACCACTCTTGATAGTCTCCCTAGCCACATACAGGCCTATCAAGGGGTACCAGAACGTTCGCTATGGATGGCTGACTCCCAGCATCATGATATTAGACAGTTGCAGCTTGTAACCCCAGATAGTCGTCCTTCTCATCCAACAAACGCGAGTCTCCGACCCAGACTCTCACAGCATACTGTGTCCTATGTCCAACCTGACTATAATTCGTTTTACACGCGGCTCTGGGAGATCCCGGACATGATGGTATCAAGCCATGTAAGACTTGAAATCCATTCCCACCAACGAGGCAATTTTCCTGAGACGATTCATGTCCTCACTACAGCCCTGTCCTCGTGAGCAAGATATACTGTCCCTAACCCGGGCCCGAACAACGGAAATAAGCACGAATTGGAACTCAGCTGAATTCTTCCGTTTTCATTCGTTCCGAGCTCTCTGCTGGCGCTCAGCGGGCCGTTTGCTTAGTTGCGCGTTCCACGTCGACCGCGATGGCCTCCCCGAGCGGCGAGTCTGAGCTTCTGCAGAAGCTGGACGCCATAGCGCCTTTGAAGCAGTTCGACGCCTTTCCCAAGGTCCCGGCCTCGTATAAATCGCGGCGCGGCGAGGGCGGGCTGCTCACGCTCTTTGCGTGCCTGCTCAGCGTCGTGCTCGTGCTCAACGACATTGCCGAGTATATGTGGGGCTGGCCGGACCACGAGTTCAGCGTCGACAAGAGCAGACAGAGTTATATGCCTATCAACGTCGACTTGGTTGTCAATATGCCGTGTCATTGTGAGTATCCATATTGTTTCAGTTCAGGGTTTACTGACTATCCAAAGACTTGTCTGTGGACATCCGGGACGCCGTGGGCGACAGACTGCACCTCAGCGACAACGTCAAGCGGGAAGGCGTGAGTGGACCGGGCTCGCTCAGCGCCGACGTGGCACTAACGTGGCGCGCCGCAGACCGTCTGGGACGTCGGCCAGGCTACTCGCATGGCGTATGTCGTCCTCTGGAACCGCGAGCCGCACCTGAACGTTGCTGCAGGAATTACTCGGCCACGATCCAGTCGGCGACGGAGGTCGTGCGGCAGGCGCGCAAGTCGCGCGGCCTGTTCTCCATCTTCTCGCGCAACAAGAAGCCGCAGTTCAAGCCGACGTACAACCACCCGACCATGGGCAAGGCCGTCGGGAGCGCGTGTCGCGTCTTCGGGAGCATGTTTGTCAAGAAGGTCACCGCGAACCTGCACATTACGACTGCCGGCCACGGATATTCCTCCCACGCCCACACCGACCACTCCAGTCAGTTCCTGAGACTTCAAGTCGGAATATTCTGACATGTCGCAGTGATGAACCTCTCGCACATCATCTCCGAGTTTTCCTTTGGGCCCTTCATGCCCGACATTTCGCAGCCGCTGGACAACCTGTTCGAAGTGGCCAAGGAGCCCTTCACAGCGTACCAGTACTTCCTCACGGTCGTCCCGACCACCTACATCGCGCCGCGCTCGTACCCGATGCGCACGAACCAGTACTCGGTCACGAACTACAAGCGCACGTTCGAGCACGGCCGCGCGACGCCGGGCATCTTCTTCAAGTTCGACATCGACCCGATGCAGCTCACCGTCGTCCAGCGCACGACGACCTTCACGCAGCTCATCATCCGCATCGTCGGCGTCGTCGGCGGCGTGTGGGTCTGCATGGGCTGGGCGGTCAAGATCGGCTACCGCGCGGTCGAGACGGTCGTCGGGCCGTCGGACGACGGCGAGGTCATCGCCGAGAGCTCCAGCGTCGCGCGCAAGCGCTGGGTCGGCGGCGAGCTGCGCGCCCGCCCCGGCGCGCGCGCGTTGACGGGCGGCGGGTCGCCGTACGCCTCGTACGCGGGGACGCCGACGAGCGCGGGCTTCGCGCCGCCGGGGACACCGGGCACCGCGCAGTACGCGCGCGTGCCGCTCCCGCCGAGCGCAGGCTACGCGTCGCCCGGCTTCCCGCAGAGCGCGTCGTATGCGTCGCCCGGGTTCCCGCACAGCGCGCCGCCGCCACCGAGCGCGGGATACAACCGCAGCGCGTTCCCGCCGTCGCCGCTGCCCGGCCAGTCGGCCTTCCCGCCGTCGCCCGGGCCCGCAGCCGGCGGCTTCCCGCGGAGCCCGGGGCCGGCGCAGGGGCTGGGCTTCGCGCAGCACCAGGTGCGCGCGAGCAGCGGCCTGCGCGTGAGCAGCAGCAGCGGCGGCGAGGAGCTCGTCGCGCCGCCGGAGAAAAAGGAGAAGGTCGATTGAGGCGGCGGCGCTTGGCGTCATCCATGTGTGGAATTTACTTATCGACAGTCTCGGTCTCGTTGCAATCCTGATTCCGTTATCCATACTAACCGAGTACAGCTCGGCGCGAGCAACCTTCTACGTTCAAGCCGTACCGACGATGAACTCATTTCGCAATCCTAGAGATGGAAAAGATGGGTTAGCAAACCGTCTGTCGCCAGTGTCGCTTTCGTTGCCCTTTTTACCCGCTCCGGGACTGGTGCCCTCACTACTGCGCACGTCGACAAGAAGAACGGACAGATTACCTGACAGCGAGTTTCAATAGATATTATTATGACTCCTAATTCTGAATCAGCTGCGCTGTCGCCGGGCGACTCCCCCAAGCTCAGGTCACTGTAATAAGCACTTCTGAGCATCCCATACTCATGGTTGGCCGCAGCTGCGCAGTTGACGGTTGGGGGTCCTCGGCTGCCTGTCCTCATGGACCATACTGAGACTGCATGCCCGCCTGCTCGTTTCCTTTCCTTTCAGTGGCTTCGGGACGCGGATCAGCACTGCCCGATTTGGCATATCACAAGTTGCGAATTGTTGCCCTTTCCGACTTTGTCATTCTATCATACATGTAGCTCGCTGTGCTCTCAAGTTTCTACCAGGTCCCAGTCATTGATTCGCTCATGACTTCGGCTTGCTTATGTCGATATGTTGTGTCGTCACTCCGACGCTGCGGGACAATCTCGATTTAGAAGGTTACCGGTGAGCGCAACATTCCCCAGATGGAAAAAGGACGGAAGTCATGGGCCTGTAACTTGAAACCCTTCTTCTTGACTCCATAATCAACCTGATTTGCGCAGCAGGATCGCCTTCCACGAACTATTTGGCTGCAGAGGTACATAATTTGCCGTGCTCGTCACTCTCCCTCCGGCCCCGCTCTTCTTGTCTCTCAGCATGGCCAGCACAATCCCACAGCCTGAGTCGACAAAGCAAGTTCGTTTGCCATCCTTTTCGGAAGCCTTCCCTGGTACGCTCTCTTTGTAGTATCCTAGCGCGGCATTCACTTACCGTACCTCGCCGTCCTGTGCACTGGCAGGATATTCTGGCTACGCCGGGTATGCCGGATACTTAGGATTCAGGGCGGAGCTGGATCCTCCGCGCTCTCAGGTTGCGGTTGATGGCCCAGCTTGGTCAGAGACTCCAGCCGCAGACACGAGAGGATGGAGTCCCCCTCATTCGGACGGTGAATGTAGCAACCCCGGAAGTGGGCCAATAGTGCGTTACACTGTAGCTTTCCATCATCCTGGTGTTGAAAGTCTTTCCGTCGCCGTAGAGTCCCGATTTTTCTCGCCATCAGTCGCTAGCGCACATTCCCCTTGGCGGGTCACTTCCCAAGCTACGCGGCGAGCTTTCCGGCGGGCCCGTGTCTCTTGAACTAGCGACACGTGCGCCGTCTCCATCGACGCTCAGGAATTCCCTAACAACGGATGCGGCAGCTGCGCAGTCCTTCATCATCCTGCGTCCCCAGAGCCACAATGGCTCACTCGAAATCGCGGCGCTCTCGGATGAGTCTCTGAGCCAGGCCCTCAATTACCTGAGACGTCCCTATCTTGACCTGCGGTTTAAAACATGGCATTATCCCAACAGGAGGACGAACATGGACCGCGATGGCGCTGCAGAGCTGTCAGATACGGAGGTGCGCAGATGCTGCTCTATCTCGTTAAAATTCGCCGACGCGGAACACATTATGCAGGTCCTGCGGCGGCAGCACTGGAAGGAGGCGTTCACGCAGAGCCACCGTGAGCCAGAAAAAAGTCTTACACTGGGCCGCTGTTCTCATATTATCCCACAGCATACGCCTGCAAGGTGAAGGGGTGCGACCGCAGATATACTTCCTGTATGCTGTTCTCGTCCTTCATCCTCCCATTCGTCACTCATTCTCGCGTGCCAGCCTCAAACCTTCGCCGCCACCTCCGCCTCATCCACCTGCGACATCAGCGAATTGCCATTGAGACAGGCTCCAGTGGCAGCCAGCTCCAGGTTACAACCGTCCCAAACGCCGACAGCGCATTCCCGCTGGGACGAACGAGGACGCTCCGTCAGTCCGACGTACGCACCAGAACTGCTCACAAGGACAGTACTAGATTGTAGATGATTGTTCCCTTTGTCGATGCTCTTTACTTCTTCGGGAGTATGCAGTATCGATAAATGAGAAACAAAGTCGTCGCGTACTTGGTCACTGCACAGGGAGACGTATCTGCCAGACAGTGATTCAACAGATCCAGAGAGTAAATCTTTGTAACCATGGTGTGTAGATGTCGCCCATGGGTCAAAACGACCTGTGTAGAGATGCGCTCTATTGTCATCAGTGTTGTCATTGTATCAAGAAAATGAACGGGAAAAATAGTGACACATGTTATGCCCCAGTCGCAAAGCGAAGCGAAAAATAATGCAACGAAGTCATTTCGCGGGCGACCAGACCTGCCGCGCCTCCGTCCAAATGTCCTTACCTTGCCATCCATCGGCAGCAGCGCATATCGCCTCGGCCCTCCATGACGGCACGGCCCTTGTGTCGCGCCACGCCAACACACGCGCATCCTGGAGTTTGACTGCCATCAGGCATACAGCGGGCCAATGCGGCAGCCAGTCGCCGGCGACACGCAACGCGACGGCCTGGATACGAGGATGCATCAGCGCCGCACGCAGGGCACTTTCGAGCGCCTCCAGGTCGAGCCCGTCGGACATGCTGTCATCCGGGTCGGGCTCGTCGGACAAGCTGTCGTCCGCCTCGGGCTGATCAATATGACTGACCCAAGTCTGGTAGTCGCCCTCGTCGTCGTAAAACTTGCTAACATCCGACACGTCGAAGCCCAGATGCGTCAGGACGGGCATCG
Organism: Auricularia sp. M12; assembly: GCA_037042885.1. Classification (NCBI taxonomy): domain Eukaryota; kingdom Fungi; phylum Basidiomycota; class Agaricomycetes; order Auriculariales; family Auriculariaceae; genus Auricularia; species Auricularia sp. M12. The sequence continues at coordinate 740,909 of CM073207.1, forward strand.
CGGCAAGGATGCGCTCAATGTGCGCAGGTGTGAGAAATGCGGCGTCCTCGTCAGCTCGGGGGAAGTATCCGACGAGGTGAGTGACGGACATCAGCGTCGCAGCGGGCACGATCTCCGTGAGTCTCGCGAGCCAACCATAGCGTAAGAACAGCGCCCATGGATGAAAGTGCGGGGAAAGCGACAAATTTTGGATGACAGGCAGTGGTGCATCGACTGAGGTCACCCCGTAGAGAAGGCGCTGGATACGCTCGCTCTCCCAGGCGTCGAACATGTCGTTGGAGAGCAGGCGTCGCGCAGCAAGGAAAATGTGGCTGCAAGAGTCGTCGCGCGCGAGCATTGCGAGCATTCGGGAATTTGTTTCTGTCACAACAAGGTTGTGATAGAGTACATCGTGGACGAGGCGATAGACAAAGCGAGAGACAAGGGCCAGTTGGACCACCCAATCTCTATCCACATACACAAATCTGCATGCAGCAGAGTAGAGTATTTTCCAAACGAGTTCAGACGGCAGCTTTTCAACCAGTCGTTCCAGCATTCTGCGAGCGGTTGAAGATCCTAGATAGCCCCAGTGAAAGGTCGGATGCGCTGGCCTGCGCTGGTTCACGGCCTCCAAATATCCTGGCTAGAAATTTCAAAGTGTAAGACAGGGGGGCGCCTATTAGCAAGCGTGATGGGTCTCGCAGCGGGTGGAAGGCTTCGAGGAGCAAGAGCAGGTAGGTAGCAAGTGGCACCCGGGTCGCTCGGCATTGGCCGATCCGGGCTCTCCTCTTTGCCTCGCGTTGACCGGCAGACCGGACGTTATAGCAGCAGAAGAGTAGGCAACTCTGCCTGTCGACCCCAATTACCTACCTTACGATGCTGCGCGCAGTGGACGAGCTGTCGACGGGCTCAGACTCGGCCTATTCAAAGTACGCCCAACCATAGACTCTGAGTGTATTCTGACGACTTTTACTCAGCTCTTGGATAGCCTGGTTTCTGGCCAGCAAGGGCAACGAATACTTCTGCGAAATTGACGACGATTATATCTTGGACCGGTTTAATCTGACAGGACTCAACACCGAAGTTCAGAACTATTCCCAGGCGTTCGACCTTATTACAGACAACTTCGGTACGCATCGACCAGTTATCCTAAGATCCTAGGATAATCGCCGTTGATTGCGCGCTTACAGATGAAGAGTTTCCCGAGGAAGTCCGCGCGTCGCTTGAAGTGCAAGCTCGCTTCTTGTACGGCCTTATTCACGCTCGTTGGATCATAACATCACGCGGTCTTGCGAAGATGGTAAAGAACCGGTGTGGCTCTTCTTGTACGAGGGTGCTAATGCTATTTTATCCAGTTGGAAAAATACAAGAAGGCAGACTTCGGTCGCTGCCCACGTGTTTTGTGCCAGCAACAACCTCTTCTCCCCGTGGGCATGACAGACGTACCGTACGAGAAGTCGGTCAAGCTCTACTGCGGTCGCTGCGAAGACCTGTACTCGCCCAAGTCGTCGCGTCACGGCAGCATCGACGGCGCGTATTTCGGCACCTCCTTCCCCCACATGCTGTTCCTCGTGTATCCACACATGATCCCGCCGAAGGTTGGCCCGCCAGACGTGGCTGGCGCTGGCCGCGGGCGGCCCGAGGCCGAAGGTGTTGGCGAAGGCGTCAGCACAGCGGCAGCCGCGCTCAAGGCTGAGCGCTACCGGCCCAGAATCTTCGGGTTCCAGGTGCACGAAATTGCCAAGCTCCAACGGTGGCAGGAAGCCCACCGCGACAGGTGAGTGCTACGACGCTATCGTCCGTTTACACTCACTGACATACTCACAGGCAAGTTGCTCATCTGGAAGCTCTAGAGCAAGAGCAGTAGATGCCTCGCTTTCCCGCTTAGTCACGCGCCGCTGCGCTGCACGTTCCATCATTGTATACTTGGGCATGCTATACATCGCTGAATTTCGTTTCATCCGCAGACCCCGTCGTGCCTACGTCGGATCGCGTTCAAGCTCGAGTGTTTTGGCAATCGTATGCGCGTGTAAAGTGTTGGCCTATCTTCTTCGGGGCGAAACCACACTGGCAACTTGAATGCAGCTGATCAGTTGCCATCGTCCTGGCGTGGTCACTTACAGTACCGGCCGAATATAGAACTCGGAAATCGGGAGTCCAAAAGTTGAAGCTGAAGCGCGGGTTGGCTCAGTGGGGCCTGGTTCAAACATCTAAGTAGCAATCCTGGCAAGCGCAATTGCGCGGTTCATCAAAGTTTCAGCAGCCAGACTCTAGCCTAAGACATCCTTAATGCAAAACTCCAGACCCGCATGTCCTGTATGTTTGATTCAAATTCTGTCCTCCCTGGCTCTAATAACTAGCCACAGGCCATGCGTTTCCTATGAACAAGTGATAGGTAAGGAAGTCGCAAGGAAGAGGCAATGCGCTGTCTGCCCTGAGCTGACGCATTGTGGCACGGATTGTGCTCAGGTCCCGACTTGCATTGATCCTCCACGGATCGCAGTCGCCGGAGGATGCCACTAACTCGCTTAGACAGCAGCCACCAGGAGTTCCATTGGAGCGATGGGTTCGCCACATCGGGCATACTATATTACTATCAAACACACTACCGAAGACAGCCCTGATTTCATCCGGCCCCGCTGGAACCGTCGAATAGACGTTGGAGTATCACGCTGCAGCTTGCGGCAGCGAGAACGGGATTCTTCATTACGAAAAAGGGTACTGGAGATGAGTAGCTGCGGTCACGGCTAGGCCACAGATCCCTTGCGGATCCGAGCGCTCGACCCCCGTTTGGTGGCGAAACGCGTGCTCCCGCGCGAGGAAATGATGCGGACGCCCGTGCACCGCTGCATCGAGACCCAAATAACTGGTTGCAGCAAGGCCTCCACACGAGTGACAACACAATAGTGCGGCCGAGGATCCTACTTAAATCACTGCGGACGAGGTACGGGACCCCCTCCGCACAGATTGTCGACCTAATGTTTGCCCTTCTTCCTGCCGTCGTTGCATTGCTGGGCGCTACGTTCTTCGTCCGCAGGATATCTCAGCGGAGACAGCGCCCACTCCCGCCAGGCCCTCCCGGACTGCCTTTAATCGGAAACCTCCTCGATATTCCTACGACGGAGGAGTGGCTGCAGTACGAGAAGTTCTCGAAGGTCTACGGTGCGTCGCTAGTCATGTGCGATTTCTCCTCTCACGCCTTTGCGACCCGCTGTCCAGGAGATATAGTCTCCCTGCAGGCACTGGGGCAGACGGTAATCATCCTGAGCTCGAAAGACGATGTCAAGGAACTCTTCGCCACACGAGGCTCCATATACTCGGGACGCATATGGGGAACCATGGCACAGATGTGAGTGGGTAAGATGGAATTGTGAGCCTGGCGTGCTGACAAGGTATTCAGGGTGGGATCGGGCATCATCACACTTCCCCTTGGGAGGAAGTTCCGTGCCATCCGACGAATATTCTCCTCGTTCATTGGCCCGCAGGCTGTCAAGAATTGCAGCGACGTGCAGAGGATCTCAGTTTGTGAATGCTTGAGACGGCTCTCAGGCAGTCGGCGGCAAGATCCATTCGTTGCTTTGAAGCGGTACGATTCATCCTTTGCTGTGCATAATCTATGCCGGCCTCATCATGGCTTCTATTCTGCCAGTATGGTCGGAGGGACAGTTCTACGCTTGGCATATGGGTACGAGGTCAGGTCGGACGACGATCACTTCGTAGAGCTCGCGGAAAAGTCGGTCGTAGCTTTCCTTAGTGGGATGCAGCCCGGTTGGCTGGTCGACATCTTTCCAATCCGTAAGTACTTCCCCCATTTGCTGCGACGAGTCAGTGTGACTTACCGTCACAACATATTCAAGTGAATCACCTTCCCAGCTCGCTTCCCTTCGCCATGTTCAAACGGAAAGCCGAGCAGTGGCATCAAGACGCGGAGAATGGGCTGAACATCCCTTGGGACTGGGTCAAGAACCGCGTGGTGCGTTCGGACACTTGGCATGGTGTGTTCCATTCTCAATCCGGACAAGGCCGCTGGAGTTTCCACGCCTTCATTTGCGGCGGACCTCATGGACGATCGCGACGAAGATGCAGCCCGCATGGCAATGCGAGACATGTATGGCGCCGGGATGGATACTGTACGTCATCCTCCACATACTAGGACCCATCGATATGAAGACGTGAACTTAGACTCTTGCTGCGAGCCTGTGGTTGATCCTCGCAATGTCGCTGCACCCCGAGGTTCAAGCTCGTGCACAGGAGGAGATAGACGCAGTGACCCTTGGCGAACGACTGCCGACTCTCGACGACCGCGCCCGCCTGCCGTTCATAAATGCTATCATTAAGGAGGTGCTAAGATGGCACCCGGTGGTCAACCTTGGTAAGTAATCTCAGCCCTAAGTCCCAATGCTGATCAACTCACGGCAACCCAATAGCTGTTCCGCATATTCTTACAGAAGACGACACCTTTCATGGATACTATCTTCCGAAAGGAAGCATAGTCATGTCCAACGTCTGGTGCGTGGGGCCTTGCGCGTAGCTGGAATCGCCTTATTTATACCAGCACAGGAGTATCCTGCATAACCCAGAGGAGTACCCCGAACCTGCAATGTTCAAACCCGAGCGGCACCTGTTTCCCTCTAGCGATTCTTCTGCGGACCCGTTCCAGTTTGCTTTCGGTTTAGGACCACGGTAAGTCTGACGCTCATTCCCCAAGGCTGCCGGTAATAGCTCTGATGCATTTCTCCAGTCAATGTCCCGGACGACATTTGGCGGATACGACATTGTATCTCCTCGCCACAACAACGCTAGCAACCTGTACAATTTCGAACCCGACAGATGAGCGCGGGCAAACCCTCAGTCCTGATCGCGTGCGGTACACGTCGGGCATTATCTGGTACATTATCATGTACTAAGACTACATTAATACTAATCATTTTCTAGTCGCCCCACGCCGTTCCTTTGCGACTTCGAGCTCAGGAATGCATCTCTTGAAACTCTTCTATCAAACAGCCGAGACTCATAACCTCCCGCCATCCATCGTGATGGGCAAGCGGGATTAGGAGTTGATTGTTGTGGACCATCTGGAGGTATCGGCAATAATGCAAAGTATACGAGGCCTACCTGAAATGACATTCACGAGTAATATGTATACTTCTGTATTCACTGAATGTATTAGTATATCACAGTGTACCTCAGAGCAACGCTCTATGCACTTCCCGGCTGAGCGGAGGAGGTCACCGGCAGAGCGGCGGCTTTGCATTCCTATCTCCGATTATGTCTTCCTTCCTCCGCTTCGCGACCTCTACGGCTCGACTTGTCGCTGTCGCGGGAATACCGCGTGCAGTTGGCTGCGCATAACTGTATCGCTCGCCGTAGATGCAAACACGATTCCAGGCCAACTCGAAGCGAGTCTTGCAAGTCGCGCAGAAAATTGTCGACATTTGGGCGGCTTGGCATCCCTCGACGCCCACCCCCGTACCCTAGCCCAAACGACCGATGTACGACCTTCCCGCCGTATTGATTCTTATGGACGCTTTAATCAAGGGCTACTCGCGATTTTCCAATCTGCGAACGGCTCATTGCTATGCCCACTGGTGTTCATTACCTTCTGTGACAGTATCTGGCAGTACACACGGGAAAGGCTGACTCTGCGCTACACTACGAGCGCGCTTTGACGACCTTTTCATGCATTAGCTCTCGTTCGAGGATATTCAGGCCAGCATCGCCGCAATTATCCCTCGTTGTCAACCGAGCCGCACTGGGGATCTGAACTGGTTCATGGCGACGCGGGCCTTTTTCGAGTGGCCCGTTATACTGCTCCCTGCATAGCCTCAAATGGCTCTCATTCCCACGGGCTGCAGTTTCATCACGAACGGATAAACTGGGATCTGCTGCAGGTGGGATCTACCCGTCGCACAATCCGTCAACCTCCGTCCGAGGCCCGTCGGGTGCGTCTTGTGCTACAGGTCAACAACGAACTGCGCCATGCCTATTGGCCGCTCTACGGGCCTCGACCTGGCTCTTGCGCTCCAGAGCCGCCGTTCGCATCAGCCTTGAGAGCTCCCGCTCCGCATCTTTGAGGCTCAGACATTCGCACTGTGGGCTGTTTCTCGATATCATATCTCTGGATTCTCACAAAGCGCCAAAATGGCGTAAAGTGGCCTTAGCGGCAGCCAGCACTGTTCTCTGTGTGTGTGTGGTGCTTTTGCAGCCTGTCATGCCTGTTCGGGCGAAAAGCTTGTTCCTCGCGCAACCGACCCGCGCCCTAACGGCCATGTGAATCTCCACAGACCGGCCTCAGCTCGCCACTGTGCACGATGCACGGTGATTCGCGCTCTGGCGCTTCTGATATTACTGCGCGCGCAGGGCGATAGGGGAATAGATGATCCTGGCGACTGGCGCGGGTTGACCTCTGCTCGTCATGGAATTGGTCATTCAGAGCTTGCTAAAAGCAACGAATGTGGATCCGAAGGTCCCCTAATAGGCTAGCTCAAACTTTTTCACAATCTACACTTCGGGCAAGAATCAGCAGACTATGAATTTCTCTCGGAGGCCCGCTATGTCGCGAATTTCCAAGTGCGAACGGTGGTACGGCGTCTGTGGTACGATATGGACATTGGAAGCACCGATGTGGCAAATATAGCAATTCGCACACCTATTCGAGGCTTCTCTCCGAAGGTACCGTGCATCGATCACAACGACCCATGCATCGTTACCGGGTTTGGCGCCTCCCGTATGGGCGGAGGTGGATTCCTTGCACTGTGAGCGGTGCCGCTGCTCTTTCGGGACGTGCTGAGACAGCGAACATCCGCCAAGAACCGCACTGCGCTCTTATTCCAGTGGGAATCATGTCAGGAAAACCGGGGCTTAAAGGCTGCGGGTGACCATGGGAGCCTGCATTCTTATCCCTCCCCGAAATGCGCACGATGGGTGAGCTCTTGTCCTCCGTCGTCCCCGCCGTGGGCATTTTGTGCGCCGTATGGTTCATCGCCAGCCTCCTGCGACGCCGCTCTCCCCGCCTGCCTCCCGGTCCACCAAGGAAGTTCCTGATCGGGAACATGTACGACATACCGAATCGCTACGAGTGGCTGGAGTATGAGAAGATGGCGCAGAAGTATGGTAAGTGTCTGTCTATGTGCATTGAAACCCCCGATCTGAAGTGCGCCGTTCATAGGCGATATCATCAGTCTCGAGGCGCTGGGACAGCGAATTATCGTTATGTCCAACGACGAGGACGTCAAGGAGCTGTTCACGACTCGCGGCTCGATATACGCCGGTCGTGCTCGGGGAACCATGGTGCAAATGTCCGTTGATAGACTTTCCCAGTTACGCTCCTACTCACCGTCGTGCAAAGGGTCGGCGATGGGATCGTCACCATGCAGCCCGGGAAGGAGTTCCGCACGATCCGCCGCTTGATGTCGTCCTTCATGGGCCCGCAAGCTGTCAAGCGCATCACCGAGGTGCAGGAGTCTGCCATCAAAGGAAGTCTGTTGCGGCTTATGAAAGCCCCTCAAGATCCTCTACGCCCGCTTCAGCGGTGAGCTCGGGGCTATTTCGGCAGAATGAAGTACTGACATGTCAAACTCAAAGCATGTTTGGTGCTATTGTTCTGCGTCTCTCCTTCGGCTATGAGGTCGAGGACGACAACGACCACTTCATCCAACTCGCCGAAACATCGATATCTGCGTTCCTCCATGCGATGCAACCTGGGTGGGCTGTAGACACGTGGCCATTTCGTGAGTACTATATTGTATCTCGCTGGGAACGCAATGCTTATACCTTCGTCCAGTGACATATCTCCCCAGCTGGATGCCTTTCGCGGGATTCAAACGCGATGCGGCGAAGTGGCGTGAGATCATCGATACGGGCCTGCGGGTCCCATGGGAATGGACGAAGAGCCGCGTTGTGCGTAGCCTGCCTGGTGCCATACTTCTAGTCACGCCATTTACTCTATCCCCTCTCAGGCTGCCGGAGATGCCATCCCCTCGTGGGCTTCTGAGATCATGGGCGGAGAGGACGACTGGATCGGTGCAGTTGCCATGCGCGACCTGTACTCCGCAGGCGTCGATTCCGTGCGTGTCTCCTCCCCATTTCTGCTGCCACGACCACGCGTTTCCACTGTCACTGACGGGACCGCGCTGGCAGACGATGACGGCTAGCTTAACCTTCTTGCTTGCGATGGCTCTGCACCCGGACATCCAAGCTCGCGCGCAACGCGACGTTGACAATGTCACGGGCGGCGAACGCCTGCCGACCATCGCGGACCGGGACCACCTCCCGTTTTTGGACGCTATCATAAAGGAGCTCTTGCGGTGGCATTCGATCGTCAATCTGGGTCAGTCGGGACCGTTTGAGTTCTCGCATGCTGTTTTGCTGATGCCGCGGATGCAGCACTGCCTCACGTAGCCACCGAGGATGACACTCTTCGCGGGTACGACATTCCGAAGGGGAGCATTGTCGTGGCCAACGTTTGGTCAGTTCCATCCATTCCTGCCTAAGAAATTAGGCTCACATGTACCGCCAGGACCATTCTGCACAATCCCAAGAAGTATCCCGATCCGATGTCGTTCAAGCCCGATCGCTTCATGCCCGGCGCTGAAGGAGAGAACGAGGACCCCGGCAAATATGCATTTGGTTTTGGACCGCGGTGAGCACCAAACAGCACTGTTGTTGAGCTTCGGGATTCGATACGTTTCAGGCAATGCCCGGGCCGCCACCTGGCGGATGCAACGCTGTTCCTGGTTGTCGCTATCACGCTCGCAACGTGCAACGTTTCGGATGTGGTCGACCTCGACGGTAACCCGTTGAAGGCCGACTCGCTTGAGTATCTGCCTGGCGAAGTCAGGTACGTACTCTCGGGACGCAGTCTCCTGGCGGGACTGACGAAGTTGTAGTCGGCCGCCCCGCTTCCGGTGCAAAATCGAAGCTCGTTCGGAACGTGCGCGCTCGCTTCTGGAGGAGTCGGATTAATGACTTGAATACAAGTTTCGCTCATTAGAAACTGAGCGAATGTGTTTATCGCCGCTACGACCAATGCAACGTGTAATAGTGCTCTGGTTGGCCGCGTATTCCTCTCCCATGACCTCAACCGAGCCCAATAGCTAGTTAAATGAGTATTCAGCTCGTATATAGTGTTCATAATGACTGAGAGTGCTTCAGGTGGAAGATTCCTGGTGCCGTCCTGTTTCGCCTAAATGAGTGTGGGAAGCTATTACGTAACTTGACATTGTGTCTCACAGCTTGCATGCGTCCCTCAGCAGCACAAGAATAGACTTGCGTGATAGAGCAGCCTCGAGCCGTCCTCAGAACAGCTTAAGAGCGAAGGGTGCACTAGATGATCGTCTTGGGCGGAAGAATCTGGCCATGTGGCTTCTGAATGCACGCTGATTGAATGGCTGAGCCACATTCGCCGCAGCTGGGGGATGCGGGCGAAACGCTGGCGTGCCAGGCGAACTGTATGCGCTGATGGTCGGCAGAGGCAGCCCCATTCGGCGCTATCGGACTGGATTGGCTGGGGCTTGCGGCGGCCGCGTCCGGCCGGCGGGGCCTCAGCTGTTCAGCCTGCCTTGCTTGTTGCACGAGTCATCGCCGCCACCACCGACCGCCGCAGCGACAACGCCCTCATCCAGCCCATCCGCCTCTTACAAAGCGCATACAATGTCCTCCCTGCCTCTGCGCCCGAGCACACCGTCCACGCCGTTGTCTGGGAGCTACCCTGGCACGGGCTTCAGGCGACGCACGCTGGGCCGCGCAGCGAGCCCGCCTACGTGGGCGTGGTACGAGCAGATTCCCCTGCCCGGCGACGACGACGACAGCAGCGGCTCCAGCTCCGAGGACGACGAGGCGCACAATGGCGATAGCCACAGCGAGGACGATGGCAGCGAGCACGAGCATGACCACGACGACGACGGCTTCGAAATGGACTTTGAGGGCATCCTACCACCTGTGACCGTCACCGTCACGGACGCCATGGACGTCGACGGCGTCGAGCAGTCGGCGTCGGCGCCATCGGCCCATGTGCCGCCGGAATGTCCCGAGGATGGCCACGGCGTTGACGACGACGGCGGCGACAAGGCCAACGCCGAAGCCATCGCCCGCAAGATAGCCAAGGGAAAGCAGCGCGCCGTCGAGCCTCCCGCCATCGTCGTGGCCCAGGAACAGCGCAAACGCGAGCGCGAGCGCAAGACGCGCCGCAAGCGCCACAGCGAGCCCGCGTACCGACCCATCTTGACCATTCACCGCTCTCAAGGCTTCGTCTGGAACCAGGTGCGTGTTGCTTTCGAAAGTTTCGTCTTGTGCTAATATATTATATCATAGGATCTCTTTGTGCCGTCATACATCAAAGACCGTTGTACGCACCTTTTCTTGTTTGCTTTATTCTCTAAACCTATGTTGAATGTGCACGCAAGATGTCACGTCGACCTCCCCTCCCGGCGAGTCGTGTATCTCGCTCAACGGCAGCTCCGCTCCCAACCCTTACGACGCTGTCGAGGTCGTCGAGATCCGCGTCACAGGCCAAGAGCTCAACGAAGTCATCCCTTGAACTCCTTGCGTGTTCCCCCGTTCTCACCTGCTCTCCTTTTCCTTCTCGCGGACCTTTTACCCCATGTATTGAAAGCATTTTCCTTTTCTTTCCTTCTCTCATCCCGGAATCCAAACTCACGTCCTTGAAATACTCGAGTAATATCCCCATGGTGGATCGTTCGTATCTCGTCTTGGCAGTGCGCCCGCCGCTTCTCGAGCGCCGCTCCGCAACTTCCTGATGGCGGCGGGCCTGGACAGCGAGAGGCGCGCGCTTGTCGTGGAACAAGGCGACTGGCACTTCAAACGCGGCGCGCTGCTCGACAACTCACAGCTCCAGCAGAGACGACATGCACAATGGCATACTTAAGCACACATCTTCAGGCGTGCAACCCCCGCGGGGCGGAGGACGCTTCGTGAATCCTCGTCACCGATGATGCTGAGCTGGTGCAATTGTTCGTGCCTCAATCATATGTATACTGTAAATCCCGAAAATGAGCGATAAATCCTTCCTGCAATCTTGCTGGCACGCATTTCACCAGTGGGAATCACCACACTACTGAAGTTGGAGTCGTGTCTTTCATGCCCTTCTTTTGGGATCTCGGATAGCAATGCCCTCCTCTGCCGCTGTCAGCGATCTCAGGCCACGGGTTCGAGCGGATTTCAGGTCTAAGGCATTGAGGATATATTGCTGAGCCACTAGTAGCATCTATCTCCAGTTGGGAAACGCACCAGTTTTAGGCGAGTGGTGTTCAGCGTCTGATGTTTCAGATAATTACCCTGGAGAGCGTGGCACCGCGCCTGAACGATTCGAAGAAGTCTTTCCAGACGCGTGTCCTGACAGCCCACGGAAGTGAGTCGGAGGTACTGCGAGCGCATGTGAGCAGACGCACGTTGCAACGCCCGCCCGAAGCCACACTGAGGAATCTGGACCAAAGAGACGATTTCAGGATGCTGGTCGAACTCTAGAACCTTGTCACGTCCGTAGCGCTGAAGAAACCCCGAGGGTGGAAGTGGAGGCCTCTAACGGCCGGAGCGAGTGCAAGAGCCCGAGCTTGCGCTGTAAACCGTAAATTAACTACATGTTAGATAGCGGAGGTAGCGAGTTCCATCCAGCGCTTGTACACGAGGAGCAAGTCTGAAGCCAACTTTTCGACCTTGGTGAACGGCGAAACGGCGTCTGTGTAGCGAAAACTCGACCAGAACCACAAGCCGCGGTGACAGCATGATTGTTAAGTAACAAATTGTCGGTAAGCTCATGGGCGAGCATGAAGGCGACGATATCGACCAATGTGGCCAATGAAAGTGATAACCAGGAGCGCGATCTCGGAGTTTCAATTTGAACTCCAGCTTTCCTCGCTTCTTGGGCCTTCGACTTCAGTAATAATATCAAGGGGGCTCGCGAAAGATGTAATGGCCAGTCGGTTAAATGCGGTTTTCTGCTGCTCTTTCATGCTGTCTCGCCTGGTATGTCATTTTCTCAGCACTACTGGTGCATGAGTGACATTTATTAACTTGACACTGGCACCTTCGCGAGGCTTCTTCGGATTTCTGAATGCAGGATTCAGCGTGCACGAGACATGATTTGCCTCGCTAGTTGCGTTTCTATACCTCCTGGAGTCCTGGATAAATCAGAGCGCCACGATGCGGGATACGAAGACTTGGCCATGTCGTCTCATCTGCGTGCAAACTAAGCCCAGCTGCATTGCTCTGTTTTCGGAAGTGTGCTCATCGTTCCGTCTGCCCATCCGCCGTTATTGCTTATGCTCCCGCACGATGATGACCGGTGGAGGCATACGCAGATATCTTCTACTGGAATCTGGGCGATTATTTCACGGTATCTCGAACATCTTCGCGTTTTTCAGCGGGTGGACATGTGCTCCTGCTTCTGCGGCCCATTGACAACCGGTACGAGGCCCAACGCGCATCTCCTTCTCTCGGAAATGTCTGATCAGCATACACGTGTGCCCTTCCAACCTGGTATCTCAGCGAAGGCGCCCACTGCACTGCCATGGAAGAGAACCTTCGATGGACGCTGCGAAAGCTGCAAGAGCCACCAGCGAATCGCGCCCGCGTATCTACTAGATAAAGGTCAGCAGTCTCCACCGTCTCATTCTCCGTGAGCTTTTTACTCTGTCTTGAGCCCCTCTATCACTCATGCTGTCCGCTGTGCATCTCCTCGCCGCCGCCGTGTTCGCCGCCCCGGCCATTGCGGCGGTCAACAGCGGGCTTTATCGCATCTCAAGCAACTACTTAGTGCGACACGTCATCAGCCATAGCGGTGCGCTATATAATATAGCCTCCAAAACCTCTGGAGACATTCTATACTGATCATCTACGCAGGCAGTGAAATCGCTGCTTGGGTCGACAGGGGAACTCTGGAGCAGCTTGTATGTTTCAACTGCGCCGCATTTGCCGTTGAGGGCCAATATTGAAGTCGTTGACAGTGGTCGGTGATTGTTTCGAACGGGTCGGCGTCCATTCAGAACGTTGGCACCGGGGCGTTCATCTCTATCGTCGAGGATGGCCCGGGGGCAAGCGTCGTGCCCAGCGCAACGCCTTATCTGTGGAAAATTTCTCCGGATTCGCGCTCTGCTATTCGGTGAGTACCGTTTCAAACCACAATCCGCACCGGGCGAGGCTGATTTAGTCTCTTTCCCTATTACGTCTAGGACAGTGTCGGGGGATAAGGAGCTATCTCTCTGGGACTCATATGAAGGCCAGGTATGTCGACGTCCGCATCATTGTCTTGGCCTTGTCGCGTTTCTCACCGTTTGCGCGTGATACCCTCAGCTCCTGGCAGACCATCCGTGCGTGGCCGAGCTTCAAATTTCTCTATGTAACGCGGAACCTAACAGATCTTCAGAAACGACTCGAACGCCCATCGTTGGACCTTTGTGCCCGCAGTTCCTCAGCCGCACGCATATAGAGTCTGGAACGAGGCTAATAACCTGTATCTCGGTGAGCGAATGCATCGCTCTGCGTTCACCCCGCCGTCCATCCCTCCCAGGAATATAATGACGAAACTGCCGTCTAGATGAAGTGCCTGGAGATTGCAGCAGTGATGTTTCAAGTTGTATTGCAGCCACACCGTTTAATTCCAGCTGCAAGAGTCAAGTGGTGCGTACATGTATTTTCCCGTTTCCTTCCACCGGCTCACCGCACAGCAGTGGCATGTAGATGGGACCTCCTCCTGCGGCGGCCTGCCGACCCTACAGAACACCGCCAGTGGGAAATATCTCTGTGAAAGTCCCTTAGGCTTTTCTGGCACCCAGCCGTCCGCAGGGCCAGTGGCGGTCGAATGGGTCTATGGCTTTGTCGGTGGCCAAATGACGTGCGTCTAATGCGCGCCACTGGGATAGCACGACATGCCGCGATGATAACGCTCTCTCTCAGTCTACTCTCAACCTTTCTTGATTTATTCGACGTTACTACGCTCACTGTCTCAGGTGGCAAGGTACGAGAAGACGCCTTCTCTGGTTGTGAACATACTCAACGCAACTCGCAGGTCTACCTGTCTGCTTCGGAGACCGGTCCAGGAACCTCGTCGTAAGTGGTTGCGCATCATTATTGATTAGTCCTCATGCCGCGCGAGATTCAGAGATCAGACGTGGATCTTCAAACCGGTATTTTGAGCGAGGGAGAGGTTTTGCCAACGCTACACGTTCGAAACATACAGTAGACAGCATCATCCGCGTGACTCTTGATCTGCTGTGTGTACTATGTGTGGATTCAGACATGAGATATGGATTCGTGGCGCGTTTGGAGTCACGTTCGTCGAACTTTGATGTCCGCTCCAGCAACGGATCGAAAGCACGTGACTATGATGTGACCTGCCGCTGACTGTCGTCCTCACCGCCCCCGCTGCCTGGCTACGTGCCCGTCACATTCAACTGCTTTCTTGTTCACGGCCTTCCTGCCTCTAGCGCTGGATTTGGGTATTCCGCGCCCGCGCTCAGCGGATATGGGCTGATCCATAATGCCGCTCGCGCCCGTGCTCGCTTTAAATCCTCCAGTCTCTGGCACCCGGCGCTGCTGTCCTAAGCGCTCGTATATAAAGTGCATACCCAAAAGCCGCGGTCAGTTGCCGTGCGCTACGACATGGCGTTTGGGCATACTCTTCAGAGTCGCCGACCTGGTGAAAATTGGTCCACTGCCGCGCCTGCTTTCTCCACGTTCCTTGGCCGGACTCTCGTTTCCACCCTGTGATTCCCACGCTCCCCGAAGAACGCACACGGGTCCTGCTGTTTCTTCTATTTGACGCTGGTTGATGGGCTGGTTTCACTTTCGACCGATTGACGTGCAGGTGTTCTTCGTGCACATGCCTGTCGACATTGACTGATGATCTACGGCAAGCGACTAGAAGCTGGGATCCTGGAAGATACTCAAGCACTCACTGCTGCTATTGGTCGGGTGTGCAAAGGATACCATGCTTTCGGGTCGTTTGAAGGCCAACAGAGTCCATCACTAACTTCGACAACGTGCGCACGCGTGTTGCATGTCTGTGGCGTTGGAACGAACACGATGGACTGCCAAATCCTTTTGCGCTTCAATGTCAAGGAGTGCTCAGCACTGCGCAGCTGACCGCTGCTGAGAGTCGAGTGCTATCTTCGCGAACTGTCAGCGCCATATCAGTATTGATGGGCGGAAATTTCTCTCGAACTCGCGCGCATCCTCCGACCGTGTGTCGGCGGTCTGATGCTGTCACCGGCGGGGACTGCCCTCACGTCTCGATGTGCTTCAAGCACATCGTTCAGCATGCTCCTGGTTCGGCCCGAGTGCCGTAGGGAAAGCAGGACGCGAAACTCCTGCTGTCATATGCACTCGATTTGGTTTGACACGGATGTCATAGCTGGACGGACTGGCACTGCGCGCGCGCCACCTGGATGTGCTTCTCTAATCTTCCCCGGTCTCTCTATCGGTCAGGATGGACAAGGACGCGCGTGATAATTCTGAGCCTCCCACGTTTTCCCACGGTATCTATCGAACTATGCACTCGTGCCCAGGTCATATCTACGAACCTTGACGCCAAAGTGCCTCAGGAAGCATGCGCGTATCAATGCCTACGATACCCCGCAACCCCATGTCCCGATACCTCGAGCGTTGGCTAGTTATCTCGCGGCATGCGGCCGTACGGAGTCCTTGCTGTAGCGCCCGAGGTCCAGGATAATCCAGTCTCGACGTAACCGCACCTCATGCACCGCATAAAAGGCAGCGGCTTACACAGTACAGTGTTCTCCCACGCTTCGAGTCCCTCTCGAGCATCACAAGCATGCTGCTGAACGCTCTTTTCATTGCAGCCTCTGTTGCTCCGGCCATCGCGGTGATCACGAGTGGACTGTACCGCATCGCAAGCAACAACTTTTTGCTGAATACCATCTCCCAGAACAGTGCGCTGCACGGATGCGCAGCGCTGTATGCCTTCATTGATACCAATTATCGCAGATGGTTATATTCATTTGGATTCGATTGAGCAGGGGAGGTTGGATCAACTGGTATGCTTCGATTACACCGCATTTGCTGTTCAATACGAAGTGAACGCCCAAATGATACAATCACAGTGGTCCGTAATCGTCACGAACGGAACGGCAACAATCCAGAACGTAGGCACCAAATCCTTCTTCTCCGTCAGTGCGGATGAGTACCACACGATCGTACCGAGCGACACACCCTACAACTGGACCTTCACGCCCGATGAGCCTTCATCTGCTGGGTCAGTTTATCCTAACCAACACGTTATCTGAGACTTATTCTAATGAATTCTTTGCCCGACCGCAGAATTGTTTCAGGGGGCCTGGTAGTTGTTGGTGACCTTTTGGGACCACCGGTCTGTAGACAGCGCTGCGTTTCATGCACTTGTCGCGTTGCTTGAATTTCTCAACTTGTTTACTGCAGCTTTTTCTGTCAAATGGGTGACTCATACTTGCGTCAGCCTGTTAAAATCCCCAGATCCTGACAAATCTTCAGGGTATGGTTCGCAGGAGCCGCCTTCATGCGTTGGAACTTTGTCCCTGCCGTGCCACTGCCGCACGCATACAGGGTATGGAACCAGGCGACAGACTTATATCTGGGTGCGCAAATGCAGCTGTATCACTTCCCACCCAGATAATGACTACTAATGGCCGCTTTCTCTAGATCAAGTACTGGGAGAGTGCGAGTTTCCCGAGTTTTGTATCCTAGCCACGGCTTTTGATGCAACTAGAAAAAGCCAGGTGGTGCGTATTTGACTGGTCCGTACAGGATCTCCTCATATACTCTTATTGTATTACAGTGGTACGTAGCTGAGACGTCCTTCTGCGGCGGCCGGCCGACGCTGCAAAATGCCGCGAGTGGCGCTTTCCTCGCCAGTGGGCCAGATTTTACGCCTTCCGGCACCACGGCTCTTCTCATTTCCTCACCGTATCCGTGGATATATGGCTTTGTCGGAGGACAGCTGACGTGAGTCACGGCAGGGATAAAAAGATGCTAACTCGTCTGTCTTAAGGTTGAACGACATGGACCTTAACGAGATCGTCACGACGCTTACCGTGGGCGGCGGGACGGTGCGCTTATACTGGCATAAAAAGATGTTTTATCACTCAAGCGCGATGGCCCCATGCAGGCTAACGTTATCCCAATGCCGGACGGCCCTGGGACTGACCGGTTTCGTCTCCATTCTTTTCTTTGTGTCCTTAGCTGAAATTGACTTTGTTTCAGTGAGCAGACCTGGGTCTTCATCCCAGTTTTTGAGGAGTAAGGCGGCTTGCTGTCCCGGGCATTCTCGAACGATGTTTGCCTGGCAGTCAAGGCTCTGATACATTGTATGATACACACATCTGGCGGCTGCGAGACATACAATGTATATTTGAGCTCATACGTTACCATTCTCTAGCATGCTCTTCGGTCTGAGAAATGAGCTGCTGAGCGTTCTTGTACTGTTCAAATACCCGATGGTCGAGAAGGTGCGCTCCCACTTTGTAATTACAGCGCACGGAAGAAGGGTTATCTGCAAGTCTAAAGGCTCCCCGTGACCACTCGCGCAGATTCATACCAATGTCGGGCGGTAGAATCGTGTGAATCGATATCTTCCGATTGAGGAAGGTGCACAAAGATTATCCGTTCGGTCCGGTCCGGGAGCATTACGCTTTGCTCGTCGTCGGTTCGGTTCAAGGCAAAGGACGCGATGTCTTCTCGCACTGTAGATGCATTCTGTCTACACGAATGTGGCAGTCATAAACCGTGGTCCTTTCTGTGCGCCTGTGGAGGCCCGTCGCGGGAAAAGAGCTTGACGACCGTCGACGACGGTGGAAAACTTCCCCTTGCGGCAGGTCATCACCGCCGCCGCCGAAAGAGGGTACCCTTCAGCGCCTTCCTGCCCGACGCATGCCATACTTGCTTGGCTGTGGCACTGGACTTGGGACACGCCAGCGCTCACGGATATGTTGCGCGCGCTTTGGATACGCCTGCCTCCGGACCCCTGTCCTACGCGCTCACATGTCCAGTACGTGCTACCAAGCAGCCCCAGGTCGCCGTACACTGCAATATACTCTGATTGGCACAACTGGTGCGCTGCCGCGCCTGCTTTTCCAACAACTTTGTCTGGCTGGACTCTCGCTTCAACTTTGCGCATCCCCACACTCCTGGACGAATGCGCCGTCGTGTACCACTGCGCCAAAGGTTTCTTTGCTTTTCTGTAGCCGATGGACTTTTTCCCGACGGGCGTCAGTGTGCGCATGGATATCGACGGGTGAATGACCAGCGAACTGCAGCTTTTGCTACAATAATTGGAGGATTCCATGCATCTCCTTGTGCTATTTGGGCAGGCAAAGGATATGATGCGGTCCTTTGAAGGCTGACAGGTTCTATCCCCGAATTCGACGACGTGCGCCCGCGTGTTGCCTGTCTGTGGCGTTGGACCCGACCGGATGGTCTTCCAAGTATTTTTCCGTTTCAGCGTCACTTCAAAGAGTGCTCAGCACTGCACAGCTGACCTATGCCTCGAGCTGGGCGTTATGATGGCGAACTTGCTGCCACTCGGAATTAGCGCTTCAGCACTTGCAGTGCCATGTCAGTGCTGATGCACGGAAATCTCTCTGGAACTCGCGCATCCTCGGTCTGCGTGTCGGCGGTCCGATACTGTCACTGGCAGGGACTTCCCTGATGTCTCGACGTGCTGGAAGCACATCGTCCAGCATGCTCCTTGTTCGGCCCGAGCGCCGTAGGGAAAGCAGGATGCGAAACTCCTGCTGTCAAATGGACTGGATTTGGTTGGACTCTGATGTCTTGCCTGCAGGGACTGTCACTCTACGCGCGCCACCTGGATGTGCTTTCCTTCGTGTCCTCCACTTTTCTGTCGGTCACGATGGCAGTCACGATGGACATGCACGCGCGTGATACTTCGGAACGCCACAGGTTTCCCCACAGAATCCATCGAACAATGTAGTCATGCCCAGTTCATATCGGCGACTCTAGCGTTCCCGCTCGATGTCTATATGTATCAGGAAGCAAGCACATGCCCTCGGCCCGATACCCCAGTCTTCTGCTTCTTAATCTGCGGCACGCGCGTACGCCCCTGGCTGTAGCGCCCCGATGCCAGGATATCTCAGTCTCGATACTGCATCCTCATGCACCGCATAAAAGCCAGCGGTTCTCCCAGTCAACTGTTCTCTCAAGCTGCGAGGTTCCTCTAGAGCATTACTCTCATGCTGCTGAATTTGCTTTTCCTTGCAGCGTCTGTTGCTCCGGCCATCGCTGTAGTCACGAGCGGACTGTACCGCATCGCAAGCAACTACTTCTTGCTGGACGTCATCTCCCAAGACGGTGCGCTGCGCGGACGTCCAACGCTGTGTACCACCACTTATACCAATTAATCTGCACAGGTGGTGATATCTATTTGGATCCAATTGAGCAGGGGAGGTTGGAGCAACTGGTACGGCTCCGTCGCGCCGCCTTTACTGTCAAATGTGAAGACTGACAACCGAAATAACAAAATCGCAGTGGTCTGTAGTTGTTACGAACGGAACGGCAACCATTCAGAACGTGGGCACCAAGGCGTTTCTCTCCGTCGCTGCGGACGAGTACCACTCGATCGTGCCGAACGACACACTCCATCAGTGGACCTTCAATCCAGATACGCTCTCAGCGGTTGGGTCAGTGTTACTGACAAAAATCACGCAGTATGAAGCTTAACCTCAGACCTTCTTTGCCTGCAGAATTGTCTCAGGGGGGCAGGCAGTACTTGGCGATTTTGAGGGAGCAGCGGTATGTCTGCGGCGCTGTGCTGTACTCGCGTGCCGTGTTGCTCAGGCTCTTCGCTTGTTTACTCCAGCTTATACTCGCCAACGGGTGACTCACTGCAGACTTGCGTCAGCTTTTTCGAATCCCCATAAACTGACGGATCTTCAGGGGAGGAGCCGCCGCGCTTTGGAACTTTCTCCCTACCGTGCCACAGCCGCACGCATACAGAGTCTGGAACCAAGCGACGAACTTGTATCTCGGTGCGCAAATGCAGCTTGCCACTTCTCATCCATCGATATGTACGCTGCTGATGACACCTTTCTCTAGATCAAGTACAGGGAGACTGCGACTATTTTTTCGATTACTGTGTTCTAGCCTCGGCTTTCAATGCGACCAGCGAAAGCCAAGTGGTGCGTGTGTGACCGGCCCATAGAGGTATCTCCTCATGTATCTCGTCGTATCTCAGTGGAATGTAGCAGGGACGTCATTCTGCGGCGGGCGGCTGACGCTGCAAAATGCCGCCAGTGGGGCCTTCCTGGCCAGCGGGCCGGACTTCACTCCTACTGGGACGAAAGCTGTTTTTGACTCCGCACCCTACCCGTGGCGATATGGCTTTGTCGGAGGACAGCTAACGTGAGTCACATGAAAGGCATTGATAGAAAGCTGTTAACACGTTTATCATTAGGATAAACGACAAGGATTTTAACGAGCTCATCACGACACTTACTGTGTCCCGCGGGACCGTGCGTTGAGTACTATTTAAAGAACGAGGATTTTTCTCACTGGAAACACGATTACCCCCGTAGGCTGACCTTTACACGTGGCAGGACGGCCCTGGGACAGCGCCGTAAGTGACGCGGTCTTGTCTCGAGTCTTTACGATCCATCTCTGAGATTTGCCTTTGATGCAGGGAGCAGACCTGGGTCTTCATCCCAGTGTTTGAGAAGTAAGACAGTTTTCAGCGAGCATTCGCAAAGGATGTTTGCTCAGGTCCGGGCTCAGATAAATTGTATGATACGCACCCTTATGGCGGCTGCGAGACACTCAGTGTGTTCTTCAATCTCATCCATTACCATACTCCTCCGGTCCTAGATGTGAGCTGTTGAGCACGCTTGCGTCCTGCGCGAATAACCGATGGTCGAGACTCCGCGCGCCCGAGGAAGGTTAGACACAAACTCCGCACTTTTACCCGGTTTACACCACGTGACCCGACTTGTCCGAATCCGTCGTCGCCTGGCAATACTGTAGTCACCGACTCCGAGCAGCAGATGCTTTGACGCGTCCGCCTTTCAATCTATCACTTGGCTGGATATACAGTTCACCAAGCTAGTTGCCGCCCCCTGCATACGGCGCTGTGAAGGCCACCTCTTGCGATGCGAAACATGCTGCGCTGCCGGGGTCGTCGCGTCAGCTGCGCTCTGAATACCGTCTTGCGAGGCTGCTCGCCACCGTCTTCAGCCTGCGGCGCCCTATGTGTCGGCCGGCCTGTGCAGTGCGTCCACGTCGGCGTAGTCTCCTTTGCAGACTTTACGAAGGAAGATAATCGTTCCAAATGTAAACGTCGGCGGGTACTAACCGCGGCCACTGGCACTCATCCTATCTTACCGGACTGCTTGAAATATGCCCTTTGTTCGAGCTTGACTGGATTCTGCTCTTGGCCTCGACGGTGCTTCTCGATTCTCGTAAAATCGTACACGCGTGCTCTAGCCGGCCTGCGACGCGTCACCTCGACAACAACCGTCTGGGCGGCACGACGCGTGCACTGCCTCTATTACTTCGGCCTTCAAATCTCTGGCCTCGCAGCGCCTCGCCTCGCCATCCTTCACGTTGCCAGCCACCCTCGGTCAATGCGCCTTTTGTGTCGCGAGTGATATGGCACAGGCGTTCGAATCCTGAATAAAACAAGTATTACACACGACGTCAAGACCATCGATGAGGGCTGGGCGTACTCTGGGCAAAGTGAATTCTTTTGTTCTGCGGCCGCAGTGGGCTTCTTGTTGCGATATTCCTCGGTCACGGTCCCAGACTAGGCCTGCGCCGACATCAGTGGCACACTGCTCACCGCTGACTGTCATGGTTTCACGGCCCGTCTGCTTGGTGTCAGAGCTTAGGTCATGATGTGCCTATGGTCCTGCCCTCAACCCGTGTGCAGATGTAAAGGACCCGTATCGAGCTTGCCCTCTACGGAATGGTTCAGGCGTTGTTCCTTGCGCCCTCTCGGTGCCACGGCGATCTATCGATTCCAGTGCAATGTCGACCACGCCAATCAGTGCGCTTGGACGCCGGTTTGACGCCAGGACGTTGCTCTGGTTTGGCCTGCGATTATGCACCATTCACGCGTACAATTGTATTCAGTCGACCGGAGAACATGGACTGCCGTCCCAGGGTAAGCAGTTTGTTAGATCGGCATGCCGATCCTTACTGAGTCAGAACGTTGCAGAGAACGAAGCACGCGCAGAGCTCAGCCTGAGCGTCTCGCGCGATGCCTTCTGGCTTGCATCCCTGAGTTCTGCACCGATATCCTCAGTCTTCGGGACGACTTGGTGCGAGCGTGCACATGCACCACGCTTCCCAGCCAATGGGAGGCCGGGCGGAATCTCGGACTGCCGATGCAACGCTCAAGCTTCCGATGCCAATCCAGATGCAGCGTACAAGCAGCAAGGTCTAGTCCATTCATTCCAAGCTGCCGAAGACACGCTCCACTCGCCCGCCTGGGAAGAGAAGCCTCACGGAGAGGCTGTGACAGCACGAGGCCCATGATCCACGCAACGCGATTCCCGCGCCTCTGCTTCGAACTCTCTTCATAAAGTCAGCAGTTTGCGCCGTGGCATGTTTGCCCACTCTCCGACCTCACTCTTCTCCTCCCCATGCTGCGAAATTTCTTCCTCTTCGCCACCCAGGCTGCCTTCGCCGCCGCCTCGGTGACGAGCGGACTATACCGCATCTCGAGCAATTTCGTACCTCAATACGTCATTACGCAGTCCGGTGCGTCTCCGCACGGACTCCCATATGTATTACTGAACGCCAATCGGCCGCATTGTACAGCAAATAAAATTGCTGCTTATGGCGCGTACGGGTATCCAGAGCAAGTGGTACGCCTCCGAGTCCATTGCGCCGATCATCGACCGCTGACATCGCGCATTGACAGTGGTCCCTGATAGTCACGAACCACACGGCGTCTATCCAAAACCTCCGCACGCAGAACTACATCGCGCTCGCCGGCGCGGACGGGGACGGGAATGCGACCATTGTGCCCAGCGTGTGGCCGTTCCGCTGGTTCATCACGCCTGACACCTCTGCTGCTCAGTAAATGAACATCCATCGGATATCATTGCAAGGCTGACTTCGAGATCACCGTAGAATTGCGTCTGGGCGGAAGGCGCTTGCTGTTCCGCAGGGAGAAGGCCAGGTACGCCCAGCATTCCAACTACCGATCGCGGAATCTTCTCAATAAAAGTCTACTGTAGCTCGTATTGGCGTCATCGTGCGTTGGCCGTGTTTTTGCATTGCAAAATGACACTGATAAATGCGCAGGGACGGCACGCAGACCCAGCGCTGGACCTTTGTTGCGACCGTACCCCTGCCACACGCATACAGAATCTGGAATGAAGCGCTCAATCTGAATCTCGGTGCGCACGGCTTACCTCACCCAACCTACTTGCTCTGACCTCTTGCAGACCAAGTGGGCGATGCCTTTCGCGGGTCGGCCGCAAACGGAACTCAGATTAGCGCGAGCCAAGTCGTACGTCCAATTTCCGTGTCGTCTCCAGAGCCGGCTGCAGGTGGCTGAAACAATGCGCAGTGGCACGTCGCGGGCACGTCCGCGGGCGGCGGTCTACCAACCCTACAAAACGCCGGCAGCGGCGCCTTTCTCGCCATCACGCAGGACGGCAGACAGCCTACTCCCAGCGTGGAGTCATTCTCCTGGTCGCACAACTTCGTCGGCGGGCAAATGACGTGAGTCCGCTACTATCAGCCTTCGCAGGGAAGGATTCCTCTGAGAATGCGCCAGCCTGCATGACACCAACTCCTCGACGCTCACTGTTGGACCAGACGGCACGGTGCGTCCAGCAGCAGCAGAAAATCCGAAATTTTCTCATTCTCCATACGGCACAGGTTCTCATGAGTCCAGCCAACGGGACGCAGCAGTCCAAGTGAGCAATCAATTTCCTATCCACCCCGACTACTTGATAGGAACCTCACATCACACTCAGCAACCAGACGTGGGTCTTCATCCCCGTGGCCTGACCCTACTTCAGCCCTTCGAGATGCGCGCTTTACCGCCTCTAAAAGTTTACAAATATACATGATCACTGCTTACTTGCCCGCGATTGAACGCTTGTGCCTGCCCACTGTATATGAACGCTGTGGCATCGTTTGTGCACTTAATTTTGCTCTCCTCGGTTATCTATGGTCCAATTTGATAGATTCCTGTCCTGCGTAGTATATTTCCCCCAGCGATCACGATGTACAGTCCGAGCGCCATGCCCCGTGTTCTCCGAATTTGATTCCGGGAAGGAAGAGAATATTTCAATTCTTTCTCGACTCTCAAATTTGGCCTGATATATGGTAGGACAGTCTATCCGTAAGGACGACGACGGGTCGTCTGACAGGTTAAGAATCAGGTCACGTGAGATGGAACGATTGATCGCGCGGAGATCAAATCCCTCGGGAGCACATCCCGGCTGGAGGTCGCACACAGTAGCCTGCTGCGTCGTGCCGTAGGGTACCGCAGCTTTAAAGTATTAGCTCATGCTGTTAACCATAAATTCTTATCTCTACGTTGATGCGGGACGGACAGAAGGAAACTTGACAAGCGCTCTTGATTGCAGTCAAATCGCGACGTAAGCTCAGAAGAATAACAAGAAGACCGATTCTCTTAGAAAAATGTCAATAAAAATGAGCGTGTATGTATAGGAACATTTGACTTTGGCAGGAACAGCCCTGATTCTCGCATTCCCGAGTATAGTGCGACCGGAGCGTTGCTCAACTCGAATAAACAGGAACAAAGACCCAAGTCTGTTCTCTGCGTATGTATCAGGCGGAACTTCTGATAAATATATGTTGAAGGCGAGGGGGAACAAGAATCACTTACGGCGCGGTCCCCGGTCCTCCAGAAGATGCATACAAGCCGACCTGCAGTGTGTGATGCATTTCCGGTGAGAAAGCTTGGTTTATGTTCTAATGTCCTTGCGTTATCGACTTACCCACAGCCCTTCAAACACAGTAAGCGTCGTAATGTCTTCGATCCAGCGATCCTTGTCATTGAGACTGATGACAGACCGGTCAGCTTCCCATCGCAAGGTTCTTTCTCACGCAGTTGACGCACGTCAGCTGTCCACCAACAAAGCCATACGCCCATGGGTACGGCTCAGGACTAAGGTAAGCTTCGGTCCCGGTATGCGACCAGTCCGGCCCGCTGGCGAGGAAGCCCTTGCTGGCGGCGTTCTGCAGGATCGGCCGACCGCCGCAGGAAGACGTCCCAGATACGTGCCACTATAATTCGAAGGGACATGAGAGGACATCCTGTATGTTTCAGAATTAAACGTACCACCTGGCTCCTGCTGCTGGCATTAAAAGCTGAGGCCAGCACGCAGGAGCCCGGAGCGCCGCACTTTCCCAGATCTTGATCTGGAGGGTGGTGGTATGATTATCCTTGGGAGAGGGAAGATAATATAGAATATGATTCTGCGTACCGAGATACCTGTTCGTCGCCTGGTTCCAAACCCTGTATGCATGCGGCGGGGGGACGACGGGGGTCAAGTCCCAAAGTGAGCCAAGATTCGTTCCGTCCCTGAGAACGCCGTCATTGTGTAGCCGCCTGCAAATAAAACAACGGACGACTCGTATATTCCAAGCTAAAGAGAAAGTACGAAGACAGTCAAAAACGCGGCGCGATTACGGCAGCGGTGCGGACCCACCGGATCTTCTTCGAATGAAGCACCAACTGCTTTCCCGTTCGATACAATCCTGAAGCGGAGAATATTAGTAGCACATATTAAGCGTTACACGAGATTCGAGGCTGAGACAACGTCACTAACCCAGCACCAGAGGGCGTATCTGGCGTGATGATCCAATTGTAGGGCTTGACGCGTGCGACAACGGTCCCGTTCGCGTGGAC
Source organism: Auricularia sp. M12 (assembly GCA_037042885.1). Classification (NCBI taxonomy): domain Eukaryota; kingdom Fungi; phylum Basidiomycota; class Agaricomycetes; order Auriculariales; family Auriculariaceae; genus Auricularia; species Auricularia sp. M12. The sequence goes on from CM073207.1 coordinate 766,740, forward strand.
TGAGAGGAAGGCCTGGGTGCCAACATTCTGGATGGTAGCCGTATTGTTCGCATATAACACAGACCACTGCGATTGGCCTCAGTATTCAGATTCAACGGCAGATGATGGCGCCGTCGAGTAATACCAATTGCTCCAGCCCGCCTTCTCTTAACGGACGCAGACCAATATCGTTCCCTGGTGAATAATCAGTTCATATGACCATATAAGGCCATGTAACTTACCGTCCTGCGCAATGAAGTCTTGCAGGAAGTATTTGCTCGAAATATGGTATAGACCGCTCGTGACTGCGGCGATGGCTGGGACGACGGAAAAAACAAGAAACAGCATTGAAGAGAGCATGAGGGTAGAGGCTAGTCAGGAATGTGGCGGCTTCACGGGGATGTGACAGTGAGAAGTGCTGGTTTTTATAGGAAGTCTATGACAGCATTTCTAGCTGATCCTGGACATCGAGGGCTTAGAACCCGCAGCGCTCGTGTGCTGCAGATAAGACCAAGCAAGTAAAATAGTGTAAGGCATAGCAGTGACTCGCAGCGCAGGTCGGCGCAGACTTCCCGCGGCAGTTTAGCATCCTGCAGCAGCGCTAGCGTCAGCAGGCAGATCGACCACTATGCACGACCGGGATCCTCTCCATCTAGCTCCATCTGCGAGGACAGCTGCAGCTGAATATGGTTGTGCGCATGGTTGTAAGTGTGGATCGGCGAAAGGAAAAGGACCTGGATTTCGAGCACCTAAGCAGCGACATGGCATCTTTTGAAGTTGAGAGTATTAGGCACGCGGCTTGGCTGTCCTATGCTTCTCCGGCGACAGCGAAACTCAGGCCGGAAACACAGCACCGCCGACTACATTCCGAAAGCTAGCAGTGCTACAGCTCGTCCAGGGAAGGCAGCTCGTGACTGTCGCGATAGGTGGCAGAACAAACGCTAAGTAAAAGAGCAGCCGCAAGCATGAGAGGAGACGCGGAAGAAGTAATTGCGCAGGTTGGAGAACTGTGACAATAGAATGCTGACTTTTTAGGGACTCTATGGCACATTTCGAGAATGATCCTGGACACAAGCCGGTGGCCAGTACATATTTGTGCGGCACAGTAAGAACATCGAGTGGCAGGGACACAAGCCGGAGTATTCTGTAGCCATTGGTCTGAGCATGCTTGATCCTTTTGACATACAGTCCACATGCACTCGTTGGACGTCGACAGCGGCAGGAGCCTCGTGTCCATCTGCCCATAGTGGGGGTGGGCATCAACAGCCAAACACTTATCCGTGATCGGCAGTCTCCGTATGAGAGCGACTGTCCGATTGCTGGAATGACATTTTATCTCTTCAGAATATTATGATTTCTGGATGTAAAACTTCCTAATATTACTATAGATAGAACTGTTAGACAGTTTTGCGAGTTGTTAACTCTTTGTGGTGATATGGTGAAATCGGTTCATCGGACTGCGCCGAAAAGCAGACTTTACTACATGCTGGCACTACCTCTAAGCAGATCAAGTCCAAATTGTCGTATGGTCAACTTATATACCTCCTTAACCGTATAATGAGTTGTGGTAATTTTCCGTTAAGGCGTTGGGAAGAGACAGCGTGCAGGATATTTGTCTCCATTTGAGGCCGAAGATGCTGACATAATCCGCCTCTCTTCTCTGCAACCGCGCGCTCATCAGCCACCGGACCGCCGTTAGCATGTCAGGCCGCACCCTGGGCGAGGAGCGAGCTGCTCGGGCGCGCGCAGGCAAAGCCCAGAAGCGCCTGCACTCCCAACTCGCCGAACTGGATGACGAGAATGTCGGCAGCCGAGTCTCACCGCGCACAGTGAAAAATCTCCATGTGCAACTCGAAGCCGAACGCGCGCATGTCAGTGTGCTCTCCGATCGAACCAACAGGCTAGAGACTCAGCGGGATACTCATGCCCATGCTGCTCGCCGTTTACGGCTGTCTTCTCAGGCTGCAATGGCCGCAAAGGACGCCGAACATGAGGCTGCACTTGCCACCCTCCGGGAGCGCATAGCCGTGCTTGAAACTCGTCTCTCTGAAACGGACTCTGCCAAGGATGTGCTGCAGGCCAAGCTCAAAGCTTCTGAGCAGCGCTTGGCGTACAACTTCGCCGAGAGGGACAGATTCTGTGCTCGGGAGGTCACCAAAGCTGTTAAACTGGCAACAACCTTCAATTTGAAGGAGTCTGGCGTCTATACAGATTCTTTTCGTGCTCTGGCAGCTGAACTAGTCTCTATTGGACGTGTTGCTACTGGCCACATCGAAACCGTAGTCCGTGCTGTCGCAGAGTGCATGGGAGTGACTGTTTTGCCCCCGCCTGGGCATGACCTCCGCCGGTCCATCGTTCGCTTCGTTGGCGAGGGTGGCCTTGCAGCGAAGCTTCAGGTCGCCGAAGCATTAAATAGTTCAGATGGTAAGCAAGTCTACACGACATTTCGTCGCAATTTGCTCACAATATCAGTCACTGGTGTTTGTCTCAGCGGAGATGGGACAACACATGGCAACTTGAATGTCATGGGCCGCCACGTCACAATCACTGCTAGTGGCTCAGCTGAGACACTCTGCCTTGGTGTCACCCGCCCGGTCGACCACTCAGCCGATACAACATTTCAGGAATGGCTACTGGAGCTCGGGGAGGTTGAGCAGGTTTTCAATGACTGCAACACGGCCGAGGACTTTGCTCACTATGCTCTCTGGGAGAATATCAAGGCAACGGCCTCAGACCACGCTGCAGATCAGGTTGCTGTGACCGATCGGGTCCAGGACCATCGCATGACGGTGGGATTTGCTGCCCGCGGTATCCGTGCTATTCGGGAGATGCCCACGACCGATTTCCAGGCCATGCTGTGCAGCGAAAGGGACCACATGGTTACCTCTGTTGGTGGAACCGAAGCCTGGCTTCGACTCTCAGCAGAGCGGCATCAGGAGCTTGAACGGGAGGTGCTGCACTCACTGCAAGTTCGCTTGGGTAAGGCCGAGTTTGACAAGCTCAGCCCAAGCGAACAGGCATTTGTGCAGTTCTTTATTCGCTCAGGTTGTTGTATGCACAAGGATCTCAACGCCGTTGTCTATGGCAATAAGCGGATGATGGCATCCTGGGCTGAGGCTGGACTGGAAGGGCCGATGAAGCTTTACAATCGAGACAACGCTGCTGCGGTTGCGTCTGGGACCTCAGCAGCTCAGTCACGAGCTGAGGAAGTGACGCAAGCCGGTGGTGTCAAGGTTGCCTTTCTCTTCGGGCTGCTGTTCAACAACGCCCAGGATAAGACCGGATATTCCGGCCTGTATCGTGTCTACCTCGAGGAGAAGTACCTGCACTGTCCTACCATCGCCAATACCCAGGCCAGTCGCTTCCAGTCGAACTACGAAATGGCCCGGTTCATTCTACACTACCGCCAGGACTCTCTCGACTTTTTGACGCTAGAGCGGCTCAAAAAGACCAGCCGCGCGTTCAACCACCTGGAGAAGAATGTTTGGGATGCTCTCCATGACGGACCGACTCTCTCTGAGCTTGCAGCACTCGCATTCTACGGTACGGCCATCGGACGGCCGTACATGTTGGAAGTCCGGGAATCGGGACTGGTCAACATGCTGGAGCTCGGACCCCTACATCTCAGGGTTATTGAGCACTGCAGCCTACTAGCAGAGTGCCCTGAGATTCTCTGCTCGACTCCCGAACCTGACGGCTCCGTTCCTGGATCGCTTTTCGGCCGGCCGTTTGACGACCCGGAACTCTTCTCGGTACTCGACGATTTGCACCAGAAAGGCCTACTCCCCCACCTCGAAGTCCCCGTACGAGCATTCTTTGCTGGGGCGCACGAGGGATGGATGCATTTCTCACAAGAGTTTCTGCCTGGCGGTGCGATTGCCAGTGCCACGGCAGAGCAGCGGGCTGCTGTCATCATCCCCGCCACGAACGACCACAGCGAGAGCCTCGTTGGAGCCTGGAAGAAGGAGAAGCTGCGCTCTCCGTCGACCCGGGTGCCCTTTTTCAACGCCAAAACCATGTTGCGGCGCAACAAGGGCATCCCGTTTCTCAAGGGACTAGCCCCGTCGAAACGCGGCGTCATCCGCCGCCTTCACCGCCGCCGCGACGCTCTCGGCCTCTCCAAGCTCGAGGACAAGCGCCAAATGGACCACGAGCGCAAGAAGCAGGCGATTGGTGCTGCAGCAGAGGCCAGGAAGCACGTGAGGGAGGCCAAACTTCAACGGAAGCTGGACGACATTGCACCAATCCGCTTCCTCTCGTTGGGGGCAATGCTCGCATATGAGGAGTCAAAGCGCATTGTTGGCGACATCCTGGACCAGAACATTCTCTGGCATCGTCACAGAGGCCAGCCAAACGTCATGAAGAAGCTGAAAAAGACGAAACCGTTGCCAAAGCGCGTTCCTGAGAAGCGGGCACTATTGCATGCAATCCTGGAGTATGAGGTCACTCCTGGCGCGTCTGCAACGGCAGAGGAGGGATTCAGGTATGCTGATAGCGTTGGGGCCGGTGATCAAGTGCAGGATGTCCCGCAGGAGGCTCTGGAGTTCTGGGAAGATGATTAATTCACACTGTATGGATATTTTTCGTCCACTGACTGTATCAATAGCTCTATAACTTAGTATAATCGCGCTTATTGATATATACATTGACTTAAAATATGAGGAGAGTGGCAGAAAAAATTCTAGCCAGCGCAATGACCGATGCGCTGGAGGGAGGTCAGATTTCGGCTATCGCCGGGCAGAACGCTTTGGGCGGCATTGCCCACCCCCACTATGGCCCATAGGGCACCAATGTGGCAATCGCGCTGAGCCAGGGGGGGCACGCCTCACCGCGATTGGGACCTGTAGCTCCAGTCACGAGGAATGGATGGCTGCAGAAGCGTCGCGAGTCGGGCCGCTGACGAGGTTTCGCGAGGTCCTAAGACTTTGTCCAGGGACAAGTAGCCCAGATACCACAGATAATGAACGACCCCAGAGCTGTACGCATGGCCGAGCATTCGAGTGGCTCTGCAACTGTTTGCTGTACTCCGACGTTACCGGCTTTGGCCTCGCAGACACGGTTCGGGACGAGAAGCAAGTAAAAACTTAGGCTCAACTAAGCCGCCGGCTCCGCCCGGCGCCCTCCTCCGGAGGAGGGCGCCGGAACCGGCGCGGTTTGGTCCGAACCTAGTAAAAACTGTCATTCGGTCCCAGTCGCCCGGCCCGAGTTGGCCGAACCGCGTCTCAAAGAGAAACTGACATCCTGGTAGCGTACAGCGCACAACATTCAGGTTCAAACCTACTGCTTTCCGGATCGTTTCATACATCATCTATTCGCTCAATGCGTCCTCAGCGTCTCCCTCCACCTCAAATCCTCCCTCAAATCCGGTACGGGCGCAGCAGGATCCAACTCCTCAGCGAACACCAGCCCACTAGCGTCGAGTCTCTCCAGGCGCTTCAGCAGCGGCGGCGTGACCAGTTTCGCAGGATTGTCCAGTCCGAGAGCGAATTTCAGCTGGAGCGCCGGCGGGAGAGTATTTTCGAGCCGGTCGACGGCAAGGCGGCCGATGTTCGGGAGGAACTGTGTTGCGGTCAGAAAAACTTGAACTGAAGAGACGGTACGAGAGAGGGAAGAGGCGCTGGCGCACCTTGAAGCCATGGCCACTGCCGCCCGTGACGAGCAGCACATTCTGGAACGTAGGGTGCACATCTATGATCCAGCTTTCGTCCGGCGTGTCGGTGTACCTTCACGGTGTAGTCTCTCAGTATCGTCCTCACATTCAGCTATTCGCTCAAATACGCACCAGCACATCCTCCCACTATCAAACGCCCGATTCCCCAGCTCCGGCAACAGCTCCCGGATGACAGCGCGACACAGCTCCGCGACGCTGCGGGGTACAGCGGAGTGTGACGTCGCGTTGGGCTGCGCCGCGAGGTCGGGACGCCGATGGTCGGGCACGGAGGACACGGGCTGCGGCGTCTCGTCTAGATCGGCCTCGGGAATTGCGCCGGGGTTGATGACACCAGCATAGTGCCGCGCAAACTTCATCGTGCCGTCCGCAGTGGGCTATAAATTAAGTTTGGGTGCGAAAATCAGCCATGGGGGAGAGGATATTGGGAAGGAACGGAACCAGACGCACAGGGAAGCAGTAGAAGCCAGTATCGAAGTCCAGAACGACGGGCATGTCTTTGTACCGCGCAGCCTCCTCAGGTGAGAGACGGATAGTCATGACGCTTTGCCTATTTCTCGTTAGAATCGGCCGGCGGGAAAGAGGGGAATTAAACGTGCGCACCCCGTAGCCACCATGCGCGAATTGAGGCCGAGCTCAGGATCCGGGAACGACGACACCGTCCACGCTCCAGTAGCAATTACGACGAGGTCCGCCTCGACCGGTTCCGTCCTACCTTTGACCCTGACACCGGAGACGCCGCCGAACGCGTCGTGCGCGAGCCCAATGACCTCCTGGCCCGTCAGCAGCTTCGCACCACGGCTCGTAACGACGGATGCGAGCTTCTTAATTGCGCCAGAGGCGTCGGCCCATCCTCCATGCGGGTTGAGATATCCAGTCCTGGTCTCGGGCAGAGAAGAGGGGCGGATGGCTACCGGGAGATTAAGCGCGTCGGCGACCTCCGCGCCGCTGCGCAGCTCGACGATGGGCGCGCCCGCCGCGCGTTCGTTCTCGAGCGGCGTGTTCACGCTACCCAGGAATCCCACGTCGGCAGAGAGCACGAGAACGCCAGATCTGGCGCGGTCGCGCGTCAGTCACGTTCAAGACGACCATAATGCCGCGCACTCTCGATAGCTGTCCCCAAACACGCTCTTGTCTTTCCAGAGCTCGATAGCCTCGCGCGCGAGAGAGACGAAGACGTGATCGCTGTACGCCGAGCGCACAATCTTGTTGATGTCCGTACTCGCGGCGTCAGGGGCGGGGTGCGTTGACGCGCGCTCCAGGAGGGTGATGTTGGTGTAGCCGCGTTCCTGCAGGTGATAAGCCGTGGAAAGCCCAAAGCAGCCCGCGCCGACAATGCATATCTGCGCGTCCTTGGTGACCATCGGAGAGTCGAAAGCTGAGCCGCGGGATCGCAGGACGGAGGCCCGGATCGACTTCCGGTCGCGGAGTTCATGCATGTTGATATCCCTGTCAAGATCTTGGGCAATCCTGAGTTTCGCGACGATCATCTCTGCTCAAGGCACGAAGTCTAATGCATATCTTTGCTGAATCGCGTTCTTGTTACTGTAAACCCAAAATGAGACGCCCAGATTGCCATTCCGCCAACTGTAAGACAATCAAGGCGGTATAACTCAGCAAGGACAATCCAATCTCATCGCGATCTCAGGGCTCAAGGTCAGGGATAGCACGATGTATATCTATTATGATGCAAGACTAAACGAATGAATTAAGACGACAGGCGAGGCGAGGCGCAAACAGGAGTGACGCAGCTCAAACGGACCACTAAAACTACAGTACAAGCAAAGGTTCGACATCGAGAAGACTCTCCATGGAAACAACTTACAGAACGGACGAGAGATAGAGGAAAGGAAATGATGTGGAAGACATAGGTGATCATGAGGTTTCATCAGTGGGAGGAGGAGGAGCATCTGCCGGCGGCTCGGAAACGATCCATTGGTCGAAAAAGGCGTTATAGTCAAAATAGTCGGTCTGAGGGATGCCGAGGGTGTCGTCTAAATCTGCTTGGGACGAGGTCAGGTGCGACGTGGGCAACTCGTCAATCGGCAGCGGCAGCGGCAGTGGCAGCGGCAGCGCAGGTGCAGGCAGAGGCAGCGAACATGGAGGTGGAGCGGATTGGCTTTGCTGGTGCAGTTGCTGCTGCTGCGAATGCTTTTGTTGTTGCTTCTGGACGGCGGGTTCTCTCTTGCTGTACGGCGCGCTCCGCTCCTTGGTCTTGGCGGGTCGCGTCGGCCCCGCGCCGGACCCGGGGCGGGTACGCGTGCTGCTCGCGGGCACCGGCGCAGCCTGAGTGTGGGCCAGCATCTGAGCCTGCGCATGAGGGTAGGGAAACGCGGGGCCGTAAGGGGACGGCATGGCGAACGCGTGCGCTGGCGGCTGCGGAACAGGCGCCTGGGCGGAGAGGCGCGACGGCCCCGCGACAGGCTGCGAGGCCTGAGCAGGAGCGGGACGCGCGCGCGACTGCGGACGCGAGATGCGGACGCCCGCCGGCGCCGGGAACTGGTCATCACGCGTGCTGAGGACTCGGTCCATGAGGCTCTGGCGCGGGGGGTTCACCTGCTGCGTCTTCTTCTTCGGCTTCGTCTTCCGGCTCTGGGGGGCAGCATGGTGCAGCTGCGGCAGCGCGATCTGCTGCTGGAGCCCATGGTCGGGGAACAGCGAAGCCGCGGCGGCGTTGGCGGGATTGGCGTTCGCATGCGGCGGCGTGACGGAGGAGGAGCGCGGCGTGCGAAGGGGTGTGTTCGGGAGCGAGGTATGCGTGTGTGAGAGTAGTGGAGGAGACGGCTCGCCGGTGGCGGAAAAGAAGTAGGGATACGCGGGGTCGCTGAACATCGTGGGACCCATGGTGGCATACGACGCGTCGGTGCCCATGCCAGGCAGCGGGAGGAAGTCGCCCATGGGATGGTACGTCTCCGGCGCAGCGACGGTGGACATCCAGAGACAGCTCTCGGGAATTTGAGATGGGCCCGGCTCTACAGGCTGAGACGCAAAGAAGTTGGGAAGGGGTTGACCGACAAAGGATGGCTGAAAGACGGCGTTCGGCCCTATCTGTGCAGGTAGATGAGCGACGGTCGCAGATGCAAAGGCCGCCTGAGTGTCCTCTCTAAAAAGATACTCATGAGATCATCTAGGATTCGACGAAGAACGAGGGCGGACGCACCGAAGCTTGTCGAGGGACAGGAACCTCTTGTGACAATCCCGCGTCATGGGCAGGATCGTATATTCTGACGCGAAGGTCAAGTCGAGAGAGGTTTCGTCGGACATGGTGGATGATGCAGCGGATGGAGATGGTGGGACAGCAAGTACGAGAGCGATGCGAGAGTCGAGAGCTCGAGCCAGTCGAGAGATGGCAATGGAGGAACGATACGGTCAGAGCACGAAAGCGTGGGCAGGGGAGGGGAGCAGCCGGAGGACAAGTCTAGCGCAGGCGCATCTTTAACGGGCCCGACGCACACAAAGCAATAGGCGCGGGATTGGAGCGCGATGAAGTGCCTTTTGTTGCAACGTGTTTCGAGCGCAATCAGGATATCCAGAGAGAAGTTAACGCTTACTCCGCGAAAGCCTCAACCGGCTCCTTGTCAGGGCGCTGTACAATGGGCGAGATGACGGCGCGTGAACAAAGAAGAAGCTTCCGCGCGGCCGATGCCCAAAGCAAGAAGGATGCTCACGTGGCCGATAGGCAATCCTGAACGGCCGCTCCCTGCATTCCAGGCCATCGAGACTAGTCTCAAAGCTCTAAAACGGTCCATGGCGCCCAAATAAGGGCGTTGCCAGAGTAAGAGGTGAGCACGATGTTCGTCGTCCAGGGGGAAAATGCCGTCCGGCGAGTATACAATGCAAGGCACCCCATCAGGCCAGACTCGTCCCCACAAGGCTGTCGGTGAATACTTGTGGGAAAACAGCGCGGGCGCAGGGTAAATGAAGTCTCGCGCCTGATTCGCGTCTGCGGACATACGTGCCGATCACCTGCCCTCGTTATAATCACCTTGCGGACCCTGGCGCAGTGAGAACTCATCCTGGAGCCAGACCGCTCCCATATGCGCACAATAAGCATTTCCCGGCCGTCGCGGCAAAGGGGTAGGAAGAGGTCTATGACTAACCATCGATAGCGGATAGCACTGGACGCAGAAGAGAAGAAACCTCAGGGGTAAGGAGTCAGAAAGGTCCACGCTCGCACAGTCACGGTCACTGCTTTCGCAATACCCCTGAGCCGGCAATGCGTTCCTCCGCCTGAGCAAGCCATGCGCCAAACGCGGGAGTCCTCAGCCACCGCTCGTAGAATGCCCGTCGCTTGGCACCCGAGCGGAAAGGTAACGCCGCGCCGTGCGTTTCCAGCGACACGAAGAACTGTGCGTCGTTGAAAGGCCGGAGACGTCCTCCTTTCCCGCCGGGTGGGATCAAAGAAGCAAGGTAGCGATTCAGCGGGGCGAGCATCGCTGTCGTCCGGTTGGCAAAATGCTGGCGCAATGACCAGCATGCCTCGATTTCTGTCCGCCGAGGCGTTAATGACGAAATTGGAGACAGCTTCAGCCCGAGAGAACGCACCTATCGAGCCGCCCTTTGCGGCCGCAGACTGCAGTTGAGTGATGAGCGCGCGGTCCTTGGAGATGTACCGCGCGTGCGTCTTGGTGTGCCAGCCTGGCTCGGGGCCAACATGTGTAGCATGCTGAGTGGGGTGGCTTGTCGGCGGCGTGCGCGCGTGGGACACGCTCGTCAACGAGAAGTCGAACATGGAGCGCGATTTCGACGGGGATCCGCCGCCCACTGTCATACTCCTACATACGCATATTAAATCCGCTGTCGGGGTGAACGAAGGAGCAATATACCTACCGTACGTTGCCCCGATCGCGTCCCTTCGCGGATGCGCTGCGAGACAAGGTCTGCGTCGACCGGGGCACGGGCGCGGGCGGTGCCTGTGCTGGAGATCGCAGACTGATGATGTGTGGCCAGTGACTGCAAGCGCTTTCGAAGAACGGATTGGTTACTCCGAGGACAAGTCCGGACTTGGGAGGCGGCGCAGCTCCAGAGGACCGCGACTGAGGCTTTGCCCGCGGGACAAAATCTGCGAAGTCGTGATCGTGGATTGTGAAGTACGGCCGAAAGTCGAATGCTAATGGCAACTGAAAACAAGACTGATGAGCCAAGGATATCAAGGAGCATCAAACGTCCAGACTTACGGGTCTGACCATGTCGCGGAACCACCATATGAGGACGCTCGTCAAGGCGGGGTGTGGAGCAAAAACAAGGACTGGCTCGCAAAGTACGAGGCATTCCCAGATCGACCACAAGGAGGGGATGAAATCCCGGCAGAGCGAAAGCAGAGAAGGAGATTGGGAGACCGTCATGGAGAAGGTTGGCGTCGTAGGTGACTGTGAGGATGAAGGTAGCGTGACGAGCGGAGGGATTGAGGCGATGATGTGCTGCCGCGCGTCGAATTTATCTCCAAATGCCGACGTCTCGATGAATTGTGGATCATCAGGTCCCTGCGGTATGGCTACTGTGTGTACCCCTCCCAGAAATCCGACCTCAACCGTTGCACCTGCGGTCGGAAGAGGCCTATGTTTGCTCAACGACGTTGCAGACAACGCAGAAAAAGACACACCAGTTGGCAATGTTGTGACAAGCCGTCTCCAGCATTGTAGTCCCATGCTCAAAGTATAGTGGGGCTAGTCTTGAGACGGTAAGAGTGAAGAGTGAAGGGTAGGGGAGATGGGTGAGGATCACTACTGAGCGCTGGAAAAGGTTAGACAGTCGAGTGCGAGGAGGGAATATGCTCGCACTTGCAAATAACCGCGCTTCAGAGATGCGTCGCGCCGCTGCAAGAAGTAGGCAAACCCGTAGATGAACCCATCCTGCGGCGAGGTATGATCGAGGGCGCTGCTAATGTGGCGGACGCGGAACGAGTGCAGTTCTGAGGTTGACTCAACCGCAGACGCGTCCGGAAACGCGGAGAATGCTCTGAAAGTAATGAGAAAATAGTGAAAATGCGTTTGACTTGGCCGAGCGCACATGTTCTCCTTGAGAGCTGGATCCAATGGAGCAGACGGGTACACTTGGTCGACCACAGGGCCAGTGTCGATGTCAAAGTTGACTTATGCGCACAGCGCGGTTCAGCGAGTGTCTATGACATTCAACGTTGAAAGGCGTACCGATTGCAATGCAAAGGATCCACCTCCTCATCGCGACGAGCTTGCCTGGATCAAGTGAATGCTGGATTCCGCCATCGACGCCGATATCGAGCTCAGCAGGCCCATCCATGGAAACGCGCAGGCGGGTGTCTTGTAGGTGTTGGTCGCGTGCAGGCGCGTGCAAGGCGAGAGAGGGGTTCCGTCACCGGCAAGGCATTTGACGCTGCCGGCTCCAAGCCATGCTTCCGCGGCTTTATGATCCGGAAATTATTGAGAATAATCCCGGCAATCTTATACTCAGACTAAATGTCTGGGATAATGCTAATAGTGTGAAATTCCCTGCTTATGTACATGCCACTCTAATCAACTTATTCCTCATGGATCAGGAAGGGTTCATACTTGCCCGAGTCCAGAAAACAGGGTGAGCGAGTCTTCGTATAGTGATAACCGAAGGCTACAAAGCTCAAAAATGCAGTTTCAATACGTGGTTACAAGGATATAATATTTTCTGGCCGATTGTACGAATGTCGGAGATACTGATGAGGGAGTCCGTCTCATCAGGAGATACAGCGGTATCTCCGTGTTCCCGGAAAATCCACCACAAAACCAGATTCTTCCTGAATTCAAGGCATTCAAACTCTGCTTGAGCTGGGATTGTACACTTTGGTGAACTTCCACGAGGCGGCATAAACACATCTCCGCGGAACGCGGAGGACTCGGACCGAGCGCCATAAAGGCGGCGCACGAGCGTCCACACAGCCACAGACCATGACTGTAACCATCTACTTTGTACGCTGCCCGCGAACGCGCTGCACGATGAGCTAACGGTGGACGTAGGTTCGCCACGGGCAATCCGAGGATAATCTGGTATGTTGCGCTATCAAAATCTGCTATGATCGCTCTCATAATGACGTTCTCAGCGCGCGTTATGGGCGGGCTGGAAGGACGCGCCTCTGTCTGCACTGGGTATGCTCTATGCAAGCAGTCTCATCTATTCTAACACAGATATCTTCAAATCGTTTCTCAGGGCAGAAGGTACGTAGAAAGTGTCGGTTCCAAGCGATCATTCAACATTCAACATTCCGATCTGCAGCAAGCCGCAGCGCTGGGAGAAGCCTTTGCAAAGACACCAATTACTGCTATATTCGCGTCGGATCTCAAGCGCGCGCACTCGACGGCCTTGGCGTTACACGCCGGCCAACCATCGGACGCGAAGCCACCATTCACCGTCACGACAGGTCTGCGCGAGCAGCACTTTGGCAAGGCACGTCTCACGCCCTATCTACCCGCAATAAATCTCACTCATGATAACCAGGCTGAAGGCCGCCCATGGGACGCCAAGGCGAAGGCATCGGACCTCGACGTGGAGAACGACATCTTCCCCATCCTGACCGCGCGGGACGACAAGTTTCCTGAAGGCGAGTCGCTCAACGACCTGCGCGAGCGAACTTCGAAGGATGTACTGGACGCGCTCCTCATGCCGTACATCTGGCAGGCACGCGGAAAAGACGCGGACGCCACGCGGCTCGCGTGCGTTAGCCACGGTCTGTGCATCTCCGAGCTCTGCGCGGCCATCGTCGCGCGCGCCCCGGACTTTCACGAGAAGCTCACGTTTGCGGGTCTTTTGAATACGGCGTGGCACTGCCTCAAGGTCGGCGTCAAGGTGCGTCTCTGCGGCAGCCGCGGGGGCACAGCTCACCCGTTCGCAGGGTGAGACGCCCGGTATGGCCACCGACGATGCGTTGGACCCACACGCTGCTCTGACCGTCGAGATTGTCAAGCTGAACGACTCGACCCATTTGGAGAATCTCGTGAGTGACCTCTCGTACACGCCGCCCTTCCTCATGACTGTACAGACCCGGAATGTCCAGCCGGAAGAGGAAAGCGAGCTGAGAGAGTATCTCAGTGGCAAGGCTGCGTGAATAAGTAGCTATCTAGATGTGCTTAGCAGAACTTCACATGTTCATAGACTCTGACCACGTTTGACACGCCGGAATTCATCCCTCAGCTAGATTCCTCAGTACTGCCTCACGTTAGAAAGAGCATACCCTTCCTCATGGACGCGATCAAAAGGGAAAGAACTGAGTGCTATTGGTAGTCGATAATATAGATATCGAGTAGGCCTGCAATACAAGCTCAGGCGACGGGAGTCAGCAGAAGCGGCAACTGCACAGAGTTGTCCTTGCGCAGCTGCAGGCGCATGAGGCCCGCCGAGCGAGCCCAGAGCTCGGACTCGTCGACGGCGAAGCGGAACTCGAAGCCGCGGACGACGTGGAAGAGGAACGCCTTCATTTCTGCGACGGCAAAGCGGTGGCCGACACATGCGCGCGGGCCGTCGATGAAGCTCATGAGGTTCGGCATGATGCCCGTGATGGACGTCGCGCCCTGCGGTATGTTGTCCCACCGTTCAGGACTTCCGGGACGGTGAGAAACGAGCGATAGAAATGTGAGAGCGCGTCTCACCGGAATTTGTCTGCGTCGGGGCCCCAGAGGGCCTTGCTGCGGTTGACGAGGAAAATGGGCGCCAGGACTTGGTCGCCCTTCTTGACTCTGAAGGGCGGGTCAAACGTAAATTAATAATAATACCGCGCAACAAAGTACGGGGATACGTACTGGATGTGCGAGAGCATGTTTCCATCGAGGTCCTTGACCGGCGTACCGAAAGGGATGACGTCGTCTTTGACGGCCTCCCGCATGCTGAAGGTCAGGACGGGATGAAAGCGGAGCGTCTCCCGCACGACCTTGTCAAGGTACGGCAGAGCGTTCAGCTGCTCCAGCGTCGGCATCTCAGTGCCCACTTCGAGCAACTTCGCGCGCAACGTCTTCTGCATCCCAGGATAGCGTGCGAGTTCATACATCGCCCATGTCGTAGAGTTCCTGCGTGAGTATAAGTTCCCAAAGTATACTCCTCGGTAGTATGTACGAACGCAGTCGTCTCATGTCCTGCGGATGAAATAGCGTCAACATCAAAGACGAAAGAATGATGGGAGCCTTCCATACTGCCTCTAAGTATGACAATGACATCAGTGGGAGATATGCAGTAAGAGAACAGACTTGCGGTTGAAAGACAAGCAGTACGGCTCCGTCGGCTTCGCTCGTGGTTTTGAACGCTCCGAGTTCAGAAAGGCGGAGCGGGGATAACGCGAACGAAAGGCGGCCCGTGCCCCGTTGCGTATTAGTCGATACACACGAAAGAGCCAAAGAAGATACCGAGTGAACAACTGCTCAGTGCTTTGAGCTCGTCATCGACGGTTTCCGCGATCAGGCTTTCGGCTCACTGGTGCAAAATTCATTGTACCAAGGGCCACGGGTACGTTAGCGTTCGGGACATTGGGAGCGACGCCGTCAGGATGGGGAGGACGGCAAGGAGGGCCCGGAATCGGCCCGGGAGCCTGATTGACACAGATGGATCCGTACTTCCTTCCTTCCTTCCGCGTTTCACTGGCAGCCGCGCTCAATGTTCTGAAGTTCATGCACATCCATGACCGTGACGCCCGGCGGCCTAGCCGCCGGCATGTTGGGCAACTTGGAGTTGACACCTTTGCGGGCAAGCTATTCACCTCGTTGTTCTGCCTTGGACTAACTACCTGCGATAAACAACAGCCTACCTATAGCCATGACAACGCTAGCACTGCAGCGAAGAACAATAGCCATTGAAACACCCAGCATATATAAGCAGACCATATGGTGTACGGGTTGCTGCTCCCCTTAGTCCACATCCGCCGTCCTCACGCCCCTCACAGCTCAAAGTCTGCGATTGCAACGGACGCACGCAAAGCCTGATACGACATGTCCAATACTATACCTACGACTGTAAGATACGTTCCCGTGAATATAGCCCTCTCTGATTTCTTTGCAGCCCCACGAAGACAAATGGATTATTCTTCCCGTCGCAATTCCTGGATGTGGTACGCAGGATCGTCGAAATAAACTTTGTTTCACACTATCCACCTCAGGAAAGGGCCTGGTCAACTATGCCCTCAAATTCTTATTTGGCTTCGGCTGCGTCAGCCCAGTTATGCAGGACGAAAGTGGACTCTCGTCGTCGTCGTCGTCGTCGTCGTCGTCAGACGACTCGTCGGACGGTACATACATATCGCGCCTGGCCAAAGCGCTGGAGGGGAGGAATATTGTTATTGCAGATAGGTAACTGATAACTTTAACCATCGGTATGATTTATTGACGCCTTTATTCTATCCTGGGATAGGTATCATCACCGCACACTCGACCGAAAGGAACTAGATGCTATGTGCGCACAGATGCAACCGCGCCCAAAGCTTCTGGCGCTGAACTGGGATCTTTCGTCACTGCCGGGATCCACTATCCACGCTGTCTGTCTGACTCGCATACAACCCTCTCCTGATGCCAGTTCTACCATCTGGCGCTACATTGACGAACACGCGCCACTCGTCCCGAGTGAAGTCGACGCAGGAATCGATCTTGTCGTTGGAGAGGATATAATCTGTACTATAGCCCGCATCGTTGCTGGTGTCGACGCGCTCTTGCGCGTAAAACCGCATCAGGCCGACTTTGCAGATCGTTCTCGTGGGCTCAACCAATTCTTGCTCGGGAAGCAGGCTGGTGGAGAAAAACTTCATGTCCGCCGGAGGCCACAGCTGCTGTTCGACCTTGGCCTGTTCAATTCAGAGGATTCCTTTGACTTGGCAGACACGCAGGAGGCATCTGACTCTCCGTCCCCTGGCCTGCTCGAGTCGTCTGCGCTCGTCGTTCAGATGACTGAGATCTCTCGTCTTCCTAACCCAACCATCATACCCCGTCAATTTCATACACCCGATGGTCTCGTCCTGACCAGCTGGAAAATCCAGAAGACTGCTTTTTACCGTCGTCCGCCTAGTAACCTGCCTGTAACCGTGCGCGGGCTCTGGACACGTGCTGTTGCGCCCCGGAACGAACCAAGCGTGCTTGAGGACGAAATGTTGCAGGCGATTGCGGCAAGAGGCTACGACAAATTCTACGATATTAACGAAACGCCATGGACCACGGTAAGATGCATATCACTAGCGCAGTGACGCCAATGCTGACATGGCACGACAGTGGACGTCGCTGAGGAAGTACATGGCCGGTCCCTTCCACGTAACGCCCATGCTCGGCGGAAGCTTGATCTTGATCTCCGCGCTTTCAATGAAAACGCTGCTCGTGACATCCAAGCACTCATTCGGCCCTCAACCGAACCGCGTTTCCCATGCCACAATGGGCGAGCAATGGCTCCGCAAACAGCTTGACGCGAAAGGAAAGTCAATGGCCGCCTTGGCCAAGCATCTTTGGCGCGCCGACTGGACTTTGATGTGTCAAGTATGTTGGTCAGTTCGATGCATGTAATCAGGATGCTCATTTTGCAGCTTCTGGACGACGAATTCGAGGAAGGGGTCGTCGAGACCCCCGACGAACTCTCCGGCCTTCATCTTCACGGCATCAACCACCGCACTGTTCGTTTTAAGACGGAGGAACCAGCCATCGTCGCTGCTTTCGCCGAAGAATGGGGCTTCATTTCGACGGCGCATGCAGTATGTAGGACTATCTCCGACGTTGAGGTATTTCAACGCAAGTGCGCGAAGGAAAAGGGCCGCTGGAAAGGCGCAGTTCTACAAGCTCTCGTCGTTCGAACATCTGTTCGCGCAGACCTCGCTAAGGTTATCGCCGAGTGCCCAGCACTCTCGCCGTGTCCACCTCCGGCTTCACCCGGTGATCTCTTCTTTTTCAAGATGTCGTTCGACCATGATTACGAGCTTTGGAGCCACTTTCGCAAGATCACGCTCGCCGCTCTCGCAAGCAAAAGTATGTCGAGCGAAACTCCGAGATTATACGTTGCTCACGATTCGTTCAATAGACCCATCGTCCTTTCTGCAATGCCACGTCCCCACACCCGCAAATTGTGAACTATTCGCCTATCAGTTCTGGTTGAAAGATCTGCTGTTGGCCCATCCAACTATCGTTGACGGGCTCAGGAAAGGCCACGGGTTCATAGCTCTTCGCAAGCGTTTCCTTCTCTGGTCTGAGACTCCCGAAGGCGCATCCGGTCTGCGCGCTGCGCAGAATCATGTAACACCGACTCTGATACCAGCCTCTCAGCCCGCCTTGAAAAAGCCTGCTTATGGGGCGATGTACAAGTCGCTAGTTCTGTTGGTTGGGCTGCCGGGATGCGGTACGCGGTACTCCTCCCTATGCAGCTATTCGCTGATCATTCAATCAGGCAAAACATTTATTTCTCGCGGTTTATCGATTCTGTTCGGATTCCATCACGTCCAATTCGCAGCCACTAAGGCGGAAACTGCGAAGGAGTCAACTACACGATTTTTGGCGAAAATCAAGGCAGCGCACAGATTCCATGATGTTGTTATTGCTGACGGGTATGCACATCGGACTGTATGTCTGGTTTGAGTACTTACTTTACTGCTGCTACAGTCATAGTCACCGTGCTGAACGGCGCCGCAAGTTGCGGCACAACTCCTCGTATACTCCAGTGATTCCACCGATGATATTTGCCATTCATTGGCGGGTGTCTCCCGCGGAAGTCTCTACCGCCAAACGAGTCTGTTCGCTTCAATTGCATAATCGCGAACCAAAGCTCAGCATACTATCGTGCGACCGAATCGTCCGGCATTTCTACGCCGAATACGATCCGTTGAAGGATACCGAAGTCAACTACACCATCCAGATGCAATACGGCGAAACCAAACATGCGTCGCTAGCCCGTGCTGCAGCTGAATTCGCTGATTTGCTTGGCATAAAGACTCCGTCCGACAGCGCGATCGCGGAAGCCATTAAGGCAATCGAACCCGTGCCAGCGGACTTGCCTTATGGTGCCAGCTTCTCTACCGGAACGAATTGCGTCCAGCATTTTGCCTTGATGCCGGAAATGGACACGGTTGCTCTTATTCGTCGTGCGCTACTCCAGTCCGGGTCACCCCAGCTGAGCACACTCTGGCGGGATATTCTGCATGCAGAGCATCTCATCTATACACAACCCCGAGTAACCATTGTTCATCCCAAGGTCGTCTTCCCCCATGCCGATAGAGAGGGGCTCCTTGATCGCTGCCATCAACTTCCCGCGGCCGCCACATTCCACCTATCGTTAACCGAGGTCTTCTTCGATGAACGCGTTCTGGCTGCGCGAGTGAGAGACGTGACACCGTCCCGCCCCGACGACGAAGTAGCCGCAAACTTCGTTGCTACACTGCCAGGATCCATCCTAACGCAACTGCACGTGGTCCTCGCTCGTCATGACACTCGCATCGCTCCCGCTTCGAGCGCCATCAAACTGCTCCAGCTCCTTCAATCCCACAAGTCCGGGGTACGTGTCGTTCCGCTCGACCCCCGCATCCAAGTTCTAGCACGGCTGCAAGGTTTCGGAAAGTCTTAGGTACGTAAACGAAAGAAACACCCGTAGAGGAGTCAAGAGATTCGATTGCTGATACAAATAGTAGGTCACAGAGGACGATGACATCAAGCCGTCACTATATGTACTATGAACTGCAATCTTGAATGAACATCGATGCAACGATTTCTCTGTCCGCAGTTGCGACGAAGCGACGCTACACGGATAAGCCATTGACGAAAGACTCGTCGTTATATGTTGTTTTTGCGGACAATATCGCGCGAATGGCCATGAGAGGCAAACTTCACAGCGGTGAAGCGTCGCGAAAGCGGCTCGTCAGACCCGTAAACGGTGACGCGTTGTAGTTCTAGATTGCAACACTGCGGTGCAACAAGGACGTGATCGACAAAGTCGATGACCTCCTGAGCAGACACCAACAGATAGTCATCATCGGCCTCGAGTACCAGTGTGTGCATTGATGGGAAGACGAGGCGATCGCGAGGCAGTGTCACCAGCTTGGCGGGAGTCGCCGTGTTGAGGAGGAGAATAAGTTTTGGCACGACCGTGTAGAGGGAGAGATAGGGTCCCAAGAGTTTCCACAACGAAACCGAAATCTTCATGAACAGCAGTTGCTCGGGGAAGAACGGATTCTCGAATAGGAGATTGGCGGCGTCATTGCCTTCCGGAGGGCGCAGATATGTAGCCTGTTCCTCGACTAGGATCCGCTGATAGCCGGATCTATCATCCTCGACGAGGATGGAAAATCGGTCGGGGCTGCAACCCATCAACCCGAGATTGAACGGACCCTGTACACCAAGAAGGAAGTCATACGTTGTGTCATAATCTGGCGGAGATTGTATCGCAAAGATCGGTATGGTGTCCCGCATGGGCATCTGGGCAACGAAGTCGGCAACAGCATGGGGAGCAAGGTGCACGTTCAGGAAGAATAGCCGGGAAAGTCCCTCCAATGCGGCAGCGGAAAACTTCATGGGAGGGGTGAAGACGCCGCTATGTACGGTGAGCTGAAACAGATTCGGGCACCACTCGAGAAGGTAACTGGGAAAGGGTCCGATTGTGCCCATTGAATGCATGATCTCCAAGGTGTGTAGGTTCGAGAAGGCCCGGATCGGTTCAGAGGGCATCAGAACGTCTTCGATGCGAACCTTTCCCAGCCGTCCGGGTAGGTTATCGAATATCCATGGGTTGATAGGCGCACGAGGCATGAGGCGATCAGGTGAATAGAGCTTGAGGTGAAAATTGACGAGTTGAGGGAACTCGAGATTGAGTACTCGCCAAAGATCGACCATATATAGCGAGTTAAGCTGAATGCTCAGCGTCTGTACGCTATCCGCGACGCACATGAGAAGGTCCAGCACCCTGGTGCAGATATTCGGGTGTAAACACGCGATATCGATGGTGAACGAGCATGGGCGTCCGTTGCTCTGGCCTACACGCGCAGACACAAGATCTAGGGCACCTGCTGTCGCTGAGCGGACTTCGATGTCCTTCCAGAAGCCTGGATGTTCAATCCCGAGGTCGCGCCAGCGCACGCAGACCTGGGCTGCATAACGCAGATTGTCGAAGTCAAGGAAGGCAAAAGACCGCTTCACAATCTCGGCGGGAAGATCATGAACGTGGAGCCTGCCCATCCGGGACGAGAAGAAGCAGAGTGCAAGAGTTTGCCAACGACGGCACACACCAGCAGCGCTCGTGAGATCGCCCGACTCGAGCAGGGAGAATACGCGCTTTAGTACGTTCCAGGGGAGCAGATACACGCCACTTCTACGATAGTCGTCCGATGCGGAAACGGATGCAAGCTCGTGCCAACGAGCACACACTTGCCCAACGCATCGACGGTCGCGAGAGTCCAAGAACGCGAAGGCGTGTCGGACAATTTCATCGGGCAGGGCATGAATATGGCGGTTTAGAAAGCCAGTAAGAGTTATGCGAGAGGTGAGTAGCAAGACCGATGTTGTTGATATGCTGGGTTTCATGCTTGAGAGCGGCGGACGGCGAACTGGTTCAAGCGAAGCTGAGCCTTCGGCACGGGCCGCCGCCGCTGTGAATCTAATAACTCAACCGATCCTTGCTCGAACCAGGCCCGCATATGTAGCCGTGGCACTCTATCGACGTCTTTCAGTCCAACGGCTGATAGAGCGACATCAAGCTGCAGCCGGTGTACTCATTTATGCTTGATCTGTTCTCAATATCCGTCCTGCACGCTCATGCCGACTGTTCTGTGGCACATGTCCCTGGCTATGTGGTATATATGGGCACTGTGTGTTCGCCGTCGCTAACGCCTGCCCAGACGTAAAACAAGTCGCACTACTGTATGTCTGCATCTGCCATGCGCGTCGTGCTTGCCTTCGACATAGAGCTCTCTCGGGTTACGGACTGTATGCCGTTGCATGCTGAAAGCGGCGTCGCAGAGGTCCGCACTTAGTATGGCGTGCTACAAGCTGGCAAGACCGACGAGCAGGCTGTAGCGATATCGGACGCGGCTTGCGTAGCCTCCCTCTTACCTACGATCTGGATGCCGAGGCAGGACGGCTTGTCCGCATACGCGAATCGACTTTCCCACTTATTGTGAGCAATACCTGCGGCAGCGTGCTCTATCCGACATTGCGTGGAACACGCGCGGAGACCGATGGCCATCTAGGTCGTGGGTATGACGGCACAGACGCTCAAGCATCAGCCAGAACTATCCATCGTTGCGTGCATATGGCCTCATGCTGTGTCACATGTAGGAGGGCGCGGTTCACGCAGGCGCTCCAGCCGGGGTCGCATACGGCCGTCTTGGGTGCTCGGTCCTCGAAGCGATGCGAGTCCGGCTAGCTCTCGTCGATGACAGCACTGGGAGCAAGGCCGAGGATCCCTTGAGTATCTCCTGAGTATCCCGCAATGACATTCAGATGAATGGCACGAGTTTCCCAAGAGGATAACTCCTGAACCACTCTGGTGATACTCTATACGCAAGATAATATATTGTATGAGTATCCCTTGAGGCCCAAATATTCTCATGAGATACTCTTCAATATATTACCTTGCGCCTAGAGTATCTCCAGAGTAGTTCAGGATATGATACTCTTGGGAAACTCGTGAAATTCATCTGAATGTCAAGTCAGGATACTCAATAGATACTCAATGGATTCTCTACTATGCTCCCAGTGCAGACTCTAACCCGATGTCCTCGTCTAACGCAAGGATCGCGAACCAAATGCTCATTAAATGGCATCCACCATCGCATACAAACAAGTCGGTCACGGTCGAGGCCACTGCGACGCAAGAACGTACGTCGAGAAGCAACCCCTGGTCGGCATAAACTAAATATCCCACCCCTTCTAGACCTGTTTTCACAAGGTGGTCCATCTTCGGCCGCAGGCGTTGGTCAATGTGCGCATTATACATTTCCGCGACCCCTTCTGTCTGAATGTCGCGCTGCAGACGCCTCGCAGCCTACGCAGCCCGCGCAGATGCTGGACGCAATCATATGCGCAGCTGGTCGCGCAGGAGGGCCTAGCAGGCTCCTATATGAGGCGGAATGCGGCATCGTCTTCGTGTGTGGCACGACGGAGCACTGCTGTGCGAATGCGTGTCGGAAGGCATGCAGCACAACCAGGTGCGTCGCTCTTCCTCTTGTACCATTTCAAATCATACATGGCGCTGATTTGCACCGACGCAATGGGCCAGGTCAAGCTTGTCTACAAGGCGTGGCAGAATTCCAGGTGCTCATTCGCCAGTTGTTGCCTTGAAGCACAACTGACATTTAACTGGCCGCTAGTCTTCCACGCCGCCATAGCTCCTCGAATGCAAGTTGGTCGCCGAACGGAGGTACCCCCTCACAATGCTCGTTGCGTTGCATGTAGCATCAACATAGTCGTAACAGTATTTAACATTTCCAGTCAGCTCTGAATCGTAGGTCTCATAATGGCATCCGTTACGGTAATGCGCCCAAACGCTCAGATAGCATGTACGAAGGCTACATCACTCGACCAGGACGGGGAATTCTCGTGCAAATAAATAAAATTGTAAGGGAACGAACGCGACGAGAGCCACTACATAGCTGTAAAACATGGGAAAGCAAATACCTACGCGTGTGGAGTCACGCATCACTTGCTCGCAGCAGACCTGCTCCTTCGATTGAAGATGCCGACAGCTCGAGCCTTCACTCGCACAGAGGCTAACCGGAACCAAGTCAAAATCTGTCGCAGACCCTGGAGCACACGACTAGTGACTGGAGGGATAATTAGCTGGCGAATAATAGGAATGAATTCAATATCCTACAAGAATGTTTCTCGCCAAGGTCGGGTGACTGGCTGTGAACAGATGGGGCTGGTGGGTAGGACACCGTGGGCGCCGTGCCGTCTCTGTCGTGCGCGGGTCTCTCCTCATTTTCTCCGACCACTTCGGGCGGTGCGCCTAGAAGTGTGTTGGATTTGCGCAGCCATGAATCGTAGACACGAAGTACGGACCTGGAAGCGACGTCCGGTTTACTACGGAGGTTGGCAAGAGAGGATCGATAGCTTGAGGCGTCCTAGTGTCCGGGATGGCTCGACCGTTGAATGCAGTAGCGGACATGATATTGCTCCCAGGTGGCATGCCACGGGAAGCCCTCAATTCGGCGAGAGCCCAAAAAGGCATGTCGTCCAACATTTCTATCATAGGGTAAGAAGATAAACATCTGCACAATGACATCGATGACGACTGCCCACCTTGCTCGGCGCGGAAGTCAACGGCATCCTCAGGTAGAATGGCATCATCGTCGAGAGGTGGTTCAAGGCTGGGACCCTGCGTGTTGTCTTGCCCACTAAGCACGGCGTAGAGTCAGATCGACATATGATGAAGTAGGTAATACGGGCCCACCCCCCAGGTTGATCAGCTTGGGCTTCATCCACGGCCCGAATCCACTCCTTCGTCCGCTCTGGACGCTTTGCCTTGATAGCTTGGATCTGGCGATCTTTCCATTCATCGTAAATCCTGCACTACAGTCAATAATACTATAGCAGGATACAACGGGCAGTGCGTACTTCCGCAAGGCAAAAAGAGTTCTCCTGTAGGCGTAAGGGGGGGCAGGAAGACCAGGGCACTCTGAAGGATCTACCCATACGTCTACATGCATGTTAAGCTTCTCCAGCTTGTCGTAAATCGGCCGCGCTTCCTCGGAGGAGAGACTGGCTTCAGGGTCTTCGTCATTGTCCTGAGCTGGGACGACAGATCGCTCCGATTCGTCGTCCTTGTCGTATTTATCCCCGACTTCAATGTGATGAAGAAGGTCGATTTTATCTTTTTCGAGACGAGGAGGAACGTATCCAGTGCCATAGTGGATCCGCGCAACAACGGCCAAGGCGCTGTAGCACGTGTGAACGTAAAGATTAGACCAAGGAAGAGGAGCATTGAGTTCGAGCGCAGGTCTATCGTCCGAGATTTGCAACGAATCCCCGATAGGAACAGATTCATAGTCCTTGTTCGGCAGTCCTTGACCAACGAGGAGCAAATCAAAATCCAACAGCGGTTGGTTCTTGTCGTTATACGCGTGGAGTGCCCCGTTCTAAATGGCAATTAATTGCCGACAGTGTGTAGAACTAACCACGTACCGACTTGACGATGGCCAGGAACCAGTCCCGCGGTAAGAGGGCAGCGGCGCGCGAAGCCTCTTCGTCCTCAAGTACGGCAACACATCCCTGAAGGTCAACACGGAATAGGACGAAATAGCCATATCGCTCCGGTCCAAGAGGAGGAACGGGCCAATCTCTCCAGACTGGAGCTTCGAGGACTGCCATCTGACGGACGGTGCACCCCGTCAAAGAGCAGACGAGAGAGGGTCGCTGAGTTTGATTTGTGAGCACGGCAACCGCAAAGTTGCCGCTCCTCCGGCGAGGCCAGAGCACTCACCGCGTGAAGGAGGTTGAATACGCGCGGAGTATGCCGTTCGTATGGGGCAAATACCCCTCGACTACGAGCCGCATACGAGCCGCATATGACTGGCGATATGCGGGCAATATCTTCAACCATATGGCCTGCATATGGTCTGCATATTTCAGGCCCGGAAACAACCTGGCAGCTGGGCCACTCCGCTCATGGTTTGCATATTGGCCTCTGGCTCAGGTAATCGGTCAAATGGAGACTCTCCAAAGGAAATATGGATGTAATTCAAGTATATAATAGACTAGCAAATCTACCCGACCTATTAATAGCAAATAGTACGTGCGGGGAACACTAAACCGACCCGGGAAGCACGGGTTCTCGGACGGCCTCGCGCGGTTCACCGTCCAGGCCGCCAACCTCGCGCGATTCATCGTGGGGGTGGCCAGCCTCTCCGAGCCTGCACCACTGCAAGTCCCCATAGTGTGCCTGCTCTCAGAGTCAGCCCGTGTCCACAGAAGAAACGAGCGCGCGCAGCCACGTACCACGCACCTGCTTACACCCACGTCGCTCCCAGATCACAGGCCGTCTCGGCAGCTCGCACGCTCCCCAAAAGTATCGGCTGCACAAACGGTCAGCATGTAGGCAGTGTACTAGAAGCTGCACTCACCCGCGGAGTGTGACACGCAGACCTAGGATCGACGCCGCGAAGTAGGACGAAACAAATCAGCCCAAGGGCAAAGACCCGCGCGGCAGATGGCAGAGGTACGTACCTGACTGCTAACTTGCTAGCCGTGAATTGCTAACTGTGTCGACGTATGAGTTGGTGTCCGCCACACTGCACTCAGCACAACGAACCCACCGTTGGAAGGGCGCCCACTTTATGTGCAACCTTTGGCGCTGTTTAAAGGGTGCACACGAAGGATCTGAGTCAGATGGGGCGACAGAAAGCGTTACTGGAGCGACTCACACACCAAAACACATACTATTGTCTACGCGTAGGCGGGCACCGTAATCGAAGCAACCAAATGCAAAAATCGAGCCTAAAAACAGTATGGGACGCATCAGAACCTAGTTAGCACACCTTAAGAGCGAGATGAGTAGCGCGTACCTGACACGAACAGTTTGCTTGTATGTCGATGGCTGTGGCCGCCAATGCGCTTCCTGAGCGTCGACTCCATCTCAAAGAGTTGAACTTACCCAATATTCAGAGATGCGTGTATTGAGCGCTCACATGGGATAGCGGCCACGCCTATTATTATTATACGTGAGCAAGTGAACTTGGAAGGAAAATGGGACGGCTTACCGTGTCGCTTTTCGCGTGGTATCGCGCGCTACCGACCCAAAAAAATGCAAATGAGTAAGGTTCATCAAGAAATAGCACATACACACGTAAAATACGTCACTGGGCCAGTGTAGATGCTGCCAGTGCTGCCAGAATATAGAAGACTTTGAAGACCAAGTCTGGCAGCCGCAGCCCAGTCCAGGCAAAGGCGCTGCGCGCGCAAGTTAATACAATGACGCCTGGTAGTGAGCGCGGGCACGCCATAATGCGAGGGACGCTCACACGCAGTGAGCCTGGTGGGGGTAGGAGGACAAGACGCGATGGCGGAGTCTGGACTCCGCGACGCGCTGCTTGGCGTCAGTCGGTCCATGGATATGTGGCATGTATGTGCAGCATATCCAATTTATACGCGACTAATATCGACCGTAATATGAGGCGCGTATGAACGGTATATTGTGCACGTAGGAAAAGACTACGGCCGGCATACTCCGCGCGTATGCAACCGTCTTTACGCGGTGACTGAGTTCTTAGATTTGACCTTCCGCCGGCCGGCCGGCCGCCGTCCGCCACTGTACGCGCCCATCTGCTGGGCCAAGACGACTTGCGCTCGATGGTCATTGCCGTTCATGCTGAGGGTGGCTGCACAATCACACAAACCGACCGTTCGTCGACGACGAGGCCGCCGGCCAGTGCGACGACCGCGGCATCTCGTTACCAGCTTGCATTTCTTCAGTGTATTCCAATGCATTTCTAACGAACTGTAAGGATTCTTAGGGAATGGATAGTGCAGGCTACATGCGTCATGTCCGAATAATTGAAGTTACTTGAATTACGATACCGATAGTGTTATTCAAGACACACGACGTCGATGCTATTTAGGAGAACATGGATTTTAGGAAGGAAATGATGCTGTACTGCCTGCGTGTGTAGTGTGTGCGCTGCGAGGAGGGTGGGGGGGTATACGACGACCAACGAGTGTGTGCACGCCATTGTGCACGCGAACAACACGCATGTGACCGTGCGCATACGCTGGCGTACCTTCCTGTAATAATGAATGCGCTGCGCTGTCCGACATGCGCGCTGTAGGCCATGCAACCAGGTGCCCTGCCCGCAGGTCATCCATGCTGCTCGCTAGTCTCCTTCACAGACTTTGACGTTCGAAGATAATCGTTCGAAGTAAAGCTGCTCGCCCGTGCCGCCACGACCTCAATGTGTATCAGCAACGGTCCTCCGCGTGCATCGTTGGAAGTGTCCTATCAGCCGTTTGCTTGCAGCGCCACGTGTGAGCAAGCGAGAACGGCGTGTCGACCTGCTCAGGCTGAACTGCCACCGCCGCACCGCGCACAATCACATGCCCACGAAGAGCTATACTCGTAACTCTCGGCCTGTGCTCGAGTTCACTGCTACTGTACTTGGTGTACAACAGGAATCAGCACTGCGGCCATCACTCAGGTGCTGTATGTTGCTCCTGGCAACTGCTTTGCTTCTCCGGGCCGGAAATTGAACGTGAACTGTCAAGCAAATCCGCTTCATTGTGCTGTTGTGCTCGGTGTTTCAACCTGTACTGAGTAGTCCTGCGCAGGAAGGCCATTTGGCTCATCTCGTCGAATAACTGCGTGATCACGATTCAACTTGCGAGCGATATACGCAAGATATGCTCCAATCATACGGACACTCACGATGCTTTGTAGCCGCAGAAACTGCGTGACTGCTCTAAAAATGACATTGACAGGAAGTGGAGGCCAGGGGCGAGCTTACGCAACGTCCGGCCCCGTTGCCGTCGATGTGTAAGTATTGTGATCTCAGGTCCGCCGATGATCGATGATCGAAGGAAGGAAGGATCGATGATCTCCGTCGCTGACTGTTCGGCTTGGAAGTGACCGACGCTGGTTCCACATTTCTACCCACCCACCACTGAGAATACTCTCTGCTCTTCCTCTTACAGACTCGTACCACCACATGCTCCGGCCTCTCAGCACCGTCCGGCTCTCTCAGGACTTCCAGCCGGGCGATATTGTCCAGTCGAAGGTCTCCATCAACCAATCCATTCTCTCGACAACTATGTTGTCTGAACTCCCGGCATCCATCGCTCAGCAACTCAGTATCATGAGCATGGAGAGTATGTCTGGGTCGAATGCCCACAAGAGGCTAAGGCCGTGCGTGATCATGCCTCGCCGTGGCGCGGTAGTACTGCATCTTGCGGCTTTGACTGCATTGGGGGGCTTTGACCCTGCGATCGCGTGCTGCAGGACGCAGCATTACCTTGTCCCTCTGAACGACACTCCATTGAACTACACGCTGCCGTCGACGACCCAATGCCCTCGATTCTACATACAGCCTAGATCTCTGTGGCCGAACAGTGACCACGGCTACGTTCTGGCTATCGTTCTGAAGACCGCCGAAAAGCGCGCGCTCGAGCCTTTCCAGATGATCAGCACTGATGGTACGGTCATATCCTATCGAATGTCCAGAGACGATGTAGAGCACCTATTGCGATGGTCTTCGGAGCGGACGGAAACCATGAATAACTGGTCGGATGATATGAGGCAAAAGGTCAACGCGACATGGCAGGTTAGTAAATCCGTTCTGTGCCTAATATTTGAATACTCACTATCCCCAGACCCATCGCGCATTGGCTACTGTAATCAACAAGTTGGAAGGCGCTGTTCTGCTGGGCGACGGCGTGACGCCTTCTCAGGTACTTGTCTTTCGTTTAACCACGCATCTCCTCTGACACCTGTATGCAGTTGCGTGAGCTTGACTTAGCCTACAAAAGACACGCACGAGCCGTCGCCCACGTAAACGACGAAGCAGTGGTTCGCAATTCCCTTGGTGTGTTGAAACTCTGTATTCACAGGCATTCATATTCAGCCCGCGACCAACGGACTTCCGCTCCAGTACCTCCCGGTATGATAAACCAACACTATCATTGGTGGTGCTCACAACAAACGATAGGCGCAATCGAACTTGCGATGGTACCTTGAAGTGCAAACGGTACGAAGACCATTCTGTGCATAATTTCACGCGTCTCATTGTTTGGCAGTTGCAATCGTTTCACTACGAATATCCTATGCGAAACACTTTCGACTTCGATGGAGAGCAGATCCAACAAGTCAAATCCGCGATCGCACCACTGCGCGAAAGTACGGCGAAGCCCGTCGATGAGGCCATCCTCGCCTCCATCCTTGCAGCAGTAATCGATATTGCGCTCCAGCAGCGTGAACTCGTGCATCCCGCTTTCTCACAATCGACTCGCAGGCGCGCCGCATTGCTTCTGCGAAGAGATGACGAACTGCGGAAGGTTCTTATGCTGCTCTGGGAAGGCGTCCTATGGCGTGTGCCCGCTGTAATTAATTATATCCACCAAGAGGCTGCCTGAGGAGGTTTTGAATGGTGGCATTTTGTCGCTTCAGGGCTTCCTCAACTATCGTCATTTATGATTATACCCTCGCTTCTCATTTCGGTGACGCGTCATTTCACCCGTGAATATTTAATGGTAGTAATGGTGTGATAACCACTAGTAGTCGACTGTCACAAAGACGTCGAGATGGCCGCGGGATTTTTGGCCATGACAAGTTCGTCGCCTGCCGCGTCCAAGAATCGCGGAAGGATTATCGACTCGCGGTCCCGCTTGTGGACACATGACTGGGTTGACAATAGATAACGTGGATACGTAGGAACCGGTCCCCCATTGTTCACCGCCGTCGACACGTGATTCCTGAATACAATGAATGGTTTTCATAAATAGCGGCAGCTCGACCATCCTCTGAGCATTAACCCACACGTTTGCAAGCACTATGAACGCGAATTCCTCCTCCGAGTCTTCCTCGTCCTCAGCGGCTACGAAGACGGCCAATACGTCTTCGTCGCACGCTACTGCGCCCCGCAACAAGCAGTGGGGTACGACATCCTCGTCCTCGCAGACCACGCCTACTAGCGAGAATGTCAACGCAGTCCAGGGCAGCACGCAGCCCTCTCCCCCCGCGAACAGCGATACTGCGAAGCCAACCAAGCCAGTAACGCCGTCGTTTTATACTGACGGGACCCTTTGGCCATTGGAGACACCATATCGTCGTCACGCGGAGGTTTGCGCAGACTCACAGATACCAGCATTTCTGCCGTCTCTGTCGTCTATCCGAAGACATCACCTTCGACTCGAGCGCCCGGTCACTTCGGCTCGAGCTTCGTCACAGGAGTGGGAATTTTTGTGTTGCCCCATTCTACTCGTATGTATACGTCTTGCGTATGCTGCCCACATTCTTCTGTTCGTCTGTCCTCCGCATTGTGACACATCGAGCGCTGTAACATTGTTCGAGTAGTTGAGGGAATAGAGCTGGACGTGTTGGTCTGATAACTTGGATTTGGTATTTGAGCTTGGGGGCTGCGCGGGCAGGTGAAGGGAATGATGCCGATGATGCCGGAGGTGTGCATGCCGGTCGCAGCATTATCAGCACCAGAGAAGGACACAATGGCAGAGCGGGAAGTGGAGACTTAATGCCAGCCTTGTTGAGGATCGTACTACACCAGTTTCGCCTTATCAACAAAGCTCAAAGGAGGTGAGAATGCTCGATGCGGAAGCTACGGTACCCTCATTTGCAATCTGCATCGAAGCATAGTATCCAACTGCAGCAGCGCCCATGACGACTATGAGCGAGACGGCGTAAATACGGCTCTCGAATTGCCAAACCAAATGCGAGTATGAATGTCGACTAGTAGCCCAAAAGTATTGGCAATACGCCAAGACGAGGTACAGCGTCCTGCAGCGAGCACGCCATGAATAATGTTCAAGTCAGTGGCACTGTGACCGCGGAAGGAAGGAAGGAAGGAAGTCGGGCATTGTGGTCCTGTTCAGAACTATCCGTGTCAGCCTCAACCGCGCTTCGAAGACGTACATATTCCGCGCGGTGATGTCGGCCCGTCGTCGGGCACAAAGTTCGCACTCCGCCCGGGGCCATTACTCTTCCGCTTCACTGCCTTCAGGCTCGAGCGCAATATTGCTCACAGCCGGTACGATGCGCCCTGCCGTTGA
Organism: Auricularia sp. M12; assembly: GCA_037042885.1. Classification (NCBI taxonomy): domain Eukaryota; kingdom Fungi; phylum Basidiomycota; class Agaricomycetes; order Auriculariales; family Auriculariaceae; genus Auricularia; species Auricularia sp. M12. The sequence goes on from CM073207.1 coordinate 798,027, forward strand.
GACCGGAGCGGGCCGTTCTATGTAGGACCTTGCGCCTGAATACTACTACTACTACTACAGAGTCATAGTCGATCGTCAACTTCCTCAGGCTTGGAGCTTCCTCGTGGCGCCAGGCCCCCGGCTTATGCCATCTGAGCCTTCATCCAGGAAGCTGCCCATGTGTGGAGTACCAAAATCGCCAATCTCGGCGCCAGATGTGGAGTTTTGGATGAAACATCGGGTCTTTCCGGATGTTGCCGATAAGTCCGAAGGCTCTCAGACTGCTAGCAATGACTTCCCTGATAGTTTAAGCTGCATGAATGAGCATTGGAAATTGTAAACTTAAAGCATATATAGATGCTGAGCCCATTATTTCTCAAAAGTTTACTCTCCATGATGTTTTGCTTGTCGTGATAGCATACTCGTTGCCCAAATTGGGTCGATGGTGTGGAGTTTTGGATGAGACATTACACCCAATTGGGTCCACATGTGTGGACTTTTGGATGGGACGTTGAGCCTCAAAAGTGCCCTCATGTGTGGAGCTTTGGATGAATGCTCTATAGGAATAAGCCGGGGGCCTGTGGCGCCAAGAGCGGACAACACAATAGCGGCGCCCCGGCCATTACCGTAATGAATGTTGACTATCCGGTGCTGCGCTGGTGGTCATCAGTTTGTGTGCTTCGGCGCCGCCATGCTGTCCCGCATCTCCATGCGCCATTGTGCACGACAGCTCTTCCTGCGCCAGCGCTCATTGCAACTCTTTTCCCGCCGTTGTTCTTATCGTCTGTTCCGGTGCCATTGTAACTTGTCGGACCGCTGTTCCTGCACGGTTATCGACACCTGCGCCATTGTATCGGTCGGTTGTTCTCGCGCTGCGATTGTTCTAGGTGGCTCTCCTTGCAGCGTTGTACGCACGAATTCGATTGCCATGCCATTGGGTTACTCCAAATCTACAATATATATACGGTCCGCGCACGTCCACACGCACAATGTCATCGAATACCTACCATGGCGCTCGTCGACCTCAAGCAGTGCTATCCCCACGAATTACGGGTGATTCTGCGTCACAGCGCTCCCCTCTATGGACTATTTGTTCAAAACGATGGTTTTGTGGACGTCGAAACGCTTGTTCGTGACAGGAACTTACTGCGCTGGGCCGTCTGAACTTATCCGGTCGTTTCCTGGACAAAAATCGGACCGACCCGCGAAAAACATGTCAAGGGGGAATAGGCGGGAAAACGCGGGAATAGGCGGGAATAGGGGGGAATAGGCGGGATTGGGCGGGAATGGGCGGGAATAGGCGCCCAGGATCTGCACTGCCTCCGTTAATCAAAGTGATTAGCGCCCATTCCCCCTCTTGGTCGTTGTTCATCTTCAACTTGATTCCTCTGAACAAACAAAGCTTTCCCGTTCCCATCATCCATTCCCGCCCATTCCCCCCTATTCCCGCCTGTTCCCGCCTGTTCCCCTGATCCCGGCAATCAAGCATGAATCAGCTCATCTCTGCCCTGCCAAGTACGCACGTATCATTACTCATCACCACACACCGGCCATCGCAAGCCGCCGACTCTCTCCTTTCTTACTCACCCATGTCCATCTCGAATGCCAGCGAGCTTCGTGCTCTGTACCATGAGCTTGAGCGCGATGTATCTCTCGCTGTGAACATCCCAAACCGTACCGCGGCCCTGCCCAATCACATTCCCAACACTCGCCGACGCGTCTTAGATTTCTTGGACCTATCTATCCATGTGCGCAAGAAATTCCCGTCTTCCCATGCCTGGCCAACCTCTCATCCCATTCGTTCACAGCATGATGGACTGCTCCCTCGAGATGAACGAGAGACTCTGCGCCAGAGCCTCCATGACATGCTCAAAGACCTTGATCAAGGTGCAGAAGGGGGAGAGTGGTTATTTTCCACTGCACAATGGTGATGGTGACGAACGCTTGGCTGGTATGGTGGAAAGGTGCTAAAGTCGAGACGTTTTGCAAGTGATAGGGACATGAAGGAGGATGGCGGTGGAGAACTGGAATTTTGGACAGTCTGTAGCAAGTGGTCGAGTATGGCAGAATCTGAGATAGTAATAAGCGGGACAGAATGATTGCGAAAGGCAAAGCGTCAGGGCAAACCAATGTAACTTTGGGATGGATAAACCACGCTGCCGTCGACGCAGATTGTTGGGGGAGAGTCTGGGTTTTGGATGACATTCGCAAGAAATACAGCTGAGAGGTTTTCAGGGAGGAGATGAAGTGGGTACCTGTGGGTGCGTTGTGAGAAAAGCGATCCTGGCGGAAGGCGAAAAAGCCAAACAGAATGTTGTCGTTGGCGAGGGAAACCTGGCTTCCTGGAGCATAGGAGCTCGTGAATAGTGAACGGATAGCTAGGGAAGGAGCAAACCTTGACGGCGACAGTCTGATTGTGCAGTAGTGAGTGTGGTAATTATTCGAGATAGAAAGCAGAGCTTACCCAGGTAACAACGTCATTGACGATGCTGAGGTGCATGCACCGTATATATTCTGAGTGGGGCCATGAGCCGGATGCATGAGAGACGCTGGTCAAGCAGCACTGACCAATATCGACAGGCAGTGTAGAATGGGCAGAGGACATGGAGCAAAGTTTGGGGGATGGATCGGGACAGAGTGTAGGACTTTGAACTTTGTGCGTTTGTCGAGGCGGGAATACAGTATCGGCGCGGCGCGCCCGCAGATCGAGTCTGGCTGGAAAATGCGGATGAGTATCATGTGGCTCAGGTCCCGAGTTATGCCGGCAATCATCTGGCAAAGCTGATGCCAAGCGCGAGGCAATGCGAACCGGGAATCAAAGAGGGGGGAATGGGCGGGAATGCATCGGCATGTGCAAATGTCAATCTGAAGGAATGTACAAACAAAGAAATCCAAGAACCATCACATCATGCGCATTCCCGCCTATTCCCGCCTGTTCCCCCTTCAGATGGCGGGAATAGGCGGGAATGATGGTCACGGGCAAGGGGGAATGGGCGGGATTGGCTGATTGCACGCTTAATTTTTTGATGGTGTTCCCGCCTATTCCCGCCAAATTCCCGCCTATTCCCTCTTTTTGGTTCCGGGCTACGGGCGCTTGTTCCCGCCCATTCCCGCCTGTTCCCGCCTATTCCCGCTCATTCCCGCCTATTCCCGCGTTTGGTCCCAAGTCGGGAAATCACCGTCTTTTTGTCCAGGAACGGCCATCCTATGAACTAACAATTATCCCGATCAATAGCTTTCCCTGCCTCTCTTTCAGAAGCTCAAGTTCAAGGAGCTGCAAGGGTTGGTGGCCGAGTACCCGGAAGACTTCGAGCTCGTCCAACAGACCGTACCACCTGATGGATGGCGCATTCGTGCTCGAGAAGGGCATAGCATAGAGGTCAGTAGGTGGTTTTTCCTTGCAAACCGTTCGGCCTGACGACGCATAGCACGTACAGGATAATGTCCTCAACGAACTCAGTGCAGCCGAACTTGAACGCGAGACACTGGTCTACCGAAGCACTCCCACGAAGATGAAGCGGATACGTGAGGCTTTGGCTCGGATGCCGACGTATCATGTACTCATCGACGTTGCAGGTGCGGCAGGTGCTGTCAAACGACTTGACCACCCTTTCATTATTTTAGAGCCTGCAGGCCGAACATATGCCACTAATTGTGAGCTCCACCTACAGCTCTGGGGAGGTGGGCTTATTTACGTGTCCAGCTATATTTCTTCCACTCGACTCTGGACGAGCCGTCCAGAGGCAATGTCGTCTCTCCTGGAGACTCTGATGGCGCTCTACCTTTGACGCTGTTTTCTCAACCAGTCGCGACTTACGGTGAATTTTTATCACTTATCTGCCTTGCCGCTTTGCCTGAATTATGTGTTCGTGTCGATTTTGCAGGCAGTCAGACCAAGCGACCTCGTCGCAAACGCCAGGACGCAGATGTGCGTCCGAACTTAGGCAGCGATACGATTCCCTCGTCCGCCAACACCAAGGACGCTCAGAAATGGCTTCGGTTATTTTATATGCAGCCTGATACGCAACGACAGTTCCTGAATCGTGCCACCAATGGTCCTTGTTCACCCCCTCTCGATCCCCTGGCACGTCTCTCAGCCTGGCAACACGACATCACGAGAATTCCCTCTTCCCGCGTGAAATGGCTCGCTTCACGAGAATGCGGTACCTTCGAGCCGGTCATGCCATGGGACATCTCTGACTCTGCCTCCGAATGTTCTCCCGCCACGCTTACATCTCCGTCTGACCGTCTTTGGATGGCAACTGGACGGCTCTCGGCTGGCCTACATGACAGAGAGCTGGACTGCTCGCATTGGGTATCACATCGGTCGGTTTCGTCTTCTGTCGGAATCCAAGATTCTGGTCACCTCGCTGTCGATGCAGCCTGTGCGCAAGACTGTGGGAGGTTTGAATACGTCCCCGCGTCAACAGGCAGTACCTCTCGAGACGATATAGTCAGCGACTGGGGACTCAGCGTCTCGTCGGATGAGGTTGAAATTGTCACCTCTGCGACGAGCTCCGAAGTACCAGCAAAGCGGCTATCCCCGCCCGCACCGGTCTTGCTTCCTTTGGGGGTGCGCAAGATACCGCCGGATTTGATTCCGGACCGTGCCGTTCCCATCTACCAGGCACGTTCCGCGACCTTGTCACGGTATAACCTCCCGTCCGGCTGATCCTGTCGGTTATTTTGTATGGACATATTTGTTGGTGTGACATGACTGCACCTGCTCACTTGAGTAGGGCAATACACGACCTTCCTCTGTAGCTCTGCAACTATGGCAAAGGTCAACTTTTGCCCTAAAATTATATCATCAAGAAGTACGTTGCAGAATGGTAAATCCACATGATCTGTATAGTTTCTGAGGGCTCAGGATGTGTGAGGGCGGAGGAGACACGCTTCATCAATACGCGCGTTTAGCTCCGATCTGCCTCCGGCCGACGCGTTCTCCCCGCCCGCTTGCACTCGCTTAGACGCGCCGAGCCGCCTATCTACGCGTCGCTTTACGCGTCCTATATCCATGCCGCCGATCCGCAAGTCTAAACGCGCCAAATAAGACGCTGCTAAACGCGCACCAGCATGACCGCGGAGGAACGCGACTCGGTCTTTCTGCCGAGCACGAACGACGCCAACGAGGGCGAGATTAGCACAGCGCGCCAGCTGTTCCGCAAGTTCGGCAGCATCTCGCTACTTCAAATGAACGAGACGTGCTATCTGCGGAACGAGACGGGCCAATTCATGTCCGGACTCTCCGCAGGAGTCTTGCGTTGGATCTACGCGATCGCGCGCAAGCGCGACGCCTCGGGACTCGAACGCAAAGCCCGCATCGCGCAGGCCGAGTACGACGAGAAGGTGCGGCAGGAGAAAGAGACGGTGCGGCGGGAGAAGGCCGCAAAGGTGGTACAACGCGAGGCTGAGCTTAACGCGCTCGCCGTCGTCTTCACCGTTGCCGAGCTCTCACAGCGCAAGATGACCAAGGCCCAGATGGACGACCAGCTTGACTGGTACCGTCGCTGGCATTTCACCCACAAAACCGGGCACGCTGTGCCCTTGAAGTCGCATGTCCCGAAGCACGGTGACAAGTTGGCCGCGCTCAAGGCTGCGATCGCAGCGTACGAGCTGCAACATCCCATCGTATCCCAGGAGCATATTTCGGACCATACTACATTCCAGGAGGTAATGGAGCTCTTGGACCGCCAGATGGATGAGGATTCCTTGTTGCTAGAACGGTGCTGATGCCCCACATGTATTTCCCGTTTAATTTCGCCATCTCTGGCCTTAAAAACTTATAAATGTTGTAATAATAATAAATCTAAGATTTATTGAAGTTATTTGAAAGGGAGAAAAAATTCTGTCGGCGCGCTGTGGCGAACGCGGTCGCGGACACGGCGGGCGAGCGGATTTGATCGGCACGTTTCCGGAAACGGCCTTGCGCACCCCCACTTCCTTCTTCGGACGTACACTTGCTTAATCATTCGTCCATCTTTCAGCCTGAATTGTCGCTCCAAGCATCCAGTCCCGTCGACTTGAGAACGAAGGGGCTGTCCCCTCATGCGCAGGTCTTTATTCCTTCAGCGCGCAGTCCAGAGGTGCCTTCATTCGATAAGACATCTCATACCCAGGCACAGGTGTTGCTCCGACATGCCAGTACAGTCATGCCTATGTATAAAGCACTGTCGCCGCACGCACCGGAGTTCGTTCCTTCGGAGTGCCGTCCAGATGAACCCATCGTTGAACACGCTTCCGACCGCGCTGAGCCACAATTATTACACGAGCCTCACGGCCCCGTCAATCCGAAACAGAAGTGGCTCATTTTGCCTGTCTCTATACCCGGATGTGGTCCGCATATTCCATCTATTTCGCGCAACGTGCCCTAACCCATATTGTCCTAAAGGTAAAACAGGAGTATGCGCCGCCCTTGCGCATTTGTTCAGCTGTAAACATGTGCATTGGAGCGAGTTCGACGGCGCTAAGCGACGTACTCAATACCTAAAAGCCGTCAAAGGATCGTTCGAGGAAAGGCGGATTGTGATTGCTGACCGGTGCGTGTCATACAGCTATGAGTTCTGCGCTCAAGTTGCTGATCTGTATCAGGAACAACCATTTACTCCGCCACCGCGCGAGCTTGAAGGAAGCCTGCAAAGATGTGAACGCAGGCTCGCAGCAGGTGAAAGTCGTCGCCCTCCGCTGGCCGCTCCGATATCCGTCGATGGCCGGCATGAAAAACGCATGCGCAAGGCGCATCTTCACCTGGAGTCATGGGCAGCAGTGGTTTACTCCTCGCGCTGGACAGTCCCTGCATACCGTGCTTTGGCAGTTCCTGCGGGAGGCCGAGCCGCTGCGCAAGGATGAGGTAGATGCCATCGTCGAGATGGAACGGCTCGACAAGCTCGAACGGGCCCTGAAGCGCGTGGTTGAAGCGCTAGTTCCCATCCTGGGGTTTGACATGCCTACCGAGGAAAGGATGGCTGAGGCTGTCGAGGTTGCTCGTCAGTATTCTCCGAGGGGTAGAACATAAACCACCGTGTCATGATGGTCGCGTTCGCACGATCAAGAACTTATTCCTCGCGGCAGGAAGCAGGGGCTGTATTCTTTCATGCCGGTGTCTGTCGATAGGATGTAATCATATGAACGTTAAGTGTAGTGGCCTGGTACAGTAAATGGGACAACACTGCACGATTTCACACGTCAACGACTCGGATCATTTGCCAGAAAGCTCTGAACTAAGGCGAGTACTATGGGGGTGGGCAATGCCGCCCAAAGCGTTCTGCCCGGCGATAGCCGAAATCTGACCTCCCTCCAGCGCATCGGTCATTGCGCTGGCTAGAATTTTTTCTGCCACTCTCCTCATATTTTAAGTCAATGTATATGTCAATAAGCGCGATTATACTAAGTTATAGAGCTATTGATACAGTCAGTGGACGAAAAATATCCATACAGTGTGAATTAATCATCTTCCCAGAACTCCAGAGCCTCCTGCGGGACATCCTGCACTTGATCACCGGCCCCAACGCTATCAGCATACCTGAATCCCTCCTCTGCCGTTGCAGACGCGCCAGGAGTGACCTCATACTCCAGGATTGCATGCAATAGTGCCCGCTTCTCAGGAACGCGCTTTGGCAACGGTTTCGTCTTTTTCAGCTTCTTCATGACGTTTGGCTGGCCTCTGTGACGATGCCAGAGAATGTTCTGGTCCAGGATGTCGCCAACAATGCGCTTTGACTCCTCATATGCGAGCATTGCCCCCAACGAGAGGAAGCGGATTGGTGCAATGTCGTCCAGCTTCCGTTGAAGTTTGGCCTCCCTCTCGTGCTTCCTGGCCTCTGCTGCAGCACCAATCGCCTGCTTCTTGCGCTCGTGGTCCATTTGGCGCTTGTCCTCGAGCTTGGAGAGGCCGAGAGCGTCGCGGCGGCGGTGAAGGCGGCGGATGACGCCGCGTTTCGACGGGGCTAGTCCCTTGAGAAACGGGATGCCCTTGTTGCGCCGCAACATGGTTTTGGCGTTGAAAAAGGGCACCCGGGTCGACGGAGAGCGCAGCTTCTCCTTCTTCCAGGCTCCAACGAGGCTCTCGCTGTGGTCGTTCGTGGCGGGGATGATGACAGCAGCCCGCTGCTCTGCCGTGGCACTGGCAATCGCACCGCCAGGCAGAAACTCTTGTGAGAAATGCATCCATCCCTCGTGCGCCCCAGCAAAGAATGCTCGTACGGGGACTTCGAGGTGGGGGAGTAGGCCTTTCTGGTGCAAATCGTCGAGTACCGAGAAGAGTTCCGGGTCGTCAAACGGCTGGCCGAAAAGCGATCCAGGAACGGAGCCGTCAGGTTCGGGAGTCGAGCAGAGAATCTCAGGGCACTCTGCTAGTAGGCTGCAGTGCTCAATAACCCTGAGATGTAGGGGTCCGAGCTCCAGCATGTTGACCAGTCCCGATTCCCGGACTTCCAACATGTACGGCCGTCCGATGGCCGTACCGTAGAATGCGAGTGCTGCAAGCTCAGAGAGAGTCGGTCCGTCATGGAGAGCATCCCAAACATTCTTCTCCAGGTGGTTGAACGCGCGGCTGGTCTTTTTGAGCCGCTCTAGCGTCAAAAAGTCGAGAGAGTCCTGGCGGTAGTGTAGAATGAACCGGGCCATTTCGTAGTTCGACTGGAAGCGACTGGCCTGGGTATTGGCGATGGTAGGACAGTGCAGGTACTTCTCCTCGAGGTAGACACGATACAGGCCGGAATATCCGGTCTTATCCTGGGCGTTGTTGAACAGCAGCCCGAAGAGAAAGGCAACCTTGACACCACCGGCTTGCGTCACTTCCTCAGCTCGTGACTGAGCTGCTGAGGTCCCAGACGCCGCAGCAGCGTTGTCTCGATTGTAAAGCTTCATCGGCCCTTCCAGTCCAGCCTCAGCCCAGGATGCCATCATCCGCTTATTGCCATAGACAACGGCGTTGAGATCCTTGTGCATACAACAACCTGAGCGAATAAAGAACTGCACAAATGCCTGTTCGCTTGGGCTGAGCTTGTCAAACTCGGCCTTACCCAAGCGAACTTGCAGTGAGTGCAGCACCTCCCGTTCAAGCTCCTGATGCCGCTCTGCTGAGAGTCGAAGCCAGGCTTCGGTTCCACCAACAGAGGTAACCATGTGGTCCCTTTCGCTGCACAGCATGGCCTGGAAATCGGTCGTGGGCATCTCCCGAATAGCACGGATACCGCGGGCAGCAAATCCCACCGTCATGCGATGGTCCTGGACCCGATCGGTCACAGCAACCTGATCTGCAGCGTGGTCTGAGGCCGTTGCCTTGATATTCTCCCAGAGAGCATAGTGAGCAAAGTCCTCGGCCGTGTTGCAGTCATTGAAAACCTGCTCAACCTCCCCGAGCTCCAGTAGCCATTCCTGAAATGTTGTATCGGCTGAGTGGTCGACCGGGCGGGTGACACCAAGGCAGAGTGTCTCAGCTGAGCCACTAGCAGTGATTGTGACGTGGCGGCCCATGACATTCAAGTTGCCATGTGTTGTCCCATCTCCGCTGAGACAAACACCAGTGACTGATATTGTGAGCAAATTGCGACGAAATGTCGTGTAGACTTGCTTACCATCTGAACTATTTAATGCTTCGGCGACCTGAAGCTTCGCTGCAAGGCCACCCTCGCCAACGAAGCGAACGATGGACCGGCGGAGGTCATGCCCAGGCGGGGGCAAAACAGTCACTCCCATGCACTCTGCGACAGCACGGACTACGGTTTCGATGTGGCCAGTAGCAACACGTCCAATAGAGACTAGTTCAGCTGCCAGAGCACGAAAAGAATCTGTATAGACGCCAGACTCCTTCAAATTGAAGGTTGTTGCCAGTTTAACAGCTTTGGTGACCTCCCGAGCACAGAATCTGTCCCTCTCGGCGAAGTTGTACGCCAAGCGCTGCTCAGAAGCTTTGAGCTTGGCCTGCAGCACATCCTTGGCAGAGTCCGTTTCAGAGAGACGAGTTTCAAGCACGGCTATGCGCTCCCGGAGGGTGGCAAGTGCAGCCTCATGTTCGGCGTCCTTTGCGGCCATTGCAGCCTGAGAAGACAGCCGTAAACGGCGAGCAGCATGGGCATGAGTATCCCGCTGAGTCTCTAGCCTGTTGGTTCGATCGGAGAGCACACTGACATGCGCGCGTTCGGCTTCGAGTTGCACATGGAGATTTTTCACTGTGCGCGGTGAGACTCGGCTGCCGACATTCTCGTCATCCAGTTCGGCGAGTTGGGAGTGCAGGCGCTTCTGGGCTTTGCCTGCGCGCGCCCGAGCAGCTCGCTCCTCGCCCAGGGTGCGGCCTGACATGCTAACGGCGGTCCGGTGGCTGATGAGCGCGCGGTTGCAGAGAAGAGAGGCGGATTATGTCAGCATCTTCGGCCTCAAATGGAGACAAATATCCTGCACGCTGTCTCTTCCCAACGCCTTAACGGAAAATTACCACAACTCATTATACGGTTAAGGAGGTATATAAGTTGACCATACGACAATTTGGACTTGATCTGCTTAGAGGTAGTGCCAGCATGTAGTAAAGTCTGCTTTTCGGCGCAGTCCGATGAACCGATTTCACCATATCACCACAAAGAGTTAACAACTCGCAAAACTGTCTAACAGTTCTATCTATAGTAATATTAGGAAGTTTTACATCCAGAAATCATAATATTCTGAAGAGATAAAATGTCATTCCAGCAATCGGACAGTCGCTCTCATACGGAGACTGCCGATCACGGATAAGTGTTTGGCTGTTGATGCCCACCCCCAAGTACTACAATTGCACATAGTGCTTCGAGATTCATGTCTTACACTGTGGTTACAATAGCTGAACCAGCGCGCTCTCAAGTCACAGTTACAGCTGCATGCACCGGCAGAGCGGCCCGCGGTGTGCACACGATTCGCCGATCGGGGGATTGACAGTGCGGAGATAAGCTGTGCCTGAACCAGCCAAATGAATCAGCTCCGCGCAACGCGGACGACAGTACTTCATACAACGAAGAAAGATAGTGCAGGCAGAGGTAGGTAGCGAGCGCAGGTACGAGCTGGCTGAGAGCTGTTGTGGAGTCGGCAGATCTGTTGTTACAATGAACTGTCACGAGCGTGTGAATGCCGGACTCGCGCTTTCATCTAGCACCGTCGTGGTGGGACAACATGCAACTGTGCTCCTGCCTGGGACGAGCTGTAGTACACCACAGTCTCCATGTAGTCTGGTCGGGGTAGTGTTGCAGCGAGACGGTGGGCAAGGGCAGACACAGGATGAGGTGGTGAGCGAGGCGCGCAAGAAGCACGTCGGCATCAGCCGGACGGATCAGACTGGCACACAGCCCGTGCGTTGCGGCGATGTCTGCCCGGTGCGATTTGCCTGTCTCTTCTGCTCTCACAACTCCAACGACACCCTCGACGCCGGCCGCAACGATGAGCACAGCTGCTCGTCCCCCGAGCCCGTTGACCCCCGTGTCGCCCACGCCCGCCAGGCGGCGCTTTGGCTTCCGCAAGCGGTCCCCGTCACCGCCAGCGCCCAGCGCTCCCGCCGCGCCGTCTCAGGCGCCCACCGAGCTCCCGACGCCGCCGACGTCGCCCAGGCTGAGCCCGACGAAGAAGGTCCTGTCGCCGAAGACATGGTTCGCGTCGAGCTCGTCGGCGGCCAAGCGCAACGCCGCCGCCGCTCTTCCCCCGCTCCAGCTGCCGCCGCCGGTCCCGCTCAAGGTCCTCCGCAAGCCGCACCGACCAGCGTCGCCGACGCCCAGCCGACAGTCGTCGGACTCCAGCTCGGCCAGCACGGCCAGCAACGAGGACAAGCCAGCGTCCAGCCGCTGGTCGCTCGCTTCGCTCTCGCGTCGCCCGTCCAAGGACAAATCTGGCTCCGAGACGTCGACTGCTCCCAAGCACCGCAGGAGCCTTTCCGGCTTCGACTGGTCGCTCCCGCTGAGACGCAAGTCCTCTCGCGGCAGCTCTCGGTCGTCGTCCACGGCATCCTCAACGCCCAACGAATCGGTCGAGGCGCTCCGCTCGCCCTCGCCCGGGCCCTCCGTCGCTGAGAAACTGCCTCCCAGCCCGCCCACGCTCTCCCCGGTCTCCTCGTTCGACCTCGACTCGCCCGCCCCCACCCCCAAGCGCGGGATCCTCAAGAAACGTGCCACGCTGCCCTCGCCCGCGTCCTCAGTCGACTTTGGCTCCGATCCCCTGGTCGCGTCCCCAGTTGCATCCAAAAACGGAAAGCACAAAGACGCCGCACCAGCTCCGGAGGAGCCCTCGCCTCCTCGCAAGCGACTGTTTGTCCGCAAGAGCCTCCCGCCCTCGCCCTCGCCCTCTGGTCATGCGACATCGTCCGCAGGTTCATCCAAGCTCGGAAAGAACAAAGACGATCAGCCGCCCTCTGCTAACAGCGCAGAGGACCAGACGCCCAGCCCGCGGAGGCGGCTCTTTGCCGCCGCCGCCGCGAGCCTCGCCTCCCCGCCGCTGTCCCCAGTCTCATCCAAGCCCGGAAAGAGCATAGACAGCGAGGGAGGCGACGCGGGCGCGGCGCTGTTCGTCGACAGCCCGCTCTCGCTCTCGCCGGCAAACACGTTCGACCTGGGCGAGCCCGCCGCCGCCGCCGCTCCAGCACCTACGCCGACGCGGCGCGGCCCGCTCAAGTTCGGCTCGTTCGGGCGCAAGCACGCGCGCGGGCTCTCGGGCGACTCGCTCGAGACTGCCACATCGACTGTCGTAGGAAGTACATCGATGCGTAGCAGCAGATGGAAGGGCAAGCAGCGCGCGGCGTCGACGCCGACGTCGTCGGGCTTCGCAGACGAGAAGGCCGAGAACCTGTACACGTTCGACATCCCCACCGCCAGCATCTCGCGCACCGACTCGTTCCAGACGGCATCGACGTCCGCCCAGGCGCACGTCTACCCGCCGTCCGCGGGCCTGCGCCGCCGACGCAGCCGCAAGGGCAAGGAGCGCGCGACCGACTCGGATTTGGAGGACGAGCAGGAGGACGAGGACACCGAGCTCGCCGTGAAGCGCAAGAGCTCCATCGCCAAGCACCGCGTGTCGTTCTCGCTGCCCGCGACCAGCACGCTGGCGGCGTCGCCGACTGCGACTTCGTCGTCCTCGATGGGCCCGTCAATGCCTCTGAGGCCTCCGCCGCGGCGGTCGTCCAGTGGTGGCGCGAAGGAGACCGCGCTCGCAGCTGCGTCGCTCACCTTCCGTGCTTTGCGCGAAGTCGCCGATGGGCTGAACATCCCCTACGCGAAAGGTATCGCAGGCCTCGCCGTGCTCATCACGGATAGCGTTCAGGTGAGCTTACTTCTATCCAAAATGTCCGCTTAATGCTGACAATTCATATTGTAGCTCGTAACCACGAACCGAGAGGCGTGCGAGCGCCTGGCCGAGCATGTTTGCCAGGTTGTCGTGGCCATCATCAACCAGATGAATGGCAAGGAGAATATCTCGCCGCAACTCAAGTTCAACATCCAGCAGCTCACAGAGTACGTTTCGTTCTTCGCTGGATATACTGTAACGACTCTCTGACGCGCGGACAGTACGCTGCAGAAAATCCACAAATTCGTCCAGGAGCAGGCCAAGCGGACCTACTTCTCGCGCTTCATACGGAGCCAGGACGATGTGGATGTCATCAAGCAGTACAGCGACGACTTGCGCCATGCGCTCGATCTGTTCGGCGTGCGTTTGTTCACCTCCTTGCTCTTCCTAGAGTACTGACATGTTTCCTCAGCTGCGCTCGACGATAATAATCCAGCACCAGTTGCACCGCTCCACGGTCATCGCGCAGGAATACGACAACAAAATCCTGCAGACCGTCCAGCGCAACCACAAGTTGTACATGCGCGCCATCCGCGGCGAAGATGGCGAGGAGGAAGTGGCGGAAGAAGCAGCAGATGTGAGCTTCATATCGGCCTTCACTGTCGACGAAATACTCATCTGCAACGTCGCAGGAGAATGGCGAGTGCGAGGCGCAGGACGAAGATGGCCTGCAGAGTGAAGCAGCGCGCAGCAAGACGCCGCTCGCGCCTGAGTGCGTATATTCATTGATTCCTGACGCTGGAGAGATAGACTAACACGCTTGCTCAGATTCGAGGAGCCGCTTCTGAAACCGCGCCCGGGCATCTTCCACGGGCGCAAGGCGATGATAGACGACATCCTCAAGCACATCGCCCCCCTGGAGGACGCGCCACCCGCGCCCCCCGCACGTCTCGCGATCCTCGGCGCGCCGGGGATCGGGAAGTCGAGCTTGGCCCTCTCCGCGCTGCACCACCCGCGGACCACGGAGCGCTACGCGCTCCGGCGCTACTACGTCTCCTGCGAGGGCACGAAGAGCGACTCGGAGCTGCTGCGCAAGCTCGCGGAGCACTTCGAGCTGCGCGTCTCCGAGCGCATGGACGACACGCGCGTGCAGGACATGGTGCTCGCGCGCCTCGCGTGCAAGGGCGAGCGCGCGATTCTGGTGCTCGATCATTTTGAGGATCCGTGGGAAGACTCGAGCGAGGGACGCCGGGACGCCGTCGAGAAGGTCCTCAGCGCTATTGCGGGCATCGACACGCTCGCCCTCATCGTCGTCCTGCGCGGCGCCGAGCGTCCGCTCGGGCCTGGCTGGTCGCACCCGTTCCTCCCGGCGCTCGGCACGCTGGAGACTGAGGCCGCGCGCAACACCTTCATGGACATCTCCGATGCCGCGGAGGACGAGCCCACGATGCCGAAGCTGCTGGACCGCTGCGGCGGGCACCCGCTCGCCATCACGCTCCTCGCCAACATCGCGCAGTACGACTCCATGACGGCGCTGCTGGCGCGCTGGGAGCAGGAGAGCACGTCCATGCTCGACCGCGGCGTGCAATCGCGCGACTGCAACTTCGACATCTGCATCGAGATCACCATCGCGGCGCCGCGCATGAGGGCTGAGGGCGAGCCCGCGCTCGAGCTCATGGCGCTGTTGTGTCTCGTCCCCGACGGCTTCTCCGAGGAGTGCCTCGGCGAGATCACCCGCGCGCTGCCCAACGTCGGCAAGGCCGCCAGCGTGCTCCGCCAGACTGCGCTCGCATACGACGATGTGATTCCGCTGCCCGGTCCTGCGCCGCTCCCTGCCGCTGCGCTCGCCGTCTCCCCCGCCGCGAAGTTCCTGGAGGCGCACAAGCCCGCATCGACCGACCCGCGCTCTACCCGCCGTCTCTGCGTCCTCGGCCCCATCCGCGCGTACTTCTGCGCGAACCGCAAGCCGAAGAACGACCATCTGGCCGTCCTCGAGGCGCACTACATTTCGCTTGCCGCGCGCGCCGCCAAGATCGGCACCGCGGAGGACGGCGAGACGCTCGTGCAGGTCCTGCGGCACGAGGTGGGCAACATGCACTGCATCATCGAGCGCATCCTCGCCAAGGACCCCCACCGGCTCGACGCCGTGCAGGCGGCGGCCGACCTCGGCGAGTTCCTGCGTCACACCCTGCGCGGCTCCCTGCGCAGCTCGAGCTTCCAGCTCGCGATTAAGGCTGCCCAGGCCATAGGCGACGACTCCCTGAAGGGCGAGTGGATGATCCGTGCTGCCGAGGCTGCACGCGAGCGTGGCGACGTCGAGGGTGCTGTTGCACAATTCCAGGCCGCGATGAATATGGTCCGCGACGTGCGCGGACAGGCGCATTGCGTCAAGCAGTGGGCGCTCGCGCTTTCGGGCACCGATGCGCACGTCCTGGCGGCGCAGAAGCTCGACGAGGCCCGGCAGCTCTATCGCGAGGCCGCGGACAAGATGGGCGAGGGCGAATGCCTGCTCCATCTCGCGCAGTGCGACCTCACCGCCGACAACCTCGTGCAGGCGCAGGCCCGCGCGGAGGAGGCGATGCGCATCTTCCGCAAGAACAACCACACGACCTGGCAGGCGCGCTGCCAGAAGGTCATGGGCATCGTCGCCCAGCGCAATGGCAACCTCGCCGCCGCCGCGAACAAGTTTTCGTCTGCGCTCGGGCTTTTCAAGAAGGCGGGCTGCGCGCCGGAGATGGCGGACGCCCTGGCGCGGCTTGCGGAGATCGCGCGCGCGCGCTGCGATTTCGCAGACGCGCTCGCCACGCACGAGGACGTGCTGATGATGGTCCGTGGCTTCGGGCCCATGGCATGGGGACCGCGCGTCGCGCCGCCCTTCGCGCATGCCGCCGTGGCCGTGGCGGGCAGCGCGGTGAACCGCGCGCGCGAGGCGCATTCCCTGCTCGAGCTGGGCAACGTCGCGCTCTCCATGGACAACCTCGACCTCGCGCGCAGCCGCTTCGAGGAGGCCCAGGCCATCTTCAACGACCACAAGGGCGAGCTGCTCGGCCAGGCCGCGTGCGCCGTCGCGTTCGGCGACCTCAGCTTCCGCATGAACGACCCCGAGGCCGCGCTCGCGCACTACTCGGCCGCGCGCTCGACCTACCGCCGCGTGGCGTCGCCGCGCTCCGAGGCGGATGTGCTCGCCAAGATCGGGGACGCCCATCACGCGATGCAGACCAACCTCGCGGCGGGTCTGGCGTCCCATGTCACCGCGCTCGCGCTGTACCGCAAGACGCGCTCAGAGCACGGCATCGCGTCCGAGCTGCGCTGGCTCGGGGACTACTATTCTGCGGACGGCGCGCCCAAGCCCGCTCTTGCGGCGTACCACGTTTCAGGTGCGCTCTGCCGCCGCCCGACCGACTGGCGGCTGTCCGCCGACGTGCATTCGCGCGTGGGCGACGTCTGCCTCGGCGTCGGATACCGCGACGGCGCCCGCGTCCGCTACGAGCGTTCGCTTGCTCTGTACAAGAAGGGCAATGATGGCCGCGCCGTGCAGCGCTGCCAGGAGAAGATCGACGAGCTTTCCCAGCTGTAGGCTTCCTTTTCTTTGTCTCTTTTCTCGGGTATCTTCGTTGTACTGTATGTATGGGTATTTGTATTTGTGCTCCTAGACTTACAGTATTGTATTCTTCGTCGTGCGTAATTCGCCTATGTTATTTGATTGCAGACTCTCGAGATGATAGTACACCGCCGTGGACCGAGTCGACCGCTGGAGGGGCTGTAGGCTTATCATATCAATTATTATTGCACGTTCTGACTCTGAGTGCTTATGCTATCGCAAATGTGATATCTCAGCGATTATGCAGGTGTTGTGCGTGATTCAAGTCTCATATGCGAGGTCTGTGCTTCAAGTTGCTCTTATCACCGCTTCGTCTTATGTACGGTGCTCGAATTTCTGATGAGTGCATTAATGCACTAAATGACTTAAACGTGCGCCAATAAACTACGGTGACGCCGTGCAGTGTGTGTATCAAATGGATAGAATAAAAGGCGAAATTACAATATATCAACATGGCATACGGACGGCCTCGCGAATACAGGGCACAAAGACTGGCCATGGACGATAAAAGCGGGGAGGGATGGAGGGGTGTGTGGGAAGAGCAGCGGGGTCATCCCGCACGCCGGCCGCCGTGCGACCGCGACGGCGAGGAACGTCGTGCAGCTCCCGCAGCGCACAGGCTGTAGGTGATGTTGCCGCGTGGCCGGCGTCAACAAGATGGCGCTCCTGGCTCGTCGCGCGGCGCCGGTCACTGGTCGCCAGTAGCGAGCATGCCCCAGCACGCCGCACGGCAGCCAGGCGGATCCAGCGAGCGCAGCGCTGACGCGGCGCTCAGTCGCGCATGCACGCAGCGACGACGACGCCCCTGAGCACAGCGGCGCAGGCAGCGCGCGTTGGTGGAAAATGGGCGGGGACGAGGAACGGTGCGCGGTGCAGCGCACACGGTGCGACGACGTGGGTGGAAGAAACTTAGAAAGGCGGGGCGGACTTTGCACGTGTTGCATCCGCTATTCCGATCCTCCGTGGCCCTAGTGGCCTGATCGGGCATGCTGATGCTCCGAAATGCAATCTGCTGAACCACCTCCTCTCCACTTGTCGGCGCAAAAAATCACAGTTTAAAATTATGTATCCCAATACAAGTGCCTATTGTGTAATCTGAGCCTACTCTACAAGTGCAAATGCAGTCGAGCTATTGTAAACCGTGACATCCCTGAAAGTGACGACCGCTCGGATTCCGCCAGGATTGATGGTCGACCGGCCGGCCGGCCGGTCCCTCTTCCCACTACTCCTCTATTCTCCAGTATATGGGAATCATAATACACTGTATAGTGCGGGAGGGCTGGTATTCCGGATTGCATTTCATTGATATAGGTCCGAAGCGGAGGCAGTCCGGAATGGGCCGTCAGCTCCGAATCCACCTACCTACCTACGCTCGACCATGAAGGCGACATCGGCATTATTGTTCGACCCTCGGGTGACTCTGAGTGTTGGCAGCTCATGGAGGCGTCACATCCATGCTCTGCCCGACGAGATCGTTCGACACACATTCACATACTTGGACGCCCGGCACCTCCGACGCGCTGCCCAAGTGTGTATTCGTTGGTACATCCTTGGATCAGGCTTAGTCGCAGTCCTCGACGAAGAGTCTCATTTCTCTGCTCTTCCCTGGAATGTTATGAAGAGTGTGTTCGGCCTGCTCGCCGTGGCCGACTTGCGCAACGCTGCGCGGACCTGTGCTCGCTGGCGGTTCATCTCCTATGGATTTTTCTCGCTTCGTCTCGGGAGGCAGCATATTCACGACCTCCCCGCCGAGCTTATCGACTATTTGTTTTCTTTTCTGGATTTCGAGGGCGTTCGCATCGCTGCGCAAGTCTGCGTACGGTGGCGCGACCAGGGCATCGACCACCCGATCTTCTGGCAGAAGATCGAGGCCCGATCGGCCACATTTGGATCCTTGGAGCTTTTGGCGGCCCGTCTGGGTCAAAGTATGGGCCGTCCCTTCTCATTGACCATCGACATCGAAGGCGTCCAGCGGTTGATAGAGACCAGGCTCATGGCTCTGCTCACCGCCGTCATGCCCACTGTGCAGAAACTCCACATTCGTCTCAGCTCATTCTATATCGTCTCCCTCTGGGCTGTATTAAACCACCATGCGCCCCAGCTGACTAGCTTTCATCTGAAACTGTACTGTCCTGATCGCATCATGGCCCGTGTCCCGCTCAATCCTTGGATCTTCGACAACCTGCCAGGGAAACTCGAGGATGTTTACATCGAGGATGTGATGACCTCGCACGATACTCCAGGATTTCCTGCATTCGCGAATCTGCGCCACTTGCAGCTGCGCTACGCAGGGGGGACTACTGCGCCATCCCCCGCCTACCTGTTCGAAAACTGCCCAAATCTTCGCAGCTTCTTTATCTGCTGTGGTAGATTTCAACTCGGTGAAACGTGGTCCAAGGCCGCTTTAGACGGACTTGCGCAACTGGAGAGCCTCGAAGTGCAGATCGATCGTTGCGCTCGAGACGAATTCGTACACAAAATGCCGCTTCGAAACGACATTCCTATCATAAGCATGCTCACTCCGCCTAGTGACGATGCTGCATACGACTTCCTTACTGGTCTGCGCGATCCGTTCGCCTTCGCTCTGATGGGCTTTGAAGACACGATAAGCATCATTGTCCAGGATATCAGATCTGGATACACTCGCAAGTTTCTGGAGCTAAAGCAGGCCTACACGTGCGATCCGAGCAGTAACTATGCGGTCAACGTCCTATTTGAGAACGAAGAGTTTCCCGCGCAGGTGGAGTTCATGAAGATCTCACTGCCCCTCTGGGACCTGCTCGTGCCGTATTTGTCGCACTACACCTCCCTCGCCAAACTCGTCATCGACATTGAACTCCTCTCAACGAACGCATACCGGATACAGCGTCTACGTGGCAGATCGCTCGAATTTCCCGCTCTGGAGACTCTCGTGCTGGAGACGACCGAGGTCTACCTCTATGTCTTGATAGACGATGTCATGAATTTCATTGACAACGTCCTACGCGCCCATCACTGTCGTAAATTGGAGTTACGCCGTGTCCATCTGAGGGGGCCCGATGTAACGCCGATTGATGACCGGTTTGACCAAATCTTATATTGCGACGAGGTGCACTCTGGGAGTCCAATCGTTCGCAAGACCAAGTTCTAGGTCACTGTAAGTCTAAAGTTGTACTCAAATCTCTTTCGAATCCTCATTATGTTGGTTCCGGTGTTCGTAACTTGTGATGCACACGATTTCACCTAGATCTAATTTGCGCGAAATGTTGCTTCGAATATAATTTCTGACCTCTCGCTACATCGTTTACAAACCGGTAAAGCCCTCAACGCGCGAGGGGGTTAAGACGACCTCCGTCAACGCAACGCGAGATACTCCCGTGGTCAATATGCCGGTCCAAAGAGACTCGAGCAATGGAACAGCTTCCTGAGGAGAGACGAGGGAATTTTGTCGAGCAAGTACCACGTGAAGTCGGGCAAGCACAGTCGGCGGTATTTGATTAACAAAACGCACTACCTCCGGTTGTTCCGGTCTGGGAGGATTGCGCACACAGGGGCGATGGCGATTCGCTGGTTGGAGACTATCTCCGCAATAGACAGGCCGACCAATCCCGCTGGGGGGAAAGCTGCACAACGCCGCAAGAGCTCCTCCGCATCCCGAGGTAATAGCGCAGTGGACTTGGGGTGAATGATCGTCGCTCGC
Organism: Auricularia sp. M12; assembly: GCA_037042885.1. Taxonomy (NCBI): domain Eukaryota; kingdom Fungi; phylum Basidiomycota; class Agaricomycetes; order Auriculariales; family Auriculariaceae; genus Auricularia; species Auricularia sp. M12. The sequence goes on from CM073207.1 coordinate 818,519, forward strand.
GGCGGATCACAGATACAGTCGTCTTCGGGCAGCATATCCTTCCAGAATGCGGGCTGCGTTGATGAATTTGCCGCCGCCGATTGTAGTAAGTTGTTAAGGCTGCAATTAAATTAATTACTTACTAAGTATAATTACAGTACCTTACACGTTGCCAGAGTCAATTTCTGCAATATTCTGAGGTAGTATGCACACGGTATCAAGCCATAAGGAGTCCTATTAATCGATCATATACCTGAGGAGCAGGTATGGTATCCCAGTCATCCGTCATGCTTCATCTTGGATCGTCTTTCCCAATTTGGTAATACTCTCACCCAAAAAGGTTTCTTGCTTCACCCTCATATTGCAGGCATCTCAACACATCAGGGACCTTGTATGACCAGTAGGTATAGACATAGAAGCATGTATGATGTAGCCATTAGTTGCATACGCCGAGTGTAACTTGTCATCAATGGCACTTGATTTGATTCAGATATAACTAGTTATAATTAATTAATACTAATTACATACTAAATCTAAATAAAGTACGGCGAGGTGTACTTATATTTAATTTAGTTTCAGCCTTATTTAAAGTTGTGGATATTGAGTTCAGGCAAGAACGCAAAGTGTCGAAAGCCATGATGCATGGACGGTACGTTGACTCGCCCCTGCGCGCCACACGCGTCAATCAGCATCCCCTCGACCATGATACAGGCTGCCTCTTCGACCAAATGTGCAGAAGGTGGTCGGATCGCCATTATCGTCGCAAGTTTTGCTACTACCCTTTGGAGGGTATCTAGCGGACGATCCGAGTATTGAATCGGAATGACGAAAGGTACTTCGCCATCTCTGAGAGGCGCGTACTCTGCGCGGAAGCGTCGCACCGTTCGATCACATGATACCCTGTCAGAAAGACCATCTCTGGCAGCAAGTTGCATGGAGCAGATTCGCTCTAATATGGAGAGCTCTCCAGACGGCGCCTGCCACTCGAGAGCAAGTAGCTTCGGTCGCTTCGTCAACGTTACGCGGCGCATTCTTTCTCGGCGCTCAGTGCGATGACAGTGACTGAGAAACATCAGTCGGATGTGATAGCAGAGTTTTGGCAGGATGACGCACCCATCCGCGATCACAACGTTGTGGATAGCAAAAGATCTCTCGAGCGCATCATCGAATTCAGCCTTTGCCTTCCAAGCCGTTCTGGATTTAGAAGTGCTGAGTTGTAAGGGTTAGCTACCACTAAGCCTTGCGGAAGAGGTCCTTTGCTTACGAGAGCGCTGCTCGCTCGAGTCTTGAGTGGCAACGTAAGTCTCTGTAGAAAAGAACCCTTGGGCGGACTCTGCTCGCAGAGCCCGCCTTATATACAGTACCGGGATACATCAAGTCATACATGAGTAACCGGTACCGAAACGTAGCCTGACCAAAGTCCAAGGCGGACAAAAGAACAGCAAACCCGGCGGGAGGCCCTCGGCCTCCCGCGCCTATCTCCGTCAGCGAGGGAGGCGGTGCGCGGCCTCTGCACCACGCGCTCCGCGTCCGCGAGCATTGTCGTCGGCGAGGAGACCCGAGCGCCGGCACCGCGGCCGTCACGAGGGCCTCCGAGCCCGCGTTCTTGCATTCGCCCTCCCGCGTCGCACAGCGACGCGCCGTAAGCCCAATAAATGATCTTGAAATCGAAATTGAAAGTCGTAACATCGTAATCGTAGTCGTAATCGTAATCGTAGTTGTCCTGAAATAAATGCCGTTAGCCGTTGTAGTGGTTGATGCCTCCTCGACGTGCTGGTAGATCTAGCCGACAGTGGTGAGCTGCTCAGCGACGTTGCCGCCGGCCATGTCGACCTGGTGCTGGACCGTGCTGGTCTGCGGGTCGGTGGGCTGGCCGTCGCCGATGCTCTGCTCGACGCTGTTCTCCTCCTGCGCGCGTTGCATCGAGCTGCTGGGTTGCATGTTGTACAGCCCCAGCGCGTTGTCCTCGCTCAACGACATGGCCTGCGTGCCGTCCGCGAGGGCCTGCTGTTGATCGAGCGGGATGGGAGAACCCGCGAAGCTCATCAGCACATCCGCGCCCGTGAACGTCGTCGCGGGGAACCCAAAGCCCGCCTGCAGCTCTGCCATCTGCTGCTGTGCTGGGTGACCCACGCCGGGGTGAGCTGGCGTTGGCGTCACCCAGTCGAACGGTGTGGCAGCCGGGGCGCACGCTGGATCGTTGGTCCAGTCGACGTCGAACATCGGCTGACCGTACGCTGGTTGAACCGGCACCGGCGCCGCGTACATCGGCTGCGCCAGCACTCCTGGAGGCAGGTGCGGCGCGAACTGCGGCACGCCCATCGGGTAGAACGGCATGCCGAACTGGAACGGCGGCTGCGCGTACTGCTGGAACCCAGCGGCCTGCTCGTTGCTGACGGTGTTCGTGACATCCGCAAGCGGAACAGCTGGCGCAGGCGTCGCATAACCCGGGCCTAGCACTGGAGCTGACGCGAGTCCTGGCACCGGCACGGGCACGGGCGCTGGAACGAGCGTCGTCGGCGGGGCCTGGTTCTGATCCTGCACGGGTGCGCGCTTTGACCGAACGCGACGCCTCTGACCGACTAATCGTCGAGTCAGGATCGAACAGCCAGCTAAGTATGTCGTACTCACCGGCAACGTTGTCGGCCTTGCCGTCGCGTCCCTCGTCGTATGGCTTCGCGCGAGGCGCGCGATCGTTAAACCCGCGACTGGTCGGCCACGCTGGCTGCCGGAACTCTTGCTGTGGGAGCTGGGCGTGCTGCCCACCCCCGCGCTCGAGCAGGCTCTGCACGGCGGCCATCGCGGACGTCGTGACCTTGACGTAGGCGTCGATGCTGACGTGCCCGCCGTCGCGACGCCAGTTGCGGTTGTTGCGGTTGGTCTTGTCGTTACGAGACATGAGGTTCCTGAAGTCGTTGAAAGACGAAGTAAGAGAAGGCCCGAAGGTGGGGCATTTCTCGTGCGAGTCGGTACGATTATAAGGAAGAGAGGTGCCTGCGGACCTGTAAATCCCGGTACCTTGTCCCAATACGGCCATTCCGATTCGGGACACCTGCAAAGGTTCCGACGGTTTGGCGCTCTTCCTGCCGAACGCGCGATCGGGCTCGATGCCCATCGCCTCGCAGTACTCGCGCAACGGCTCAAGATGCGCTACGTCCTCATATTTTTCGATGGTACACTCTCCTGTGGACCATTGGACCTCAAACTGTGCCTCTTGACCGCTTCCGAAGTGCGTAATTATTTTGTTGACTTGCACATGTGTTGGTCGTTCTCCCAGACCCAAAATCTGATGCCATTGCCTTCCAGGAAAGCGAGAATCATCATTGGGTACGTATTCTCGCAGCAACGACGCGTGAAATACTGGATGAAGTCCTCTTTTTAGCATTTCCCTGCTCAATTGTAATTTGTACGTCGCACCCTTCTCTATCGTCTTCACGATTTTGAAAGGCCCAATATACTTAGGCGTCAGTTTCCTTGCGTGCGACTTCGGCAACTTCATATTCTTTGTGCTCAGGTAGACCCAGTCTCCTGTCTCAAACGGTGCATATTTCCTCTTCTTGTTTGCCTGGGTGGTTTGCTTAACTCGAGCCCCGATAATTGCATCATGAGCTTCAAGTATCGCTTCCCGCATTCTTTCCGCAAACCTTTGCACGCCAGGAAACTCGCTCTGCTTGTCCCAGAGCACCGACCTGGGGTTTTGACCGTAATTCAAGAAGAACGGTGTGTAACCCGTTGTTGCTGATCGTGCACTATTCATGGCAAACTCGATCGCAGGTAATTTCTGAACCCAATCCCGTTGAGATTCAGAAACACACTGACGAATCATTTGCCCTAATGTACGATTTGCTCGCTCCGTCGCGCCATCTGTCTGCGGATGGTATGCTGACGACATGCGCAACTTCACACCGGTGAGTTCGTGCAGTTTTTGCCAGAATGCGCTCGTAAACAGCATATCCCGATCGCTCACAATCGCCTCGGGCATCCCATGTAGCTTGTAGATATTATTAAAGAAAGTCTCAGCGATTTGGTGAGCCTTGTCCGTCGTTTTCACTGGTATGAGATGCACCATCGCGCTGAGATGATCTATCACCACACAGATTCGGTCGAACCTCCCATTTTGACCTTTCGACTGTGGCAAAGGACCGACAAAGTCGATTCCCACCACCTGCCATGGCCGTCGCGGCACTGGCAGCGTTTTCAGCAGGCCATACGGCTTCTGTGTGTTGTCCTTCGTCGTCCGGCATATCGGGCACGTTTCAACGTAAGCCTTGATATCTTTTATCATCTCTTTCCACCACACCTGATCGCGCATATACGCCAGGGTCTTGTGAGCGCCCAGATGCGCCAATATCGAGTGCGCTTGTTCGATCATGGCCTCGCGCAGTTTCCTACCTCGGACAACTATGTTCGGTACGCACAAGAGATCCTCATTTCCGCTTGTCATGAAAATGATTTGCTTGTCCCCAGATCCTTCCACTCGGAAGTTCCTGTAATGCTCGGGATGCTGCAGGATCTCCGAAAAGAATTTGTCTTCGGCGTATCTCCCGGCTATGTCATGTGGCAACGACAGGCCAGGGTTTGTGTCCATCACGATTCCGGTGAGTCCGCGTCTCCCTCCATCTGTTGGCTGCTCATTCGGACTCGATTCCTCACTACGCAGCTCTACTCGACCGCCCTCCTTTGACCGGCCATCCCCCTGGCGCTCAGACGCATGCGCAACGTGCTGTGGCGCGGGATCTGATGCGGACTCTTTCAGAGTTTCGCCCATGTCGGATTTGGACTCATCGAAAGTAAGCTCATCACGTCCACTGCTAACGTGAGATCTCTTATCCCTCATTGTGCTCGAATCTCGTCTCAACTGTGGTACCTTACCAGCAAGTCGTCTAGAACGTCGAGGTACGCTCTCGTCCATTGAACTCTCATCGGTCTCCGATTCATCCACAGATTCGGTTTCCGAGCTGGACTGCTGTATCTCCTGCCTTGTTCTGCGCAGCCTAAGCTCCTTGATAGGTGGCGCTTTCTCACCGCGCAGGCGTGCCGAACGCCGCGGCGGTAAGTCACTCTCATTGTTCGAGTCTGAATCCGTCTCACGCCCTCCATCTAATGCGCTTGGCAACACGACTGTCCTACCGACAAAGACGGGGGCCGAGATCGATTTGCCCTCAATCTCGTCACTCTCCGAATCATCCGAGTGATCCTGTACGTATTCGCTCTGCGCGCGCACCGTACCCGGTTGCTCATCGCTGTATAATCGCGATAACCCGTCCGCTAACACGTTATCCTTCCCAGGTATATATGTTATCTCGTAATCAAACTCGCTGAGCAGATGTAACCAGCGCGCTTGCCGCGCGCTCAAATCCTTCTGCGTCATAAAGTGTTGAAGTGTACGATGATCTGTGCAAATGCGAAAGCGCGCGCCATGTAGTAAGCCTCTGAAGCGTTTCAGCGACTCTACTATGGCTAGCAATTCACGCTCATGCACAGGATAGTTCTGCTGCGCGCTATTGAACTTCCCCGACCAAAATGTGATTGTTCGCGCTGTGGCCACATCCTCACCCTGTGAGATGTATCCACTCGCTCCCGTCAAAGAGGCGTCTGTTATCAAGTTTATAGGCCCACTCTTCAGCGAGTAATCGATCGCATGACAGCGTTTCTCCCGGTGAGCATGAACAATCTCCTTGATCTGCTCAAATGCGCGCTGCTCTGTGAATCCCCACCTCCAGGTCTTCGTAGATCCGACCAAGCGAGTGAGAACTCCCATCGGAATTCTGATTCCCTTGCAGTCCGATGCTAGAAAGCCTACCGCACCGAGAAAGCTCATGAGAAGCCCCTTGTTCGTCGGTGTCGGCCATGCCGTGACGGTAGTCACCTTCGTAGGATCCATTTTGATTCCTCCCGAATCAATGACATGTCCCAGTATGCTCAGCTCTTCTGCAAATAACTGCATCTTGTCCGGGTTCAAGTAAAACTTCTCCCGGCGGAGAACATCAAGAATGAGTCTGAGATGCTTCAAGTGCTCCTCCGCCGTATCTGAATACACAATGATATCGTCGAGATATACATCCATAAACACGCCAATGTAAGGCGCGAAAATGTGATTCATAAGTGTTTGATATGTCGCAGGACCATTGCAGTCCCCAATCTGTAGTACTTGGCTGACCATCGTCCCATCCGGCGTGTTAAATAACGTCCGCGGTACGTGCTCTGGTACTATACGTATTTGCTCATAGGCGTCTTTGCCGTCAATGAGACTTCGATAAGGCTTTCTCACCACGTTTCGCAGGATCGCCTCGATGTCCGGCAAAGGCGCTGCAACCTTCTTGGTATTGGCATTCCTCGCTCGACAGTCTATCACTGTCCGAATTTTCATTACCCCATCCTTGCTCTTTGGCTTTGGGATAATGAGCATCGGAGAGCAATTCCCGCCAGCCGCCAATTGCCAACGACCGTTCTCAAGGTACGCCATTTTCTTCTCATTCCACTGCGCTCGCATCGCGTCCGGACACCGGGATGCTCGATAAGGATAAACCTTATTCTCATCTATCAACGGGATTTCGTGGTTTATCGCTCTCAATGGTGGCAACGGCTCCTTGACCGCGGTCTTGAACAAGTCCGACGCCTCTTGAAAGACCTTCTTTCGAAGATCTTCAATTCTCTGGCTCTGTACTTCAGCTCTGGCCGAGCTGAGTACAACCATACCGGGACCCTTCAATTCCTTTGCTTCATTTGATCCCACATACACGCGCGTCGGATTCAACCCAATCAGCACCTCGTGTTCCCACATGAACTTCGTCCCAAGTATGAGATCATAAGTATCGACGTTTGCAACTTCAAATACACGCTCTTCATCGATATCTTGATACTGGAATCGTGCAAAGGTCTCAACATTGACCTTTGAACGTGATCCTGTTATGGCCAACTGCAACGTTAACGGTTCTTCTTTCTCTCGAAGGTTGAGCCTCAGCTGATCAGCCAGTGTCGTACTTATGAAGTCGGTCAATGACCCCGAATCAATTAAAGCACGTGCAGAATGGCCATTGATCAAGACGTTAACAATGACAGGCATAGGAAAGACATTACGATCGTTACGGATGCGCATACCACCTCGCGTTACAGCATTCACGGTCTCTGTGCCTGGCTTAAGCTTCCTGGCAAGCTTCTCCGCCTTCGACGGCCTGGAGGACGTCACCCTCGACGGCTTGGACGGTGCCGCTCGGGACAGTCCAACCGTCGTTGGAGTCGACGTCGGCGCGCGTGCTTCGGACATCTTGCTCGTCGTCGCTCTCGCACTCGGATACGGAAGTCCACCTGTCGTAGACCGTGACGAACTCGATGTCGCCCTCGCCTTCGCGCGGGAACGCGATACCTGTCGCCTTTGCTCTATGCGTGCATCAGCACTCTGCGCCCGACGCGCATCAATGGCAGACTCACGTGAACTTGTGACGTCTGCCGACCTTGATCGGTTTGTCGGTGAGAATGCTGTGGTAGTGTACCTCCATATTGTCATGCTTGAATGGCTCGACCTTGACGCCGAGCGGCCTCGGCGGGTAGTAGTAGTCGTTGGCCGCGTTGCTGCGTCCCTCGTCAAGCGCCCTCGACCAGTTGCCGTCGAGCCTAGCGAATTCCGCGAGCCACTGCGGATGGATCCGCAACTTGACGAGCTCGCGGGCGACAGGCCACCAGGGAACGGGACGGTCGGGGTCGGTCCAGCGGTTGAAGTTGCCGACTGGCCACCAAGCGGCGACCTCACGCCCTCCAGGCACGCGCAGCATGTGCCATTCGTGTGCAGAGAAGGCGTCGGGATCGCTCTGTTCGGGTTCCGGATCGATGAGCGCGGCCTGCCCAGCAAATCGTCAAGACGCGCTTTCCGGAATATAGTATTACAATGCGGACATACCAAATGTGCATTGCCTTTGAGGTACTCCTCGGCCCTCACGAGATCTCGCACATAGACGCCCTCGGTGAGCTCGCGGCGATTGACCACAAAGCTGACGTCGGCGACGAGGTCAAGCACCCAGTACCTGCGGCCATTACTCTGGACGACCCAGCGCTGGTCCGGGTCCAACCCCGCCGCGAGCGCATCCTCCCAATTATTGACGAGGTGAAACTCACCATTAATCAGCGTGCGGTCGCGGTCAAGTCGAATCGCTCCTTCGAGCCACGGCAAGCGCGGTACAGTAGCCTGCACCATCACGTCGCCGTCCTCCTTGGTCAAGAAGAGATTGTCGTATACGAGAGCGCGGACATCGACCCCGAAGTCGCGAAGATCGAACTGCGGGATGCAGTAGATCGTCTTGGTCATGAGGTCCTCGACACGCCAGGTGCCCGGCACAGGCTGCGGCTCCTTGCCTTCTCCAGGCCCATCGACCTTGAAGCGCATGTACTCGGGCAAACCCAACTGACGCGCCGTCTCGGCGCTGTGGAACCGCACGAAACAGTCGCGAATCTTCTCCTTGATAATGCGCGATTCGGCGAGCTTGTAGTCGACGTCGGAGACGACGAATTCGGGTTCGGCGTTAACCGGAGACATTGCTGCAAGTCGGACAGATGAAAGTCGAACAGATCCTGCGGGGACGAAGGGCTGCTTTGCTCGCCCTCCCCTCCTTTTATCTGTCCTCTGAGAGTCTCTATCCCGATTTGGAGCTGTGCTCGAAATCCGCGGACCCTTAGGCTTTGCCTCCCGCAACTTGTAGCAATTATTTGCGTCGTGACCCGTCTCATGACAATTGAAACATAAATTTTTCGCTCTATGCTCGTCGCGTTGGGCCCGAGTGAGCTTTGCTCCAATTGAAATCGCTGAAGCCACGCTCACGGGCTTCGTTCTCGCTGGTTTTGCAGCAGCGGCTTGTGCTGCTCCTGCACTCGGACCAGAAGCATTCCCCATGCTCAGTGCATTTCTCACCGTCTCACTGCGAGCCTGAGAGCTCCTGGTCATCCAATTTCGCCTCGGAAATCGTCTCGGACGCTGCGTTGAGTACCGCTCGGTCCGTTCCTTCTGTAACTCTTTGACGCGCTCCTGCTCGCGCTTCTCAGCGCGGTCTGCGTAATCTATGAGAGTTTCCAGCGTGTCCCACTCCACAGAACGGCGCTTCTCGCGCCAGAACATGCGGATGTACGAGTCAACGCCATTCCAAAAGATATTCTTGATCTCCCAAGCAGAGACTTCGGGAAACCGCATCTGCAGATTCTCCAAGTCCTGTGCAAATTCCTTCACAGAGCGACCAAACTGCTTTGACTTCATCAATTTATCACGCAGATTCGCGCGAAAATCGCTCGGGAAGCAGTGTTCAAAAAGCGCCATGTAGATTTGGTTAACATCCCACCTATCAGGATGTCTCGACACAAAACGCATGTACCACTTAAGTGCTTTGCCCTTCAGTGTATACATCGTCATCTGAGTGGCTTGTAATCCTTGTATTTGCTTGAGACTTCGCCAGAAGTCCCATTTCGCGATGTACGCGTCGAACAAATCCAAATCAATTTCACCACCGTATGTAGGCACCTCTAACTTGATATCACGCCAAGGATCATTAGGACCAGCTCCATGACCAGGTGCAGGATGCGCAGGACCTGCAGGAGGAGGTACAGGGGGCCCACCCGCGCCTCCACCGGGTCCGCCGCCCGCTCCTCCGCCGCCGCCGCCGCCACCGTGTCCATTACCTCCGCCGCCAGACCCGCCTCCAAACGGTCCTCCACCTCCTCCAGCACCTCCTCCGCCATGAGACGAAGAAGGCGGACTGGACGGACGGCGTGACCCGCTGGGACGTTGATCGCGTGGCGATGCTGCGCCTCCTCTCGGTGGGTGTTCTGGCGGTGGACCTCCATCACCTCCTCCACCTCCACCGATCTCGAGCCGGGGAGATGGCGGTCGTGGGGGTACCGACGCTGCCGAACGACGGTTAAATTCAGTAAAAGGATTTTTTCCGGGTGCGTACTCGTTCTTCGGCGAGTTGCCACCGTCGGAACTGCTCACGCTCCCTGCGCGCGATCTTCCTGCATGAATTTTATCAGCAAATAGACTTCCAGGCGGTGGCATTGAGCGGAACCTTGCACTTGGCGCGCGCGGTTTAATAACTCGCGGATGCGGCTCGTAGCCGCCAGGCAATACGGTCGGTTCACGATCGAAAGGAGTTGGGAACGCGCGCGGCGGCCCAAACAGCGGAAACCCGGCGGCGGGCATCGATGCAGCCCGCCCTCCAGCTCCCATTGTGGCCGGCGATGACCGCTCAGGCTTCACCGGACTCGGTGACGGCTGAGGGGCGCCGCGTTCTGCGGGATCGACGCCTTTGCCCTTGTCTTCTGGACCTCGTTGATCAGAAGAACCTGCCGCGGCCTTTCGCGACGTACTGGGCTTTGTTTCAGTTCGTGTTTCTGTGACAGTGGCAGAATGCACAGTCAGTCCGGTGCGCGCGATTACTTCGGGAGTCGATACACGCTCACCGCGGTAATCTTGCCAGTGTCCGTTATAATAAACTAATATCTGTCGACCAGCTGTGCTGATCGACGACGGGGTTGGAGGTGGCGAGGCGACGAAAGTATCGTCCTCGTCCGAACTGTAACCTGCAGAATATCCGTCGGATTCAACATCTGAAACCGTAGCGTCAGACGGTTCCTCGGGGCTCTCATAGCCGCGGAACTCAGCTGCAAACTCGCCGCTCACTGGCGTTATATGTGGCAGCACTGGCGGATGTCTATCCACGGGCGTGCGAGGAGGAGAAAAGATCTCGTCCTCACCATCCTGTTCTTCGGGCACGTTATACAATTGCAGAACACTGAATCTATTAGCAGTGTTAGCTACCGACTCTGGAGGCCGCGGGCTATCTACACGAGCACGCGCGACGCGCGCGGGCGTCGTCCATTCGGAACCGTCCAATTGAGCGTCTGCCAACGACTGCTCGGTGTACCAGCCCTCCTCATCGGGCTGCATCACCGGCACTTGGTCTTGCTGAGTAGGAATATCAGCGTATGACGCATATCCGCCGTCTGACTCATCGTCATGGATGGATTCGGCCTCTCGAGCGCTGCGGCCAGCATCAGTATACGTTATCTGCGTCGACGGCGAGGAGTCGGACTCAACTCGAACCGCCTCGAGGGAGCCAGGCTCCACCTCAGTAACCACAGGGGAGCGCGGCTCTACCCTGGCATCGAGCGAGGAGTCTAACTCGACTCGCGATTCTAGCGCCTCTGCGGTGGAGCGCGGCTCAACACCTGATACATGCTCACCTGTCCTATTCGCGCCCTCCAGATCGTTATCGGACACCGCGGGCGACCGAAACGCAGGTGGCGCCGAGACAGTCCGGGGCAAGAAACGCCCGCTCTGGTCTCGGGGTTGGAGAGCAGCTCGGGCTCTGCGGATAGAACGGCCGCGCGGTCGATGCACGCTTCTGCGCTGCCGTTGCGTGATGAAATCTTCTTCATCCATGCTGTAATATCCGTCGTAGTGAGCTGTCGAATCATCAGAGGCGGATGGCGGCAGCGGAACGCTTGCCGCATCCATAGCAAGCTCGGCCATTTGCAACTGGTCGAGCGGGGTAGTAGTATCACCGAGAGCCGGATACGCGCCAGAATCGTCAGCGTTCGTCGTCCCGTGCATGTTGTGGACGGGCGGTTGAGCGCTAACGGGCACGTCTGGCGTCGATGTAAGAGGGAGAGATATGTTGTCGGAGTTATCCATGTCGTCCGGAGGTTGATCAGGCCTCGGGCTAATGGTTAATGAAATTCAGAGAAATTTGTAAAGACACTCAAAAAATGTAAGGGTTAGCTACCACTAAGCCTTGCGGAAGAGGTCCTTCGCTTACGAGAGCGCTGCTCGCTCGAGTCTTGAGTGGCAACGTAAGTCTCTGTAGAAAAGAACCCTTGGGCGGACTCTGCTCGCAGAGCCCGCCTTATATACAGTACCGGGATACATCAAGTCATACATGAGTAACCGGTACCGAAACGTAGCCTGACCAAAGTCCAAGGCGGACAAAAGAACAGCAAACCCGGCGGGAGGCCCTCGGCCTCCCGCGCCTATCTCCGTCAGCGAGGGAGGCGGTGCGCGGCCTCTGCACCACGCGCTCCGCGTCCGCGAGCATTGTCGTCGGCGAGGAGACCCGAGCGCCGGCACCGCGGCCGTCGCGAGGGCCTCCGAGCCCGCGTTCTTGCATGAGTTCGATATGCTTGAAGCCAAACAATCGTGCCAGAGCTCTAGAGAGTACGGTTTTACCTGACGATGAGATTAGCTGTGAGCGCGACAATGCATGTGACGAACCGCAACCGGGTAATCCGACGAGCATGATAAGCCACATAGGTTCAGTACCATATTCCGGTCTGATGCGCGCAGACTCGTACAGCATAGCTTGATTCATGCCGTGCAGTGCATCGCCCAATGCGTCTTTGCCCTCGCGTGTCTCGCTGGTCCACGATATGAATTGCATCCGCAACGCGATGTACCCCCGCCCTTACGCAAGCTCATCGCGTAAGACGGGGTCAGACTTGATTTTACGATCGACCCATGACGCGTATGTAACCCATTTTGCCCTGAGAGTGGTGAGAGTGGTAGCAGGCAACCGATTCGAGGCTGCATCGCCTGAAGAATATCCACTTAGTTACACTGGCGCTGCAAGCAATGAATTCCGCACCTCCGATGGCAAACTGGGTGATTTGTCGATAACCATGCCAAAGGGAGAATGGTTCTGGGAATGTGGATGTGAAGAAGAATGTGGTACCATCTTCGTAAGGTGGAGGGTAAGGGAGTCTGTCAGAAACGTTGGCTTCATCGGCAATAGCGTCTCTGACGCCAGTTCGTATAACAAGACCCGGAAGCTGCTGGCCATTCCATTGGCTGTTGTAGCAAGATGAAACGAGTTTCATTGCGTCGTCGACGGAAGAAAGAGTGACGAATGGTGTCGACAAGAAGCCCCATTCCTTCGCAAAAGCTTAGACCGCCGCAGGATCCTCAGTCTTGAATTTCAAGGTGCGAGAGTCAGTGTTGTGGGGAAAGGCTAGTCCCTTAGCAAGGGTATAGGCTTAGCAAGGCTTTCAGGAAAGCCTTAGCACTTTTACCGTCGGGCATGAAAGGCTTGCTTAGTCTTGCTTAGTCTTAGTCATCCGCTCCGAGATCAACTGCGGACGACGGAGATTTTACACTTTGACGTTAACCTCGTACTGTTACCCGCACTGTTAGCGTGCGTTCGGCCTCGCTTTGGTCCACCATGGCGTACAGCACGGCGGACCTTTGGAAGCACTTCGAACAGGGTGCCAAGCAGAATTTGCGACACTACCGCGCTATCTGCAAGGGCTGCATTGCCTATTACACGGAGCATCCGAAGAGCCCTGCTAATCTTGCCGCACCTGTCACAGGCAGTCAAGCGGCTCCGGTTGATGTCGATGCACCGGCGTCCGACGTACCAGCGCGCGGCAGTCAGATAGTGCAAGAACAGGAACGATTCGAGCAAGGTGTGTGGTTCATTTTGTTGTTACTCATACCATTGCTTAGTTCAATAGCTTGCGAAGACGCCGGGAGCGTTAACGGCGAGCGGAAGGCGATGATTGCGCATATTCTCGGTGCCAGACCACCGCATAAAGCGAACCCATGCAAACATGCCAGCGACACTGCGCAGAAGATTGCTCGGGCAATGCGGGACTCTGAAAGTTCATCCAAGAAGCGCGCACATGAAAGTTCGGACGATAGCACAGTACAGCAACCAAAGAAGGCTAAATCGACGGCGGCAGTGGCTCCAAAGTCACAGCAGCAGCGGCTGATTACCTATAAAGCTGTCGACATGCCATTCTCGGAGAAAGACAAGGCGGCCATTCATGCGCAGGCGCTCTTGGCTACCATTTCCGGGAACCATGCTTTCAGCTGGTTTGAGGATCGTCAAACCCTCAAATTCCTTCGTATGCTCCGGTCCCGCGTCGACGACGTCCTTCCGAGCCGATTTGTTCTTTCGGGCCGACTACTAAACGAAGAAGCGGAGGTCGGGGAGACGGAGCTCAAGAGCATGCTACCCGGCCAGAGCGTTGGCATGTCGTGAGTAGCTTGGTCACAAATTCATATTCACTAACCATTGCTGTAGCACGGATGGATGGAAAGATGATTTCGGGAAGGATTCGGTCACAGGAGTTGTGGTTTCATATCGGCTTGTGGTAAGCAACTGTCGTTTCGTCTGTCGCTCTGCTAATTGTATCAAGCCCTATCTCGTCGATGTGATAAAGTCTACAGCACACAAAAAGGACGCCGAGTCGATGTGCGTCGCCTTTAAGGGCATGATCGACGCAGCGGAGAGCAACTACGGTTGTATTGTCCGCTTCTTTGTTACAGATTGCGACGGCGGCTCCAAGGCCGGGCGCAAGCTTCTTGTCAAGCAGCGTCCTTGGATCTTCGCTCCGCCATGCTGGGCTCATCAGAATAACCTTTACCTCGGCGATTATCTGGCTGAGAATCCTGCCGCTGCCGACTGTGGTGATCAGGTCTGTGACTTGCTCGGCTGGCTCCATAACCATGCTCGTGTCCGCTCGGTGTTCAACGACGCTCAAGCGGCTTCTGACTCAACTTCTGGGGCTGTATACTCGTACCTGCTGCCAAACACAACTCGCTGGACAACACACTACGTCGCATTCAACAGGATGCTTGTCCTGAAGGATGTCTTGCGTCGCACGGTAATCTCTCAGCGGGCGGCTATCGTTGAGGCGCACGTCGGCTCCGCCAAGGGCAAAAAGGGTCGAGAACTGTCGCGGGCAGCTGGAGAGATGTGCGACTTACTCGACGACCTCGCTTTCTGGCGCACGCTACAGTCCACCATCGCCGACTTGGAACCCATTTGTCTCGGTGTCAACATCAACCAGCGGGACTCTGTACGCCCCGACGAGGTTCTTCTCAGCATTGCTGGCATGTTCCTACACTTCCGCGGCCACAGTAACGCAGCCATCCGCAAGGGGATGATGCGGCGGATTGAGGGTCGATGGAAAGACATGGGGGGTGATCAGAGCCTGTTTATCCTCGCCCTCGTCCTCAATCCTTATGAGAAGCTCGATCGTTTCGGTCCCAAGGCTGGTCTGACTCCGTTTTCATTGAATGCACTGTTTCTCGAGGTGAGAGCGCAGTGCTCTTTGTTATTCAGCATTGACACAGTCTGTATCTTGCAGACTTATGCACGCATGCATTCCCGCCCACTTCCAGATGGGCTGTCAGCCAATGAGAAGCAGCAACGCTTATCTGCGACGGACGACGCAAAAAAGGCCGCATCAAAAGCTTTCTTCCAGTATCTTTCATTGACCGGACCATTCAAGGACCTGGCGGACAACAACGAAAGTTGGCTCGAGGCAATGGTGCGTTGTACCACACATACCGCGAAATCATCTCAGAGAGCACAGGGGGACGACCCTATTCTTGTTTGGGACGCTATGGCCTGCGTGAACGGCGTCGAATCCCTTGCAGAGTTTGCGATTACCGTCCTACACTTTGTTGCAAATCAAGCCGGCAATGAACGCAACTTTTCCGACTTCAAGATCAAAAAGACACGCCTTCGCAACCGCCTCGGGCTCGAGAAGCTCGAGAAAATGACCAAGGTTTGCGGTAATGACTGGTTAGATAGCCAGCAAGTCTCACTGTATCCCAGATCGGCGATCGTATTCGGCGGCAAGAGATGGCGAGCGGCGACCGCAAGGAGCGAAAACGGCACCACCACGACGATCAGCGTACCACAGACTTGCTATCGGTTCCACGGTACGCAGACACGTTGGAAATGTCGGCATCCGAAGACGAGGGCGATCATGCGGAGGTGCGGCCAACGCGGCGAAAAGCAAGGCTCGTTGCATCGTCAAAGGATTGGCGACGTGAAATCGCGAAGTGGCAAGCCGAGGAGAAGGATAAGGACCCCGAGTCCGAAGCTGCAGCTGTGCCCGTGACGGCGGCTCGCAAGAAGTCAGCTTTGGTGCCCTGTCCGCTGGAGCGTCTTTTCGGCGATGCGCCTTCGCGGCCGAGGTCACAGCGTCCTGCAGTGACACAGGAAGAGCGTCTTATGGAGCTCCTGGCCAATGAGCTCGAAGACTCGGAGCCGATCCAGGACGATGGTGAGCTGGAGGGGTCGGGAGACGATTATGAAGGTTGAAAATGCACGTCCGCCGCTGCGGGGAGTTCCCAGAGCTCGTAGCTCTAATACCTGTCTGGATAGTCTTTCACAACCCTTAATATTAAGCCCTTAATTGTTGCTAAGGCTTAGCGTTCTGACGAGGCACAATTAAGGCCTTGATTCACAACACTGGCGAGAGTTGATACCATGAAGATAAAGCCCTGCCTTGTTGACAGGTACCGCGATGACATGCTCTTCAAACGCGTCGTCGAGAAGCTGGAGTTGTAAGCGACAGCAGGGATAGATATATACCACAGCGTACCTCGCACATCAATGTCCAATTTTGCTCCCACAGACGTATGGCGAGCTCACCACGAGAGCGCTTCACCTTCTGGAGCTGCTTAGCAAGCCACTGTTCGCCGATCTGTGCATGAGTATGTCTGCGGTGGTTCTGTGGCCCCAAGGCATGCTTTGACGTGACCAGCAGATGCCCACGCAACACGGAGGATACCATGATAAGGCACCCGTCAAGCTTGGCAGTGACGTGGTATGGTGGTTGCGTATAATGTCTGATTGCGTTCCACTACAAGTGCGACATGAATAGCATGGTTCATGAGCTGTGAAAAGATCCTTACAGTAACCCAGGGCATCTCGTTGATGGCGAAGAACTTGTCGTACCCACGAACAACGATCCGGTGACGTACTTCGGGCGCATAGTTTCGAACTTTTGGCCGGGATACAACAAGGGGACACCGGCAAGCTCCTCCCCAGCGGTCGCTGCCCACGATCGCGTTAACCACTGGTGGCAACGAAGATGAGAGGGGCGGGAGCAAATGAGAGATCCGGCGATTGATTCCGAAGTTAAGAGAGCGATGTGGGCAGCTAGACCGCTGGCGCCACTGTTTTTAGCGCCCAGTCGGCCGTGCATCAACCGACCGACCGCGCTTCAGCCGACCGTCCGGAGTCCTTTCCGAGCAATGAGATTCCCATCGGACAGGTTTTAAATTTCTATTTTGCACAATTATGAATGCATATTTACCAAAACCGAGTGCAATTTGTGCGTTAAATGGGGTTTCCACTGATATCCAGACGGTCGGCTGAAGCGCGGTCGGTCGGTTGATGCACGGCCGACTGGGCGCTAAAAACAGTGGCGCCAGCGGTCTAGCTGCCCACATCGCTCTCTTAACTTCGGAATCAATCGCCGGATCTCTCATTTGCTCCCGCCCCTCTCATCTTCGTTGCCACCAGTGGTTAACGCGATCGTGGGCAGCGACCGCTGGGGAGGAGCTTGGGACACCGGAAGCAAACTGACGGCACCGGGTTGGTAACCTCTGCAAGGCCATGAGGCAGGACCCATCCATGCTATTTCCGCGGATATACCTCCGATTTGCTTCCGGAGATCCGCAACTGGCCAGTTTTTAGTCTACCCAAAGGCTTTCTGCATTGGAAATTTATTTTAATGCTCCCAGAACATGTGCACATCCTGCACCTTGCCCAGAAGTCCCAGTAGCTTGCCCGGAAGTCCTCTCTCGTAATGGTGATGCATTACATCAGCAAGCAATATGCGTCCGAGGGATCTGTGAACAATGCCCCTACAGCAATATAGAAAACTGAGAAGGACTCAAACTACATGCAGGACATTTATTGGTTCCCCTTTCAAGCAGAATTGAGCCTCCTGGGGGCTCTCCGGAGCCAATTTGGCCGGGGTCTCGAACCTCTGCAGCGAGAGGTCGGCAGACCCATCCATCCTAACCTGATGTTCCGGATTTTGCCGGCTGGGTCCCCTTGGGATACAATCCGCCGAGTCCAGAACCCGCGAGCCAACAAAGGTAGCTCATTAGGTAGCTTATAATATGCAGTCTTCTGAGCTTTCCTGTTACGGTGACCGAGGATACTCGCCGAACGGACGCTCTGCAGGTGGGGGAGGAAAGACGAGATGTATCGGCGGTGGGCAAACCAGCTCGAATCTAGCGTACAAAGAGCGGACAGCACATGGTATATAAAGGGGGTCCGGAACCGGCCGGACCGCTGACCGCAGGCCGGGGCCACGCATGCGCCGGCGGGTCTCGGTCTGATGACTCGGTCCGTATGACATCGGCGCGAGTGAGGTCCGATAAACCCAACGGCGGTAGGAGCGAAAAGCGAATGAGCCGTAACATAACCCCCCTACTAGGACCGAACGAGCGCCGTGCCAAGGGCCCGCGCCCGGCGAGCCGCGGTGACCGGGTCAGGGATGTTGAAGTCGATCCCGGTGGTATGGCGGTGTTCAAAGAAGTTGGAGGGGAATATGGCACGGTCGAAGACGAGGGAGTGGATGTTCTGGGGTTTACCCGGGTTACGGCGGACGAAGTCTTCGACGGCGCCGATCGCGTTGCCGAGGTTTCCCTTGGGGACCCAGGAGTTGTGCTCGCGCCTGTAGCCGGCCCATTTGACCAGGTAGACAACGCCTCGTCCGAGCTTCTTGGAATCCAGGATCTCCTCCACTTCGTACTCCTCGTGATCGTCCATGATGGTCGGCACCGGCGGGGCTGGGCAGCGTTGGTGCAGGGCGTACGGCGCGACGTACGGCGAGAGGAGGCTCTCGTGGAAGACGGGATGCAGATTCTTCCAGGCCTCCGGCAGCTCCAGTTTGAAGGCGGAATGACCCACGCGCTCGAGGATCTTGAAAGGACCGAAGCGCCGTTCGGCCAGTTTCTTAGACGAGACCGCGAGCTTGAGGTTTGTCGCCTCGAGCCACACCTTGTCGCCGATCTTGTATTGTCGCGAAGCACCTCGGCGCCGGTTGTACTGTGTCTTCATGGACGCAGCAGCCTTGGTGAGCGCGGATTTGGCCTCCTCCCAGGTCTTTTCCATCTGCTGGGCGAACTGGGCGGCCGACTCGTTGGTGACCGCTCGGCAGGGTTCCATGCCCATACGTGGGTGGCGACCGTGATTAAGGAAGAACGGAGACGTCCCCGTTGCCTCGGACGCGCGGTTGTTAATGGCGAACTCGGCCATAGTGAGCCAATCGGCCCAGTCATCCTGCCTGGCGTTGGTCCATGCGCGAAGGTACTTCTCGATCTCCGCGTTCTCTCGCTCGGTCTGTCCGTCGGTCTGCGGGTACGCGGTGGACGGGTTTGCCTCAATACCGAGGAGCTTGTAGAGCTCGTTCGCGAATCCGGACACAAACTGCGGGCCGCGGTCGCTGATGAGCTTCTTGAACAGGCCGAACCGCTTGAAGACGAAGTCGCGGTACAAGCGTGCTATACCCTCCGACGTCACCGTAACATGCGTCGGGCAGAGGATGACCATCTTGCTGTGGCGGTCAGTCACGACGAAGACCGCGTTGAAGCCGAACGACTCGGGCAACGGTCCGATGAGGTCGGCTGAAACGACCTCCCACGGAGCACTCGGCACCTCGTTGGGGTGTAGGGGTCCTGCCAGGGGTGCATGCCTCGGTTTGGAGCGTTGGCAGACGTCGCATGCGCGGACGTAACGCGCAACATACGCGGTCATGCCGGGGAACCAGTAGTACCGGTTAAGGAGCTCCAAAGTCTTGTACCTGCCCGGGTGCCCTGCTATTGGCGTGTCGTGAAATGCGCTGACGATGTGTTCCCGTAGTCGGCGGTTACGCGGGATGTAGACTCGGCCTTTGTACTCAACGACGCCGTTCGTCTCCACGAAGTCCTGTGGGTACGCAAGCAGGCCCTTCTTGACTGCTTCGTCGCGTTCGTTGGCGTACTTGCGAACCTTGGCCAGGATATGGTCCTCGTCTCGGAGTCCTAGTTGCCGAATGATCACGTCCAACGGTCCGTTGTGCTCCTCGGCGAGTTGACGAAAACGGTCCGGTTGCAGAATGACAACGTCGGTGTTGTCTTCTGCCCCCTTATTAGGCATATTCCGGCTCAGCTCGTCAGCGATGACGTTCGTCTTGCCCGGCCGGTGGTGCAGCGTAAAGTCGTACTCGGAGAGCTCGGTGAGCCAGCGGGCTTGCCGACGGCTGAGCTTTTGCGGCTCGCGGAAGTACTGCAGGTTCCGATGGTCAGTCCATATCTGGAACTGCGGGGCGCCTTTGAGGAAGTGGCGCCAATGTTCGAGGCAAAGCATCATCGCGAGCATCTCCTTGTCGTAGATCTCGTAATTACGCTCGGCCGGACTGAAGCTCTTGCTGAAGAACCCGAGCGGGCGTAGCTTCCCTTCGATGACCTGGTGGAGGACTCCTCCTGCCGCATAGTCCGATGCGTCGGTCTCCAACCTGAACGGGGCCCGGTCCTGGGGAAGAAGAAGTGTAACGTCATTGCACACGGCGTCTCGGAGGTCTTCGAAAGCCTGTTGCTGCTCCGGGCCCCATTCAAATACGACCCCCTTCTCCGTTAGACGGTTGAAGGGTTTTGTGATGTGCGCGAAGTGGGGGATGAAGTTCCGGTAGAAGTTGCAAAACTGCATGAACGACCGAACCTCCCGCAGGTTGCGCGGGGGGTTCCAGCGGCGTATGGCCTCCACCTTGACGGGGTCCATGGATACCTGCCCGTTTCCTATAACCAGGCCGAGGAACTTGACTTGGGCCTGCTCGAACTCGCATTTCTCCAGTTTGAGGTATAGGCCCGTCTGCCGACACAGTTCCAGTACGGCCCGAACCGCGGTCCGATGGTCCTTCAAGGTGCGGGTGAAAACCAAGAGGTTGTCCATGTAGACGATAAGGATGATCTGCCGAATAAGGTCGCCAAATATGTCGTCCACCATGCGTTGGAAGGTGGCCGGGCTGTTGGTCATGCCAAAGAACATGACGGTGGGTTCGAACAGGCCTCGGCTCGTGATGAACGCGGCCTTGAATTTGTCTCCGGGTCGGATTCGGACGTTGTTGTACCCCCATTGGACGTCGAACTTGGAGAAATAACGAGCGTCCTTAATCTTGGTCATAACGTCGGCGACCAGGGGGAGGGGGTAGGAATCCCGCACGGTGTGGTCGTTGAGCCTCCTGTAATCCATAGTCGGTCGGAGTCCTCCGTCCTTCTTGCCGACGAAGAAGAGCGGCGACGCAATGGGCGAGTTGGACGGACGAATATGACCCGTTGCGAGGTTCTCGTCCAAGAACTCGTTCATCGCCTGTGTCTCCTTGGGCAACAAGGCATAAACCTTTCCACGGAGCTTGCGGTCGTTCTCCCATCCGGGTCGGAGGTTGATCTCATGGTCCCACCGACGATGGGGGGGAGTTGAGATGGACTCGAAAGCCCGAACGTACTCTTCTTCGTCGTTAGCCACAAACTCCAGAGCGTCGGCGAGTGAGGCGAAGTCCTCGGCGAGGTAGCAGGCCGAGCTCGGCGACGGGTTCGGCATACCACAGCGGGGCGGGCAGCGTGTGAACGTGAGCGCCCCCTTTGGCCAGTCGATTTCCGGGTTGTGCTCCACCAACCAGTCGTATCCTAGGAAGAGGTCGTGTTTTCCACCGAGGTTGGCAACCGGAAAGTCGTGTCGTTCACGGTGTTCGCGGCCGCGAGAGTCACGCACGACCACAAGGAGTTCGACGTACTCCTTGATAAATCCGTTGACCGAGCCGTCGGCGTTGTAGACGGTCCGAACGACGGCTGCGGCTTGGGTTGTAAGCTGCCGGTGCTTGACAAACGCCTGGTCCACACTTGAGGTCGTGCATCCACTATCCAAAAGAGCCTTGGCCGGGATCCGTTCTCCAGTGTCGAGGGAGGTGAGGGTGAGGGGTACGTTCATTTGCCTTAGGGCCGAGGGTCGGACCTCGGTGAGTCTTAGGTGTTCACGCTCAGTGTGCGTATCGACAAGACGTTCATCTGTATTCGGTACGGAGGGCACACCGTCGTCTTCCCACAGGGATCGCGCGGAAATCACTGCGGGGCGGAAAAATCCTTGTCCTCAGTCTCCTCGGCGTGTTCCTCCAGGAGCGTGGATTTCCCTTCGACCATCCGAGCAATTTCCTCCAGGTCCTCGGTGGAAAGGCCTCGGATGACATCCTTGAAGTTCCTCTCCTGGCAGTCCCTAGCGAGATGGCCGGGTTTCTTGCAGCGGTAGCAGAGTCCGAGGGTCCGAGCGCGGTGACGGTCCACGTCCATGGGGTCCGGGTCGTGCGCGGGACCAGTGGTGGCGGGGGCGGTGATTGCTGAAGCGGGTGCCGCGGCAGGTACAATCACCGGTTGAGTCACCCTCTCGGTGTGGTGATGAACGAAGGGCTTGGCCGCTGGGCGCGGCGTAGAGTTGGTGGTCGGGGCGTGGTCACCGTGGCAGTGGATGATCGGGTCCTGCTCAAGGGCGTACTTGCGGAATTGAAAGTACCCGAGCGTTTCTCGGTGTCGGCCTCCATCTTGACGAGCTTGTCCTCGGTGGCAACCTCGGCCTTGCGGAGTCCTTCGATCGTGGCGAGGCTGGTGGTCCGGAAGATTTCGTGCGACTGCATCACAGCAAGGACGAGCGCCGGCTTGAGGTTGCGCCTAAGGTAGTCGACGAGAACGATGTTGTGATACTCCGGGTTGGTAAATCCGGCCTTGATACAGAGCTCGTCGAACTTGAGGAAGAAGGTGTCGGCGTCGCCTCGGCCTTGAGTAAGCTTGGAGATCGCTTCGCGGGCGTGCTAGGCGATACGCGGGTCGAGGAACTTCTCGTCGAGGTCACGAAGGAAGTCGCTCCATTTGAGGTCCGGCGAGTCCAGGTCGTGGAGCTGACCCCAGTTCTGTGCCCAGGCGTCGGCGTCCCCTTTGGTCAGGAAACCGAGGGCGGCGAGTATCTTGTTGCGGTCGCCCGGGGATTCCTTTGACGTGGAGCTCCAAGGTCCGAGGGAAGGTCTCGTAGTTGGCGCAGGTCCCATTGTAATCCTCCGGGGCCTGGACGTAGTTTTTGGTGGGTGGGTTGCCCGGTTTGAGTCCGAGCGATTTGATGGTGTTGACCAACGACGTTTCGATGGAGGTAGCGAACTCCTCGGTCGTCATCGGCATCTTGACGGTGGTGTCGGGGGAAAGCGAAAGGCGCTGGAGATGGGAGGCGAGTTCTTCGCCGTCGACCTGGACGTCGGGGGTGGTGTGTGACAGCTTGACCGAGGGCGCGGGGTGAAGGCGGGAGAAGGGACGGGGGATACGCGGAGCGTCGGTAAGGGAGGGATAGATTCGAGCTTATGTTACGGTGACCGAGGATACTCGCCGAACGGACGCTCTGCGGGTGGGGGAAGAAAGACGAGATGTATCGGTGGTGGGCAAACCTGCTCGAATCTAGCGTACAAAGAGCGGACAGCACACGGTATATGAAGGGGGTCCGGAACTGGCCGGACCGCTGACCGCAGGCCGGGGCCACGCATGCGCCGGCGGGTCTCGGTCTGATGACTCGGTCCGTATGACGTCGGCGCGAGTGAGGTCCGATAAACCCAACGGCGGTAGGAGCGAAAAGCGAATGAGCCGTAACAGTAATAGCGGTCGTCAATCTTCTTCATGCCAAGGTGTTTCTCGATCTGCGTGTTGCGTACCAGCACGTGTCAGAATATCTTCTGGTTGCGTGCTTGTAGTGCCCTCGGCAACCTCTGTTCGCTGTATAGTACACTGGAATGTGCCGTAGGTAGTCTTTGCCGTGAACACGAAGTACCCCTCGCCGGCTTGCTCACAGCGTCCAACGACCCGAGCCCCAGGCGACGCGTCACTGTCCAACGACAGTTCTTGACAGCTTGCCAGGCTTGAAGTCGAAGTCCCGGATGGAATTTCCAAACTTCTTGATGAAGTCCTCAGCGTTCTTGAAGCGTGCGGCACGTACACGTTCACGGACAGCCTCGAGGTCCGTTTCACGATGTTGGAGCTGGAGAGCGCATAACACGATCAGGTCTTCTGTCAAAAGCCGCAGTTGCAGCGGCGGCGTGAGATACGTCGCCTCCGCGAGGTCCAGCGGCATCACGGGCTCGACACCATGTACGACATAGTAAGGGGACATGCCAGTCGAGCGGCAGACGGTGATGCGCTCCGCCCAGAGCACGAGCAGCAGTACGCACACCCCGCAATCAGTCCTTCTCAACCTGTTTTCCACTGTGGAAAACGAGTTGAAAATTCCAAAAAGCGGAAAATGCCTTGAATATGGGTTGAAAATCTGTCCGAAGCATTTTCAACTTGTTTTCCAGCCGGGAAAACAAGTCAAAAAGCACTGGCTGTGGGGTGTGACGTCGGGACCGAGACTTGGTTCTCGGCCCGCCCAATGAAGACCTCTGTCGGAGCTCCCCAGTTGGTTTTCCGACCTATTTTGCTTGGCATCACATTATGGAAGTATGTTTACATCTCCCCCATTAAGAATTAAGGCCTGAGAGCAGTATTGGAGCGAGTTTGTGCCCATTTAATGGTGCTGAGCTACTTCCGCGGATTTAAATTACATCCGGATTGTTCCGAGCCTACAGGTAAATGGGACCGAATTTGCCACCTCCGGACCTCATAAACGGGACCAAAATTGGTCGAGGTCCGGATGAGACCTCAATTGGCATTTTCGGGGGGCCTCCCGGAGCGCCATTTCCAACGCAGTTAAAGCAGGATTGACGGACGCTTGCCCGTTGCAACGCGGTATCAGGGACGACTGTAAGTCTGTAAGAAATTTCGCCATTTCGCCTTCGCACTTGAGATGGACACTCGTGACTTCCTCACTCGGTCGTTCGTCGACTTGCACTCCAGAAAACATCCCTTGAGACAGATCTGGCTGGACCTCCCGATTGGCTCACGACACCTGGTGTATACCAGGCCTCGCTGCACGGTCATACATCCCAAAATGGCTGTTCTTTCGGCCGTAGAGTTGGACAGACTCTTGCAGCGCTGCACCGCGATGCCCACGACAACGCTTTTTCGCCTCACTCTCAAGGACATTTTTTTCGACCATCGGATCATGGCGGCCAGAGTGCGCACCTCCACTCCGGAGAATGGTAACGATGACGCCGTTCAGTTTTTACATTCACTGCCGAAAGTCATATCGTCACATCTGCATGTAGTCCTAGCTCGTCAGACTCCTTCATCAGGAAAACGTGTTCGGTGTCAGCCGCGCTCTGCGGCCTCCGGGAGTAGTCAGAGTGAAGCAAATGGTGAGGGAGTCTCCCGGAGCAACCAGAGTGATCGAAGTGAGTGTTTGGCGTGATGTGATGCCATTCAACCTTGCAGCTGCTCGAGCCAGAGTTGTCTGAGGTCATTAAATGGTCACTAACAATTGCACTCCTAATAATGTGAGAGTGGCTCCGTTCCATGCTCCAATGTTTCTACGACCGACGGTTGACACGTTGACGTCGAGAAATCGTGCATTAATCAAATTATGAGCAATTATAAGCCACAGCTCACAGACGGATGACAGAAAAACGGAGCTGTATTTGTAGTTGCTGCGGCGAAATTACTGCACAGTGCACTGCAGTAGAGACGCCGGCGGACTTGGTCAAAGTCTGGCCGCAGGAGGTTGAAAGTCCGCCATTCGGCTTTCCCCCATATTTTTTCAGAGTCCCGCCGCGCTCGACAGCTGGCGCCCCACGGTACCCATGCCGTCGCCGCCGTCACGCCCTATTCCACCACGCTCGTCATTACCGCGCTCACCTTCCCACTGCGCAGAGCCCGACCGTCATGGCGGAATCCTGGAACTTGCGAACGCGCTGGTGCGCCTGCTCGGTTTGGCCTGATCAGTCATGCTTACTTCGCCGCAGGGCATGCATCGTTGCTACGACCGTCTTCTAGTCCGTAGCTTTGCCCGTCTCTCAAGCTTATCCTGCACGATAACTGACGTTCTTGTAGACATGCATGCTCTTCGGGTTGGGAGAACACAGCTCAGACTGGCACCAGTATACGAGGCATTTCCAGGTGTGTTAGCTAATCTCGTACCCCGCATCATCTCATCTAATAGTATTCCAGCAAGGCGGCTGAGCAGTCGACGCACATCGACCCGTTACGGCTGGTGGCAGGTGCGGGATTTGTCATTTCTACAAGATTCTCACGTTGACCTCTCTCCAGCGAAATGACAAGCACCGCCGCACGAGGCGTGATTATGGAGATCTGGGCGGGGAAAGCAGGTCGGCGGTCGCTGCTGGACGGGTCGTGTGTTGAACATATACTGTTGTATCTTGCAGTTTTACCGTAGTATCCAATATATCTCGTTCGTTCGTTATTTGTGCATTTTCGGCTGCAAGCAAGAATAAGCAACAAGCACAAGAGGTGCAAATGGAGTCCGTTCAGCATCTGGAGTGAACGAAGCTCCCGGAGCTCCGGACACTTTGCTGACTCCCGAAGGTGCCAGAGACGACCAATTCCTTAGCGGGCTCCGATCACTCCACAGCCTGTGGAGACTCCCGGAGTCTCCACAGCACCGGCGCGTTTTCCTGATGTTTAGTCGCACCTCAAGAAGCCGCGGCACTACTCGACGCACTGCACCGTGGAGATCAACGAGTAGGTGTTATCCAGCTGCGCACAGAAGTTAATATAGCAGCGACGCTGCAGGGGCTTCATTAACCATGCTAGCTGGTTGTATTTAAATATGACGCACGAATGTTTAATGTGAAACTTTCATCGCCTTGCGAACACGAACACGCTGTGGGGGACTGCGTGGATCGAAAACGACTATAGTGTCAAATCGAGTTCTGATGAGCTGATGTCCACCGTCTATCGATACGCGAAACAGCGAGAGACTCCGACATCCGGGAGCTTGTATCGTCCGGTCGACAAAGTCGATGATATGCTGCGGATTGAGGTAAGCCACACCGTACCTAGCCTCTAGCGCCAGCGTCTCGAGCTTTGGGAATGAGAGAGATTCCTTTGGGAGAGTCGGGAAGCAAGTCGAAGAATCGAGGTCGACGACGAGCTTCCGTACCTGCGTGAACGGCGAGAGGTACGGCAGCATCAACGTCCATAAGGAGATAGAGATTTTCAAACAGCATAACTGTTCTCCAAACTCAGAGTTCTCGAGGAGGGGGTTTGCGCTCTCGTTGCTCTCCGGGGGACGAGCGTAGATGGCTTGATACTCGGCAAATTCGCGTTGGTATCCAGAATTATAATCCTCGACGATGATACGAAGCTGATCCAGGTCGATGGGCGCCGACACCACAGAAAGGTTGAATGGAGCGTACAAACCTCCAAGAAAGTCGTACGCTGCATCAAAATCAGGCGGTGTTGTGAGAACAATCGCCGGAATGAGGTCAAGCTGAAGAGTGGGCATCCGGGTGACAAAGTCCGTGAGACTGTCTGGGGCAAGATGCACGTTCAGGAACGTAAGGCGCGACAACGTGTCCATAGCAGCGGAGGAGAGTTTACGTGGGTATTTGAATGTCCCACTGAATATCATGAGCTGTTCGAGCTCCGGGCACCATTCCAAGAGATAGCTTGGGAAATCCTCGTTCGTTCCAGACATATGAATGACCCCAAGTTTCCGCAGCTGTGCGAACGCAGGAATGCCAGAAGCTGGAATGATGACATCCTCCACATGCACCACTCGCAGCTTTCCGGGCGACCTGTCGAATATGTATGGAGATATGGGGATAAGAGGCATGATGCGGTCGGGGGAATAGAGTTTCAGGATGAAAGTGACCAATTCGGGAGCACAGTGATTCAGGGCGGCCCAAAGCGTCAAGATGTAGAAAGCATTGAGTCTAATGTGCAGTGTCCGCACACTAGGCATGATGGCGGCGATGAGAGGCAATAGCCTGGGCTCGATGTTTCGATGCATATACTCGATATCGACGAAGAGAGAGCATGGCCGGCCAGCGCACTGCCCCAGACGCGCCGCGAGAAGATCCATAGAGCCATTAGTAGCCGATCGAACCTCGATGTCGCTCCAAAACCCTGGATGCTCGATGCCCAGATCGCGCCAACGAACACAGACCTGGGCGGCATACCGGAGATCATTGAAGTCGAGCAAGGCGAAGGATTGCTTGATAACTTCTGCAGGTAGATCGTGGACATGGCGTCTGCCCATCTGAGCTGATAAGAAGGAGAGAGCGAGGATCTCCCATCGATGGCAAACGCGGGCGGCGTTCGCGAGATTCAGCGAGTCGAGGAGCGAAAACACGCGCTTGAGCACGTTCCAGGGCAGCACATAAACCGCAGTAGTCTTCGAGACGTGTGACACAAGACTAGACACAATTCTGCGCCAACGAGTGCACACTTGCGCAGCATATCGGCGGCCGCGCACGTCGAGGCTCAGGTAAGCCAACGCGCGTCGGATGACCTCGTCGGGTAGTGCATCGAGGCCCCCGAGCGCAATTCGAGGCGCAAACGGGACGACCGATATAGTCGATATGCTGCGTTTCATGCTCGACGCGAATGGCGAACCTCCGGAAACACGATTGCGTCCGTTCCGTCACTCGCGACCGGATCACAGAAGGCCGTCCCGCCTCGACGTCCGCCCAGGCGCACGTCTACCCGCCGTCCGCGGGCCTGCGCCGCCGACGCAGCCGCAAGGGCAAGGAGCGCGCGACCGACTCGGAGACACCGAGCTCGCTGTGAAGCGCCAGAGCTCCATCGCCAAGCACCGTGTGTCGTTCTCGCTGCCTGCTACCAGCACGCTGGCGGCGTCGCCGACTGCGACCTCGTCGTCCTCGATGGGCCCGTCAATGCCTCTGAGGCCTCCGCCCCAGCGGTCGTCAACCGGTGGCCGACAAGATGGGCGAGGGCGAATGCCTGCTCCATCTTGCTCAGTGTGACCTCACCGCCGACAACCTCGTACAGGCGCAGGCCCGCGCGGAGGAGGCGATGCGCATCTTCCGCAAGAACAACCACACGACGTGGCAGGCGCGCTGCCAGAAAGTCATGGGCATCGTCGCCCAGCGCAACGGCAACTTGGCTGCCGCCGCGAACAAATTCTCGTCTGCGCTCGGGCTCTTCAAGAAGGCGGGTTGCGCGCCGGAGATGGCGGACGCCCTGGCGCGGCTTGCGGAGATCGCGCGCGCGCGCTGCGATTTCGCAGACGCGCTCGCCACGCACGAGGACGTGTTGATGATGGTCCGTGGCTTCGGGCCCATGGCATGGGGACCGCGCGTTGCGCCGCCCTTCGCGCATGCCGCCGTGGCCGTGGCGGGCAGCGCGGTGAACCGCGCGCGCGAGGCGCATTCCCTGCTCGAGCTGGGCAACGTCGCGCTCTCCATGGACAATGCTGCACCTTGCACATCTGGTTGATATCAAGGACGATGACCAGGCTTTCGGACGAGCTCTTAGACTGGATTCTCGTGCCGCCTCTCCATGTTCCTGACGAGCTCTTTGCCGACCCAGGCCTCGTCTCGCCGTTCTCAAGAGCAACATATTCGGCGTCGGATGTGCTGCTAGTCTGCAAGAGCTGGATGCGCGTGGCATCACCTGCGCTCTACGCTACCGTGGTCATTCGTTCGACTGCCCAGGCTCAGGCTCTTGCTGAGGCTCTGTCTCGCAACCCAGAATTTGCACGCTTCGTCAAGAAATTGCGGATCGAGGGCGCATACGGAAAATATCTGCGGTCATGTATACCTTTGATGACGAACGTGACCGACTTCTGCATGGCCCTGTCCGTACGCAGTTCCGACGACATTGGGGGTCTAGCTTTAGCCCTGAAGACGTTCAATCCGACCCGTGTCATCTTGACCTTGCCACCATTGAAAGTGAACGCCAAGTATAAAGCGCTGCTTTCCAAGTTGGCGGCTTCCATCGCGAACTGGACCCACTTGGTGAATTTCCTACGCAATGTGGATCGCGCAGACCCTCCCGGTCCAGTCAGCCGCGCCGCTCATCACGAGCACGCCGCGCTCGTTTTCCGCGCGCAGTGCGGGGTCCAGCACCAATATCCTGCCGCCCGTGCGCATGCAGCGTTTTAGTCGCGGAACGGGGAACGGCACGTCGTCGCCGGCCACTGCTGCGCGCGCTGCGCCCTGGGCTGCTGCTTCGTTCAGTGTCGGACCGTCAGTACGGCCGCGCCCTGGGCTTCTGCGTCGTCTACTGCTGGTACGGCGGCACCCTGTACTGCGTTGAGGGCTATGCCACCGCCGTCGACGATTCCAGGGGCGAATACAGCTCCGTGGCCTGTCTCTGGAGCAAGATTCTGATTGCCCCTGGATAACTCTAGGTATGTTTACAGCAGCGCAGCGCAGCGGTGTCGCAGGTGCTCGCGCTCTATGAAGCGTGCGCCAGCATGTGACATTGCTTCGTCCTATGGAGGCCTCCAGCACAATTGAAGCGGTTTCACTAGAAAGGCCGGAGTCGATCGCTACCCCCAACCGTTGCATCCCGCGGGCTGCTTAGTCATACACGATAGCCATCCTCCACGTGCCAGCCAAATCTAAGAAATCCATCCTCAAACGCGATTTTTAACGATAGGCATCCTCATTTCCTGTCATCTCACCTCGCTTCTCTGACAGCATACCTCACTCGCTGTCAGTGTTTCCGCCATGCCTCCCGCAGCAAAAAACCCCCGATCGCTGCTGACGTCGACGTAATCATTATCCGCATTATCTCAGGCACGGCATCATGTTTGCGATGTGATATTAATCAATACCGCAGCAGCAAGTGCCGGCACGGCATGTTCACTATCAGTTCGCTATATAAAGCCCGAGGCGCGGCGCGTCGAGTTTTCTCCCTCCCGCCACCTCGTCAGCCGCACTTCGGACAACATGCAGTTCAAGTTCCTCACTGTCTCCCTCCTCGCGCTCTTCGCCGGCGCTGCGGTCGCCACGCCCGCGCCCGCCCCGGCCCCGGTCGACTGCCCCTGCACTGGCCGTCCCGCGTGCGGCTGCGCTATCGAGTAAATGGTGGGTATCTTCAATTGCACTCTGCTTAGATATCTTCTGCCGGGACGCTCATCCAGTTGTAGCGATCCCGAATTCGACTGCTGGAGGATGCCGCGTTCTGGCTTCATTGCTTGGCTCGCGCTACCATGTACCTTCCGCTTGAACTATTAATAAGCGACGTCTTACTCCAGACTGGACCCCTCGTATAAGGACCTTTCACGATGAACTTGGAAGCGCGTTGAAAGAGTGGTCAGTCGGTATTACAATGGTCGCAAGAGCACGTGCTATCGAAGGTGCGAACAGTAAGAACAAGTCAGCAACAGACGCAAACAACCACGCTATTGGACTCTGAGCCTCGATGTTTTATAAGGTCAACTGTTTGCAACTTCCCCTTCCACCTGTACCATGCCCATCGTCGAGTCGCCCTCTTGGGATAGCTGGCCCGCGTCCGCGCCTGGCGAACGACCGGAGGGCAACTTGGTCCTTGTGAAGATCGATCCCGTCGCTTCAGTAGCCGCACTCGAGGACGAAGAGACGACTCGTGCTGCGGCCGCGCTTCCCAGGCATGAATGGATGCTCGGACTAGTCGTCAGTGTACGTCCGCGGCTTTGAAAGCGTGCTCGAATTGCGCTGACTTGGACATAGTCTCTGGGTGGCACGCTCGACCCCAACGACAAGGAGAAAATGAGTCTGCAAATCGACCTCTTCGGTCAGGGACCTCCAGACTTCAAGCCTATTGCGTCCCTACCCGTCGCTCCGTCCCCGCAGCTGTACGATGATCGACCTCCGTTGGAGTTCCATCCCCGATTGCCATGGCCGGACCTTTATCTCCACACGAACTGCAACAGCAGCGTATTCATCTCGCGGATTAACTACGGCCCAGATATTTTCAATGTGAATCTGGGAAAGGACGAGTACAGAGCTATCGCGCGCCGCGCAATCAAGGACAGGTGCGATTGGCACCAGCTGCCCCCCGCCACCACCCCGAAACCTCCGATCGAAGTTGAGCCTGTTGGCTCCGGAGTCAGCGAATCGATAGATACTACGTCTGGCAGCAGCGCTGGCTCCTTTATATTTGATGTGGAGGACGACTCCCCGGGCGTCAAGGAGCGGGAGGACATAGGCTGGAAGCTCGCCAAAGTGCGTATTTACGCCGAAATAGCGCTGGATCCTGCTACCTGCCCTGGCCCTTTGGGTTCTCCTCTTCAAATGGAAGAACCAGTTCGTCGCATCGAGGAGTGAGTGATCTCGTGATTCCTGTCGTAGCACGTACTGATCATCGGAGGTTGTGGACGGCCTGGGAAGAGCGCGTGATGGCAGATATTCTCGCAAAGCGACCATCGACGAATGCTTGGATTGCGGGTGTGGAGGCGGCTCGAGGTGATTCTGAGAAAGAGTAGGCGGATCGCATGTCTTCGCTAAACACATCTAACACACTGCAGGCGTGAGCCGTTCAGCCTGGACTCGGAATCAGCCTTGGACGACAATGCGCTATTTCCTGAGGACTCAGTAGACGAGCGCACGGAATCAGACCTAGACTCCGATGCAGCGTTGCAGGAGGAAGAACTAGACGACTGCCTTGGAAGAGGTTAGTCCAGACCGTTGTCTCTTGTCAATTCCTGCTAACGGTTGCACAGCGCAAGTAGACAAGAGCTCTCGGCGTGTTACCCTACTCTCTCTATCTCCGTTTTCCCCGTCCGATATGATCCCTCGAATTCCGTCCATTCAGGCCGTTTTGGGGTATGAGCCGCCCAGGAATGTTGGCCGCTCCGAACCTCGATTACCTTGTCAGTTGGTTTGCTACCCCTTTCCGTTGGCGACCTGAGGTATCCCTTGGCTCACTGTTACTCCGCAGGCGCTCATGACATGTATCCTTGTCATGAGATGACTGCGGCGCCCAATGTACGGGTGCCGGGAGAGGATGCAATCCTCGCTGCATATTCTGGTGGTCAGACTACGCACAGTCTAGAGGAGGGACCTCAACAAGATTCGGCGCCACGTATATTCCCGCAATCCAAATCATTGGTCGCAGGTGACAAAGCCACACTCTCACCCGGCGGTAAATCGCCATGTACGTGCACTTCGAAGTAAACACAGTTCATAATTCTGACAGTATGGAATTCCCAGCCAAAGGATACCAGATGCTGATCCGCGCAGGTATATCTCTGGCACAAAGGACTGTCCGGCGATGTCAAGCCTCAAGCATTGCGGTCGTAAGGGCGACTGGTAGATACTCATACTCGAAGGAATGATTTCTCAACAAACTTGCATGTCTTCACGAGCCCATCTAATACGATACATTATGTTCACGATGTCGAGAAACTCAGGCTCGGAGCGCGCATAAGCCCCTGGCCCTGCCATAAGCCATGGTATTTATGGGCTGATACCAACCTGAGACAAGCGATCTTGTGGATTGGTAACCGTGCTGAGAATTCTACTAAGTGAACGACCGTATCACGAGACCCGAAAGAGCGCTGGATGTCGTGCAACCCAACTCCGGCATCGTTTCCCATACACATACATTGGGACGGTAGTCAGAATGCTGCATCGCAATCATTTCGTCCTCTCGCAATTTTCTTAAATATGGAGAGACTTACCACAGAGCTGTCAGGCCTGCAAGGATGCCAAAGGCTAAGGCGGAGTGAGCCCAGAGCATCGAGTAAATCCGAAAGACCTACTATGGAGAATGCCCATCGCCTGCACCCATTCGACGGCGAATTGCGTGAAGCCGAAGAGTATCATATTCTGTTTCGATTAGTCCCGCTTGTACACAGAGGACTGTGCTATGAAGTGCACCTTTACGAAGTTAACGAGCGCGAAGCACTCTGGTGTGCTTTTGCGGTGGACATCGATCACGTACGCCTACAGTACTCTGTCAATCCGCGTGCAGGCCCAGCGAGCGGACTACATACCACGATGGCAGTCGAGCCCAGGCTTTGTCCAGCATTGATCATGCTGTACATGATCACTGGTCCTGCAACCGCGTTTTCGGCGGACGAGTAAGATACTAGGCAGATAAAACCCACCGATCCAGTGAACATTTCGACTTTGCATCACCGCCCAACCAGCGTAGCCAATGACTTGGAGAACAAGCATGGGGATCATGAGCATCAGTCTGGCCTCGGGCTCATAAAATTCCTCCATTGCGTTTGGCAAACGCGGTGGCAGACCAGTCGCAGAGGGGGCCCCCGATAATAACAGAGATGATCGTGGCAATGAGCGGGCCAATGGATACGAGACCAACTTGAGTCGGGTCGAAGAAGTATGGCGGCCCACCAAACACAAAGCTGCGGATCGTCATCAAACGAATTGAATGCGAATGGGGGAGAACACGAGGTACCTTGAGACCGTTGAGAGGACTACGAGCCACACAGTCGTGAGGCCGTAGGTAAACTCTGCGAATATGATCGCTGGGGAGAGCTGTATGCTGATGAGTGATTGTCGTGCTGGAACGCAGCACGGTGTCTCACAGCGAAGGGGAACGGTCGCCAAAAGACTTCAAATATGCCTACGGGGTTGAGATACTGCAATATCGTCAGTGCATATCCATGTACTAGGCATGCTAAGTGCGTACTCCCGACCACGGAGCCAGCTCTTGAAGGAAGGTCTTAGGTGGTAGATAGTCTTGCGACGCTGCAGCGACTTCAAAATCAGCTTCAAGGCCTTTCTTCTCAGACTCCTCGCGGCTGGTAGATTCGCCGTCGACGGTGGCATCCGTATCGCCTGCAGCGGGTCTGCTACTCGCTGTAATCGTCTGCAAGTTGGACCGGCGCGACGAGATAGCTTGGTCTGTCTCGAAGATTGCATCACGTTCATACTGCACATGAGATAAGATTTTCGCAGGTGACATCACATTGTAGCCCGCACGCACCGTAGTCTCGGGCACGAAGAGAATGATCAACACAAGTGCAACCCCAAAAGCAATGCTTATGAGCCAGAAGGCCCAACGCCATCCTAGGGCGTGCGACGCGATGACGAAGCCATTGACTGCGATGGCGGGTTAGTCATTGTCTTCCGAAAAACGGCACTTCGCTCCTACCGATGGGAGCTTTATCGACACGACATTGTCCGTCAAAGAAAATCGGATAACCAGGTCTCCCAAGCTTACCGACGTTGATACCTGAAAGCAAAGTCATTCTTCGCTCTGGGCCATACAAAGGATTGCCTCGCTCACCTCCGATGATAGAAAAGCCTTGAGGGCCAACGCGATGAGCACCCATATGTGTTGGAAGTCTGAGAACGCACCCCATATGGCAATGCGTACGCCTCGCTGATGCTGTAAAGACAGTATCTCAGCAGTGTCTCGCGCGTTACTTGCAAATGCACTTACCACAAAGTACATATCCGCAATCGTCGCAGTCATCAACGCTTCGAAGGACGCCTGTCGCAGGTCAAACCATCGTCGTAAGGGACGTGAAACCTGTGCGCACCATGCCAGCGCCATGAAATATCCTCGACGCGATGAAAGACGAGAGGCCATGCTCAGTAGCAGTCCATATCGAGCAGAGGAAGAGCATAAGTGCGGAGACAATGAACACCGGCCTCCGGCCATATTTGACCGCGAAAGGGGCCATGATCATCATTGCGACGGCGAGAGAAACGACGGCATATCCATTGCTATCCATAGAGCTAAGATAAAGCGGACTGGAACGAAGAACGAGGACGTACGCTGCGGCTACGGTGTTCACTGAGACGTTCCATTCCTCGGCGATGAGGTTGTAGCCTGGAGTGAGGATGGGACCTATAGCACCACTGCGCGAGGTTCAACGTTGGGCCGACGTCCATAGTGGTACGTCCGTGCGTACACCAAGCCGGACATGAAGCAT
Source organism: Auricularia sp. M12 (assembly GCA_037042885.1). Lineage (NCBI taxonomy): Eukaryota > Fungi > Basidiomycota > Agaricomycetes > Auriculariales > Auriculariaceae > Auricularia > Auricularia sp. M12. Next base: position 854,047 of record CM073207.1, read on the forward strand.
ATCCTGTGTGCGCGTCAATATAAATAGCAAGGAACAGGTAAACCGACTCACGACCAAAAGCATGCTTCCTTCTTCGCAGTCGGCCAGTTCAAGGGATCCTGTCGCCAACGTGGGCTGAGTACGCAAAGACGGGTTGATGGCTCCGAGACCGCCCACTCACCCGAGGGTCGTCCGAAGGCTGCGGGACCAGGACAATGTGTGCCGATCGTCCAGTCCCATGCTTGAGACCAGCGACGCGAGCGTCCGGTTTTGCATGCAAGTCCTCCAACAGAGAGGTACCAGGGACCTTAAGAGCAGTGAGCCTTCGGCTGTTCACGCTAACACAGCAGGAGCACGTACATGATCCAAGTACTTGTCGTCAAGAATACCGTAGGGCATGTTGGAGAGAGGGCAAGGCGGCCGCGCAAAACACCCATACCGGCGTCTGTAATAGCTGGCAAGCTTCGCGTTCGGGAACTCCTCCAGTGCCACCAGAGACTTCCCGGCCCCATGCGCGTGACCATCCTTGCCTCACTTCGGGAAGAGAGTTACCCCGAATGGAATCAATCTATGGGACTCAACGTAGCATAGTGAATAAGGACACGCATAGCAGGAGAACAGGAGTGCACACCGCCAGGCAGCTTTGAGGAGGGCCGTTTTGGTCCAGAAGTGACGCTGCTGGCCGCGCCAGCAGGAGTATTGCCGTCGCCTGTGCCCTGCCCACTCCAACTGGGTAGCGACCCATAGCGTATAGCTGCAAGGTCATGACAGTGATAACAGTCGCGCTGCCCCCGAAAATCTCGCTGTCGATGAGCTCGCGCATTCGCAGCATTCCAATGGAAGTTTATTGTCCAAAGACAATCTCGCGCACCGGAACTCAGCTGCTACAGCTGCACTGGAAGCCCAACATCTCGCGCCCACCAAGCCCGCAAAACCTGCGCTCCTCGCGTTCCTCGTCGCTCAGCGCAGCCTCCTCCTTTCCCTCGCCGCCCCAGGGCTCAAACGGCCGCTCGGCCATGAGCAGCACCTTAGCCAGCGCGCGCCGCCCGCCGAGCGCATCGTCCTCGACGCGCTTGATGATCTCCTCGAGCACCCACTGGCGCAGCACGAAGCGCGGGTTCGCGTCGAGCATGGGCGCCGCATCACCCTCGCGCCGCGCGGTGTACACTGCGAGCCACCGGCGCATGTCGTCCCGCGCGAGCGTGCTCGGGACATCATGCGTCGGGCTGATCAGCAGTGTGTCCACGTCGAAGCCGTCGCCGAGCCCATCCGCGTGGACGGCCAGCGCGCGGAAAGTCGCGTGGAAGTCGAGGTCGTGGCGCTGCATCACGTCCAGCAGCGGGTCGATCACCTTCTGCAGGTCGTCGTCCCGCGCGGTCTTCAGGCCGAGCCGCTACAGGCGGGTCAGAGTGCGTTTCCTACAGCGCTGAAAGCAGAGAACGTACCTTGCGCATAAGACGCTTGTACTCGGCGATGAATACGTCCTGAATCTCCAGCTCCACAGCGTCGCGGTGAGCCGCGCCCGCCTTGCGCCATTCCTCCAGCTGCTCGGCGGATGCGGATGATGCCCAGTCAAGTGGCACCGCGCGCCCGAGGGCCTCTTCTGCGCCGATCAGCGGCGCGAGAGCTTCCACCAATTGGCGCAGAGCGTAAAGGCTGAGGTAGGTATATATGAGTGAAATTTACTGCAGCTAAGATCGATACGCACATCATCGTCGGCTGCAGCTTGAACGCATATCTGCCCTCCCCGTCCGAGTGGTTACATATGTGTCCTGCGTCATACACGTCCATGAACGCGTAAGGACCTAGAAACATGAGTTGGTTCAAACGACACAGAGCAACGGACGTACCATAGTCGATGGTCAAGCCTATGATGGAAATATTGTCCGTGTTCATCACGCCATGCATGAACCCATACGCCTGCCATCCCGCGAGCATCAGGGCGTTGCGGCGTGCGCACTCCATAACGAGGCGCAGACCCCAGGGTTTCGCGTCAACATCGTCCAGTTTCAAGACGCGGCGTGAGACCCAGATGCCGAGCGTCCGGAGCCCGTCGTAGTCCGCCTGCTGCTGTCCGCCGCCGATAAGGAAGACGTCCTTGGGCGGGTTGAACGCCTGGAAGTTGCCGATGCGGATGAAGGACGGCGCGACGCGCGTCAGGATGCTCGCGCTTTCGACGCGCTCGCGCACCACTTCGAGGTCGGGGAGCGAGATGAGCGCCAGCGAGCGTGTGGTCGGAATGCCCAACGCGTGCATGGCTGAAGAAGGCGTTGAGAACAGTATCTGCAAAGCAAGAACTTTCGCACCTTCGGAGCAAAGGTACTCGCGGATGGAGCTGCGCACAACGGCAAGGCCGTCCGCGCCTCGACTGAATGGAGTGCGGCCGGCGCCTTTGAGCTGCAGTTCATAGGTCGTCTCCGCGTCGTCGGGGAGCGGCGTCTCGACTGTCAAATGTCAGTCGCAGCACGGTGTGCAGGTGACGTTCAACGCACGGATGGAGATGGCTCTGCCGTCGCCGAGCTGGCCAGCAAAAGTTCCAAACTGATGGCCACTGTATCTGAGGCTCCAAGGAGCGTATCCATCTTTGTGGGACTCCTCGTTGGGAGGTACAGACAGCAACGCGTGACGGCCGGAAAGCACATTTACGAGCTCCTCCCGCGCGGCGTTCGGTTTGGACTCGGCTTTCGGGTCGACTTTGCAGTCTGATAGTGACGGCTCGCCAATTACTTCAAACGCGTCGCCAACGTCGAGTTCGGGAACACAGTCTTTCAAGCCAACGCGAGCAACTCCGAGCAATACACGTTCGCCTGTACGTTTATCACTGGTCCAAGTCCCCAGCCCACCAGAAGAGGAGGGTGCGGGTCCCACAGGTTCGAGAGGCTCTTGCGCAGCGAGCCAACGTTCGACAAAAGCCCCGCGGTCGTCGCCGTCCTGCGGTGGATCCGGTGCGACAATGCGATAGGGGAATGGGACGGGAAGCGGTGAGACATAGCTAAAATGCGCTGGGTTTTGCACGAGCCGTGCGCGCCGCTGGAACGAGGGAGAAGTCTTGATCTTGTCGGACCAGGCTTTGGGACTAGGGAACACGGGGTCGGGGTGCAAGTTGTGCGTCAGAATGTGCGTGCTTGGTGGCAGCGGCAGCTGGGATATTGGCTTTGTCATGGCGGGTCGCAAGCGCATTCAACTGGTTGCTAGGATTAGTCCTGAGCTTATCATCTGAGCAGAAGCCACGACGGCGTACAGGGAAGAGGATGGACACGGCGGCAATTGGTGTGGTCCATGTCAAGTCTTGACGTCGTCGGCTTTGTCATACGAGCGCTGTTCGGAACACAGCCGAATCCATCCGAGCTCTGTCCGAGCTCCGAATCCGAGGCAAGCCTACGGCGCAAAGATAATCTCAAGGATATGGACTACTCGCCCATCGCTCCAGAGTCCTATCAAAGCATCCTCACGAATCAGCCCTCAGCTCGTTTCCTCTCAGTTTCTGAATTTCTCTCGGCCACAGGAAACCGGGGAATTGACGTACAAGCCACGGCCAGCTGAGTATGTAGCTGTGTTACTTTCGCTGATGAAGACCGCAGCTGAACAATCTCACTGTCCTTACGACTTTTTGCGTGGCGATCGCGTGAGGGAGTTCACAAACACAACAAGAGTGGTACGTGGCTAGGAGGCTGACTGAGAAGGGACGCTCATGTTCTGGACCTGCAGAGCCAAAAGAGTCTGAATACTCCGACCCGAAAGGCAGGGGATATGCTGAGTCATCCTCTTACCGGACGCCAGACGCCAGGAGTGGCCAGGAGCGACGCCAATGGAACCATATACCACCGAGATGGCGCGATCCTTCCTACCCACGACCCACTTACTCATCATCTCTGGCAGTAGATATAAGGCTCTCCTTGTGTAGCAGAGCAGACCAGTCGTCCTATCGCATTTGCCACAATGTCCGTCGCCGTTCAGTCCGCTCCTGGTCACGCGTCGGTCCAGTCCGACTTCAACTTCATCATTCCGTCAACCGAGAAACCCTTCATCTACGTCTCCCCTCAGGAGGGCAAACCGGCGACGAACATTGCTACTGAGCCACACAAAGTCAACGTCACCGACCTGCGTGCTCTGTCCGATGAGGAACGTGCCAAGTTCACCATCGATACCGCCGGGTTCCAGATTGTCAAGCACGAGAGCGCCGAGAAGGACTTCATTGACGAGGAGGCAATTACTACAAAGTACTACAAGGAAACTGAGGAGTGCGTCTGATTCCTCAGTCACGGACATCATCGCCCCTCGCTAACCGTCCTTTGCATGCAGGTTGATCAAGCGTGAGACGGGGGCCAAGCGCGTCTTCATTTTCGACCATACCATCCGCCGTGCGGCGCACAGCGCCCCGCAGGATCCTCAGACTCGCGGCCCAGTCCAGCGTGCTCACGTCGATCAGACTCCCAAGGCTGGCGCCGCCAGGGTGTTCTACCATCTCCCCGAAGAGGCTGAACGTCTCTCCAAGGGACGCGTTCAGGTATGCAATCTCCAGACGCCAGATGATATTGAACACTGAGTTGCGTCGTGATAATTTCAGATTATCAACGTGTGGCGCCCTCTGGAGACCGTCTATGATGCTCCGCTGGCGTACGCAGATTACAGCAGCATCGACCCTGAGAAGGATGTCATGTACGTCCCCGTCTCAGCTAAGCACTCACTTCTCAAACACTAACTTTCTTACCCTTAGCGCAACTGACCTCATTTATCCTCATCGCACGGGCGAAACCTACAGCGTCAAATACAATCCGGCGCAGCGTTGGTACTACCTGAAGAACCAGACGCCGGGCGAGGTATGTCGACCTCCCAAGCGTCACTGTAAACATAGCTGATAGGTGGTGCAGGTTGTTTTCCTGAAGTGCTACGAGAGCGAGGTCGTCCCCGGCCGTGCGCTGCTTACCCCGCATTCCGCGTTCGTCGACCCGACTGCGCCGGCAGGCGCCCCGAACCGCCAGAGCATCGAGATCCGCGCGCTTGTTTTCTACGAGGAGTGAGATTAGAGTCGGGTGTCGTCTGGAGATGAAGCAACCGAGGATGTACAAGAACTGTGTGTAAGAATTTGGAAACAATTTAAAGTTGTCCAGCTGCCGCCAGAGCCACGCTGTAGTCACTAGGAGCCTGCACACTTGGTACTCACGGTTGCTCATCAACCATATTCCCATCTTGTTCTCCATAAAGAACTCTCCTGGAACTTGGCGGCGATCGCAGTAGATCGAAGACGTACACGGAGTTGCTGCATGGTGTCCAAATCGCAGCGCAAGGATTGCACGGATTGAGAGCATTATATCAGCGATAGGCAATGCTAAACGCATGTCCAAACGTGACTGTCTGCGAGCCCAATAACCGACCTAGCCTGATGCAGAGAACTGCTCCGATGAGCTGTACCCCGGCGTGAAATTTTAATACTCCAAAAGCGAGAACACGCCGCGCAATGGGTGCTCGGCATAGGGTCCATTGGCAGGCAATGCCGCAGTCGACAGCGAGGCTGAGGAAAGACATCCTCAGCGCTGTGTGTACACAAAATTTCGGAACTTCAAGTTACCATTGCCACAGCCTCGCATCATGCCAATCCTTTGCACATGTTTATCGATTCTTGTCCAATGACTTCGTCCATTATCGACGTTCTTCCCGCCGATGTTCTGCACATTATTTGCGATGAGCTCTCAGGATTGCGCGGCCCTCCACGTGAGAACTTGGGCCCACTAGCTTCGACCTGCAAATACGTTCAGACGATCGCGCTGCCGTTCTTGCTGCGTACAGTCACGATCCGTGACGGAAACGCGGCGGGAATGCAGCTGCAAGAGATGCTTGCTAGTCAGGCAATCCGGAAACATGTGCGGTATGTGCACGTGGGCAGTGAACTTACTACACACTCACCGGCTCATCAGGAGATTCAACTTCGTTCCTCGAGCATCAGAGACTGCTCTCATCCTCGCGTGGTGCCCCACGCTCATCCAGCTGTTGCTCAGCATGAATCAGCTGCAAGAGTTCAGATTCAACCCACAAATCGATCCGGACGACCGCGAAGAGCACGCCAACATCCAGAACCTCTTTCTGCACCCAGACCGGACCCCGCGCTTTCAGCTGAGAAGCGTGCGACGTCTGGCCACAGATGAGTGCGCGGCATTTCTCCTGGCCATATGTCCGGAAGTGAGCCACATGGCGTTGAAGATGATATCGCGACGTCCGTATGACAACACGTCTTTGTGTGGCGAATGGCCTGTGGCCCCGGGCGTGCAATACCTTCAGCTTGATGCCAATGATGTAGGAAATCACTGGGAGGCTATGTTAGGGCAAACTGCAGACGTGCGCAACTGTGTGTAATGACATTACTTTAGGTGCCGCAGTGGACTAACGCACCTTCTTATAGTGATCACAACCAGTATGCCGAATGTGAAGACATTCGTGTTTGACGGGTTCTATAACGCGCCGGTAAATGTCCTCCAATGATCGCAGCGTGTTGAGCGTGACTCGGCTTGCAGCGCGTCCTTCCGCATTTTAGCCTGTTCACACAAGTTGAGATACTCGTCCTGTCAGACCTTGACTACCTCGGGCTGGGGTTCAATCCGCCACGATGCGGGAACGTATACCGTGGCGCCCGAGGGAAGGAAGTGCGGCGAATGGTTGATCTCAGTCACAAGGAGGCGTGCGCGAAGCTCAAGACCCTGGCGCTGGACTTGTTTCCGCGACTGCGCAAACTTTGGACGGGCACAGACGAGATGTGCGACTTCACGCGATTTCGCCGGCGGAAGGAGGAGCTGGTTAATCTTGCATTTGAGCGGGTAGACTTCATACCTGAGTGGGAGATGTGAGCACGGCGCAAAACGGGGGGTCCTTGGAAACGAGTGAACGCTGCATTCGGCATATGTAGAGAGTCCATTAGGGATGTGAACAGATGGGGAACCCATGCATAGGCGCAGACAGCATATACGTGATAAATACCGTATGTCGGTGTGAGGACGGAGTTGTTGGCTTCGTTTAGCCCGTCCTGAAATGAAAATGTGAAGGGCCTAGCACTTGTTGCGCCCCCCGCGCGCCTTGCCCTTGATGGTAACCGGCACGCTGTCTTCCTCGCCACGCGTGCGCATGACCACCCAGCGGACCTTGTCGTCCTCGCGCGCAAGCACGACGATACGATGTGTTCCACGGGCCCAGTGGTCCAGCCTACGCAGCTTAGGGCACTTCGCGCCCAACAGCGCGGCGACCTCATCGTTCTTGCGCGCGACGGGCTTGTCGGCCAGTACGGGTACACCACCGCCGAGGAATGCGACTTCACTGAAGAAGGATATGCCATGGAACGCGGTCAGACCGGGGAAGAGCGCCAGGGTGTCCGCCCATTGCCCCTGAGCATCCAGTCAGTCACAAGCAGGGGCAGAGGATGAAGACGCATACCGCAGTCGGAAGCGAGACTATCCCGGTGGGCACGCTATCGAGCGGGCGGCCTTCTGCAACGTCGAGCCACGCCAGCCGTGGCGTGACGGCCGCAAGGGCGCGGAGGACCTTGACGCCACTGATGCCGCGCAGCTCCACGCGGCGGAGCGAGCCCTTGCAACGTTCAAGAGCGCGTAATAATGCATCGTCGCCCCCGCGGCCGGTCAGGAACGGGCCCTTGAGGGTCTCGAGCGGACGTGGGTCATGGACCGGCGTTGAAAGAATCGCCGCCGCTTGATCCTTGCTGCATCGTAGTTCGCGCAGCGCAGGAAGAGCGCCAGGATTTGGTACAATGAGCCCCGCGCCGATTTGCAGATGGAGCGCCTCGATCGTTGGATGCGCGTCAAAGAACGACGCCGCACAAGTCGGAGTTGAGGGTGTACCCTGTATATTGAGCAGGTGTAGCGTGCGTAGCTTTGGCCAGTTGCCCCGGGTGAAGAATATGTCCGCGTCAAGCACGTTCTGGCCTAGTTCCGAGCCATAGCCAATCTTAATGACCTGCCCCAAAATGAGCGGGGATAGAGCACCAAAATATTGAGCTTACCTCAAGGTTTATGCAGTGATCTACGAGGAGCTGCGTAATGCAATGAAGAGTCGGGTTGAAGTCGGCGGCTGTGATAGCAGTCGAGCGCATGGTCACGGCGCCGAGGCTTGCGAAGTCCGCAGACGAAGTCTGAGTAACATAAGTCGCGGGTCACAAATCGAAGCCTCAAGCGTACAGCTGGTCGGGCCTCTTTGGAAGGGCTGACAGCAGCGTCTGGTGCATTAACGAACACGCTATTGCTGAAGACGTCCACCTCTTTAAGCGACGGACAGGCGCGCAATGCGGGCCAGATGGTGGGGAAGTGAACGACGAAGGGTGGCGCGTCGTCCGGGAGCCACTTGAGCGTGACAAGGTTGGTCATGTTCTCGATGGCGGCACGAACGAGCTCTTCGCTGCTCTTCTGGCCGGGTTCGACGCTCTGGGGAAGCTCTGGTGGGACGATCTCCTTATCCATCGCGCATTCTGGCATAATCTCCAACCGGCGGACGTTGAGTGCCAACGATGGATGGGCGACAAAGTGGTCCCAAACGGCCTTGTTGCTCAGCTTGCAGTTGATGGATCGGTATGGGAAATGGCGAGGGAATACAATGCTGTACATCCTGAATCATATGAGTTAGACAGTTATAGATTACTCCGAAAGATATACAAAAATCATTTACCTCTTTGAGCAGAGTGCAAGCGAAAGCAGGTCGCGTTGGCTGTGGATATGAAACGCGATCCTGTCAAGGGTCTCGTTTGGCTGCTGGATAAGCGTGTTGCGTGCGGGCGACAGGGTAATAAAAGGTTCTACGAGGCCAAGAAGGTGCATGCAGAGCTTGTGGTGGTCGAGCCGCATGGTGAGGTGGGTGTGCTGGAGGCTGGCGAGCACTTTGCGCAGGGTGGTGATCGCGCCGAATGGGTCGTGCGGGCTGTATGCCGCAAAGTCGACATCGATAACGTCGGCCTTGCGCGCCGCACGCTTGACGCCCTTGCCCAGGCCGGTGCCGCCGTGCAGGGCGTGCGCGTGCGACAGCATGCCAGTCACCGCGCTCAACCTAAACGGGAATGCTGCCGATCACGCGCAGTCCGAATGCAGCATCCCGGATGACCGCAACTGGAAGAGAACAAGTCGCACTTCAATGCGCTCTCCTACCATACACGCTGAAGCTATACTCTATGCAAGCATAACAAAGACAAGTCCGGAATTTCGAAATGTGTCTCAGCATACTTCTAATTATGTCGAATGTTGGCAGGTAGCGCGCTGACGAGGGAAAACCTTCCTTTTAGTCCCATTCGCCTGAGAATGACTTTGCAAGTTCTTCTGAAGCCTTGGGACATATGGTTCAAACCGGTCCCGGTCCTCTTTTCCCGGCATCCACGTACCGGGCTGTGCCGAAGAGGTGTCCCTTGTTCAACATGCACTTCTACACAGCGCTAGAAGCTATTCCAGAGGTGAATACCAGGATTCATACAGCATATACGTAATAACAAAGCTTGGTCAGATACATGCTAGGTTGACAACAACCTTCGACTCTGGTGTAACACTCCCGCTGGCATATCGTCGTCGACAGCTCCTTCAACTCGCACGCATGATGCAACAGAATGGAGATGCCATTAGGAAGGCACTGTCATTGGACCTCGGGCGTAACGCTGTCGACATCGCGATGGGTGACACGCTTCCCGTCATCGGTTCTGCAATCCGTGCTGCGAACGCGCTTGAACAATGGACGACGCCAGCGAAGCCCAAGCCGCAACTGGAGTGGCAAGAGGGATGGGATCCGACGATCTATCCTGTGCCCAAAGGCGCTGTCCTGATAATCAGGCACGTGTACTCAGAACCATTCCGCGGCTGGCAGTGACTAATAGCACTGACGCGATCCTTACAGCCCTTGGAACTACCTCATTCCACTCACATTCATTCCGCTCGTCGGTGCCATTGCAGCAGGATGCACAGCCGCGCTCAAATTACCAGAGCTGTCGCCCGCGGCAGCTCAGCTCTTTGCCGAGATCTTACCTCGGTATCTCGATCCAAACGCATACATCGTAATCAACGGCGCCGCCGAGGAGACCACTCAGGTTCTCGTGCACCGATGGGCCCACATATTTTATACAGGCGGAGGCCGTGTTGGCCGCATCATTGCAGCAGCAGCCGCGAAGCATGTTACACCGACGACCCTCGAGCTGGGCGGCAAGTCGCCAGTCTTCGTCGACGCCGAGCACGGTAACACAGATCTCACCATTGACGCCAGAAGAATCCTCTGGGGGAAACATCTGAACGCGGGACAGGTGAGCAGAAGTCCTTACGGCTTTCAGCGTTAATGCTGACGCTTTCAATGGAGACCTGTGTCGCTCCAGACTTCGTGCTTGTCCAGCGTGATCACCAGGACGCGCTCGTCGAAGCATTTAAGCAGGCCTATGCGAGCTTTTGGCCGTTCCCCGACGGCGCTTTATCTGAAGAGGCGGCTATCAGTGGCTTTCCCACCCCGACCCACTTCGAGCGGGCTCTCAACCTCTTGATCAGAACGAAAGGCAGAGTCGTTGCTGGCGGGAAGTTCGACGCGACCCGAAGACGGCTGGAGCCTACTGTTCTCGCCGACGTTGGTCTGGATGACGCTTTGATGGAGGAGTGAGTTCCAGTGTCCCAATCCCGGTGGAAAATTCTGACGAAAACAGCGAGCTATTTTGCCCGTTGCTTCCCATCGTGCCCATAGATGGCGGTATAAATGAGGCTTTGAACATAATCCGTTCTCGGTATGATATACCTCGCTTCGTTCCGTCTAGAATGCATTGACCATAATTCTGCAGGCCCAATCCGTTGGCTATTTATCTTTTTACGAATAGTGAAGAGAGAAGGAAGCATGTAAGCCCTCTCTCTCCTGAATGTCTCTCACCTGTCAGCGGCTCACAGCCCGTGACCCAAGTTCTCAGCCGGACACAGAGCGGAACGCTCACGCTGAACGACACATTTTCACAATTGATGGGTGAGTCAATCGTCCTGCGCTTCCCGAGCACCCACCTGACCTCGTCGCATAGTCGCTGAGATTCCTTTTGGAGGTCATGGCGACTCAGGCCGTGAGTTATCGAGTTTCCTCTTTCCATCGGAGAGTCTGACATCGACGTCATTGCAGATGGCGCCTATCAAGGGAAACTGAGCTTCGACACCTTCACCCATTTCCGCGGGTCCATAAACGTTCCTCCCGCCGCTGAGCCATTCATGCGCGAACGGTACCCACCATATGGAGAGAACGCCTTGGAGAAGGCGTTGGCAGCAGAATCTGCCTTTGTAATCCCAGATGACTAACTTATGTTTTCACTGAACACCCTCCAGAAGGTGCTATGCATATATTTGTGCATCGCTGAGATTTGAGGACATGTATGATTAGGCCGAGATCGTGTACTATCGGAATCATGGATCGTGTACCTTTTTGCATCAGCTTTTTCCCAAGCTGTGCGGGAAACCCGGTAATCCTGACGGAGGCGCCGGTTAAATTCTACTACTACTACTACTACTACTGGCGTCGAGTGACGCTAGGTACGCGAATTTCAGAGGAGGGGCTATAGCATAAAAGTGCAAACCCGAGCCAGAAAGCCGCCGTGACGGTGCGCAAGTCCGCTCACGGGTCTGCCGTGGCCCGTGTTATGTATTATAGAGGGGTATGTACAGTGCGATGCTCGCGTCATGGACTAGTACTCCCTGCGTGGTGCAACACTCATCTGCGAGTATGCGGGCAGCGTCCGTCTTACCTGGGGTCCAGACTCCAGACTCCACACTCGCTGCTCAACTGCACCAACACAGAGCCTTGCGCATCCGCGTATTCGAGAACAGGCTCGGCCCTCGTCGAGCGGGGGGACGACATCGTTTCGCGCGCGATTGTGGTCCCTTTGGTTGCGCAATGTCGAGGCAGGGGACGAGCTGGCACAGTTAGACTTTCGCATCCAGCCGATCTCGCGCTCACTGCTCATTCTCATCATCGGCGGAGGCTTGCCATGGCGAGCAAGCCAGCTAGAGTGCCTGCGACGTACTACCCGATAGAATGGGTGGAAAATATGGAACGCTATCGCCCAGGTGGCTATCACCCGGTTCTGCTCGGTGACACTATGAGCCATGGCCGGTACAAGGTCTTCAGCAAGCTCGGATACGGCGGGTATTCAACGGTCTGGCTCGCGAACGACAAGCTCCAACAGCGCTTTGTGGCACTCAAAATTGTTATTGCTAGTGCGACCAATACCAACGAACGCGAGATCCGTCAATTGCTGGCTCGTGCAGATAAACACCCTGGATCGCGCTATGTCCAACGCCTATTCGACGCGTTCCTCGAACAGGGTCCCAATGGCACGCACAACTGCCTTGCGAGTGAGCCTTGTGCCATGAGCCTCGACATCGTCAAGGATTTTCCTGAAGCCTACGTCTGCCTATTCCCACTAGAGGTCGCCCGTGCCATTGCGGCGCAGATGATATTGGCGACTGCATTCGTGCACTCGCAAGGCGTCGTTCACGGCGGTGAGTCTCCAACTGTGCTCCGCTACAACGAGAAATCTAATGATGTTGCAGACCTTCATGTGGGAAACTTCCTGCTTCGCTTCCCCCCCCACATCGCCTCGCTCACAGTGGAGCAATACACCTCCCAATTTGTGACTGCCACAGAGCCCGTCCAACGCTTCGACCGCCAGCCGCTCACGCCGTCTGCCCCGCCGTACGTCGTATTCCCAACCGGGGTAGGCGAGGCCTGCCACCTACTGACGTTGGCAGACGCCGGCGTTCTGCTCACCGACTTTGGCGTCTCGTGGATGCCAGCCAAACAACAGCAGTTCATGCTTGGCACACCCCTGCGTTACCTCCCCCCGGAGTCCCTGTTTTCGCTTCGTGACCGCTGCCCACTGGGCCCCGCGGTAGATATCTGGACTTTGGCGCATTCGATTTATTTCCTCTTCTCGAAGACTAATCTTACCATGGGCATATGCCGCGACTCGAACGACACATTCTCCAAGGCTATTGGTCTCCTAGGACTCCCTCCGCGGCCATGGTGGGATACGTGGTCAGCTCGCGACACTTATTTCAACTCGGCCGGGCAGTGGGAACCGAAGTTTGCGCCTCGGGGTGGGAAATTGGCAGACCGCGTGCGGAGTATTCGCGACGAAAGGAAGGATTTCGACAACGCTGCCGGTGTCCAGTTCGGCGACGGCGAATGCGCCGACTTTGGTAACATGCTGCAGGCTATGTTGGCGTGGGAGCCCAAGAAGCGTATCTCCAGCAGGAATCTCGCCAAGAGTCGCTGGATGCGCTCCTGGGGTACCCCCGCATTGAACAAGGTGCTTGAGGCACAGAAGAATGGATCTCGTGGTGTACTGTAGCACTGGGCCCGGCATTGAGTGGTGGTCGAGAGCTGTTAGAGATTATCAGCATGATTTTCTGCAAAAATCCATGAGTATCCATTGAAGGTGGCACAATACAAATCTCGGTGGCACTCTCTCACGCATTACAAACGATATTCCTTCAATAGGTGAATAGTCTGAATGGTGGTGCTGAGATTTGTTGACAACCACCCTCAAATTATTGTCGTACATTCTTGCAGAAACTCATGCTAATAATCTCCTACAAATGACAACCACTTCACTATCCCGGGTCCAGTGTAGTCGAAGAAACGATGGCCGCTTGCAACATGATTACGACTTGACTGTAAGCCGTCCTGCAGTGAAATGCAGGCCACACACCCCAACAATCGATCTGCTGTCACGGGGGCGGCCTTGAACTGTGATTTGACGCATTTGACCCGTGCATATGAAGGATACATGATACAGATGCAAATATTACAGAGGTGGAGCACACCGAAAAACACTGGGGAGTACCAACGGGCAGAAGCTCGCTCAGTCGTCACCGTCTGAGAGCGCGGGAATATAAAACGTGAGGACGCCTCCATCGCCAGGTACTTCGCCAATGTAGACATACCTGTTTCGCTTTAGCAGGCGTGCTCAGATCAACGGGCAACTACTCACATGATAACACAATGCCCGTGACAGAGGCCCGCAATCGTGACCGTTGAGACGACATGGCACGAGATGAACTTGAACAGTGCCTTCATGGGGACAAGTACCGTCGCGAACTCATCAGGATCGTCCACCTCGGGGCTGCCCTGGGTCCCGTCGCCGTCCATAGTTGGATGAGTGCAGCCCGTCCATTCCGATTCCACGCAGCATTTGTCGGTCTTGACCATGAGCCTAAACGTCTCGCGGTGGTTGGCCTTGATGAGCACGGCGTCACTGATTCTCTGCATATGCTCCAAGGGCGTGCGTAGCTTCGCCAGCGGCGGCAGGGTGATGTGCACGTCGGGCTCAGGACACAGCGGTTCGTGGATGCGCGCGACGTCTGCTGGCCGCATCACGGTGACACGCACGTCGTGGATGACGTTCATGCGCCGCCCGGAATTGTGTTGCAGTGCGACTTCGAACGTCCACGTCGCATGATCGTTCTTTTTCGTCAGCTTCAAGACGATTTCGGGTGACGCCACGGCTGATTTCAGAGCGGCGAGCAGAGGCTCGACTGCCAGTTCGAACGTGATTTCGTTATTGTTGTTTGATTGGATTCGATAGTCGGTGAATATGTGCGGCTGCCGCGAATCAGTGGATTGCATGGAGGCAACTGTTAAGACTGACGACTTTTATGGATCTACGAAGACTGTCAAGTCCCAGGCTGTAGATTCAAAAAATATTCCACGCACTTACGACCAAAGCTGGACGCCATTATCGTTTGGAAGGCATACGATGCGCATCGTGGACTCGTTCATCGTTACCATACATCGCTTTGCCAATTTTTCCAGCGATTGAACGACGCCTACGACTGATATTAGGCCTTCTACCACGCACAGACTAAGCGCATACGGTGAAAAGTTTGAATATTCTCTACTGTAGCACGGAAACGCATCGAGTGGACTCGGAAGTCAGGGAAAGAGGAGGTGGTCGGAGTTTTTGGACGCGTTGCGGAATCAAAGCGGACACCGGATCAAAGCTCCGTCCCTAATCTACCTCAGAGCGACGTTAATACAGCGACCCCTCTTCCGGCGGTGCGGGCGGGGTCGCTGTATAGCCTCCGTCCCCACGGCGCTTGTGGAGTTGATCTGAAGCCACACTAAGTATGGCGGGCGGATATGGACAAAAGGTGGTCGTCCCAGTCGTTTTAACTGAGCAGCTCAAGCCAAGTCGCCAGCGAGCTCCTCTATTGCCAGTTTGTGCAGCAGAGCATTATACGAGTAAATTCAACAGTATTAGGATTTAATAATGCCTTCAACAAGCAGCCTGGCTTGTCTGTACTTTGCGGTGACGCCGATACTTTGTGTTCACGGCGAAAGGCTGCGACGGGACATTTTGAAGATTACATCTGATGGGTCGCCGAGTGAACAATGGCCTCTCCTGCGTCGAGGCAGGCCGTCCGTCCGCTATAGCACCCTGTAAGCGTCAAGTCTTGGTGATTGCGTTGAGACAAAGGATATGCATAGGAAAGCTCACCGTAAATTTGGAACACATGCTCCCGAAGCTCTATTTCTTGCCGTCCTCGCCACGACGTGGAAGCAGGCGCTCATGTTCCTCCCTCTCCTCCTGGTCAGCAAACAGCCCACCACTGTCAGACACAGCGCCTGCGCTGCGAGATACGGTCTTGGCCTGCTTGGCGCGCTTCTTGGCGCGCTTCTTGAGGACGCGCTCGATGTTATACTCCGTTGAGCCGCCGTCCATCATCTGCAGCAGCGCGACCTCGGACGCGAAGCTCCGGCCGTACTTGCGCGTCAGCTCCGAAACCTCCTGGCTCTCCGTCGCTGTGTGTTCATTTTGTTCCACCTCTGAGGGATCGTGCGCTTCGGACTCGCCTGGAGTCGGCGACGCCTTCTCGGGTTTCCCGCTGAATGCCTGCTTCAGCCAGTACGGCTTCGACTCCTTCGCTTTGGAATTCGACGTCCCCATCGAGCGTCTGACTCCTGTGAGAAAGCAAAAATTGGATGGATAGTTGAGGCGAGGTACGAATGCCGGTTGAGGCAGGGCAGGGACTGGGCGAAGGGTTGATATTGAAGTCGTGAGCGGTATTCCCACCGTGGGTGATAAGCTACTCACGTGGCACAC
Organism: Auricularia sp. M12; assembly: GCA_037042885.1. Classification (NCBI taxonomy): domain Eukaryota; kingdom Fungi; phylum Basidiomycota; class Agaricomycetes; order Auriculariales; family Auriculariaceae; genus Auricularia; species Auricularia sp. M12. The sequence goes on from CM073207.1 coordinate 870,113, forward strand.
TTCGTCACAGTATCTCCTGCCAGAAATGTCAGCTCGTGCGGTCCCGTGGCGCGGCAACTGAGAACGATCGAGTGGAGAGTGGCCGAGTCCTGCCTGTGCCAGCGCGAAACTCCGGTCTCATCGTGCCGCTCTGTCTTCCTGAATGAAATGGTCTTTGGAGACAGGTATGGGCACGTCAGGGCTCAGAGACCTTTCCGTCCGCCAATCCGTCATAGTATGCCGCGTGCTCTGGCAGAGTCAATCAGCTAGTAGCAGGGTGGCATTCTGGGTCCTCCCGGGCCTCACCATGCCGCACACGAATTATGCTATGATTTCACCATGAAGATCCAAGATAGGTGAGGTGATACCCACTGCTGAGAGCGTCTCATCACACCCCAGCGACGCCAACATCTCAAAGACCACGGAGAGGTGCACAAGATCTGCGTGTGCATTCAATATCCGTTCTGGAAGCGGCCGCCATGCTGCTTAAGGATTGGTGACCAAATCATATAGCCTGAGACGCCCGAAACTGGGTCGCGCCGAAAGGCGCCGACGCATGATAGGCACACAATCCGCGGGAAAGAACAACGAGTCGGCCTGAGACGGACCTCCGCCGCTTGCGGGAGGTGATCATCTGTAATTGGTCACATATTGAAAGCTTAGCTTCGCGAGGAACAAGCCAGGCCCATTTCTGGCCACAAGGGCTCGGAGATACGGGAAAACAGCCTCCCTTCGCACGCCCGGACAGAAGAGATAGCCTGGCATGTGCAGTATACCGCTTGGCCAGCGAATAATGCAGAAGCGAGCCATCCGATGGGTATCATAGCGCCTTAGACAGACAACAAGCAAATTGTAGCTACGATCAGCGCCGCCGCCGATGGTGGCATGCGATTCGAAGATCCCGAAAGAACAACGAAACGGCATGAGTCATGTGAAATAGCGCCGCGATGCAAGTCAGTGGATTCAAAAGGCAGGCAGGGGTCACTGCCTCGTCCATGTAGCTACGGTGGTAGCGCATTTGGCGCTGGGGCATCTGGTTCACCGTCCTCCAGCTACTGCCAGAACAAAACGACATATGGGCCGAGAACAACGATTGGGCGGCGGCGAGAACATAACAACAGCCACGGGACGAGTCCAGCGAGAACAAGAGCATCCATAAGAGGCAGCCTGAGCGACCACGGGAAGCCGATTTGAACGATAACTCGGCGTGAGACGAGTCCGGCAAAGTTGTGATGGTGTGACAACGGTGTCACCAGGGCACCATCTTCATCAGGAATAAATAAAATGGACAGTCCAGCAGAATGTGCCCAGCATAAGATAGCGGGTTCAACTATTGGCGCCATGGCGGCGCGCGCGCGCTGCTCTTGAGGGCCTTTACGGCCGCGATAACACATAGTCAGGCCGCCGAATCGATGCGAAGGGTCACAAAAGCAATGAATCGGGCGTCGCTGCTGCATGGGCTACAGTGCATGGATAACACGTCCCAGTAGCCGTTTAAGACACATTTACGCGCGGGTTGATGAGCACCAAGCACAGTGCGCTGCTGCTTCGAAGCGAAAGCCCTGGACGGGTGATATCAGCAACTTCTAGGGGTCTCGCGGGGCGCAATGGGCAAAGACGCACCCGGTTGCAGAATGTAAACCGTCGATATGACCCCGGTCCGTGACGCGGTGGTGAGTCTAAAAACGCGGTTTGAAACTCCGGCACAGTTTGCGTCGCAATCATTACCAAGCCCAGTGCACGCGCAGCATCGAAGAGTACTGAGCGGCTTTGTCATTCTCAGTGATCTGAAACTAGTCGTCCAGAATCAATGTGCCGACTCAATGTGCCGTGGTCCAGATTTGTGCAAGTTCATTCAGTTGGATTCAGTTGTAAAGGATGTACAGCACAACACGATTACCAGTCAGGCGGTATAGAACGCATGATCCCGTACACGTCGACCGTCACCGTCTTGGGCGAATCCGACTCGCCACGCAGCAAAACCTCCGCCTCACCGGTGAGTTTGAGGCCGTGGACCATGATGCGCTGTTCGTGCAGAGGGATGCACGGCTGCATCGTGCCCTTGCGGAGGAACGCATGCAACAAGCCGTAGTCCACCTCGAGCGGCCTGCCCACGCCGACGACTTCAACAAGCATGGTGTGCATGAACGACATGGGCACGGGCCGGCGCACGAACGCGCGCTCGGGCCGCAGCAGGTCGCGCAGCAGCGCCTCGTCGGCGAAGACGACCTTGAAGACCGCGAGCCGCTGCAGGCCGGACAGCCAGAGACACGTGCGGTCCCAGTCCGGCGCGTGCACCGCGAGGCGCACGATGCGCGCGCAGATGCACTGCGGGATGCCGAGATACGGGAGGTGGACGCCCAGCGCGATGTCGCGCTGGAACTTGCGCCCGCGCGCATCCGCGGACGTTACGACGAAGTCGTACTTGCCGCGCTGCGCGTCGCGGTCGGTGTGCATCACGACGGACAGGTCGCCCGGCATGCTGAAGATGATGTCGTGCAGCGCGCCGGGCTGGATGTTGTGGCGGTCGTCCGCGCCCTGCGGAAGTGCGATGGACAGCCGACGGATGGCGGAGAGCGGGAGCGCGTCGAGGAGGTACGACGTCCACTGTGGACAAACGTGGAACTGCAGCGTGATATGCGGGATTTCGCCGAATGCCAGGAGCGCAGCAATGTCAGCCTCGCCCAGCGGTGACTCGATGGCGGGCTCGACAATCTCCAGATGCTGCAAGCGCGGGAACTGCACTGGAATATTCTTGAGACTCCCGATGACGCAGCCGCCGGCGTAGAAGTGCTCAACGTTCGCCAAGACAGCCAGCCGCGGCGCAGAGGGTACGACAACGAGCATCGTCGTGAGAGTATACAGGACGGGCGCGTGGCCGCCGAGGAAGGCGGCGCTGAGCTGGGGATCGCAATCTGCGCGGCTGTTCCTGGAGAAATACACGAGCGACTCGAGCCGGGGAGACGGATTGCTGAGGATGGCGACGGCGCTGTCCGCGTCGCGCGCCTCGATAGTGAAGCGCACCATGCGCGGCCACACGCGCTTGAGCATCTCGCACAGCTTGCACGGGATCACGCTGTCGTATGGCAGAGTCACCGAGACCCACAGCGCGCCGCTGCTGTGATCCTTGAACAGAATTTGGGCGAGGAAGCGGCTGTAGTGGCTGGGCGCAAGACTGCGCAGGTTCGCCCGCCGGCTCCTGCGACACAATGCGCCAGCGGCGGCAGGTCTTCATGCAGCGCAGGAGCTCGTTGAGATCGAGAAAGTCGAAGACGGCGGTGAGCACGTCGGGTATAAGATGGTCGCCTCTGCACGTCACTATCGAGCTGCCGCACACAGCGGTCAGCGTGTTCGCTGTAGCTATTGAGCAAGTGGAATTCGGGTCGAAGAGGCAAGCCCCGCTGATATCATCTGACAGGCGACAACGATCGCTTTCAGGAAAAGAGGCTGAACGCGAGCAAGCAGCCGCCACCCCAGGCGCGAGGACTCGGAGTCGGCCGCCGCCGTGCCATGAGGCTCTTCCAGATAACCTTCGCTGACCGCCTCGAGGATGAGATCCAACATATCGACGATATTGGGCTTGCCTCCCGCACCTCGAATCGCACCTGGAAGTCTCTGGCGGCACCATATCGATAGCCTACCCGACGAAATTGTCCGACTCGCGTTAGCATACTTGGACGCGCGCAACCTCAGACGTGCCGCCCGAGTGTGCGTCCGCTGGCACGCACTTGCATCAAGTTTACTCGCGATTCTCGACAGGGAGCATCGTGCGGCTGTTCTTCCCTGGAATATCCTGAAGCACGTGTTGACGCTGCTCGACTTGTGCGATTTGCGCAATGCTGCGCAGACCTGCCTTCGTTGGCGCTTCATTGCCTATGGATTCTTCTCCTTCAGGCTCGAGCGGAGACATATTAACGACATACCCGCCGAGTTGATCGACTATATTTTCTCGTTTCTCGATTTCGAGAGCCTCCGTATAGCTGCGCAAGTCTGCGTGCGATGGCGCGATCAGGGCATCGACCACCCAATCTTCTGGCGGAACATCGAGGTCAAGTCGGCGACCTTTGGATCTCTGGAGCTTTTGGCAGCTCGGCTGGGTCAAAGTGACCGTCGCCCCTTCTCGTTGACCATCGATATCGAAGGTCTCTACCGCTTAGTAGAGACGAAGCTGATGAACCTGATTACCGCCATAATGCCGACGGTGCAGAAACTGCACATTCGGCTCGACTCATTCTACATTCTCTCGCTCTGGCCCGTGCTGAACCACCCGGCGCCCCAATTGACTAGTTTCTATCTCAAGCTCTACTGTCCCGGTCGCGTCATGGATCGCATCCCGCTCAATCCATGGATCTTTGATAATTTCCCGGGGAAGCTTGAGGACGTGTGCATCGAGGACGTTCCGCTTCCGGAGGAAACTCCAGGCTTTCCTGCGTTCACAAATCTCCGTACTTTGCAGCTGCGCTACGCTCCGGGATCACTTTCACCATTCCCCGTCTACCTGTTCGAAAATTGCCCAAGTCTCCGCCATTTTTCTATATTTACCGGCAGTTTTGAATACGGACAGATCTGGTCCAAGGCAGCTCTAGAAGGACTTGCGCGACTTGTCCACCTCGACGTCGTCATTGATTCCAGCGCCAGAGACGAGTTCGTAGCACGACTGCCACGTCGCGAGGACATTCCTATCATATCCATGCCCACCCCACCTGATTTCGATGCAGCATATGACTTCCTTGCTGGTTTGCGTCAGCCGTTCAACTTTGCTCTGAGTCTCGTGGGCGAAACGTTGAACGTAATCGTTCAGGACGATCGATCCGGATACACCCGTATATTCTACGAGCCTGCGAGTGCATACCTTTGCGAGCCTGATTCTAACCCGGCGACCAACATTCTATTCGACAATGAGAGGTTTCCCGCCCAGGTGCAGTTTCTAAAGATCTCATTGCCCTTATGGGACGTGCTCGTGCCGTACCTGTCGCACTACGCCTCTGTCTCCAAGCTCATCATCGATCTCGAACTTATTTCCATGGACGCCTCCGGTATCAAGCCTCTGGCCGGCAGGCCTCTCGAATTTTCCGCTCTCGAAACTCTCGTGCTGGAAACTACCGAGGATTACACATTTGTCTCGGTCGACCATGTCGTTCGCTTTGTCGACGACGTCCTACATGCCCGGCGCTGCCGCTTGCTAGAGTTGCGCCGTGTCCATCTGCGGGGGTGGGACGTAACGCCAATCGATCGGCGATTCGATTTGGTCATATATTCTAACCAGATCTACACGGGGAATCCCAATATTCGCAGAGTTCAAATCTAAGCCACCGTAAGTAAAACAAATTTGGTGGCAACTTCACTGAGACTCATTTGTTTTCACCTTCAGATTTTTCATCATGTCCCACGCTCTCAAGTATCCATGCTGTACGAATATGTGTCATGGGCCCGTAGAGTATAATATGACATCGTCATCACGCGAAAAATACAGTCCTGCAAGTTGTATCACATGAAACCATGGACACGTGAAGGCGCTAAGACAGCCTCCGTCAATTTAACACTAGACACCCCCGCTGCTGCTGTACCGGTCTGAAGGCGTTGAAGCAATGTTGCGCCATCCTCGTAAACGCCGTGTGATTTCATACGGAGGGAGACGTCATAAACGACTTCCAACCAGCTCACATTACATATGAGGCGGTCCTGTACTACGGCGCGGGTGAGAGTTGGCTCCGAGTCAACGGATCGACTCGGAGGAGGGAGCAGACAGTTGAGCTTGGCGGACCGTACGCGATGGCTACAATAGAACACATTGGGGACGATTTGACAGATGGAAAATAGAGTAACGAATGCGCGACAATCAATCACGGGAGACGCGGGCGCGAGTGCTCATGATAATCAAACCAAGAAGAGGGATAAAGACTGAAAACAGGCGAGATCCCGAATTCAGACATACTTTATACATTAGCGAAGGTCAAGAGCACTCACACGACCGATGTTACAATCACAACGAACCCGGGGGTTGCTCCATCCCAAAGTCTGCTTCACTGGCAGGGTCCGAGGCCGACTGCATCCCCTCCCCGGCAGCGAGTTTTGCGCGCTTTTTGAGCGCGCGCTGGACGTTGTGCGCCGTCGAGCCGCCGTCCATGAACTGCAGCAGCGCGACCTCCGCGACGAACGCGCGGCCGTACGCGCGCACGAGCGCCGCCTCGTCCACGTCCTCCTCCTCCGCTTTTTTCTTCTTCTCCTTCCTCTTCTTCGGTTTGCACGCTGACGGGATCGGAGCCGGCGAAGGCAACTCGAAGTTGGTGCGATCGCCAAGGCGCAGACGGAAGAGCTGCATGAGCGACGGGCGGCGCTTCGGGACCTTGGTCTCGTGCATAGCGACGATTGAAAAGGGACACGAGAACGAAATGAGAAGGAGAACGAAAAGGGGGCGGGTGAGCGCGGCGCGTTCAAGTTGAGCCCTCACCGCCGGTGGGACCGCCCTGCTGATATAGCACCTGCCAGGAGACAGCCACCCGCGCCAGAGAGTCCGACTGACACATGTCGCGTCGTCCCACAGCCTCCTTCGGCAATAGAAACGACGGAGTCAATCCAGTCAATGCCGATCGGGTCTTCAGGGAGCAGGGCGATTAGCGACTCGTGCGAAATTCCGGAGTCCGAGGAGCGGGTCGGGATTCTCAAAGCCACGTGTGGTTGCGAACGCACATCACGGGGACTGGTGAGAAGCCTCACTTGACACTCGCAGCGAAACTCCGGGTGTCTGCCAGTGGGACATAAGTAGACTTCATCAGGCATTTCATCCAAGTTGCGCGGTCGGGCACGCAGTCCGAGCCCGTAAACACAACTATTAGGACGATTGAGAGCGTCTGTGTGTGTGTGTGCCTGGAGGGCGGGAGAGAATGGCTTAAGCTTGAACAGTGAATGCCCAAGAGATGACAGCGCCAAAGCCCCCAGGTCGGCTCAGTTGATCAACGCTCAGCGCTTCAGCCGTGCAAACTCAAAACCACGTGGGGATTCAAGCCTTCGACTCAACTGAATTCTCATTCCCGTGCGTAGCGCGTAACTATGTATGGCACGTGGCAGGGGGTCGGGAAGCTGCCCGAAAGAACAACGATTGCGATTGCGATTGCCTGCGACGGGAACACCGCAACGCAAACCGTAGAGCGTCCGTCGCCCCCCGCCGATGGGTCCCAATCCCGGGGGGGCGCAAGTGAGCAGCACTCACCGACAGGAGGCGTATTTCCGGGAGAAATAACCAGCTGGGGACGCCGGACCACGCCACTCGCGGGACCGCTTCCGCTTCCAGTCAGGGACGACGTTCCGGAAGCAACATGATGTTCGTTCAACCATGTGTGAGATCGCAGAGCAGCTCGACGAGGATATGTAAGTTAAAATAAGATGGAAGCGCGGAGGCTGCTGTCAGTGTCAGACTCAGGGCCAGCCCGAGCGAGGTTCATGCAATGCGGCAGCGAATACTGTAGCAACCTGAAGAAATCATTACAGCGAGTTTCTTCGGAACACGGCCGCGGGAAGAATCCCGCCTTTGGGGGGGATCAGAGGGCACTGGCGCTGGCAGGAGGCGGCGGCCTCACACGGGACCACTCAGGGGTGTCGGCGCGGGAAGCATTCCAAGAACCCGAGCCTGAGAACGCGTCGCAGAGCAGCCCGATGAGGTAATAAAGAAAAAGAGAAAAGAAAAAGAAAATGGCGAAAGCGAGAAGTCGAAGTTATGCTGCAAGGTTTCTACAGTGATAGCGCGAGCGCGAGCGGGAACGGGAAAGAGAACTGGTACTGAGGGTCTATGCGAGATAGCCGACGATGATAGCGGTGAGCGCGGCCGAGACGAGGTTGATCTGTGGGTGAGCGATTAGGAGGGCAGAGGAAGGAATGGGGAATAAGCGTGCTCACTTGGTTGTTGGTGAGGAGGTTGAGGCCCGAGATGACCGCGACGCCCTCGCGGTCCGCGCCGTCGTCCTGGAGGATGAGCTTGCTCTCCTTGTCGTAGCGCGTGCGCTGGACGGTGGCGCCGAGCAGCGAGTCGATCTGCGCGCCGTCAGTCACCCGATGAGCATAATCTGAGGTCAGACTGACGATGGAGCCCAGCAGGCCGGACACGGCGCCCCAGGCGAGACAGCGGACCCACATATCGGCGCCCTCGCGCGCGCAGGCGCTGCTCTCGAGCGCCCAGACGGACGCGACGGTCGCGCCGATGGTGACGCCGCCGATGAGCGAGGCGAAGGTGCCGAGCGCGCTGAGGCCGCCGTTCGTGCCCGGCGGGACGCGGCGGCCGGTCGTGATGAGGATGGGCCACGACTTGGAGAGGATGCCGAGCTCAGAGGCCAGCGTGTCGCCGAGTGTGCACGAGAAATGGCTGCGCCCAGTCAGTGTCAGCGTCAATGGAATGCGAGAATATGCTTACCCCAGTACGCCGAACGACAGCGCGCGGCTGGGCGCCATAGCGCGCTCGTCCGGGCACCAGACCGCGGGCGCGTACGGGGCCTGGCGCGCCGCCCATCGGTCGGGCAGCAGCGGGCCGAGCAGCGCCGCGTAGCCCGAGTCGGGCATGAACAAGGCGGACCAGAGCACAGACGCGACGATGGCCGGGAACGAGTTGCACAGCACCTGCGAATTAAATTTGAATTTTAGTCTTCGCGCGCGACCCTGGCGCATTCAGAGCAATCGCTGACCTGGCGCCCGTTCCGGTTGCCCGCGACGGCGTGGCCGTCCTCGAGCTTGGCCTTGCGCTCCTTGCCCATGCGCGTCGCCTTGGACCCGGCAAAGAAGAACACGAGCATCGCGACGCCGAACGCCTTCGTGTGCGCGTGCATCAGCACAAAGCCCACGACGAGCGCCGTCAGCGCGCCGCTCGTCGACAGCGAGCCCCTACCATTGACCTCCTGTTAAATAATCGCAGAAAAAAAAATGAGATTAAAATGGGGCGCACCGTTGCCAGCCCTTGTAGGACACATAGAGCGCGATGGCGGCGCACGTGGACGGGCTGTTGGCCACCGCGCGCTGGTCGACCTCCCAGATCCCGACTTTCACCATGGCGGACGGTTGCAGCGTGGTCACAAACTCAGGACTTATCCGGTTGGATTCTGCAACGGGCGCTCCGTCCGGGGGACGAAGGATCGACAGGCGCCCAACGATTACGTCATGCACGCCCGAGTGCGGGGAAGCAGTCCCAGATCTCAGATCTTAGATTAGGGCTGGCCCTCGGCTGTCGTATACTCGTACTGTCAAAATGAAGGTAAGGGAGACGCACAAAAATGTATACATGACACAATCGGGACCATATATTTGCGTCTCGATGGCCTGTATCCCACTGGGAAAACGGAAGAAAATGGAGGATTCAGAGGCATCTACGAGTGCCCTTAGCCATCTCCAGAGTTGTTCTTCGCCTTTCACGGCGGATGGCTAGCAGTTAACCCCGCAAACGCCGTGGGGACGGAACAGTGATCCGAGGAGTTCCAATGTCCGATGATCATGAGATGCTCTTCCTCCAGAACTATTGGTTTCATGAGCACGCAACGCCGAGGGCCTGCGCTCGTTCGACTCATTATTTATGGCCATGCTGAATCTCGTGGAAAGATGTTCCGAACGCACGGCGTTGCGCTTCCCATTGGGGCTCAGTGGACTTGGGTTCGGGAGGCAGCCACGGGGACGAATCTAAGGACCCAAGTCGATTTCGTTCGAGACAGCGCGTTTTGCTGTGTTGGACAGCGCTGCTGCCTGTTCGCACTAATTCTGCCTACGGAGCGTGGCGTCTGGGTGCTATAATGAAATTGTCGCTGCTACCGCGACTATAGAGTAGACATGACACCGTACTACCTACCTCCTCATTGGTTTCTTCCTTCTTCGGCGCCACAGATGTGTCGAATACCCGCTTATCCTGCCTTTATACTATACCGCGTTTCTTGGGAAAATGTTGGGGGACAATTGGCAGGCTCGAGACCTGAAAGTGGAACGAGAAGAAAACGAAGATAATAAAATTACGACAACAAACCGATCCATGGCACACTGTGTCCTCTATGATACGCTATTCGGCGCGTGCGGACGTCTCTTCAAAATTCGCCCATGCACTGAAGTCGCCTTGGATGGTGCGCTTGTCGTCCGCGAGCAGAACGGGCCCAGACTCGTAGATGGCGGAAACGACCTCGCGCTCGAGCCACCCGTCTGCGCCGGGCGTGAGTGTGTACACGATCTCGAGGGCCGAGAGCGCGCCGCCGTACGCGCGCGAGATGCCCGTGTCGATGATGATGATCTTGGCGTTGCATCGCGAGACAATTTTCTACAGGAGCAACAGACACACAACGCCTCATTAGCAACACGTCAAGGAGAGCAAGAAGGGCATAACGCCTACCTCGAAGTCGGGCGTGTGCCCCATGACCATACGCCGCGCGCCGAGCTTGGCCAGGACGCCGTCCACCTTCGCACATGCGTCCGCCTCGTTGTCGTGCGCCCAGCCGCGGTACCACAGCGGGCCGTCCTCGCCGTACATGCGCTCCTCCTGCGGCGTCGTACCGGCCGGTAGCCCCGGGTACGGCGCGGGCGGGTGCGGCGGCGGTTGCTGCTTGCGGTTCTGGAGGCGCGCGAGCAGCGAGGCGCCAATCGCGTTGATGCGCGAGGGAAACGGTGCGAGGTCGGGGTAAGTCGGCGCGAGGCCGCCGTGCACTACGGCGAGGGATGCGTGCGAAAGTGCAGATCCTGAGGCGCTTTCAACGTAGTCCGTGTTGACCGGCCCCAGCGACGGATGCAGCGGCACACGCGCTGCGACAGTATAGTTGTCGCGCCAGGCGCGGCCGACCCAGCCCTTTGCTAGCATTGCTTGCCGCTCTGCCACGCCGCCGAAGGTCTGTATTTCGGCCTGGCTGACGTATCTGAACAAACAAGTGTGAGCACGCACGCAAAGGGGGAGCTATGGCAAACTTGCCGCCAATCACCTGGGTATTCTTCAGCGACGCGCAACACCACAAGCTGAGCGACCTACCGATAGCATTCATCCACTCATGATTTCCATGCGTGCTGACGACCTGGCCTCCGACCTCCAGCGCCTGCCGTCGCAGCATTTCCATGAGCTCATACAGCGGGAGCGTGTGAGGACCGCGGTCAACAATGTCGCCAGTTTGCACAAAAATGTCGGTCTCGCCGGACCACGCGCCAGACGCGTCGATAACGCGCGCCATGGTGAGCACCTTCTGCGCGTTCGGAAAGTCGCCGTGGAGGTCGCCGACGGCGACAAGACGCCGCCGGAAACCGCGCGGGCGGTCGTGTGAGCTCGCTGCTGGCACCGACGTCGACGGTTCATTGCCTGCGGGTACTGTCGTCGCAAGGGGTTCAGAGCTAGGCGTCGTCAAGACCTTTTGTTGCTGAAAATCGAACAGGATGTTATGCAGCGCCTCGTTCAGGTTCAGGTGACTGGGCAGCGCGTGGACCCAGAGCCGGTTCAGCAGGTCCGGTAACGGCTCGAAGTAGTTGATTGCAACCGCTGCCAGAAGCGCTAGTAAGGCCAGACGAACGCTTGTCCTCATCATGAACCAGAGCAGGCAGAACGGTGGATAGATTGCGGAACACGCCGATCAACGCCAGCGACGGCGCTGAGCGCCAGATGTTAGGCGCCCGGGCAGGGCGAGGATATATTTCTGGAACCGCGCAAAGGACGTTATTCTCACTTCTGAATCTCAGCATATGGTTGAGGAATATATAAGTATCTGCGAAGCGGTCAAGGCAGATGACCGCAGAGGTCATGTTGCTCGAATATATCGCATGACGCGAGGGACCAAAGTATGATAATTACATGATACAGTCGATGTAGAAAGTAAATCGTTCGACCACGACAATCAGAGTCCAAGGTCCGTTGTATCGGCGTGGGGTACGAATCCGAGTCCGGTGGTCACTGAATCTGCAACCGTTGACGCCACGTGCGACCCGTATAATCCTGCAGCACAATCCCCCGTTCAGCGAGCTTCGTTGCCATCTCGGGCCATGGGCTCTTCTGCGCATCGCGCCTTCCAGTGAGGAACCACGTCAGCTTGTGACAGCCGGTTTTCAGGAAGCTCACACGTACTCGTTTGCCGGCCATATCTCATTTTTTCGACCTACGATGACCTCCTTGAGTGCGGGGAACTTCTTAGTGCGCGCCAGGCTCAAGCAGACCGCGCTGTACTTGTTGACGTATTTGGCGCTGCTCCTGTATATATAGTGATGAGAACTCGGGCCACGGAAGAGGAGAATGAAACCGTGAGACGCACGTATACCAGTTGAGCTTGAGCCGCGTGACACGAGCGTGCTTGTACTCTTGCACGAAGGACGGGCGGACCTCCTGCATTGAAGAAAAGAAGTCTTTCAGTTGCATCTCAGCGGGAATGCAGGCGAGGGTGCTCACGTCGAAGAGCTCGATGGACTCGAGGTTAGGACATGCGGTCAGATTCTTCTGGTTGAACCCGATGGTCGTATGGACGCGGACGAGCTTCTTCCCGTGGATCTTGATGAACTGGTCCGCCCTGCGCACGGCCACGCGGATCGTAAAGCTCTCCAACTTCGGCAGTCTTCCGAAGTTGCAGAAGGTCATACATTTAGAGCGGGATGGGGAGAAAGTTTGAAATGAACGCGGACATACTTTGCATGCGAGAGCATCGTGAAGAACGACATGTGGCCTTCACCCACGTCGAGCGCCTTCAGGTTCGGGAGGACATCGGAGGGCGTTCCGGTGCTCGTAAATCGCATATCATGCAACGAAACCTTCAGCTGTTCGAGCGCGACGAACCCGGAGAAGATGTCCGCGGAGAATGCGCCGCCGGCCTCGTCGCCATCTCTGTACCTCCGGAAGCGACCTAATAGATAGAGCGAGCGGAGCGTGTGGCCGATGAACAGCCCGATTCGCTCGAACGCCGGCACGTACTTGTCGTGCATGTCGAGGAGTTTCAGATCGCGCAGGTGCGTCAGGCGTTGGAAGAAGACGTCGATATTCGGATCTTCCAGCGTTGGCGCGGAAAACTGCATGCTGTGGACCTCGGCCCCCAGTGCTGGTCGCGCTTCTAGACGTCCTTTCAAGATGAGAAACGAGCGGTCGTGGATGCAGAGACTGTTAGATAATACCGCGATCAAGCCTTCCTGATGAAATGCAATATCGTGTAAGTACTTTGCGATCTAAGGCGGTCGAAAACCTCTCACAAACACATCCCGGGAGACCAACAAAAGTTGCTTTGCGAGAAGATAGTTGATCCTGGAATAGTCGAACCAGCAATGATAACGATAGTTGATATCGTAGCGGTATTCGTTGTCCTGCGTAGGTGCGTCCTTGCAGACGGCGAAGGAGATTATCCGGGTCCATATCGCGATTCGTTCCTCTCTCGAAGAATTCTGCATCGGTGTATAAAAAGGGTTGGCAACGAGAAGAAGAGGATCCGGGGCGTCGTTGGCGTCGGCTTCCGTGCCTGTAGCACCGACGAATAGAAGGCGTTGCTTGACCTCTGGAGGGCACGTATGCAGGAACGAGCGCTTTCCTAAACTAGAATGCGGAGCGTGCAGCCTGATGAGCCGAATATGGGCGCTAGAAAGCAGCATCCGCAGGGACGGCGGCATTTCAGTAACCTCCCATGACCGCGCGGAAACGTCGACCACCTCGAGAGAGGTACTCTCGGCGAGCGCAACTGCAATTTCGCTTTCCTTGTAGAACTCGGATACTTGGCGTGTGGGCTTTGAGTAACAAAAATTGCGCTGAGGTTCAGTGTGAGCAGCGACTCCTTGCCTCCCAACAAGTTTTGGGCGTACCAGCGACGTCCACGTCCGGATTGCTGCGCAGAGCTTCTCAACGAGAGCTTTATGCCTCAAGTTGGTGCCGTGGCGCGTTTCCGGCAGCGTGAGCAACACACGCCTCGGCTCCAAGGTCGTAAACGCAGCGTTCAACGCCGCGAGGCTCTCGTCCGCGTAAACCGAGAGAGTGAAGCAGAAGTCCGTGACATGCGGCATGGTGGATATCACCTTGCTGAGTTCCCTGCCATACGCGGCTTCGAGACGCAGCTTGCGGACAAACCGCCCGAACTCCGGGTTACGGGTTAACGCGGCCTGCAGCGCGGCCGCCTGCGCCTTGGTACGGATTATGACGGTTTCGTATAGCGCGGGAGTTGCGACGCGCATGAAGCGCTTGCAGACGAGCAGCACGTCGGATGCGGACGATGTTGCCTTGCTGAACGGCGACAGGTCGCTGCCGTCCGCGAACATCTCGTCGGGAACGAGCAAGGGCGGGCTGAGGATCATCTTGAGCAGCTCATCAGCGAGCTTTTCCATCGTGTGTAAGCGTGGGACACGGCGAGTCTGAAATGCGGAATGTGGCGGGATGGAGGAACGAGGTCAACAAGCGCCGGCATTCTGCGGCGGCGCTTGGCACTCTTGTAGCTTCCGGCCTCCCGCTCAAACCAGAAACCGCTGAAAGCATGACGTCGAGAAAAATTTCTTGCCAACTTAGAAAGTTCGGGGGCAGCCTGGTTTCTCCACATACTCAAATGGGTGGAGATCTGCTGATCCCGTGTGTATTCCCGGTAAGGCAAAATAGGCTAGAATTTCCAACATCAGGGAAGGATAATGTAATAACTGGGATACTGCCCCAGCATGCGTCCAAGACTGATGCAACGCACGAATATGGGGTGAGGCGCAGAGGTGGCAGTGCAGAAAAGTCGCGGTTTCCAAGTCCGATTCCGATCCGATGACCTCGCTGTACATACAGTACCGTGACTTTTCTACGCCAGGAGTTTACTAAAGGCTTACAGCCTGCTTGCAACGTCTCCGCGTGCGACAGTGACCACGCGCTCCCGGAGTAGCCTCTCCGCGCGCGCCGGGTCGACACCGATCTCCTGCAATACTTCGAGCGAATGCTGCCCGGGCGCAAGCGGGGCAAACGGCGGGGGCTCGCGTGTTGCCGGTGTGCGGCTCAGCGCCGGGTGCGGCGCGACACTGGCATTATGGCCGCCGGACTCGGAGCGCGCCGCCGCCTCAGCGGGGGTCAGGACAGGGAACACGCAAGCGTCCTTCTCTCCTGCAGCAGCCGATCGCCATTCAGGAGTACTGCTCAGCGAAAACGTGAATGTAAACTGCGAACGTACGTGCAAAAATCGCCGCCCACTCGTCCCTGGACCTACTCGCGAAGCCGCTACGCAGATACTCCCTGAACGCTGGCCAGCGCTTCACATCCTTCTGCACGTCAACACCAAAGTCGCCTGGAAAGTGCGCGCTGAATGCGCGCAGGAAGGCAGCGAAGGACGGCGGCTCGCCACACGCGACGCTGACAGAGCCGCCGTCCTTGCACGCGTAGAAGCCGTAGTACGGGATGTCGGCCTCGAGGGTTGCGGACGAGTCGTGGGTGTGCGAGAGCACGTAGGAGGAGAGGTAGCGCGCGCTCGAGACCTACCGCGAACCATGAGAATGAACAGCTAGGTGGTCAGTGACTGGGCTCGATGGGACGGACCATGTTGGTGGAGACGACCTGCCCGCGCCCGCTGTGTTGGCGCTCCAGCAGCGCGAGGAGCACGCCCGTCGTGCAGAGGTGCCCGCCGCCTGCAAAGTCTGCGACGAGGTTGAGCGGAAAGGATGGTGTGCCGTCTGCATTGCGCGGGAGGAGCTGTCGCGAGCGCGTCAGGACCCATCGCGTCATGAGAGAAGACGAGACGAGACGAACGTGCAAGACGCCGGCGGCGGCGAGGAAGTTTATATTATGGCCTGTCAACTCTGTCAGCGCGGGGTCCACTGGCAGGGAAAGCCAGCGACGAGGGCTTGCCGGCGAAATCGCGATGCGGTCCTGCGGTTCACCCACACGTCAGCCTCATCCGCCCGCGTCAAATGCAGCACAATCAAACAATCGCACCATCCTGTTCAAAGCTACAGCAACAACCACTCGAACTCAGCAAAAGACTCTGAAGACAAAACGCGAGCCTGGGAACGCACCCAGCAATCCTAGCGTAGACAAGCCGCGGGTTGAGTCCTCCTTCGCCGAGGAACACGTCCGGTCCGAGGCCCATCTTTTCGAGCACGCCGGGGCGGAACGAGTCTAGCAGCACATCGGACGCTGCAATGAGCTGCTTGGCGATCTCCAGGCCCTGCGCGCTGCGCAGGTCGAGCGCGACTGAGCGTTTGCCGCGCGTGAGCAGGTCGCCCGCGGCCGCCACCGCGCTGCCCGTAGTGCGGTCGATGCGCACGACGTCCGCGCCCCAGTCGGCAAACAGCATGCCTGTTGCGCGGCGTCGGTGGGAGGGTGTTGAGTGAAGCTGTTCATAGGCGCACCTGCGAAGGGTACTACGGCGGCGATCCCAGCGAACTGGATGGCTTCAGCGGTCTAGCGTGACCCCGCCGCCGCACTGACCTCGATGACCTTGATCCCAGCGAGCGCCATAGAGGTGGACGTTGGGCGACGAGGGGTGATAATGGAGTAAGGAAAAGATTCGCCAGTTGCAGCCGACCCTCACTGCGGCCCTGTGTCCAGAAACGGTGGGCACCGTATCATACCAATCATGATCACGGAAGAGGAACGGAGGAATATCCCGAGAGACATCCTGATCATGATTCATGCAGATGGCTCAGCCAATCTCGAGGACAGCTCGAGGATGCGCTGCGCGACGGACTGCATGCCCTTCCCCTCAGGCCCAAACGTCGTCGAGACGGCCGCTCAGCGTATCAATGAGACGACTCAGTTTTGTAATGTATCGGAGGTTGCGAAAGGGAGCATTTGCGGCGGTTGGGAAGTACGGCGAGGGCGAAGTGTGCCGAGCCACTGGCGCCCTGTCTGCGGGCGCGGGGGGATGGGGTCGCCGTTGCCCGCAGCCGTTTTGTGCATGACGAACTGTCCGACAGGTCTTGTCCTTGCGCCAATCCGTGGCCCCAGAAACGTACATTTTCTACGCAAGGACTCGCAGCTACTTACATCTTATAGTCTGCTTGCAACGTCGCCGCGAGCGACGCCGACCACGCCCTCCCGGACCCACCTCTCAGCGCGCGCCGCGTCGACCCCAAGCTCGCGCAGCACCTCGAGTGAGTGTAGCCCGGGCGCAAGCGGGGCAAAAGGCGGGGGCGCCCGCGTGGCCGGCGTGCGGCTGAGCGCTGGATGCGGCGCGACACTGGTCTTGTGTTGGCTCCCAGATTCGGAGCGCGCGGCCGCCTCGGCGGGCGTCAGCACGGGGAACACACACGCGTCTTTCTCTCCTGCGGATAATCATTATCGTCAGTCATTGATCTCAGAGGAAAAGCGAACGCAAAACTGCGAAACGTCGCACTCACGCGCAAAAATCGCCGCCCACTCGTCCCTAGTCTTACTCGCAAACCCCCTCCTCAAATACTCCCTAAACGCGGGCCAGCGCGGCACGTCCGTCTGCACATCCACCTCAAACTCTCCCGGAAAGTGGGAATGGAAGGTGCGCAAGAAGGCGGCGAAAAACTGCGGCTCGAGACACGCAACGCTGACGAAGCCTCCGTCCTGGCAGCGGTACACCGCGTAGTACGGCACGTCGCCGCCGAGCATGCTGCGCCCGCCGTGGAAGAGCGGCGAGGTGGGGTCGCGAGCGTGCGCGAGGACGTAGGAGGAGAGGTAGCGCGCGCCGGAGACCTACCGAAATATGAATATCACGCAATGGGAGACGGGGATGCGTAGTGAGGGACGCACCATGTTGGTCGCGACGACCTGCCCCTTGCCGCTGCGATCGCGCTCACGCAGCGCGACGAGCACGCCCGTCGCGCACAGGTGCCCGCCGCCTGCGAAGTCCGCGATGAGATTGAGCGGGAAGGACGGTGTGCCGTCTGCGCTGCGTGGGAGGAGCTGTAGTGTTTTCGAGTTGCGTTATTTCAGGACTCATGCGCATCATGAGTACGAGACGATGCACGTACGTGCAAGACGCCTGTTGCGGCGAGGTAGTTGAGGTCATGGCCTGCCGACGCTCAGTGTCAGGAGCGGAGTCCAGAGCAAGTTGGTCGCGAGGGCTTGCCAGCGAATTCGCGTTGCGGTCCTACGGTTCACAGTGACGCTGTCAGCCTGCCCGCGCTCGTTCCAAAGCAATATTCGTACCGTCCGGTTCAAAGCTAAATTAACAGTCAAAAACCGCCACCCAAATTCAGCATCAAGCAAAGTCAGCAACGCGATAACGCACCCAGACAGCCTAGCATAAACCAGCCTCGGATTCAGTCCCCCTTCACCGAGGAACACATCGGGTCCAAGCCCCATCTTCTCGAGCACGCCCGGGCGGAACGTGTCGAGCAGCACATCGGCGGCGCTGATGAGCTGCTTGGCTACTGCGAGACCGTCCGGGCTGCGCAAGTCCAGAGCGATCGAGCGTTTGCCGCGCGTGAGAAGGTCGCCGGCGGGCGCGGAGCCGGCGCTGTTTGTCGGACGGTCGATGCGCACGACGGACGCGCCCCAGTCTGCGAGCATCATGCCTGAGGTGCGGCATTGGTCACGGTAGCAGGGCGAATGTTGGCTGTGGCACTGAGAATTAGCGCACCTGCGAAGGGGACGGGTGCCATGCCAGCGAACTGTAATACGGACCCGGCTTCAGCGGTCTATTCAGCATCCCGTTGCCGCTGTCGCACTGACCTCGACGACCTTTATCCCGGAGAGCGCCATTGCAGTGGGAGTTGAGCCGCGAGGTGAGTATGGAACGAGGAAGAGTCTCGCCAATCGCGACCGGCGCCGGCAACGAAGCTCATCATGGCATCAACGAGAATCACAGAGACGCGCTTCGAACTCCGCGACTCATTCTCTTGCTTGACAGGTTCTTGACAGTTGGTTGCGAACGCGCGGCCGCGGCGACGAGTACATTTCCCTGCAACTGGGCGAAATAAAAATACATGTCCAATACAGTCAACCCAGGACAGCACACAGCAGCGACAGTCACAGTCCTCCTCATACACTAGTATACATATCCCTGAATTTAGTCCTCGTCAGCCAGCGACAGGCCGCGCGTCGCCAGCCTGGAGCGAGCCCTCCGCCTCGCTCTTCTCCACGAGCGGACTGAGGACGGCGTCGCTCGAATGGCGGCGCATGAGCGGGACGGGCCGCTTCGAGTTCGTCTCCCCGGCGCCCGCAGCGTCCCCGCTGCCCAAGGCGCGCTGCACGACGGAATGCATGCCCTCTCCCTCGGGACCGAACGTCGTCGACACGGCCGGCACGTCCGCCACGGGCACCAGCGCGTCGTCCGGCCTGGGTGCGATGAGGCTCTGAGTGCTCCGCCGGAACGCCTTGTGCGGCAGCACGCGGTCCATGATGCCCCTCCGCTGTTTGCCATTCGACGCTGCGGAAGGCAGCGTTTTCGCGTGCTGCGGTGGGAAGGACGGCGCGGCCATGGTGCGCTGCAGCTGCGGGATGCCGCGCGTGTCGGGCCACTCGCGCACCGGCCGCGGCGTCTCGTAGTGGCCGGTCGACGTCTGCGGACGCGGGGGGATGGTGTCGCCCGGCTGGTCGAGCGCCTCCGCGTGCGCCTTGTGCATGCGGCCATTCGTGACGAACGCCACGGGCGGCGGCGCGGTCTTGTCCTTACGCAGCCTGCTCTTGTCCGCGCTGGCGAACAGGCTGGACTGCGTCTTCTGCTTCTGCAGCTTTCCTTTATCCTTTTCTTTCTCCTTGCGCTTCTCGTCGGCGGGCGTCGGGTCGACGTGCACGCGCGGGAGGAAAACGTAGTCCGGCTCGTGCGCGGGCAGCGCTGGCTGCAGCGTCTGGCTGCGCTGTCTGCCGTTTCCAATGCTACTCGACATCGGCAGGGGCTTGTCGGGGAAGCACGCGCGCGGCGGGGCGCAGGGGAACGGGCGGCGCGTGTGCGGGTCCTGCAGCGGCAGCGCGTCGACGAGGTTTGCCCACCACCGATGCGCGTAGTCGGGCGCGGTCTGCGCCTCCCAGACCATCAGGCTGAACCACCCGAGCCGGTCGAGGGTCGGCACCTTCTGCCCGTTCACGATGACCGGCGTGTGGTGGATGCCCGCGTCGTCGAGGTACCGCGCCAGGTGGATGATGCGGCTGTCGATCTGCCGTTGCAGTATCAGTATGACTGGAACTGCCGTCTGGGATGAGACCGCACCTTGTCGTCGTCCTCGAGCGCGGCGGTACACAGCAGCCAGAAGAGCTGGGACGCGTCGATGCCGTGCCAGACGCGCGTCTGCGCCTGCATGTGGAAGAACACAGAGTCCGCCAGGCGCCACATGAGCCGCGTGCCCTTGCCGTTCTCGTCCACGAGCCTGCGCATCCAGTCCCCGTTAGTCCCGCCATTATGATGGTGCTGCATGGAGCACTCACGGCGCCCAGAATGCATCGGCCTTCGACCCGGCGCTGCTCACGCTGCTGCTGCGTTTCGACCGGACGAGGTTGACCATGGTTGTGGGAAAGTAAAGTATGGGGCCAGCGTGCGTGCGCACCGCGCACTCTTATACGTTTCGCCGGGATATACGAACGCGATGTGCGTCATACCTGCCCCGCACTGCCACCCCGTCGTTTGCATGCCGACGGCATCCAACCGCTCGGCGCCTTGTCATCTATGACATGCTCTCTTCAAAGTTCTTGCACACGAAGTTGAGCGTCGTGGAGCCGTCTGCAGGGTCTCATAAATAGCGGAACTAGAGATGCATTGCGGAAGGTACGCCACATAAGAAAGCCTGCGAGAAATCGAGAAAGATCGGCCCTGCAGAGTAAATTAGCCAATTCCATCGTACACCGCAAAGTAAACATTCCTGCCAGGCGCTGAGATACAAGTGAGAGTGTTCAGTGTCGAAGGGTTACCTCCCGAAACTGGCACTGACTTCCGTGTAAACGCCAATCGAAAATCATAATGCAGGCGCTATGGCTGCTATACCCGAGCCTTCGTCGATTCTTTACTGCGCCGACCGCGTGTGCAGTCAAGGACTGGCGCACTGTATGCAATGCGCCGGGAACTGTCGACTGAGTTGCGCGCACCACACCTCTTTTACCTCACCATCGGTCGCGTAGTCCTGGTTCTCCAAGAGTATACATCCAGAGGCTTAATCCTTCGGGCCAGCGTGTATAGAGTTGTCGGACCCAGGTTGCTGGATGAGGATACGATGCCAGAAAAATTCGGGCACAGTAAGAGATTTATCGCAAACCGATGAGAGCGACAACATGGACCCTGTTCGCGCAATGCATGCAGATATGCGCGCCAGAGTAGTCTTGGATTTCAGCATGAGCATGGACGGATCAACGCGGACGGAAGACGAGAGTACGACGGAAATGCCTGCGCAGAACATAGAAGGCCGAGTAAAGGTCCAGGCGGAGCGCCAGCATCGTGAACGCAGCCCGCGTCTCAGGCAATGAATCTGCAGAACTACCTTTCCAGCCACCATGGTAGATAAAAGAAAACATCCCAGAGCACCATAAAATTGTAAAATTGGGCAGCGTGTTCAGTCACTCGAAAGGCGGCGCGCGAGAGGCAAGAACTGCTAGTTTGAGTGCAGCCCGAATGCATCGAAAAAAACGCGATCAACAGACGACAGGCCAACGGACAATAAGAGTACGCTCTGTGTATCGTGCTGAGGGGTTCACAGGCTGTTGTGCGCCGCTTGTATAAGCTGGGCGCGCCGAACGTCGTGGACTCGGAGCAAGGGAAGTCGAGAGTGGAACACGCGGAACTCGGAAACCGCCGGCCGCGGACCCTCGTTTGTTCCGAGGTCACTCTGAACCTTCCTCCTCGTCAGAGCCGTACCGTGCAGTCTCCGCACTACAAATTGTACCATATAAACACATAGATTCTGTAAATACGGATGCAGGTCAAGTGGCGCTGTTGTGTTCGGCCCACGTCGAGTTCCGGATGTGATCGAAAGTCGCTGATATACCCTCTAGAGCCAAATACCATCGGGCCGCCTGGCGCAGTGGATTAATGCGCCAGTGCCTGGTGGGAATCTATCGTACCCAGCGTGCCAGTGCGGCCGGGGTTCGAGACCCATCTGGGGGAGGGAGAAAAACCAAAAATCAATATTTTTTTGTCTTCAATGCCTTTCCTTCAGTACATGCCGGCGAGGTCGTTTATTTTTGATGATTTTAACTACGTCTGCGTCCACATGCTTGGATAACCTCATTGCTCATCAAGGTTGCAAAAAATATATTCAGGTAGGTAGCGACATGGTTGGATGGACTCGCACCCAGCATGAAGTTCAAATTTTGAGAAGCCACGAACAGTAACACGACATGTGTTGTCACAATGCAGCAGACCCATCGTCATAATGCTATATCTCTGCCATGGCGGTGTGGTATTTTTTGACCTGGCTTCGCCCATGCACAAACCTTCGACAATATTCGCTCAAAGTGGTACATAGTACGGCTCCATGTGTCACACGAGAAAAATCATCGCGCGTGTATTGGTGGTATCCGTAAGCTGGACAATGTCGAAGGAGATGCTCGCCGCGGCGCTGTGTGAACCTAGGTCAGGATGGTGTAGAACCAATGAAAATCTAGCTGGAAGCCTGGAACCATACTGATAAGATTGACGTCGGGGCATTTTATCTCGCAGGTGGTCCCACCTGCAGTCAAAACGCGCGGCAACTTCTCTCTGGTCGGGAGAGAAAGGCGCAGGCTGGGCGCAGGACGGACTGCAGCAAGTGAATGAGTGGAGGATCGCTGCGTAGCCTGGCCAGCATAGTCGCAGTTCACAGGGTACACTACAGCAGGGCCTTCCACAGCGGATCGAGTACAAAAGTCTTGACTATGAAAACCAAATCCCTGAGGTTGAGGAAGCTTGGTATTATACATCATTGTACTGTAGCAAGCTTCAGCACATTGTCGAAATAATGCAGGGGACGTACTTGAGATGACAATTGCAATCATAGAGCGGGACGATGCAATGGCTCGCCAGAAACCGGCGGAACGGGGAGCTCCTTGGTGTGAACAAAACCGGTGCCCACAGCGGATGGGAGCGCAGCCTCCGGCGTACACTCTGCGCTCAGCCGGGAGATGTCGTCGAATGCGCTGCGCAGCTTGTCGAGGTCCGCGTCCAGGCTCTCTGCACGCGCACGCATGGCGCCGATGGTGTCGCTTGCAGCTATCAACTCGTGGTGGTGATTGTAGACCAGCGACTGTCGCTCGCTATCCAGTTGCCGAATCTCTGCGAAGGCAGCATGGAATTGTAAGCAGCAATTTCAGTGACGGGATTGGAAGGCACGTACCGCTCAACAGCTCGTTTTCGCGCTTCATCAGGGCGATGAGCGGACTTGTTGTTATCAGCTGCTCGTAGTAGGTTTTGGCGTCAAAGGCAGTTGAGTCTGTGCATTGCACGATTCAAATTAACGCTCAAGGTTAAGGAGATGAGACACGCACCCATGTCCATAGGATCATTGGCCCGCCCAGGTAAAGGCGCAGGCGGCCCCGGAAGGCCCAGACCATAATGCTTGCGCAGCAAGTCGCGTGCCCGCCCTTTCGGTGTCGCACGTCCCGCGCTAGCCGACGATGAGCCCAGTGTCGGGGACTTCAGTGGGACGGCAGGCACAGCGAACGTCGTCGCCGACGGCCCTGGAGAGAGTTCCGGTACCGGCGACGGCGGGCCTAGTGGCGACGCGGCGCGAACAGGTGTACGTGGTGATAAAGCAGAAGACATGTTCACTGGCAGAAAGACCGGCGCTTCAAGTTGTCGGCAGGTTCCGCAACTTGACCATGAACCGCGGCGGCCTGCGCTACCGCGCAACGTATATGCTTTGCAGCGCTTCAGACTCATCAAATACACGTGCATGGCGCAAGCTTCTGTGTCGTATCTCATAGCTTGAAATCATCACTTTCCGGCGTGAGCTGCATGATTCGTATCATCGTATGGGTCAGCGCAAAATTAACGTCGGTCCATGTCAGTCACTGCGCCATATTTGGCGTACCATCGCGCTTAGGCACTTGCACCGACTGGTCCTCGAGGGCAGCCATGTGGGGACTAGCTTTTAATTCTGAATGTATCAGATAAGACAATCTCAGAGTCTGTATAGCTCCGTGGCAAACCTATTGTTACTCCCCGCATGTTAGTAAACCGTGCTCTCTGGGTTGCCTCATCGGTACAGATTATGACGCCTCCCTCCCGAATGTGCCAATGCTAACGTCAAGTTGGCAGTTTCATCGGGACCATTCCCACTGAGCTTTGCATCGTCGTAGGTTGCGTACCTTCCTCCTTCTGAGCCGGATCCATAGCGAAGCTAACGCATTCGTCCCCGAGCGCAAACGAGAGGCTACGAAATGATACGTCTCGAACACGGAATCATCAGCGGAGACGACTCCCCGTTTGCAACCTTCATAATAATCGGATGAACTCCAGAATTTGATTATGATTTCACGACGCTTACACAAGTGCCGTTCGCTTCTCATCTATGGAGGATTCATGGTTTCCGACTATTCACGCAACCACTTGCTCGGAGACCGATGCTGGCGGGTAATCGGTGTATCCCTTCTCAGACTTCGGGGTGAAGAACGTGTCACGGTTGTACGGAGTGAGAGGGATGTTATGCTGAATGCGTCTGGGAAGGTCAGGCTATGGAATTTTCAGCAACAGAAAAGTGATTTGCGATGCGGCACGACTAACGTTGGAGATAAAGTGACGCCCGAAAGCAATGAGAACTTTCTCTCCATTCTCAGCGGCTTGCTGCGCAGTCTCTACAGCGCTGCTGGGTGTGAAGCCGCACGAGAGGACGAGAGGCTGAGGCTTCCAGATCTTGCGCGCCCACAGGAGGTTGTCCGAAGGTTCGCCGCCCCCAATCCAGTCCACGCGGGACTCGATAAGGTGAACGAATGCGAGTTCGCGCTTCTTCAGCTCTTCCAAGAGCGCCGAGAAGGTAGGGATGGGTTCCTTCTCCCGCATACCATGGAATTTATCCCATGGGCTGAGGCGCATAGCAGTGCGGTCTGCACCGACGGCGGCAACAACGGCATCGACTGCACGAAGCGGGAAGCGGAGACGGTTGGCAATGCTTCCGCCATATTCGTCGGTGCGCTTGTTGGATACGTCTTGAATAAATTGGTCGATGAGGTAGCCTAGACGTTCTCTCAGTGTTAGTGCGGAAAGCATACCGTAGGACGCACGCACCAGTGGCTCCATGGAGTTCAACTCCATCAAATCCCGCACCCTCTACAGCATTTTTCGCCGCCCGGGCGAACCAATACACGTAATCGTCGATTTCCTTGATGGTCAACGGGCGGGGGACTGCGTGCTCGTCGTCCACACGAATGTCGCTTGCGGACACAATGTCGGCGTCCGGTACTTCGGACTTGAGCAGCTTTTCATCCGCGACGCGTCCAAGGGCCCAGAGCTGAAGGTAGATGAATGAGCCCTTGGCGTGCACGGCGTCAACCACCTAATACGTGTCCATGATGAGCCTCGTTCATGCTGAGAAAAGTATACAGTCACGGTGGTACCTTCTTCCAAGCAGTGACTTGTTCTTCGGTGTAGATGCCTTCAAGATATGAGACCTCTGGAGTGAGACGAGGGGAAGAGGACTGACCTGGCACATTGGCATAGCCTCCAGCGCGCGGGTCAATCACGGTCGCCTCAGTCACAATGAGGGTGCCAGGAACGGAAGCGCGTTGAGCATAGTATGCGATGACCATGTCCAAAGGGACATGGTCATCGCCCACGCGGTAACGAGTCATGGGAGCCATCGCGACGCAATGTCCTAGCTGTATGGCCCCGACACGAAGCGGATCGAAGAGCGCTGTCGATGTGGGCATCGGTAGAGATGAGGAGTTTCTGGGAGTGTGGTGACAGGACGGCCATGGAGCTGCCTTTTATCTCTTCGCAAATTGCATATCCGCTTGCTTTCAATGACGAATCGCGTTGGCAGCGACGCGTGTTCACCTGCAGTTCGCCGGCTCTGTCAGCTAGAATGTCAGAGATGGTATGAGAACGCTAAAACTCGCCTCAGAAACCTCAAGTTTGGTTTTCTCCGGAGTTCCAGTCCATTATTAGCAATGTTGACAGCCGGCATTTGACTGGGGCGGACACGTACAATCCACAATCGGATTAGCAAGCATGAAACGCAGAAGGTATCCAACACCGGCACAGAGGACCATTTTCCTTCATCTCAGGCCCGAACACAGTGGCGTGGCGCAGCAGAAAGTGCCGGGCTGTGTACTGGAGATCCACGGCTGGGCATCGCAACTGCAAGCAACGGAGGGCTCAGGCTCCAGTTACTGTAAGTACCGGGCAAACGATACGTGTACAAAAGTGCGGAAATAAGCGGGAGACGGCGTCCTGGAGGCAGCTGGTCACGGCCGGTGTGCGGTTGTGATAAAGCCAATTGATTGCGGAGTCCACTGACACTGGCAGCGCGCGAGAGAAAGCTGGACATGCAGTCCTCGAAGTACGGGAAGACCAAAGTCAAATGAAAGCCCTAGATCCCGAGGCCCCGGTTGGTCCTATTTGATTCACAGATGTTCCGATATTCGTTCCAAAGTACTGGCTGGCAGGTGGAACAGGGTGACGTTGGCAAGGCAGCTGTGTCCGTGAACCAAATTGGGCAGATATTGAAGCGCAAAGCGCAACGCTGACCAGCCTCATTTATCGACTCTCTATAGTTGCTCGTATCAGAGACGACAGCTCAGTAACAAGCCTGACAGAGAGCGGAAGAAAAGAGTCATATACCACGGGATTTTCCGCTGCTCATTTCACGGCAGACAGATTACAGATTCAACGAAGCAGTGCTACGTTCCCAGTACACAAACAAACAGACAGCAATTGATTATTGAACGAGATTATTGGATACGTATTGAGATTACAAGGATGAGTACGCATTGTCTCTACGCAGCTGGGACGCCCTCTTCGTCTGCGACGGAAGCTACCGAGTAATCAGTGTAGCCTTTCGGAGATTTCGGTGTATAAAAAGTGTCGCGATCGTACGGCGTGAAGGGGATGTTGCGCTGAATGCGTCTCGGGAGGTCAGGCTGAAAGAAACGAAATTAGTGACATGTCACATCATCGAACTGAAAAGTTGCTCACATTTGAGATGAAGTCCCGGCCGAAGGCAATCAGGACCTGTTCACCGTTCTCTTCAGCCGCCTGCGCAGTCTCGACAGCGCTGCTCGCTGTGTAGCCACAAGCAAGAATTAGAGGGCGCGGCTTCCAAATGTTTCGAGCCCAGTCCAGCTTATCAGACGCGTCGCCGCCCCAGTCGAGGCGAGACTCGACGAGATGAACGAAAGCGAGTTCGCGCTTCTTCAATTCCTCCAGTATCGCAGAGAACGTCGGTATCGGATTCTGCTCACGCATCCCCTGGAAGCGACTCCACGGGCTGAGGCGAATCCCAGTGCGCTCGGGGCCGATGGCGGCGACGACAGCATCGACAGCGCGAAGCGGGAAGCGGAGGCGGTTCTCGATGCTTCCGCCGTACTCGTCGGTCCTCTTGTTGCTGACGTCTTGGATGAACTGATCAAGCAGATAACCTGATATTGTGTTAAAGCTCTGCGCTGACGCATGACATGCTGCGATGAAAACGTACCGTTCGCGCCGTGAAGTTCAACACCATCAAAACCGGCTCCTTCGACAGCGTATTTGGCGGCTCTGCCAAACCAGGATACGTAGTCGTCAATTTCCTTGACGGTCAACGGGCGCGGAATTGCGTGCTCGTCGTCGACGCGGATGTCACTGGCTGAAACGACGTCGGCGTCCGGTACTTCCTGCTTCAACTGCTTCTCGTTCGCGGTGCGGCCGAGCGCCCAAAGCTGGAGGTAGATGAAAGAGCCTTGTTCGTGCACGGCGTCAACGACCTGCGCATTTGTTGAGTGGCCGTGGACAAGCTAGGAGCTCTAGCAATGCGTACCTTCTTCCAAGCTTTTATTTGGTCGTCGTTATAGATGCCTGGCCAGAGCTGATCAACACACTGCCATCGCTCATGATAGTATTTATCTCACCTGGCACGTTAGCGTAGCTCCCAGCACGCGGGTCGATCAGCGTCGCCTCGGTGATCAGCATTGTGCCTGGAACAGACGCGCGCTGTCGATAGTACTCGGCGACCATGTCCAAAGGCACGTGGTTATCGTCGGCACGGTAGCGCGTCATGGGAGCCATTGCGACACGGTGTTTGAGCTGACTGACGCCAACGCGGAGCGGCTTGAAGAGTGCTTTGGAAACGGACATTGCGATAGAGGGCTGGCGGAGGGCTCGAGAGGGAGATAAGTAGCAAGGAAGAGCAACAAGGCCTCCTTTTATGGCGTCCGAGCGGTACAGCAAAGTTGCGATCACGACGCATGCGACTGCGAAAAGGCTGCTGACGAATCGCACCGAGTCAAGGCGCTAGATGTGCTCTGTAAGCAAAAACGGATGGAAAACGAAGCGTGCGTGGCTTCACCATTGCTACGAGCCGCAGGAGAGTTCTCGGGCCTTCCAAAAAGTTATTAATCAGCCTTTCGGCGATAGTAGATAGCCGTCTTGAGTCGCCGGCGACTGGTCTGGGCGTGTCCGCTATGATTGCAACTGTGGAGAATATCAATACCAGCGAGTTGTCGTGCCGGGCCCGCATGCCATCGACGTACAGATGTACCCCTTCAAATCCAGTCCGTGCTGATTGGATCTCGAAGGCTTCAGCACAGATTCAGCGCGCGGACTAAGATCGAGACGGCGACGCTGGAGCGCCGGAATGCGTGATCGTTGTTCCACATACTGCGCTATGGAGTCAGCAAACCGTCTCAACGGGCAAGAATAGCTGCGCTGGTTCAAATCCACTTACTGCCGAAGCGCTTCAACGCCCAAGATACACAACGGGTCCGGCGATTGCATGTCTTTGTGCGGGTCGTTGAGGATATTGCGAATGAGGGGCGCTATAGCATGGCGCATGAAGCGTGACAAGAAGCGTCCTCGACGGCATCGCGGACTCGGAGAAGTTGTGGTCGGAGTCGGAATAGAGATTCACCTGGACGCGTCGTTGGCCGAGATTGAAATATTGAGGCCTGTGTTCAAGGCGTTCTATGGTAACTTCCAAGATATACCTGTGAAAGATTTGAAAATGATCTTGCTTTCCGCACAATATCAACGGAAAGGGAGACGGTCAACTTCAACAAGAACTTTCATAGTATGAATTCGCTGGGACTCATAGTTCTCCGGTCCGTCCATGAGTTGTGGCGAACCCTGGAAAGGATATCGTGAATTTGTAATCGCCCGTGCTCTTAAAACTGCGCGTATTGTCTGTCTAATTGGAACGACTATCTTCCAACAGAGGATGCAAAGGAGACTAGGCATTGACATGCATGTAAGTCTAGCATAGGAATTGGTACTATGCCCTTGTCGACCTGTACTTGTTGAATAATGCGTAGGTTTGTGTATTATGTAAGGGCTCTCTCAATCTCGCATTGCTACAGGCACGGAATCTGCACCGAATTCGACGACTCGGAAAAGGATAAAGGGTGCTAAGCGTCTACCATAGGTCACAGTTGCACAAATGACAGACCGCTCTCACTCACTCACCCTCGCAGCTGGTAAGCTAGGCGCGGGCATTGCCGTCGTTGCACATGATGGCGGTCCAGAGGAACCAGTCGCCGTGGTAGCTCTGGTCGTTCTCGGCCTCAGCGCCGAGGCAGTCCTTGACGGCCTGGTTCGCTTTCTTCGGAGGCCCTGGCCTGTCGCGAGGTAGCACCCGCCGCCAGCGTTGATGAGCTTGACGGCCTCGCCCGCGGGCGAGTTGACGTCGGCCCAGCGGCCCGCGTCTTTGTTGCGCGTGCGCGGAGCTGGCGACAAAGAGGCTAAGCGTGAGAGATAGAGGGCGGCGGTGAATTGCATGACTTTGCCGGACGCGATGCCGCTGCTAGTGACTTTGGTGGATGCTATGTCGCTGGGTGAGGTTTCTTTTCTTCTGCTGCTGGTGAGAAGGCTTTGATATCTCCGCAGAACGCTGCGCCGGCGATTTAGAGACATTCGAGAAGCGGATGTGCTGCCAATGGGTGAGTGGGGCGGAGGAAGGCGCCCGTACTGCGTTATGTAAGCGTGATCCCGCGGAGAGTTCCCGCTGTCTATGACCATGCCCAAGGACCAGCGTCTGGATGGTGTAGGGCTCGAAAGGGCAGTCGCTATAGCGAGCAGCTAGCGTAGAGCGTAGCATCGCGTGTGGGGCACACACAAGACAATTAGTGTCCTCCCACGAGAAAGTCGGCGACTCAAGAATTTGGAATATCCGAGGACGATGAACGAACGCCAAGTCATAACGCACGTCGCAAACGCCGGCGTCAGTGTTAAAGTCTGCAACTCTGACAAGTCCGCGACCCAAGGGATTCATTAGAGAGCCAAGTCTACGAGCGTTCATCACAAGAGCGTCCTGCTTGCCGACATGAACCAGGCCGGTGAATTGGACCGCTCCATCGTGACTGACTCACTGACAGACGCGCGGTCAATCAGTCGAGACGCACGAGGGGACAGCTCAAATCTGTGACCCAGTACCACTGACTTCTGAGTAAACTCCGTGTCATTCAAGTTCGCGCTCCAGCATTTGAAAATCTCTAATGGAAATCAAATCCCACTTGACGTCTGGCATCTGAGGAAAACAATATCTTGCTTCAAGTTCGCGCTCGAACGACAAACCCGTCCATACCCAAAACCATATCCAGCGAGTAAGATGGTCGCACCCCCTCTCGGTGCTCAACGCTCAGGCTCCCAACGCTGGTTTTTTCTGCACCAAGCGCATGTTAGCACCAGATAATACTACGGAGCAAAACGAGATGGGGGGAAAGAGGCGCACATAAGCCACGGGCTCGAAGTCGTAGTCGATCCCCGCCTCGGCCAGCTTGCGTTTCTTGGCCTCCTGCCGCGCGAGCAGGCGCTGCTCGCTCTTCAGCGCCTCCTCCTCTGTGCGTTTCTGCAATGCGGCGGGCATATCAGTTTTGACGTGCGAAATAACGACGGAGACACGCACCCTGTTGTGCTTGACGCGCGCGACGCGGTCGCGCGGGACGACGCGCCACTTGCGGTTCGCGCCGACCCAGAGCTCGGGGTGCACGCGCTCGGGCGGGACGACCTTGCACTGCAGGATGTGGCCGAGCAGCAGGTAGTTGTCCATCGTCTCCGCGACGATCTGCGCCACGGCCTGCGAGTCGAACTCGATGAACGCGAAGTGCTTCGAGCGCCCCGTCTGCGAGCAAGGCGAATCAGCGAGCCGCAAAAGGGGAGATGGGGCCTCGTTGGAGGAGGGGCGGGCAACGCGCACCTTCTTATTCCGACTCAGCCGCAACCGCGTGACGTTCCCGAACTGCCCGAAGTACGCGCGCATCTGGTCCTCGTAGAAGCCGTGCGGGATGCGGCCGAGGTAGATGACGCCGCGCTCCTCCTTGGGCCGCGGCGCCTTCTTGGCGTGCTCGAGGCGCGCCTTGACGAGCTTGTCGTCCTTCGCGACCGTCGGCAGCGCCCGGACGTCCACTGCCGGCGCATCGTCGGCGTTCTCGTTGTCGTCGTCGGAGGAATCTTCGTCGTCCGTGGAGAAGCCGTGTAGGTGCTCGTCGTCGTCGGAATTGGATTCGTCGGCGGATTGGGGCGCGGTCTTGGGTTTGCCATTCGCCGCTGATGATTTGGGCTTTCCGTTCGCTGCCGCTGACGACGTGGGTTTGCCGTTTGCTGCTTCTGCTGTGGGTTTGCCGTTCGCCGCCGCCGCCGTCGCAGACGTGCCATTCGCCTTCCCAGCGAGCGGCTTCTCAGGCACTGCAGACGGCTTGGCCTTCTTGCTCGCCGGCGTATCCTGTGCAGCAGTGGTGGGCGCCGCATCCGGCTTGCGCTTCTTATCCTTCCCCGCAGGCGTGAGCGCAGAAGCCTGCAAATACCCGCACTCAATACTTCGCAGATTGACGAAAACTCGGAGCTAAAGCGCACCTCGTCCTCCGCATATTTCCGCTTCTTCCCCTTCTCAGGCGACGGTTCGTCCACCGCCATAGCCTGCGACCCAAAAAAAAAAAACCAACGTCATCAATCAGAACTGAGAAACACTCCACATAGAGGGAGCGCACCGAGTCGCCCTTCGCAGGCGAAGACGAAGCACCCTCGCCGTCGACGGCCATCGCATCCGACTTGCGCCCAACCTTCTTCGGGGCGGCGTCCTCCATTACAGCGTCGGATTTGCGCGGTTTCTTGCTGGAACTCTTCGGTGGTGCCACGTCCACAACGATCGGCTCGTCCACAGGCGCAGGCGCCGCGTCCGACTTGCGCGCCTTCTTGCTGGCGCTCTTTGGCGGCGCGACTTCCACGGGCTCTGGTGCAGGCGCAGGTACCGGCGCAGCGTCGGATTTCCGCGCCTTCTTGTTGCTTTTTGGTGGCGCCTCCTCCACGGGCTCTGGTGCGGGCGCGGCGTCAGATTTCCGCGCTTTCTTGCTCTTCGGCGGCGCGTCCTCGACAGCGGAAACCGGTTCTGATACAGGCGCGGGCAGGGCGTCAGATTTGCGGGCCTTTTTGCTACTCTTCGGCGGCGCCTCTTCCACAAGTGCGGGTTCAGGTGCAGCATCGGATTTCCGAGCCTTTTTGCTCTTGGGCGCGGCGTCTTCCACCGGTGCAGGTTCGGGTGCGGGCAATGCGTCGGATTTCCGAGCCTTCTTACTGCTTTTCGGCGGAGCGTCTTCCACGGGTGCAGGTTCTGGTGCAGGTGCGGCGTCGGATTTCCGAGCCTTCTTGGAAGAGCTCTTGGGCGGCTCCGCGGCGTCCTGTCATAGTCGCAATATTGAGCACCGAACACAAAGCACAAAGCACATAAGAGCAGAAACATGAATACATACCGCTACTTCGACG
Organism: Auricularia sp. M12; assembly: GCA_037042885.1. NCBI lineage: Eukaryota > Fungi > Basidiomycota > Agaricomycetes > Auriculariales > Auriculariaceae > Auricularia > Auricularia sp. M12. The sequence continues at coordinate 902,761 of CM073207.1, forward strand.
TCCTTCGCCTTCTTTTTCTTGCCCTCCTTCTCCGCGTCGTCGTCGAGGAAGTCGGCGGCTTTGGCGCGCTCTTTCTTGCTGGCTTTCTTCGCGGGCGATTCTGCGTCCTATGTAATGCATTGATTAGAGGAGACACGCAAGGCAAGATGTCGCGGAGAGGCGTACGGTCGCTTCGGCTTCAGAAACAGCCGCTTTGGACTTTTTGCTCTTCTTGGAAGACGAGGCGGCCTCCTGCGCGTAAGAGGGAACGCATGAATACACGATAACAACGAGGATGGAGGGGATGGGATGTACGCACGTCGTCCGTGACGGCGGCGGACTTGTCTTTTTTACTCTTCTTCGGCGCGGACGCCGTCGCTTCCTATGCGCACTGTGAGTATGTAGGGAATGACCAGAGAGTAAATAAGGTAAACGCACATCGTCTGTAGGTGCCGCCGCCGCAAGCTTGTCTTTCTTGCTCTTCTTGGACGACGAAGCTTCCTGTGTAGTATATGGTTTACGTTACGGTGTACATCCTTGGGCGTCGCAACGTACGTCGTCGGTGATCACAGCAGCCTTGTCCTTCTTGCTTTTCTTTGCTGGTGTAGCCTCCTGTTGGAAGCTAAATGAGCAGCGGCCGATGGATCGCATTGAGCACACGCACATCGTCAGTGGCAGCAGCAACAGCGAGCTTTTCCTTCTTGCTCTTCTTGGACGGCGCTTCCTACAAGCGGGAATGGAGATATAAGCACTCAATGACACGCGGCCGCCAGCCCAGCGCAGTGCGTACATCGTCCGTTACAACCGCGGCGGTCTTGTCCTTCTTGCCCTTCTTCACGGGCACCTCGGACGCGTCCTGCAGTTTCTTGTGAGCTTAAATACGACCTTGACTTTGTGGTAAAGCGTACAGCGTCCTTTTTGCTCTTCTTCGCCGCCTTGTCCTGTTGAAATGCGAAAGCCATGAGCACACGCGCGCATTATGTAGCGAAAGCAGGCGAGCTCACAACGGGCGCGTCGGATTTCGAAGCCTTGTCTGCTTTGGCCATAGTGATCAATGAAAGCGGCGGTGTCGTGAAGCAAGAGCGCGTCGCAAGCGGGAATTCGAAGGCAAAGCAGAAAAATATAGTTCCGGGTCCGCCACCGCTGCCCGGCGCGACGCGTGCGAGGCAAAATCCGGCGAATGGCACCACTCGCTGAGTCCTTCTCTCCGCCCTTCACGCTCACGATGGCCGACGTAGTCAAGACGCCGATCGCGCCGCCGCCGCCGCCGCCGGACGCGCCCCGGCCGGCGCCGCTGGCGGGCGAGGAGCTGGCCAAGTACGGCATCGTGCTCGCGCATTTTGAGCCGACGGACGGCACGCCCTACGCGCTGGACGGCGTCCCGCTTAATGATGAAGAGCGGTTCTGGCTGGTGCGCACTGGTGGAAGAGATTGCAGCTGTATTAGTGCTGATATAGCGAGCAGAGCGACGAATGCATACAGCGCTACCTGCGCGCGTCCAAGTGGGCTGAGAACACGGCCATCGCGCGTATTGAGGCGACGCTGCGCTGGCGGCGCGAGTATGGGTTTTATGACGGCCGCATGGCGCCGGGTGAAGTCTCCATCGAGGTATAGTCTGACCGTTGGAATCTTGCGAGGACACTGAGCGTGCCACAGAACGAGACGGGCAAGCAGATCATCTTTGGCTACGACGCCGCGCGGCACCCGTGTCTCTACCTCCTCCCGTCGCGCCAGAACACCGACACCCCGCCGCGCCAGATCCGCGCCACCGTGCGTCCCGTCTCCTCGTCCTCGTCCCACCCGTTTCTCACTCTCACCCCGCAAGGTCTTCATGCTCGAGCGCGTGCTGGACCTCTGCGGCCCGGGCGTCGAGTCCCTCGCGCTGCTCATCAACTTCGCCGACCGCGCGAAGAACCCGAGCATCCAGACCGCCCGCACGGTGCTCAACATCCTGCAGGAGCACTACCCCGAGCGCCTCGGCGCGGCGTACATCATCAAGGTCCCGTTCCTCGTCAACCTGTTCTTCAAGGCCGTCTTGCCGTTCGTCGACCCCAAGGTGTGATCGCGTTTCTGTGTTTGAGTTTCCTGCATCCCTGCCTTGTCCCCTCCACCCCGACTGTTCACGCAGGCCAGTGACTCGCAAGATGAGGCTGCAACGAATGTCGCGCTATAAATCGCAACGCTCTCTAACTCCCGTCACACCGGCACATCCCATCCTTTAATTCGTCCATGCATTCATGCCAGCTTTGTGCGATATGGCAATTGCGATCTCCGCGTCTGCCCACAATCACGCCAAGGCGAACTCTTCTCTCCTCGGGTCCGACATTTCATTTCACGACGCGTCGTGCTCTTCCGAAGTCCCATACCCGCACGCACCCTCCTACCCATACCGACTCACTCATTCCTCCCACCACAGACGCGCACAAAACTGCACTTCAACCCTGCCCTTCCCTCGCCCACGCTCCTCCCCGGCAGCTCGCTCATCAAAGCGGACGGCTGGCCGGGCGCGGTCGACTTCGCGTACGAGCACGCGACGTACTGGCCCGCGCTCGTCCGGCTGTGTGCGGTGCGCCGCGAGCGCGAGGTGGAGTTTTGGAGGAAGGAGCAGGGGGGAAGGGTCGGTGCGGGCGAGTGGGCGCGCAAGGCCGCTGCACAGGGGGTTGGGGTGGGAGAGGGGAAGGGTGTGGGGGAGGGGGAGAATGGGGGTATTACCTCTGAGACGCTCGTGGCTGCTGCGTTGATTGCAGACACCGATGCGGAGGAGGGCAAACCGGTGGTGGTCGAGGAGACGTCTGTGGTGGCGGCGGCGGCGGCGGCGGGAGAGCAGCCTGCTGACGAGAACGCGGTGGGACTGGCCGCTTGATTAGATTACACTACTTACATACGCTGGAAACGTCTGCGACAGCGACGACTAATTCATGCATAGACTCTGACATTGACACTCACACTCGCGCTCATCTCATCGCAAATGTATATTGACATAGAGATTGACCTCGCTCCTTTTCCTGTGAAGACATAGATACTGTAGCTATTAGCGTGTTTACAAAGCCTTTCAACCTCGAGAATCATAATCACGCTGCACGCATGGGCACCTGATCCTGCAACCACCGTCGTTTCTGCCACCACAGAGGAGCACCTTGTGTCAGCAGGTAGTGCGCCTTGAGCACATGCCTACGCGTGTGCTCGAGGCTCGGCGCCGAGAAGCGCTGGTCGCAAGCTGTCAGCGCGGCGAGATATTGGTCGCGCTGCGCAGTCTCGATGATGAGCGCATTCTGCTCGTGGACGCGGCCTGACTCGGGCCATTCCACGGCCTCCCAATCCCGAAGCTCTCCGTACGCCTTCTGCGGGAAACCGTCGAACGCGCCCTCCTTGAACCATTCCGAAGTCGCGGGCAGGTACTTCCAGTTGCGTAAGCTCGCCTGTTTGAGATCGTGTGGGAAGTCGACGGCAAGAACAAATGGAAGGACGTATACGTCGTCCCAGTCTATGATGGCTCGCAGCTTGTACGTCTTCGGGTCGACGAGCACGTTCCGAAGGGCGAAATCCAGATTGACGAGCGTCGGGCGCGCATACGACGGGCTTCGACTGAGAGCATCCAATGCGCGAGTGTAGACACCTCGAACAGACTGCGCCGCGTTCGTGAAGGCCTCTTTGGTCACGCCCAATTCGCGTAACTCATCGGCGTCATAGCCAAATGCTCGCGCAGGCTCCCTGACTGCGAGACGCATCTCATTCGTCCAGAGCTCCGCCCAGACATCAGGCAAAGACGTCGTCGTTGCATTGAAAGTCCCAGCGGGCACCGGATCGTCCCACTGATAGCGCCCGCGGAAGGAAAGCGGGCGAATAACATAGCTCAACTCGTCGGACGGATCCGATGCACCAGGAGCAAAACCTAGCTGCCCGACACCAGAAAGATGAGCCGCAAGTGGCGCAGAGAGTGCAGCATGACAGCGCGCGATATCCTCAAGAAACGGTCCGGACTCGACCGTTTCGGTGAGGGCGCGCCATCCTTCGATCGAGTCCGAAGGAACATGTTCCTGTAGCGCATACGGGACCCCTAGGGGGTTGTTGCCAGTTGCATCCCAGGCAAAGACTTCCGGTACGACAGCGCCCATGTTGAGGATATGCCGAGCGTATGACATGGTGGCGACTGCAGCTTCGACCCGAAAGACGTCGCGCCTCGTCTTCAGCGGGATGCGCGCGATGAGCTTTCGCCCGCTTCGACGGTAGTGCAGCAGATAAATGACGTTGCAGGATCCGGTATGCTCTAACGCGATGTCGGGCACCTCGTCTGTCGACAAAGCCTGACCGGCCACAAAGGCAAGATCGGTCAAGCAAATCCCAGCCGGGGTCAGCCTTTCGATGCCGACGTCGGCTACATGGGGGTGGTAAAACTTCTCAGCGACCTCGCGCTCCGTGGGGAAATGCGCAACTGAGCTCAAGTGAAGTGCAACACATTAAAAAAGAAGTCGTGTGCTTACAGCGAGGATTATGGCGGTGGGCACCGTCGCTGTGCGGCCGATACGGTCGGGTTATGGTCACAAATGAACGAGCGTGCCGCAGGGCAGCCCGTGGGCCCAAAGAAACGGCCCTGATAACTTTGAACACGGTTGAGAGCAAGAAAACGTTTTATTTGCTTATGTTTGCCACCACTCGTTTGCTTCCGTTTACCTGAGTCCTCAGTACGCCTTCAATCGAATTTCTATTCATACAAGGTATCTATTCTGACAAATAATACAGAGTCACCGGCCCCCAGGACCTGCGCAATTACTAAAAACGGACATGTGTAAGTCAAGAAACGAGTTGGGCACCTGGCTATACCGGGTCGGGGGTTCGTGTTCTTTGCATCGGTTCTGACGAACTTGAAGGGGACTCCTCATTAGACTCCTCATCGACGAGAGTTGGGCTGGCCAGGTTTTGCCATTGGTAGGGATAATACCCTGCATCGGTCTTCCCGTCGTAGAGCTCGAAGTGCTCCCGGAGCGCCTGCCAAAGCTGACGCGTCGCCGCCCTTGCGACGGGTACCACTACCGACGCTTTCCTGATGGCTTTCTTTGGCACAACGAACTTGACGAAATTATGCTTGTCTGCTGTGCTTGCCGTTACAACGAGCCGGCCCAGCTATCACGCGGCGCACCTTTGGACGACAGCTCTTCAGACGTTGCATCGGCTGCAGGACTAGCACTAGATCTGGACGCCGATGACCTCCGCGCGTGCGTGCTGTACCAAGGGATATGACCGTCGCCATCTTGAAGCTCGAATTGCTGCCGGACCTTCTGTATCCATTGCCGCCTTTTCGGTCCCGATGCTTCGCTGCTGGTGGCGCTACTGGGAGTGCTTGGACTCGCAACTGTCTCCGCGCTGTCGTCTTGTTCCGTAGGTGAGGTCAGGAGGCGATCGCCACCCCCATCTCGGTGCAGGTCAAGCCACTCCCGGACTTCGGCCATTGTAGGCCGGTCACAGGGTTGCTTGGACCAGCACAACTTGCAGACAGCCCGGTACGCCCGATTCATCCCGTACTCCAGTGAAGGTCTGGAGTGGGTTGGAGTGGGGATTGCAATCAGAAGGCGGCACGGACAGGATGAATGCTGATACGGATGCTCTCACCTGAAGCATCAGCATGCCGAAAGCGTAAACGTCCGTCTTGAGGCTCTTCGACCGCATGCGCGCCACGACTGCTTCTCCGGTTACAGTCAGATGCCCAGACGGAGAGACCGTCATAACATCGTCTTCCAGCATCTCGGGCGCGCAGAAACGCAGCGTAAAGCGGCCGCGGATGTCTGTCGCAGTTGTGTTGGCTCCCGGCGACTTTGCGACATGTGTGCTTAACCCAAAGTCGGCAAGAAGGACGTTGCCCGTCTGTGTTATCAGAACGTTCTCCTACAGCCGTCTCAGCCAATGCGGTGTAGGTGGACGATAGCAGACGTGACGTACAGCCTTGATATCGCCATGCACTAGCCGTTTCGTGTCGTGCAGATAAAGCAGTCCGTGTGCGGCTTGCACTAGCTAATGTCAAACCTTGGTCAGTGATATGTACTGTAGTAAATCACTAAAACTGGGCCACACCAGCTCCTGGCGATCTACATCTGGGTTTGCTCGAATGTGCTCTAATAGGTTTCCCCGCTTCATCCATGGTGAGACGAGGACGACGTGCGATTCCAGCGTGCAGTGCCCATAGAGTGGGAGCACCCTGGAATGTCGTAGCTCGCGCCAGGCACGAATTTCGCGTGCGATGAGTTCCTAGCGTAAATTAAGATGTCCGGGCTGCTCTCCGCGGTAGAGTGAACTATGGACGTACCTCAGCGTTACGTCTGCTGACAATCTTCAGAGCCACATCTTCCTCCCGTCCGTCTCTGTCGTGCCTGAACGTCGCCTTGCAGACTGTGCACTGTGGGCCGATGGCGTGGCAGCGCGCAACGATATTATCGTATTCAGGAGGAATAGTGAACTTGCCCCGGATGACGTTGGGGTCACTTGGGTTTGCCTTCGGGTCGTAGTCGATGCGAAGCGTCCTGATGAGGGCGACCTTGGCGGGAGAGGATGGGGCAGGCATGAGAGGCAGCAAATGCAAGCGTGTTTGCGAGTCAACAGTCGCTCGCCTGTCGATCACGACGTCCATCACTGCAAAGCGCGCCAGAACCTATCTCTCTCTCAATCCCTATTCCCTGGAAAGAATTGCCGCGGTGCCGCCGATCCTCGCCTCCGTTTTCCTGGAACATGGAATCCTTGTCACAGGAGTGCCGGATTCCATGTGGCGCTGCAAGGAAACGGAATAGCGGAGGATTCCATGGGGCTCTGCAAGGAAATGTAGCGCAAGTCTACAGGTAGTCAAACACCCACATGTTATCTCCAGTGAGACGACTGTCACTTGCCACGGATGCTTAGCAATGGGTAGTCTTGCTTTGCCTAAAAATGCACAGAACCTATAATTATGCCAATCCATGACAAAGAGGTACAAATTGAAGATGAAAGCAATAAGAAAGTCCAAAATGCAATGATAATAAGGAAAGAAAAGGTCATCTCGTGGCAAATCATGCAACAACCGCACCAGCGACAAGGACGATGAACGAGGCAAACATAGCGAAAGAGCTGACGCCAATGGCGGCGGCCCCGCTATCGGGGTCCTCCTCCGTCGTACCCGAGGTGTTGGACCCCGAGCCGTTAGCACCTGCACCTGCGGGCGGGTTGGTGCTCCCTGACGAAGAGCTGGAGGAGCCCGTGTTGGAAGGCGGGATTGCAGACCCAGAGCGAGTTGGTGTGTTTTGCGAGTTCTGGCCCTGGCCAGGAGTCGCGGGAGCCTGACCACCAGGAGCAGGCGTCTGTGCGGGAGGTGCGGGCGCGGGGGACTGGTTCGGCGCGCCGGATGGTATCGTCGCTGTGTAGATCTGCGCCGACTGGTAACTGTGGGCAGGTCAGCACAGGAGCATGTCAACACGATGGGAGCACTCACGGTGTGCACTTGCTCGATGCAGGGATGTCGGTAACACCCTCCTCGACCTGCTTCTGGTCGTCACCGAGGCAAGACTCGAAAACACCGTCACGATACGCCGCAGGTACGTTAACGTCGCAACCAACTAGAAAAGAGGACGTCAAGCTGCGGTCAAGGACGATCGGGCAAGAACCTACGAGTGTCGAGCGTGTGGCGGCAGAGACCAGCCGCATTCGGCGCCTTAGGGTCGCACAGCTTCATGCAGAAGATGTTCGAGCCCATGAAAGCGTGCCATGTCCGGCTCTGCGTGGGAACGCCGTGCGAGCTGCCCATGCTCGTGGAGAACGCCAGACCACCCATCGGGTTGCCGCGGAGATCCTGGCCACCAGAGTCAAGCTCGCCACCCTCGTCGTTCGACGGGATGTTGATCAAGGCCTGGTTGATGTGGCCGGTAATCTCGACGTAGCTTGGCGTGCGGATGAACTGCACGCCGGTGAGCGCGCCAGGCGGGATGATGCGACCGCCGCGCCCAGGCTTGGTACACCATGCTACGGCCTCTCCTTCTGCGTCGCCGACCGTCGCCATTTCCGGGGGACCCCACAGGCAGAAGTCATCGATCGAGTTCAGAACGATGGTTTGGCACAGGGAGTTTTGGCCCTCGGTCGTCGCGTTGCACCTGAGTTTGCTGAGCATCATGGACGCACTGCGCAAAAGATCAAGCTGCGCACCTGTTGTAGCCAGATTGCGGGCCACGTTCGCCGTTTGTCGTGTCGGCCTTGTAGGGCTACACGCAAAGAATTCGTCAAACTAGGCTCAGACTTGTTGCATCGTCGCATACCAAGTTGTTCCATGTGAATCTGAGATGCTTTAGCCATGTTCTAACACGAAAAAGGATGGCGAGACTCACTGCTTGCCCACGAGACGAGGGTTGTTTGTGTCAGAAGGGTCAGGGTTGAGCTGTACGGCTAGCGGTCAACATGTATCCAGCAGAAGCAAGGGTACCACGTACATGCTCGTTGGGACCAGTGTCCGCAGCCATCGCGGCGGCAACAAGGGCGGTAAAAACAACAGAGCGCATTGTAAAAGAGGTTGGCTAGAAACGACAAACGGCAAAGGCGCCGGAAGGACGAAAGAAAAGGAAGAAGGAAAGGTGGGGTGCGCAGCGTGCAAACCTTGGCTTGCTTATATCCAGACGGTGATCTGATCCATCACTGCCCCACACAGCCTCAAGGAGGGATACTCCGATGACCACGAGTCCGCAGCTCGGTGCTCCGCGATTATGAGCACAGGAGTCTGACAGGTAGGTAGGTTTCCTTCATGCTTTCGCGCAATCGCGCTCACTCAGCTACAGCATACAAATCCGCGAATCGAACGTACGTTGTGCAGGATGGCAGCTGAAACCGCCGGCCTGCCAGTTGCCTAGACGCTAGATAGGGTGTACTTTGTACTACTGCGAACATAGCCAACTGCACCGGGCGCGCTGGCCGGCCATCCCAATGCGTAACCGGCGCTCTTACCGCCTAAATCGGGCGGCGCACGCCAGAATACAGGTTGAGTATCACGACACTGCACCGCTGGGCGTCGGCGTCGGCGTTTCTTGCTGGTAGGATTCTCTGCTCCAGTCGTCGCTTCCAGAGTTGGGCAACTAGAGATGGATTCGGTTTGTCGAACAGTGGCTTGAGTCCAGTCGAGGTTGGCATTCTTGCTGGCTCGAGACTTCTGCTTAGGCAAGGATGCGACGAAAAGGGCAGGTGGTATAGATAATTGAGGAGCCAAGAGTCGGAGGACCCTGGGAGCTTCAGACGGGTGGTGCTGCGTGGCGAGCGGCCACTCGACAGCGGCCTCTTGTGCACGAGCGCGACGTAGTTTCCGTTCCTCATGTGTATCCTCCACCGGACGTTCTACTTTCCTATACAGCCAAAGTAAGTTTCTAAGTTCAACAACGCACGCATGCGCGTACCGCTCTGCATAACTCTTGGGTACAAGGGAGATTTCTCGAGCCTCGCCGCACGTGAAAAGGCGGAACGATGTAGTGAAACCCCGAGCATCCGTCTCCGCTTCGCCAGAAATTTTGCGCTTCTTGGTTGGGCGAGGGGAAGACTCCAAGTCGACGTCAATACGCGTGCGCACGAGTTGGTTGAGCTCTTTGATGTCGTCGGCAGCTTCATCGTCGGCCAGGCTCAATGGTGGTGGAGTAAACAGGTCGCGGCGCGCGACAGTGGCAATGGCGCCATCGTAACGCGCGTCAAAGGGGTTCACAAAGCGCAGTCGCTGCATGCAAGGTTCTTGCGAAGTGAGTACCGAACGACAGTACGAGAAGAACCTCCGAGTCGCGGCCGCAACTCCGCAACTCCGTAACCCCCACCTTCGCGTGAAATTCACCTGAACATGAAGAACGAAAGATTAAGTGATCTGAAAAGTAGAGGAAATGCGAGGTGCAACTCCTGTATCAGGTTCGGAGGACGCGCGGAAGTGATGCCTTGCTGCCAGGATGGTGCTTGGGTGGCTGTGGGAGGATGGGAACATTACGTGCACGCGAGTAACACGCACGCATCAGCTGTAGCACCTGTCGTAGGAGACCGTACCCTATCAATTATAGACCCACCTGCCGCATTCGGTGACCGAATGAGCCATGCAATTCCGAAGACTTTCTCGAGACTGTATTGTCTATGCAGTGAGTGCAATGAGTAGGGCGAAGTTACAGTATATGTGGATGTTGCGATGATAAGTTAATGCTGGCGCTTGGATTCCTTCTCAGCCTCAGGATTCTCCTTACCCAGGATGGCCCGCATGAGATCGGGTCCATTATGGATGAGAACCTTCACGACGTGAGCACTCGGCTACAAGGATCGGCAAGTAACTCACGAAGACGACCTCCACGGAAATGAGAAGAATAATGATGAGTTCCATGCTATGGCTTGAGCGCTGGGAATAATCAGACTCGATAAGATAAGTGAGCAGGACTGCCTACCTCCGCCAGGAGCTCGCGCAATGTCGACTGCATTTCTCCTGCGTACGTGATCTTCGAGTTAACGTTGTTGACACGCTGTTTGATGTCCAATGCATTCGATAGCGAATTGAAATATCCTGCAGGATATCAGACACCGGCACAGACACGTCGCACTCGCACGAAAGAACGCACCTTCAAGCACAGGCTCGGTCCAGTAAAAGTCCGGAACGTCCCCAAAATTCTCGCGATTGAGGTTCAAGCCCTGACGAAACTTGAGGAGCTCGCCGAGTTTCACAATGAGCTGCCTCCTGGAGAGGCCTGGTTTGCCTGTGGTCGCGAGCGTGTGCGGAAGCTGCGAAACGCTCGAGAGGTAGGTCTCGAGCGCCTCCTCGAGCGCGGAGAGCGCCGTACTACGCGCGAGCGCTTGGGAGAACGCGTATCGAGCTGCGAAGGTCTCGGCAGGCAGCGCCGCATCGTCGGGATGTTGTGGGAGCGCTTCCGGTTCTGCTAGTTCGGGCTGATGTCCAAGGATAATCAAATCTCCTTGAAGCCGCGTAGGTCTCCAAGCCATGAGTTGAGATGCACCGGTCCAGGTTGGAAGGCAGCGCTCACTCAATTGGGTCCGTGAAAAACTCAAGTTCCTCGATCTCCGGTTCCTTCAGCGGCTCGATCTCGACGCCTGGCCGTACAACTTCGTTCCTGAACGCGGCCAACGCGTCTTCCTCAAGGCCCCAGCTGACGATGCTGCCGTTGCCAAAAACGAACAGCTCGCCATCGCGCCAGCGCGGGACCCAGAGCGCGTCCTCAAACGCACATGAGCCCGGCGGAAGCGTGCGACTCAGCGCAGGGAGTACGTAGCGCCCGGCCGTCGTCAAGGTGAGTACGGGCCGGATGTCGCGTCGGTTCGCGCGCATCGGCGCCGACGCCGCCGCCTTCTTGCGCAAATTTGTCGTGGCCTTGGGCTTTTGCAGCTGCTTCGCCTCGACATCGGACACCGCGTGCGTCGACGACACTAACCGGCGCTGCGGCGCGAGACAGCGGGGGGAGCAGCGCAAGCCGCAGGACGGCGCAACGCGCGTAAAAACGAACGCGCGCAAAGCAGAAGACATGAGCAATGTTGGCGCTTGTTTACGCGTAGATTCTTCGTCATCATGAGCACGGCGCTTATATCCGTACTAGACACGCAGATTCAGAACTCCCGGGCGACCTATCTAGGTAGAGCTCCCAGGAGGCTTCAATTCACCACCTTACAAGTTGCAACGTGGACGCGGAAATTCTGCTTGACTCCCGGCACTTGGCGCTGTCGTACCAGCCATCTCCGCGAGCCCATGATGGCACAGTACGTTCGCGAATGCAAGAGTCATTGCTCATCCCCTTGTGGATATGTTGCAGCAAGATATTCGTCGTCGTCGTGAACCCAGAAGCAAAATCCGGGTCAACATTTGTCGAAGACCGGAGACCGGACTTGGTCTCCGATTGTTACGCTTACAACGAGGCGCGTTCAACTTGATACTGATTGTACTTGGTTGGTTGCCTTAGGACGCCTTCGCATTGACCTTCTTCTCCCTCGCATTGCAGCCCGCACTCCGATGCAAGTGCTTGAAGGTCCACTTTGGCGCGACTGGCCCATCCCACCGCTAGGACCAGAACGATATGGCCATTTCGTCCTTTTGCGCCTGGATCCGCTGGCCTCCGTTGCCGCTCTTGAAGATGAGGAGGCTTCGAGAGCTGCCACCCCTTTGACCGGAAACTGGTGTCTGGCTGTCCTCATGGCCGTATGTGCTCGTTACAGCCATCTTATCCTGCTCATAAATTTACTCGTCCAGAATGGGATGAAAACCCTTTGGAATCCTGGGGGTATAGCCAAATTGCAGTTCAGGTTCTGTCTCGCGTGCGCAGGCCCGCCAGATCCAGGCCACGTCTTTGTTCCTATTGCACCGGCCCCACAGGTCTCGGATGGACGACCACCAGTTCAGCTTACATCGCCTCTCCCTTGGCCGAGCCTTTACGTGCACACCTGCTGCTCTTATTACGCTGTTGTTTCCCGCATTCACCATGGAGCTGGTCACTTCCCCTGCAGCTTCTCCGCGGAACAGCACAAGGAGCTGGACATTTTGTCGATAAAGGATAGGTACCTTAAGGAGCACGCTGCCCTCAGGATGGCTGAGGGGGCTGTCGACGACGAATATGGCCGGGCTGCTTCGTCGGAAGATGAAGGACGCAGCGAATCGGAAGACTTGGACTCCGTGAATTCCAGCGAAGACGATTTTTTCCTCACCGATGAAATGCAGGACAAGCTTTCTCGAGTGGACGTTTTCGTTGAAATGTGCTTGGATCCTGCGGTATGTCAAGGTCAGCCCGCGAACCCCTTCGAACTGGAAGAACAGTCCTCCCAATTAGAAGAGTACGAGCTCAACTTTGGCGCTAAGTATCTATATATCGCTAACGTCAACAGAATATGGCGCGAATGGAAAAAACGCATGGTCAAGGAAGCTATGGCTAAACGACCGCAGACAATTGAATGGATTCGAGGAGTGGACCTGGCTCAAAGCGATCGGCCGGAAATTAGGCAGGTCTGCTTTGCTCTGTATCATGCACCCTATTAAGCGTACGCGGCAGTGTCGAACCTCGAGTGCACACTCCGCCGCTGGACGATGACGATATTCTGCCGGAAGATGCGTCTGGCCATCGCGTTGAGCAAGGTCGCTACTCACTCTGGGTGCTTGCGTCGTATTGATATCATACCAGCTCGCGCTGTTCCTGTCGTTACAGACGCTCACCCGACAACTCGTCAGGACGGTGCGGATAATGGTCGCGATCGAACTAATTCGCCGGAAGGCTCCAACTTGAATCTTGATCCTGTGCATCGTCCCAGCCGTATTCGCGTCAAGACTCCGCTTGCGTCGACCAGGAAACTCGTCGCCGGTGAGTTTCACATTTTTTGCAATTATTTATATCCCAGCTCACGTACCCACCTTTTTGCTAGGGCTTGTGCGGACCGTGGTATCTGTTTTCCGCCGTCGGACATCTCCACTCTCGCATTCGGGTAAAAAGAAATAATACCATGCCATATCGTCGGCCTGACTTCGGCTCAACAATTTCCACCATGTTGTGCCTTTACTACTAGGTACTGACTTCGTGCAATAGTATCCAACTACACTACAAACAACTGCCGGACTATCTAAGCAAAGGCTCCCGTTCGCTTCCTGACAACACGGACGCGGAATTTGTACTGCTGGAATCCCGATACTTGCGCACCAGCCGTCTCACCCTCGCACCGCCATCTAACTCGACAACCTCCTCGACGATCTCGTAGCCTCCCCATTTCGGCAGAAGGATGATCCAGAAGTAGTAGTAAACGCCGCACAGCTGGGCAAATGGCATGTTAGTCACATTCACAGTGAGCGGGGGAGGGATCTGAAGTCATGGTGAACGAGGGAAGGATGTGAACTCACGGCGAGGATGCCAAGGCCGACCACGCAGTACGTCGCATACCATATGGACACGTCGCTCCTGCCCTTTTCGGGCGGTATCCTACACCAACGCGTCGGCTCGGCAATAAGACTGAACGAAAGCAATCGACTCACCATGGCATGACGAGCATGAACACGCTCTTCGCCAAAAACAGCGTGACGAGCGCATCGCTCGCCGGCGTCGTCGAGAGCGGCAGGCCCTCCTTCCTCCGGCGCGCCCGGATGACCCATACACCCGCAGCAAGCGCAGCATTGAACACCTTCAAAATTATTGCAATTCCAAGTCATCAGCGTTTCCCGAGTGATAATACTGTAGATGCGCACCAGCCCGGGATAGAACGACAGGTCGAGCAGGAGGTTCACCGCGTCCTCGGCCGGCGGCGCGACGATGATGAAGACGGTGATGAGCAGCTTGAGCGACACGGGCGCGAGCGGCGTGCCGAACGGCTTGATGGACGCGAAGAACTCGGGGAACGGGAGGAGCCCCTGGCGCGCGACTTCGCGCAGGACGCGCGCCTGTGCGAGCATCTATGATCATTCAATTTCCATGAGATGTCTCCTTCTCATGCTGAGTTTGGCTTAATGGCTCACCACTGCGATCTATTCGAGTCAGCGTCAGAACGGCAGGACCAGGTCTGTGACAGCACTCACCAAGTTTCCGGCGCAGCTGCACGCAATTATGAACGGGAGGATCTTGCTGGCGACGCGTCCGCCAAAGACTTTGCCGAAGAAGAGTGCTGCAACGAGTTGGCCCGCGTTCTCGATCTCCTCTTTGGGGACGGCAGCGACGAATGCGACGTTCACGAAGAAGAAAAGCGTCGAGACGAGCGCGACGGCGATGTGGCCTGCCTTGCGCACTGTGCGCGCACCTCCCTTGACTTCGCCTGGGAAACCCTCAGTCGAAGAGCAAGAGTGGTCGGAGAGGAGAAATGCATACTGAGAACGTTGTAGGCGGTACCCCAGCCGACGAATGAGTAATTGATCTTCACCAATGCTGCAGGCGTAGTTATTCGATCAAAGAACCTACAGACAACGCAAGAATCGTACCTGTGGCTAGTGAAGACGGATTCGTTGTGGAGCCAGCAAAGGGGTGGTGAAAGTTGGCATATGGATCTTGGACAGCCGTCTTCCCAGCAAATACCGCGACGCCCGTTGCCACAATGCTTCATGAAAACCGTCAATGCTAGCCTGAGAGCGCGGTGAGGATGCGGAAGGGGCTTCACGCACAATGCCAGTGCAAGGATCTTGACGACAGTAATGACATTCACCGCGCGGAGTGCCCACTTGGTCGAAGCGCCGACAACTGTTGCAGAACACTGTCAGTGATTTTCGGGCACTGAAGTACGAAGTACCTGCAACAGCCGCGACGGCCAGGGAAACAGCGATAGAGTTCTGCAGTCGCGCACTCCACTCGACTTCGAGCGCGTAGATTACGTATTGCGCGAACACGATGCAGTTCGTCGCACTCGATCTGGGAGTGCCCGCTGAGACGCGCGTCTCACCGCGGATACGGAACGGGACGCACGAGAGAAGCAGCGCGTTGACTGCAAACGCCGTTGAGACGAGGAATCTCGGTCGGGGATACGCTTGCTCCCTGCGGACGACAGGAAATGCATGAGGTTTGGCGAGTCATCGGGGCGGGTGCACGTGACATACAGATAGACGACCTCGCCACCAGAGCGCAACGGGAACATCGACGCGTACTCATTATAGACGGCCAGCGAGACTGAATATATAGCCGCGTCAAGACGTCTTTCCAGCGGGAGCAGGGAAATAAAGCCTTACTGAGCGCGATGACGGGACCGAGCAGCCAATACAGCAAGAGCAGCCCCACAGAGCCAGTCGACTTCAAGATGGGACCGGCGACTGAGAATACGCCGATGCCTTGCGCCGTGTCAGACGCGACGGCAACATCGCAAGCCCTCGAAGACGACTTGCCTATCATTTGCGAGGCATTGAGCATCACCGCAGACGTGAGCGTTATCTTGTTGCCCAGCGGATTCCTGACCTCCACGGGGACGCCGTGGGCCTCTGCGGACGCGGGGGCCGTGAGACGTGGCGCGCCATCGTCCCCATCCTGCACTTTCAGGACGGCCATATGTGCGCGCAGTCAAGAGGCACGAGCAGGAGCAAGAGCAAGAGCAGAGCGCCCGGAACGCGCGCCCGCTTGATAAGTAAGAAACGCCGTAGCCCCCAGACCAACGCCCTCCGCGTGCGTACGCGGCTAACTTAGATTGACTGCTGGCACAGCGGATCCAGAGTCTCGAGACGATACTGTATGCGGCCGCGAGCAAAGCAAGAGCAAAGAGATCGTCGCGCCGCCCAAATTCGAACTCCGCGCAGAGGCCCGTTCTTGCCTTTTCCGGCCATCCTGACGTTTTCTTCGACGTGGATAGTAATACCGTGCGGATATAATTGCCACTGCTAATAAGCTACTGTAAGTGTAACTCAGGCCTAATCGAAGCGGAACACTTCCTCCAGCGTCTTCCACCACCCGGGCCCGGACGCGCTCCCCGTGGCGCCTGGGATCAGGGACTGCTGCATCCCGTCCGTCACCTGCCACCAGCACAGATATCATATCTCAGAGCGCACCCCGGCAAGAACGCAGAGACCCACCGTCCACCAGCGCTGCGTCTCCGGATCGTCCGCGATGGCCTTCATGTCCGCCTCGTAGTCCGTCCCAGCTACAGTACGAGCGCGCCATATCAGCAGCATATACTTAACACAAAACGTGCCTTGACCGACTGACTATATTTCATCGTGGCAAAGAGCAGCCCCGACTCCTCTTCGTAATAAATGCTGTAGTCCTCGATATGCGCGCGCTTCAGCGCAGCAAGCACGCCGGGCCACACCTCCTTGTGGATCTGGCCAGTGGCAGATTCTCCGACGTCAGCAACAATACGTCTCCCTGTTTGACGCTGGAACCCTCGCCTTCTTGTACTCCTCAAGGTACTCAGGCTTGAGCCTGATAACCTGCGCAATGCGACGCGGGCCAGTCTGATCATAAGTGGAACTCATCGTGGAGACTGTCAAGTGACTTGACAGCAAAGCGGCCCGCCCCAGCCGCACGCGAAACGGAATAGCCTTGTGACTTCCTGTTAGTTACGTATGTTGAATATGGAATACGGTATGTACACTAGGTTGGGCCGCTCCGTTGAAGAGCGCAGATCAGAGAAGAACGAGAAAGCAACGCAAAAAAGGCGACGACGACGTAAACGAGCGGCGGGGGACGTGGCGTTCTAACCCACGGACAGAGGCAGAGGCAGAGGCAGGTGCAGACAAAAAACGAGCGGCGGTGGCGGCGGTACAAACACACGCGGGCAGAGGTCAGGCTAGTGTTACACGAGACATCAGACAAGAGAAAGAAAGAAAGAAAAAAGCAAGAAAAAGGAATAAGGATCTAGAGTATATAGAGATCATGAAAGAAAAAAAAAGGGCAGCGTGCGAAGAAAGACGAACGGCGAAGCGCAAAGGCAGTCAGTCCGACCCCTAACTAAGCTAGGTCTTGGTCTTGGTCTTGGAGGTGCGCGACGCCGCAAGGGCAGCGCGCGATTTTTGGCGCTCGGCCTCCCAGCGCGCGAGCTCGGCCTTGAGCCGGACGATGCGCTCCTCGCGCATCGGGTGCGTGTCGCCCTTCTGCCCGCCGCGCCAGAAGTGCGCGGACGACCGCGGCCGGCCCGTCTGCTGCGCCGCCGGCTGCTCCGGCGCGAGACGCGACTCCCAGAAGTCCACCGCGATGCGCGGGTCGAACCCGGCGTAGGCGAGGATGCTGCCGTTGCGGTTAGCAGTCAGTAATGGACGGAAAGGGAGGGAAGTGGGAAGAGCAAGACGTACCGAGCGGAGACGATGTCCGCCTCGATCTCGAGCTTGCGGTTGAAGCAGGACTCGTGCCCGCGTATGATCTCCTGCCGGCTGACGGACGTCATATTCGCCACGGCGTCGTTGACGAACGGCCCAAGCAGCATCGTGACGGGGAAGAATATAGTGCGGAGGATATCGCTCAGAATGCCGAGCACGCCGGGGGCGAGGATGGTGCTGCTCGACAGCGTCTCGAGGTGGTGCGCGAGCATCAAGTGCGAGATCTCGTGCGCAAGGAGGACCGCGAGCTGCGCCGTCTGCTCGGGCGTGGGCACCGGGTGCGCCGGCTTCGCGGGCGCCGCGGCGCCGCCGAGCCCGCCGAAGACGGAATTCCACGAGCTCTTGGGTGGTTCCGGCGCGGGCGCAGGCGCCGGCTTAGTAGGCTCGCCGATCTTCAGGATCTCGTCGAGGAAGCCGGAGAACACCACAATACCCGCGGCGCCATTCCCACCAAAGCCGTATGAGAACCCGTTCGACACCTCGGGCTTCTCCACCAACAGCAGATTGTACGGCGGGCCCATGATGACGTGCGGTGCGTCCGCGCTGTCTGTATGGCCCGTGAGCGCGTCGATGGAGGATTCCGACAGGAAGCAGTGCAGCAGCTGCGACACGCGCGGGCGCGGGATGAGCGGGAAGCGCGACGGCGGCGGGACGGGGAAGTCGGGCGCGGCGGCCTCGAACCATGTTGTGTGGTACGCCATCTCGTCGCGGAAGACGGGCAGGTAGCTCTCGAGCTTGCGCAGCGTCTGGTCGACCCACTGGTACCGCCAGTCCGTCACGGGGATCACCTTGGGCATGCTGCCGTTCGAGTTGGAGAGCAGGATGTCCGCGACGGCGTTATACCAGCCCGTGCCTTGCAGCTGCTGCGTCACGTCGTCCTCCTCTTGCGGAGACATCAGGATCACGCGCCACCTGATAAGTGATAAATATAAATCTCTTCGAGAGGTACAGCGCACAGACTTACCGTCCAGTAAGTGGAGTGCGCTCTAGGCATGCGAGGAGAGCAGAGCAGAAGAGCGAGAACGGGACGATGAACAGAGCAAAGAGCAGTTTGCGGTGTGCCTGGACCTTGTGCAGGAAGTCGGCGCGCTTTGGCGCGTCCTCGGGCATCTTGGTAGCCATGCCGCTCATAATTTTCATCTTGACAAGCGTAAAGGGCACCAATGTCATCGTGACGCGCGTCACGGTATGAATCAGATTCAAAACGGATGACGACTGCGAAGCATTGAGCGATGCCGTCCAGCAGAAAGAACGACATATTTACCTTCAAGAGAGCAGCAAACCAGAGGAAAAGCGGAGGAGCTTCACATCGACACGTCGCATGGAACCATCGTCGATACGTTGGACTAGGCCCAAGCTCAGTGATCGCGGGTTGACGGATGGGTTGCATGCGGGTGGAGATGGTCAAAGTCGCGCGATTCGAGCCCGTTCGCTGTACGCGGACTTGTACGGTGGTGAATTGTCGATTGTGGATGTTGAGCTCGGTCATGACGTCGGGACCCGAGGTGGTAGGACTCCCGAGGCACCCCTGACAGCCGATAACCATGAAGTCAGCATGAGCGTCACGGGACCGGCATTCGCACGCCCACCTTGACGAGGCGGGAGAGGTATATCCAGAGCATGAGCGACGAGTCCGGCGCGCAGCCCGAGCCCTGCGAGTAGGGCCGCCGCGCGATGGTGCCCGGCATCTTGGGCCCGATGCCCGAGCGCGGGCACCCTTGCGGGAACTGGCGTCCGAACGGCGAGAAGCCCGGGCGTGTGAAGGGCGCGGTGGCGAAGAGACGCATGCCCAGGCGGGGGAGGGCGCCGGCGACGTGCTGCCAGCCCCAGGCGCGGGCACTGATGCCGATGCCCTCCGCGCACCGGCGCGCCTGGTCGTGCCACTGCGAGTGCCACTTCTGTATAACACGGCGGACAGCGGAGGCATCGACGGCATCAGCTTCGCAAATTGGTCACGGCTTTGTCACTCTTACCGTAAACGGCGACGAGCGCGCCTGTCGGGCGGCAGACCATCGCGCCTGATGCGCTGCTGAGGCGCGCGCGTGATGGGCGGCGACTTTCGCGTGCCAGGTTTGGTGAGAATCTCGGAGGGCTTCGTGATTCCATGCCTGGCGCCAATACCAGTGCCAGTGCCAGTGTCTGTGCCAGCGCCGCAGCCAGTGATGATGAGAGCCAGACAGCCATGAGTGCGGCGACCACCAAGAGTCGAACTGGGCACGGTGTGCCCACGGGTTGAATTGCTGCTGATGCTGCTGCCTAGAATGCGGGCCCCAGTTGAACTCGGAGCCGAACGTCCAGCCACGATGCTGCTCATCCCGCCGGCGCGCAGAGAACAGCGGGGCACCTTCGGGGGGCTCGAGCGGCTGCTGCTGCAGTTTCAGATAGCAGTTGCAGTTGGCGCAGTAGTTCTGGGTTCTCTGGGACTGGTTTGCGGGCCGGTGGGGTTCTCTGGAGGTCGAGGCCTGGGGGGAGGAGTGAGACGGCGAGTGCGGCGAGCGCCAGTGGTCGTGCCAGGGCGGCGGGTCGGGCTGGGCGTGGCGTCTGAGGCCAAGCCAGGAGCCAAAGTGACGTTGGTGGGGGCGGGATGCCGTGCAGGTTACGCCAGCGTGCGGCAAGGAGGGCGCTGCCCGGGCGACAAGTCCTAATTTGGCCGTCGAGAACGGCCGCTTCGAGCTGCCCGCCAGCGCACAGTCGCAGTGGAGCGCCGCACGCGAGATGTGCAGCAGCGGTCGAGACATCGTTCAGAGCATCGGGGGGTAATCAGTCTGCGGGACGGGCGGAGTTTCGACCCAGTTTTGATCACGGCGAAACTCGGATTTCTCTCCGGACACGAGCTATTCTGAACCCCCTCAGCCATCTACAGGCCCAAATATAGTGTCTCTAGTCGTGTCTGAAATCTTAGCTGAGTTCTTGTGGGTGAGAGTCTCATTTTCTTCGAATGATTGGTGTCCTACAGCGCCGCCCATGGCCAAAGCCGAACCAAGTTTCTCTCTGCCCGATGTCTACTAGTCGTCGCACTCTACAGGAATGGGCTGAAGCTCGGAAAGCCTTCTCGGACTGCCTGGGAACAGTTTGAGCCTTTCCTCGAGCAACACGTCACCAGGCACTGAAGGAGAGGTTCGAGACCTCATTGCCACTCCTGCTCTCCTGCAGAGCCTCTAGAGCAAGTCATAGTATAATCCCAGTCATGATCCACCCTCTGAATGTGATGAGACGCATGGATTGCCGTCCACCGTCAGATCTCCGAGGCTGTCTCAACCTTGCTGTATCATTCTTCTTGACCTCAGCGTATTTACAGCCCTAGGCCTCTCTATCTGCATCGGGTCGCTGCGCGATAGGAGGCAGGCACAGGACGGCGCTAAATGTCTGTACTCGGTTCACAGCTGACAGGCGTGGAACTCTCTGCTGCGACCTCAGCACGTGGTTCCATGGAGAGATTTGGTGAAATGTCTGAGATGCTATGCAGTCCGCGGGATAATTAATTCAAGTTGCTCTTTGTGAATGTGCAACTTTGCCTTTTCACTGCCCAGCTCAGTGCGTAAGTAGCTGTGTCGTGAGATCGCAGGACAGTGCGATAAGGAGTTATAGGCAGGCAAGGCGAATGGCGCGGTCGGTCCGCAGCAGCAGAGGAAATGAGCGCAGTAGGAACGAGTCTCCAATCCCATTCAGGCCACAGCACATCCACATCTCGAACGGGGGCTATCATGGCTCGCAAATGAACGTGGCCTCATTGTTCAGCCATCCATCCACGACGACCTCCTCCTGTCCCTCCGGCAGCAAGCCCTTCGCGCGCAGCGTCAACTTGGTGGGATTCGCCCACTGTCAATCAGTCAGCGCCATGATCACGGGAGCGTAAGGAGGGAGAATGAACGCGCCTGGTAGATGTAGGGTTTCACGCCCGCGACGTAGCTCACGACGCCCTTGATCGCGCTGGGGATCTCGCCGAGGAAATCGACCTTCTGGATGAGGCCCTTGGGCGCGGCGGGCGTCCCCACGTCCACCTCCAGCCGTGCGCTGACCTCCTCCGCGCCGCCCACGATGGCCGGCGCGCGCCACGCAAACTCGATCCTCGTCGGGACCTGGTACCCCGTCTCGGGGTCCTTCTGCGGCGCGAGGTGCGTCGCGCGCGACTCGACCGGCCGCGGCTCCTTCGTCTCGCTCACCCCAGGCAGATGCGTCTCGCCCGTGACCGCCACAAGCTTGCCCCCCACGACAATCGAGCCGATGTTGACCTTGACGTTGCCCGAGCCGCTCCCGGCGGGCCCGTGCGCGCGCGTCGTGGTGAGCTCCATCATGATGGCCGACACGCCGCCGAGCGCGTCGCTCTGGAAGTGCGCAAAGTTCCAGCGGCACGCGACGAGGTTGGGCCGCATGCCCTGGATCGCATGCACCATCATGCCCGCGCCGTCGACCGAGATCGCCTTGCCCTTGTGCACGATATGCCCCGCCGTGCGCGTGCGCGGCCAGAAGCGGTGCACGACGTAGCCCTCCGGGCTCTCGGGGTCGCGCCCGAAGAACGAGCGGCCGCCCTTGGGGCCCGCGCCGAGCTTCCACCCGGGCGCGTCCGCGCCGCGCGTGACGGTCACCGACACCTGCAGGTCCTTGGCCGGCTGCGCGGTGATCGTGTAGCTCTCCGTGCCGCCCGCGTCGCTGTGCACGACGGTGAACTCCTTGGCCTTGCACGACCGCCGGTCCTCCTTGCCGCCCGTCGGCGAGAAATTGGACACGTTCGTCGAGCTCCAGACGCGCTCTTTGGTCTTGGGGTCGTAGACATGAACCACGAACTGCACCGTAGGATACCACACGCTGCTCGCACATGAGCACGGCTACGAGCTCACAAACACGGGCTCGTACGCACCCAACAGACGCGTGAATGACCTGAATCATAATCAACAGGCCCTCCTCGGTGAACTGGTAGAAAGTCTGGGTCTCGCTGACGAAGCCACCGGCGCACGTCCATTGCAAGTCCTCTGGCTCCAGAGGCCCGAAGAGCTCATTCGGCCTGTACGCAGACGTTACAGGATGGAAATTGGCGGCTTTGGGATCGCCGGTGCTAATCAATCGTTACTGACAATAACGGCGCCGGAGTGAACACTGCGATACCTGAAGATGGACGAAAACATGACGTCGGGATCCAAGTGGCGGAAACTGCCGCGCGACGCTCCGGATCGGCGCCATCACTCAGCAGCTACTTAATCTTGCCACCAAATCAGCTGGTAAATTTCTCCATGTATTCCCAGGAGAGAGAAAAAGGTAGTAATTTTGCGTGTATGGATACAACATGCTTTTTAACTTTACAGGTCATGCCAAGAAGTTCGTCAAACATCAATGCATCGGCGTCACGGGCACGTCAAAGATCTCATTCCTCCATCTCCCCTGCGCAGAATCGTCCACCACTTCAGGCGCCTGCTTCGCCTCCTCCTCCCACAATTTGACCAAACTCCCCGGCGCGTAGACCCCGCGGAACACCGACGGGCCGGCGCCCTTGGCCCCGCCGACGACGCCCACGCCGGTATAGACGTCCGGATCGGGCTCAGGGGACAGCCTGGCAGCGACAGCGCGCACAAAAGTCAGCAGATCCCCCGGATCCGCCACGCGCGTCGCGCGGAGCCGCTCGCGGGCATACACCAGCTCGCGATTCGCCGCATGCAGCGCGCCCTCGATCGCGCCCTCGATCTGGCGCTCGAGGATGCGGCGGAGCAGCGGGCGCAGCAGCGGCTTCGCTACCCACGCCAGACACGCGAGCTTCGACCTGCGCAGCGTGTAGTCGAAATTGTGGATCGTCACGCGCACCGAACGCAGCGTGAGGATCTTCTCCAGGCGCTCCTTGCCGACCTCGACCTCGAGTTGTACATCAATCCCGCGCTCGTCGAGCGCGAACGACGCGATGCCCTCGTCCGCGAGCCAGAACACGCCGCTGTGCGCGCGCAGCCAGAACCCGATCTCGTCCGCGCGGACGGAGAGCCCCTCGGCGCTGATGCGCACGAGCGTCGCGACGTTCGAGTGCGTGCGGAACCGCGCCTTCGTGATCGCCACCTCGTTGTGCGTCTCGATGCGCAGCCGGAAAGGCAGGAACGACGAGTTGTTGACCGTTCGCCCTGGCTCGAGAATCAAGTTCTCGAGCAGCAGGTCGAGCTCCGGGACTGAGAGCTCGAAGCGTATGATGGGGATGTACTGGATGGCGCTGATGAGAAGCGGGAGGAATATGTGCAGGCCGTCGTGCAGGATGTCTTCGTTGACAGTTTCGTCAGAGGGCGTCAGGACGGAAAAGAGTTTCAGCGTCGTCTGCCAGATGTTGGAAATGTCCTTGTCGGCGAGCACGCTCTCGTACGTCAATTTGGCCTGAGCGATCAGGTCGTCTAAGTCTCCACTGAAGGAGGACTGAGTGCCCAATCCACGGAAGCGACCGCGAAGATCGTCTAGCTGCTTCCCCGCGGTGTCAAAGAAGTCCGGATCCGTCAGCAGTTTCTGTAACGCGACCCCGGCGTCGCGCATAATGACCTCGAAGTCCGGATCCTTCTTGGTGTGCACGATGACTTTGTTGAAGGCAACCTGCAGACCTTCCCAGGCTCGTCTGTCGCCGAACGAGCCCAGGAAGGTCCACAGCTTCTCCAGCGCACGATCCAGCTCGGGGTTCGGCTGGACGTCGTCCGAGACGGTCTCGATCGTCTGCTCGAGCGAGCGCGAGTACATCTGAGCATAGCGCTGCACCAGAATACCGATGGTCGATACCGAGCTGGCGTAGTCCGTGCGCTGCCTGAGCTTAGCCACAGCCTGTTTGAGGCGAAACAGAAGCGTATCCTTCTCGACTCCAGACAGATGCTCTGAGAGACTGCTTCCCGCTTCCTGTGCCGTCTTTACCAGCCCATCGCGCATAACGTCGCCGACCTGCGTCACCTCGGACGTCACGGTTTCAGGGGATACGGGCGCAATGGGCTCTTGTCCAGGGTGTTTGATGCCCTCCACCTCGGCGTCCGAAGGCGCAGCCTGTTCGGCAACGTTCTCAGCGACCTCGGCGACCGTAGAAGCAGTGTCGGAGAAGACTTGTCGAGCAATGACGTTCAGGTCGGCGAGGAAGAGACGGAAGTCGCGGTTCCCGAAGAGCAAACTGCCTATAACCTTGGCGCTTTCGTATGCTTGTTTTTATTGTCAGAGGTACTGCACAGTGGGAGCAAAAATTGAACGAACCTGCGGAGGCATCGGCCTTGGGTCGCAGACGCGAAGCCGCATTCAACATATCATCGGTGTCCAGTTCCACGCGGGCTTTGGATAAGTACCAGACCAAGTCCTGAAGAATATCGCCATCATTCTTGTGACGAACGAGCTCGATGAGCTGCTCAATCCAGCGCCGCGACAAACGGAGGACAAGCTTGCCAGATGGGCTGAGCTCGTTGGCAACCTCAGCGTCGGGGTTCAACGGGCGGGACGCAAGCAGAGTGCGGAGGTTCACAATGGCCTGCTCTGTCGAAGGCAGGTAGCCGCGAGACAGGGCGCGCAGCATGAGATACGTGTGCAGCTTTTCGTGGAGTGCGCGCTGCAGCGCCGTTTCGTCGTTGTATTTGGCGAGCAGCGGCTGGGTCTCGTCATCGTCGTCGGGCGCATTGCCAAAGCAGTAGTCAAAGCAAGACGCCATCGTGTACAGGAACAAGAAGGAGAGCGAGCAAGAGCTCGACTGGCAATTTCCGGCGGTAAGGATTCGCGGGTATGACGTCGTTCATGATCATCCCGTTGACACGCGCTCAACCACGCCGCGCCGCAATGTTCGCTCGCGCGTTTCAGCGGACACGCACAGTATTACCATTTCCTTCGCGGATCATTCAGAGTAATAGGCGGTTTGTGGCAACACTAACCCGGCCCTACAGACTTCGCCTTGACGGTGCCCGTCGTCCTAATCCCATTTGTGTGTGCCGCCTTTCATCGCAAGTCCAGGCTAACTATAAAAGTATAGTCGAGCAGCTTCCGACCGAATATGAAGTCGCCAGAAAATGTCTTGCCCGGGACACACCCTATGGCGAAGACGTTGATTACCTTTCACCCACTGGCATATCCTTGGCCGATCTTGCATACCTTGCGGGTCAGGTATTATCGATAGACGAAGTCCCAGAGATCGAGATGGGCAATGTCGGCTCCTGCAATGCGATTTTTCTGCTCAAGTATCGACACACCGGCCTCACGGTCTCTGCGCGGATTCCGCTCAAGGACAGCCGCGACGCCATCCGTGTTGAAGGCGCCGTAGCTGCCATGTCCTACGCGCGACACGTTCTCGGCATGACAGACGTTGTACCAGAAGTCTTTGCGTGGGACGCGACGAGCGACAACCTGCTGGGAGCGCCTTACACTCTGCAGCAGTACATCCCTGCCGACTACGTCGAGGCCTGGTCCGTCATGTCAGGTCCTCCCGAACGACGGCGCACGATTTTGCACGAGCTGGCAAAATGGCACGCCGCCCTCGCACAACCGCTTGCCCCGCATCTGAATGGTGCCGGAGAGCTTCGATTCGCGCCAGGCGCAACGGACCCGTCCAACGTGCAAAGCTACGTTGTCGGTCCTCTATCGCTTCGTGGCCGGTGTAGGTGGTACGACCCAACACCCGTTGGCACTTTCCATGCGACGACTACGTTATTGCCGACTCTCTGGGACCAGCTTTGGCACAACGAGGTAGCTCTGGCCCGTTTGGATTTGGGGCACACGCTCGAGCGCGAGCCGGCTGCCTTCGCCGAGGAAGGCCTGGATCAAAGCGCGTTTGCAGCAGTGGCACATCGCGTACGACTATTCGCTCAGCACGCTGTGAACGTCGCTCGCGCCCACCCAGAGCACATGAAGCCTACACTGGTCAATCGGGATTATGCCTTCAGGAACATCCTGGTCGACCCCCACACGGGTAGTGTCAAGGCACTGATTGACTGGGACGATGTCTTCGTCCTGCCGTTCGTGGTCAGCGTCGACTATCCTCTTGATCTTTTGGAATCGAGTCCTTCAGCACTTAAATTCCTCCCCGCCGAGTCCGAGTTCATCCGCGAGGGCCAGTACCGCTCATTCCCTCATAATCAACACGGAGATATCGTCGAGGTGCACGAGGACCAGCCCGGCTCGGAAGGACGCGGGAAGTGGAATTCGTTGGTCTATGAGACGGCGCTGCGAGATCAATACCTTTCCGCGCTGTGCGCATATGATCCTCGTTTTTCCGACGCGACTGTCTGGCAGACCCGCAAATCCATTCTCAAAGCACACCACATTCTCTCTTCAGGCGCCGAAACTTGGTGGAACAACCGCGACTGGTTGATGGCTGCTGCGTTTTGAGGTGTTGAATGTCGACATAGTCCGCTTTGTTGACGACACTTCGGTTTTGGAACTGATTTCACCTGAACTGCTGCTGTGCATCTCATAGCTTCAGCACATGATTTCTTTTGCGACCATGCGTCACTGATACAGTGTATTAATACTACATATCATATAGAAGGACAAGTATGATCATAAGAGGTCGTGAGACAGATTAGAGACGATAGGGGGCAACATGACAACACCTAGAGCCGGACGAAAATACAAGACAGCCTCCGAAAATTTTGGGCACAAGTGAGCTGAGAATCCTGATAGAAGCACGAGGAAAGAGGGTTAGTTTTTTGCATGGCGTGCGCGGAGTGGGCGGCGCGCGGTCGTAAACGACCGCATCCGTTGATGTTGACCTGGGGAAGCGCCGGCCGCCGCGAGCAACGGCGGTCTGCGGAAAGGGCGCCGTCGTTGCTTGTTGCAATTAAGGAGATTCGGAGTCAGTGCCCAGGGCAGGTACACAGCTATGCAACCTGCAGCCGCTGTCTCCATGCGCGGCCAGTATAGTCCTTGAGCATAATACCCTGATCAGCCAGCATCTCCGCCATGGCAGGCCAAGGACTTTTCTTGATGTCGCGTCTGCAGAGCAGCATCAGCAGGGAGGCTGCGATGATTCAATCTATACACACTCATTTGATGGCCAGATTTCCTGGTCCACAGTAAGTAACACCTCCTTGAGAGCGGGGAACCGCTGTGTGGAGAGGCCTCTACACAGCGCTTTGTACTTGGTTGCCGTGTTTCCCCTGCACGGATGTCAGGGACTCGACACAGGCGCAAGCACGGAGAAACACGCACGGCGTCCAGCCAACTCGTAATTGTCGAAGTTTTGCGTGTTTGAACTCTGAAAACGCCGGTTTTACTTCCTGCGGTCATTGATCAGCAATGGCAGCTCACGCAGGGATCATCAATTGCGGAAAGAATGTACTGTACCTCGTAAAGCGTGATCACCTCCAAATTCATGCACGCGTTCAGATGCTTCTGATTGAAGCCTTGAGTCGTCTCTACACGAATGAGCTTCGACCCATGCTTCTGGATGAAGTTCTCCGCGTTCTTCACAGCTGAGCGAATGTTGAGCTGCTGGAGTCTAGGGAGGCTGAGTCCCATGTGAAAGTGAGCATTTGCCACAGAAGCAACTTGAACAGGACGGCGAACTTACTCGCAGCGCGAAAGCATAGTGAACAACGAAACATGCGCGCCGCCGACCTCCAAAACCTTCAAGCTGGGCAAGACGTCGCGCGGCTCGGACGCGGACGTCTTGAAATGCAGATTTTCGAAGGTGATCGTCAGATGTTCCAACGCGACGAAGCCATTGAATATCCCGGAGGTGAACGTCGTGGACTTCCAGACGGCGTCGTGATACCTGGACCGATGTGAAGAGAGAACAAGTGTGCGAAGCGAGCGGCCGAGGGTCTGCGCATTCCTCGATAGTGCCTTTATGCTGTCTGGATGTAGGGCCCCCAGCTCCAGATGCCGCAGGTTAGACATTTGCTGCAAGATCGGGTCAATACTATCAGGGCCGCTGACCGGGAGCGTTGCGTCGAGTTGCATGCTTCGGACCTGTGGTCCCAGCGCCGGGCGGGCGGCAATGAGGTTTGTCCACTGCTTCATCACGCCGTAGGTCATAATCGCGAGATGGCGAGATAGAACTGTTATCAAGGCTTCCTATACCCACACTGTTAACAATACGCGTAATTCGCATTGGTGAGAACTCACATATATATCGCGGGAGACAAGCAGAAGATTGGCGGCTGCGCGCTGGTCGATCACCCGGTCGTCGAACCAGCACGAGGGATTGAACGCATAATCCATCGTTAGGTACCACTGGTACAGAAACGGGTCTATTTCCGTCTCACTTTCCATGGCTACGGAAAAGGAGACTATAAGGCTCCATATGCGAACACGCTCGTCCGAGGAGGCGTTCTGCATTGGGTGGTAAAAGGGATTGGCAGAAGGTATCTCGGGTTTAGATGCGTCGGCAGGCGTGTCGATGCCAACAAGGCGAATCCGGCGCTGGATATCCGGGGGGCATTGGTACCAGAACGATGCGCGATCCTCGTGATGCAGAATGATTGTCCGGATGGAAGTGCTAGTAAGAAGCGTTCGTAGTGTGGGCGGCATCAAGGACAGATTCCAGCTACGATCCCATACTTCAACTGTCTCGACTGTACTGCTGGTTACAAGTGCTTCAGCTATTTCCGGCTCTTCGACGAACTCGGAATAGGAATCTACGGCCACGGAGTAACTGAAGTGCTTCTGCAAGCGAGTGAGGCGCGAAGCACAGCGTGAAAGGATTCGACGTACTAGCTTGGTCCAGTCGCGAATCGCGTTGCATAACTTTGCGACTAAGGATTTGTGCGTGCTGTTATTCGCACGACGAGAATCGGCAAGGGTCAATACCACGCGCGTAGGGTTGACCACAGAGAAGGCGCTCGTCAGGCCAGCGAGACTGTCATCGGCATAGACAGCGAGTGTGAAGCAAAGGTCGGTGATGTGAGGCATAGTTGGCATAACCTTTGAGAGTACCTTGCCGTAGGCGCCCTCGAGACGCAGTCTGCGCACATATTTCCCGAACTCGGGGTTACGGGCCAAAGCAGACTGTAGCGCGGCCGCCTGCGCCTTACTACGGATGATAACGGTCTCGTATAGCGCGGGAGTCGCTACGCGCATGAAGCGCTTGCAGACAAGCAGCACGTCCGACGCGGACGAAGTCGCCTTGCTGAACGGCGACAAGTTGCTACCGTCTGCAAAAAGCTCGTCGGGAACGAGCAAGGGTGGGCTCAGGATCATCTTGACCAGCTCTTCCGCGAGCCTGTCCATCCTTTGTGGCGTACTCGAAGGCGAAGGCGTTAAGATTGTGGCGGCTGGGCGAGAAATGGGATTCAACAGACGCCCGGATGCATTCCCCGCCAGCGCTTCCGCTCTCTTCTCGATCTCAACAATGGAAAGCACGCCGTTTATAAGTTGCCGTTTATGAGTCGCAGTACTGCACACGATTATCCCTAATGTAAATAAATCATTCCTTCTCAACCCCTGTAAAAAATCCTTTGGAATTCCTGAGTATTTTGAACCGCTTTTCGCCCACGCACAGCGTGCGCAAAGCTTGCATAAGTGGCCCTAGCAGAAGTGCGGTCTTCTGCTCGACATCCACGTTTTTCTTTTGCCCACGGGAGGCGCGGAGATCACCGGGGCAGTCGATGACGAGTTTCTCGACGCGCTTCCACTTGGTCAGCACTGACGCAACTGCCTTTGCAATTGGCGCTTGTCAGTTTATGCGATACTGCATGAAAGAAGAACCTACCTGAACATCCAGTCTTCCTCTCAGAGTCACGATGAGGACCCTCGTAAGAGCGTTGCAAGCAGCTGCAGTACTTTCAGTACTTGGTTTTCGTTAAGTCGATAGATGGAGTTCTTACCTTCCAACAGGGAGACCGTCCAGACATCGACGTGGGCCTCAACCTCCACGAGAGTCATGGAGGTGCCGGCCGCGGCGAAGAACCGCATGGCCGGGTTCCCGCGCGTGTCTAGCAGCCACTGCTCGTTCGTGGAGACGGAGAGCAGATTGGGACACAAGAATATCACAAAGTCGCAGTAGGCCGCCAGAGTAAGGCTCCTCACGCGGCGAAGGACGAGCCGGTCGTGCCGGAGCCGGTTCCCAAAGGCCGAAGCATAGTAACTCGGGATGTCGAGAGAGAGGTGCTTTAGACAGCGCATATCTGAGAAGAGAAAAGAGAGGAGCTCGGGGAGACCAGCGGGCGGCTTGCGCTGCAGTGTCGTGGAGCGCATGAAGATGTGCAGCCCAAATGTTCTACGAATTCGTCATTATGATAAGCGGCAGAAGAGGCAATGTGGATCCGCACCTGACATGACGAGCCATACCCATTTCGTTCAGGCGGAACAAAATAGCTGAAGACTCGAGCCAATCGCCCTGGACCTTGACATGGCGGAACATAAATGGTAGAGCAGCTCTCCGAAGTTGCTTGCTTGCAATAGAGATTGGCCGCAGCGCTCGACGGTCGAGACGATAGAGGTGTCGACAGATGAGGTGGAGCACATCTTCATCGAGCATGTGGTCTGGCGGCGGGCACTCTACATCTTGCCCTTGCACCGGCGGGCATGGTAGCATGGCGCAGACGAAGGGCGTGAGACGTGCACTGTAGAACCTGGAGAGAGAGCCGCGGGAAACATTGTGTATCGTCACTGTTGGTTATGAAGCTGGCCCGGCGATGAAGTCATCGGCGCTCGGTTTGTTGGTATCGTGTACATACTTACTCTAACCGGCCACGTGAAAGTCACGTGCAGTTCACGTGCAGCCTTGAATTCGACCTTGAGGTTGGTCTGTCTTTGGATTCTGAGTCTCCCGAGCTTCTCTGCTTTTGTACTGAGCCATACGCACCGTATAGCTTGTCCAATTACCTTATCATGGTTCGATGTTATGATGTCATGATGAATCCACATCTTTGTCAATAACCGTTGCCTGGTTCGAAAGTATTCCTGGAAGTTACAGGAATACATATTTCGAAAGATCTTTTCTGCGGACTCAAGGTTGATGAGCGGCGGTGAGGCGGCGGTTGAGAGTCCGTCTCGGCTTTTGTAGTGGTGCGTCAGCGTTTCTCAGATTCAGAGCATCGAAATTCGCGGATGCTTAGGTGCGACAGGCAGTATCGCGGGACCGCAACTGTAAGCGGTGATTGGGCTGCGGTCGGACGCAGTACATCTGGAGTACATCTGGTTGCTGAGCAGTTGCTGAGCAGACCAAATCAGGCACGCTGGCGCCAAGTCCTGCTCAGTGCTCGCATTGAACCGCAGGTTGCTGCGTCTCCCAGTCGGCGGAGCATCTCGACCCCTTTGGTTGTTCTTTGACATGGCTTCTATATCTTCCGCGCTGTGCCTCTCCCACGGCGAACCCTGTCCGGCGGTCAACTTCACACCATTCACAGCTGTCACGGCTGGTCGCCACGTGGACAATCCTTACGATCCGTGAATCCACACATGGCGTGATCAGATTCGGGCCTGAAGTCAATCTCGCAGAATTTCTGTCATGCGAATGGTGCATGCTGTATTCTGCTCAATGATCCAGGCACACAGCGAACACTCAATATCACGCCCCGGCGATATAATACGATCGGTGTTGGTGAGGTTCAACATGCACAGACCTCATGGTCAATCCCTGACCGTGCATCGGACCTCCGGAGTTTCAGGCTGTAAGCGAGCGTTCTTGCATGCTCTTCGCTCGGCTTGCCGGGACCCCAAATGTGCTGCGCGGACCCCCAGAACGACCGATCGGCAACGCACACGCCCTACAGGCGCCGAAGGGGGCTGTGAGACGGGTGTGACATGCCAGACAGACGCCAGTCCGCTTGCTATATCAGCGCGCGGTCCCGGGCGGGGGTCCTAACATCGAGTTCAGTTCGTCCGCCACATCTACCCCCCGTTTAGTTGCCCTTTGACCGCCTGCTCTTGCCCTTGCCCTTCGCCTTCGACCTTTCGTTATGGACTCGACCGCGCCTGCCGCTGCTGCTGCCCCCTCGTCACGGCGGCCGGCGCTTCCCCAGCTCAACATGAACGTGATGCGTTTGTTTACGACTGCCCGCCGCCCACTCCGCGCGCGCGATGCCAACACGGAGCTCACCTCCTCGCCCGTGCGCACAAAGGCCAAATCGTCGGCTTCGACCCCCATTCGCACAAGGCAGTCGTCAATCTCAGCTGCCGCGTCCCCTGTGCGCGTCAAGGCGTCCTCCGCTGCCACGTCGCCGATGAAGGCCAAAGGCAAAAAGGCGAAAAAGTCCAAGGTGCACGAGGACGAGCTGACCCGCAAGTATGGGCGCACCTTTGCGTCCGAGGTCGCCCTGCTGCAGTTCATGGACGGCGGCTCGACCGAGTACAACGTCCAGCGCGTCCTCAAGAAGCGTGCAAAGCTTGCCGCTAAGCAGTCTCAATTCGCCGGACTCGAGGCCGGCGCTGTCTCAGACAGCCAGGGGCTGTTCGTCGACGCGCAGGAGCGGGAGGAGCATCAACGCCTCTTGACCCCGCGCGAAGAGGAGATTTCCGAATGGGAGGAGATCTAATCGCGCATGGTACCCCGTGCTCCCTCCATGCACTTCGGAAATGTGCTCGCCAGAGCTCGTCTCCCGCCATCCTGGATCCGCTCCGCCACACTAGTGTTGTAAACGTGCATGTTTGTCCCTCGGAGGCTGTCTTGCTTTGTTCTCACATGCTCTCCGGCTATGCTGTTGCTATGTTGCCCTCCTGTCGTTCTCGATGGGTCTTTTGACGACCTTTTACGACCATGCTTGTCCTCCTTTATGGCAATTCCACATTCTTTAATCTCGAGCGTTTCTGCTACCCATTGTGAGGTCCGCGCCAATTGTAACCTCCGGAGAACCAGCGTCTACCTCGGGTACATTGACCTGCGATATACTCGTTCTTGCAATGTTCTTCAAACAACGAAGCGTTCCACGACGGATTGCGACTCCTTGAATGTGATACAGGAAGTATTTGATTCATACGGGGAATACTACGTTACACCGACTGCACTCCCGAGTCGCACTTTGTACACGACGCAGTTTTCTACTGCTCGTAGAACACCAGCGCCCTGATCTCAATGCTCTGCCTCGGCGGGGCATCGGGATCTGCGATGAACGCGCTGTGCGGCGTCAAGAGTGCGCGGCCTTCCTTCACTTCGCTTTCGTAGCACTTCAGCAAGGTGACCTAAACATCCTTGAGTTTGAGATCGAACATGAAAGCGAGTAATCACCTCTCCGGGAGTCTGGTCCTTCAGGTAGTACCACTTCTGCGACGGGTTGTAACGAATCCCATACGTTTCGCCGACGCGATCGGGATAAATCAAGTCGGATGCGCTGTGGGCCGGCTCAATCAATGGATATAACATAGACAGGGATACCTGATCCAATACTCACACAAGATCCTTCTCGTCGAAGGTACGATAATCACCGTAAGCAAGAGGTGCTGAAACAACTGGGAGAATCGGCCGCCACACGTTGATGATCTAGTGACGTTTAAGTATGACCACTGGTCCTGGTTGAACGAAAAATTCATACCTGGACGCGGCCCTTGCTGAGACGCTCCGCCTCTTCCTTGAGATGGTAGAATACGCGGGCTGCACCAGCCTTTGGCGTCTGGTCCACATGAGCGCGCAGACCAGGCCCGCGGTTCTCGGGAGTCTCGGGCTCGCCAGCGCGCCTGCGACGAAGAGTGTGGTCGAAGATGAAGACCCTCGTGGCACCCGTCACGGACTTGAGAAGCCTGACATTATCAATCAAAAAGCCGCGCGAGTAATTGCAACTCGGAAAGGACATACTCTTCGGTTTCCTTGTAGTAACCAGTCGTGATGGCATTCTCATCCGTGAAGTCCTTCTCCGCACTGACGTGTTCAACGATCTGAAAGCCCGCAGAGTCCAATGTGAACTCTTTGCGCTCATGCTCGGGCAGAGTGCGGAGGTCCGTGATGGGAACAGTCTGAGATTCGATTACAATGTTCGACGCAGGCTTTCCGGGAGGCGGCGTGCGGTAGTAGAAAGGCTTTTCCTTGAGCGAGGGAGAAATGAAGTTGAGCTCTGCAGGGAACGTGCTGGGGGTGACGACTGCGCTGGGCATGCTGATGACGCTGCGGACGGCTTGGAGGACGGAGTCTGGCAGCAGTTCCGGCGTGCATTCCACGCTTTTATAGACGTCGGTTCCTGTGAATCTGTCCTTAGGCACAGTCAGCTGGCTGTGGCGCAATATCGAAGCGTTCTTGCGCGGACACGCACCAGTGCCTCCTTTTGGGCCACAATGACTGGAACACCGCGAAAACCGCAGAGAACGGCGCTGACAAATACGCACACTTTAGCTTAGCTTGCGCTCGTCTAGCGGTTGTTTGCAGGCGTTATGCCATCCGTCAGCCAGAAGAGTGGCAATTGCGCCATGCGGCTCCAGAATTGCGCTGGGCTTCGACGACCGACGTGTATTCTCCGCTTATAACTCCTCGATAACACTTGCTTACGGACGGCGAGCACCCCATGTCACGCTACGCTGAAGCCGAAGGGCGCGTCGTTGGTGCTGAAGAGGAGAACGGAACATCGGATGCATTCCAATCCAGCGCTTCCGCTCGACCAGGCGCACCCGTCGAACGGTCGCATCCACTGGGCAGACATGTGACGCTTACGACCGCTGTATTTTTGAATTGCTCTCAGATGATTGGTATGCCCGCGTTCAGGACAGCAAGAACTGAGGCAAACCAAGCGCTGACGCGTGCTCCAGGTGTCGGCGTATTTTCAGTCCCAGGCGTAGTCCTGAAAGGCACACAATCCGTTGGATTGGCATTACTACTGTGGCTTCTCGTGCCTTGCATATCTTTTGGTATGTCGTGTCCCGGTTACAGCCAATGTTGCTGAAATATTCTATCAGCTGGCTTAACGTTGTATAATGAGTATTCCTCCATGTTCCCCGACCGATCAGGCGGCGAAGTCGTTTTTCTGTGCGTATCTGCCTGCTTTAGATGGACAGACCTGTGATACTCCTTCAGAGAGCAAGCATATCCGCGCCCTCGATTCTTTGTACCAATATCCTTCGCTATCACAGCTATTTTGCTCTCGTAAGAATTCGTCCTTTAAACTAGCTGGGGATTCTCACCCTTCGCTTGTACAGATTTAGCGCTACCGCTAGCATAGTATTCGCTCAGTACACCCTGAATGCGTTCGACATTGAGCGAACGCCGTTTCGCCAGAACACGCTTGCAGTCGCTATCGTCTGCCTCTCCGCGTGCTGTACGCATATCCTTGAATACGGGTCTCTCTCTTTTATTCACCGGATTCAGGCGTCATCTTGTCGACGAAATTCTCACTGAAGGCCGTCAATGCCATCACATTCATAAAAGTTTTAACACTGGTTTTGTGAGTTACAATCGAATCACTCTACTCCCAGTTCTCATGGACTATTTAGTCTCGCCTTGGCTGGAATCGCAGTTCTCCTGGGCCTGACGCCGGTCCAAGACCCTTACATCAACTTCAAGCACCCCTTCGAAGGCTCAACAACCAGCGTCAATTCCATCGCTCTAGGTCTTTTCCTCTCCTCTCATTCTCGGCGACCCTCCAGCTGACACTTCATGCCAGCTATCGTAAAAGTGAACTTCTCCTTCGTAGGCTGGTCAAACACTTTCACGGTCCTCAGCGAGATAAAGAGCAAAGACCCCGCGCGGACGGCGCGCCGCGCGGGCTACATCTCGCTCGGGCTCATCGCCGCGCTCTTCTTTCTCATCAACGTCGCGTACATCGCCGCCGTGCCCAAGGAGGAGATTGAGAACTCCGGCCAGCTCGTCGCCGCGCTCTTTTTCGACCGCGTGTTCGGCCAGTCGGTCGCGCGCAAGCTGCTGCCAGTCATGATTGCGCTCAGCTGTCTCGGGAACATCGTGAGTTCCCATCCTTTAAATCTCGCACACACTCCTTTACTGACACCGAGTCTCTACAGCTAGCCGTGGTAAGCCCCTCGCTCTCCTTCCACAGAGTTTCTGCTCAGATCAATGGTCCATGTGCGACTGTAGCAAGTTGGCCGCGCGCGCGTCATCCGCGAAATCGCGCGGCAAGGCATCCTGCCCTTCGCAGACATCATCGCGTCCGTCAAGCCGTTCGGGACGCCCGCAGGGCCGGTGCTCATCCAGGTCGGACTGACGATCTTCGTCCTCCTCGCGCCGCCCGCGGAGGACGCGTTCTCGTTCCTGCTTGACCTCGCATCATACCCCAGCCTGGTGCGCCCCGGCTATCACTATAACAGAGAAACTCTCTTGCTAACGGTGAAATGGGGTGCATCAGATATTCAGCGCGGCGACGGCGGTGGGCGTCTGGATCCTCCGCAAGCGCCGCAAACGCCAGGGCCTTCCCCCCGCGCCGTTCAGGGCATGGAACGTTGTTGTCTTCGTACAGGTTGCGAACTGCCTGTTCCTGCTCATTATGCCCTGGTGAGCTACACTGCGTCACAGTATATTTAGTGCGGAGACTGATATGCATCGCTTATGTAGGGTTCCGCCTCCCGGCGGGCAGGGCGATGTCTCGTTCTGGTATGCAACGTAAGTTTCGCCCACAGTCTCATCACATTTGACAATTGAGAGACGTCATGTCAGCTACTGTGTTGCTGGCCTGGGTGTTCTCGCTGTACGTGACAGCCTTTCATGTCATGACACTGTCGTTGACCCCACTCCCAGTTCTGCGCCTCGTACTACTACGTCTGGATCCGCCTGCTGCCTCGTCTCGGCGGGTACAAGATTGTGCAGGAGACGAAGGAGCTGGACGGCGGCGTGCGCACCAACGTCCTCGTACGACGCTACAAGACGCGCGAAGCCGAACGGGATACCGAGCGCTCGCCCTTGCTGCTGCCCGCACGGGATCACGAGCACGCGAGCACCGAATAGAACATCCTCTCACTCCGTACTCACATTCTTCATCCCGGAGTCTGAGAAGGGTTACACCGATTAACCATCGGCAGCGATCTCTGGTCAGTGGATAGTGATCGTGTAAAGAGTCAGGAAACCATGTATCCTGCATAGATGCAAAGAACGGGCAGTTGAGCAAGCGCCGTGAAATAGTAAGCAAATCCCAGAGTTCGTCGTTCATCGGGGTGGTTCATCGAATTGAAAATCCAGAAGGTTGCGAACTCAAGGATTCGTTCCCGCTGGTGATTTCGTGTTAGATTGGAGTCGTATCAGTTTGTGGCCTCTTGTTTGCGCTCGGGAATGAGTGCGTTAGCTTCGCGATGGATCCGGCTCAGGAGGAGGAAGGTCGCGACGATGCCAAGGTTGAGAATGATTCCGACGAAATCTGCCAACTTGAATTGAACATTCGAGAGGGAGGCGTCATGATTTTCACCGATGAGGCGGCCCAGAGAGCTCAAGTTGACGATAATAGACGCAGGATAGTGTTGTCTATGGTACCAAACGGCTTCGCACCAAGTTGCTGTCCTCACTGGATTCGATATGAAGGACCTGTGCTTGGTTCATTCACCAGAATGCGAATTCCGGACGAATAAATGTAGTTGACAACTGTAAGCCAGCGACAGTAGCGGAGATTGCCGATGCGCGGAAGCTGAAATACGGTCACACGCTCTTCCCCGTTACAAGTCATGGCCGACCCATTGGAGATTGATGGCTGGATCTCGCAGCTGTCGCAATGCAAGCAGCTCAGCGAGGCGGACGTGAAGCGGCTCTGCGACAAGGCACGACCGCGCTGGCCGCCCGCCCGGCAGCAGCAGCTGATGCCCGTTTAAATTTGCACAGACGCGCGAGATCCTCATGGAGGAGTCCAATGTGCAGCCCGTGCGCTGCCCCGTCACCGTCTGCGGCGACATCCACGGCCAATTTGTGCGTGCCCGGGCTCTGGACTGACGGCGCGGCCGGCTGAACCGCGCGGCGCAGCACGACCTCAGCGAGCTCTTCCGGATCGGCGGCAACTCGCCCGACACCAACTATCTGTTCATGGGCGACTACGTCGACCGCGGCTACTACAGCGTCGAGACCGTCACGCTGCTCGTCGCGCTCAAGCTGCGGTACCGCGACCGGGTCTGCATCCTGCGCGGCAACCACGAGTCGCGCCAGATCACCCAGGTCTACGGCTTCTACGACGAGTGCCTGCGCAAGTACGGCAACGCGAACGTCTGGCGCTACTTTACCGACTTGTTCGACTACCTGCCCCTCACTGCGCTCATCGATAACCAGGTAGGCCCGTGCCACCCGATATCCCAACCCAACTCACTAAATTTCTTAGATCTTCTGCCTCCACGGAGGCCTCTCGCCGTCCATAGACACGCTCGACCACGTCCGCTCCATCGACCGCGTCCAGGAGGTGCCGCACGAGGGGCCCATGTGCGACCTGCTCTGGTCCGATCCAGACGATCGCTGCGGCTGGGGCATCTCGCCGCGCGGCGCAGGCTACACCTTCGGCCAGGACATCTCCGAGGCCTTCAACCACAACAACGGCCTCACGCTCGTCGCACGCGCCCACCAGCTCGTCATGGAGGGTGCGTTCGGGCCCTGCCACGCGTTTCTGACGTCTGACGTACCCCCGCAGGATATAACTGGAGCCAGGACCGCAACGTCGTCACCATCTTCAGCGCGCCCAACTACTGCTACCGTTGCGGGAACCAGGCTGCCATCATGGAGATTGACGAAAAATTGTCGTACAGCTTGTCAGTCCACGGGCCCCTTTTTGATTAACCGTGAGGCACATCGCTCATCCCCTATCCTTCCCGCAGCCTGCAATTCGATCCCGCGCCTCGCGCAGGCGAGCCGCTCGTCTCTAGACGTGTGCCAGACTACTTCCTCGTGCGTTCCTCTTCTACGTTCCTATCTCTGTGCTAACACAAGTGGATTCTAGTGAACGGGTAGTATCTGGCACCATGACGCTCGTGTATCGCATACCTCTGCAGTACATACATACCTCCTTTTTCTTCGTCTCGACGACACGATATTCATTCGGACTCGCAGTCATTCATAATGGCGCCCTCTGATGTTTCCGCTTTCCTGTCCGCCAGCCCTTTCTTTGTGACATCCCAGACGAACTGAATCGAATCGAAATGCGTTGCTCTACATAGTGCTATATGCAGTGACGCAATATGTGCGATGTGCCTGTGAGGTGAACGAGAGAGACCGAGTCCTCGCACTGTGATGAGCTGGTTCGTTGGATGCATGCACGGTCTAGCCCATCGACGAGCAACAGTCTGAGGCTCCTACAAGAATAACTCCTGATCGCAAATAAGGCGGCGGGCCAATTGCTCTTGTTCTGCAAGAACAAATCGTGTAGGAACAGCGATGGGAGAAATCACGACCTCGTCTGCAGCCGATTTCAGGAGCTGCAATGCGGCCCACGGATCGTGGTCAACAGACTCAATCCCGAGGAGATTGAGTTGCGCACAGCGCTCGTGACGCATGCGAAGGCACGTTGCCACAAAATGGTAGACGTCCAGGAGAGAGATGGGCAGCGACTCTGCACAGCTGCATTCAGAAGATGAGGCCAGCGGCGGGTAGTAGCCTTCCGGACCATTCTGGCGACATGTTCGGGTCGGCGGGTGGTGTACGATATCTATGACCTCGAGCGCAGGCACATCATATACGACCAGGTCCCACCCAGTCAGAATTCCTGAAGGCAGAGACACGGGCCATTCTTGCCGGCGATAGGTCGCGCAGGATGCGAGAAAGACTCTCAACGAGCGTAGAACGGGAAGCGCAGGGAAAACGCAGCTCGCCGGGGGCCAGAAGAATTCCAGCATGCTCAGCTCAGTAAGAGCGCCG
This sequence comes from Auricularia sp. M12, assembly GCA_037042885.1. Lineage (NCBI taxonomy): Eukaryota > Fungi > Basidiomycota > Agaricomycetes > Auriculariales > Auriculariaceae > Auricularia > Auricularia sp. M12. Next base: position 943,050 of record CM073207.1, read on the forward strand.
AAGAGCACCGGTGAGAGCTGCAAGATGTCGGGATTGTCGCTAAGCACAAAGGGCATCAATCTCGGACCTCCAACGATGAGTGGCTCTGAAGACGATGCAAGGTGCGCAACCAGCTCGCTGCGGGAAATCCCAAGATGAACCGATAGCGGCTGCTGTACGAGTGCGGATAGTTGCTGCTCGGACAGACGCCCGGTGGCGAAGTTGGATGTGCCAATCCGACGAAGGCACGCCAGGAAATCGGGGAAGACAGGCAGGTGGCTTGTGAGCAAAGCGAAATTCCGAAGGGCGACGGCGCCAAAGGCTACAACGTCAGCTTCGGTTTCGCCCCAAGTGAAGGCCCGCACAGATAAATATAGGGTGTTGAGTCGCGGCATAATGGCAAGGATGTGGTTAAACGCTGCCGAGTCTATATCAAGCTTCAAGTTAAACCATCTGAACAGATGCAGGTTTGATAGCGCAGGATACGGTCCTGGTGGCAGTGAAACCGCACGCAACGACAAAGTACGAAGCTTTCCCGAGCTGCAGTCGAATAAGTCTCCAGGGAGGTTTGGGTAAAAACCGTCGTCTTGAATATCAACCGTGAGCTCCTCTGCAGCAGGCGCTGGCTTCGTCAGGATCTGAAGAAGCCTGTTGTCCGACTGGGGCCATATGTCACCGCGCAAGAATGCAAACGAAATATTGCGCAGTCGAGGCAATGTTTGCTCGAGCAGGCTGATAGTAGCTTCTTCATGTGCGCTATACCAGATGAGCAGATCTTCGTGAACTTCGAGTGGCTCGGGGCAGCAACGCTGCGCTTGAATGACTGCGCGTTTGACGAACGCGGGCGTTGGAAAAGGCAGTGAACAAGATTTATCAAACGGTACCCTGATTGCCCGCCAAAGCAACGGAGTCGACAGGCAGCAGATACGCAGATGACTGCATGCCTGTGACAGAGCCCAAGAACTCTCGTACCCGGCGAATTCGATGATGAGGACAAGAAGTGCCTGAGGCAAAGACAGGAGGGAATGCCGTGCGTTACACCTGAACGCAACGCCTTGTAGGATGCGCCTAACAGCCTCAAGTATGCATTGAGATGAATTTTCGGGTCTGAAATAGGGGACAATATGAGTCTTGGTATGGGCAAGCTTGGATATACTGACTTTATATGACCGACAGCTCCAGCGGAAATAGCGACGCACGCCCACGCTCGTAGGTCTTCGAAGAGCCGCTTCTCGCCCGACGAGGTAAGGGACATTGGGATGGCGGGATCGATGCGAACGAGAGACAATGCTAGCTGTGCAGGCGGTAGAGAGCAAGGCTTGACAAACAGGCACAAATTCTGGCATTGCTCTTCGCCCTGCCAGTGCTACCATGTCCATCGTGCGTCAATACGCGTCTAGTATTCTGACGGTCAGTGCGCACCACTGACAAGTGCATAGGGCGTCATCGAGCACGAGCTATATGCCGACCTGCGCTCGTGGGTTGACGCTGCGCGCATGCTGGTGACCGAAGCTAAAATCACGAGGTCTGTGCCCTCGCCACGCTCGGCGTGCAACTGCTGAAATTTCTACTCAGCCCCGTGATCGCTGGCCGAGTCCACACTCATGTGCGGGATACATTCCTTCGGGTCGCCTACCTCTGTAACAGCCAGCACCCTCTATTCACCCTTCCGGATGCCTTACTGCGCCACATCGTCAGCTTGGCAGGTTCGGAGAACATCTGGGCTATCTCAGGGATATGCAAACGACTCCGTGCGCTCTGCTTGGCCACCCCTTCCCTCTGGAAGACGGTGCAATTCGCTCGCAGCCGTCAAAACTGGTGGCTGCGGCCCCAAATGTCCATGCTTATTGCCCTGCATATTCAGCGCAGTCATCCCGAGCATTTTCTCGAGCTCAGGCTATCTAATCTGATAGCTCCATGGACGCCAGACTCATTCTTCACGGGTCTTCTCGCGTTGGCCATGCCACGAACGCGCTGGTTATCCTTAGTGCCGCATCTTCTAGATGACGGCTGGATGCCCTGGAGACCGGTACTATGCGATGCAGCGCCGGCACTAGAGGTGGCAATACTGCAAGTCCCGAACCCTCCAATTCCAAACGTCTCCACGGCAGTTCTGCCACAGGACCTCTTCGGCGGAGAATCACCTAATCTCAGGCAACTGACACTCTCCGGAGTCTGGCTTCCGCCTCATGCGTGCCCAGCGCTGGCGAATCTACGATATTTCAGCTGGTTGCGATATGATGCCGCAATCGATACGGCGCTGTTTTGCCAACTGCTCGATTGCCTGCCACGCCTAGAGGGCATGTCCCTCGCTGTGATGTCCTTTGCGTGGGATAGTCGCATCTACTTGGAGTCCGGGATTGGGACACGTACTCTCCGTCATCTTTCAATCGAGGGGCAGGAAGCCTCCAACATGGTCGAATGCCTGAAGGACCTTGCTGTCCAGTGCTTTGTCCATCGTTTTCCTCATCCGCCCACTACTATGGATGCTATACTGGATTGGTCGACATCAATTTCGCTTGGCTTGCACATCTGCGAATTCATCTCGCATCCCCCGTGGTCCGAGAAACCGCTCATCGCACGCTCACTTCCGCTAGGATTCGGCAACGACTGCGTCAACCAGAATGTTAGCTACATTCCCTCCATCACCCGCGAATCATTTTCGTCGGTGACGACTCTCAGCATCCATGAATTCCTATGGCCATCGAAGATCGATCCTGGCCCTGCGCATCCGGTTCCGTTCCCCGCCCTGCGAAACTTGCGAATCGTTCTGGCTTCGCATCACTCCTACTATGAGCCACCTTGCTGTCTCGATCTGGGGCTTTTCACAGATCTGCCCGAGCGTGCTGTCTTCCACACACCAGCCCTGCACACCCTGAGCCTCGATCATGTTGATTACCCCAGGCATCCACCAGATGGATACACACTTTTCCATGTTGAAGACGACGACGACGACGACGACGCCACTGTAAAGAGCACAAAGTGCAGATGCGATAAGGCGCTCTATGTCTCTCTGAGAGATGTACATCTTCTCATCACTACTCTCGTCACCGGATGGCGCCCGCGTCTCTCCCGGCTTACCCTATCGCACGTCGAGGCAATCGATCTGGATGCACACGTGTGCGAACAGCTGTTGCACTCCATTGCCGAAGAAGTGATTGTGGCAAATTCAGCCAAGCCGAACAATTCGGACGCGCCAGGCTACATTTGGATCGAGGAGGATATAGCTCGCATATTCGAGGAATCGCTGATATAGCGACGGCTCAGGTCCCACGGATCGAAATAGATGGTTGCGCGATTGTCGTCCAGTAGTCTCATGCTTCAGGCTGGTTATCGCCGGCTAACTTGCGTGCACAACTCGTCTTGGCTGTTTGCTTGTAGCGTAAACCTTTCAGCAGGTCTTGGCCGATATCTGCAAGGTGGATACACTCACATGGCCTCCCCTATCTGTGCCATTCGGATCTTCTATTGGACGGAAATTATCTTTCAAGGCCAGGTCGAAGATAGATGCAACCCTCAAAGCGTCGGGAAGCAAGGAAAAGTCAGCAATAGTCAGCAAGCGCTAGGTTCCCCGAAAATACAGATATGCTTTGGCGTGCCAGGCTGCGTTCATGCCGAAGAGTTCATCGGGAGCGCACTTGTGTTACTTCGACTTCCTTAACACACGATCCAAATGCATTCACCGGAAGACCTGCTGAAGGAGACGCTAGTATCATCATCCCGGCCGTATCCATAAAAGGAAGCGCCGTGCCATTCCTCCGTATGAGACAAGGGGGTCAGAAGCCTCAACGTCACTCGGGAGCACGTCTGTATGTCGGCCAACAGCTGCCCCGAAGTATTCGATGCGCAAACGTGCCTGGAGGGACCGCAAGCCGGCGCTACGATCTCAATCCCCAGGCCGGCAGCCAGCGTCTCTTTTGCATCAAGAACTTGGTACAGCGCTCGGCAGTATTCGATATGTTCCCCACGCGAGGCCAAAAGGGGCCGTCCGCCTACCATATCAGGCAGTAAGTTTGGCAAGCGCTGGTCGATTGGTGCGTTCTGGCATCAATCTCCGGCTGTGTCGCGCACCTCCTGCGCTCCAGCGACGTCTCGAGCGTACACTAACTACTTGGCGCGATAACACTGTGCCCGGGCAGCGCGCTCCGTCGACAACGGGTCCACAGGCCCGGCGCACGGGACTTCCGTCTTTGTATTTATACCCAGTGCTAGGGCTGTCCCACCGACCGCACTTTGTCCAACCCACACCCATCCCTTCCCACTCGCCCTCTCAGCCTTCCAAGCGCTAGACACCAATGTCGGCCGCCTCATATACACAGTCCGCACCGACCTCTGGCGCACACACCCAGTTCGCGGAGGCCTGGATGTGGCGCTCGATTCAGTACGCGCCGCTGCCGCTTGTCGCTCCTGCCGGTGCGCCGTCTGCTCCGACGGGTACAAAGGCCGCACGCTGCGAGGCACCTGTAGTCTCAAAGGTATGTCATCTGTATCTCTTGGCGAGACATCGTCGCTGAACCGCATGGACAGTAATCGGTGCCCCGGCGCCTGTGACCCGTTTCCGAGATCAAAGGCTGTCCGACGATCCACTGTGCACGTGTTGTTTCTTATTTATTTCTAAGAGCTCGTCGACTAGCTTAGTGTAGTGTCTCCTGGTGTGACTGTAATCTCTCGGTGTACTGGACGCTCATGTAATCACGGAACAGTGTAATTTCATACGGTGAACTTTGTACGTGAATCCATCGTGGAAAGCCAGTGTCATGCCCGTATTGGTTCCGCACCGAGCTCCCGCCAGGGGGAAGCTTAGTATTACCCGGTACAGTAGAGACGTCGGGTTTAAGGTGGATGACTCCACTGCTGTCTCCCAACTGGGATTCTTCTTTATCGACCCTTTGGTTCTAGACCAAGGACCCACCCGCTGCAACTGCACCTGGACCTGTCGAGTAGCGTCTGAGCATACTTCTCACGATACAGACAGGGTGCCTGACGTGGAATGTGCCTGGGGAGATGTCGGTTTCCTGTCACAATCACACCCTAATCTGTCTGTCAGGCTGCCGTCAGTAAGTGCAATGACGCATAGCATCTTTGACAGCGGAAATGAAGACGTGGGAGTATTGTACTTGGCCATGCATTCAAAGAAGACAGAGTGCCTGGATACTATATGCACGGGAGTGTCATGCCCGGGATTGTGCAATCAACAAGGCACCATCATCAACAGTTGTTTGTGTGTGCTTATGTACCGGCCAAACATATTCTCACCGTTCGATCAGGCCTGGATGTCTGGAGGACCGGTGAAGTCCAATCACGCAGCAGGGTATGATTACAGATGAACGTCCTCGCACCGCTAGATCGCGCCGTGAAGGTCCAATGAGACTTCGGAAACGTCCGTCGTATTCATGCATTCATTCACAAGCAGAGACTAGGATGTTGGAGAGGGGGATGGGATGGATAGGATGGGATAGGATGGGCAGGGAGGGCGCGGCAGAAAGTCAACATAGATGGAAGCATACGACAGAACGAGAGGCTCGGAAGGCAAGTTAGGCGCGACTAAAACGGAAACTGATTCTATCCAAGAGCAAGAGCGAGACAAGAGAGCAAGTGAGAGGGCGGGATTCTGTCCGTTGACAATGATAGAGGAGCGGAGCATTCAAAAAGACGCCGAGTGAGCAAACGAACACGAGAAAGGCCCCGCGCACCTGTTTCCAAGAAGCGCAAGAGGGATCGAAAAAGGCGAGAAATGACCACGAGTGTCATCTCTTGCATCTTGGAACACCTGCTGCGCATCCGGAAATGACTGCGAGGGGACCCTGTTACAGTCCGTGTACGGGCTCAGGAAGGAAACAAACGAAGATCAGAGTCACTGTCGCGCGGGGCTGTTGCCGCGCGCAGGACTGTCCGCATCCCCGCCAAGATTTCTCCTGGCGCCCATCGGGCTCTGGCCCGGGCTGCCCTGCTGCGAGAGGTGGCCCATGCCCATACCGCCCATGCCCATCATGCCGCCGCCGAACTCGGACGGCGGCGCGCTCATCATCGGCGGCGGCATCATGCCCGGGAACCCGTACATGCTCATCATCGGGTTCATCTGCATCATCTGCGGGTTCCACTGCGGCTGCTGAGGCTGCTGCGGCTGCTGAGCGGCGACAGTGCTCGAGTGCTCTGGCGCATCGCCCGCGACGGACCCGGCTTGGCTGAACGACATCATCGTGCGCTGGCACAAGGGTCAGCACATCTCCGCGAATGGTAGTGAGAAATAGAGCAAAACGAACCTGATATGCTTCGGCTGCAGCAGCCTGCGCGGCCCACATCTGCTGCTGCTGCGCCTGGTACGCGTTCATCGCTGGCATGCCGCCCGCACCCATCGGCGAGCCCATGGGAGAGGCCATGGGCGGCGGCATCATGCCCGGGAAGCCGTACATGCTCATCATCGGGTTCATGTACATCATCGGGTTGAACTGCGGCTGGCCGCCAGCGAGCGGCAGGTTGTACATCGACGCGCCGGAGCCGAGCTGCTCGAGCTGCTGCCGGCTCAGGTCGTCGATCTTGCGCTGGCGCTCCTCCGCAAGACGCTTCTCGCGCTCGCGCTCCGTCAAGACGGCACCGACGCCGCCGTCGCGTTTCCGGTCGCGCTCATGCGCGGTGATCGCGCCGAGCAGTCCGGTCTGCGGCGGCGGCGGCTTGGAGGGGACGTTGATGAGGCTCGCACCCGTCTCGCGCGCGAGCTCTTCCTGCTTCTTCGCCGAGCGGTCCGACTTGTCTTGCAGACCCGCTTGCAGCAGGCCTTGCGGCGTGAACGCCTTGGTCATCGTCTCGCTCGGCTCGAGCTGAACGAAGGTCTCGCGGCCATGCGGCGCGTTAACCTGCGGCTGCGGCGCCGACGGGTCGAGCACGGTGCTCCACACCGTCTGGCGAGACGGCGGCAGCATGTGCTGACTGCTAGACTGACCGCGCGGGTGCGGCGACGGTCGGCGGTCCTGCTCGTCATGGTACCGCGACGGCGAAGCATCGTCGTACCCTCTCGGCGGGGCTACACGAAATCGCGTCAGTCGCGCAGCAACGGCGCAATGGAAACAAGCTCACTTTGATGACCCTGGCGCGACGCTGAAGGCGACCGTCCACCTGGGATCTGAGGCAGCACGCGCGGCGCGCGCTGCTGCACCTGCTGCGAATAGCTGTCCTGCATCTGTCTCGAGCGCACATCCGGCGGCAGCGGGCTGCGTTCGCGTTCACGCTGCTGCGACAGCTCCTCCTGCATCTGCATCCTGGGCGGCAGGACGGCGCTGCGCGGGGGCTTGTCGGACCCCGAGCCGTCGTCGTCGTCGTCGTCCTCTTCCTCCTCTTCCTCCTCTTCGTCACTGCTCTGCCACGCGTTGCGGCTGCCGCCGGCGCCGTTGCGGCTGCCGTTGCGGCCGTTCGGGCGCCCAGGGCGGTGCGCGGCGGCCTGCCTGGCGGCCTGCTGGGCCTCGCGCTCCTGTGCGCTGCGGCTCTTCGCGAACGACGACGGGTACTCCGGCGCGGGGCTCGCCGGGCTCGCGGGGCTCTGGGGCTTATGCTGCACCGCGAGCGGGCGCACAGAAACGGCGCTGGGCTGCTGGCTCGTCTTGAGCGTGGGCTGCCCGCGCTCGTCCTCGGCGGCCTCGAGGAAGGAGAGCGCGGCGAGCGCGTCCGCGGCGTCTTCCTGCATCGCGGCGGTCGTGCTGCTCGGCTCGGGCTTGTGCTGCTTCGCGCTGGGCGGCGGCGACGGCGACGGCGAGCGCGAGGGCGTGGGCGACGGGGATCCTGGGCTCTGCTGGACGGTGGCCAGAGGCTCCTGTCGCGTTTTTTCAGCTCCCGCCACCGGCGCCGCACCGGCCAATCGTCGAGGCGGTGGCAGTGCTCGCGCGCCAGACGGCTTCCGCGCCAGACTCGTCCGCGCAGCAAGACGCGACGAGTCCACAGACGACGTGTGCTGCGACCGCTCCTCCTCTTGCCTACGCTGCTCCTGCTGAGGCTGCTGCTCCTGCTGCGGGTGCGTCTGCATGTAGTATAGCGCCGCGCTAGCCTCGTCAAAGAAGTAGTCTGCCTGCGGCTGTTGTTGACCCTGCTGTTGAGACTGCGACTGTTGTTGCTGGGCGGGCTGCGGCGAAGGCTGTCCGTAAGGCGACGGTTGCGCCTGCTGAGGCGGCGGCGAGTACGCAGACTGATGAGGCGACGGCGTGCCGTAGGGCGACTGCTGCTGCTGCTGCTGCTGATGTTGTTGCTGCTGTTGCTGCTGCTGATTTTGCAGCTGAGAAGCGTACGACTGCGGGTACGAATTCTGCCGTTCCTGCGAGTCGGGGTGATGCGGCATGGGCGAGTACACATGTCCCTGGCTCTGTCCCGGCGACGTCGGCAAGGAGGACGGGAGGGGCTGCGACGTAGGCGACATCGGCGCAGGTGGTGGCACAGTCTCAGGGCCGGCACCCATGGCAGGCGGCTGCGGCAGTCGTCCGGGCGTGGCAATCTGGCTCGCCGCGCTGGGTTGCGGGAGACCATCGATGCTCGGCCGCCCGCCGTACGACCCCACGCTGGATGTCGGGCTCGAGACAACGGGCCCGCCAAGCGTCCCACGAACGCCCGTGGGCGTCGGCGCGCGCGGCGCCATCTGGAACGCGCGCGCGGACGTCGTGCCGGGCGAGGCTGGACGAGGCAGACCTGCCGCGGGAGGCGGCGAGAGCGAATTGGGCGACATGGGTGGGCTGGTTGGCTGGTATTGCTGCTGCTGGAGCGCCGCACTCGTCGTGGTGGGTGCAGGCGCAGGAGACGGCGGACGGGCGCCGAGGACCTCGTTTGCGCGCACAGGCGACACCGGTGTCGGTGGCATAGGCTTTGTCTTCGCCTGGTCAAAGCTCAGAGGCGGGAGCTGAGGCGTGCTCTTTTGCTGCTGGTGGTCGTGCTGCGGTGACTCGACACCACCGATGGGAGGCAGCGTCGGCGCGCCGCTTGGAGATGTTGGCGCGCCGAGCGTCGACTGTTGCTGTTGCTGGCCGACTTGCACAGGTAGTCCACGCATTCTGCGGACCTGTACTCCAAGGAGCTGCGAGCGGATGAACGACGTCCTGTCGTCGCGCGGGTCGAGCCCCTCCGCGAGCTCGCGATCGAGGAATAAATGCTGCATCACAAATGTCAGCCCCCAGCTGCTCACACAAGCCGCAAGAAAACACGTACATCTCGCAGCGGCCCAACAGGGTAAGCAAACATCATGCTCTGCGGCTCGCGGGGGTCCCACGTATACCCTTGCGGGCGGCCATAAAGTTGGAACGCATCGTGGATGGCAACGAGCCACTTGAGCATCTCGAGCGCGCCGACCTTCTCGTTCTCCGTCTCGGGCATGATGAGCAGCCACCCCTCGCGGCCCTTCATGCCCATCGCATAATCCTCCGAGCCGATCATGCCCTCAAGCTTGAGCAGCGTGCTCAGCGGGATCATCTCCGGCCGCTCGGGATACACCGCGAACGCCTGCGCGACGCTGGACATGGAGATCACGAGCTGTTTGCGCTCCTTGCCCTTGGGGCCCGCGAAGAACGAGACGGTCGGCCGCAGATTCTCAACGTGCCCGCTGCTCGGCGTCGGCGACGACGAGCGGTTGAAGAGCGACGACATGCGGTTCTTCTTCGCCGGCGGCGTGGGGCTCGTCGAGCGGCCGTCCGCGGAAGGCGAGTAGCCCTGTGCGACGACCATCCAGAGGCGCTTCCAGTCGACCTGGCCGGCAACGCGGACCTTCGCCCAGCCCTCCAGCTTGCCCTTGACGAGCGTCGTCTTGGGGTCCTTCCAGGTGTTGTTATCCGAGAGCGACATGCGGAGCAGGTGCGCGGTGTAGATCTCCTCGAGGCGCGACTTTTCCCACGCCGCGAGCCGCAGCGCCGACGCCCAGGAGACGAGCGAGGCCGTGTCGGGGCACGAGAAGAGGAAGAGGTTCGAACCGGCCGTGTTGAGCGTGAGCACGTCCGTGTATCTTTTGGGCGGCTGGCCGTCCGCGCCGGGCACGGTGACTGAGCCGACGACTTGAACGAACTGTCGCGATATTTAGAAATAATTTATGAGTACGATTAATCCAATACTCACCGCATCCTGGATATTGATGTACGTCGGCGGGACCTCCTTGCCGAGCTTGCTGGCCTCGTCGATGGCGCGCATATCCCATATGGACAGCGTGGTGCCGCCGAGCTGGGCCCAGACATCCGTCCAGGCCTCGTCCTTGGTGTTGCGCGTGCCGTCCGTGAGGCGCTCCTTGCGCTCAATAAGCGGGCCCGAGAAGTAGACCTTGTGGGCGTGGGCTGCGACGAGCGAGACGACCGAGCGGATTTCGGGGTGCAGCTGCGAGGCCTGCATGGGCACCGGCTGCCTTAGCGACGCCTGACGCTGCACACTGGGCTGCTGCTGTTGCTGCTGCTGGTATGACTGCTGCTGCTGGGGTTGCTGCTGCTGCTGGCTGTACATGCCGTCCTCGGGGACTGCGCCGAGGCTGGAGACCGACGGGCGGCCGTTGTAGGTCTGGGCCATCTGCTGCTGCTGCTGTTGCTGCTGCTGCTGCTTGAGCGTTGAGCTGGAGCCTGTGCGGAACGAGGAGAGCAGCGACTTGGAGCGTGCGTGCTCGCGCTGGCGTTCGGGGTTCGCGCCCACGGGATGGGCGTTGTAGCTCCCGTCGGCATAGCTCATGGGTCGCACGCCCCCAGCAGGCCCTCCTGGCCCCTGAGCCTGCCCCGCGCCCAGAGCCTGCTGCTGCTGCTGCATGCCGCCATAGTTCATCGCGTCAGACCACGATCGCTTTACGGCTGTTTGCCCGTCCCCGTCATATCTTTCCCACAGCTTTGATCCTGCAATCTCTGACGACACCTTTCAACTCTATTTTTTTTCTCGTACAGAAACTGTACAGTTGCTCGACGGACACTACGACCTTGCCACCTGGCCCGCGCAGTTCGAAGGCACAGCCCTTTCCCGATGTTCTGGAACGCGCCCTGGCCCTGAGCGCGGACAATGCAAACCACCCCTCCGCAGCGCAGTGGCGACAACTTACGAACGTGGCTCTGCTGTTGGCTCTACTGTCACACCAACGGGGTTGGTCGCTGTCGGTGGCAGCGCTTGCATTGAACTCTTCCTAGAATCAGTGGTCTGCTTCTACTTGGCACTGTAAGGCAACACAGGCTCCAAGAATTGCTAGATCATACAACTTGCCGGCACTGCTCGCTCTTCTGGGCGGTGTTCAGCATCTCTAGCTGGACTCCCAGGGCCTCTAGGATCTCGAAGTCTTCGAACCGTCCACACGGTTGTCTGCTACTACCACGTCATAGTCAAGTCTTCTGACCTCTGCGATTGCAAATCATCGACTGCATCAACGACTGCACGGACCGCCCTATCTCTGAACAAAAACCATTTCGTCCAAGATAGGCAGGTTCACGGAGCAATCGCGAAGTTTCCCTTTGACCCTGCCAAAGCTTTCCAAGGTCGCAACTGACCTCACCAGGTCTATAGCCCGTGAAGGCAGCCTTGCGAGCGAAGGAAAGGACCCCGGACGGGACCATTCCCACTGTGCAGCCACCTGCTTGCGTAACTAAACAAACTCGCACAACCTGCCAGAGGTGTTTGTCATCACATTGACAGACGTCCTCAAAGTCTGTGTCACTGCAAATCCCCATCCAATCGCCTGAGCCTATCCTCAGGCTGTGCATACGCAGGAAGCCCATCGGCAGCGCGGGCGGCGGCAGTCCCCGGGGTGTTGTTCTTTTGCCGCGGTTGTTCTTCAGCGGCACGTGGCGGTCGGCGCCGACGCACCACGCGCCGCCGCCGCGGGGTTGTTCTTCCTCCTCCAGCATGGCAACGTTGTTTTTTTGCGCAGGTATAAAACGCGGTGCGAGAGCGCCGCTGAGATCCTCACCGAGCAGCGTCTCATCCTATACAATACCCACCTCCAACACTTCGTATTCACATCCACTACCGCTCTCATCCCATACTCAACGATGAAATACTCCTCCCCGAACGGCTCGCCCCAGGGTCTCTACCCGCCGCCGCTCCCGCCTCAGCACTTCGTGCTGTCGGGCCCCGTCAAGGTGGCCGAACATACTGCTGTGCGCGCTATCCCTCCCCTGAGTTTCAAGTTGGCTTACTTCTATTCGGCCTCCAGCCCAAGTCCCGTTGAACGGATCGCACATTCCACTCGCATCGACTCACGATCGTCATTCGCATGGCTCCCTCAGTACGTAATACATACGGCCGGTGCATGGCTGAGGCTGATGCGATCCTTTGCAGTCTATTTTATGCTCGTCCCCTCTTCGGTTTTCGCCTTCTGCGCGCCTGGAAAATGTTCATACCTGATGATCTTCAACTTGCTGTATCCAATACATTCATCTCGCCTCATCTCAAACTTTAAAAACACACCGTCCGACCCGAATGTCCGAGTCAATGAGTTTTACCATAGCCTGCCCAGTACTCAGGCTGGCATGGACCCATTGTGCTCTGTACTCTGAACAGAGAGCCAAGGGAACACGCAATGAGGATAAGCAGCTTAGATAGGTCAAGGGAAGTATCATACAGGGGAGAACAGATCATCGGCAATGGCATGTACAGTTTTCAAGAGCTCAAAACTCAAATCACCTCGGTGCGCACCTCCTCGGCGCCCTTCTTCTCGTCGCTCCCCGACAAGCTGGACCGCTCGGCCGAGGCCCGCTTGTCGGTGGCGGTCCCAAGACCGGACTCGTCGCCGGCCGCGAGGACCGCCGCCGCGAGGCGCGTCTTGCGCTTGCGGTCGATGATCATCCCCGCGGCGTAGAGCACGACGACCATGTCTTTGGGAGTCATGAGTCGTTGGATAAAGGGAAAGAGGAGGGAGAGAGAGAAGACGCACAGCCGATGAAGGGGATGAAGTACGACCGCACGGAGTTGTCTAGGCTGTCCGCAAGAGCACCCTGCATCGGGGGGAACTGGGCGCGGGGTCAGATTTACAAGAAGATGGAATGGTGGCATCGAGAGGCAGACGTACCGCAGCGCCGCCTCCGACCCCCATGACCAGCAGACTGCTGCCCCGCTTCGTCCACTTGCCGAGGTTTGCAGTCTACCGAACGTGTCAGCGCGCTGCCAGTCTGAGGAGACGCAGACAGCTTGTTTTACGTACTCCTAAGCAGAAGATGACGGGGAACTGAATGCTCTCGAAGAAGCTGTTGTAGTGCATTAACTGAGCTCAGGGGCTCAGTACTCGGGTGTTTGCTAGGCGACGTACAAGATGATGAACCTGGAAACCAATGAGGACGACGCTGAAAGAAGGCGGTGAACAGGGACTCACAGGGATGCGAGACCGGCGGTTCCACCAGTGGTCGCAGCGACAACCTTTCATGAATCGGGTGAGACTACAGAGGGGTCAAGGGATTCGCGCGTGCGTACGCTGAATATCGCAGTCATGCCGCCCCACACCAGCAGCATTGTATCAGGCTGGAAGTACTTGAGCAACGGTGTTCCAGCAAACCTGCGTGCAGCGTCAGTCACTGTGGCCGGCGCATAGGATGGTGGCTAACCGGCCGATCATGAACGCGATTTGGCAGTATGAGAACATGTTGGACGCTGCCGACGCGTCGAACCTCTTTTTCAAGATGGGATCTAGGGAAAAGGTCAGGTTGCAAAGGAATTTGGGACTGGACTATGTACCCTCTGTGATGTAGAACAACTTCGAACGCGCTTTCAGCCTGGCGTATGACAATCGGTAGGATTAGAGGATCCATACCACGAAACTCGCGAGCGCGACCTGAGCGCCGACATAGCAGAACTGCGTGAAGGCGCCGAACAGTGTGCTGTCAACCACGGCCCGTCAGCGCGCGGCAAAGGTGTCAATCGCCGGCACCGCGCACTGGTATTGCTGCCACAGCGGCTTGACCGTCGCACCGGCCGCCTCAAGATCCTCTGCGCAATTCCATAACTGCAATCAGCAGCTGAACGGGACTCGGATACTCTCGGCGGAGAGCTTCGCCTGACCTTGCAGCTGCTGCTCCGTGATCTCCGGCAGCCTGCAGAAGAAGAAGAGAATGATGAGGCACACGCCAAGGAGGCCGACGCCGAGGTAGACGTATTGCACGTTCTGCAGCGAGTTCTGATTCTCGCCCTTGAAGAACGCTTTCGACGCGATCAGTGGCCCCTAAGCGCGGGATCAATACTACGGGGAAATCACGATGGACTGGACTCGTTCACGTACGGTGAACGAGGCAACCGCTTGGAATGCCTGTGTTCCAGCGGCGTGAGAAGCGGCAAGACTATCAATGACTACGGCTGGCGTACCTGCGCAAATGTGAGACGCATCGAGGCCTCTTCCGGGGGCCCCAGAATGGAAATGTAACTGGTCCCGCGGATACGTCAGTGCCTGCCGCATCTCAAGAGATGTAACAGAACACACGAGTTGGCAGCCACCTCCAGAGAGCTAAGTCTTGCATCTCAGTATTGTGCGCCGTCGAGTCAGGAGTTACTTACACGAGGCCAGAGCCGATTACGACAGTACTCAAAACAAATCTGAATTTGCCTCAGTCCCAGGCGCAGGGCAAGCGCTAAGTCGTCCCGGCGTACCCATAGTATTTCCCAGTCACCGCAGAGGGCCAGAACATGAACGCGCCGAACGCGTACAGACCCAGACCGACGTAAATGAGGCTTTTGTAACCGAACCGGGACGCGAATTGACCAGCAGGGATAGCGAAGACGAAGTATGCTCCAAAGTACGCGACCTGCATCAGCGTTGTTTGCGTCCTCGTAATGTGGAAGATTTGCTGTAGAGAATGGCGTTTACTCGTCGGGAGGGGCAGGAGCATTCAGTTCGAGAGCGTACCTGGAAGTGTTTGTTGAGCACATCCAACAACCCGTATGCAAATCCCCATGCTACATGAACTGTGAGCTTGCGACTCAGGGATAGTAGGCCACGGACTGAAGAACAAAGAGGTGATGAGCTGGATCGGAAGGATGAGTACTATCCGGGCTCATGCGAAAGTACAGCACGCACAGCAAAAGCGTATAGACGTGTGCTTCTGGACTTGAGAGGGCTGGCGACATGGATTTGCTGGGCTGCGCCAGTGACAACGGGTGCTCCTCCAGCCATGGTGCACAGTCCTGCAGCGAGGGAGGAAGAAGAAAGCCCAACAGAACGTAACCGGTGGATCCTCGTTATGGGGAAACGCCCGTCGGTCCGGGGGAAAGGGTGATATTACTTGCGCTCAGTCATGTGGGCTTCTTTCGAAGCTGTTGCGGTTGTCCGTCGAGATGACACCTGTTAACTGCCAAAATTACCCATCAGGACTCCTTTTCTGCCAGTACATGATGTTTGCGGCTGCAAAGAATGAGGTGCTAGCCCGTGTGTGACAGACGGGCACAGCCCAATCAAGGAATGAGCCCGACATTGCTGGTACGGCCAAACGTCTATTAGCAGGACATTTGGTTCTATCATGCAACGTCGTCGACAACCACAGTCAAAAGTTGATCCTCTTGTTCTTACCTTTACCAACATCACGATCGCGCAGTGCATGAAATGTGAAGCACTGATCAACAAGTAACAAGAAATTGCCAAGCAATTCTGAATCTAGTCGGATATATTCCATCATATAAGGAGTGGTTAAGTATACCCGCATCGGGTGAGTGAATATTATCTAAGGGACTCAAGAGTGCTTTCCGGCGCGAACTGTCTTTGCTCAATTAATCGTCCAGTCGTAGACCGTTTGGCTGAAGTTTCAAGGTGAATCTCACAGATCAAACTACCTCCGACGCCCTTGTAAGCATAAGTCATATCTCCGATCATCTTCATGACAGTCATATCTCTGGATTGAAGAAACTGGACATATTCAACGATTACCTATTCATCGCCATCTGACAAAATCACCAAAGACAGAGTCTTGCTGCTGCCAGAGCGTCGCTGTATCGTTAGGATAGAGCGCTGCGATGACCTCGCTCTCAGTCCAGTTCAGTCCGAAGGGCGTTGGCTTGAGGGAATAAACAATTTCGAGCGCCGAAGGGGCGTCACGCCGCGTGAGATACCTGCGCGGCTATAAATGTGCAGCCGCGCTGACGCTACCAGCGTTCTCACTTGTGTCGATGATGATGATCTTCGCGTCACACCTGGCATGTATCTGCGCATCGTCAGTGGGTATGAGTCGCCACGGGGTTTAGAGCCGAGTAACTCACGAAATTGTCGAGAGGCGTGTGGTCCACGATCATGCGCCTTACGCCGATCTTTGCCAGTACATCATCGACCTGCGCACAGACTACATCGTCGTCGTGGAGAGCCTAGCCGCGGTACCACATGGGCCCATCCGGGGAGTACAACTCCACCTCCTCCGGCGTAGCGCCCACCAAGCCGACCAAGTCAGACGCCGGATTGACAGGTTCCGGGGGATATGGCACCGGCAGCGGGTTACGCGCTTGAGGCTTCGCAAGC
This sequence comes from Auricularia sp. M12, assembly GCA_037042885.1. Lineage (NCBI taxonomy): Eukaryota > Fungi > Basidiomycota > Agaricomycetes > Auriculariales > Auriculariaceae > Auricularia > Auricularia sp. M12. Next base: position 959,434 of record CM073207.1, read on the forward strand.
AGTGACACGCCAACCTCGTTAATGCGCGAGGGATACGGCGTCAGATGCGAGTAGGTAGGGGACAGACCGCCGTGCATAAAGGAATCTGCCGCATTGGAGAGATTAGAGCTTTGCTTCAAGATTGGATGGAAGTTGGTGTCGACGGGGCCAAGCGACGGGTGCAACGGTAGGCGCGTCATGATGCTATAGTTATCGCGCCACGTCTGGCCGATCCAGTCGTGATCGAGAACCTCGTAGCGGTACGAATCGTTGCCGAAAGTGGCTTTCTCCTCCTGGCATATCTGCGAGGCGTATCAGTTTATTCCGTCTGAACGCTTTGAGGGAACGCGCGCGGACCTCCAGTCACCTGTAGGGAATGACATCAGGTGTCTGAACCGGAGACGGAAACAGCATGGTTAGCACTTGCCAATGGATTCCATCCACTCATGATTGCCTTGCCGCACTGTCAGCATAGAGGACCACCAGATCCAAGTCAACAAACGAACCTAAATGGGTGATAACCTGGCCGCCCACTGCCTCAGCCTGAGAGCGAAGTTGGTCCAACCAACGAAAGAGTCTGATGGTGTCCGTCCATCTAGAAGGCTGCAGGTCAGACCAGTGAGTAAAGCCATTTTTGACTCGCCTGTCAATGATGTCTCCGGTCTGCACGAACACGGTGTCACCACCAATCCAATCACCATTGGCGTCGACAAGCTTGCCGAGGCGAAGCGACGTAAGAGCGTTGTCGAAGTCGCTATGGAGGTCTCCAATCGCGACAATGCGGCGTTGAAATCCTTTAACACCGGAATGACTGGCAAAGGTCTGGAGGACGAGACAAGCAGCCAGCAGGATGGAACGAAGGAGCGTCGCCACTGGGAGGGGACGGAGTCCACGCAGAGAATCCGAGTCCTCGAAAACTTATACCTCATTCAATTCAAGAATGATTTCCGGAAGGGCAGAGGGTAAGCAACTCTGGATGATGTAACCCGTCGCAATAAACAAGATGCAAGCGGATCGTACAGGAGGTTCTGAACTCGACCGAGAGAAAGCCCGTGTTGTAGGTCGCCGGCCGCATGGGTACCCAGCAAATGCATTTAAGTACCATACGAGATTGTCGAGCAGAACGTTGGATGTCACAAGGCTGGTCGAGCACTGGCAGATTATAAACCCTATGCCCGGGATCGGAGCTGTCTAGAGTTACCTCAGCCCAGATCAAAGCAAAACCCACCCTATAACCTGGGTATAATTGAAACGCACGGTGCTATGTTTTTTGGCGTGTCATCATCTTGCGCATTGCCCGCTGGCAACTGTCCGCCACGGTGCGCCACGCGCCATGACGCTGACGTCCGGTCGAGACGGCAAGCGCGTGCATTTGCTGGTTTGGTGATGGCGCGGCTTGGAGCGAAAAAAAAGGTGACCAGACTTTGGCCAAGGACTCGAAGGAGGCACGGAAAAATTTGGTTCAACTTGATGGAAGTTTCGATGACAAAGTCGATCGGGATTTGAAAACTCATCTCCTGCTTAATTCTTACCACTCGCAAGCCTACCTTGCACCTTGCCTTTCCCTGCTGATTGCCATGCTCACACTACTAGCAAATTCCATTGACAGTAATCTGCTATAGCCCAAATAGCGCTCATTCGACGCGTGTCCACCGTCAAGAGTCCAGTCCATCCGACTCTACTCTGATTCGGCGGAAACCACAAATCGGCGCATTGGATCCCCTATAATTGGGGGCTCTGACTTTGGAGCTACTAGTGCCAGTGTACCCACGCCCTTCGTCATCAGATTGATCCTCGCCGCGCGACCAGACAGCGTGCTAGGATCCAGCAGTGCTGCTAGCCCGGTCGTGTCTTCTGAGCCTGGTAAGGTTGCTGCGCTGCCATACGCCGTCAACATTCAACCAGAGGCGTTTCAAGCCGGGCTTACATGCTTTCCAACGTTGGCAGCAGCAGGAACCCATCTGTAATGGCGTCGTAATCGCAAGCGTCGTCGAGGGCATGTCGCGTATCGCCTGGACTGTCCATTGCGCGCACGAACGCGGATTGAAAGCCGGCAGTAGTGCGCACCGCAGCTCGGTATACGGTTTCCAGTCTTTCCTTGTCATCGTTTGCCGCGTAAACGCTGCTGTTGCCTATCCATCTCGGAAGCTGCGCACACCGCCAGAGGGGGCGCGTCGTGACCTTGTGCCAGTCGGTGATCGCTACCTGAACATCCGGAATCAGCGCGTCTCAGACCTGTTGCTGTGCACGCACCACTCTCGTTGGGTCCGTGGGGTCGACAATGAAGCTTTTCATCGCTAGGTCGTGAATGTCCAGCGCAAACTTGTCGAGTTCAGGATCACTGTCCAGTTCTGGACAACGCTCGATTATGTTCATCATCAACGCTGCCGCGCGCTCGGCCTGCATGCGAACGTCCTCAACCCGCCGCTGGTATTCGACCGATGTATCCCCCTGCGTAAAGGTTGCGCGAGCGCTATCGATTTCTCGTTGTGCGCATCCCAGGAAGTATTCTCGTGTGCTTGGAAATGGTCCGCGGTCTAATGGCACGCCAGCTCGACCACCCGAGTAGAACGGCAGGTGCAGGAGTGGACCAACTGTCGGGAACGACGACGACGATTCGGATGGCACGAGGCTTCCGATGGATGGGAAGTGGAATTTACTGAGCTCTACTACCCATCGAGCGTACTGGACCACGATGAGTTCTTGCTCGAACGGAGGAAGCTGATCAAAAACGATGTCGAGGCGAACTCCCTGGACCTATGGCTGGTGTTATTGAGATGCATTGAAGTGCTAGTCAACTCGCCTTCTCCAGAATAGCATATGGTCCTAGGGAGCGGCTATTGTATGCGCTGAAATGCAAGACACGGGGTACGGGAATTGTGGTCTTGGCGGCGATAAAAGCCATTGTCGCTAACTGGCACACGGTTATGGAAATAAATAGATGCATGAAGTGAGCATCGCACCTCGGATTCAACGACGGTTTTAGGAAACGAGGGTTTATAAACGAGAACAGTCACTTCGGAGCCATCTTCAAGCCGGACGTTGCATGCCTATACCCTTAAATCAACCACCCCTTCCCATGTGACGATGCTTACCTTCCGCCATTCATCTGAAGGCGCATGAGTTGATACATGAAGGAGTGTCAAGCTCTCTCTTACCTCTGCTGACGACGTCGACCGCGATCACCTTCTTATCCAGGTGAGCGAGAACAACCGACGCAAGCGCGCGCGTGTTGACCCCGCGAGCAGCCAGGTCACAAGCCGGAGGAATGGCGCTCTTAGCCGCTGGGGGAGGACTGACAGAATCCGAAGCAGAAGCCGGATCGCCTTCCACAGCTTCACCTCCGTCTTGTCCAGCAGCCTGCCCATCGCCTGCGCCGTCCTCTTCAACCCGTTCTTCGATTTCTCCTGCGTACCATTCCAGATCCTCGTCGGTGTCGTCGAGAAGTGGAATAGTGAGTGCGAGATCGAAGTCGCCGCCGCCGTCGTCGTCGTCGGACGCGATCGTCGCCACGGCCACCGACGGCTCTGGCGAGGTTGACCGAGTGTGAACCGTACGGTCATCTTCTTGGTTAGCGGCATTGTCCAGCGTGGTGGAGGGCAAGAGTGGGCTCTGAGCCTCCTCTGCCATCGCGATGGTGGTGGGATGAAACGGTGCGGCGTCCTGCACGTGTGCACGTGCTGCGTGATATTTAATGCCGGGGCGCATGGTTCTGGACCAGGTCAAACTTCACGCGATTGGAGCAGCCTGCATCTAATCACGATGAGATGCAAAGGTAGATATGTAGAACGACCGCGCTGAACGCTACTCTCGTCGTCCGCGGCGTGAGAATAAGTCTCGTCATATTTAATCGTCGACCATTCAAGTGCATTCAACCCTCATTACGTCGCGAAATAGAGTCCTCGTCGCCCGCACAGCTCACCATGTCGTTTGTACGGCAGCCGGTCCACACAGCCCTGCGCATACAGCCCTGCAGCCTCGCGATTGCGTAGCGGAAGCGTCCGTGAGGTAAGAGAGGGCTAAAAGTGGCATTAACTGGTGCGGCTGTAGCCATAAATGAGAACCCAGAGAGAGGAGGTCGCTCTTCTTCGTGATGGAGCAGCAAGGGCGGACGCGGAATGAGGCGCATACCAGTCCACAGCACCAACGATACGCGTTGGCCTCAGTACGCGCTAGAGAAAAGGTCGAGGGAGGCACTTCAGACTGGCTGGTTCGGTACGAAGCGCTGGAGGAGCGAGAAGACGAGGAAACCCGGGATTGATAATAGAACGACGTCCGACCGAGTCGCAGTCTCCGATTTTCACCGGTACCGTTTCGACCTTGTTAAGCGAAACCGACAAGGGAAACGCGACCGCCCGTTGCGGTGAACGCGCCTTGCGTGTGAGCTATGTAAAAATGCTGAGAAAGAAGTCGGCCACGGTTCGAGCGGAGCTGTTTTGGCCTTCTCCTCCTCCCAATCATCGCTGCCTGAGCGACGGTGCAAGCGATCTACGAATAGTGATCTCACTTCAATGTCTCCGCAAGCCTGGAGAGTCCATTTACTGGCGCATGTTCTGAACCTATTTATTTTCTCGGACACATACCAGAAGCAGCTGTCAAGACCACATTTAGAAACGGGAGATAGACGCTCAGACTCGAGCTTATAAAGGTCGCTCCTGGCATTGCAGTCCCCCTCCCACTTTGCTGCCAGTTGGCTGCTATGTCGGCACATGCTTCGCGGAACGAGGCGGCTTGGATTCCCGAGAAGCATTCCCGTGTAGTGGTTGGTCCTGCCGAGGTCCATACTCCTGGCGTAGGCGAGATTCTCATTCAGGCAAGTGCTCTGCGTGCATTGACCGCGTCCCTTCGTAATGATGAGACTTTTCACTCTATAAAGGTAGAAGCCATCGCATTCCATCCGCTAGACGCGAAGTTGCAACAAGTCGACTTCTTTGGCCTACCTACATACCCCGCAGTGTTTGGCGCTTCGCTCGGAGGCTCCGTTGTGGCACTGGGCGTGGACGTCACCGAGGTTGCGGTCGGTGACAAAGTGGTTGCGTCGAACCCAACCTACTTCGCACCCTACAACGCTAATGGCAAGCGCTACGGTGCCTTCCAGCGCTATGCCATTGCCATCGCTCGAAACTCTGCCAAACTCGACGAAGAACGCGGGTATACCCTCCTTGAGGCCATCGCAGTCCCTACTCAAGCAAGCGTTGCGGCACTGGCGCTTGGCGTCGCAGCGGCACTACCTGGACGCCCTGCCCGCGACGCCGGAAGAAAGAAGGAAACCGTCTTAATCTGGGGCGCAGGCAACGCCGTGGGAGGATACGCCGTTCAATATGCTTCGCAGGCCGGCTACTCTGTTATTGCAACCGCCTCTTCTGGCGACCATGCGCGTGTCGGACAGCTGGGCGCAAAGCATGTCTATACCGCGCGGCGGAGGCGGAGCTCCTAGCGGACTTGAAGGCCCATGCGCCATACACAGTCATTCTGGACGCCGTTGGACAGCCGAGCTCGCTCAAAGTCGAGTTTCAGCTCTTCGACGCAACCAAAGGCGAAATGGGTATCATTCACTCGATGGTCCCCGATAGCCAGAAGCTCGCGCCCCCGCACGTCAAGGTCTTGTACCAGGCGTACGCTGCGAGCGGCTTCGATTATGCTTCAAATGGCGATTTCGTGGACTTCCTCTGGAAGGACTGGCTTGCGCGCGGGCTGCGACAGAAGACAATTGCCCCTCAGAAGACGCACGTCGTGGTCGGCGGGCTGGACAAGGTTCAGGAATGCCTTGACTTGGTCCCTCGAAGCAAAGGGGCACAGGTCGTGCTCCAGCTGACGCAGTGACTGGCTAGAGATGCGCACTCTGACTGTTGCACAAATTCAGAACTGATACAACTGCTCGATCCTTGTGTACAGAGTATTCAGAAACGTACTACGCTTTGCCATCGACGAGGTCCTGGAGCACGCCAGCGTTTTTCTTCGCAACGAGGTCGTCCGATCCCCCGATGTGCTTCGTTCCTTATCCTCAATCAGCATCAATGCACGATCTGTTCCCGCTCGACAACGCACGAATAAAGATGTTTGGGACCGAGCGCTGGCCCGTCAACTCCTTGAGGTAGTCCTGGATAGCGGCCTCCTCGTGGTCGTCCTGGTCGATGCTGAAGAGCTGGTGAGCAATAGAAAGCAGTTCACATCAACTGCATACTCGATAATCTTGACTTTCTTATCTGCGAGATCTAACTCGCTGAGCACGCCTCTGGCCCGCTTGCAGTACGGGCACCAGCTCTTGGCGAATACAGCGACATCATAGTCCGCGATCGTGGACTGTAAGCGCGTTCTAATCACTGCGCGGCATGCCTTCATAGGTAAGACCACTCACGTCGACGAGCTCCTTGACTTCCGGTGGAGTGGACATATTGGTAATTTCGTTGCGCGGGACAGGGTCTACTTCGGCGGAGTGACAAATTTATACCTGTCGTGAATAAGCGCTGTGGCAGTAACGCCCCAAGCATCGAGATACGGCCTCGGGCCCGTCTCTCCGTCCCAACTTCCGACATCATATACTTACTACGCATCCCTAAGCACTGCGAGCTCCTACTTGGCAGCTGGCCGGTACTACAATACAAGTAGAAGCAACAATCACATGCAAGACTAGAATTACGCTCTCAAGCTTTCTCGTGCGGGTGCAGGATGCCTAATTCAAGATCCTCAGCGCTCGAAAGCTTGTGGGAAGTCGTCATGTCGTTTCCTATGTGAAGGAATGTGCCTCCGCTTCCCGTCTCACCCGTCCGGCGGCTACCAGGCATCGTCAGGCGCATGGGGTTCGAGCCAGTGCTGGCCCCTCCGAAGGTCGTGGTCTGAACCGGCTGTATAGTCGTGTGAATAACCTTGTTACATCTTGACGCGGTCGCCATACCTTGCTTAATTCCTTGGTAAGGCCGAGGCGGAATGCGATCAGTGTCTGCGATATTCCCTGCAGCCCAGTTCAGTGACCATCCATAAGACCGACGGAATTCAGACGGACAAAGAACACGGGCAGAATTGAAGCCATCACGTATCCAACATCGTAGTTGGTCTTAGCGCAGCGCCCATCGTCAGTACTCGTATATTTCGCTCACTCCATGCGCGAAGCAGTCTACTCACCGTGATGCCGCCCGTCGGTGCCAGACTGAAATTTGGCCGACTTTCAGCCTCAACGAAAGGAAAAGATGCAATGCAGATACCTTGCAATCTCATAGACAAGCAATCCGATCCACGTGACCGACGCGCTTTCGATCAGCGCTCTCACGACAACACTCGTGTTGAGACCAGTGTTCGGACTGTCATTTCCTCGTGTCACAGACCTGCATGTGTGTCAATTAATATGTAGTGAGAATCAGGTGACAAGACTTGCAAGATTTTCCAGATTATGAGGCCCGTGAGCGTCGTGTTGATGGCGAACATAAGCCAGCCCCACGCCACAGTGATCTTGAGGGTGACGTCCAGTAGCACGTTCTCGTAGAGTTCCCGATGATGATATATCGCGAGATGTTGTGCGTCGGCGGACCAGCAGAGTACTGTTTCAAAACGCGGTCAAATGAGATCACGTTTCAGCGCGGGTGCGGCCGACTAACGTGCGTTGATGACCACGAGCGTCCCAGGAATCCACTGCGTTTAGAGATGCACGAGCATTAGCAGGCGCGGCTCAACAGTTCGCGCTTGAGCAATTGCCCGCGTACCTTGGCCCACCAGCGACGTTCGAAGATAACATAAAATCGCCACGCTAGCAAACCATCCGAACACAGGCCGGCGAAAGTAGTCGTGACACTGCACTCGAAGTCTCAGGAGGTTGCGCGCTCTACAGCTGATGCGCACTCACTTGCCGACAACGACCAGCGGAATAGTCCACTTATACATCTCATTGTCAGATGGTGTGAGGTTTCGGGCCCTAGCGAATTGCAGGGAACGGGTAATAAAGTGAATGAGAAGCGTGACGAAGCTATAACGTGATTGCAGGCAGGTCAGTCTTGGTCTTCCAGGTATGAGGGAGCGACTTACAGAACAACAGTGACTGTTCGCAGTCGCCTCGCGGCCGGCGTTTTATGGCGGTACGTCGACCATAACCCGAGGAGAAATAATACTGAGTACACGCCTACCGGATGCGGAAGAGTCAACCAGCCGCCCCGTCGTGTCCCAGATGGGAAAGTGATAATACATACCAAAGAGGCCACAAAGAGCAGCAAGGATTATGCCGCATATGTTGAGGTAGAGCACCGCGCCGTCTGCGACTTGAATCTGCTCGGTCATTATAGCCAACTCGTGCTGAACTCGAGGGAAGGGCGCTGAGATCGCGGGCCTCCTCAATTTATAACGCCAGCTGTAGATAGCTACATCAGGCAAGCGAAGGCACGATCAATGGAGCGTACCCCTCTCTCATCGCTCCCGCGGCAGATAAGACACGATTCCGTCTGCCAGACACAAACAGCGGACGAAGCCAGTGAAGACGCGGTGCACAGTCCAAATTTCGGTCAACCCCCGCGCGGGCTGATACTCGCACGGATTGTAACAAACGCTCCTAACAGTCTAATCGTGCGTGGCAATATCCTTGGCTGAAACGAGTCCGCAACGCCTGCGGCAGTCAGTTAAGTACGCGCGCGGCTTTTCAAGTAAAATCTGTTACCTGCTGGGTATACCTGTGAGAGTCTTGAGAGTCATTCTCGCATTATCTGTAGGGGGAGTTACGAATCTCACGGGATTCGCGTCTTGATCTTCGAATGCGGTACCGCTCGAATTGCCGCATCGGGAGCGGCTGAACATCTGCCTCGCCTGGCAGAAGAAATGTGCGGGACCGCGGTCTGGCTTGAGCCAAGGTATTTTCGAGGAGCCTAGTACGTCCCTTTTGAGTGCACCGAGGCTCGCCTATAGATTGGCTGAGGGTAAGAGGAGGACGGACGGAAGTGACGCATCAATTCGACAACCGTGCATCCAATCTTTCCCCTCAAAGAGAAGACAGGACGATGATCGGCTTGCCCTTCCCCTGCTCCGATTAGGACCATCCGGGCTGTCATGTGCGTTCGACGGTACAATGTTCAACCTCGACGCCACACACGGTTGCAGTGCGATGCAGTTCTTTGTCGTCGCTACCGCACCAACACCACCAAAACGAACATATTAGCTTCTTGTGCTAGCCATGCGTGGGAGCACAGGACGTTGCCTATCTGGTGTTGCTACACTTTCCATCCGCCCGCAAGCTGCATCACGTCTTCCGGGTCAACCTCACAGCGCACCCGTCGCATTCTTGCGAGATGCTCGGTGCCGTAGAATTCCGACACGGCGTCTGCGCCCGCCAGTGCGTAGTTCGGATAGGTACTGCCTCCCCGATCGTCCGCCAGAATAAGCCCTTCAGCACGTGCGCGCGCTACGAGCTGGTCACGCAGTTCTGCAATAGACGCGCGGAATGCATCGTCCTGCGCCGCATCGGTGTAGCTGACATGTCAAAGCCGATCTTAGCGGAAAAGAGAAACATGACTGGACGTGGCGTACCCGAAGAAGATATTGGATGGCAGCAGAATCGGGCTGCGGACGGGTGGATAAGCCGAAGACGAGGAGTTGGCTTGGAGCAATGCGCTCGGGAGGAACGGCTCAATGGCCACGCTGAGGTACGCTGCGCTCTTAGGACCGAGCTTTGCGCCATATGCCTGCACGGCCAGTTAGCAGGTCCATCAAGAGGCACGGACGCGTCGGAACGCACAGCGACAGAATCCACAACATACTGCAAAAAGGACTCGGTATGCCTCAGTGTTGAAAAGGCCCCGAAGACGCCGCTGACATACGATTAGTTCAAGATGCGAGGGTTTATGCTGAGAGTACGCACCGCAAGTTCGACACGCCTCCATCTCCCCCGACCCATTGCAGGAACGATATTGGTCCTCTCCATGTGTTGGAGACCGCGGGGATATCGAGGAACTCAGCAAATGTACCCTCCGGCGGATTCGGGCCATCGTAAAAGAGTTGCAAGCCCACCGTTGGAGGATTCATTGTACCTGTCGTGCCGTTTGGCAGAGACCCGTACCCACTAACGAGCGCGGCTCGAGGGTCCGTGTTCTCGCGTTCAAAGCGAGCAATGGCGGCTCCGACCAATGCCAACTGCTCAGTCGCGTAGTTGATTCGTCCGGCCTGCGGTGGGAGAGAATGAGAGGGCGCTAGATCGCAGGTAGAACTGAGCGTACCCAAACCTGACCCTGGGGAACCGCCCGGAAGATGAACTCGGTGACGATTCCCTTCATCGAATATGAGAAAACGTGCTGGATGAATGCGAGGAAGTTTGTACATAGTTGTTGAACCCTCCTTTGATGGCAAAGAACAGTTCTTGATTATGAGTTTTGCTGACCGTGGTCGCAGTGCTATTGGGTAGAACGATATTAACGCTGACGAGCGTGTCGATCTTCTGAAGTTTAGACATATGACAACGAATACACAGTGGGCGCGGACTCACAGCGAGCCCGTGTTGATTACTCTTCCAGGAATAACCTGCGAATGGTGTTAAGCAATCAATGGACAGACTTCGTGCAACATACCGCCTCCGAGCGTGAATCCGGCGACGCCCACAGCGGGGTTGCGTCCCCCAACGACGTTGACACCAGTCCCGTCCAATGCGGTGTATACATCGCTCCATCGAGATCCTGCGCCTATTGTGACGGTTGATTTATCGTCTCCCAGGCGGGTGTAGTTGAAATGTGCAAGGGATATATGAATTCCTGTTGTCGACGAGAAACCACTGAAGAACATGCGTCAGGAGCTTCGCCGGGTATAATCAAGGGTCATACTCACCGATTGGAAGTATGACCGCCGCCCTTGACTGCGAACGGAACGCGGTTTGCGCGAATGGCCTTGAGCTGCCACGAAAGGCTAAGCAATCCGCTATGCCAGACAACTACTACGTACTACGACTCCTACGTCAACAGCAGTTGCCGGTTGCGCAACGCAGGCAGGACGTTCAGTAGACGATGCGAGCCAGTGCTCGATGGCCACTTCATATTCGGGCGCATCGGGCCAGAAGACAGCAGAAGCTGAAGAACTGAACGCGTCTGCTATAGCAGTGCATGCAGACTGAACGGAGGCTGAAGCCGCGACCGCCGACACGAAGCCAAGCAGAAGAGTAGCTGGGATCATGAGAAAGGGTGCCGTCGTCACTGCTTTCCGAGGCACAAGATTTTATGTAGGCACCTTGGACAGCTGGTCAGATGGTCGCGCAGGCCTATTTATAACAATGATGCACAGGGGCAGTCGCATGACAGCATGTTGATCCCAACTTTTGTGCGCATATGGACGAGAGACAGTTGAGAGGAAGGCAAAGGTTGGGAGCTCGAGTCGCTCGGATTCCTCCGCCGGAGGCATATGCGACTTGGTCCAGTTCCACCATTCAGCTTCTTCAAGCGCCGTTATATTCTTGTGACCATCTTGGAACATCCTTATATCTTGGCAAACATCTTCTCAAAATCGCCGATGCATCCCGGGCGCTCCTTCCAACTCTCCTCGGTCACAGGCACCCTGGGCAATGCCTTCCTTCGCACGCTGCCAATATGGTGTCAGCGACAGCATGCCAACAGCGGAAAATAGACGTACAGCGCCGACATTGCGACCCATTTGCGTAGACGCTGTATGCGTGGTTGGTCCTCGCGCCGGATATTATCGGTTGTCATCGCAGCTAGCGCGTCCACCGGATGGCTCCCAAACCTCTTCTTGTACCAAGCGACCAATTGAGGGTGGTCGATCCAGTTCGTGTCTCTCCACCAGCTTGCGTCAGTGCCCAGCGGCTCTAGGACTGGCATTCTGCGGCTCCTCCATTGAGATCCTTCGCCAAGGAATGCTTCCCAGGTCTGGCGGCGCATCATCTCGGCTTTGAGCGTCATATTGCACTCCTCGGGCGACTGCGCCTGGGTCTCGACGACGTTCTGAAAGACGAAGGACCAATTAGGGCATGGAGGGTATAAGACCGGGGTGGTGGCCTGTATGATGCAGCTGACGGCGATAATGGATGTGGGCTTGAAGCCGATAACTGGGCCGACTCTAATGGAGAATGCTTCTCCGTCCGGCACCTGGTCCTGCATATTCGCGTTTTCCAGCAGCTTGGCGACGTGTGCGCGGGACAGATACCCGAGGCGGTGTAGATGAAGCTTGGGAATACGCTGGTCTGCCTCAGGAACTTCGACAAAATGCCCGTGGACATGGAACATTTTTTCGTCGCGTGCTTGCTTCAGGGCCGTCTAATGCTGATGCATGGCCCATTCCTGCCATTGGAGGAGCGGTATCATCAGCACCAGTGACTCCCCGCTTTGAAACTCGAGTACGTACGATCAGTCTGATGTGAACCGTTTGCCAGATTTCAATATGGCGGGATGCAAGGCGCCGGTCTGCGTCGTCATACTCTTTTTCGTAGTACCCCGGCGGGCTTGACATTTGGACACCACAGTGCTGCTTGTGTTGCTTCCAAGCCTTCCTTTGACATTCCTGCGACTGCATTTCATTTAATAATTTCGGAGCTGAGAGCATATGAAATAAGACAAAACCTGAAGAACTCACACAAAACATGACGAGCATCCCAACCTTGTCGCAGCGACTGCATTTCTTCATCGGGCGCTCTGGCGTCTCGACCCCATGGCACAGCCTGCAGTGCCGCCAGCCCGAGGTATGAGTGGTCGCAACGGTTTCAGACATGAGACGCTTCGGGGGGCAAGAGCATGACCAGGGGCACAAATCCTACGCTGTACTGGCTTATATCTTTTCCCAGTGTCCAACTTTATCGTTCGGCCGGACGAACTAATGGCGGCTCAGGACCATTCGTTCTAAACAGAAAACCGTTTTTGTGACGAACTGGATTACGATTGAATGAGGACAGGCGTGACGTTGAAGTCAATCGTGTCAGGATGCCTGTCGTACCGGTACTCTGGCCTTACCAATGATGCTACCTTTGAGGCTGGCCTTCACGGTCTATCCTCAGCCTCAAGAACATATGTTTATAATTGGCCCACCTATTCATCCAACGTTGGCTTCACGCAGGATCCAAAGTTTCGCATGCAGGTGTTTCCAGATTGGGAAAAGAGCCAGATGACCCTTGCTTCTTCATGGTGCGCACCGGAGGCACGAGGCGCGGTTGCAAAGAGTCTGTAAGTAACTGAAAATGGTCGTCGGCTGAAGGACATCTTCTTCTCAGCTTCGTCATGCCGCCATCCTCACCTGCAGGACTCTGGAAACGCTGCTCGCAGTGCAAGAAACTCGAAGCCCAAGATCAGAAGCAGCCTCCGCTCAGAAAGTGCGAGCCGTGCGCGAAAGCTGGCGTGCTGACGCTTTATTGCGTGCGTGGTCACGCCTCGTGCCGCAACGTTTACTCAATTGCCTATGTGCTAGGACGAGACATGCCAGAGAGCAGACTGGAAGCTGCACAAGCCGTATTGTGGGCTCAAAGCCGAGGCACCCGCTGCGATCTCCGAGTCGCACTTGGACATCCCCGCGCGCCTTCGACTCAGCCGCCAGATCGAAAAATGGGCCAACGCCAATATGCGTCTCCTGGTGCGTGCCAACGGAAGAGAAGGGGCGTATTTTGCACGGCTGACTAGAGCCGGGCAATTGAAGACGTGGGTGCTGCACCAGCAATGGTCCGCGCTCAAGACAGCCAAGGACGACGACACCATGATCGTCTTCCTCGGCAAAGCGTTTTCCAAAGGCCCCAATGGCGCACAGATACCGAAAATGGAGGAGCCGAAAGTGTGGACGCTCAGCGACGGAGCGGTGCGGAAACTCTTCGGCGAGCAGGAGCCTCAGATGTACGCCAACACGGGCCGCGCGATGGCGATTTGGATGGAGCCCCTGAAGCAAGTTGTGGCCGTGAGGATTAAAGAGGTCACTGAAGCTCTGGAGAAGGCGTGCGCGATGCTTGCGGCGCCGTGCCCGAACTGGAAGTTCGTATTCGAGAACGTCGTGGACGCGCAGGTGCAGTCCCTCGACGAGAGCAACATGACGCTCAGGGCTGAAGTCGCGAGGCGTCGCGCATGGGAGCTCTTTATGGGCGAGAGTTCAGTGCGGGCAGCGGGTAGGATGCCGGCGCTCTCCGCGCTCGAATCGGACGCGACATGGTGGAGGGACTCCAACTGGATCGATCATCCCCAATTTATTGAGTGGTACACGACGCAGTACGGAAGGTGTCCCTTGGAAACACTTGCGACGATGAGAGTGAGCATCGTCGGCATCGCGAAGCGGGTGCACCTACAGCGGCTCCACGACTGGGTAGCAATGTCCGCGCCGTACGTCTGCTATGATCTGGTTAACCATTTCTAATATTGTGCCTGCAATCGCAGCGCACGCAGGCAAGCCATCAAGAGGATGCCTCCGACGACCGAAGGATATCTGGCGCGACCTGCTTACCTCGAATGATCGACTCGCCGAGGAGCCGCTGTATGGGCGTTCTTGTCATTTCTTGGTCCTGTCCAAATATAAAACGTTGTATCGCACCGCTGGGAAAGACTGATAAGGCCTACGCGCAAGAGAAAGCGGAACCATAGAAACGACGGTTAAGAGGAACGGGTTCAGTGCATCCAGACATGATAGCATTGCAGGCATGACAACACGGAGGCTTGGTACCGTACATGCAACGCATCCAACAGCACCACGCTTAGTCGAAGAGACCAAGACCCTATACAGCGACGACGGATGAGCATGGCAATAACGTGAGAAAAATTAAACTGGACGCACCATGTCCTCGTCCGACTCCTCGGGCTCGGGCTCCTTCTCGGCCGCCTTGGGCGCCTCGGCGGCGGCAGCAGTGCTGGCGGCGGGCGCGGCGGCGACAGCGAACGCCTCGGGGTTGGCGAGGTACTCCTTGACCTGTGCAGTGGTGTGAGTAAGTGGAAGAAAAGGGATGCTGGAGAGGGAAGGTATGGACTGTGGGCCATCATGGAGAAAATAGAGTTTTAGACATCAAGGATGTTCAGGATTTTCAGTGTATGTGATAATCATTTGGGCCTCGGCGCAGGGAAGGAATGCAGGAAGGAGATAGGTGAAGGTAAGGGAGGAGGGAAGGACGAACCTTGTCGGCACCTTCGAACGAGTAGTCAGTCTCGACGGCGATGGCGAGGAGGTTCTTGTACGCGTTGACGAGCGAGTGGGCGACGGAGGCAAGCGTGGGGTAGTTGAGCGCGAGCGAGATGGCGGCGATGGTCTTGATGCCGGTGAGGAAGCGGCCGACGAGCTCGTCGTCGTCGATGTCGAGGACGCTCGAGGGGAAGATGTTGCCCTCGCTGAAGATCTGCACGACGCTCATGCCGTACGTGAACGGCGAGATGTTGAGCATGTTGAGCAGCGTCGCCTCAGACTGGCCGACGCGCGTGCCGGCCGTGACGACCTTGACGTCCGACACGATTTCGATCGTGCCACGCGCAATCTTGGTCGGGATGCCGAGCGCCTGGAAGAAGGAGGTCTTGCCGGGCTCCATCATGGTGTTGCCGGCGGGGATGAAGACGTCCTTGGGCGCGAAGGCGCCGGCGCGGGCGGGCGCGGCGACCTTGTTGGAGACGATGAGCTCGCGGACCTCCTTCAGGTCGCCCGAGGTGAAGACGAAGCCAATGTTGCCCTTGACGTGCGGGAGGAGACGCTCGAGCTGCGGGAACTCGGCGAGCACGGTGCGCAGCGCGCGGCGGACCATCGTGTTCTTGCCCATGAGCACGACGCCCTTGCCGCGCAGCGAGACACGGATCTGGTGCATCTGGTTCGAGCCAACGTTGTCGACATTGACAAGGAAAATCGAAGCTGCAGGCGGGTGTTGTGAGACGTTGGTTACTGCCTTGTTAATTGCACGCACGATACTCAGCAATGAGCTCCTTGAGCTTGACAAAGTAAGCCTCCTTTTCAGAGCGAGAAGCACCCATTTTGGCTCTGCAGCGCGCGTTGAGACCGTTGCTGCTGGAGCATAGCGTATAGACGCACAGTTATGTAGACTAGGGAATATGAGCAATGGTGGTATCCGCGGCAAGAACGCGCCGCTCACTTTGTAAAAGATTTTTCGTACGACGAGTGCCTCCCAATTGACCTCCTGCAATACACCATCAGCTTTGCTTACCAACAGCGACAACGACGGGCGCACCGAAAGAAAGTCGGGATACAATGGATTTTTCAAGGCGACTCGGTAGAGAGCAAGATGCAGACACCGCCGGGTGCAAATCCGTGTACTATCTGCACGCCGGCTACAAGGTTTCGGACATAACGGATTTGTCCTCCTGCGAGTCGGCAACACGCGCTGCCAATCAACCCGCTTTCTTTTAATTTCTCCGACGACCTGCAGGCTGGGCAGATGAAAGCGCATGTGGCCATGGCTTTCAGCTGCTCAACGCTTGCAAGTACGGGGCCCCATTCAGCTCAGTACTCGGTCAGTCATTGCTGTTCAATGGGTGATATCCCAGTCTTACGCGCAACCTAGAACTGCGCCCCTTAGAACGCGTTCGACGGTGACTGAGCAGGTTTGGGCGCGCTGGGGATCGTGCGTGTGTATTCCATGCTCAAAGCGTGCGTGCTCAGTAGAATTCTCAGGTCTGTAGCCGTCAAGACGCGTCGCAGCCAGCATCACCTTGCCGTCGAGGCCGTTAGGCGCGACGACTTGGAATATGGCAGCCCTGCGCCCAGGATTAAACGAGTTTATGTGCGCCCGCCGCAGCCGCACGCGTACGGTCCCCGAGGCCCGCGCACGAACGTTCCGAGCACGCCCGCGCATGCTGTCCTGCCCAAGGCAAGCTCGAAATTAAAGCCCAAGCCTGCGCGTAAAATCCTAGAGCGCGCGCACCCACCCCATCGCGAGTGGGTTATTCCCGTCGTCAGCCCCAAGCCAGCCGGCCAAGTCGACTGGTACAACCTGGCCCACTTCTCCCACCTCGCCCCGCCCAACCTTGCGCATCCACCATCCGCTTCGCTCCTTCTGCGCAACTTCCTCGACACCGACCACGCGCGGGAGCACCCTGGACACCGGTACAGCGCGCACGCCATCATCTCGCTGTACCACGCCTCGAAGCATTCAAGCGGAGGGGCAGAATTCCAGCAGATGACGAGCCGGCACTACAGCCTGCTCATCGCGCTCTTCGGCGCGCTCTCCGTCCTCACCTCCGTCTACGCCGCCGTCCTACCGCCGACTATTCAGCGCATGCCCGTCGCCCCGACCAGCGCGCTCGTGCAGATGGTCCCGCACGCGTACAAGAATGAGCATTGGAAGTTTATTAGTCTCGTTGTCAAGGACAAGCAGGAGGCAGGCCACGTGCTCGGGTACATCGACCATTACTGGCTCATGCGCGAGGCTCTGGTGGATGCCCAGCGCGCACCCATGCCCGCGCCCGAGACCCGTAAGCTCTCTCCTGACATCCCTTTACCCGATTCCGTCGTCTAAAGCTACGAACAGAACTCCAGCGCCGTACACCCGACGAAGATAACGACGCGCATCTCTGGCGCGCCCGCGCGCACTACGCCCACATCCAACACGCGGCCAAGCACCCGCTCGCGCATACCGACTTCCTCGCGGCGCTCATCGCGTCCGGCCGGCGCGAGCACGTCGACCACGCGCTCGGCTGCCTGCAGCACCTCCTGCGCGACACCGGCGGGCTCGACGCCGCGCTGCAGACCGTCCTCTGGCAGCTCGTCCTCACGCAATCCGCAGCCGTCTCGCCGCCTGCGCGCGAAAGCTTCCTCGCGGAGCTGCGCCGCGTCGTCGCGCGCCCCAAGACGCCGACCGCCGACTTATGCGCGCGTAAGGCGCCCAGGACGGTCGTGAATAAGAAGGGCGAGGTGTTCAGGGACGTCGCGCCGCCGACGGTATTCGATGCGTACGACGCGCTGGTTGGCACGCTCTTCTCGCCCAGCGAAACTCATGCGCAAGTGCAAGTTCAGGTCGACCCGGGCGGTGGGGATGGAGACGTGTTTTCGTTGGCGGACTGGGCGCGCGACGAGGCGGCCAAGGTGTTCGCGCGAACTGACGACGAAGCGTGGCAGTTCCTCGTGCTGCTGGCCGCCGCAAGTCCCGCTGCTGCAGACATGGAGGGAGGCGGGCAGCCGTCCAGGCTTGGAATGCGTGCGGATGCACTCCGGACGCAGCGCTGGGTGTTCGTTGGTGCTCTCATGGCGCTGCTGCGCGGTGAACCCGGCACCGAAGCGCAGGACATCGTCACAGCGTGCTGGCGCCACTGGCGATCTGCACTGGCCCAGGCACCTGCGCCGCTGGAGATCGAGCGTGCGCTGCTGCTGGCGTTCGTGCGCCTGGCTGGGCTTACGGGGCACGTCGAACTCGTGGAGGAGATGCTCCGTGTGCTCCCCAAGCCGGAGCTTCAGCGCCTCCTGCTCCCTCAAGAGGACTTCGTGCGCAAAGGCCCGTTCGGGGACACAGGCCGCACGGGCGCCGCGCTCGAGCTCGGCGCGGCGTGCGTGCTGTGCAGCGGCCGCACGCGCGTCGACTGGCCTGCCGTGAAGGACGCCGTCCAGGATGCAGGACTGGTCGAAACGCGCGGCGGGTGGCGCAACTTTGCGAACCAGCTCCTGCGGCATGTGCTGCGCGTGCGCGCGCCGCGCGCCGCGGACATGCTGCGTGCGATCCGCGCGAGCCGCAAGCAGGTGAAGCTGTGCGACCAGGTCATCGTGGAGCTCGTGCAGGGCCTGGCGGGCACGGCGGAGCTCAACGCGCTCGCGCTCGCCGTGCAGCTGCACGCGGAGCGCGAGCGCCGCGGCGCGGTGCCGCGCACCAAGGCCGCCGCGATGCTCGTTGCGCTCACGCGCGGCGTCTTCCGGCACCGTCTCGCGCGCGTGCACGATGACGTCGCGCGTGGTTTGCTCGCGGCCGTCGCGCGCGCGGAGTACCGCCCGCTGCCCGGCACGCGCGAGCACGCGCATTTCCGGTGGACGCTGTGCACGGCGGCGCGGAGCGGCGCGCATGCGGAGGTCGTCGCGCTCCTGCGCGCGCGGCTGCGGCAGGAGAGGGGGCAGGACGGTGCGGGCGACGAGTTCAGCACGCGCTTCTTCATGGCCCTCGCGGGCAGCCTGCTCACCCAGCGCCAGTTCCGGCTCGCCGCGAGCCTCCTGCGCGCCGTGCCCCGCGCGCACCCGGCCCGCGCGCCGCTCGCGAACCTCGTCCTCGCGCGCGCGAGCCGGGCGTCCGCGCGCGGCGTCGCGGCTGCGGTCCCCGGGCTGCGCGGTGCGCCGCTGCGCAGGGTGTTCGAGCTCGCGCGGTGGTCGGAGCGCCACCCGGACCCGCGCGGCACGCTCGCGCTGCGGCAGCTCGTCGCGCGCGGCGCGAACACCTCGCGCCAGCTGCGCACGGCCGTGCAGCTGCTCGTGCGCGCCGGCCGCGCGCGCGCCGCGACGCGCTTCTTCCGCGCGGCGGCCGCCTCGGGCGCCGCGGACCCGCGGGCGGTGACGGCGATGGGCAACGCGCTGCTCGGCGCGCGGCTGCGCCCGCGGCGCAAGCGGCGGCTCTTCCGCCAGATCCGCGGCGTGCTCGCGAAGCTCGACGCGCTGGCGGACGAGAGCGGCGGCGCGTTCGCGCCGGACCGCGTGACGCTCAACGTGCTGCTCAAGGCCGTCGTGCACTGGGACCTCGCCGTCGGCCCCGCGCAGCTGCGCTTCCTCTTCAACACGCTCGTCGCGAGCGGCTACCCTGGCGCGCCCCTCCCCGGGCACGACGTCGCGCCCTTTGCGCTCGGACGCGTCCGCGGCGTCTTACACGATGTGCAGCGGCAGCCGCTGCATTATGCGCGGCATGTACGGCCCCTGTACAAGTTGCTCATCACGGCGTTTCGCGCGAGGAGGGACCGCGAGGCTGTGAAGCATCTTCTGATCGTGCTTGCGGCTGCAAGGGAAGAGTGGGCGGTGTGCGAGAGGGACCGGCTTGCGAAGAGTGCCGTGGCGAGACGGCGGTTGTGGCATGCGAGGAGACGGGCGGTTCAGTAGCGTCCGTTGCTTTTTGTCGTAGCTTTGCCGTATATAGCATAAGGACTACTGCACTGTTGCATACCAGCAGAGTGCATCACTCAAATATCCTACCATTTTGTGGTCTCCGCATTGACGCAAAATGTGTCGATGGAGTGAATGCACGTACGAGAGTGAGTTCGCATTGCGAGTGCAACACAAACGTATTCATCGGCCAGGTTTTTAGCATTCTGCGCGTAGGTATGCAACGACTCTGGTAGCGATCAAAGTGTAGCTGTGAGCGGCAAAAAATGGCCATCAATGACACTTGTGGGCTCTAGAGGGTAAGTATATGAGCGACTTTCGATCACATCCGGAACTCGACGCCGTGGGC
Organism: Auricularia sp. M12; assembly: GCA_037042885.1. NCBI lineage: Eukaryota > Fungi > Basidiomycota > Agaricomycetes > Auriculariales > Auriculariaceae > Auricularia > Auricularia sp. M12. The sequence continues at coordinate 979,691 of CM073207.1, forward strand.
CGAACATACTCTAACAGCGCAAGCCGACCTGCACTCGCAATGACGAGCTAGACGTGATTAAATGGTGTCGTTTTCAATGCGGAGACCGCACGGTACGATCTTGACGAGGAGGGGAGGTCGGGACAGTATCCCATGCCGCCGACGAATCTAGTACTGTATCTCAGTCAGCACCGCGGTGGCCGTACAGCCTGTGCGCGCTATAAGTAAGAGACGTCTTACAATGCGAACCCTCTTGTCATTTCTATTAGTATTACGATTTCAGGCCTAGGTAACGCCTCCGCGAGGAGGGTGGCACAAACAACGCCACACCGCAGCCTGGGAGTGTACACAGCACAGTGTGAACGTCTATTCGATCGCATCTGGATTCTGGATTCTGGCGCCCGCGCTGGGGTGGGATAGGTAAACATTGCGAATTGGTAATACTAGTAGCAATGGCATTCCGGTTCTCAGTGCGATGATGCTCGTTGAGACAGTACAAGGCGCCCCTGGCAGGCACGTTCGGGATTCAAGCTCAAGTAGAACTTGGGGAAGCGAGAGTTCTGTCAGAGGACGCGCTGCTGTGGAAGTAACTGGAACTCTGTCGGAATCCCGCCGGAAGCGCAAGACGTGGCTCGTGCGCACTGCGCATCACCAGAGTACAGTCCAGTATATGCGAGGTTACTGTGCGTGTCAGGCAACGGAGACAGCAGTGACTATGCCGTGAGCAGGTGCCAATCATGCCAGCCATGGTGGGAATTCGAAGACGCCAGCCTAAGACTCGGACGCGACGCACAAGTTCACAGCACAGAGAATCGACAGCAGCTGACAAGGGCGCTGCGCCGTCTTGTATGTAAAGCGGTACGGCCCCCTGAGCATGGGACCGAGTTTGCCACTGCGAACGTGCCAGGACATCAAAAAGATGATTCTCTCGCCGGTGCCTCAAGCTTCGCGGAACTACCCAGGGCGTCAAAGCAATGCCACTGTGATCATGTCAGCTGGTCCTGAGCGCAGACTCCCGACGAGCTGCTGCGGGATACTGTACTCGCCCGACCATAGGTTCAGTCACGGGTCACAGCCCTGACTGAACTGAACCAACTGGCCGTGACGTCACGCACATTTGAGCTGCGCGAAGGTCGGCCGCACCGGCGCTTATGGGTGAAAATGGCTCCGAGATGTGGTCGGTGACCTCAAAGGCCGTTCTCAGCCTGCCGCAACCTGTAAATACGATGTCCTGTGCCCATAAGCTGCAATTCTACCTCGCTGACATACTTTGAGCAGGCAGTTGTGCGAGAAACCCTCAGTTCAGTCACGTCCCATCTCCGGTTGAACTACTGAACCGACGGCCCATTTGTGTCACGCTGAGATTGACTGAACCTATGGTCGGGCGAGTACAGTACTGGGAGGGGATGACTTGCTTACAAGTTGAGGTTCTGGTCGCACGTTGCAGCGCTAGCGGGATGGCATGACTGGGAACGAGGGTGGCACTAATAGTGCACGCGAGAAGGCCGATCGTTTGCGTTTGGGCGGTTCGGTCAGTAGGCATGGACAGTGGGGGACAAAGGAACGCTTCGAGGTGATGTGGTCAATGTGTCGTGAGCATTGATAAGATCCCGAAAAAGACCTTCACATCGCGCAGCAACGACGGACGCGAGCGGGGTCGGGCCCCGGGGCTGGTCCAGGTCTCGTCAGCTCGCGTCTTGTAATGTCAGCTAGATAATTCTATATTCGACTCGAGGGCTCGTCCGGTGACTGCCTAGTACAAAAAATAGCATGGAAAGGTGATGAGAAGCAGGGCGAGGAGTGACGTTGCGCTCGGCAAGATCGCGCTCACGCTCGCTGTAAACAGTGGCAGGTTGTTTTCGAAATATCGCAATGACGGCAACACTTGCGCTGCGAGACTCGAGTGCAGAGGTCGAGGTTGTTAGGGACTGGGAAGGCGGGAGAGCTCAGGAAAGGAAAGGACTGTGGGAGCGGTTGAGGCGAGTCTGGGACGGTCCCCAGGCAGGAAGGTCGAAGCTGGAGGCCGGGGGCAATGCGTTGCTGTCCTTATCGTCGGGCCAGTCACGAGACCGGTAGTGTCTACTAAGATTGAGGGCGTGTACAGTAATAGGAGTCTATGAGAGTATCATACATGCATGCGGACATAATACAATGATGCAGGAGAGATGCAAGATAGACAGCAACGGATAGGGTACGTGGGTGACGTCAACAACGCTGCCCGACGCGCCCACGACGAGGGCAGAAGGGGCAGGCCGGGCAGCGGGCGCGGCGCTGGCGGGTATGGGGGGACCGGCGCTAGCGACGGGGGGCCCGCTTTCGGGGCGGGCGCCGACGACGCTGCCACCCGGTCAGCGCCGGCAGAGGACAAAGGACGAGCGGACTCACCAGCGCCGACTACGACACGGCCGAAATGGCCGACGCCGCCGCGCGCTCCTGGGGGGTGGGCCCGGGGCACGCTGGGCGGCAGAGGATGGTGGTGGTGAGGTCGTGTTGGCGCTTGGGGCACTTGCAGACGAGCGAGTAGCTCTTGTGCGAGTGGCCGCACGCATACGTGATCAGGTTCCAGCACATCGCAGGCGGCGGGCACTGGGCAGGGGGTGCTGGGTGCTGGGAGCTGGTCGTGGGTACTGGCTGGAGGAAAGGAAAGGATATACGCCGGGGTTTTAACACCCACCGCGTCATAGCAACCCCCGCGGACCCCATCTCCGCAATCGCCGTTCCGCCTCTTCCACCCCGATCCGCCAGCCGCGACGGCCAATGACGTTGAAACAGCGTGCCCCCCTCCATGACGCCCCGTGCTCACAGAACATGTCAGTATCGTCCTCAGTATTATCGTGCACACTCCCACACCACGCCCCACGGCCCCACGCACCACTGCGCACAATCCTCGGTACCTACACCGTGCCTGCATCTCACGCCGCCCATCCCCGCTCCCACAAAGAAGAAGGAAGCGGCCTCGCCTCAGGGTCGTGGCAAAACAAGCGTCGAGAGCCGCACGCCCCCGGCTTCGGTCCGTCTGCTGCCATCACCTCCCTGCGGAATCATGCATTGCCAACGCGCCACGAGTTCCTCCAACTATTTCGCCCATTCGCTGCCCGCTTCATCTCGCACATCGATCATCACAGCGCAGCGAGCTACTTAAACCTGGATTGACCCGACTTTGCATTGGTACTGCCCGCTTCATTCTGCCAGTGGCACACAAAGGCTGATACCCACCCCGATGTTCTCTTTGTGCCCAGCCGGCATCTAATCTCCCATGTCGCGTTTGTCCGACCACGCCCCGCCTAGCTCGCGTCTTCCGTAACTCCCCAGCCAACTTGGCAGCCTCGTGCGACATGCGTCTCACCTCAGGCCTCAGGAGCAGCTCCTAGGTTCCATTGCCGTAACTCTCGGCAGACCTGAGACCAAGACCAAGACCAAGAATGTTCCTCCGCGGTTCCGCAACGCGGGGCGCGGGTTTCGGACTCGCAATCCTCCCCTACTCGTGTTCGCCGCGTTGGCTTGCTTGTCTCACCTTGCATCTTCTCAGGCTTGCATTTGCTCTCGGCCACTTCCAAATGAGCGTCAATTCCGCTTGTTTTCATCGTCAATGAATTGGGGATCTGCTCCGACTCAATCTCTTTCTAGGAACATCCCCGTGGCATTGTCTTACGCGGACCAACTGCTGACACTCCCAACATCTTTATTGAGTTCCTCGAGGTGTGCGTGTCCTGCCGGCGGGTTCACCTCTACGCGCGTCTCGTCTTGCTCGCCGAAGCTTCATTGCACGCAGTACAGTCCGTTCATTTGTTGCTACAACAGCACAGGCTGGCAGGTCTAGCCCTCATGCTCTGCGACGTCGACATCCGCAGCCCGCGCTCAACACCAGGACTTCCGGTTGTCTAGCGCTTATGTCTATATACCGTGCTGCACTCGACGCCTGCTTCAAGTTAGCTTGTTCTCTAACCCGGCGCGTCGCACATCCGCGCGCGCCTCGCTCGTCATTTCCCTGGGCTGGCCTACAACTTGAACGGTACAGCATGTTCTCCTCTAGCCGGACCGCGGGCTGGACCACACACACACATACATAGTATCGTCGCTCGTCATACAGCGCAGTGCAAGCCACCATGACAATTCAGACGCATTGGGGATGAGTCCGGACTGGCCCTTGCTCCACCGTCGACGCGGCTCCAGCTCCGGCTTGTCGCGCCACCACCCTCGCCTCCTCCCATTCTCCAAGTTCGAGCGCGGGGCCGAACAGCGCGAGCTTTACCGTTACTAGTACGTATCACTGCTTCTCACTTCTCGCTCGAGTCTTCACCTTAGCTTCATTCCCCACTGAGCGCACACCGCCGCTTACTCAGGCTGATCTTCTCTGCTCCCGACCGCCACCTCCACCTTAGCCCCGCCACGCGCAGCGTCTCACCGCTTAGCGGTGTCAGGGTGCATGCCATGCCAGTGGCGTGATCGCATTGAAGTTCTTAGTTATTGCTCACGACTCGGACGTTCTTCGAGAGTCGCGTATCCTTTTTGCTGGCGGTGCTTGACTTCGACTACGCGGCGCCGTACTACAGTAACAGTTACTGTAATGAACAACGCGTGCAAAGCAGCGCCACGGTGCGCAGAAGTTGCTTGCTCGCGAGATATATGCGATACCCGCTGCAGTGGATGTTCTTCGTCTGCGTGCTCATGCTGCAGACGGTTGATTGCTGGCGGCGATCGTCCGCCACGACGACGTCCAATGCACCCTTCCAGTGCCAGTTCCATAGTGCGATATGTATGACAGTATCCGGATTCCGGCGGGAGTACTACTGTACCGTGCCCTGTCAGGGGTCTGTGCTCGCAGGATCAGTGCGAATTGGCGGTGCGAGACCCACTGACCCACCCCGTACTAAGCAATTCCCGACGCTGGATTTAGTGCGCCTCGATCCCGGAGACTGTCTTCGTCAAAGGTCGAGCGTATGTAAGAATTCGAAGCGGTTCGTCCGTTGCTACTTAGCCAATGAGCGTCTGCTCCGACCTGCGACAGCCAAGTTCTTGAAAGGAATGCGAAGCTCGAACCCCAGAAATCCCGACACATCGAAGCTTCCGTGCAAACGCCAATCGTAGATTGTGACTCGGATGCGCAGACTGCGCTGCACCCGCGCCTTCGTCGGTTCTTTGCTGCGCCGACCGCGTGTGCAGTTACAGTAAGTAAGGACTGGCGGACTGTACTGTATGCCTGGTGCCATGCGCCGGGAAGCGGCCTGTTGCGAGCACCACACCTCTTTCCTCGGGTCGCGTAGTCTTGGTTCTCGAGGAGTACTGTCTACATAGCCAGACGCTTGATACTTCGGGCTAGCGGGTATACAGCTCCCGGTCCAAGGTCGCTGGACGAGGATTCTACGCCAACAAGGGTCGGGAGGAGTAAAAGGATTGGTCACCATCCCCCTGGTCGAGCAATGCATGCAGATATGCGCGTCAGAGCTGAGCAACCTTGCATTTAGGAATGTCCCATGAACCATGAGCGGAGGAACGGCGCCATGACGACAGACGGCGAAAGCACGAGGGAATTGCCTGCAGAGAACGCAGAAACCCGAGTTAAGGTCCAGGCGGGGCGCCAGCATCGTAAGTAAATGCAGTCAGAGTCTGGCATACTCTAGAATCTGGAGGAAGTGCGTCCAAGCCGCCATGGTAGATTAGAAAAACATCCCAGGGTAACCATGAGTGTGCTCAAATCTGCCTAGACACTTTCGAAAGACGGCCCGTGCGAAGCAGGAACTATCGAGTGCTGCTGTTGGTTTGTGCAGGCGCGACATGGCGAGAAAGAAGTCGATGTGGGCCAGTAGGCTTCCTGCAGGCTGAGCGCGACGAGAGGGCGGAACAGCAAGTGAGGCGCGAACAACCTGTCAAGAAAGTCGCTAGCTTCGATGGACAAGACTTTTTTGGCGCTGTCGATAAGCGGCTCCGCGTGCTGGCCGGAATGCACGACCACCTCGCTGAGGGATGCCCCAAAGAAGGCGGCGGGTTGGGTTGCTGGGCAAGGTCTACAACCTCCGGGAAGATATCGCTCAGAATGCGAGTGATGCCCGTGTGGCGCATACTTCGAGGCGTCGGGGGTGGTTCTTGTGGACATCGTGATATTGTGCAGGTCGCAAGAGTCTCAGGCTGGATGAACTCGAAGACGTGCAGAACGCGCCGGAGGCAGGGATAGTAGACAAGCAGGACCGCAACACGCGAGCACAGCACCTGCCAGAACTTTTTGAATAGCGCGGTATATGTTACCACATGCCGCCCTAGGGATATAAGAAGCGAGGCATCATTTTTCCTGCGAGCAGGCCCGAATGGCTGACCTATCGGGACCGAGAACCGAGGCTGCGACAACGGCGCGCGTCCACCCGTGCAGTTTCTCGGTGAACTGCTGCTGCAGATGATTTATCGATGACATCCTCACGTTGCGGGGTCGATGTAAGCAAATTAATGACACTTTGCTCGTTCGTAGCTCGTTCGGGGAGAGTTCAATACTGGACAAACAGGCATAAACATCCTGAAGTTGAACCCACCAGCTCAGGGTCGCTGCCCAATGTTCTAACCGCCCTGACCTGGTCTAGCTCAAATTACAACGACAGCGCTATGTTGTCGTGTCGAGAGTTCAAACAGTCAAACACGTTCGCTTCCGCGCTATACAGACGATTCTACTTTGTGCTTCGACTGGCCTGAGTGCGTTGGTCCCAATTGAAGCGTTTTTGCTAACTTACCCTCGTAGATACTGCTACCTATCCTAGCGTGGCTGGAAAGGGCTGTGGCCTGCAGGCCTTCACTATTTACATGTTGCAGTCGAATTGCAATCCGAAGGTGCATCAGGGAGGGGAGATTCTGGCAACGCCCACAACCTCCGTGGACTCATCTGTCGATGGACTGGGCGGCGGGCCCTTCCTGTGGCTACATCCAAACTCGTGGCGCACGCGCCTAACGCTTCTCGTCCTCCTTGCCGGACTAACGCCCTTGTCGTACCCCTGCCGGAACTGCTTCATTTTTCCTTCTCATTCCACTTGCTCTCAGCGTTCTGGAGAAATATCGAATCGAGGACGAGGCGCCAACGTGCTAACGCCTGGGCACCGAGCGTATCGTCGACTCAGGGGCTCAACAACGGAGACACTCGAGGGCGCTGTCAATAGGCTGTGCGGGCGCCTTCTAATGCCAGCACTTGAACACGAGGCGTGCACGTCCAGCGCCCTTGTCCTTCCTCCTTGCTGAACTTGCTCTCTCGATCACCTCGTTCTCATGTCCGACATCGCCGCAGCATTGGGCCTTCTGAAACCTCTCGTTGGGGCCATACCGACAGTGGGCGGGATACTCGAAGGCATCCTCGATGTGTCAATTGAAATCTGCGATCGAGCGGAGGTCGGTTCTCACCGTTTACTGTGCCACCCGACTGACTTGCGGACACCAGGGGGTGAAGTCCAACAGGGAGGAGATGAAGGAACTCGCAGAACGCCAGGCAATGATCTACGAGACCATCGTCAAGGTGTACAAGGAGAAAGGCAACGACTCAGTGAACCAGGCGTCGGTTCCCGCGCCCGGCGTTACCACCGCAGCGCAACAGACTGTCGGGGAGAAGGATAGGAAGGCTCTGGACGGACTGTTCAAGTATGGCAACAGTTTGCCAGCGTGTTGTGCTGCTTCTGAATGTGTACCAGAGTGCTCAGCGACATCAGGAAGTTCATCAATGAGCATCAAACAACACCCGAGCCACGGCCCAAAAGGAAACGTTCACGCGCGAAAATGGCTTTTCGTCGCGTAGGGCATATGGCCAAGGAATTCCTTCACGTGGAAAGCGTGAAGGGGCAGATCGAGCAGTTGCGCTCCTCGCTCGATAGAGCTGTGGAGGCGTTCGGTGTAAGTCTTCCCTGTCCCCAATTAACCACTGCGTCGCTGAATATGATTAGTTCGTGCTGAATCTCCAGACTGCGGACCTTGTTCATGACATCCATCAGTTGGCTGGTGACATGAAGCCGGTCCTCGAGCATGTTGCCGCGGAGATGAGCGAAGTAAAGGAAGCAGTGTTCACGCACAAGAAGGACTACGATTCGGAACAAAACGGTGCGTCAAAATAGATTTCTACGCGTGTGTTGCGGTATAGCTCATTCTGCATCAGATAAAAAACGACAGAAGTTGATCGATTGGCTTCGTATTTCGAACCACGCAAGCGACAAAGAGACTCTTAACAGGGTCACGGACATAACCCAACCCAAGTCGACCTGTGATTGGCTGTTTCAGCACGCTCAGTATCATCAGTGGCTGGAAGCAGGTGGCCTGTTGTGGATAGAGGGCATCCGTTCGTCGTCTCACCAACATCGTGATGCATGTCTCGCTGACTCACCTCTCAGCGGGCAGTGGCAAGACAGTGCTTGCGTAAGTTTCGACAAAGAGTTTAATACGCGAATTCACCGATTATAATCTTAGATCTGCCGTCATCAGGACGTTTCTACGTTGCACAGTGGTATACCATTACTGTGCTGTAAAGGAGACCAACGTCATGGTCGACCATGTGCTCCGCAACCTTCTGGTACAACTTATCGAGCAGCTTCCGGCTCACGTCGACCTATCCGACATTGAGAAGCAGCGTCGGGAACGTGCACCCCTCACACGCGACACAGTACTGGGCCTGCTCAAGGCCATTTCTGCCCGTGCTGGCGAGTGCGTGACTATTGTTGTCGATGCCCTGGACGAGTCGAATAGCCACAAAGACCTCGCACTGGTTCTCCGACTGCTCGCCGTCGAATCGTCACTACGCTTGTTGGCCACTGTCCGAGAGCGGCATATAAAGATACCTGGAGATGAATTGTCTATCTCTCTAACTACCGAAGCGGCATTCGTGAACTCGTCTATCACGCAGTTCGTACGCAGTAGGATGGATGACGAAGATTTCTTGGAAGGAGTCAAAGCCGACGAGCGCAACCACATTTTCAATGTCCTGGTGCACAAGGCGAGGGGCATGTCAGTCGTGCACGTTATGATTTCCCATCTCACTCTGCATTTCAAGGTTTCGTCTAGTCGATTTACAACTTGATCAACTCAAAGACTGCTCGGACAAAGCCCAGCGGGATCAGGCGCTCAGACAGCTACCCATGGACCTGGACGCCATGTACGCGCAAATTCTCACCGGACTGTCTGGTTTCGCGGCTCGGACCGCAAAACGCGCACTTCTTTGGGTCTTCGGTGCCCAAACACCCCTCACACTTGCACAGCTTGTGGAAGCTCTGATGATCGACGAAAATTTCGAGCTGAATCAAGCTTGGCGCGTTGATCAACCAGAAAATGTGCTTCGGGCGTGCCGATCCCTCGTCACCTACGACAAGAGCACCGGGAGAGTAATGCTATCTCACGCCACAGTTTTCGTACGTTGAACTAATTGTCACTTTGAATGGTCGACATCGATAACTTATACTGGTCCAGGAATATTTGTCTGAGCATCCGGCTTACTTGCTCGTTGATTCCGCGACCGTCCAACTCTCGGACGTTCATCGTCGCCTCGCATTGCTGTGCCTCAGATATCTATGCCTGCCTGCCGCTGGTGCGGGAACATCGAGGGATTTTGGGGAGCGATGTAGAAACCATCCGCTCGTTCAGTACGCCTCTTTTGCCTGGCCGAAGCACGTCGCCCTGGTTGATAGCCCCGACGCCACCAAGGTCGACTATGCGGATGACCCTCTCTTTCTGTTCATTTCCAAACTCGTCGACAATCCTGATGCCGGTTTCCACTACTGCGCCTATCTACATGTCACACTAGCCAATCCGTTCTGGGGCTCCGCGGCGGCAAGCAGGAGTGCTGAACGCGAGCCCTCGTGGCCAACCATTGTCTTCTGCCGGCAGAAATGGCTTGTCGAAGGGATATTCCGTCTCCATCCGGCTTGGCTTTCGGCGTACCACCCAGTCTACAGTACCCCGCTGATTCTAGCAGCGCGCCATTGCTTCAACGATCTCGTTGATGTACTTGTCGAGTTAGGTGCAGATGTCGACCAGGCTGTCAAAGTCGATGACCGTGACGGCACCCATAGTGCACTGTACCTTGCAGCATCGCGTGGTCTCGTCAAAACTTGCGGCGTACTTTTGAATCGCGGAGCCGATGTCAATATTCGTTACGAGGCTCTGGAAACGCCCCTACATGTTGCTGCATTGTGGGGACACGCGGAGGTCGTGAACCTGCTACTTCAGGGGGGCAGTGTCACACGGGACATCGGTAATGTACATCATGCGACTGCTCTTCACTATGCGGTTAGCGCTGCACGCGAGGACATAGTCCGCAAGCTCCTCGAGTACGGCTTTAACCCTGACGCACGCGACGACACCGGCAAAGTTCCCATGGAAATTGCGCTTCGATTGCATTCACCAGATGTAGTGCAACTCCTGCTCAGCTATCGTGCGCAGACGACGCTGCTCAACCTTACTGTAGACGATATCGAATGGGCACGTAGCCTTCCGTGGTATACAAGCCTTAGGTCCACCCTCCTCCGACACAACAACTGCCGCCTCTCTGTCGCCGCTGTTAAGCGCTTGTTTCGCGACCTCTGCTCGTTGGGCCGAGGAATACCCGACTCTGTCATCGTGACGGTCCTCGATATGGCCGAGCTATGGGTCACTATCTCAGTGGCTTCGTCAGATAGTGTACAGATCACGGCGGAGGACCCAGAGCTGATCTATCTTCGTCTATCTGTGCGTCCTGGGTCGCGCGTACGCTCCGTCAGCTTCGTGATGGTGTCGCACGACCAAGGTTCGCCTTCAGTTTGTATCAGACCTAACAGCGAGCTCATGATAATCCCAGGTTGGAGCGGGGAACCCGAATTACAGGGCACATACAGAGGCAGCTTCACCTGGTTCGACGTCGGGTCGTCCAACCCGAACTTGATGCCGCATTGCATCCAAAGGAACATCCACGCTCTCTCTATCGCTCGTACACATCGTATAACCTGGGATTACTCGGCTCTCACCTCAGTGCGGCACGATTGGTGGTTGTCGCTCTGTGCCGGCCAAGAAATCCGACTGATTCCTCGTGCTCAATTTGCTGGTTGGGTTAATTATGTCCAATCCGCGGAGATCGAGATCTTATGTGTCTTTGACCCGGCGCTCATGGCCTGAACAGTCTCCTTTTGTCCCGTAGCCTCCTAGTTTAGCTCTAGTGTAACACTGTAATACCTGACCGTCCCCGGATATCCTTTATAGCAATACAAGCATAGTGTCCTGAGAAATCTACAGGCTCTCACCACAACTGCATGCCACCATCGTCAATTTCGAATTTTGTGAGGACGGCGATGGGGGACAGGACTACTTCCTCTGCCATGGACTCCAGAGGCGCCAACGCAGCCCAGGGTTCTCGGTCAACCGGCTCGATCCCGAGAAGACTTATCTTTGCGAATCGCCGTCCGTGAGGCCTTGGTAGGCACGACGCCACGAAATGCTGGACGTCTGCAAGGGAGATGTATAGTGACTCGGCGCAGCTGCAGGCTTTCTGCTCAACATCCGGGCTGAGGCCCCAGCGGCACGTCCAGCGGGGAGGGCGGTAGATGATGTCTAGGGCGTCGAGCGCAGGCATATCCCATGCTGCGAGCCCCCACCCCGTCAGAATGCCGACGGGAGATTCCCAAGGGCGCTCGCGGTAAAATCTGCATGAGGCGAGCGAGATACGCAGATATCGTAGCAGCGGCATATGTGGAGGTCCAACGTGTGCGGAGGGCCAGTAGTGTTCATGCAGGCTGAGCTCGGTGAGACAGCCGAGCAACGTCCCTGGTATATGAGTGCTGAACAACTCGCCGACTATGTCGTTGTTGTCCCTGATGGCCAATAGCTCCGAAGAAGTACTAGGACGCACTACCACCTCTCTGAGGACTTCCCCAAAGGAGGCCGACGTCGGCTGCTCCGTGAGGGCCGCCAGGATCTCCGCACAGAGTTGCCCGCACGAAAAGCGGGTAAGGTTGACGTGACCGAGGCAAGCAAGAATATCGGGAAGGTTAGGCGGTACCTTCGTAGACAAGGTAAGATCGCGCAAGCAGCAGTCATTCGGGATGACGGCGCCGCCAGCCCTCCAAGTAAAGCTGTTCACCCGCAAATGTAGTGACACCAGTCGCGGCATTAGCCCGAGAATGAGACCAAGAGATACCGAGTCGACGTCCAGAGCGTAATGAGTCCATTTGAATACGCGCAGATTTGATAGCGCAGGATGTGGTCGAGAAAGCAGCAGAGTGATATTATGCAATTCGAGAGTGTGCAGCTTTCCTGCTACCTCGCCGCCGAACAGATTGCAAGGCAGGATGGCGGACGGATCGGACGCACTGGTAACAATCGCGAACTCCTCCATCGCAGGGGCTGGCATCTCCAGTATGCGGAAAAGGACCATGGTGTTCAACGACGTTGCAAGCGCTACGCGGCGTAGTCTATGAATAATAGGCTGCAGTAGGCTGATAACAGCTTGTTCGTCTCCAAAGTCGAACATGACCATATAGCCACAAAACTCGAGCACGTCGGGGTAGCTGCGCTGCGCGAGAAGGGCGGCGCGATTGACTGCCCCAGTACTCGCATGGAATACGTCCTGAGATCCCCGTATCCATGTCATCGTACGCCACAGTGATGGCGTAGAGATAGAGAAGACGCGTAGATGCCTGCATGTTTGTGATATAGCCCAGACGTCTTCAGGCTCAACGAAGTCGAGCAAGTGTCTGAGAAGAGCCTCGGGCAATGATAGCATCGGATGACGAGCATTACACGTGTGCGCAACGCCTTGAAGAATGCGCTTTACGGTTTTAAGGATGCCACTGACAGTGTCTGCGGTGCTAAAGGACTTGAATAAGTCGCCAGCGGCGATGCTGAATCACTGACTTGGCTTACTTGGGCGACCGAGCGATTGTGGCAGCGGCAGCGCGCGTCCAAGCGTGCAGTTTTCCGGTGAGCTGCTCTTGCTGCGTCCTTGATGAGTGCATTCTGGGCGCAAGGATCCACGAGCCAAGGAGACACTTTTGAGCCCGTCGTTCTGGAGCACGCGTTGATAAATAGTCGCAAACACAAGCCCGCCGCCCCCCTTTGGCCCGACATGCAAGCATTAATACTGTATGTTCAGTCGCATATCCCAAGTCAAACCCCAGCTTGATTAATCTAGGACTACAGGAGAGTTACATCTTCGTTAGAACTCTGTACACAGCTGGGACTCCTACTGTAAAGCTAATAATTATTACCGGGGCCGCTGTACCGTGACACGTCGGAGACATTACCTTGGGTCTCCCGTGACACGTGACCATGGCCATATGACTGACAAAAATAACTGATAGGTGTACTGGTATTTCTCACCAGGAGGACATACAGTGGCCCAATTAGACAATGTTGTGCCGGATTATTTGATTTCTGGACCTTTCCAGGTTCCCCAACACTTCAACCAGGTAATTCATCGAGAAATAAGGCACTAATTGCTCTAATTTGAGACATACTATGTAAAACCCCCCTTCATGTAATCCTATGTCATGCGCGCCGAAGGCGCGCCGCTCCCGACGGTAATAACTGAGCAATTGGGCCTTCGAACGGCGTGACATCTGATTACCTTGAGCACCCCGTGACATGCTACAAAACACGATTATTACCGGGCCGCGCGTCCTCCGTGACGCGTGACGCGGTAATAATTATTAGCTTTACAGTACTTGCTAGCGTGAGGATCCGGAACAATGAATCTACGTTCTCCGACGACACATACAGCACATTGCTCTTTACAGCGATGCAAACATAGCCTAAGACAATCCACAGGCTTTGCTGGTCGGAATCTCAGAGCGATTCCGGGTTGCGGTCATCAATCTCGAATTTCGTGAGGACGGCGACGGGGGACAAGATAATTTCCTCCGCCGTGGACTCGAGAAGCGCCAACGCAGCCCACGGATCCAGGTCGACTACCTCGACTCCAAGAAGACTGACCCTCGAGAACCGCCGTCCGTGAGGCCTCGGTAGGCACAACTCCACGAAGTGCTGGACATCCCGCAGCGAGATCGTCAGTCGCTCTGCACAGCTGCAGGCTTCCGCATAGTTCGTAGACCAGCTCTGGCGGCACGTCCAGCGGGGAGGGTGGTGGACAAAATCTATGGTATCGAGCATCGGCGTCTCCCAAGCTGCGAGGTCCCATGCCGTGAGAATGCCGACGGTCGGAGGCCAGCTGCGGTCGCGGTAGAGTCTGCAATAGGCGAGAGAGAGACGCAGGTGTCGCAAACGGTTCATAGGCGGGGCTCCAACGTGCGCAGAAGGCCAGTAAAATTCATCCAAGCTGAGCTCTGTGAGAGCGCTGAAGAATGCCTCCGGTAAATGTCTAGTGATAGCATTGCTGGTGGTACCCCATGATTCCGTGTTGCCCCTGACGATCAGAGGCTTGGACGTTGTTGGAGAACCAACGGTCACGTCAATGAATAGTTGTCCAAAGGATGCCGCCATCGGATGCTCGAGGAGAGCTGCCATGTCCTGCGATGAGAGTTTCTCGCAATGAAAGAAAGTGATATGGAGTCGACGGAGAAAAGCCAGAATTTCGGAGGTTTCAAGCGGGCGATATGTGGACAGGCTGAAGTTGCACAGGCAGCAGCCGTCCGGGATGGCAGCTTCGGAGTCGCACCAGGTGAAGCTGCTGACATCCAGATCCAACGACACAAGTCGCGGCATGAGCGCCAGGATAAAGCAGACTAAAGCCGAATCGACGTGCAATTCCCACCAACTCCACTTGAATGCGCGTAAATTTGAAAGCGCAGAAGATGGCTGGGTTGGCAGCGTAACACGGTATAACTGGAGAGTATGAAGTGATGTTTCCACCCCACCACCGAGAAAATCACAAGGTAGCCCAGCAATTGGGACATCCGCGGTGATTCGACTGATCATCAGCTCCTGCAGCGCAGGGGCTGGCATCTCGAAAATGGGCAGAAGCCCCGTGTTGGGCGATATAGATGAGAGCCATAGCCGGCTGAGTCTAGGCAAAATATGCTCCAATAGGTTGGAAACAGCTGCTTCTTCTTCCGGATTCCGCATGAGAAGATTAATGCGGTAGTCGAGCCGTTCGGGATGACTGCGATGAGCGAGAAGGGCTGCGCGTTGGACGACCGCAGAGCTCGCAGGAATTGCACCGGCAAATCTACTCCATGGTATCGAGCGCCACACCGACGGTGTAGACAGACAAAGGTCGCGCAGGTGCCTGCATGTCTGTGATAGAGCCCAGATATCGTCCGGCCGGACAGAGTCCAGCACGTGCAGCAGGAGGCCCTGGGGCAATGATAGCAGGCGATGGTGACCGTTACACCTATGTGCAACGCCTTGCAGAATACGTTGTACGGAGGCGATGATACCGCTGACAGTGTCTGCAGTGCTGAAGGACTTGAATCAGTTGCTACCAGCGAGGTTGAATTCACTCACTTGGGCGACCCAGCGATCGTGGCGATAGCAGCGCGAGTCCAAGCTTGCAGTTTTTCGGGGAGCTGCTCGTGCTGGACCACTGATGAGCTCATTCTGAGCACAAGGGGTCCGTCAATAGTCAATGGCACTTTTTGTGCTGGCCGGGAGCACGTGCTGATAAATAATCGCAAACACGAGCCAACTTCAGCACCTCTTAGCCCGATGATACTTATTTCTCACGCGTTTAGAACGTCCAGACGCCTGTAGCGCATGCGTAGGATTACATAGGCAGGTGTGGACCTCGGGGGCAAATGCGCCCCTACGTCATACCTCTAGTGGCACTCTAAAGGGGCCAAAAAACTCAGCGCGTTCCGTCGTCTCCCTGTCTCCTACCACCATGCACTCTATTGCCCGCACCGCTACCCGCATTTCTGCGCGTCCTTCGCGCCTGGTCCCGACGACTGCGTTCAGATACGCCAGGTACGTTTTGCGTCTGGTGCCTGGAAGTTGCGCTGAATGCTCGTATTAACACCCCAGTTCCAGGTAATTCCCTCGTTCCCTTTTCTCATTATTTCAAGGCTCAATGAACCCAAGCACGATGCACGACAATGACCCCGAGGTTAGTGGTCGTCGCTCGCTCCAGTCGCACTCTAAATTTCTTCCTAGGTGCTCGAGCGCGAGAAGCGCAAGAACCTCAGCGGCACGCAGCACGAGACCTCGACGCCGCACAAGTCGCACGCGCCCGGCTGGAACGAGCACCTCGCGTCCGAGTCGGAGGCGCACATCAAGGCCGACAAGGCACCCGGCGGCGTCGAGGAGCTGGTCAAGACGACCGTCGAGTACGTCAAACGCCGCCACCCGCGCGAGGGCACCGACGAATCCTTCACTCTCCGCGAAGAGATCGACGGCCCTCTGAAGAGCGCCCTGGGAAGCGTTGAGAAGGACACGGTGCGCGCACGTTCCCTGCTGACCGCCGCGTAGCCACTGACGTCATCTGTCCCATCCTCCAAGGCCCAGAAACCCAAGGCTGCATAATTGCAGACTCCATGAACTGCTACGCAAAACCTCAAACCAATGCATACAGTACTCTCGCTGAACCTGTCATGTACCAATAATCGCAAATTCGATCACTGTTCATCCTCACCTTCGCGCCGGCGCTCAGATGGCTCTCATCCTAATCATCCCTCAACGTTTCAACTCCCATACCGATGCTGCGCTCGCCTCTTTCAAAATACGTCAATGTCCGGCAAGAGCCACGGGCTTGGGGACCTAGGGCCTAAGCAAAGCCAAGTCCGCGCTTGAAGGCGACGGATATCTTCCAAATGCCCTCCTCAACGGGTAAAATGTCGTGGTGCGTCTCCCGAGGTCAAAGAACGCCATTTTGTTCGGCGGATTACTCCCCTGGGAATCGAGCCAGTCAACCTGGTCTGCGTTGACGCCGCTGTGGACGAGCTGTCACCTCCAACGTCGTGTCCACCGACTTATTTGATATTAGAATATTTAGCTGACATTCTGAGCTTGGCGTACATTGCGCTCATATTGATTCTGCTACAGAAGATACACCATGAGCAAGAGCGGGGAGGCCTGAATCATCTGTCATGCTTCAATGGAAGGCATCTCCGGCTCGCCGCACGACTCAGCGACCGCCAGCCTGTGGCACAATCGCCGGGGGAACGTCTGCACCAATCACAGGCCAAATGCCTCTGTCTTCACCCTCCTCGGCCTTCGCGATGCGTTGGTACGCCGGGCGCTGTGCGACGCGCTGCAGCCACGCGAGGATGCCGTCGTAGCCCTCCAACGAAATCTGCGTGAACATGCGCAGCGTGGAGACGTCGAACACGGGGAAGATGTCCGCGGTGGTGAACTCGTCGCCGGCGAGCCACGCGCCCGTCTTGCGCAGGCGCGCGTCGAGCATGCCGAGCGCCGTGTCGATCCGCGCCTTGACGCCGCCGCTGACCGGGTGCTCGGGCGGCACGCCCGCTAAATTCAGAAAGTAGAGCAGGACGAACGCGCTGGAGAGCGTGCCGATCGACCACTGCAGCCAGTAGATGTAGTCCGGGAAGTTGGGCGCGCTGGGCGGCACGACGAGCGGGCTGGCGGGCGCGTACCGCCCGAGGATGTACAACATGATCGCGCTCGACTCGGCGAGTGTCAGGTCGCCGTCTTGAATCACGGGCGCGGAACCTGTCGGATGGCTGCAGCGTGCATGCGCGGTCAGCGCGTTGAGGCAGCGGAAAGCCCTGGAGGGCGGCTAACAGGGCTTTGTACTCGGGAGGCGCCAAGAGAGTCTCGGCGCGGCGGTACGTCTTGAGATCGTACGGCAACCGCAGCTCCTCGAGCAGCCAGATAATACGCTCCGACTGCGAGCGCTGTAGGTGGTGGACGATGATGGTCATGGCGCAGGACGAGCTGGAATCAATGACCGAGACAGGACGTTGAAAGTCTTTGGGGCACTTGCAAGAGTCTCGAGTCGCCTTTAATACGCCCTGCTTATGCTAAGTGACGCTCAGCGGGGGCCGACGCTTTGCTGCGGCGTCCCGTCGCAGTGTATTTGTCGTTGGCTGACAGGAACTGACAAACACCATTATAATCCACGTCTCACCGCTAGCCAGTCGAGTAAGGCAGTTGGGCCGTTCGTAATATCGACCCGTGTGTATCGGCGTGGTCTAAGACAGACAGAGAGGTTTAATGGCGCGGCCAAAACTCCCTTGACTTCGCGATGAATGTAGAGGTGACCAAAAGCCGGAACTTGGTCGGCCCGGGAACACGCCACGCTACTAAATGAGAAGGGAAAGTAGGTGAGTATAACGAGGCGTTTCCCAGACCCAGCGGGATCAAGCATCACTTCGATGTCATGATGGACGAACTCGCCGTACCTGCAAGAGTGCATTGAGTACAGATACAAAAATACCATGCACTTATATTCATCCTGCTTCAGAAATTTACACCATGGGAAAGAGCTGGGGGGTTCTGAACAATCTGCTGCCTCTCGAGGAAAAGTTTCTCACCCAGGCTCGCCACCAAACTCAGCGGCCTCCTGCCTGCGGCACAATCGCCGGCGGAACCTCTGCGTCGAGCACAGGCCAAATGCCTCTGTCTTCTCCCTCCTCGGCCTTCGCAATGCGCTGATACGCCGGGCGCTGCCCAATACGCTGCAGCCACGCGAGGATGCCGTCGTAGCCCTCCAGAGAAATTTGCGTGAAGAGCCGCATTGTCGAGACGGCGAATACGGGGTAGATGTCCGCGGCGGTGAACTCGTCGCCGGCGAGCCACGCGCCCGTCTTGCGCAGGCGCGCGTCGAGCATGCCGAGCGCTGTGTCAATTCGCGCCTTGACGGCGCCCCTGACCGGGTGTTCGGGCGGCACGCCTGCCATCTTCAGGAAGAACGGCTGGAGGACGGCGCTGGAGAGCGTGCCAATCGACCACTGCAACCAGTAGATATAGTCCGGAAAGTTGGGCGCGCTGGGCGGGACTACGAGCGGGCTGTCGGGCGCGTACCGCCCGAGGATGTACAACATGATCGCGCTCGACTCGGCGAGCGTCAGGTCGCCGTCCTGGATGACCGGCGCGGAGCCTGTCGGATGGCTGTATCGCGCGGTCAGCGTATTGGGTCTGAAGGGCGGGAAGGCGGCTTACAGGGCCTTGTACTCGGGAGGTGCCAGGAGAGTCTGGAAGTCACGGCGGTAGGTCTTGAGCTCGTACGGCAAGCCCAGTTCCTCGAGCAGCCAGACAATACGCTCGGACTGCGAGCGCTGAAGATGGTGGACGACAATGGTCATAGTGGAGGACAAGGGGGAATCAATAACCAGGACAGGAGGCCAGAAGTCTTTGCACGTTGAGGCTCCCGGGCCTTGTCGATCGCCATTTAAGCCTTGTCTTTACGCCGTGCGGGGGCCCGACGCGTTACTGCGGCGTCCCGTCGCTGTGCATTTGTCTTGGGCTGACAGAAACTGACAAACCACCTTCATAATCCGCTTTCGCACAGATAGCCGGTCGAGCAAGGCAGTTGGACCATTCGCACTTATCGAGCTGTGTCTATCGGAGTGGTCTAAGGCGGACAGGGGCCTAATAATCTCCGAGTGGGGGCGGAAAAAATCCTGGACTACGCGGTGAAGGAAGAGAGAGCCGGAACCTTTCGGCCCGGGAGCTGTGCGGCTGAAATGAGCAAGTTGACCAATGCTCTGTTGCACCGGGCAGAATTGAGGCTTGATGTCAATCGGAATACGGCGCTGAGGCACAGGGTATAATATTGAAGATACCGACACAGCCAACTGACAGAATATGGTGAGTTTTGTCGTTCGTAGCATAAGTATCTGCGCGACTTCCACCCAAGGCCATCATGCGTGCAGTTGAGGCACAACAGGCGTCTGCTTCCAGTAACTAAAGCGCGCCTTGACGAGCGTCGCGCGCCCGTTTCCTGTATTATAAAGACCGAAAGACGTGCCCTTGAAGAACGCACCGCTGTCCGCAGATTAGCCAGCCAAAAGAAACTCAGGAATCCAAGGCGCAAGGTCAACTTACTTCGGCGGTGGGACTGTAACATAGAACGCGTCGACAGTAGCTGTTGTTGTGAAGTCGTCGTCTTCGCCCTCGGCGAAGCCAAGCTCGTAGTAGGTCGACTTGGCGACAGCGCGTAGACGCACGTTGCCTGCTGGCGTTTTCAACGGTGTGTAGGTGATCTGCGAAGGCAATGCAGCGATGGTGTCATTATCCAGGCAGAAAGCCGATACCGCCCAAGGTAGACGTACCACGGTCGGGTAGGTGAGTGTGCGCGTTATAACAACACGTTTCCCGGACCCACCGGGATCGAGCGTCACGCCGATATCATGGTGGAGGAATTCACCGTACCTGCAAAGAAGGGTGCATCAGTAATTCAATGGCAACTTGCTCAAGAGCGGCTCAGGCAGCTCACCATACGCTCAAGCCCGCCTCAGTGAAGTTCGTCGCAGGAGCGAAAGCATCGATCCGCGTCTCGAGCGTCTCTTCATACGCACTCTGCCGCCGCAAGAGCAGCGCTGGCGCGTCCCGATCCGATAGGTTGTAGGCATTGCCTTTGAGCACCAAGCCGCCCCCGGGCGCGATGCTCGCAAAGGGCTTGTACTGCGTCCGGACGAAGTAAAAGCTGGTGTCGTCGTCCAAATCTTTCTTGGTCTTGAACTCGTTCACATACGACGCAAGAGGGCTCTTGTCGTACAGCACGCCGGGGATGTGCTCCATGATGGGCTTCCCGCCATTTGCAATCGGCCACCCGTCCTTTGTCCAAGTGACTGGATAGAGGAACGCCTCGCGCCCGAGCGAGATGTGCGACTCGTTGCCGTTCTGCGGGCGCGTGCCGAGCATCGTCCCAAACCAAGCGCCTTCTGGGGTCTGTACGAGGTCCGCATGGCCAGTCCAGCGCACGGTCGCTGTCGGGTCGAGGCCGATGTTATAAAGAAGCGGATTATGCGGCGAGGGCGTCCATGGTCCAGATGGCGTGGGCCCGCGAGCGACAGTCGCGCGGTGTGGCGCAGAGGTGCCACCCTCGGCGATGATGAGATAGTAGTACGACCCAACGTGATACAGGTGAGGTCCTTCGGGCCTCGCGCTCGAGTTCTGCTGGAGCGTGCCTGTGTATATTTCCGCGGTCGGCGTCAGAGCGTCGCCTGTCGCGATATCAATTTTCTGCTGATATATGCCTCCACGCGGACGTCAGCAGCAGGTCTCGGAGGATCAGGCCCATGGCGCACCGTATATCCTATCCACCGAGTTGTTGATGCCGGACCAAGTAGCATAAACCTGCATCTGCATTAGGGCTCGCGGCGACACTACTAGAATGGCTCATACATCTCCGTTCGTATCCCAGAACAGGTCCAAATCGTACCCCAGAGAGTCTGTGTGTGCAATTCAGCCTGTAGAGCTGGTCGCAAAAGCTGTTCACGACATACCGAGATAAATCGGGTCGCTCCAGACGTTGGAAAATATGTCACGAGTTTTTACGAAGAAGGGTCGCGACATGAGCTTGGCTTCAGCTGTGGTGTCACGTTGGCCTCCATGTTCAGCCAAGGCGTGTGCGGATTGACGCACGACCGTAGACAAAACGTGAAGCTGTTGCTAGATAGAATGTTCCGCCGTGATACCTCAGGCTTGGAGCCCATATCCCTGTCAAGGTTCAGCATGAGGAATGGCTACCCAATCTTTAAACGCCACGAACCTCCATCAGGTGGACCTCCCGAACCGAATAGCGGGATTTGAGAAACTCGATTCAGCGCGTGGCCAATGCACTTCCATTCCACCAAGTCTGTGGAGTGGTAAATAGGGTGCCCAGGGAACTGCTCAAATGTGGAAGTCGCGAGGAAATAGTCTTTCCCGACGCGCAGAATGCTAGGGTCCGGATTCCATCCAGGCAAAATAGGGTTGATGAGTGCGCGACAGGCCAGAACACAAAGCAAGAGGGAAAGTCCGCGCATGCTGCGGTTAGCATGGTCGCTGCAGTCGGTGGACTTTATTCGGTGACATAGACGTCAGCTGAGAACTTCGTGGCGGACCGCCGGTTCGTCAACGGCTCAGTGGGCCGACTAGCACGCCGCAGGGCGTCGCGCCTCCATTGCAAACTTTGACAAGATGCCAGCCCGTGTGCTTCTCAATCAATGGAATCAGAGCATCTAGCATTTGAACAGCCCACCAGGGCAGAATCCCGGCAATGGGCACGGTACTGGTAAGTTACTTACCGATCCCGCCAATTAAGTATCCGTCTTAGGCCCAGCAAGGACTCTGGCAGTGGAACCTGCAATGAATTTGCAGTGAATAACCGTGTGCTCGCCGTGTGACTGAGGCCAGCCGTCAGGCGGTCCATGGGCGGCATGGTCGAACCCAGAATCCAACCTGTTTGCACCTGTTTAACGACCTCTTCAGTACCTCTTTCCAGTGACGCTTCCGATTCGCAGCAACTTCGCAGTCTTTGCCGGCGAGCTCTTTAAGCTCTGATCATATCCTTCGACGGGTACTTATTGCGCGCCTCGATGGCCACCGAGCGTTCTCGCAGCATGATTTGTGCACATGGACTCGCGCTGCATTAGCGAGCGGCCGTGGACCCTACAACGAGGACGATGGTGTAACTCGTTCGAATCCATCCAGAATTGTCCACGATGCGATGTTGCGGGCGGCTTATGCTTGCAACAGTCGCCACCCCATGTTCGCCTTGCCCGACGCTCTCTTGGGTCACATCCTGCGCTTTCCAAACAAACATGATTGGTGGACTATCTCGCAGACTTGCAGGCACCTGCGCGATTTCTGCCTGGCTACGCTAACACTGGTGTCCAATATCGATCGGAGGGCCCGGCAGTCTCGCCAGAGTTGCGATGCCTAATGTTATTGCGCATGTCAATCAACTTGCTACTAAGCGCAGCCATCCAGAGGTACTTGACATGCGCGTGAATTATGTGATGGACCGCATTGCTGACGAGGAAGCCGTCGTTGGGCTCGTGCTGCCCCTTATTCCGCGACTGCACTACATCGAGATGTCGCACACTACGTGACTGGAGCGGAGAATGGGGGCCACTTCGTCGGATTCTAGAACTTCAAGGGATGTCCATCGATTCATTACCGCGTTTGTCCAAGCGGGAGGACAGCGGTTCTCGCACCTGCAACTGCAGGGAATAGAGCCGGTCGACCAGGATCCTTGGGCTCAATTCATGCTCCTGCAATCACTATTTCTGCGACTGCCGAACCCCTTCCTGGTGACTGGTACGATTTAGACAATTCTTAGCACATGGTATCCAAAGACCATTGTAGGATAGTTTCCGGCCATATGTCTGAGTGTACGGTAGTGTGTACAAAACAGGGGGAAAAAGTGCGACAGTGGTCCCCACTCAGAGGCGACCGCGTAGGCATTCGTCCACCCGAGCTATAAGAGAACTCAACAGCGCCTGCACCTCAGCATTATCCCCTTCATTGATCGTCACGCACATGGCCTCCCTTAGCTCCTTCCACAGGCCCGGCGCAAGAGCAGGGAGGTGTGTCAGGAAAAGCTTGTCCAGGACCGGCGAAAGTTCCTCGGACGACACGCCAGCATTGGTGTCCGGGCCCTCATCGGACGTCGAATAGTGTAGGATAGGGCGAATCATGAGACGGATGCAGTCCGGTGCAAAGAGCTCTTGCGCGAGTACATCTGAGCGTGCGCGACCAGCGTCGTTGGGGAGCGTCTCGAGCTGCAGCTGGGCTGCGAGCGCGGCGGTGCACCGCAGCATGAGGAAGGCCGCCGACGACGGGGCAAGACGCTCGAATCCAAGCGCACGGCAGAGCAATCTCCACGGGTATACTTCCGAGTCGTTAACACGCAGCAGGCGGAGACAGGCCGGAGGGAACGGCAGAATGAACTGCGTTGCGAGTTCGGATAAAAGGCCGACCGGGTCTGTGGCCACAGCGACGAGACAGAGGTTGAGAATAGCGCCGCCAAATGCATCACCACACGGATGAGCGCTGCTGAGCAAATGAATGAAGACTCGCAGGCTATCGGCGCCCCATTGCTCTTCGCGAAAGACGGCAGTATTCAGAAAGGCCAAGAGCTCCATCCCAATAACTGATGTGGAAAGGTCAACGCCTGGGTTGGAAAGCCGTTGGGAGATGAGTTTGATGTCGTTAACGAGGACTCTGACGATATCGTCCTGCAGCAGATACTGCTCTTTGTGGCAGAGGAGATGGGCAAAAAAGTCGAGGCCGTACATTGCAGTAGAGTTCGGCGATTGGCCAACAATATCGCCCTGCGGCAGCCCAGGGACCTGGAATGGTGCACAAATGGACCTCATGTAGCGGAGCTGCTCAGGTAGTTTTCCCTCATAAGAGGCATTGTGTAGACTGCCGTGAATCAGCAACAAAGATACTGTCAGTCTCCTGCGCCGCAGCCGCGTCAGATCGCCCTGCGAAAGTAGCTCGAGGACTAGTGTGACATGGACCGGGTGCGGCGCGAGGTTGTTACTTCTACGCAAGGCTACGTCGAGGTCTTTCAAGGCAGAAGCAAAGTCAAACTCTGGAGTCACGCCTAACTCCTGCCGCACGAGTTCTGCGGTCAGAGAGACCATCCTTCCGGCCCATGAAGCGGATGAGGGATGCCGGTGGCTCAGAACGTGCCACAGCAAGTCCTTCGGCCCCAGCTTCTCGCCTACAGCAAACGGGAGCTTCATCTTCGTCGGTGCGCGCGTCTGGCCCTCCGTAAGGCTGATGATCGCGCGACAAACACGCAGATAGTTCAGCGACGGGCCAGTGTCAGCCGGGTTTTGAATGATCGTCGACTCAGACAGCCCGGGCTCACCGCTTGCGCCCCGCGTTGAGAGCGCGGCGTACAGCGTCCCGTGCAGGTCGGTCACCTTCCTGTGAAGAATATTCCAGAACGCGATATTGTACCGTGAGAGGGCGCGGAGCACTTTGGGCGACGATCGCAGCGCTCCTATGGCGTAAATGGCGACGGGTGCAGCTTCTTGATACGACGACGCAATCGCAAGCCAGGCTAGCATGCTGGCGTCCAGTGCGCTGCCCCGAGTTTCGGAATGGATGTAATCAGCCGCGGTATTCCGGCGCCCAAGGTGAAGAGTGGCCCGCAGAGAATCTAAAGCGTTGTGCAGGTATTTGAAAATGGGTACGTAGAATGGACACGTGATGTCCCAGTAAGTCAGCATGCTGGTGCACGCGTAGAAGCCAACAATAGCACCGGTAACGATGATCAGGATGTAGGCAACACCGCGGTCAAGCGACCAGAAAAATACTGTTAGGCCAGCGAAGAAGAGGAAGACAGCCAGGTAGAGCATGAGCGGAAGCGCGGCGATTGTCTGGGGAAGTAACCAAAACTTAAGGCCGTCGTGGTAGAGCACGCGGCGGCGACCCCAGTCCTTCGCAGTGCTAATCGGGGAGAACACGCGGTCCTCGTACGCATCGAGCCACCGCTTTCCCAAGATGGCGAGCAAGGCGCCGGCCAGGTTTACAGCCAGACTGCACAGCCAAATCCGGTTTACCCACCGTGCACTGAGAGGCGAGGTGAAGTTTTGCGGGGAATAAGGACGGAGTGCAGCAGCTGTGAGGTTCCGTGACTCGGCCTGGGCGAGGAGACTGGTGTAGAGCAGTCGCGTTGCATACTCGTCCCAGTCGGGCTCGAGTTGCTTGTAGGATTCTATAATAAACGCAGTCGCGACGCCCGCGAAAATGCCTGCCTGTAGCACGTGTGAGCATCAGGTCGTTCTCAAAGCAAGTGTGCAGCGCGTACAAAAATGAGGAGAACGTCCAATCGCCTATGCCAGGCCTCCAGCTGCTTGCGGTCGTGCTTGGTTGCCTCATCGCGGTACACCTGCCACACGCGCGCATTGTCGGCTAGCTCTTCGCCGTACTCATCTGGCGGATACTTGATGTCAACTTCGGACACTGTGTAGGTATTGGCCTTTCAGCAAGCCTGTCGGGTACTGCGCAAACTCGCCTTGTTTCGTACGCGTCTGCGGCGTCTGCGTGGCCTTCGCCTTCTGGGTCGGTTTCGCATCTAGCGGCCAGGGCAGAGCTGTATCATGTTCGCCTATGGAGTTAGACATGGCAGGACGACCTCTGGGTGTCGGAGTGGTTGCAGGCGCGATGCAACGCGGTGCCAGCGCTGATCTGCCAGGGATCGGCCATTCGGGTAGAACAAGCAAACAGTCGGACTTGGCCGAATGTGTCCGCAATGAGCAGCACGTCTGTGAGACCATCTTTCAGTCGGCCTATGGAGAATGGATGAACTGGAATTGGAAAGAAAAAAATGACAAAGCCCGGGGCCGTCTTTCTCAAATTTCCTCATAGAGCTTTGCCAACACTGTTTGGCTTCATATTAAAGGAAGTGTGTTGAACAACTTGAGATTTTGACAAATCCCCAAGGTAGAATGCATTGAAAAATCAAGTTGAAACTTGGCTCCGAAGCTGTACTTATAGGTTAATCAGTAACTCACGCTTTTAGTCTCCGCCTGGCGCGCGCGCACAGCCGTCTCGGATTTGAGCCTGCTCGGCCGGCGCAATGTTCGCCGATGCTGTAGGTACTTATTTCTATCAAAGGGCGAGTTTTCTCGGACGCGCCAAGGGCCAAGGCATGCCGCGGGCCCGGTTGCCCGTAAATCCGATTGCGATTGCCGTAAGGGTTACATAATCCCAGGCATCTTTAAAAAGTGGGCGCATGGGGCGCATGCTGTGACGCGCCGTTCACTCGCCCTCGTCCCCATGAGCCCGCTATTGACCAAGCCGCCTATTGGGTGGAAATGGCGGTCCTCTGTATGGTTTGTGACGCTCGGTGAGCACACGACTACCCCGCACAACTGCCGGACTACTACTGAGGCATGATTTCTCAGTCGTCGGATTCGGCCTCGCTGTCGACATGCTTGTGTATGCTCTCACAGTGCCCGTTGTACCATTTCGAGTATACGATCCGACCGTGTGTGCGAAATCGAGCCTTACCGGGTGCCTCTTCAGCTTCAAGACTTAGGATATGACAAAGTGTCCTCGAAAACGGGATGGTTGCTCTTCGCATTCGTACGCAACGCTCCTCGCAGTTGCACACTCTTCATCTGACGCTATACATGCGGGAAAGTCTATTGGGATGATAGCTTGTGCGTCTCTCGATGCCCAGCGAAGCCGTCGCTGACTCCCTTAGTCACGCCGCCAATATCTTGGATCTCGGAGCACTACCACGCGCGCCGCTGGCCGCTCATAGGCGGCCTCGCCATCCTGCTCGGCTCACAGGCGCTGTTCATGGAAGCAGACAGGTTCTGGATGATGATTCTCGCGCGCGTCATCCAGGGCATAAGCTCCTCGGTCGTCTGGGTCGTCGCCCTCGCTCTGCTGTGCGGGATCTCATGCCGTAACACTGCATACCACGCAGCACGCTAACGGCATATAGGTGCGATACCGTCCCACAAGACATCCTCGGCAGGCAGCTGGGTGTCGCACTTACGGGCTATTCGCTTGGGTGTGTGCTATTGTGCTCATGTTATGAATTCGCACGAAGCTCACCAACAACTTACAGTTTGATTGTAGCCACACCCATTGGCGGTCTACTCTATGGACAATTGGGATATCGCTCCCCTTTCATCTTCGGTATGATATGCACCGCGATAGATCTCATCGGGCGGCTGCTTGTCCTGGAGAAAGGGGATGTCGAGAAATGGCGACTCGCCGAATTGAGCGGCCAGGCTGGACAGATCCATGCGACTTCAGACATGGAACGCAAGGAGGACAAGGAGGCAGCTCGGCCTTCGAATGCCGAACAGGAAAATGGTCATCAGCCCGAGGGAACACCGAATACAAATGAAGAACCCAAGATATCGGAGATGCAGGTTCTGAAACGATTGCTCACCTCTTCCCGGCCCGTGGTTGTGCTTCTTCTTTCCTTTGTGTGGGGGTGCGTCTCATCAAAAAAGTATCACTCGCGCATACAGCTGGCCTAAGCGTACCTATCCAGACTGTACTTCACAGCGCTTGAGCCCACTTTGCCACTGCGTGCACAAGATGTCTGGCATCTCAACACGACCAAAGTCGGTATTCTCTTCCTCGCAGCGACGTGTCCGGCTCTAGTCTGTGCGTATTACATCTCTCTCACTCTCATCCTCGTCCTCACACCAACGGACGCATAGCGGGCCCGATTACTGGCATACTGACAGACCGTACTAGCCCGGGCCTGGTCTCAGCGTGCTGCGTCCTTCTGTCGATGCCGTGGCTTTACCCATTTGCGCTGAAGGGCCATCTCGCGGTCTTCGTCGTCGCGCTCGTGTTCTCGATGTTCTTCGCGTCCGGCGTCCTCACGCCGATCACCGCCGAGCTGGCCGCCGTGGCGAGGGACATCCCCGGCATGGGGTACGCTCACACGTACGGCGCGTTCAACATGGCCTATGCGTTCGGCAACGCCGTCGGTCCCATCATCGGCGGACAAATCTACGACGGCAGCAGGAACGGCTGGGCCATCCTCTGCGGCGTCCTCGTCGGCATCCTTGCGGTCGGTCTCACTCTCACGTTCTTCTTGGGCGAACCATCCGACCGCCTTGCGTCGCGCCAATTCTGGAAACAGAAGCGATGGACAGGCAGACACAAGATTGATAACAGTGACGCTGACACTCCGAGTCACGAGACTCTCGCTGCTCCGCCCAGTGGTAATGAAAGTGTTGCTGCATAGAAATAGCCGCTTACAGTGCGTGGCTGTAGTATGGGATCATTGCTTCAACCCCCATTCAAATAGACATACGGAAGGAATTGCGACGATTGGCCTCAGGCTGTATCTACCTTGTGCTTGCGGGCGGCGTCGACGATGCACGAGATACCCAGACATTTCTTGAGAGGTTCGCGTTTCTGACCGGCGCTGACGAAGGAATCGGCAACGAATGCACCGGCCGACCCATTCCCTCAGGTTGCTCTTTCCCTGTCTCGCCGACGTGTCTGAATCCGAAGACCCAGTCGTGCAATGCACACATGCACACGCCAGGCGAACACGGCAAACAGCTGGGGAAAGTGTGAGCGGCTCCCGTATGAGATTGAGGCCGACGACCAAGACGTTGCCTGCATTCTCTGCCAGCCCTGCCAGCAAATTTTACCGTAAGCTGCACTCGAATGAAAAGCATTCCCCAGAGACCCATCTACTAGACACAGCTGAACATGAAATGGCTGGCTTTTATTCTATCTGCCTATGTCTCCGATGATACAAATGCAATTGCTGGGAATCTACTGGGGAACCTGCGCAGGCAAGACGTAGGGCACCTTGTCGATCTTGGCCGCCGTCTGGTAAAATACACACGGCTCCGTGCCGTCACCCTGTCAAATCATATCTCAGAGACAGTCTCGGACAATAGCCAACAAATTGGTACTCACGATGAAGCTATGCGGGAAGCCCGGGTCGAATGTGTTGATGCTCTCGATGAACTTGATCTGAGCCGGAGAGAGCTTGAGCGTCAGCGCCTTAATGTTGTCCTTCAGGTGCTCGATCTTGCGCGAGCCCACGACGGGGAACACGTAAGGCGCCTTGCTCTGCAAATACGCGATGGCGACTATGGGAGAACCAGAACCCGTCAGCAGCCGCCAGGCAGCACGCTTCGCAGGAGAGTAAACATACCGGCCGTGACGCTGTCCGTGCCGAGCTCCTTGGCGACCTTCTCGAGCGCGTTGCTCATCTTGCGCTCCTCGGGCGTGCGCTCCCAGCCGGCGCCGAAGACGTCGCGGCCCTTCTCGCCGGACGCGCGGCGCCGCTCCTCCTCGGCGTCGGAGCGCAGCTTGCCGCCGGCGAGCACGTTCCACGGCGCGAGCGCCATGCCCCACTCGCGCGCCATGGGGATGATGTCGCGCTCGAACGCGCGGTCCATCACGTTCCACGCGCCCTGGTAGATCGCGAACGGCGTCTTGCCGTGGTCGAGCGCCCACTGGTTCGCCTGCGCGACGACCCACGCCGGGCAGTCGCTGATCCCCAGGTAGAGCACCTTGCCCGCCGCGACGACGTCGTGCAGGTGCCCCATCACCTCCGGGATGGAGGTGTCGTAGCCCCACCAGTGCACGTACAGGATGTCGATGTAGTCCGTGCGCAGCTTGCGCAGGGAGTCGCGCAGGGAGATGTGCAGCGACTTGGCGTTGTTGC
This sequence comes from Auricularia sp. M12, assembly GCA_037042885.1. Lineage (NCBI taxonomy): Eukaryota > Fungi > Basidiomycota > Agaricomycetes > Auriculariales > Auriculariaceae > Auricularia > Auricularia sp. M12. The sequence continues at coordinate 1,009,620 of CM073207.1, forward strand.
CGACATAGTTCACGCGCGCGTGCGGCGGGACGGACTTGTCCGTCGTCTTGTACAGCATCGAGTACTTGGTCGCGAGCACGATGTGGTCGCGCACGCCGCGCGATTCCATCCACTCCCCGAGGAACTCTTCGGAGGATTCTTCCTGGCTTCAAGTCCAACCAGTCAATATCCTCATTAAATTGCTTTGGAAGCGACATACTCTACAGAAACAATGATCAGTAAACTGTACGTATGCTTTCGAAGAGGAGCACTATAACTCACAAGAGTTGGCCGTGTCGATGAAGTTGCCGCCCGCATTGTAGAACGCGTCAAGCAGCGCAAACGAACTCGCCTTGTCCGTCGACCCGAAGCCGATCTTGGACCACCGGTCGCCGACAGACATAGCGCCGAGGCAGAGCGGGGAGACGAGCACGCTCGCGAGCTTGGACAGGTTGCGGTACCGGCCGCTGCAACGCCGCCACCGTCAGCATCATCAGCGCTCGTATTCGGCGAGACATACAGCGCGGTGGGCGGCTCAGGCGCCGGCGCAAGGAAGACGGTAGGCGAGCGGTCGTCGGAGGTGGAGGCGGAGGAGGAGGCCATGGCTGTCGACGTCGGGTTGGCTTCGGCGGTTGGAAGTGTTCCAATGGGGACCGCACACAAGAGTACTCAGGCGACCCTACATATATACTGGCCCCCTGTCGCGCGCTGACTGACGCGGGCAACGCGCAAGCTGCGATTTGTCAGCTGGGCCGTGGGTGGCCTTCGTACCGTTGAGGAAGGTCGAACGAGACGCCCTCGGGCGCTACACGCTGCCAATTACCAAACAGCCGACAGAGCGTATCGCTGTGGCCTGTCAACGTCAGAAAGTGACGCCGAGCTGTGCATGATCTGGATGTGTTCTTCACACGGCGAAATCGTACGAGGAATGCTCAGAATGCATCGGAGTCGTCTGAATCGTCACCGGAATAGAGAGTGCGCGCTCTCCGAGTCGACCTGCCTGTGTACTGTACCCCAGCGCAGACCCAGAGCACTGAACCTATGTAAAATTTATCTTCTGCATATAAGGGTAAGCTGAAGTTTAGTCCAAACACAGTAGAAGCATGCTTACTGTGCTTGCCTTTGCAAAAGTGTCTCACAAAGCAGTCCGGGTCGTCAAAACATCAGACAGACTTTGCTGGCAGATCCGAGTGTCAACGCTGCTTGTTGCACGAGTGGTGATTATGCCAATTGAATAAAGATACAGAAAATGCTACTTGGAAGGATTGGTATCCTTCTTCTTTGCGAGTTCGTAGTCGCTGAATCCGAGGGAGGCCTGCACGACGTCTTCGCTCGCGTCCGGCTCGAGCTGGCCGCGCTGATTTCGCCGTGCTCTGTTTGCATGGGTCAGAACCATTTACAGCGCGCTGACTGACTGACACACACCTGAAGAATGTGTATGAAAGGACGATGTCGTCGACGTCGCGCATGAGCGGGTCGTCGAGGAAGTCCTTGTCGATGAAGAAGAACAGCGGCAGGTCGACCTCCTCGCCAGCCAGCAGCTTCTGCTCCTCGAAGCAGAAACACTCCACCTTGGCAAAGTACGGTGCAGCCTACATCATTCAACCTTTGAGCTTCCCCAAAAGAACATTAGACGCACCTTTGCGGGCGCAACGCTGTAAGTCGCAATGCCGATGATGTCCTTGTCACTACGATTACGCGCGGTGTAGAACGCGAGGGCTGTCTGGCCGGGGACGACATAGACGAACTTCTGCTGAGGCGCGAAGCCCCAGGGCAGGGCGTCGCTGGTGTCGGCGTTGAAGTTGACCTTGATCCTGCGCGCCGTCTCGTCCGACGCGGGCACCAGGCGCTCCGGCGCGAACTTGCCGACGCCCGTCTGCGGCGTGCCCGCGAAGCCCGTCGCGGCGCAGAACGCGCGGTACAGCGGCACGGACGCGTATGTTATCCCCACCACCAGGAAGATCTGGTCCGTCGCAGTGCACCGTCAGCGCGCGCGGGTGTTGGACAACGACGACGAGCGTACGAAGGCGGTAGAGTACATGAGCAGCGCTCGGTTGCGTGCTGCGTACACCTTGCGCCGGGCGGCCATCATCTGGTCGCTGCTGGGATACTGAGGCTGGGATGGCTGCTCGGGCTCGGGAGTCGTCGTGCTCATTGCGCGTAGTACAAGCAGTGCGCCAGACCATGGCCGCGATATGCGCGAAAGCCCGAGGTTATGTGTACTTGCACGGGGCGAATGGCACGCTAGAGAAGGCCATGGTCGGCTCGCAGTGCTCAACGACCTGCTGGCAATGTATAAAAGGCTGCTGCAAGGCTCTGACCGCGTACGAAAGCGAACCTGAGCCCTTTAAATCATAATTTAATATTAAAGCTGAAAAGCACTCACCAGAGACGGGCTAGGACGCGTACTCAGGCCTCTGGCGCACGCGCGCGACCCGGCGGAGACGAGTCCGAGGCAAAGCATGGTGGCCGGACCGACCGACTCCGACTCTTGCTCTCCTACACCCACCATGGCCTCCACGTCCACCGCCGCCGCGTCCAGCTCCAAGCCCGAGCCCACTGCCGAGGAAATCGAGAAGCTGCTGGCGCGCGAGGCGTCGGCGTTCCAGCGCGAGAACGAGGTCGAGCGCATCTTCAAGGCCTTCAAGCTCAAGTGCGCCCTGCCGCTGCCATTACCGCGTCCCAGCTGCTTTCTGACCATTAAGTTCAGCCCGTACGAGATATTGGACCTGGACGACGTGTGCACGCCCGATGAAATCAAGAAACAGTACCGCAAGCTGTCCTTATTCATCCACCCAGACAAGTGCTCGCACCCCCGCGCGCCCGAGGCCTTCGACCTGCTCAAGAAGGCCGAGCAGGAGCTCTCCGACCAGCCCAAGCGCGAGGAGCTCGACGCACTCATCACACGCGCCCGCATCGACCTGCTCAAAGCCAACGGCATCCCCGCCGCTACGCCCTCAAACGACTACAGAGTACAGAGCATCATGCCGCCCTTCAAGACACAACTCCGCGTGCGCGTCAAGGAGATGCTGATCGACGATGAAGTGCGCAGAAGGAAGTGCGTGCTGGGCTGCGTGTCTGACCTGGATTCCTCGCGCTGACTACTGGACGACCTTTCGTAGGGCTATCAAGAACAATCTTGCAAATGAAGGCTTCGAGGCGGCCAAGAAAGAGGAGGAGATACAGCAGCGCAAACGCAAAGCCGAAGATGAGAAGACTTGGGAAGGTACCGTCCCCAGCCCCTTTCACGTTGTCCTCGTGTTCACTCATTGCGCGACAGAGGGTCGCGAAACGCGGGTCGACAGCTGGCGCACGTTTTCATCCGGCGCGAAGAAGCCCAAGGTCGAGAAGAAGAAGAAGACCAAGATCCTGGGATGACCATGAAGACCAACTCTTGTACGTATAGACTCCCGCTGCATCCTCCTCGCTAGGAGCACTTCGGGTTTTTGTAGATTTTCAGATTTCGTGCAATGCTATCGACTGTTGTGTTGTTTCGCTGATCTGGGCATACTTAGTTCTGTCCTTTGCGCCTTTCTGTCAGCCTAGTTCAACGAAGGCAACGGCTCGCCACGAATCATACCTCTGCGCGACCCTTCTCGGGCTGACCAGTGGGGACCGGGGGGTTCGGACATGCATCAGGTTTTCTGTCAGAAGCCCCAGTGCCGCGGTCAGAGCGAGGAGGATGGCTCGCACTCCCCTTGAAGCTTACGTAACGAAGTGATCTCATTACGTACTCGACCTCAGTTGACGGGTCACGGACACTGCGACCAGCTGCGACCGTGCCACACGAATTGCTGCGACCGTGACGACCTGCTGCGACCGTGACGAGGCAGCCCAGGCCGCCGGATTGGAAATTCTTGCGCTCTCACTTGCGCGTCCCATCCCGGCATGCGCCTTGCGCTGGGGCTACTTAAGGACCGGGGATTTTGGCTGATCCAAACCACGGGGAACTCACACTCCAGCTCTGAGATCTGACCGCCGCCATGCCGCAGGAAAGCCTCTTCACTCCCGCGCCGCCGCCGCCCACGCTTTTGTACGTCTGCTCACTAAGGTGGAGGGTTCCCCTGAAGCTGATGCTGTCGGTGGGGTAGAGGACGGTACCGCAACCTGTCCAAGCTGGCGAGCGTGCTCGTCTCCCCCATCCAGCTCGGCGCCATGTCGATCGGCGATAAGTGGCACAAGATAGGGTTCGCGTATATGGACAAGGAGCAGAGCTTCAAATTGCTCGACGCGTACTACGAGGCCGGCGGAAACTTTATCGACACCGCCAACCTCTAGTCAGTTTTGTCGTGACTCGCGATGCTGCATACTTAATGAATGTTATGGGATCAGTCAGGACGAATCGTCCGAGGAGTTCATCGGCGAGTGGATGGAGAAGCGCAAGAATCGCGATCATCTGGTTATTGCTACGAAGGTGCGCATTCGGACATTGGACGTCGATTCTGACCCCTGGCGGGGAGTCTCATGAGTGCAATTGAAATTGCACGAGCAGTATACCTCGGGGTACAAGCGCGCGGACCCGAACGTCCCGCCCTACGCGCGCGTCAACTACTTGGGCAACAACGCCAAGTCGCTGCACACGTCCATCCGCGACTCGCTGCGCAAGCTGCGCACGGACTACGTGGACATCCTCTACGTGCACTGGTGGAGCTACGACACGTCCATCCCCGAGGTCATGTCCCATCTCCACGACCTCGTCGCGCAGGGCAAGGTGCTCTATCTCGGAGTGAGTAACTGGCATCTCTCAGCCTGCTCCCTCCTTCAAACTGACTTCCTCGTCCAATGATACTTAGATCAGCGACTGCCCCGCGTGGGTCGTGTCGCAGGCGAACCAGTGGGCGGTGTGTAACGGCAAGACGCCGTTCGCGATCTACCAGGGCAAGTGGAACGTCATGGAGCGCGACTTCGAGCGCGACATCATCCCCATGGCGCGCGAGTGGGGCATGGCGCTCGCGCCCTGGAGCGTGCTCGCCGCCGGCAAGATCAGGACGGACGAGGAGGAGGCGCGGCGCAGGGAGAGCGGCGAGGGCGGCCGCGATCAGCTCGGGGTCGGGTGGGAGCGCACGCCGCGCGAGCGCGAGGTGTGCGCTGCGCTTGAGAAGGTTGCGAAGGAGCTCGGCGATTATAGCATTGGTGCTGGTACGTGCATCGCTTACTCTCAACCACGCGGCCTGCAGGCTCTCATGAATCTGCAGTTGCCATCGCGTATCTCTTGCACAAGACACAATATGTCTTCCCCATAGTCGGCGGCCGGAAAGTCGAACATTTGAAGGAAAATATCAAGGTCAAGCCATTTCCAGATCCCGCAGCGGCGCAACTCACGCATTAAATTCTTCCTCGTAGGCTTTGGAGATCAGCCTTAGCCACGAGCAAATGGCATACCTTGATAGCATTGCCCCAATTGATCTTGGCTTCCCTCATAACATAATGGTACGCTAACTTCACGTTTGCGGTGACGATGCTGAGGAGAGATACAGGGGACCAGCTTGCAAACCAATCACGCCTACATGTTCACTGCTCATGTCGATAAGATACCCGCGCCGGAAGTCATTCGCCCCGCCAGGAAATGAACGGGAATCCGGGGGGAACGTGCGTTCTTTCTTCCCGGTGGAATGTTGTCAGTCTGTGTGCAGGTAAATCGCCAATAAGAGTGCTCGTACTGTAGGACGTGAAAGCTGCTGGAGTCGTTGAATATTTAGTATCACTCGTAAATTTTCGCCTGGGAAGACCAAGTGGGTCTTCTGGTCAAGGAGAAGTGTATTAGTCAAATGTGTCGAGCGCCGCGACATCCACCCCGGCAGTGAGAGTCTCCTTCGCAACACCCACGGCCCACTGTACGAGCTGTCCCTCCGGACCTTCTAAAGGCTTCTTGAACGCGGTGTTCAGGAAGTACAACAACCCTTGTTGTAATGTCGGCACACGTGCTGCAAACAGTATAACGCGCTCCACTTCTTCCCTCTTGCGTGTAGCCTTCGCGATGGACGCTGCAGGAGATGTTACCTGAGTGGAGACGAACAAGTGGACGAGAAGGCGCGTGATGAAACGTCGTGTTTTCGGCTGGAGTAGCTCGAATTCAAGCGGCTGCAAAGTCCAGAATTGTCAGTGCTGATGCCCAATTCGCAGCGAATGCCATACCTTTAGAGCGGTGATAGCACAAGCACCTTTGGCGATCCACCACCCGTAAGCCCGCGCAACATTCTCCAGCTTGGTCTCACTGATCCTACTAGAGTCGTTCCCAAACGCGTCGGCGTCGGCGTTCTTGACGACCTCGGCACCACCGACCCTAGCCTCGCCCATCCCGCGCAGAAAATCCCAGAGCGCAAACTGCAGCGTGATCTTCTGAGCGGGTGTCGTCGTCTTGAGGATGACGAGCGCCCAGAAGGGGTTGTAGGCGCGCTCCGCGCCGAGGCAGTGCAGCGCAACGCGCGCGACCTCGCGCTGCTGGACGTCGTTGAGGCCCAGCGCGGCGATCCGCGCCGCGGCATCCACGCAGTCCTCCGACGACATAAGCACGATGAAGATGCTGCGCCGGACGTCCGTGTTCATCCCATGCTTGCGCGCGAGCGCAAGCAGCGCCTCCTGCTCCGTGTTGACTTCGACCTTTGACGCTGATTGTGGTTGGTGCTCCACCAATGGGTCGCCTGCCCAGGCGGCGCCGACGAGCCACCAACGCCCGCGCTTGTCTGCCTCGCGGAGATCGACCAGGCCGACGCGGAGGGGCTCGTGGGCCATCACTGCGCATCTTCAGAAATGCGTTACATGGAATATACGTCCAAAATGGGCACCTTGTCGTTTTTTAGACAGACCGGACAGGAACTTCTTCATACGCTCCACCACCTCGCGCGCACCCGCGGACCCGTCTGCATCGGGGCCGTGTTTCGCTTTGCCATTCTTGAGGTTCACCAGCGTCTCGATCATGAACTTGGAGCGAGATCTGATACCTAAGGTCAACATGCAAAATGGCAGACATAACCAAAAAGGACCATCACGCACCCAACGGCAGCTTTGTTGTTCTCGACTTTGTCTTGAACGAGTTGCACAATATCCTTGAGCGCAGATGGGTCGTCCGCACGCATCTGCTGGCCGGATGCGCGCACGAGCTTCAAGAGCAGCTCGACGTCGAGTTCATCAAGCGGGCCGGCAAGCAGCTCGCGCACGATGTCGTATGGCAAGACGCATGCGACGACCTGCAGCGCGTAGAGTGCCGCAAGCAGCGCAAGCAGGTTCGCGCATTGTTTGCTGCTGTCGTCCACCGCACCGTCCGCCGCATTTGCCTTGGTGTAGGCTGCATCGTAGCGCTCTACGCTCGCCTGCACGAAGTGCGCGGCAAATTCTATGCCCACAAGACGGTGGAGCGCGCCGACTAGCGCAGCATGAACGACTACGAATGCGTCGAGATGAGCACCGTGGGAGGCTATGCCCTCGATTATGAGGTTCGTCAATGTGCTTGTCACATCTGCATGCGGTTTAGCTTTGCACCCTGTCGAGGGAGTTATGAGGACTGACCATGCCGACGATGCTTGCGATATGCCTCCTCAAAGTCGGCTAGGACGCTTGCGAGGTCATGTCCCATCTCCACGACCTCGTCGCGCAGGGCAAGGTGCTCTACCTCGGAGTGAGTAACTGGCATCTCTCAGCCTGCTCCCTCCTTCAAACTGACTTCCTCGTCCAACGATACTTAGATCAGCGACTGCCCCGCGTGGGTCGTGTCGCAGGCGAACCAATGCGCGGCGGTGTGTAACGGCAAGACGCCGTTCGCGATCTACCAGGGCAAGTGGAACGTCATGAAGCGCGACTTCGAGCGCGACATCATCCCCATGGCGCGCGAGTGGGGCATGGCGCTCGCGCCCTGGAGCGTGCTCGCCGCCGGCAAAATCAGGACGGACGAGGAGGAGGCGCGGCGCAGGGAGAGCGGCGAGGGCGGCCGCGATCAGCTCGGGGTCGGGTGGGAGCGCACGCCGCGCGAGCGCGAGGTGTGCGCTGCGCTTGAGAAGGTTGCGAAGGAGCTCGGCGATTATAGCATTGGTGCTGGTACGTGCATGCTGGCACTTGACCACGCAGCCTGCAGGCTGAGTTGCCATCGCGTATCTCTTGCACAAGACGCAATATGTCTTCCCCATAGTCGGTGGCCGGAAAGTCGAACATTTGAAGGAAAATATGAAGGTCAAGCCATTTCCAGATCCCGCAACGGCTCAACTCACTCATTGAATTCTTCCTCGTAGGCTTTGGAGATGACTACAGCTTGATCTCAATAATGACACCGTTTTAAAGCGCCTAGAAAGAACAGGCCAAAAGGGGACTAACGTCAGCAAAATACATACCATTGCTATACGCAAGTTGACGGCGAGAGTTCAAAGCGGGTGGATCACAAATAGACGATGCGCCGATGCGCGACGTGGCCTACGCTAAACGAAGCCGACGCGACCTTCGGAATCTTCTTGCGTGCCCACGGTAGCCTGATAACAGGGTTGTCCAGCGGTTCTGGGATAGCAAGGACGATATCCAACCCCGAACACGGAACAGCCCTGTCAGGATAGTCTTGACACGGTCCATGAGTGCCGGAATCGGTAGCCGCGGCCATAGAGGGAAGGATGAAGAATGAGGCCTGAGATCCGAGGCTTTGGCAGGTAGGTAAGTAGGTAGGTACTACAAGTTAGGTACGGTAGGGAAGTAAGTGGCCGGCGCGCGCGGGACTTGCCGACTCGGACCTATCTTCCTTTGCCATCCGCGTCAAGCATGAAACCGAGCATATCAACGACATCGGTCTTACCGATTGTCCCTCGGCTTGCGTTATGGAGTCGACGGCAGCACATTGACGCCCTACCTAACGAGGTCATCGGACGCGCGTTTGCGAGTTTGAGCGTAGATGACCTTCGTTCTGCTGCCCAAGTGTGTGTCCGTTGGCGCAGGCTTGCAGCCGGCTACATACGCCGCGACCATTCTCTGCCCTGGAACGTTCTGAAGGACTTGTTCTCACTGCTGGATTCTCCAGCTCTCCAGAATGCATCCCGTGTTTCTGTCTCCTGGAACGCCGCCGCTCTCTCGTTCTTCTCCAAGCGCCTGGGGAAACGCCATGTCCACGAGCTTCCGGCCGAGGTCGTGAAGCATGCGTTCGCGTTCCTGGACTTCGACAACCTCCGGTACGCTGCCCAGGTGTGCGTGCGCTGGCGCGATCTTGGAATCGAGCACCCTGGATTCTGGCAGAATATCGTTGTTACATCCGCTTCCGCCGGCTCATTATCGATGTTGGAGGCTCGTCTGGGGCAGAGCGGTAGGAGACCCTTTACACTGACCGTCGACATTCCCAGTATGCATCCGCTCATCGAGACGCGTCTTATGAACCTCCTCCGTGCTATTATGCCGAGTGTTCAAAACCTTTGCATTCGCCTGGATTCGTTCTATCTGATCTCCTTATGGCGAGTACTTGACCATCCTGCTCCTCAACTGGTCAAATTCGAGTTGAAGCTATATTCGCCGGATGATATCTTGTCTCGCATCCCTCTCGCCCCTTGGATCTTCGACGAGAAGTCCGGTTCATTGAAGGAGGTCGTGCTCCACAATGTTATCCCTGTCAACGATTCGATCCCATATCCTGCTTTCAGTAAACTGCGCAACCTGTGCATAAACCTTCCTCCTGGCAGTATCTGGGAATTTCCCAGCTATCTCTTCGACTTCTGCCCCCACCTGGAGGAATTTGCGCTTTACTGTGGGACGCTGACCTTCAACAAAGGCGTATCTGAAGAGACTCGACAGGGACTCGCACGGCTGAAGCTTCTAGACATCCATCTTGACCCGCCTGCGCGTGCACAGTTCGTGCAGTCCATGCCTCTCAAAGATACCAACATAGTCCTTTTCACAACGCCCCATGACTTCGACGCAACCTACGACTTTCTCGCGGACGTCCGCTCCCCCTTCAACCTTGCAATAATAAGCCTGACGCCAAGACATCTCGGTATTATCGTTCAGGATATCAATTCCGCTTATCAGCGCACTTTCGTCGAGCCGGTTGACCTGTACGTGTCAGACCCCGAGGGCAACGAGCTGGCCAACGTGCTATTCGAGAACAACGAATTTCCAGCCCAGGTCGTTATGTTCAAAATCTCGATCTTGCTGTGGGATCGCCTCGCGCCATACCTGGCGTACTACACGACGATCGCCAAGCTGGTCATAGACTTCGATTCCATGCCTGCTTACACCGAGTTCGTGGTCGCGCTGCCTCGTAAACTCTTGCATTTCCCATGCCTCACAACATTGGTGCTCGAGAGTCGGAAGGGCGTGCATGCTACCGTTGCCGCCGAAGATGTCGTTCACTTTGTGGACACGGTCATAGCGGCGCCGCTATGCCGTCAGCTCGAGCTGTATCGCGTCCTGCTTGGGGGTTCGCGCGTTGCAGTCGCGCAGAGATTTGACACCGTGACATTCTCAAGCGAGGGGAGCGCAGGACTTCTTGTAAAATAACCCAGTTCGTTCATTCGGCTTTCTGTGTTTCTAATGCGCTCATACTCACCATGAAAACTCCACGCTCTCGATATGCCCCCCACCCCCACCACGACCACCACTACGCACACGCACACATTTCATTCCGATTGATTCTGTTGGCCCACAAAATAGCAATGCTACTACTCCAGGAGTTCTTTCTCGGTCTACTTATGTAATAGGTTTGGCGGCGGTGTTCCCGGATCGGGCCCCTGCACAACGCTAGACAATATATCGTGTATGTACTACGTACGCGAGATAGCACATAATCCGAGACCAGTAGCGCCTTGCACCACTACAATCAGTGAATCAGTTTTATGACGAGGGTAGACCTTGCAGGCGAGCAGGTACATGGACGCAAATGTCAAGTGGAAAGCTGTATATACCCTTTGCTCCATGTTCAAATGCTTGAATCATCGCGATACCCTCGTGGGGTGCGACCAGTGGATGGCGCCGTGCAAGGACAACATGCAGCCCCGCCAAAATGGTCTTGGGTAACCTTGAAGCCAAGTCGAAAGCAGAAGGATCTTCGGGATCGCTGCCAATGGTCTCCACCGTCGCCACGATAATTCTGCTGTTGAATATCAGCTTCCCAAGGGAAACTTCGAAGAGCATTGTTGCAGGGACCATAGCGCAGTGCAGGAGGAGATCCCGCGTCTCCACAGGCGACAGTAAAGATCGCTTGGGATGTACGAGTGTGATGTGCGGCTGCGTGTAGATGAGGCGTGGTTCCGAACGTGCTGAGACCAGAGTGTCTTTCCATGTCGTACTCAGTAGGCCTGAGGTAGACTGGTTTACTGCACGATCCAGCAACGTCACAACGTCGATCTCTGGCAACAGAGCGTAGTGGCACATGGGTCTGCTGCCCTGGTCGACCTTCGACGGCATCTCCTCGCGTAACGAAGAAGCGCCCAAGCCAGCACATCGAACTGCGGCGCGGATATCATGAGGGGACGGCCGTCTAATTCCCAGTCTCTCGATAACGCCATCGACTGCACGGTTGAGAGCTTCCTCCATGTCATCCTCATACCGCATGAGAATAACGGCGTCAGCTTCGTGGTCTTCTATAGCTTCGTATTCTGCGGAGAAACATCTGACCGTGCGATCCGATGTAGAACACAAGGTCGCCATGTTACGTTCCTTTATGCGCCACGAGGAGACCCTTTGCGCCATGGCAATATTATCTGTGGTCATCTTCCAGTCAAACACTAGGACTTTGGGCTCGGGAGTGATAGACGGCATCGCATCGAATATCCTCTGGCGGCGTGATGCACGATGGCAATTTCTGGGTAGCGTGTCAACAATGCCAAGCGCTACGAGCTTGGCTGGCGCACCCATCGGCAAGCACGACGCTGTTGTTCTTGAACGCTGGACCAATGGCCTGATCGAATTGTGCCTTTGCCTTCTTCGCAGATCTCGCGCTGCCGGTTCCACTTTCGATATGCTTGAAGCCGAATAGAATGGATAATGCACGAGCTATGGAGGTTTTCCCTGGATGGATAGACATCAGTGGGCTGGTACGGTGCACGAAGGACTTACCACAACCCGGCAGGCCTAGGAACAGAAACAGCCACTTGTGATCGATTCCATACTCGACTGCCTTCAGAAACGGCGGCGTCTGTGCGGCACGAGTTTCGAGCTCGCGGACCTGGCCGATAGCCTCAGTCCAGCATTCCATGCCTTGAGGAGTATAGAACCAGGTTAGAAAGCGAGTTCTGATGGATATAAAACCGCGTCGCTTCGACCTATCCAACAGTATCGCCTGAGACGCTATCTGAGCAGAGATCCACGTTTCGAACGCTTTCAGTTCCGATCGAGCGAGCAGGATCTTGCTGAGTGGGTGCGCTAATGTTATGGCTGTTCGAACAACATGGCGATCAATTAGTTGTTACACGCACCGCTCATTTCGATCCGACGCACCTTGCCCATTAAGCGCTGCCAACGTAATCATGCGCATACCGTGGTAAAATTTGTAACGATTGAAGTAGACCTTAAAGAAGAAGGGGTATCCAGCGTCGTGGGGGGCGGGTAGGGCATGAAGAGTGGCCCTGGAGACACGTTCCCCACAGATGCCCCTACGGTGCCACGGACAACGACGCCTTCGACAGGTATGCCGCGCCAAGACGCAGAGTTCGTGTGATCGTTTACAAGGCCTTGGACCTCGTCGAGGCTACTGAATGTCTCATGCACGACCGGAAATAATCCCCACTCGATGGCAAATGCAGCAACGCATTCTGGGCTCTCCGTGGAGAATGTTACCGTGCGCACGTTGATCCCGTGCAGATGAAGACCAACACGGGTTTGTGGAACCGGCATTACGCGCTCTTCGAAAGCATCGTCCAGGAGCTATGCGCAACGATGAGATTGCATTCATGAACTGACATGAAATGATGTTCACCTCGCACATTAGTGTCCAATTATTGCACCACAGTAAATCAGCAAGGGCTTCCGGAGACTTGTTTGCCCTTTTCAGCTGCTTCAGCAACCACGTTTCACCGATATCTGCGTGCTGGCTTTCGCGACATGTCTGAGCACGAAGCGAGCCTCTTGAAGACACGAGAAGCTGCCTGGGCGCGACCGCAGAGACCATGATGAGGCTCCCATTCAGCTTTGCGGTAACATGAAAAGGCCCATTCAGATATGCAGCCAGCGACTTCCACTGAAACAAAAGTAAGATATGTGTTGTGGGAATACATGTTCACTCACAGTGCTCCAGGGCACCTCGTCAACACCATAAATCTTGTCGTATCCTCGAAATACAATTCGATGGGGCACACACATATTCGCACTTCCTCCTGGTGCAGGCGCGCAAGGTGTCGTCCAGAGAGAACGAGCAAATGTAGGCAAGGCGGGAGGGAACCTATAAAAAGCACGCTTCGGGATAGTCCAGATCGTGATACAGTGACCATAGCCCGTGTTCAACGATTTTGCTCGTACCATTGGATTGCACCGCATTGTATCGACAAGCGCCGTGACTTCGTCTAGGTGTGAAATCTCTTTGGGGCACGAGCTGAGGGCAGAGGCCGCAAGGAGGACGCTGGAACCTGACATATCTACGTGCCTATGCCCAAGAGTGACATCAGAAGGAACCAGCACGCGGTGTCTATCCAGCCGTCTCGAAATAGGCAGACAATTCGTCAGGAAACGAGCGCCGATTGTGTCCAGCAGACGGCGCTGCATAGGTGTCCTGCAAATATCATGAAGTGCAGCGGGCATTTCGAGTCGTAGAGTCTCCGCAACTCCGGTGGCCGCACGCAAAAACGTCGCGGCGAAGCCTTCGGCAGTGTCGAGATCAATGCAGAGGTCAACCTCGACCGGTTGTAGTGCCTCATACTCATTGACACAGCCTAGGATTGCGGCTCTAGATTCAGCGGTGCGTCTACTGCCATTCAGACAGAAAGACTCGATCTCAGACATGGGCAGTGACGAGATGTCCCAGTGTAGTGCCAAGATTCGCGGACTCGGGCTAGTTCCAAGGAGCTGAGCACGAAAGGCTGCCCGATGCTGGGTAGTGTGGTTAGACCTTCGTATGCCATCAGACCCCGCGTATGCGTGATACAGAAATGCAAACCTATCCGCTATGACGACTGGGGTTTCATCAAGCATTTCGATCACTGAGGACACGAACATCTCCGTGCTGAACGCCTGAGTCGCAGAAACCACACGACCAAAGCCGAAAAGATGGCTCAATGCAATCATAATTTCAGAACAATCTAGTATGGGTATAGGTCTAAGCTCATTGCAAGCGAGGGAAATGTGCTTCCTGGACGTACTTGTTCCTGGGATGGATACGGGGAGAATAATCCATGGACTTCGGCGCGTCGGTGAATCGACGGTGGACGTCGGGGTCATCAAGTCGCTGGAGAGAACGGTAGTATCCTCGAAAGACATGATAGTGTAGAAGTGTATGGTGCCAGGTGGGAAGGCTTATTGTAGCGGTGTGCAGGGAGCTTGTATATGGTTATTATCGTCGCCAAGGCGATGAAATCCGGGCCGGGTTTCCGAGGTCATTTGCACTCCGCCGGCTTCCGGCGTACGGCCGGGACTTCGGCCCTCAAAGCTTGAAGCTTGAAGTACAACAGTGATACTTACAAAGTACTGGTACAATAGACTGATCTCTCTTCACCTTCATTCAGCCCGACCATGACTGACGCTTTCATAGGATATCCCCGCACACCAACGTTCGCGCGTTTCAAGAACGAATACGTGCGGGCTCAAGAGGCCGCGACTGATGGCGGCGTTCCTGCGCTGCCACTCCCCTCGCGGGGCACGTTTTTGGGCACCGTAAAGCTACATGGGACGAACGCGACGATAGTATTTCGCAGCAACGACAAACAAATGCCTCAGTTTCAATCGCGGACGCGTATTATCGACATAACGACGGACAATTGCGGGACAGTTGCCCATCTCTCGCGCGCACCGCTGCACGAGCTTGTTGACCGGATCCTCCAAATATCCGGCGTGAAGACCTTCGACGAGATAACGATCGCGGGAGAGGTGGCAGGTACAGGCATCATGAAGGGCGTGGCGATTGCGTATGTGCCGCGACTCTTCGCTATCTTCAACCATTCGTATTGACGGTGCATGGGTCGACATGCGTCGCTACGCGTCCGTCGCTCTCCGTGACTACCGGGTATTCAACCTCGCCGCGTGGCCGACATACGAAATCGATATCGACTTCACGAAAGACATCGCCGACATCGATGCGAAGCTTTCCGCGCTGACTGACGAGGTGGTCGACGTCTGTCCGGTCGGTCGGGTACTGGCGGGCGAGGCACAGCCCACCGAGGCAGGCCAGGCGGTCACCCGTGCGGGTGAAGGCATCATCTGGACGCTTGTCGAGTCCCTCGATGACGTCCCATTGAACCGAGGCCAACTCTTTAACTTCAAGACCAAGGGCGCAGCTTTCGCAACGGCTGCTCATGCGCCAAAGGTTTCTCCTTCTGCAGACAAAGTCTCCAAGGCTCAAGCATTCGCGCGGTACGCTCTGGCTGAGCGTCGCTTCGAGCAAGGCGTCGAGTTCGTCGAGCAGGAGCTGGTGCTCGCTAGAAGAGTAGGCGAGACGGCATATCAGTCTGAACTGCTACCCAAGTTCACCGCATGGGTGATTGAGGATGCGACCAAGGAAGAGCGATATATGATGGACGAGATGGGGCAAAAGTACCAGGAGAAATGATAAAACATCCCCGTTAAGAATGTTATGTTTTGTTTAAATATTCCCGTTAAGGATTGCCAGCCAGATATTCCATGTCCATGAGATATATTATGTGGTGTGTTAAATACACTGGCTGCTCGCCAATAGAGCTTCAATTAAGATCCGGAGTTAAATTTTCTCTGTGATCAATGTTCTCATTGTTGATCAAACAACCAGAGCCATGTCAATTACAATTGTTTCTATGGGCTACAGCTGCTGAATTCGACTGCATTTATGGACTGTACGACTGTTTAATCAAATCAGAATTTGTCAATTAACATAAAACATGATACATAAACCTGTCAAGACTGAGTTGTACAGGCAGGTGTCAATCCTAGCGGCTGTTGAACCACGACAGCTGCCACACTCCCTTGCAGCTGTCAAACCATTGCAGCTGTCGACAGTTGTCAGCTGTCGTCCAGGAATGGCATTGACGTACCTGCACATCAAGGATGAATCAAACAGTCTTGGCTCTGATTGATCAAATGTATACTGATGAAACAAGTGAAAATGTGTACAAAATGACCTTCGCAGGATGGAACCATCGCTCCCTATTTTCACCTGCTGCATGATGCATGAGTGGCGGCAGACCATCCATGAGCATTAACCAACTGGACTAAGTGACCATGCTCAACCACTGTTAATTACTTAATATATCCACACATATCTCGCACATTAAATTAGTTGGCTGGCCGATTAATGTCCAGATGCCAATGTCAAACTGTCGCAGGTGCCAAAAGCATCTGTCATAGTCAGGCCTGGCAGATGCCTCTTAGACAGCTGCCCAACCTGCCGACAGCACTATAAACCATCAGCCACTCATGATTGAACATCTTGAGATTCAATAATCAGAGTGTTCCAAACGCAACAAGTCCTTTTCATGATTGAACGTACTGCAGTGCAACCCAAAAGAGTGTTTTGAGAGTACAAGTCCTTCCAGGTTCAGCATGTTTGAACGATCAGTTTTGGTTGATCAAGCACACGCTTGGCCCTCGAGGCCCTGTGTGTTGCAGTACTATGCACAGTAAGTGATGCGAGAGTGACAAGATAGTTCGATATGATACACAAGACTTGATGGCACCACCCGTGGGGATGATGCGAGAAGAGCCTGTGCAGTGGGAGCCCAGTGTGGACTGGTGACCTGAGTACCGGATGGTACGTTGATGGGACCAGTGTTCATCCTGTCAAAGACATTAAATTAAGATTTGAGATTTGACAAAGGCTACACCAAGACTCTGGCTATAGAATGGTATTATGATATTCCTTTTTAATGAGCATTTCATCTGTGTACGAGTGAGCAAAGTCTGCCAGCCAGTGTAGCAGAGTCACCTCGTGGCCTCAGCCACCAGTGTTTCTCTCACTGCATTTAAGATGTCGAACTAGGATTCGAAATTCAACAATTTCAGCACCAATGGTATAGTAAGAAGTCTGTCTGGTAACCTCCTTTTTAGGATGACATTTCGACTCTATACATGTGAGCAAACTCTCACGAAGGGTTATTACACCATTCCAAACATTACAACTGTAAAACTCGGCAGAAGCCTGAGGCGAGAACGACAATGTCTGCTGTATGGTGTACACTATCCCAGGCATCCATATGAAGTCAATTGGTCCAGTTCCCAGCCTTCGGCAGCAGGGCAACGTATTGGAACAGGGAAAATAGGAAACCAGACACATTCTGAAATACTTTGCCCTGCTGCCGAAGGCTGGGAACTGGACCAATTGACTTCATATGGATGCCTGGGATAGTGTACACCATACAGCAGACATTGTCGTTCTCGCCTCAGGCTTCTGCCGAGTTTTACAGTTGTAATGTTTGGAATGGTGTAATAACCCTTCGTGAGAGTTTGCTCACATGTATAGAGTCGAAATGTCATCCTAAAAAGGAGGTTACCAGACAGACTTCTTACTATACCATTGGTGCTGAAATTGTTGAATTTCGAATCCTAGTTCGACATCTTAAATGCAGTGAGAGAAACACTGGTGGCTGAGGCCACGAGGTGACTCTGCTACACTGGCTGGCAGACTTTGCTCACTCGTACACAGATGAAATGCTCATTAAAAAGGAATATCATAATACCATTCTATAGCCAGAGTCTTGGTGTAGCCTTTGTCAAATCTCAAATCTTAATTTAATGTCTTGACAGGATGAACACTGGTCCCATCAACGTACCATCCGGTACTCAGGTCACCAGTCCACACTGGGCTCCCACTGCACAGGCTCTTCTCGCATCATCCCCACGGGTGGTGCCATCAAGTCTTGTGTATCATATCGAACTATCTTGTCACTCTCGCATCACTTACTGTGCATAGTACTGCAACACACAGGGCCTCGAGGGCCAAGCGTGTGCTTGATCAACCAAAACTGATCGTTCAAACATGCTGAACCTGGAAGGACTTGTACTCTCAAAACACTCTTTTGGGTTGCACTGCAGTACGTTCAATCATGAAAAGGACTTGTTGCGTTTGGAACACTCTGATTATTGAATCTCAAGATGTTCAATCATGAGTGGCTGATGGTTTATAGTGCTGTCGGCAGGTTGGGCAGCTGTCTAAGAGGCATCTGCCAGGCCTGACTATGACAGATGCTTTTGGCACCTGCGACAGTTTGACATTGGCATCTGGACATTAATCGGCCAGCCAACTAATTTAATGTGCGAGATATGTGTGGATATATTAAGTAATTAACAGTGGTTGAGCATGGTCACTTAGTCCAGTTGGTTAATGCTCATGGATGGTCTGCCGCCACTCATGCATCATGCAGCAGGTGAAAATAGGGAGCGATGGTTCCATCCTGCGAAGGTCATTTTGTACACATTTTCACTTGTTTCATCAGTATACATTTGATCAATCAGAGCCAAGACTGTTTGATTCATCCTTGATGTGCAGGTACGTCAATGCCATTCCTGGACGACAGCTGACAACTGTCGACAGCTGCAATGGTTTGACAGCTGCAAGGGAGTGTGGCAGCTGTCGTGGTTCAACAGCCGCTAGGATTGACACCTGCCTGTACAACTCAGTCTTGACAGGTTTATGTATCATGTTTTATGTTAATTGACAAATTCTGATTTGATTAAACAGTCGTACAGTCCATAAATGCAGTCGAATTCAGCAGCTGTAGCCCATAGAAACAATTGTAATTGACATGGCTCTGGTTGTTTGATCAACAATGAGAACATTGATCACAGAGAAAATTTAACTCCGGATCTTAATTGAAGCTCTATTGGCGAGCAGCCAGTGTATTTAACACACCACATAATATATCTCATGGACATGGAATATCTGGCTGGCAATCCTTAACGGGAATATTTAAACAAAACATAACATTCTTAACGGGGATGTTTTATCATTTCTCCTGGTAATGGTGGATGGGGGTAGGCGAGCGGCTCGCGCGCAAGGCCATGGATCAGCTGGCCACGTCGTGGTTTTCAGCCCGAGTACTGTAAATGCAGCTAGCGACCGGATGCTATCATCTTAGGCACTGTATCGTCCACTGTATCGGTATGTCGTTAATATTTCACGAAGTACAGTTCGAGCGAGACGCCGCTGGGTGCCAGGATTGGTACAGAAACTGCCGCACCCGTTGCTGCGGTTCGCATGACTTGCCCCGGCTTTTGTCGTGCGAAGGACAGATAGTACTAGTACGCTCGAACCCCCAACAGCCTGCGCGAAGAGTGGCCAAGCAGCATTTACTAAAAGCAGAACGAGCAGCACCAGAGGCACCAAAAACGCAGTGAATACCCACAGCTGCTGCCTAGATATTTTCCACTGATTGCGGCTTATAGTGGCAAGAATGGACCATCGAGTCTGCATGAAAGGCGGGCAGGGCGAAAGAAAGCTAACTGATCGTAATTGCGCGCTAGTGAATACATAAATGCTGTTGAACCTATCCTTGCGCCTCTGACAGGCTCCTGCCTGCGCACCACAACGCTCAAGTCGACGCACGGTCTGTCCGGGCCTGATGTGCGCAACCAGTGAACGGAGCGGAGCCAATGGGTTCCGTTTCAGCAAGACCGGCCTAGTATGACAATCAGAGACTGCGGGAGAGTGCTTGTCGGTTCGACATACCAGGAGTAGTTCTGAGTCAAGCGTGGGCCGGCGCTTGGGTTCCTACAGCGGCGGCACCATCCTGGTCATGACACGCGTTCCGATGTGCTGTCGCATCTGGCAGCGGCGCAGCACCTGTCAGAAAGATCGGTATGGATGGTAAACGATACGCGGGTGTAGTGTACCTCTGGCATTCACGATAGAAGGTTCTTGTGGAAGCTGCAACGGCGCTTCAGAGTTGGCCTGGGTCGGCAAAGAGCTCGTCAGGAACATGGAGAGGCGGCACGAGAATCCAGTCTAAGAGCTCGTCCGAAAGCCTGGTCATCGTTCTTGATATCAACCAGATGTGCAAGGTGCAGCAGCGCACGCAGCTCGATTGCGTCAATGGCTAAGATATCCCCAACCTTCGGAGGTTACCGAACGGAGATATCACGAGGGCTTCCTAGGATCTCATACTACACTGCCAGACGGGAGGGAGCTGCCAGGCCGCTTCCCACCGGAAGTAACCCGGCGCGAGCAGGATTCGTCGCCCGGCGGCGCCCTGGGCTGCCGCACGGCTGCGTGCAAACAAAAGCAGCCTGGGCGCAACTCGGGCGGCAGCCAGGCGACAGCCTGATCACGTGACTTTGATGGTCCGGCGGGCATTGTGATCTTGCTAAATGTAGCACGCTGCTCTGGTCACTTAGCCCAGTGCTGAAGCTCAGGCTCATAGAAACAAAGGCCATATGTTATGCTTTCCTCTTGCTTCACTTCTTAGTTTAGAAGTTTAGAAGGAAAGCAGGAACTGTACAACACCGGAAATAGATGAAGTCGACTATTTGTGTGGAACTAAGCCCAGCCAGGAGTTTTGGTTTAAATCTCTATATCCTACAAGGATTAATACATTTGGATACATCTTTCGAAAGGCCAACTCAGTCGCGGTCGTTCGGCACATTCGGAGTCGGACTTTCGGCGCAACGGAAGCCGCCATCAAATCAAACCCAATGTTTGTTGATTCGGACTTTGCGCTTTTTCTTCCTCGTCCACTCGCGCAGGACCGCAAGCAGCTCGCGATCCGACCACCATGCAATGTTCCCGCAAGTGTTCAAGTGTCAAATGCTCAAGATACCTTCAAGCCTCAAATGCCCCACAAGATCAGCTCTCAGCTGTTGCCTGGGATTTTGTGCTTGCTGCTCGTTGCTCGGTGCTCGATGCTCATGATCTCCCGGACCACCCTGTCCCCAGTCCTGATACGTCGCGGGTCGGCTCTCTCTGGCTGGGTTTCAGTTCTGGCTTGGTGCTGGCTGCTTTTCTTCTGCACTTACCTCAGAGCCTGGCTTGCATCTGGCATGGACTGGCTCGTCTCTGACTTTGACTCGTGCTCCGGCATTGACCTCTGCTCTGGATTTGGCCCGTGACCTGGAATTGCCTTGCTCTCTTCACCGGGCTTCAATTTGACTCTATCTAATGCTCTCATCTGCCCGGCTTTTTTTTCAGTCCCTTTGAGTGTTGGCATGTCTGTTGTCCCGTCCTCTCTGTTCCCTCATGTATTAGTTGATACTCATGTATTTTCTGAGCCTAATATGATTTCTTTTCGTATTTTTCGTATCCTCAGTGCCAGAAAAGAAAGCGTGAAGAGCGAGCCAGCCAGAGCTGTGCCGGCCGTACGTGCCGTCGGTGATATCCGAGCGAAAAGTCGCCCGGCGACGTTTCGGGGCTGCAGCTCGGCTGCGGATTGCTGCAAGTCGCCAGGTGGCGGTAGCTTGGTCACGGCCAGGGAGTCGCCGGGGTGGGGGCCGAGCGACAGCCCGGGGGACGCCGCCGTGACGTCCCCCGGCGACCTCCCGGCCGCAACCAAGGCTCTGGCAGTGTACTATCATCTCAAGTCTGCAATCAAATAACATAGGCGAATTACGCAGGACAAAGAATACAATACTGTAAGTCTAGGAGCACAAATACAAATACCCATACATACAGTACAACGAAGATACCCGAGAAAAGAGACACAGAAAAGGAAGCCTACAGCTGAGAAAGCTCGTCGATCTTCTCCTGGCAGCGCTGCACGGCGCGGCCATCATTGCCCTTCTTGTACAGAGCAAGCGAACGCTCGTAGCGGACGCGGGCGCCGTCGCGGTATCCGACGCCGAGGCAGACGTCGCCCACGCGCGAATGCACGTCGGCGGACAGCCGCCAGTAGGTCGGGCGGCGGCAGAGCGCACCTGACACATGGTACGCCGCAAGAGCGGGCTTGGGCGCGCCCTCCGCAGAATAGTAGTCCCCGAGCCAGCGCAGCTCGGACGCGATGCCGTGCTCTGAGCGCATCTTGCGGTACAGCGCGAGCGCAGTGACACGGGACGCCAAACCCGCCGCGAGGTTGGTCTGCATCGCGTGCTGGGCGTCGCCAATCTTGGCGAGCACATCTGCTTCGGAACGCGGCGACGCCACGCGGCGATAGGTGGAGCGCGCAGAGAAGTAGTGCGCGAGCGCAGTCTCGGGGTCGTTCATGCGGAAGCTGAGGTCGCCGAACGCGACGGCGCACGCGGCCTGGCCGAGCAGCTCGCCCTTGTGGTCGTTGAAGATGGCCTGGGCCTCCTCGAACCGGCTGCGCGCGAAGTCGAGGTTGTCCATGGAGAGCGCGACGTTGCCCAGCTCGAGCAGGGAATGCGCCTCGCGCGCGCGGTTCACCGCGCTGCCCGCCACGGCCACGGCGGCATGCGCGACGGGCGGCGCGAAGCGCGGTCCCCATGCCATGGGCCCGAAGCCACGGACCATCATCAGCACGTCCTCGTGCGTGGCGAGCGCGTCTGCGAAATCGCAGCGCGCGCGCGCGATCTCCGCAAGCCGCGCCAGGGCGTCCGCCATCTCCGGCGCGCGACCCGCCTTCTTGAAGAGCCCGAGCGCAGATGAGAATTTGTTCGCGGCGGCAGCCAAGTTGCCGTTGCGCTGCGCGACGATGCCCATGACTTTCTGGCAGCGCGCCTGCCAGGTCGTGTGGTTGTTCTTGCGGAAGATGCGCATCGCCTCCTCCGCGCGGGCCTGCGCCTGTACGAGGTTGTCGGCGGTGAGGTCACACTGAGCAAGATGGAGCAGGCATTCGCCCTCGCCCATCTTGTCGGCAGCCTCGCGATAGAGCAGTCGGGCCTCATCGAGCTTCTGCGCCGCCAGGACGTGCGCATCGGTGCCCGAGAGTGCGAGCGCCCACTGCTTGACGCAATGCGCCTGTCCGCGCACGTCGCGGACCATGTTCATCGCGGCCTCGAATTGCCCGACAGCGCCCTCGACGTCGCCGCGCTCGCGTGCAGCCTCGGCAGCACGGATCATCCACTCGCCCTTCAGGGAGTCGTCGCCAATGGCCTGGGCAGCCTTAATCGCGAGCTGGAAGCTCGAGCTGCGCAGGGAGCCGCGCAGGATGCGTCTCGCCGTCTTCCGCGGTGCCGATCTTGGCAGCGCGCGCGGCAAGCGAAATGTAGTGCGCCTCGAGGACGGCCAGATGGTCGTTCTTCGGCTTGCGGTTCGCGCAGAAGTACGCGCGGATGGGGCCGAGGACGCAGAGACGGCGGGTAGAGCGCGGGTCGGTCGATGCGGGCTTGTGCGCCTCCAGGAACTTCGCGGCGGGGGAGACGGCGAGCGCAGCGGCAGGGAGCGGCGCAGGACCGGGCAGCGGAATCACGTCGTCGTATGCGAGCGCAGTCTGGCGGAGCACGCTGGCGGCCTTGCCGACGTTGGGCAGCGCGCGGGCGATCTCGCCGAGGCACTCCTCGGAGAAGCCGTCGGGGACGAGACACAGCAGCGCCATGAGCTCGAGCGCAGGCTCGCCCTCCGCCCTCATGCGCGGCGCCGCGATGGTGATCTCGATGCAGATGTCGAAGTTGCAGTCGCGCGATTGCACGCCGCGGTAGAGCATGGACGTGCTCTCCTGCTCCCAGCGTGCCAGCAGCGCCGTCATGGAGTCGTACTGCGCGATGTTGGCGAGGAGCGTGATGGCGAGCGGGTGCCCGCCGCAGCGGTCCAGCAGCTTCGGCATCGTGGGCTCGTCCTCCGCGGCATCGGAGATGTCCATGAAGGTGTTGCGCGCAGCCTCAGTCTCCAGCGTGCCGAGCGCCGGGAGGAACGGGTGCGACCAGCCAGGCCCGAGCGGACGCTCGGCGCCGCGCAGGACGACGATGAGGGCGAGCGTGTCGATGCCCGCAATAGCGCTGAGGACCTTCTCGACGGCGTCCCGGCGTCCCTCGCTCGAGTCTTCCCACGGATCCTCAAAATGATCGAGCACGAGAATCGCGCGCTTGCCCTTGCACGCGAGGCGCGCGAGCACCATGTCCTGCACGGGCGTGTCGTCCATGCGCTCGGAGACGCGCAGCTCGAAGTGCTCCGCGAGCTTGCGCAGCAGCTCCGAGTCGCTCTTCGTGCCCTCGCAGGAGACGTAGTAGCGCCGGAACGCGTAGCGCTCCGTGGTCCGCGGGTGGTGCAGCGCGGAGAGGGCCAAGCTCGACTTCCCGATCCCCGGCGCGCCGAGGATCGCGAGACGTGCGGGGGGCGCGGGTGGCGCGTCCTCCAGGGGGCGATGTGCTTGAGGATGTCGTCTATCATCGCCTTGCGCCCGTGGAAGATGCCCGGGCGCGGTTTCAGAAGCGGCTCCTCGAATCTGAGTAAGCGTGTTAGTCTATCTCTCCAGCGTCAGGAATTAATGAATATACGCACTCAGGCGCGAGCGGCGTCTTGCTGCGCGCTGCTTCACTCTGCAGGCCATCTTCGTCCTGCGCCTCGCACTCGCCATTCTCCTGCGACGTTGCAGATGAGTATTTCGTCGACAGTGAAGGCCGATATGAAGCTCACATCTTCTGCTTCTTCCGCCACTTCCTCCTCGCCATCTTCGCCGCGGATGGCGCGCATGTACAACTTGTGGTTGCGCTGGACGGTCTGCAGGATTTTGTTGTCGTATTCCTGCGCGATGACCGTGGAGCGGTGGATTATTATCGTCGAGCACAGCTGAGGAAACATGTCAGTACTCTGGGAAGAGCAAGGAGGTGAACAAACGCACGCCGAACAGATCGAGCGCATGGCGCAAGTCGTCGCTGTACTGTTTGATGACATCCACATCGTCCTGGCTCCGTATGAAGCGCGAGAAGTAGGTCCGCTTGGCCTATTCCTGGACGAATTTGTGGATTTTCTGCAGCGTACTATCCGCGCGTCAGAGAGTCGTTACAGTACATCCCAGCGAAGAACGAAACGTACTCTGTGAGCTGCTGGATGTTGAACTTGAGTTGCGGGGAGATATTCTCCTTGCCATTCATCTGGTTGATGGCCACGACAACCTGGCAAACATGCTCGGCCAGGCGCTCGCACGCCTCTCGGTTCGTGGTTACGAGCTACAATATGAATTGTCAGCATTAAGCGGACATTTTGGATGGAAGTAAGCTCACCTGAACGCTATCCGTGATGAGCACGGCGAGGCCTGCGATACCTTTCGCGTAGGGGATGTTCATCCCCATCGGCGACTTCGCGCAAAGCACGGAAGGTGAGCGACGCAGCTGCGAGCGCGGTCTCCTTCGCGCCACCACTGGACGACCGCCGCGGCGGAGGCCTGAGAGGCATTGACGGGCCTACAGAGGACGACGAGGTCGCAGTCGGCGACGCCGCCAGCGTGCTGGTCGCGGGCAGCGAGAACGACACGCGGTGCTTGGCGATGGAGCTCTTGCGCTTCACGGCGAGCTCGGTGTCCTCGTCCTCCTGCTCGTCCTCCAGATCAGAGTCGGTCGCGCGCTCCTTGCCCTTGCGGCTGCGTCGGCGGCGTAGGCCCGCGGACGGCGGGTAGACGTGCGCCTGGGCGGACGTCGAGGCCGTCTGGAACGAGTCGGTGCGCGAGATGCTCGCGATGGGGATGTCGAATGTATACAGGTTGTCGGCCTTCTCGTCTGCGAAACCCGACGACGTGGAAGCGGGCGACGGCGTCGACGCCGCGCGCTGCTTGCCCTTCCATCTGATGCTACTCATCGAGGTACTGCCTACGACAGTCGACGTGCCAGTCTCGAGCGAGTCGCCCGAGAGCGCGCGCGCGTGCTTGCGCCCGAACGAGCCGAACTGGAGCGGGCCGCGCCGCGTCGGCGTAGGTGCTGGAGCGGCGGCGGCGGCGGGCTCGCCCAGGTCGAACGTGTTTGCCGGCGAGAGCGAGAGCGGGCTGTCGACGAACAGCGCCGCGCCCGCGTCGCCTCCCTCGCTGTCTATGCTCTTTCCGGGCTTGGATGAGACTGGGGACAGCGGCGGGGAGGCGAGGCTCGCGGCGGCGGCGGCAAAGAGCCGCCTCCGCGGGCTGGGCGTCTGGTCCTCTGCGCTGTTAGCAGAGGGCGGCTGATCGTCCTTGTTCTTTCCGAGCTTGGATGAACCTGCGGACGATGTCGCATGACCAGAGGGCGAGGGCGAGGGCGGGAGGCTCTTGCGGGCAAACAGTCGCTTGCGAGGAGGGGAGGGCTCCTCCGGAGCTGGTGCGGCGTCTTTGTGCTTTCCGTTTTTGGATGCAACTGGGGACGCGACCAGGGGATCGGAGCCAAAGTCGACTGAGGACGCGGGCGAGGGCAGCGTGGCACGTTTCTTGAGGATCCCGCGCTTGGGGGTGGGGGCGGGCGAGTCGAGGTCGAACGAGGAGACCGGGGAGAGCGTGGGCGGGCTGGGAGGCAGTTTCTCAGCGACGGAGGGCCCGGGCGAGGGCGAGCGGAGCGCCTCGACCGATTCGTTGGGCGTTGAGGATGCCGTGGACGACGACCGAGAGCTGCCGCGAGAGGACTTGCGTCTCAGCGGGAGCGACCAGTCGAAGCCGGAAAGGCTCCTGCGGTGCTTGGGAGCAGTCGACGTCTCGGAGCCAGACTTGTCCTTGGACGGGCGACGCGAGAGCGAGGCGAGCGACCAGCGGCTGGAGGCTGGCTTGTCCTCGTTGCTGGCCGTGCTGGCCGAGCTGGAGTCGGACGACCGTCGGCTAGGCGTCGGCGACGCTGGCCGGTGCGGCTTGCGGAGGACCTTGAGCGGGACCGGCGGCGGCAGCTGGAGCGGGGGAAGAGCGGCGGCGGCGTTGCGCTTGGCCGCCGACGAGCTCGACGCGAACCATGTCTTCGGCGACGGACCTTCTTCGTCGGGCTCAGCCTGGGCGACGTCGGCGGCGTCGGGAGCTCGGTGGGCGCCTGAGATGGCGCGGCGGGGGCGCTGGGCGCTGGCGGTGACGGGGACCGCTTGCGGAAGCCAAAGCGCCGCCTGGCGGGCGTGGGCGACACGGGGGTCAACGGGCTCGGGGAACGAGCAGCTGTGCTCATCGTTGCGGCCGGCGTCGAGGGTGTCGTTGGAGTTGTGAGAGCAGAAGAGACAGGCAAATCGCACCGGGCAGACATCGCCGCAACGCACGGGCTGTGTGCCAGCCTGATCCGTCCGGCTGATGCCGACGTGCTTCTTGAGCGCCTCGCTCACAGTCCACCTCATCCTGTGTCTGCCCTTGCCCGCCGTCTCGCTGTAACACTATCCCCACATAGACGAGTGGCAGACCTTACGGAGGCTCTGGTCAGATTATTCCCACCAGAATCCCAGTTGCACGCTGTCCCATCACGAAGGTGTTACATGAAACCGCGAGTCTGGCATTCACACGCTCATGACAGTTCATTGTAACAGCGGATCCGCCGACTCCACAACAGCTCTCAGCCAGCTTGGACCTGTGCTTATCTGCCTCTGCCTATACTCTATCTGTCTTCGTTGTAGCTCAGGTGTACTGTCGTCTGCGTTGCGCGGAGCTGATTTGGCTCAGGCACAGCTTATCTCCGCACTGTCAATCAGAGATCGTAGCGTGCTTCCCCCGATCGGCGAATCGTCTGCTCGGCGGGCCGATCTGCCGGTGCATGTGCTGGCATCGTCGACGTCCTGCACTTCATGTCACTTGCACGGGGCGGCACTGAGCACGCTTGTTACAATGGCCGTGCCGCTGCTGTGTCGTGTGATACAGATCTAATGATGACGAGCATGTGCAAGACTGTGCCTTCATTGAACGACATGTCGTGCTGCCAGTGTATCACTGTGTAGTCATCATGAGTACTGCACGCGATGGTCATTGTGACTGCGCTCGCAATGAGTTGTACATGTCGAACGAGGTAACCCTGCGCCCAATATCCTTCGGAAAACAAGCCTCAGACCGCCGCTCCGAAACAACAGCTAGTACCAAGCCACTGGCAGACTCGCTTCCCACGCGCGGTCGCGTGCTTGGAACATTAAAGGTTCTGAATGCCAAAGTCTGCGAAGAAGACGACGACTGGTTCGCCGATCATGTCCTACGGTAAACTAAGGGACGAACTCGCATGATGGTCCATTGTGCGTTATCATGGGACCGAGAATACAATGGTGGATTGCGCCTTAGCTCTCTATTAATTCTCGAAAGCGTGCCGCGAGGCAACCGGCACAGGCAGAACACAATGATATCGGATCCAGCACCACTGTTCCAAGTGTTGTTGTCCACTGCACCTTGTCTCCCGCTCACGCGGACGCATTGCTTCGCGAGGAGCTGTATGCCTACGTGTTGTCAATGTCATGTGCTCATTTTGAAATTAGGCACGTCTCCGTCGATGTTCGTGTTGATAGCCACGTCTCGGAGACCCAGCGGAGGTTGACCGGCCGGCGGTAATCAACATCGCGTCTCAAGCCGTTCTCGCGCATGCGTCGCCCTTGAGGACTTTGACATATGGAAAAAGAGAGGAACATAGCTCGAATTCTTATGGGCATTGGGTTGAGAGTAAATACAACAGGCTCGCAGCGAGACCTGCGCACTGCGGCTACTTCCGCATACGCGGACGATATGAGCGCGCTGCCTGGATGGCCCCAGCCTTCTTGTCCTCGTTTGGCATGTCCAATCCCAGAAAATTAACTACACCAGACACTGCGCGCCTCAAAGAATCTTCCAAGTCCTCGAGAGGATTCATTTCCACGACCGCGTCGACCTCGTCCTGCATGAGCGGCTCCGCCTTTTCCAAAACCCTCCAGAGAACGCTGCGCAGCAAAGAGCATAGACGAGAGAAAAACTAATCTGAATTTGTCTCCAAGAGAAGATACGTTTGCTTGCATCGAAACTGCGAGCCGAAACGCACAAATCCGAACTGCAGGAATGTACTTCAAGTTCCTTCAAGCAGGGACGGTCCTAGTCTCCTTCGCAGACTTTATGTTCGAAGATAATCGTTCGAAATAAAGGACGGTCCTTGATCGTACTTGAAAGAGAGGACTGATTTCGGTGAAGGGAAAGGCGCTGCAGCTGTCGGCGAAACGGTCGAAACGTTCCGACCATTTCGATTGCCCGTTCCGACTCGTTTCGACTCGTTTCGACCGCTGGGACACCCCCCCTTGTAACAGCGGATCTGACGACTCCACCCCTGCGACATCTGCCAGCATCTGCCTGCGCTTTAGTAGCAAGGAAGTCCCTGCGACTCCGACGCTTGCACGACGTGCTTCCCCGATCGTGTGCACAACGGGCCGATCTGCCGATGCATATGCGTTTGGTCATCTTACTGTAGTATCAGTTTGCTACCATGTTGAACCTGTCCCTGTCCTTATAGAAGAGATCGCGCCCTATTATATATTCTACTGCTCTGCGAGTCGTAGTACTTACCTGTTTAGTACGTACGGGTGGGTCCGGTGATGGTGGTAGTCGCCGATAGCCGTGGCTCCGCTTGTTCCCGGCCACGGGATGCACCTGATTCCGTTGTTCTTTCGTGGCACCCCTGGCCATTGTAATTTCGCTTCTTCAAGTTGAATCGTGCGTGACAGGACCATTGTGACCCGTGCGCTCAACGCCCCAACGTTTCTCCAACCCATCATGAACTCTGCAGACAGACACCAGCTTTCGCGAGATCTGGGCGTAGTTCTGCGTCACAGCGCTCCTCTTTATGGCCTGCCCATCCGCGAAGACGGCTGCGTGAAGGTTTCAGACCTGGTACGGCTCATCTCGCGACATGTGACGATGACTGACAAAGTACTCTTGTAGCTCAGACTCGATGAATTCAGTGACGTGTCGCTCGAAGGCTTGCAAGAGGTGGTGGACAGCTGCCCAACTCAACTGGAGCTCATCAACGAGACTGCATCCAATCGTCCTGAGTGGCTCATTCGCTCCACCAGTGGACACACCATACCAGTGTGTAGCTCTTTGCCCCATTTTTGGCGGACACGCGAGCTGAGGTTCCATTAGTCTGTCTGCGTCGGCACTCAGCCCGCGATCGACGTCGCAGGAATGCGGCTCGAAACTATGATCTACTGCACTACAGTTACAAACTTGAAACGAATACGTGAGTCTCGTTTAGGTGCGTCCAACGTTGCGGTCTAATTGTACCAGGGCGAGCATGCGGTGTCAAGAGACAGGAAGGTTGCAAATACATTATCCTTAATCGACAAGAGCCTTTCACTCGCCACAAATGTGTGCCATCTCCACGGATTCCTGTCTTGTTCTGACGCGGGACAGCCGTTCTCCTATTCCTCGACATCGAGAGAGCATTGAAGGCAAAGCTACAGTTTTTTAGGGTGGGAAGAAATGCCTTCGCGTGTCCAGGCAATGCCAAAGGTGTAATTCCTCTGAGCTATTTCTTCAAGATTGAAACACGCGAAGCATCTGGTATGTCGCTTGCTCTCGTCCTCCGCGTAGAGTGAGCTAAGATTGCAGCGTCGATAGAGCTCTCTCCCTCGAGCGGTACACTAACGCGGAATGGCGAGAGCTCTGGCGCAGACGGGCGAATGCAGACTCAGCTCTCTGGGCGTTCGGTGCGAGCCACGGAAAGGGGCGCCCGGCGGTGGATGAGGGCCTTTGTTTCCATGCCGCAAGCACAGTCAGAACACTATACTTGCGGTCTGGCGGCCAACTTTTGCTGGACTGACGCATCGGAGCCTGGACCGTCGACTTGGCCACCGACTTGGGATGCGCAGGACGACACGGCGAGTCTCTGCGATAGTGACGAGTCGGACGACATCGAGATCATTACATCGACGACGCAGAACCTCGCTGGCCCACATAAGCTGTCGCCGGAGGCTCCAGTATTCTTTCCGTCCGCCGTGGAAGTGCAAGCGAGTACTACTTCCTCAATTTCATGCCTCCTCGTTCCAAGCGCGACGCTATTCGCTATCCCCGCAACGCGGCATCTTCTGAACTTTCTGACAAGTGGCTTATCTTTCCTGTCTCTATCCCCGGCTGTGGTGCGTATCAGCGACACTGTGACCACATACGTCCAACTAACAAGCTTTGCAAGGAAAAACCAGTGTTTGCGCGGCACTGGCGCACCTATTCGGCTTTGCACATGTGCAGGCTAATGACGTGACTCGCAATGTCAGTGACAACGGAGGACGTCGCAGCTTTGGGCGCCGCGCGCAGCCTTTCCTGGACGCTGTCTCAGGGCATTTCAGGATAAACAGTGTCGTGCTAGCCGATAGGTGCATACTTCGTGGATCCATCGCGATGTCTGACCTTTGCGACTCAGGAATAACCATCTCTTTCACCACCGTTCGGAGCTGCGCGCCGCCTGTCAATGGGCAGAAGTAGCGGGAGGGAGCAAGCCCAAGACAATCGCCTTGCGCTGGTGCCCAGGACCGCGATCAATGCGAGCGGTGCACACAAGTTGCATGCAACGTATTCTATCGTGGAGACAAGGTCAACAATGGTTCGACGCGCGGCCTGGGGACACGCTCACTCGTGTTCTTTGGAAATTTCTACGCGAAGTCCAATTCCAGCCGCTTGGAATGGACGAAGTCGACTATGTCATTGAGATGGATCCATTGGAAGGTCTGGAGGCGGCGATGGAACGCGTCATTGTCAGTTTGGTTGATATTGTTGGATTGGACATACCCCACCCTGCGAGGCTGTTGGGGGCTATTCATGCAGCTCGGTCGTCCCTCGCGTAGACGAAACGGCAAAATGTATACTGTACAAGTACGTCAGACGAGGAAATTGAATGTCATCTCAGCATCTCAGTGAGTAATTGGTATACAGAAGTAAATACATCAACGAGCATTGTTGTTTACATTGTTTACATATCATTACCCACCTTCAGTCCATGGACCTTCAGGCTACGCCTCGACGGGTCTTAATGACATGAACATAAAGGTACTTTTCGAAAATCACGGTCAGACAGGGTGGATCTGTAGTTGTCTTACCTGCTTTTGGTGATCATCGTCGTTACATATGAGTGACATATTAGCACGCGATGCCCGCCGGTTACTTATCTCCAGCCTGTGATCGTCAAAGTGTCAGGTGATTCGGTGCGACGATGCTCATGCGGTGATCTTCTCGCACGCAGGTCACAAAACCATATCAAAATCTAGCAGCAGTCCAATGTCCAGCTCTGTTCCCTCATCAGACAACGGACCGTTTTACACAGGTCGGTGATGAACTGGAATGGGGTGCGAAGGCAGATGCTATGAATGAATGTGGTAGAAATGTGTCAGATGGGGAAAGGCGACAACCTCTACTCCGACGAGACCCGAGAACATGGCTGGGGACACTCCAGCGCGACCGAAGCCGGAGCGTTGAGGAGCCACTGATTCTCGACTCGTGTGCGGTGTCTTCGCGCAGACGTTGGAAAGAGCAAATGTGGGACATTCTGATCGTCTGCGTCGGGCGCCACGTCTTGAGGCTACCGTGTCCGAAGCAGCGAGACGGTCGTGCAGCGTAAAACGGCATCGTTGCCTGCTGTCCGGACGTGGGAACCTTGTTGAGACTAGACGTCGACTGCCCGTCCACGGCCTGGGCCTGCGTAACGTTCGTCGCGGGCCGCGAATCTATTATTATTGATGCGCCAGCCTCAGGCTGAGCTGAGTCGGATGCCGCCGTGCTGTTAGGCTGACCCGTGCACGCTGTGTTACGAGGTGCGGAATTGGAGGTCGAGGGCGAAGATGAGGAGGTTGCGTTCATGAGTGAGTGGATAATTGAGACTGTGACTAGCGAACAATGGTCGCCAGGTGATACTTTATATACCCGGCCCGTGAGATCTTCGAATTGCGTCAGATCCCCACCCGTCCGGTACATACTATTCCGGACCAGGAAGCGCGCACCCCCCGGGAAGCGCGCACTTTCAGCAATCACTTTCTCACCGTCCTATCCGTTGCGCAATGCCCTAAGAAAAAAATTAATTGGCTTCTATAGGCCCTTTCAATCTTGTATGCCAAATCCGGTCTTGCATGGGCGTCTTGGGCAGTAGCAAGAATTCAGATATTTCGGCCAGTTACACACCCATGCGTCAAAAGAGTTGATTCCCAACCGTGGGACAGCCACTCTGTC
Organism: Auricularia sp. M12; assembly: GCA_037042885.1. Lineage (NCBI taxonomy): Eukaryota > Fungi > Basidiomycota > Agaricomycetes > Auriculariales > Auriculariaceae > Auricularia > Auricularia sp. M12. The sequence continues at coordinate 1,042,565 of CM073207.1, forward strand.
CATATATTCTCCAAGATGCTTTCTTACACTACCATTAACGTATAATCCACGTTACCGAGACATCGTCTCTGCTCTACGGTGAGACCGTCGAAGGTACGGTATTTGGTGGGATTGCCTTGCCTCGGTCGGACCTCGATCCGTCATCGGTGATCACCGACTCCTAAGTCGGTTCCTCTGGGGGGGGTCTTCAGATTGGACAACCCGGTCTGTTCCGAGACTGCTTTCCGTAACCTCCCGAACTCATAAGACGTCCACACCACCGTCCTACCCCGCTCTCTCACTGAAATTGAAGTTTACCATCAATATTTGATTCATTTCCTCAGTAAGCTGGCACAAAACTTATATATCTCCCTGACTTTTTATCGGCATTCTCGAGATTTATGTCCGCTGATCGAAAGCACACTAACCTGGCACGGGCGTTCACTGGGCGCTCACACCCAGTGAAAACCGATTCCGGGCAACTCCGTTCGAACGCGTTTGGCCCTTGCTTAGAACCGCTGAAACACGTCGATTCCCGTTAGAACGCAGACATGACCGTTATATCCCCCCCAAATTCTGACCGATCTGACGATTTGAGCTTGCCGTTGTGTTTATTGCACTGAGAAGAGATCCAAGTCGCCTTCTTGCCCAGCCAACTTGTTGCGTGTGTCCGCCGACGCGTCTCGGTGCTTTCTTGCCTCGACAACTCGAGACCTATGCCAAAGCGTGCTCGTCAGGACACAGATCTGGATGACGTCGATATCCACAACCAGAAGCAGCCTCGTAAGCGGCCCACAAAGCTCTGCACGTGCTGGAGGTACTGCAAAGGAGGCCAGGAACGCTCGTATTCGACTTGGAAGAATCACAAGGCATTTCGTGACCTGGCTACTGGTGCTCCTGCCCCTCAGCACCCTGAGCAGCGTCGACGTCTGCGTGCGCGGGGCGAAGCGGCGGAAGGCTCTCGCGACGCGGACAATCGCAATGCTCCGTACAATGAGCCGCAGGTACGTTGCACACACATGCATGTGCATGGTATGGGTGATAAATCTAAATTTCCTAGGATCGCCCAGGCTCTCCGATACGCGGTAACTCGTTGTCATGCTCCGCAAGCCCTCCGGTACATGATTTCGACGCTGCCGCTCATGCAGCTCGCACTTCCACGCCTGTAGGCTCGCGTCCATCATCCCCGGACTCGATGGCAGCTCGACCTGGCCCGATCTCTGATGATGGCGATCCCGACGGACTTCAGCCCACGTTTGACGTCGATGACGATGAGGAGCCAGATGTCGGCAGTGATGAATACCTTCGCCGCACTGAGCAGGACCTCGATATTCCGCCCGAACAGGACTCATCGGACCACGAGCAGGAGGTTGCACGGTCTAACATCGCAGATATTGCTGTCTTGCAAGATTTTAATGCGCTCCTTCGGCGCGCGACTCTTGCAGACTGCGAGCTGTCGCCCACGCAGCTCGACAGGCTTCAAAACCCGCCAGAGGGTCCTCTTGTGCTTGATCCAGTCTCGGATCGTATTCTCTTGCTCTGCCTTCGAACTTATATGACCTGCCGCTCTGGTTCTCATGTGCAGTACGCGCAGCACATTGCCAACATGCGGCTTGCATATCCCGACGACGCCGACGACTATCTCTCGGAATCCCAGGTCCAGGACAGGCTGGAGAAGCTCACTGGCGTTGTTTCAGTCATGACGGACATGTGCATAGACTCTTGTGTCGCATTTACTGGTCCTTGGTCGCATCACAGAACCTGTCCGTTGTGCTCTAAGCCACGCTACCACGCCAATGGGAAACCTGTGAAGCAATTCAGCACCGTGCTTCTCCCTCAGCAAATCCAGGCGCTCCGTCGACACCCAGAGGCTGCTAAGGATGGTCAGTACATCTGGCGGAAGCTCGAGGAGATCGAGCGTCTCATCCAGCAGCATGGCTTTCTACCGCACTATGATGATATCATTTGCGGCAGTGAACTGCGCGAGGCCTTTCTCCGAGGCGATATTTCCGAGAATGACACCGTTCTCATGGTCACGGTCGATGGCGCACAGCTATATCGGAATAAAGCTTCGGACTGCTGGATGTATGGCTGGATCCTTGTTAATCTACACCCTGGGATTCGCTATAAGCAGCGCTACCTGCTTCCTGGCGGTTTCATCGGCGGCCCGAGCAAGCCGAAGATCTTCGAGTCCTTCCTGCACATTGGCCTGCGCATCGTCTCAGCCGTCAATAACACCGGCGGACTTCGCGTTTGGGATGCTCATTTGCTGCGGAGCTACCTGACAAAGCTGTTCATTGCGTATGGACTTGCCGATGGTCCTGGTAGCACGGTTTGGAGCAGTCTTGTTCCCCACCATGGCAAGGTGCCATGCCGCATTGCGTGTGGGATGCCGGGGCGACATAAGGCGAACAGTCCTATCTATTATCCTGCGGTTCTCAAGCCGGCCAACTACGCGGTCGCTGGATCTGATCACGGCGATATCAACCCGACACTTTATCGCGCTCCCGACGTCTCCGCCTATACGCGAAATCTTCGCTTTGTGCTCGAATCGCGTACCCAGACCCAGTTCGAGCAGCGCCGTCGCGATACCGGCGTTGCCAAACCGAGTCCGTTCTCGGGCTTGGATCCAAAGACTGTAATCGGACCGCCGAGCATGTTTCCCCTCGACATCATGCATGCCTCACTGAACTGGGGTGATCTACTGCTTTCACTCTGGAGAGGAACAATTGACTGCGACTCAACTGATTCCAGAGCCTCCTGGGATTTTGCCGTCTTGCAAGGCCGGGTTTGGACGCTGCATGGAGAGGACGTCGCGCGCTGCACTCGGTATTTGCCCAGTCCATTTGGCCGTCCTCCGCGTAACCCTGCCGAGAAAATAAACAGCGGGTACAAAGCCTGGGAGTTTGTGCTATACCTCTGGTCGCTGGGGCCGGGGCTCTTCTTTGGTGTGCTCCCCATGGAGTACTGGTCGAACTTTTGCATGCTGGTGTCTGTTATACGGCAGTGCAAGCGCCAGGGCATCCCCGCAGAGCAGGTTACGCGTGCGTATCAGGTTGCTCTCGAGTTTGAAGTTGACTTCGAGGAGAAATACTACCGCCGTCGCGCCGACCGCCTGCACTTTATTCGGCCAACGGTGCACAATCTGACGCACCTCCCCTCCGAGATTCTACGTGTTGGTCCGCTGCCATGTCTCTCTCAGTGGACGATGGAGCGCTTCATTGGTTTGATTACCGCCGATCTCAAGCAGCACTCGACGCCGTATGCCAACATCGCCGCACGAGGACTGGAGCGAGCACAGCTAAATGCCCTCAACATCATGGTACCAGAGCTCGATACCAGTCCGGTAGCTCTTCGCAAGGGGCGTCTTCCCCGCGGATCGAAGGATCTCGGCGCTGGCTACGTCTTGCTTCGTGCAAAGGAGTCGCGGGCTATCTCAAGCTTCTTTTATCTGGTATATTGGTCCCAACTATCTATACTACTAGACTTGGGTCCCAAGTCCCAGATTTCTCTGAGACCCGCTCTCAACTCCAGCACCAAGTCCCAAAGTTGGGACCCGGCCCCGAGGAATTTAGCACCAGAGTCCCAAGTCGGGACCAAGTCCCAGGTTTAGACTCGGTGCCAAACTCCCCACCGAGTCCCGACTTCGGGATCTGGTCCCAAAGTCGATAAGTCCCAAATCCGGGACCGAGTCCTGGGTCTCAACAGTCACCGGGATATCTGGGACCGAAGTCCCAAATCTCAACCGGTCCCGCATTCCCTGGTCCCAAGTCCCGGATTCATCTGGGACAACCCCAAGTGCCTTTATGTACATTCAAGAAATACATGCCGCAGCAGCTCTCATTTGCACAACCAATCTTGCAGCTGTGCTTCCTCTCCTCTGCGGTCAATCTCTCTGCCGCATCCCTCCTGAGCAATTTCCTTAACCAATCCTGCGCTGTTCAATTCAGACAATGGCGCATCGCGTTTGCCTCACAACTCACCTCCCTCGCTACATCCCCGAGTCCGCAGTGCCATCCAGTCCGGTCTTTGCGCCCCGGCAAACGCAAGTGACAGCGTCTCTCCCATCAGACTATGCCGCGTCGTCAGCTCTCAACACCATGTATACCTGATCCCATCCACTCACCAGTCAAAGATAGTCATGCCCAAACTCCACATATCCACAGCGACAGTATATCCCTCCAAATGCCCAACCTCAGGCGCGCGATACGCTGGCGTTCCCGCCATACCCTGTGGTTATCACTCAATACTTCCAGCGTTTCCGCCCGCATTCTGCGCGCGCTCACCGAAACCCTGCCATCTGACGTTGAGACTGCAGCCACTCCAAAATCCACAAGCTTGAGTTCGAAATATGTGGCAGACGACACGACCACGTTCTGCGGCTTGACATCGCGATGAACGACGCTGTGCGCGTGGACATGCGCGAGCGCAGAGCAAAGATCGCGTGCCGCGCGTTGCGCTCTGGGCTCATCTGGCAACTCTGACATTTAGTATTGTTCTATCGTATCTCGAAGTCCATCATCCTACTCACCGAGCTGTCCTCTGGACGTCACAAACGCCCACAGATCTCCACCCGGAACATACTCCATGGCCAGACAGACATGCCCTCGCCGCTCGAATACCTCCTCGAAGGTCGCGATTTTGGCATGGCAGAAGAGCGCCAGAATCATTGCCTCTTGAAGGAGCTCGCGGCGCAGCCGACGGTCTTCTGCACCCAATACAGTCTTCGATATCTTCAGTGCGCAAACTCGTCCGTCTTGCGCGCGCTTTGCGCTATAGACCTGACCGTAAGCGCCGCCCCCGATGCTGCAACGGCTCAGGACACTGGGCACGCGCAGAGGACAGACCGAGACGTACTTATCTGTCAGCTCGTAGAGCCCCAGCACGAGCGCCGCCGGGTTGTATGTGTCGTACTGCGAGGAACCCCAATCCTTGACGGTCGCGACCTCGGACATACTCTGCTGCAACTGTTTCAGTTTTATCTCGCGCCGTTCAATCGCAGCTGCAGCTTACCATCGACCCCTTGCAATTATCTGTGACGCTGATTGTAATCCCGCAGCGACGAGCTGGCTTGTCATGCACCCGCGTAGCCGTCCAGGTCTTCATGCGCGCCTTCAGACCGTATTGCTCAGCTTTCCGTGTGGCCACAGCTGGGTACAACAGCAGGTCTGGCGTGTCCGCGACAGCGAGCGGCGCGACCACCCCTGCTTGGGAGGCGCAGGACGGCGTGCTGTGCGACCCGTGCGGGGCGTATGCTGCTGACTGCTTGCGCGCAAGGCGGTCACCGACCTGCGAGTCTGCAGCTGACAACGCCGATGAGCCACCGATGTACATGTTGCCGCTCGATATCGAGGCCTTGAGAGTGCGAAAGGATAGCGCTCTGTTGGCGCCGCAGACTGACAGCACAGAGCCGACGTCCGGCCTGACGCGCGCACCGCTGCCTGCACCGTTGTCGAACCCAAACCCGCTGACGGGCTTCGGGCGCAGTGCATCCTTCTCCATCTGTTCGCAGGTGCACGCGCCGGAGCCGCCACGACCTCGGGACTTGGCTCTTTCACGGCTCCTGCGGCCGTCGCGCATCCCGTCGTCATCGGGCGACGCCATCCACAGGTACTCGCTTTAACTTCCTGCCCCTTCTCCCAGCAGACATACCGCGCAACGTCCATGGTATCGCAAACGAGCGCATTGCCGCACGCATGGTGCATCGCGCGCTCGACGGCGGGGTCGAACTGGATGACTTCGACGGCGAGCCTTGCGCCGCGCGCGAACGAGCGGAACTTGTCGTTGATGGGCTTGACCTGGATTGTGTCGGGCGGGATGAACGTCGCCTGGCCCGCGCGTTGCATGCGCATATACTATCGGCAGCGCGGCGGAGCGTCAGCCGAAAACCCATACGTCCACAAAAAGCAAAAGAAAAAGAGGCGCACCTCGATGAACTCGATGGCCGTCTTCTCCGTCTCGACGACGCCGGCGTCGAGGTTGCGGCCGAGGATGACGCCGACGGCCGTCTCGTACTTGCGCTCCGTCGGCTTGCACAGGTCGACGACGCGGCCGCGCACGCCGGGAAGACACGCTGCAGGGACGACAGCGTGTCGTTCAGCCGCGCCTCGCGCTCGGACTCGCGCCCGTCGACGCCAGCCTGCAGCGGCTTGTTGTGGATTTCCGAGAGCTTCTCGTTCACCTCGTTCTCCTGCTGGCTATAGGTTGTGAGGGTGGTGGAGAATGATTAGAATCGCGCGAAGTGGGAGAGCGGGTGGGATGACAAGGACGTTCTTGATTCTCTGCCGCTCGGCCATGATTTTCTCCAGCTCGGAGCGCGCTTTTGCCAGGTCCTCGTTCAGGGTGGCCATCTTGGCCTCGAGCTCGTCCTTGCGCGCTCCTTGTCGTCCTCAGCCTCGAGCCTTTCGCGCGTCGCCTCAAACTCGGCGAGCTTGGCCTCGTCAGCAGCAAGCACGCGTGCAGACGTCTTCTCGTCTCGCTGCAGCGACTTGAGCTGCTGCCGCTCAGAGACGGCTGTGAGCTGCGCCTGCGACTTGAGAGCGCGGTATTCCTCCAGCACCTGGGGCGACAGCGAGACATTGTGCTGCGACGCCCTGCACTGCTCCTCGGCCGCCTGGTCCACCGCACGCTGGACGGCCGCAAGCTCCTTGCGCGCGAGCTTGATGCGTTCCTCCGCCTTGGCGATGTCGTCCTCGAACGCCTTGGCTACCTTCTCTGCGTTCTCCTTCTTGCGCCGCGCGTGCGCCAGATGCGTCTCGATGTCCAGCAGGTCTGGTTTCTGCGCAATTACCACATCAGAAAGGTGAACAATATTGGAAGAGACAGAGAGACTTGCCTTCTTCTCCAAGTTCTTCTGCTTCTTGATACCCTGCTCTTTGGAGATAACCTCACTGCGCGCCTTGACATACTCGACCCGCGCCGCCTCCGCAGCGGCGGCGTTCAGCGCCTGCTCCTTCCTGAGCTCGTCGAGCGCCTTACTCTGGCTCTTGATCGCGCGCGAGTTGTCCTCGATGCGCTCCTCGATATGGTACCGCTTCCACAGCAAGCGCTGCAGCACGGCGTGCTCGCGCTCGTTAACCAAGCGCTCAACGCGGTCCGCCTCCTGCTTCTACTCGCCGACCTGGCGGATCTCGCCCGCGATGCTGCGCCGCTTGGTGAAGTTGAACGTCGCGTTCTCCGTCGCGCGCTGCTGCGCGACCTTCGCGCGCTCGTACTCGCCCGCCAGCTCGAGCGAGCCGGATAACTGCTCGATGAGCCGCGAGAGGTCCTTGTGTGATTGAGAGGCGATCGCTTCGATGTCGCCTTGGATCGAGGAAGTTCTTCGCTTTGACGAGGATGTTTTCGCCCTCCAGTGCTGCGCCGCGTTGTAGGCGTTGTAGGCGTTGTAGTTCACGACGCGGCCGTTGAGCTTGTATTCCCTCGAGCCGTTCAATGAGACACTGTACCAAAAATGATATAATAATCAGAATCATAGACACGGTATTAATATTTAGAACCAGGACTTACGTGCGCTGGAACGTCCATTCCTTGTCCTGCGAATCGACCAGAACAGCGAGCACCCACGCCTTCTGGGCGTCTCCCTCGCCGTATGCTCGTCGTCCGGCCTTTCATTGCTTGTCGTTCTCAGCGATTTGTCGATGAACGCTGGCGCTCAGCTGTGCGCCCTTCTTCCTACCGCGCATTGCGTCACGCACGCGGCTGGAGGGTCCTTCCTTCTCAGTTCGCCTTGCTTGATGCCCATGTCCCGCGACATTCACTTACAGCGGCGTATAATGCCTCGACCTTCGTTTTGTTGTTAACTCCTTGTACGGACCCTATGAACTGACATACCAGACCTTACTCTGGCTTCGTTTGCGTTGCCGATCATCACGTCGCCTCGCGGCAGAAAGGCAACGCAGGCCTTGCCGGGTCTGGTTGTAACGCATCGGTGTCTTGTACTTTTTTCTCCATCGCCATGTTTGTTGCGGAATAAAATGTATTACCGTCTTCGCCTTCTCGAATACATCTGTCGCGTCCGCGTTGTAATCGTTCATTCTCCCTTCCGCTTTTCTTCGTTTGTTGTTCTGCTCGTTGTCAGTCGCGACAACAAGCTTCCCAGTAGGACCATACCTCCGTTTCCACTCCATCTGTTGCGTACGAGTTCATCATCTGCGCCGCTTCTTCTGCTGCACTTCGTCGCGCACGACGAGGCCAAGTTGCTCGCGCGTCTTCCTCCCGCGCCGCATCTTTTTCGTTTCTTTCCTCAGAGCGGACAGTTCGCGTCGCCTGTTCCAGATCGCCAGGAATACATAGCCGAAAAGAATAGCGTGGCCTTGAGACAAGTACGATAGCGTCTTCCGTATTTTTCGCAGACCTGAGTTGCCGCACTCCGCGCGCTGGTGTTTATTTCTTTGAGGTTCGAGTTGAAGTGCTTGTAATTATTGATGAAGCACGCCGGTGAGCACCGTGAGTGCCCCTCCTTGTGAAACTCGTCGATGAGGAATATCGTATCCTTGAAGAACTCGGCCTCGCGCAGCATGCAGTAAGGTGCGAGCGCGCACGCGAAGTCGTATATCACGTATTTTGGCGCTTTCTTCCAGTGCGTGAACAGCGCGGAGAAGACGTCGTTGCGACCCTCGCCATGAGGGATGACGTGAAAGCCAAGGCATATACTATGCGTACACCAGACGGCCATAAGACCACCGGTTATGCCTTTCTTGACGTACTCTTCGTAGTACTTCGAGCAGCCCACTGCGCCGCCGGCGTCGCTGACGGTGGCGCGTTCCGTCTTCTTGTCCGTCGGGAGATGCGGGTACGTGGGTCGGTCGCGAATGCGTGGGCGCCCGTAGAACGTTCCTGTCTTTGTGTGCCGATGAGACATTATCTTTAATTATACTCCGCACGACCGCGTACCTCGCGCCAGTCTTCCTCGGTTGGTTTAATCGCCGCCGATTCCGGATCGTTGCTCGACAGACTCGCCAGGCTCCTTGTTGCGCGATCTACAACAAACCGTGCAACGTCTCTGAGGGGTTCCGATACCGCGCCGTCAACTTGAATTTCCCCTCGAAGAACGCGTCCGAAAGCGGGGACTGTACGCAGCAGAGCTTCGGCGGATTTTTCGTGTCCAGATTTCCCGACGAGATCCAGAGATTCCCATGACTCGCGCGGCGCGAACTGAATCACTGGCGCATATGCGAGCAGCTACGGCGACGTCAGCATGTTTTCAGCCGAATATCAACCATCTGCGTTACCTGTTCCAGCAGCTCGAGGTATAACTTCGTTCGCGGCTCTGTCGCTTCTCTCCACGTCGATCGTACATGCGTCTCGAATAGCGTTCCGAGCCCCGTGTTGACTTTCTTCAGCTCTTTGACGATTCCGGGGAGGCTCTTCTTCATTGTGTCGTCCTTCTCGTCGAGATCTTCGCGACGCCTTTGCGCGCGCCGCTGTGCCGCGGTCTGGTCCACATCCTCATCGACTATCATACTGTCGAAGACCGCTTCCTGGCCGCCGCGTCCTTGCGCCGGCAAGGGACTCTTGTTCCCCGCGCCGACCTTCTTCCTCCATCGCACTGCGTTCTGCGCGCGCGTTCGCAGAGCACCCGTCACGAGCGTCAACTTCTCCGACGGCGGGACGACGTTGGTCCTGACTGTGTCTCCAGTCGTCGTGGGTGGCCTCAGAGACGCCGTTTTTTGTTTTGCGTCAAATCCCGCAGTGACTCCGTCGAAAATAACAACTTGAGGACTTTCGCCGCATTTCGAGCACGCGAAACTGTTCACCAGTTGCTGGATTCTGAGCAATGAGAACCAGACTTTGCGAAGCGTCGTGTCGGACACGAACGGCTCCGGGCTGCGGTGCTCAATGTAGGTATTGTCCGTGTGCTTGTGAAACACGTGGAACGGCGCCTCATAGCTTGACATGCTGCTCGTGAATGAGTTGAGTAGCTCGTGACTGTAGAGGTGTGCGTTGTTGAAGTTGAAGATCCCCAGGTCTCGGAGATCAGGCCCGCAGTTCTTGCGGCACGACGAGCAGCGCCGCACCTCGATCCTGGCTTCGTACGCGCGACAGGAGGTGTAGAGGATGCATTTGATGTCACGAACCGGGGCGAGCGCCAACGCAGCACCGCCACATGCACAGCGTGCCTCGGTGTCGATCCTAAAGCGCGTAGGTATGGGATCGACCAACGGGAATGACGTGAGATCGTCCCGTGCCAGACGCGCCCACTCCGGAGGGGCGACTGGCTTGTACGACACGCTGCGGTTAATTTCGGATTCGCTCGCCGTCTCAGCTGCGACTTCTTTAGCAACTTCCTAAACAATGAATCCTGCTACCGTCCTTACCTTGTCCGTCCTTCCCTATAGTCTCTCTGTCGCCGTGACATCCCTCGGTTTCGCAATCGTGCTCGTCCGCTGCCGCTTCGCCTGCGATAATGCGGAGGAAAACAGCGTTTCTCCGTGCCGCGGAGATGTGCTCGCAGGCACGGCCGTGTTTGCGACACACCCACTCTCCCCCATCGGCCTGTCGTCCATAGTGCGATACGACTGCTTTGCCCCTCGTGCGCGAGCTGCATAGAAACATTGAAAGCGCGTGCAGATCTTTAGCCGCCTTGTTTCTTTGAAAAAGGACGGATTCGGGGTTGTCTCGAGTGATGGTTAGCATACGCGAATTTGACTCTGAGCTCTTCAGACTTACCGTACTGCGAGAAGGGCAGCAACGGAAATTTGTTCACGTCCTCGAGTAGATGGGTATGCACGCAGCGCCCTTGCTCTGCGAAATCCGGGCACGGACTGCAGGTGTAGGTTGACTTGTGTGACGCAGTCACCTCGACTTCGATTACCGTCCATCCGTCCACGCCATCTATTGCCTCGAGATTGTCCCCGTCACACAGTTGTGCGACCCACGTCCTGGGGTCTATCTGGAAAAATCCCAGACTGCGCTGTTCGACGGCATGACGATAAACCGGATACAAGTCTTTTATGGTACTGTTAAAAGCTTTCGGTTTTCGACGACTGGGACTTTTACAGACAGATGATGACAATGGGTATGTACTGGTCGATTTCGAGGCTGAGACCGGGGGGGAGGGTAAGGTGGGCTGGCTAGCAGCGTCTGGGGATTGGGCAGTCTTTCGAGACGGTCCCCGTCCACGCCGCAAAGGCGGCTCCAAGAACACTGGTGGCATAGGCTGCCCACCTCAACGAATAAATTCAGAATCATGCCGATTCTCGAGGTGAAACAAGCGACTTAACTTGCAGCGTACATTCCTCTAATCACGCTTCTGGTTGGTGAACACCGCCTCCGTCCGTCCCAGCGGCTGCCGAAACAACCACAAAAATCGTCGGGTCAGACAAAAGAATTATTGTGAATTTTTTGTGGGTGCGATACGCACATTGTCCCAGACGGGCGCAACTTCACGTGTGCACAGTCGTACTGACCAGGCCACAACGCCAGGACTTTCGAACGCAGCCGACTCAACAGGCACAACACCTAACGTCTAGGGTTGGCTCGTCGAGACGGTGCGCGGGGAGGGGGTGGGGGTGGGGTGCGCGCGTGAGCGCGGTGTAGTGTACGCAGATGGAGAAGATGCGGACCTTACCGTGCGGAGTCCGAATCGACTTGTCCATCGCGCGCCCCCATCCCCGCTCGCGTCGGTGACCACCCGAGACGATTCGGTGTGGTTCGCTGACGCGAGCATCACGCTTTACATATGAATCATGCTGCGCCATCGTTCCAGCCGAGCAAGGCACCGCCATGCTCGGCCGAGTCGCCAGCTCTCGTTGGAGACGCAATCCCGGTGCCCGCGCATCAGCGGTTGCCAGATTACTGAGCATCTTCTAGTCGCGACTCCACCATGGGCGTCTGCCAGCGCAATCGATCCTCACATGGTTCCTTGTGCCGCCGGACGTCACTCCCTTCGCGAGTTCATGTTCCCCTCCTCTCCAGACCGTTCTCCTCAATTCTAGCTTTCCCACATGGACCTACATTTCGCCTAGAGATAGCTGTTCCCGTCCCCTCAACCATGGACTCGACTCCGCCCTGACCATGTGCATTTCCGGCATGATGAAATCTGATATGTACCTGTATCATCCCTGCTGCTGCGACCACTGGAGCGGTTTCAAAAATTATCCCGTCAGAAATCTGCAATCTGGAATCTCGAGATCTGCAAGCACCAATATGAAATAATTTTCGTCCAAAGTGTAGCTGCCCTGCTACCGGGTATATGCCCTTCAAACTGCAGCCCTGGCACTTCGCTGACGTCCTGTACAGACACCAGCGACAAGTCCAGCCTGATATCAGTTCCCCTTGAATACGCAACCGCCCGAGCTTCGGTCAGTAGTTTAAGCTGCCATCACACTGCACAATCATGCTGATTGGCGTTCTTTTCCATATTCGACTGACGTTGGCACTTATCCCGATAACCAGTCTCAAGCACGTTCCGAAAATGAACATTGGCATTGGCAACAATTGGGTATCTACTGCACAACCGCTGCATACACTTTACCGGCGGAGGCGGCGTGCCCTGAGGCCCATCTTCACGACTTGGGACTTCAGCTTCTCGTTCTCGAGGCTCGCCGCCCTGAGGGCGTCCTCGGCCTTCTCCCTCTCCTTACGGAGATCATCGAGGGCGACTGCCATCTCAGCAGCCTGCTGCTGGCGCGCCCCGCTCATCTCGCGGAACCACACGTCCCAAATCGCCTGCGGCAGAGTGGGCGCGTCGACCTCGACGCGGTCGCTGTGCCACGTGTATGCATGCCCGAGCCCTTCCTTGGGCATTGCGATGATCATAACCGACGCGCCGAAGCAGTCGGCCAGATACTCGGCCTACGATGAACTTCGTGAGCGACTGCCAGTCACCACTTCCGAGATCGAACGTACCTTCTGGACGACCGAGTTCACCATTGGCTTGAAATCGTGTTTGACGGTCTTGTGGACAGCTTGCACGCGAGCCCACCTGCCCGGGTAGTTTCGTTTGTATGCTGACCACACAAAGAATGGTAAGTACAGCGAGCCAGAACGAAGAATGAACAAGACTGACTGATGATCTCGCCCGCAGCGGAACTGCCTTTCCAGCCATTGGCGATGACGGTGGAGGCCTTACCCTTCTCCTTTTCGAGCTCCACTCGCTGGTCGACCGTCTTGCTCAGGAGCTCGCGAAGAACAGCGGTCTTGGCGTCGGCGGTCTTGGCGGCGGCGGCGGCGGCGACGGGGTCGGGGTCGCCATTCGGAGCAGCCTTCGCGGCAGCGGCATCGCCCTTCTTGCAGGTGGCCAACAACGACTGCTGCTCGCTGACCTTCTCCGCCGAGGGATTCGCCAACTCCAACGCGACCTTCTGACGCGTCTTGTCTGGCTCGTTGGCGATCTGCTGGTGGAGCTTGACGAGTCGGGTTTCCGAGTCCATATCGTCGTCGCTGTCGATTATGCCAACGTGTGCCGCCTGGTTGAAATACTCGACGGTCGGTTCGTCGTCCGTGAGCTCCTCGCCCGCCATCCCGGTGTCAGCAGTGGCGTCGGCATCGGCGCCCTCGTCGCTGTCTGCGTCGTCGTCGTTGTCGGTCGGTTCATCCGCGTCCCCGTCCTCGGTCGAGCCGTCCTCGCCGTCCTGGTCCGGCTCCGCGTCTACACTGGACTCGTCTTCAGTACCGTCGACGTCCACGACGTGCTCGCTCGACTCGTCGCCGCTCGCGCCGTCGCTGTCAGCGTCGTCGTCACTGTCGGCGTCCGCCTCTTCATCCACCTGCGTATCCTCACTGGCCTGGTCCTGGCTCGCGCTCTCGGCGTCGGCGTCGGCCTCGCTCTCGGTGTCAGCGTCGTCATCGTCGCCGTCGTCCTCGCTCATGGCTTCGGCGGCGGCGTCGTCGTCGTTGTCCTCGTCTTCGCCATCATCACCGTCGGTCCTGTAATCATCATACCCAGTGATTCCGGCCCAGTCCTCCTCCCCGTCTTGCATCTCGACATCGGCGGCGACGTCTGAGGAGGGGCCCGGACCAAGCGAGATGGACGTGGTACGATGAACGAGCACCAGTGAGGACCTGTCGCTGGCTTCGGACTTTGAGTCCAGTGACATGGCGTCGGACTCCGCGCCCGCCTCGAGCAGGGCGCTGGCGCTCTGTACTTCTGCCAGCATGGCCGCCTGGCGAGAATCCGTCTCCTTCGCCCGTGTGGCCTTTTTGTTGAGCTTGGCCGGCGGCGCAGAGCTCGCGCCGCCGGAACCGCTCAGCGTCCTGGCCTGCGACCCATATATCAGTCGTTGCCCGTTAGATAATGGCGGAGAAGGCACCCACAGGGCAATGCATCCAGTGGTGGTGCACTTTGCGCCCACCGCCTGAGCAGGTCTTGCACACCGGCTCCTTCTTGCTAGACGTGGCAGACGCCTTGGAAGGCGCACCAGCCCGCGCCTTCGCGACCTTGACGGGCGAGCCAGGACCCGAGCGCAGGCTTCGGCGTCGCGACGTGGTTTGTCGGCGAGTGTGGGGCGGCATGGCGAGCGTCGAGGCAACAAAGCGTAAGGAGCTGTTGGGGTGTTATGCGGGGGGAAAGTCGAACGAGTTGCACGAGTTCAAGTCCGCCAAATGATATCTGGGACTCAGCCCAGCAAGCACTCGTACGTCTGTGACACCGTCGGCTTCTCACGGTATCATGCTAATTATTTATTTTTCGCAGGGTTCTCTCGGATCCATCATGACACCAACGATCCCGCGGCGCGGCATGTGCTGCCCTGACCGAGGCCTGGGAAATTTCCGCGCTGGGAGATCAAATCGACTTGGCCAAAAAATTCAGTCACGGTTCGTCGGCAATTGCTTTGTAGTGAGCGCATTCTCACATAAGGCAGCTCTCTGTGAGCACGGAGTCCCCTCGGCCACCCACCTCACCAGATGCGCACCTACAGCCGCAAACGCAGGCAGCGCGACGACGTCAAAAGCAAGGCCAGCGCCGCTCGGCATCGCTTGACCTCTCCGTCAGTGCCGCCGCCGCCGCACCGCAAGGCGCGCGCGGCCGCAACGCGCGCTGCGGCCAAGCTGCTCTGCTCGCGCGACCATCCCGTTCAGTCGCTCGCTCTGGCCAAAGAACCCAAGCTCACCGAACTGCAATGCCCCGTCTGCGGCGCGTCTGGCCCCGGCAACCTATGGCGTACACCTGGCACTGCCGACCCGGGAAAAATTTGGTTCGGGGTACGTCGTTATATGCGCTCCCGGTCCACGTTGCATAACTTCGCCCAGTGTGCCGCCGCCTGCAAACAAGACATCAGGGAGATGGAAAACTCCCTGGCTGGCCCGCGCAAGACCCACCTGTCGACCTGTTTCGCGTCCTTTAAGACGGCCGAATGCTGGTTCGACTCTTGGGTGCCGCACGCGCTGCGCGCTCTTTCCGACGTCGGCAGTTCGCCGTCCAAGTCTGGCAAGGCCAAGCTGACTTCGTCTCGCCCTGGTGACGATGGAGACGCCACGGGCAGCGATGCAGACACCGACGGTTCCCAGCCTGGGGACGGCGCGGCGAGCGACGACGACGCTCCGCCGGCTCGTGGCAAGTCCGCGGGCAAGAAGTCTTCGGACGGCGGCAAGGACGACGACGACGACGACGACGACGACTTTTTCTCGAGCTCTAGTAGCGAACCCGGGGACACATCCGACCTCGACATTGAGATCAATTCTCGTGATGTCCCCGTCATCGTCGAATTTTTGGTGCGTGCCGGTCGCGCGCGCACGGTTTGATCTTTCTAACGCATACATAGGACGGTGTCCATGACATGTTCGTTGCTAAGGTCGTTTTCGACAAGCTATATTATTGGGAGCTCGACGAGAAGACAGCCAAGTACCTAGACGACAATCGCGACACGATGGCACTGGAGGGCTCGCACGGCGTCGCGGGCTGGAAGCCCTTCACGGACCTGCCCGCGCATGATTCCGTTCCCATCGTCGCGGGCAAGGTCAAGTTGCGAGTCACGCACAAGAACCATCCGCAAGGTCCGCCGCTCGCCACGCGCACACGCGGAGATACGGGTCGCGGCCCTGCGCGCGCTCGTGCGCGGCCCCCTCGCGCGCCGAAGGTCGAGACGAAGCAGGAGCGTGAGACGTCGGTCGTTATCGACCTGACGAACAGTGACGACGACGTCCCGGTGGGCAAGCTCAACGAAGCCGCCGAGTCCGACTACGAGGTCATCTTCGTCGAGCCGACGCCGCCGCTCCCCTCGAAATCCGCCAAAGCGACCGGGGCGAAGTCGGGTGCTCTAAAGCAACTGACTCTCGCCACTGCCAAACGTTCTCGCGCCGTCAAACCCGCGGATGCCAAGGCTATGCCGACCAAGACCACGGCGACCAAGGCGAACGCCACGCCGCTCGCTGGCGCCGCAATAAAGAGCAAGACGACTCACAAGACCAATTCGACGCCCGTCGCTACTGCCGCCATCAAGAAAACGCCGGGTACCGGCTCTTCGAGCAAGAGCGCAGGGTCGTCGACCAAGCGCGCGCCGGCATCGGTTGAGCTCCGTCGCCGTCGAAGGAGTCCGCGAAAAGGCCTGCGTCGACCGGTGGAGATGGAACGAAGTCCGTGAAGAAGAGGAAGATTAATCCGTTCGAATCCTGATGGTTATACCCTTGAATTTGCCTCGCTGCTGCGTAAAAAAAAAAAAAACCGCCTTATGCCCACAAAAATACAGATCTGCTTGTGTTCCTTCATTGTACAATCACCGAGGTATGCATTCCGTGGGAACTTTGCCAAAGTGAACATATATTCATGATGACAGAAGAATATCCACAGAACTAGCCTACACTGGACTGCCAACGTGCCTGCCGGTTACCCTTTGGCAGACTCGTGTGTGCTCGCATCATCGCATATTCTTGCAGCCGCTGAGACACCTCGCTGATGGTCATCAGAGGAAGAGCGCCGATCGTCGTGCGGTTAACGATGCTCTCGTGCGTAAAATGCGCGATGCAGACGCGCTGTCCGCCCTTGTACGTGACTTCGTGAGGGAAAACGGCACCGCGCAGCAGAATCAGCGTCCCGGGAAGGTACTCGATCTCGCGGTTGAGCACCTTGAAGAAACCGGTCGTGTAATTGCCGAGAGTGAGCACCGGCGTCCAGGCAAATTTCTTGTCTCGGCGGTCGGTGTGCAGTGCGGTCTCGCGATTATAAATGAGAGAGCGTCCGTGGAAAAACGTTGGGTCCAGCTGAGATAGGATCTTGTATGCTGGGAATTGTGCTCTCAGCTGATCCCGCGCCGCCATCATGAGCTCATGTTGTTTCGGGTCGACGCATTTAATGAGGTTATCGATGCGCTGCGACACGACGCGCAACTGATCCATGAGCTTCATGGCAGCGTTGAAGTCCTTCACGCGTCCGCCGACGACATCGGTGGAAGGACCAGCTTGCCCGTCCTAACTTGCCGAATGAGGTGCGTGAGACCACAGAATTCTAGGGCCTCAGCAAAGTCACTGACCGGATGACCGATAGCGCTCCATATGTTGACAAGCTGGAAACACCCTGACAGCTCTAGGGTTTTGCAAGGGTACAGGTACCCCCCGAGGGTTTGTACCCGTACCCGCCGGGGTACGGGTACGGGTTGCCTGATATGAACCCAAACCCCCGTACCCTCGGGTCGGAATACCCGATGACTCATCGGAAGCCAAAACCCAATTCAGATTCCGAGCTTGCTCTCGCCATCAACACCCGCTTCCACCGATGTCAGGAAAAGCTAGCCACAGTGGCAGCTCTACTCCAACGGGTGCCGCTGCAAAGCGGAAGGCTTCTGCGGCCACTAACACCGACGCTGCAAAGAAGCCTCGCATTGCCGGCCAGCGGTCCGACAGCACCGCAGGCAACGCAAACAACCCACGATCCCGGGCGCCTTCGCCTATTTCTTCTACGAGGCTCGGGTCTGTCACGGTCGAAGAAGTTGCCGCGACGAAGTCCAATCCACACCTGGTCCGGCACACGGTGATGATACTGAGGACCCTGCGGAGTCGTCCGAGACAGAACTCGGTCTGCATTCATAAAGACTAAATATCCAAATACTCACCCTCTGTGCAGAACGGCTGAGCAAGAGCTGGACCTCCCCAATTTATGCTTTCTACGAGCCAACACCTACAATTGGATACGAGAACGGTCGGCGCTTCCATGCATTCCGCTGCATAGCCAAGGGCTGTACGCACCAAGTCCGCCGTTATCTGAGCAGCAAGGATGCCACATCTACGAGCAATCTCAACAAGCATGCCAGGAAATGTTGGGGTCAAGAGGCAGTTGAGTCGGCAAAGGAATTCAAAAATTGCAGTGCCGCCCGAGATGGCCTCACCAGCAAGCTCGCTCGGAGCACAAGGTCTGGGACCATAACAGACTCCTTCGAGCGCCAGGGCAAGGGCACCGTCACATTCTCGCATCGTCAGCACACGGCTACACAAACCGGTCTGTCACATTGCTTACAATGTTGTCATAAACTCACATTCACAGCGCTGAGATGGTCCGGTGGTGCGCTGAGAGCGGACGACCGTTCTCAATCGTGCGAGATCGGGGCTTCATCTCCTTGATGAAGACCGGTCGCCCAACATACTATTTACCATCTATCGCTACTGTTTCTTGTGACACGCGCAAGGTGTTCGCCAATTGTCGAAAGCGGATCGCAAAGATGCTGCAGGTGAGTACAGCTTTGGTGTGCAGGTTCCCGCTGAAGGAAGCCTAGAATTATGACGGAAAGCTTAGTTTCCAGACCGACACATGGACGTCGCCACATCACCTTCCGTTCATGGCGGTAACCGTACATTTTGAGCACAACGAGGAGAATTTTAGCATGTTATTGGACGCTATTGTTCTCCCAAAGGTGTGTCCAGCATCTATATCATGGATTTTACTCACATTGATCAGTCCCATACGGGTGAAAACCTGGCCGAGGCATTCATCGACATTGTACGCGAGTTTGAGATCGAGAGAAAGGTACGCACGATGCGGCCAATTTCCCACGCATTCACACTGACTCATTCCATTGAATAGATGCTTGGTGTAGCCTGTGATAACGCTTCAGCCAACAATACCATGATTGAGGTCATGGGCGACCGACTTACCGAGTTTGCGGGCGAGCCGAACCATGTCCGATGCTTTGCGCATGTCATCGCGCTCGTTGCAAAATCACTCATTCGTCAATTTGAACCACCCAAGAAGGGCGACGGGGACGGGCAAGACTACGACGATAATGAGAAATTGCGACAGCTGGCGGAGGAGGTCGACAAGGAGGAGACTGCCGCGCAGGAGCACACCCGAAATGGAAAGGACAACAGCACCGCTGATGAGGACGATGAAGACGATGATGGCTGGGTCGACGAGCTTGCGCAGATGTCAAGCGAGGAGCTCCTGATCCATGACGAGGACGTCTTTCCGGTACGGATGGCGTTGCTCAAGGTGTGGGATGCGGAGCTTCATTGGACTCCGCTGACGTGCTCTGCAGCTGCGTAAGCTTGCGCATAAAATCTTATTCTCAACAACAAAGCTCCTGCCGCGCTGGAAGCAGCTCTGCAAAACCCTCAAGATTGCGGAGCGCATTCTTCCCCGAGATGTCAAAACGCGCTGGAACTCCACTTATGACATGCTCCGTTTCGCGCTGGAATATCGCAGCGTCATTGACGCAATCTCCAGCGAGCGCGACACCGGTCTTCGTGATTATGAGCTCAGTACACTGGAGTGGGAAACAATGGCCCAGCTAGCTCAAGTACTGAAGGTATACGGGCAGCCTGCCTTGCACGGTCACGAAACTCACTATATTCGAAGATACTGAAAGACGCGACACTCTTCTTCTCGCGGAAGGACACGCCCAACCTCGCAACGGTCATTCCTGCAATGGATCATATCGACCGGGTTTTCTCTGAAAATCAGTCCACCGCGTCCTTCAATTGCGCGATACGTGCATCCGTCGCACTCGCAAAGCGCACATTGAACCGGTACTACAGCCTCACGGATACCTCAAATACGTACCGCATAGCTATGGGTACATTCTTCTGACCGAGATCTATGATATTCTTATCTTTGCATGTAGTTCTTCACCCGCGCCACAAGCTCGAATACTTTCGAGCGGCCGGCTGGGAAGCGGATTGGATCAAGACTGCAGAAGAAATTGTGCGCACCGAGTACGACGCCGAATACGCTGCCCCAGCAGCAGCTGCCGAACCCGAGGCCAGCCCCGCAAAGGTGTGTCATTTTAGGATCTATGTGTCGAACGGGAAGCCGAGACGGTGCGCGCGCGCGACACCGCCGGCCCCCGCGGCCCATCCGCGCTGTCCGTCGCCCTGCCGTGCGTTCTGCGCACTGCAGGGCGACGTCCCGCAACAGCTCGTGCAGACGCACGGGCTGTAGCGGTCCTGCTCTCGAACAGGAAGCCGAGACGGTGCGCGCGCGCGACACCGCCGGCCCCCGCGGCCCATCCGCGCAGTCCGTCGCCCTGCCGTGCGTTCTGCGCACTGCAGGGCGACGTCCCGCAACAGCTCGTGCAGACGCACGGGCTGTAGCGGTCCTGCTCTCGAACAGGAAGCCGAGACGGTGCGCGCGCGCGACACCGCCGGCCCCGCGGCCCATCCGCGCCCACCGTCGTCCTGCCGTGCGTTCTGCGCACTGCAGGGCGACGTCCCGCAACAGCTCGTGCAGACGCACGGGCTGTAGCGGTCCTGCTCTCGAACAGGAAGCCGAGACGGTGCGCGCGCGCGACACCGCCGGCCCCCGCGGCCTATCCACGCTGTCCGTCGCCCTGCCGTGCGTTCTGCGCACTACAGGGCGACGTCCCGCAGCAGCTCGTGCAGACGCACGGGCTGTTGCGGTCCTGATCTCGAACAGGAAGCCGAGACGGTGCGCGCGCGCGACACCGCCGGCCCCCGCGGCCCATCCGCGCAGTCCGTCGCCCTGCCGTGCGTTCTGCGCACTGCGGGCGACGTCCCGCAGCAGCGCGCGCAGACGCACGGGCTGTTGCGGTCCTGCTCTTGAACGGGTAGCCGAGACGGTGCGCGCGCGACACCGGCAGCGCCCACGCCGCCCCGTTGCCCTGCAACGCCCTGTCGTGCATTGTGCACGATTCAGGGCGTTGTTCTGCAATAGTCCGTGCATTGGCGTGGGCTGCTGTGGTCTCTTTTTGAGCCGCGATCCGATATGCTGCGCGCGTGCACCGCCAAGTCCCACTGCGACAGCTAGTGCGTTCGCAGAGCCGGTGTGCTGTGGGCTTCATCCGCAGTGGTACGGTGCGCGAACACGACAACACCATCTTGCACTCACGCGCACCCACTCCACGGATTTGACCTTTGTGGCCCACTATGCGTTTCATTACTGGCAATTGCTAATTGCCATTCTAGCCCGTAGACAACATCTTCGACAACCTCCCCTCGCTGGTCGGCTTCGAAGACTCGGTCCAAGACGAGCTTCGGCACTATCTCAGCACCCCGATTGAAAAGGTGGACTCGAAAGGCGTCCTGGCCTGGTGGCGTAAGAAAAAGGTCACCTACCCTCGCTTGTCGCGCATGGCCCGGGATTATCTCATGATTCCAGGTGCGCATTATTCTAGTGCTCTCCTTGTTATGCTTACATTTAAATCAGCCACCTCTGTTGACGTTGAACGCGTATTCAGCCGAGGTCGGCACATTCTCCCCTATACCCGGAATCGCTTATCTGTCCAGTCGACCCGGGCTCTTCTTTGCCTCGGAGAGTGGTCCCGACTGGGCTTTGTCAAAGATGAGGACCTTATGAAAGTTGCAGTTCTGCCGGAGGTCAAAGGGGAGGAGGAAGCTTTTGAAGATGGTTGGGATAGTATTTCTCAGACCATCGTCATTGACGACGACTAATGTGACTCTTCCGTATGGTTTATATGTTATACCCTTGTCGGGTCTGACCCTCGGGTGACCCGTGCTACCCCCATCAAAACCCGCACCCGCCTGTAACCCGAGGATACAACGGGTATAACCCTGGCGGGTAAGGGTCCGGGTTGCTGCTGTACACCCGAGGGTATACCCGTGCAAAACCCTAGACAGCTCTCCCTTCGCATTGCGTCGATTGTATGCGCTGCGCTTATTGCGCGTATTGCCATCGGCGCCGCCTTTGTCAGGCGAAACCTCGACTTCCGCGCCGAATTGCATGAGATCTTTGAAGAGAATCTCCTGAGGTCTCTTCATTAGCAGTTTGGACAGAGAATTCGGAGGCGACACTGACGTGAGCTTTCTCTTTGAGGAATTGCGGGAATACCCACGCAAGAGCAACACCATCTTCGTCGCGCAGTACGAATGGCTCTGCACCGGTGCACCTGACCGGTGCACCGTCGTGAGGTATTTTCTGGTTGGTCCAGGTCTCCTGCTGCTCGTCTGCGAATGAGGCGAGCCGAACTCCTTTCATCTCCTCTGTGCGACGACCGTCGGTGACCTGAGGCAAAATGCACATCCTGGAGACGCTCACTGCTGTTCTTTATCGCCAGCTCGGTGCACTTGCGGTTCTCCTTGCACCATGACCTCCACATCTTCTTCGCCGCCTTGCGCTGTTGAGAAGTCGGCGTAATTCTATGGGGGATGAAGGCGTGAACAAATCGCGCTGGGCGGGAGTGTGAGATGCCTACGGAACAGGAGCAGCAGCGAGACACTCGGTGAGAGGGCGCGGCAGAGATGCGGATCGCTGCTGAGAAAGGCTGCATGAGGTGAAACCCGTGAGACTGCATCCAGGGGCAAGGGAAACAGCTCACCCGAGGAGTCCAAGATCTGGGATGAGCTGTGCGATGTCCCTACGCGGCGGTGCCATGTTAGCGTCGAGTGCTGCGTCAGACGGCCTGCTGGCACGCCCTGAACTATTGTCTCCGGCAGCACGGCGGCGTTCAGCGACTTGAACGGACAGCGGGATATCCTCTGATGAGACGGAATCGCGCCGAGACGCAGCGAGCTTTGCAGCCAGCGGGACTTCCTCCGAAGTGTCTGATGCAACATCCTCGCCAGCCAGGCCCGCGGAAACTGCTGCATCGGCGATGGAGCGATCCTCTATTGCAGGTGTCGCGAGAAGCGAAACCGGATCGGTTCCCACCGTGGGAGACAGCATCCAGGGCAGAACGTCGATGTTGACAACGTCGTCATCCGGAGCTAAGTTGTGTGCATTAGCGGGACACTCAACGTGGGTGTAGGCGGTTGGCATTACCAAGAGGGCTGCTCGGGGTCGACATTTTGCGTATACGAAGGAGAGAAACAGGCAGTGGAAACAGGAATTTGGCACAGCGGGTCGCGCCAAAGGCTGGATTGCGAGCAGTGTGCCCAGCTGAGGCGTTTATGTGCGCTCAGACTCTGCACACGCACTCGCAGTGCGGTCACCGCGAGGAGCGGCGAATGTGGCGCGGAAGCAATCCGGCGATCTAGATTAGATCATAGCCCGATTTGGTGCGAGGAACGCGGAGTTGGCGCGTTCCTGTCACGGTCAACCTGCTACCAGCATGCCGCTTTCCACACCCGGCGAGCCAATGCTGCAGTGTCTACCGCACGCAGCGGCACTTCTATTTCCGCGCGTGACTGCAGCTCCTCGCTGTGGGCTGGACGTTTTGCGGCACATCAGCCCGAACTGCGCGTTGGGACGCCTGCACGAAATCTGTTTCGTGTAGGTTGTACTTGTGTGTCGGATAAGGCGTTTTGACGCCTTGGAAGCACGGCGACGGGCAGTGCGGGCTCATGTGAAGCCTTACGGCCAGCCAGCAGCGAAAGCGCAGATTTGCCCAGGACGCGTCGGCGCGTCAACAGCTCACGTGATCCGCGGGTACAGTGGGCACAGTGTTAAGTGTCGTGGTATAGACGCCGCAGAGATTTGAAGGCAGATTTTATGGGCAGAGAATTACAATAATCAGTGCAGGAGCTCATTCACGGAGGTATTAGAACTGATAGCTGGTGCCCGAAGCTCAGGGTGAGAATAATCAGACTGCGATGTCTTGGACGGTGGATTTTAACCTCATTTTGACAGCAAAATTGTCTAATAGGAACTGGGAAGGCAGGTGTCATGAAAGGACACCGTGAACAATGCCAGGAGGCAGGTCCGGAAGCATTTCGGCGCTGGACTTGGGCGGATTTTCGCCCAAGTCCGTCTGACTGGGCAGTTTCGGCTTTGGCCGATATCTTCCCGACCACCACCGCTCACGGCGTCCAACGCCATCAGCACCCCCGCAAGCCCACCCCCTCCCCGCCTTGCTCTGCGCCGGTCACCCTAGACGTTAGGTGTGGCCGTAGTCGCAGCGCAGGTAATACATCTACCCAACTTCGCGCGCACACACGTGGGTGCTCCCCTGCCAGTCCACATTGCGCACCGCGACGCGAACTGTGAGTACGATTTTCTTCGCTGTCATTCTGCTTGCCTGGGTGGCACACGAGATGTCTCTCGCCGTAGAGCAAGGCTTGGGGCCCAGGCCAGACGTTGGCGATCGGGTGTACGGCCTGCTCTGCGGCGAGTGCCCTACTCGCGGTGGGAGATCGCAAGTCGCGCGTCGATGCAGACGCAAAACTCGCCTGGGCTCAATGTCATGGTCTTCGATGCTAATGAAATTCGACAGAGCACTGCCGTCCCTGTCGACATCGAGCACCCCCACGAGAATCGTGAGTAGATTTTTGTTCACTGTCATCATGCATGCCTCGGTCGTAGACGAGATGTACCTCGCCGCAGAGCGAAGCTCGGGGCCCAGGCCAGACGTTGGCGATCGGGTGTACGGCCTGCTCTGCGGCGAGTGCCCTACTCGCGGTGGGAGATCGCAAGTCGCGCGTCGATGCAGACGCAAAACTCGCCTGGGCTCAATGTCATGGTCTTCGATGCTAATGAAATTCGACAGAGCACTGCCGTCCCTGTCGACATCGAGCACCCCCACGAGAATCGTGAGTAGATTTTTGTTCACTGTCATCATGCATGCCTCGGTCGTAGACGAGATGTACCTCGCCGCAGAGCGAAGCTCGGGGCCCAGGCCAGACGTTGGCGATCGGGTGTACGGCCTGCTCTGCGGCGAGTGCTTCACTCGCGGTGGGCGACCGCAAGTCGCGCGTCCATGCAGAGGCCATACTTGTCTGCGCTCAAGGCCATCCTCTTCGAAGCTGATTATATTTCACAGCGAACCAAAACACCCGCCGCCTGCCGCAGACGAGGTGTGTCACCGTGAGTACCAAGCGCAGACATTTGTTAGACAAAGCTCAAGTCGCATCGGCGGCGTCGCAGCCCAGATCAGCTCATACTACGGATGTGAGTACAGCTGGCTCTCGAATGAGACCAGTCATCCTCATTGATGCTCACCGCCCGATACAGACTGAATTCCGCGAAGCGCGATGCCAAAGTGGAAGAAACGGCGGATGAACCAAGCGGAAATGGAGGCGTGGAGGACGAGGAGGGAGCAGAGCGAGAGAGAGAAGCTCGAGCGACAGAGGGAGGAGCGGGAGCGCGTGGAGATGGAGCGACGGGAAGGCGCCGCTCGGTCTCGAGGGTAAGGAACATCAATGACGCTGACACGATGACCGAGACTCATGCTGTGGCAGCGAGGGCGGCAGCGGCGACGGAGCTCGCACGGCGCCCGAGCTGAGGCACGGGAACGATGAGCGGTGCGTGTCTGTCAACTCGCCAATTAACACAGCTGACATCAGCGCAGGGAGCGGCTTGGACGAGCCAGCGAGGACGAGTCGCGAACGGAAGAGTAAGCACTGCTGAAAATGTATATTCTAATGTCCTGAATGTACGTAGGGAGCCCGTCAAACGGCCAGAAGACTTGACCATTGAAGACCTGGCGGGCTATGAGTGAGCCGCTCAACGGTACCTGTCAAACAGATCTGACGGTGTATTTCACAGCATCAACAAGTACCACGGCACGAAGGGCTTCGTCGTGGGCACGACGATGACTTGGCGGCAATACATGGAGGGCGGCCGGGTCTTTGGCGATCCCTCGTTTCAGCTGATTGTCCCGAAGAAATACCAGGGCATGATCCCGACTATCGACGCCGTGCAGAGAGATCCCACATTGCAACATCTCGTCGGCGTGGCGTGGGAGCTCTGGGAGGCGAGGAAACCGCCAGCGATACCGCGCGCACCTTCGCCGCCCTCAGAACTGGCGTTAGCCTGGGGGGAGACGGAGGACTCGAAATCGACATGGACGCCATACCAGTACTACTGGCCGTCCATAGACGACCCGACATGGGTCGTCTACTCCAACCGCGTGATTATGCCGCCGCCGCCGACCGACCCAGAGAAAAACTGCGGGCAGACGCCCGCTATGGAATCCATGAGCGCCAGTGGCTCCCGCAACACTGTGCGTCGGAGCGCATGAGGCCGTATATGGCTTTCATCCCGATGCTGCGGCCCTGGAAGCGCGACGAAAGACACCTGTTCGAGCGAAACGACACTTGGTTTTTCAAGACGGCCGAAAGTCCAGATCAAGACATCGCCTGGATGAGGTTCGACAAGGAAAGGCACACGGTTGCGGCGGCAGAGGGACTTTGGAGGTTTCGAGACAGTGTACGGGCAGCGGTTCGTCAGGAAGCCACGCGCACGCACCTCGCCTGGGACGAGGCGAGGGATATGGCCGGGTCACATGAACCCTTCTGGAGGCAGTGGGAGAAATACTCCGGCAGCATCGACAGGGAACATACCGCATCCGCCATGGCGTACGTGATGTCCGAGTCTGGGACGGAGTGGGTCCTGCGCTGCGCGCTCGGCGCCTTTCAGCGCGGTATCCTCGAAGTTAGAGGCTACATCGAATACCTCAAGGCCCTCTACAGGATGCGCGACCTCAGCATGTATGACAAGCATCGTCAACTTGAGCCGACGAGGGGCGAAGTCGCCCGGATGACCCGATACTTCAATCGGAGGGATTCCCGGGGCGTCTTCGTCGAAAACCAGGATGACGCTGTAACGTTCGCCCGGTACGGCGTACCCGTGTGGTGGGTCGAAAAGTACAATTCGACCAAGCACGGAACTCGGTTACATCGTCAAGACGGGGTGCCGGTTCTGTCATATGGCTTGGTCCCCGAGTTGGACGAGATAGTCTTCGAGGATGCGCCGTGCAAAGGGCACGATTCCGCGTCGCTGCTTGCGACGCGGAAGCAGCAGGAGGAGAAGGAGAAGCACGAGGCGGCGATGGCAGCTGTGCATCAGGAACAACAGGCAGGGTACGTGAGATTATGCAAGGAAAATTATCACTGGAGTTGACAATACACAGGTTTCAAGGCGAGGAAGGTCAAGCCGGCGACAATGGCGCCCCGTCTGCGTTTGACATCGACGAGTCGGACGTCGCGTTCCAGCATGAAGCACGGCAGCGTCCAGGTGGTGCTGAGGCAGGGTACGCGCGATTATACAAAGAAAATTATCACTGGAGTTAAACAATACGCAGGTTTCAAGGCGAGCAAGGTCAAGCCGTCGACGATGGCGCCCCGTCTGCGTTTGACGTCGACGAGTCGGACATCGGGTTCCAGCATGAAGCGTGGCAGCCTGCAGGTGCTGCTCAGGTTGGCAGAGAGGTCGTCACGAACCGGCGACCCGATACGCCACCCAAGAACACTGGCGCGAGCTCTCCGGCGCGCTCTACATCATCCACGTCGCGTCACGTCGACGCGGATGGCGCATCGGATGATGGCTGGGTGCAGGCGGACGACGCGCGTCTTGAACCGGAGGAGGACGATTCCGACTATGAAGCCTTGCTGCGCGAGCAGACCATGAGGAAGCTGGCTCAGTCGCAAAAGCAAAGGCGACCACCGCGCTGGTTGCTCAAGCCCCACTCAAGTAATGTTTCCACCCAGCAGCAGCAAGGCGCCTCGGAGACGGTCGAGGCGGTAATTGCGCCGCTCGCGAGTGCGCAAGAAGGCGTGACACAGACGGCGACCGCGGAAAATCATTCGCCTGCGACTGTGGCCGAGGACGAGACGCCAGACTTGAGGGGCGCGACTACGTCGACAACGCCGATATCTCAACAGGCGATCTCCCAGCCAGCGGAAGTCCCGCGAGTACAGCAGCGGATGTACAGCACCGCGTTCGACGACGGCGCCGACCTGCCCGACTACGAGGAGGACGAGACGGCGCACCCGCATATAGCGAGAGCAGGAGCGGACCAGCCAGCAGGGTCGGACAGCGGTGTGATGAGGTTGGACAGCTCGCAACCGGCGGTGGTGGAGGGCGGTGTGATGAGGTTGGGCAGCTTGCTGCAAAAACGGAAAGGTATGCAAAATGGAGAAATACTTTGGGATTCATGCTAACCGTAAGAGAAGATCCTCCTACCGCGGCGGACGCTCCTGCGCCGGTGCGCCGAAAGCGAAATGCGCAGCGGAA
The DNA here is from genome assembly GCA_037042885.1 of Auricularia sp. M12. NCBI lineage: Eukaryota > Fungi > Basidiomycota > Agaricomycetes > Auriculariales > Auriculariaceae > Auricularia > Auricularia sp. M12. The sequence continues at coordinate 1,070,775 of CM073207.1, forward strand.
CACGATGCTGCACAAGACCCTCAAATCGATGCCCGAGGGCGCGCAGCTCAAGGGACTCTTGATTCGCATGACCACGCGGTGGGAGGCGCAGTATGATCTCCCGGACTGGTGGCCGAGCACGCTCCAGGTTGGGACAGAGGCGGCACAGTACGTCGACAAGAGCAGGCAGCGCGAAGCCCGACTCGCGGGCTGCACGAATCCTGTGCCGCAGCTTCACAAGGGCGCGAAGACGATTCACAAGATGCCCACGCTGGACTATTTCGCGAACGCGTGGTCGAACCGCAGCGTCCAGCAGAAGACCAGCAAGCGCAACGTCTTCCAGGGCCTGTTCAGGTGGCTTCAAATCCGGCCATACTATCTCGCGAAGATCGCCAGCGACCCGATCGACGAAGACGAGGGATTCGAAACGAAGCAATGGCGAGAAATCATCAAGGGCGTCATGCCCAACAGGGAGTCGCGGCCGATAGTCAAGCGTCTCGGACTCGACGTCGCTCACGCGACGATAACGGCAGGGCAGGACGCTGTCGATGTCGAGAAAGCCGAGCGGCTGCTCTCGCTGAGGCCACTGCTCGAAAAGTTGAAGGACAAGTGCACCTTCGACGGCCACGAGTTGCCGCCGCCGCCGTGGGATTCAGAAGAATCGCTACCGCTCAACTGGGTGAGCTACATCGTCTGGGAGCTCGCCGAGCTTGAGTTCCGCTACGACATGCTCGACCTCGCCATGAGCATGCGTCGCTGGTACAGCAACATCCCCGAGCTCCAGGCCGTGTCGACCCTCGAGTACTATGGGTTGGTGAAGGACTGCTGGGCAGGCGGGATCGAGATGGTCAAGCCGACTCGCGAAACTTGGCTGTGCTCGAGCAATGCGCGTGAGCGCTTGCTCGCGTTGCGGTCCTTCGCAGAGCTCATGAGGTACTGGCCTCGGGCGAGCGAAATGCTCGCGCCTTGGAAAGATCACTGGGACGCCGACAACGACGCGCCCGCGCTGGAATCAGACGAGTTCTGAGAGCTCGAGCGCAGCGCCTGGGTTTGCTACCAGCAAACCTTTTACGACCACCGCGGGCGCATGGCGCCATTGCCCTGCAAAAGACCTCCGCCGCCCTTCGCACTAGACGACTCAGAACAGTAATATGTGTATTGTGTATGACAAGTGCAACTGATTATTGTAGTTCATAAGACTGAACATGTATAATAACATTCAAGCGCATCTCGAATTGGTAGGTGCGGGGAGTGTAGTATTGACATTCACTCTATGAGCCCCAGCGCATCATGATGTGCCGAGGGAATAGAATGCTTTGGCAGACGCTTCCTTCAATATGGTAAGTATTTCATAAAATCAGGGAAAGGTGTTGGCTAACTGGCAGACTCTTAGTCGATGACCTATCAACGGTCAATGAATCAAGGAGCGGTGGAGGAATCGGCGAATCGTGGGGAAGGTATGCTCAGTTGTAACTGAAGTTGCGCGTGGCTCAGACCGCCCGACAGTGAGACTCGAGAGTCGAATTGTCTGTGGACCTGCAAGACGCTGGTTTCCGGGCAGTGCGGGTCAACGTGATTCGTGTGTGCAGAACAGGGCGTCGCGCTGGTCCGCACTGTTCGTGAATGAGCGTTTTGCAAGTCGATGAGTTGGTTACAAGACGGCGAAGACGGCAAGCCATTCAACTGAGCAGCAAGGACAATCGGACACGTCGACACACATGAACATGACAAGAGAATTGGGTGGTGGGACGGCCCGCTGCTCAGTGTCCTGCCTCATTCGCAAAGCAAGTTATCACTGGCAGGACGGCGATGCTCGTCCACGTGCAGCTGAACCGCGGCGACGCAGTCCTGTGCGGCGACAAGGACGTGTTCGGCAACAACGGCGAGCGTATCAATCCCAGATGCACTACGAGCTTTGCGGCGATGGTGAGACGCTCCCGATGTTGGCGGCAGGCTGCTCGCTAGGACTGACACCGTCTGCGGCTGTTTCAGCGTTGGTGACGTGGTCGCTGAGTGGTTGCTCGGCGGCAGCAGCGCCGGCGCTCAGCGGCACCGAGGCGGTCGCGGGCGCCCTCCTCGGCGATGGCAGCGCGACGCTGGGTATTGTAGCAGAGAGCGACCGCCTCCAGCTAACGCTCGCGCTGTGGGCCAACGATGAGCGCCGGCTTTCCGCTTGGGCGCGGGCGACGCAGCAGGACGTCGCGCGATGCTGTCTCGTGCTCTGCTATGACGAATAGCACGCTCGTGCCGGCATCCCACACGACAGCACGCAACTGCAACCCGACCAAACTGTCTCCTCTGTCGACTGTTCCACTCCTCGCTGCCGCCAACTGCTCGTCATCACTGGTCGCGGTGAGTAGCATTTGGTTTCATCACCTCGGCGTGGCTGACGCTGTTTGGCGGGTCTAGTCTGAATACCATCCACTGTAATCAGCAGTGCAATACTAAATGGATGCCAATAACGACGCAAGTTGAGTGGTGTTATTTTTTCTATCCGCATTCTCAGTATTCGTTTCATCGAGAAAGCGCTGAATAATGAGTACAAGACAGCTGCGAGTAAAAGCAAGACAGTTCAGAGCAGCCCATCGAGCATGGGGTCAAGAAAGACGGGGAACATCAAGAAAAGTTTCTGACGTTCCTGGCGCGAATGCGGCGGCGACGGCGGCGCGACTTTACGCAGGCGTATGCAAACACAACGGACAATGTGTACGCAAGAGCGGACGCTGCGGTTGCGACCATCTTGATCGATTCTGCGAGGTCGGGGTATCGGAAGATGAGGCACATAGTGAGCACGAAGATGACCGGAAGGCAGGCGAGGGCGAGTACACTCGCCATGCAATAGGGCGGGCGAGCGACTCGCCGTGGTCCTATCGTCTCGGAAAAGAAAGACAATACAACTCTAATTGCCTGGTTAATTGGCACATGAGCCGAATAGCAGGCGAGCACCCGACACGCACCTCAAGGTGTCCAAGGCCGGAAGTCAATGTTATAATACGACGTCTGTGTATATGGTGGACGGCGCTCTGGACGGCGTTACCTACGTGAGTACAATCAACACTAACAGGAATGCTGACTGACCTGATAGTTGTCGACAGCAGGCAAACCGGCACCATCGCCATCGGCCACAGACATGCTGTCTTCGTCCATAGGCAGAGCGACGAAGTCGAGGGCATTCAAGGCGTTACCGTCCTGAAGACGGTAATGCTCGAAATCACTGTCTGCGTGGGACTGCTGGGCTGCAATAGCAGCTATAGGCATATGGTCGCGCTGAGCGTCAGACGCCTGAAGCGGCGCCGCTGGTGCCTGTCCCTGGAGTTCAACAGCAGACGATACGGTGACCCACGCTGCATCCTGAGCGACGGGGCAGGTCTGCGATGCGAAGGGTGACAGCGGCGCCAAGTCGACGCTCTGCGGGTCTTCGTGCTGAGCGTCGTCGGGCGCGCCTTCGTCCGTGCTGAGCTGTTGCGTGTCGAACTCGTTGAAGGATGGGGTGCCAGGCGTGCCACCGCAGATGGCGCTGCTCTGCGACGTGGCAGCGGACGGCGGAGCGCCGTCGTTGCTCTGCGGGTCGTCGCGCAGAGCGTCGTGGGACGGGCCGAAGCCCACGCCAAAGCCATGGAGACCGCAACCTGCTTGGAGCGCGCCGGCCGCTTCAGAGAGCCGTCCGTTGAGCCTCAGCGCGATATCAGCACGGAGCGAATCGTCGGTCGCGCGCAGAGCTAGGCCGTGCCCCGCGGCGCCCAGTTTTCCGTTGTCGGACGCGTCAAAGCCAGCGCCGAAGCCATGGACGCCGTGTGCGTCCTGTGTCGCACGATCCAACGACGATGCGATGTGCGCGTCACCAGCGGCTATATGATAGGTCGATATCTCGTTGCTGCTGGTCATGGCGAGAGCAGCAGGAGCCGGCCGAGTTGCTGTCAAGAATGACAGCAACCAATTGCCCGATGCTCTTCCTCTTCCCAACGCCGCCCGCCGCTCTTTTCGTGTCATCGCCATTGCCCCTGCACACACTGACGCGTACGGGCGCCGTCAGCAGAGGCGCAGAGACGCAGAGGCGCACGAGCGAACACCTCCCGGCGCCTGTTCGTGTACCTGCTCAGCACCCCGCCGTCCCTTCTATCGCAGGCTCACAAGCTACACGTGCCTCACCGTGGTCGCTCGGGGAACTCGCAGCTTGAAGCTCGAAACTGACGTGGTTGGTTGCGATCCAGAGCAAAAATTCGTGCACGGCTCATCCGTTCGCACTCGACGCTGCGCTGAGGGCGGCTCGGGGACTCGTCGGCCTCGGTCGGGAAGAAGACGAAGACAAAGTGGATTCGGATGCAAACACGGACTCGGGCCCTACACACTGGGCCCGCACTCTACAGTCACCGGACCTATCCCTCGGACCTACTCTCCTATCCCCTACTGCTCCCGAGCCGCCCACAGGTGCCCCCCCTATGGTGTGCCCCTCCTGGGCGCATCACACCCCAAAAAACCTAAACGTCCCCCTTCTCCATCACCCGCGACGGTACCCACCGTCGTAGGCGTCTCCCAGACACGTATAGCCCGCCTTCCGTCTCGCCGCGAGCGCGCACCTTCCACGATCCCAAGTACCTGTCCACAATCTCCATCGGGGCTGACCACTTGGCCTCGAGCTTGGACAGCGTTGACATAGTGCTGTCCAGGCGGTCCTGGTACACCTGGACCATGTCGCCGACCTCGAACTCTGTCTCCTTGACGCGGTCGTCGAACTCGGCCTTCCGCGCCGCGGCATGTTCCAGCGTGCGCGCGTGCACGTCGTCCCGCAGTGTCTCGGCCAGCGCCATGTGTTCGCGCGCCTCCGCAGCCGACGCCGGCGGCGGTGTGGCGTCCCGCTGCTCACCGCGGCCCGTCAGCGTCATGCCGAAGAGCATCTCGCGCGGGGTGTACCCCAGCGGCAAGACCACCCGCGAGTTGATGTCGGCGATCGCCTTTGCGAGGAAGTCAGGCCAGCGCGCGGGTGTCAGCTTCGCCATCTCCGCCGCGGACATGGCTGTGTCGTCCTCGACGAAGTCCGGTTGACAATATCGGCGGAGTCGTCCCAGCAGCGTGCGGTTGGTCTCCTCGACCAGGCCGTTGGCCCACGGAGAGTAGGGAGGCGTCTTTGTGTACTCGATGCCGGCCTCCTTGCAGTACGTGTGTACCTCCCTACAATCGAAGTGGCTGCCACCGTCTGTGCCAAAGAGTTCCGGCGGCGCGAACGTCTCGTTCATGTTGCGCAAGCTGGCGACCGTGAACGCACCCGAGCCAGCTTTCTTGGTCGACTTGTAGCCCCATACGAAGCGCGAGTTGACGTCGACGAACAGCAGTACCGTCCTGTACCCGCCCTTCCCGATCGGCAAGGACAAGTAGTCCGCCGTGACCATGTCGAATGGGCGCGCGCGCGTCAGGGGCTCCATGAGCGTAAGCTTGTGCCGGGTCCCGAACGCTTTGCACGGCGAGCAGTCCTGGATCGCGGCCACGACGTCCCGGCGCATATTCGGCCAGAAGTACCGCATCCGCAGCGACTCCTCGCAGAGGTCGCGCCCCCAGTGCCCGTGCGCATGGCATTCCGCCGCTCGCGCGCGCCCCTCCTCGGCCGTCAGGCACTCCACCTTTGGTGCGCGATGTGCGTGCTTTCCGCCGACGCGCCATAGCTTGCCGCCGGCGACGACGTAGTCCCTGGCTTGGTAGCGCGTCCGCCGCGCTTGTGCGGCCGTCAAGCTCTGGTCGACTTTCAGCGCGGCCAGCCATTCGACGATATTATGGAAATACGCATCTTTAGCGAAGCGCGCTCGCAGCGCGCTGTTGGCTTCCCCCTCGACCTCGACGCTGAAGGCGTCCGCCGCGAGGACCCGCTCTTCCCAGTCGGCGAGGACGGTGCCCTGCCCGCCGTCCACGTCGCGGTCGTAGCACGACGTCCATTTCCTACTCAGGCCGTCCGCCTGGTTGTCGACGCCCGCGCGGTGCCGGATGTCGATTATCTGGCGGGCGATAACGGCCTCCATCCAGCGGGTGTGGGTGCTCGAGAGTTCGTCGCTGTTCAGCGTGTCCCGCAAGGCCCTGCAGTCCGTGACGAGCTCCAGCGGTTGGCCGAATACAATCTTGTCAAATTTGTCGAGGCTGAATTTGAGCGCCGCGAACTCGAGCATATACGGCGTGTAGCGCTCTTCCGCGCGCGATGTGCGCTTCGATGCATACGCGACTGGGAACTCGCGCTCCACCTCCGCTCCGGTGCCGTCTCGCACCTTCCACCGCTGTGTCAGCGTGGCTCCGAAGCCTGTCTTCGAGCCGTCCGTAGTCACTATAAAAGGTCGATCGTACTGCGGCGGCTTCAGTAGGGGCTCCGTCGTCATTATGCCCTTCAACTTAGCAAAGGCATGGCGCTGTTCGAGTCCCCATTTCCACCCCACTGTCTCCTTCTTCAACGCGCGCTTGTATGCGCCTTTCGCCGCCGGGCCGCCGCCCTTGGGACGCTCAGCGCGGACGTCGCGGGTGAGGTCCGTTAGCGGGCGTGCGATGCGTGCATAGTCCTTGATGAGGGCGCGGAAGTGGCCCGTGAGGCTCGTGAAGCCGAGGACCTCGTGCGCGTTCTGCGGCTCCGGCCAGTCGAGGACTGCGGCGACCTTCGCGAGAACCGGCTGCACGCCCGCCGCCGAGATGCGCGCCCCTGCGAACGTCGCTTCAGTCATGAATAGCTCCGACTTCACCGCCGAGAGCGAGAGCTTGCGCTCCCGGCAGCGCGTCAGGAACTTCCTCATCTTCCCCATGAGCGCCTTGAAGTCGTCATCCCACAGGCAGCAGTCGTCTACCCATGGTTCGACGATGTCGCCCGTGAGACCCTCCATCGCAGTCGCGACCATCTCCCCGAAGGTGTTGGGAGCGCCGGTGAGCCCGAAGCACATGCGCGGGGTCACGTACATGCCCCGTCCCGGGATGGCGAACGCCGTGTACGCGATATCCTCCTGCGCGACGGCGATGGCGTTGAACCCCGCCATGAAGTCCAGCACACAGACATATCGGTGGCCCGCGGCGCGCTGCTGTTTCGCTGCAAGGTCACCCATTGGGAAGCTAGAGTGCTGGCTGACTTTGTTGAGACCAATAAACGAATGGCATAGGCGCCACTTAGCTTTTGCGGGGGGTGCGGCCGTACCGTCTCCCCCCTGGCTAGGTGGCACGCGTTGCTCCTGAGCGGGCGGCACCTGCTCCCACATCGGCGGAAGCCCTGCGCGGACGCACTCCTCGTTCGTGCGCCTGCGCAGGTCGTCCAGTGAGAGGCCAGCCTGGCCCTTGTCCTTGGGTGCCAGCGTGATCGCTGACACCCACTTCGCTGCGCTTGCCGGGATCCGGCGCACGACGTCGTTGCGCTCCATCTCGTCCAGGGCGCCGTATAGCCATTCGCGTTGCGGTTCGGTCAGCGGTTTCTGGTGCGCGACCCGCGGTCCCTGCGTGCCTTCCGGGACGCCCAGCCTGTGTTCGATGAAGTCGACAAGTTGCACCTCGTCGGCCGACAACGTGAAGACGTCTGCGAACTCGCGAATCAGCGCATCTACCTGCACTTTCTCGTCGGGCGAGATGTCCAACCCGACACGCACCGCGTCGACCACGCGCTGCACGCGCTCAGGTGCCATCCGCTCCGCCGTCGTCATAGACGAGCCCCGCGCGGGTGCGAGCATCTGCTGCACGTGCAGCAGCTCCGAGATCGCCTCCTCCCAGCGTTTGGTCCCCACCGGGCACGTGTCCTCCCCGCCCGTCGTCTCCTCCGTCCACACCCCCATCAGCGCCTCGGTGTGCGCCTCGCGCTGCGCCGTTGCCCTGCGTGTCGCGTCATCCAGCACCAGGCGCTCGAGCTCCGCGGCTTCTGCTGCTGCCCGGCGTCGCGCCCCACGGACTCGCCGCGGCTTCGCGATAGCGAGCACCTCCACGGCGTCGCCGTCGCCCTCCACCTCTTCTTCGCCTGCCGCGACCCGCATGCCCATCGCGCGCTCGATCGCGCGGTCCAGTTCCGCTGCCAAAGGCGCTGGGCACGGTGTCGAGGGAGTCACGCAGGTCGGTGCTGCTGTGACGGCGGTCGGCTGCGTGTCCAGTGCCGACGTAGCGCTCTCGTTGCACAGGCGGAGCGGAGGGCGAGCTTTGTCCGCCCAGCCCAGCGTGTCGTCCGCGTAGTCGTGTGCCAGCCCGGCTCGCTGCAGCCACGGTTTGCCGAGCAGCGCCGTGAAGCTGCCATGCGAGTCGAAGACTTCAAAGCCGGCGGGCGCCTCGACCGCGCCCATTTTGACTGTGCCGACCCATCTCCCAATGGAATCGACGATGGCGCCGTTGGCCACGCGCGCGCGTGCCATTGACGGGCGGAGGCGCCCGAGCCTGCCGCGGTTGCCGTCGTAGAACGTCCAATCCAGGACGTTGATCATGCCTCCCCCGTCGACGGTGGCGCTCGTACGTGCGCATTTTCTCCCTCCCCTCGCGTCTGTCACCGCGCCCCACATTGACGCAGTGTGTTTGAACGGCCTAGTGCGCTTGTATGTCGTCGATTGGATATCTAAGAGCTCGAAGGGCTCCGTGCACGAATACGAAAAGAGATTTGTATTCAGCATACGGTCCCAAGACTGCGTAAGACAAGGAACTCCCCTCGAGGGGGCGCATACCGCTAACCCCCGTCCAATTGATGACGCTTTTGCACCTGCTGCTCCTGGCTCCGCGGCGACCTTGTCGTCGCTTGGCGGATGTTGCGCGCGCGGCGCGTCCACGGCGCGCGCGTATGAGCGAACAGGAGGAGGCGGCGCGTGCTCATCTACGCCGTCTCCTCCCCATTTCCCGCGGCTCCTTCGTCGAATTCCAGCTCCACGTCCTCATCGACCTCCTCCTCCTGCTCCAACTGGTGCAGCGGCGACGGCGTGGCCGGGGTAGACGGGAAGCCACCGCGCGCGTTCCACGTACCGCGCTGCGTGAACAGGCCGCGCTGCGCGTTCCAGCTCCCGCCTCGCTGCGGCGTCGCGAACCCGCGGGGCGATCCCAGCGCGCCCGGCGTCATGGGCACTGCGCGCGGCTGCTGCATCTTCGCCGCGGTTGCGCGTACGTTGGCGCGGTACTTCTGCTCCAACTCGGGCAGCGGGCTCGCCGATACGCACGAGTAGCGCGTATGCGAGGGCGTCTCTGGCTCGCCGCAGCGCGTGCACCCCGCCATCGCGTGCGCCGTGCCCGGCGTGAGCGGATATTGGCGGCTGGGGAGCGCCTTCCCGTCCGGCCACCTGGCGGCCCACTCGCGGCGTTCTTGCTCGACGCGCGCGACGGTCGCGTGGTTCCTGGGCGGTGGCGGTGTGTCGAAGAGCGTGGGTGGCCCAGGCGCGGCGGCGCGCCATGACTGCGGCGTCGTCTGCTGTTGCGGCGGCGGCGCCTGGTACTGCTGCTGCTGCTGCTGGCGGGTCTGCTGGTACGGCTGGGTGTACGTCGGCGCGGGCGTGTTTTGCCTGCTCTCGATGGCGTCCAGGCGGTCGAAGAGCCTTTGCCTGCTCTGTATCGCCGCCGTGTCGAGCCTGCCGAGCTCCTCGCACCACCGATCCCACGGCAGCTGCGCGTGCTGCTGCATGAGCTCCTCCATCGCGGGCGGCACCTGCTTGGACGCGGCCCGAATCAGCGCGACGTGGGGCAGCGTCGACTTGATGCCCAGTGTCTTGAGCTTTTCCGCGAAGACCGTGTGCGCGTTCCGCGTGGCGTTGCCGGTGCCCGTGGGGATGCGCGTGTCCAGTTGCGACGTCTCGAAGACGTGGGCGTAGAAGGCGTCGATGTGTTCCGTTACCGGAACCGCCCGAGCTTGCACCGGCGGCCATTTGACGTCAAATTCGAGTTGAATGTTCACCCACGCGGCCTTCTGGACGGGCGTCAGGTTGTTAAACCAGCTCTCCGCCTCCGATCCAGGCGCGAGGTGAAGCGGGAACGCGCGGGCGTGGGCCTCGGGCAGTCGGGTTGCCGGCAGCGTCAGTGTGTGCACCAGCATGCACTTCTTGAAGTCCCGCATCCACATCTGGGCCTCCTCTGGGTCGTCCCCTATCAGGTCCCGCATCTCCAGGGTCGGTTGCATCATGTCAGTCGCTAGGTGCGGGGGTGTATCCCGAGACCAATTCAAGCCGGTGTTGTTATTGAAAAAGGACCTATGCTGCGCGCCAATCTGCGCAGCTGGGGTGATGTACCGTCGGTCGGCCAGAGTGGATGACCGTGAACCCGGATCTCGTAGTGATCACCACGTGAGGGCGGCTCGGGGACTCGTCGGCCTCGGTCGGGAAGAAGACGAAGACAAAGTGGATTCGGATGCAAACACGGACTCGGGCCCTACACACTGGGCCCGCACTCTACAGTCACCGGACCTATCCCTCGGACCTACTCTCCTATCCCCTACTGCTCCCGAGCCGCCCACAGCGCACATACACGGACATTGTGCGCAAGGCGTTTGGCCCGCGTGCGACGGGCTTCACATCGCGCGCACGAGGGTGTCGTACTCGTGGGCCCTGCGCAACGACACCTTCCTCCCCGCGCGCTCCAAGCTCGTCGCGCGCGAGCTCCCTGACTGGATGGACTTCGACGCAGGCACGCTGACGTTCAGCAGCGTTGTGCCTGCTGCCGCCGACATCCCCGAGGGCCCGCTGGCCCCTATCACCCTCGTTGCAGACGACGGCAAGGCGAAGGATACGCTGGTGCTGTACGTGTCGTCGCTGGACCCGCCGGTCGTCGCGCGGCCCATCGCGGGCCAGCTGCGCCCGCACGCGCCGCCGCTCGCCTCCGTCTTCCTGCTCTCGCCCGGCTCCGCGTTAGCCTCGCTCACCCGTGGATTCGAGTGCGGCCTTCGTGTGCCGCCCGGCTGGAGCTTCTCCATTGGCTGGGACGGCGATACATTCGTGTTTCCCGGCGGCGACGACATGTTCTATGCTGCAAGACTGGCGAACGGCGACCCGCTTCCCGGGTGGATGACGTATGACCGCTATACGATGACCTTCGTCGGCGTCGCGCCCAACATGCCCGCCCCGACCGTCTTCGACGTCGTGCTGTACGGCGGCGACGCCAGCGGGTACCAGGCCGTGCACGACTCGTTCGCGCAGGCCGTTGCGGCGCACGAGCTCGCGTGGGACGCGCAGCCCGTCGACCTCGGCGCGCCCCTGTTTGCAGGCGTGATTCTCGACGGCGAGCCGCTCAAGGAGGAGGACGACAATGACGCGAAGTATACCGTCCAGACGGGCGTCGACTGGCTCAGCTTCAACGCCACGACGCTCGCGCTCGTCGCCACGCCGCTGGTGGGGTACGCCGGCCCGCCCGTCACGGTGCACGCTACGGTCTCGCTGGGCGGACAGACTGTGCGCGCGGACGTGCCCGTCAACGTCCCCGGGCTCGCTATGGCCGCGACGGAGCTCAGGCCGCTCGTGGTGCGACCCGGCGCGGAGGTCAGCTACGACCTCGGCGCGGGAGAGCATGTTGCCCCGGGCCCGCTACCCGGCGCGCTGTGGCTGCATGCCGACGCTGACGGGACGCACGTGACGGGCACGGCGCCCATGGATGCGGGGAGCGGCGTGGCGTCCGTGCTGATGCTCGACCCTGCCACTGGCCAGCCATCCGCCGGCGCTGCGAAGCTCAACGTCACCGTCAGCCCGACGTGAAGTCGAGCAGGACCAGCAGGGCACGTGTGATGCAGAATGAAAAACGACACAACCTCAGGAATACGTTCTGCGTGCATCACAGGTTAGGCTTCATCACGAAGAGGCTGTTGACAGAGTAAGTAGCAGTATCTTTTCATGGTTGTTCTCGCCGTCGCTGATGAGACACCGGATACAGGAGTGCTTATATACCTGTTCGTGTGCGCAACGCAACCCGACGGACAGCTTGTATCCGCGACATTGCGTTGGCCACTCATCTTTGGTAGATGTCACTACAGTAGGCCCTCACGCGCGGCGTGATCAAATCGCCAAACCAGTAGTTCAGTGCGTGCGGAGACGCATCCGCAAGCAAAGACGCATGCGAAATATGAAGCTTCCAATCTCATGCTGAAGACACGAGTTGGCTTTAATATGTGGGTGGATGGTCTATTCATGAGAGCTGGCACTGAGGCCTTGCAGGACCAAACTTCGACGAAAGACGATTAGGTGTTTCATAGGTTTGTACCGCTCATATTTGGTATATGTGGCACTTAGTCTCAGACGCTCGTAAGGTCCCTGTGCCGGTTTCATCGCGCTCGGTGTGAGCACAGTCGGCCCTCGCACGCGACATGATCTAATCTCGAAGCCAGCCGTTCAGCGCGTGAGTCTTGTGCAACCCAATCGTCATCAAGCCAAAGCGGACGCCTGGGCTGGAATCCACGCCTACCGCAAGCTGCCGTATCCGTCCCGCTCGCTCAGGCCATGCCCGACTCCAACACCGGGCCTTTCACGTGTGTCGGCTTCAGCGCGTCAGCGCAGACTGTCCCGCTCGCCTCTCCAGAGCCTGCCTTCGACGTCGAGCCCATCCCCGGGCTCGACGTCGCGGCATACACCTTAGGCGCGCCAGTGGATGCCGTTGCAGTCACCCGTCTGCCTGCCACCGCACAACCTGCACCCGTGCTCAATGACGAGGCTTTCCCCGGGCTCGACGCCTTGTCAACCGGACTGCACCGGCCAGCACAGGGCACGTCTGCCGAGAGGGCGTGCACAAACACCACGAGCATGTGGTTCACCGAGCTGGTGCTCGATGCCGTGCGAATGCCCATGCGCGGTGTTCCATTCGGCTCCAAGCTCGTGTCTGCCAACGGCGCAAATACGTCAACCAACGAGCACAAGCTCGAGGTCGTCGTGTGCGCGTGCCACCAGCCGCTCGATACGCGGCTCGAGCCGCTCAACCCGTCGCTACATGAGGACGTACAGGCGCTCGACCAGCACCTCGATACGCAGGTTGGGTCGAGCGCCAAAACCGGTGTTGTTCTCGAACCTGCGTACCGTGCAGCGCCTGACGTCGAGCTTTACCCTGCCTTCGACGGGCGCACGGCTACGTTGCTAGCTTGCGGGACGGCACACGGCCCGCCAGGCTCCTTCAACGTCGCGACCTCGCCAGTCTTGCCGGACTCTCTGGATATCGGTGAGTCTTTCTTTTATTTTGGTCGGAGCATTGCCTGACTACTTCACGCCCGCAGACTTCGGCGACTTGCGCCAACCCGCCGTGTTGCACCAGCCCGTCGTGCTGAACGAGTCCGCTTACGCGCCGTTGCGACATCGCGCGGACAGCAGGACGCTCGATGCGGTCACAAGCATTTCCAATGCCGTCAGCCCAGCACTGGCCGCTGACGCCATGACTATGGACAACGCCGCGCAGACAATGTCCTGCGGCCTGCGCGTCTCGTTCACCCCGCTGAGCACTGCAACAGGCGTCGTTTGCGAGCCCAAGGACGCGCCCCTCGACGCACGGTCCCTGCGGCGCGAGGCGCAAGCGCCAGCGCCGAGTGTGGGACTTGCCGTTCCTGCGCCCGTCCTTGACGCCGCGCTCGACCGTCCGCCTCTGCATGCTCACGACATCGAGTGCCTCCTTGGGCTCGACACCGCGTTGTACACATTGCGCCAGGAGGCGACGACCGCCCGTGCCGCGCCTGCCGACGCCCTTCCGCTCACCCAACCTGCGCCCGGCTTGGACGCCCAGCCCGTCCACGCTCGTATCGCGATCAGCGACGCATCGCGCTGCGTCCACAACCTTGCGTACGGCGAGTCATCGTTCGACGCGCCGTTCAACGCGCCGTTCAACGTGCGGCAGCCGCTGCTCGAGCAGTTCGACGCGCCGTTCAGCGTGCCGTTCAACGTGCGGCAGCTGCTGCTCGAGCAGTTCAACGCGCCGTTCAACGCGCCATTCAACGTGCGGCAGCCGCTCCTCGAGCAGTTCGACGCGCCACTCAATGCGCAACCGCCATTCGACGCGCCTTGGCTCACGCAGCCTCTTGTCCCCCGGCTTCCCGGCAGCTCTGCCCAGCTCGCTCCCGTCGACTTCCACTGCCCATTGCCTATCATCACGCACACTCAAGCAACACTCCGTTCAAAAAAGGCGCGTGCACCGAGGTCTCGTATTGGAGCAAAGTATCCCGCAGAATACATGGCGCTCAAGGCGCAGCGCTTCGATCCGTGCGCATGGCATCGCAAGGGTGTCGACTTCACCAAAATCGCCCGTACGCCGTATGCACGACGCCAAGATTGCAATTTTGAAGGACTCCATGCGGGAGTTCTGAATCTGATGGAGATGGGAATTTGGGGAGCTTGGGGGAGTTGGGGGTAGTGGGAATTTGGGAGTACTGACTTAGATAGACTTAGAGGGCTGAGAGGCCTAGGAGTGGGCAAAAAGAGTCAATTGGACTCTGGGAGTTGTGGGAGTTGGGAGTGGGAATATGTACATAGGAGTAACCCTCAAACTTGGGACTTGAGGAAAGCTGGGACTTGGGACTCGCTTTTTTGGGACTGCAAAAGTTGGGACCTGGGACTGGGTTCTTGGGACCGGAATATGAGGGGGTGGACTGTATTGTGGAAATTGGGACCTGGGACCCGAGTCTGTAATATAAGGAACTTGGGACCATTATACTGAATACAGGAGTGCTTATATACCTGGGAGTCGCGAGCGACGTCAATGACGGGAGCTGAAACCGCTGCGTTGGAGACCTTCATTCAGGAGCAGGGTATAGAAATTCCAGCTAACTGGGAATTCGAGATCCAGAGATGGGCTCGACTTCAGTTGCCCAATGGGCAGGTTGTACGCTCTGCATGGAAAGAGCGGCTCAAGGCTCCCGACGCACTGCGGCGTGCACGAGATGCACGGGCAAGTGCATGCAATTATATTACTCCGTGCATATAACTCATCCTGTCTCAGCTTTGCTACATCGAGGATCAGACGGATTACCCTGAGGTCCATTACTACTTCCGCTATGACCTCGACTTCTCAAGAACCGAACCAGACATTCGCACATTGGCTATGGTTTCGCTGTGCACGCGGCCAGATGAGGGTATCCTCAAGGCATCTTATGGAACCCTCTGGTCGTGCAAGCATCAGGGGGAGCAGGGCCTCCGTGTCGTAGATCACACAGCGGTGCAGGCACTTGTGGCACTTGTGCCGCATTCTCAGATGCTTCCCCCTGAGTTCTCAGACCGTGTCTTCGTTGCTGAAATGCCCGGACTTGATGTAGCAGATCTCGGAGGATCTCTCAGGGCGACAACGGAGCAGATCGAACGGTTGTATCAGGAACGCGAACATCAGACTAACGGCGCTGAACCTATGTCATAGATGATATTTACCTTCGTATGCATGCGCTTTAGAGTAAAACAGAGTTTGAGAGTGGTCTTTTTTATCATGGAACATGTTCAAAGCGGTACGCGTAGGTGGAGCTGCTGTTGAGTTCGAAAATTTGCGCTGCCCTTCTCCCCAAGTCCGTATCAGCGTTATGCTCACCCCTTCCTTCGATTTCCCCATGGACCTAGGGCCAAATCCAACCAGCGACACTGCAACCCCTTTTGCCCGAGGCTTCGACTTTCTACTCCAGACGCAGATGCCAGCGCAACTGCCTGGAAGCGGTACCAACTCTACCACTGGTTCAGCATCCTTGTTGCCCCAGCTCACCGGCAATGTCATTGGTGCAGGGGCGCCGCGTGTCTCGCCTCCGATAATGGAGCTTATGGGTACCTCGGAAAACCCAATGGCAACTCTCATGCACGAATACCAGGTGCTATACCAGAAACTCTACAAGGCGCAGAAGGATGTAGAACATCTCTCAAAGCACAATGCCAGCCTGTCCGAGAGGATCATTGCTGTTGAAGCACAGAAAACCCAAATTCGGTATGTCTCGTCGTCCTTGCTCTGCGCCGTCTTTTAATCTTTGGACAAAAGCGACAATTATATCCAGCTCGTGCAAAACATCCAGCACTCAACCCAGACCCCACCCACGAGACCAGCGTTCATCAGATCAAGTCAGGACGACCACAACACCCGCTTCTGGACGCGTGAGGAATGGGTAGCACACAAGGACCGGTCTGACGCAGGCAATCCATCCATGCTTCGCGAGGACGGTGTTCCGTTGTGGTTCGAAGGAAGCGACGGCCAACCGCTCTCGAAGGCACGCTACACGGAGGCGCGAATGGTTCTGCGAGGCGCCTTTGCAGATCTGCAAGCTCTTGGCCTGGCGAGAGCGCGCTACACGGAAATCGGACAGGAAGGGAGGACAAAGCTACAGAATGCAGTATACCCCGCCATTCGCGAGCTTTCCTTCTGCGACCACGACTGGAAGCTGCACGAAATCTGTGTCCAGATTTATTCGGACTGGGCTCGTGCCAGAGGCTTGACTGGAAAGGCTACGAAGCAGGTCAAGTTGGAGCGCGAGGCCACTCCCATTGCAGTGTTCGACAGCAGGAAGCATTCCATCGTGGACGACAATGATGATCGTGGCACCAAGAAGAAAAAAGCAGCTTCAGCGACAGCTGTGCCTGTACGTTGCCGTCGTGACTGCCGCCTGGTGCTGATACTGAACCAACCTAGAAAGTAGCGTCGGCGACCGTTGCCAGCGGCAAAACTCCGCCAGCAGCATTTCCCACCGACACTCGTAGCTCGACCGCAGTCACGCATGCTAGCCAGGGTTCTTCGGCGGCGAACAGCACTGCACCTGCCATTCCAGCGCCGCCAGCCCCAACAAGGGCACTGACTGTGAGTGCGATGTCTTGCTGCAACCTCTATCGTCTGACATCGTCACATCGATGACCGTACAGTTCAAAGATCCTCTGTGCGTCTATACTTTCTTGCAACCTGGTGACCTACTCAGTCTTCCATTTTTAACAGAAGTAATGTTGTAGCCCGGCGAGGACTCGACGAGTCTGCGCTGGCCACGCACATGATCACCACTCCAATCCAGAGCACGAGCAAGTCGGCGCCCGAGCCTACGGAACTAGTGGTACCTGCGAAAGACAGCAACGAGCCCGCGCTGGGTTCTACAGCGACCTCTGCGGCCGTGCCGCTGCAGTTAAGCGTATCTTCCTCGGGCGAATCATCGCCGGCGGCACTGCCGGTATCACCCACCGACACCGACACTCTCCCTACCTCCATGTCATCCACGCCAGCACCGCAGCCAGCAGCACCACTTCCTGGCGCCGTGTTGTTGCCGGTGCAGGCAGGCCTTCCGAGTTCCGCACAGCCTCTGGCGAGTACCGCCTCGCCGAATGCAGAGGAGTCGTCCGCCGCAGTGTTCTCGCTCCTGGCGCTCAGGCAACAAACTGCAAAGCAACTGCAGTCTGGCTCCATATTGCATGCGCCAGAGGACCACACGGACGGCAAGAAGATCACGAAGAAGTCCAAAGCCAAGGGGCCCGTCGTTGACACTGGTGACAAGACACAGAAGCAGCGTGGCCGCGCAGGGCAATTCAAGATGCCCGCGGAGGATACAACCAAGCCAAAGTAGGTTGTGCATTGTGTTTACAGTCCTTTGACCGACGCCGTGTAGGGAAATTTGCAAGCGTGACTGGGCTGCTTCTCAGGACACTGCTTCCCTCTCAAACGCGAAGTTTGAGGCACACTGGAAGGCCTTGCCGTCAGCGCAGAAAGAGGTAAGGTTTTTCTAGTCAGTTGTCTTCCAAATCGCTTACGACGTCCAGGAATGGAAGCAGCGTAGCAAGTTCAAGAAGGCCGCCGCAAAGCTTGCGGCCAATGACCCTGGTGCATCGGCCCTGGTGCGTTATATTGTCACTGCACATAGTCTCCCTTGCGCTGATGATCTGCAGAGGAATGAAGGCACTGACGACGACGATAATGCCGCCGACGATTAGGCTACCTCCCACATTCCTTGCTATCGCGCCACCCGGCGCACGGACACTCTCACTCATTGCCATCTATCCCCCCATACATTGAGCATTCCCCCCTGCATTTTCTTTGACCAATCTTGTCCACTCGGTCTGCTTCATGCATATCATTATCATTTGCACGTAGTATATTCCGTAGTACATTATTTAATAGATCTTGCTCCCGTTGGAATCCGCTTGAATCCGTTGAAACAGGAATAAAGGAAGGCAACAAATTGCAGTCAGCTTGCAACGCTGCATTCCGTTCAAAACCGGTCGTGTCAGTTGCACGGATGCCGCCTGATTTGACCTAATGCGAGCGGCCAGATGGGCCAACTTTTCCGGTCAGATCCCGTTGAATGTGCTTTCCCCAGGTCAACCTACAGTGAGACCGTTTCACCGGGTTTGAACACGTCTGGCCGGAACCGATTTTCACTGGGGCTCACACTCCATTCTTCTACTCCTGATACGACTTAACGACTTCGGCATGCAGATGTATCTGGCCCTGGACTCCCTCACTCGTGCTTTCGCGCTCGAGCCCGACACTCTACCGAGATTAGAGGCCCTAGCGAGGGCTCTACATTTCTTGAGATGCAGCAAGCATCAGGAACTTGCATGCATCAATGGTACACAGGATGACACGTTAGCGCACCCTGCACAACACGGCATTCACAGTAGCCGATTATCCTTCCGTGTTCTCGGCAGGTTCATGCTGCCGCTGCGGAGACACCCACGATGTTCAAGGCTTGCGATGAGCGAACGGTACATGTCGGTGTGTTCATCTTCTTTGAGCTGTGCATTTTTGGGCTGAATTCCGTGCTAATTGAGCTGCCAAGGATCCTGAATCTTGAATTGGGTGGCAATACTTAGCGCACAGCCCAATGATGCGCGTACTGTGCACGGGTCGGCTCTACTGCAGAGGCCGTACAGCATGCTCAACTGGCATTTTTCGCGTGTCCGCGGCCTACGGCGCGGCGGGATGTAGCAACGGCTGCCGGCCGCGGAGTTGCAAGTTGTGCGCGTCGATGCGCCTGCAGCTCCTGGCTGTCTATGCGTATGACTCGCTGCTCGCGAGCTCTGTCCGCTGACGCCCTGTATTGCCCTTCTGCTCCAGGACACTAGCGCCTGTCTTGACTACGGTCCCGCTGATGACGCAGTTCCAACACAGCGAGGACCTGCGAATCCGGATCCGCGATGAGCGCGAGCATATAGTCAGATGTGACTGCGGGTGCACCTGTGCTCGTTGGATACTGGCAGGCGACAAAAGACTACGGCCCGTCACCGCTCCATCCTGCCTCCCACCACAATTGGCGCCGCCTCGCGCGTACACCTTAGGCGATCTATTTGGGACCCCCGAGGCCTCTAGCCGAGACCACTGATGTGGGGCCTCTGGTGTACCGGAAGTATCCTAAACGGATCATTACATGCGTGCCCATGAGCCGTGTGCAGGTCTCGGCCGCCGTGAAACCGTGCTGGAATGGGCAGAACCGACGGCAGGGATTGCTCTCGGCCACCGCGAGCAGGTCCGGGCAAACTTGCTCTGATATTGCATGATTGCTCTCGGCTGCCGCCAACCTGCAATCAAATAGACGCGGTATTAGGAAATCTGTCGAGGCTGCCGCGACAAAATGCGCAGGATCGGCGCCGACGTCGGAAAGCTGGCATTACTACTGGCGCATGTCTCAATCCAATGCGCAACGTTTGAGGAGAGCTGCGCAAGTCAACAGAATACGCCGTACAACGTCGCGATCCCGGCATACAGCTCTCGGCGTCCGCAAAAAGCCGCCGCCACATGATTTAGTTAATGGGGAAGCTGCTCGACGGCGTAGAAGTCGGTGCTGTATATGAGAACTGCCGTTGGTATTTCTCTGCACGTGCGAGGCGAAAATGAACAATTGCTGGATGCTCGCGGCAGCCGAGACGCGCTGACGCAGAACCCGATCATACCCACGGCGGCATCCGCGAACCACTTCCCAATAAGATTGTCTATGAGTTGCACCGGACACGCCTTCACTCCTGCGTCACGTTCACGGACAGACGTCCCCAAACAGTTTTTGATATCTCGAAGCGTAAACGTCATCGCGATTGTCTGCATGAATCCTTCTGGTATCATGCACCAACCACTACGATGTTTCCATCCGAGATAAGTGAACTGCATGGGTGATGCATGACAGCGCCACGCTCGCGGCAGCCGTGGGAATCTTCGCGGCCGCCGCGAGTGGACGCCGTGAGCCGGGTATTGCATTTCTCGGACGCCGCGTGCATGCAGAACAATCCTTTGCCGCGATGTTACTGCAGATTCCATATCTACGTACGACGTCTTGGAGGAGTAAGCGAAGGGCTGAGTCATGAACGCGTGCTCCATATCTACGTACGAGGTCTTGGAGGAGTAAGCGAAGGGCTGCGTCATGAACGCGGACTGCTGGACTGCAGACCCGAGTACATGTCCTCCGGTGGCATGCTAAACTCGAACAACGCGACTGAACCTCTGACACGTTGACCGCAGATTCCATATCTACGTACGAGGTCTTGGAGGAGTAAGCAAAGGGCTGCGTCATGAATGCGGACTCCTGGCTGATGTCCTCCTGTGGCGTGCTGACCTTGAACAACACGACTGAGCCGGCCGATGACTCGCAGTAGCACGGTGAGTCTGGCGCAACGAGGAGATGTTGTCCGGGTAGGAGCTGTCCAAGTAGGATTCCAGTGAACAAGACACCATGCGGGGATCGCGGCAGCCGAGAGTGATCGCAACACGCGAGCAATCATCGCGGCCGCCGCGACTCTGCTGTCGGGCCGATCACGTCCATTCTCGTTCTCGGACGCCGTGAGCCGGCTACATCGGTTGAGTCATCAAACTGACTCGCGTGAGGTTTTCTCGGACGCCGCGAGCCAGCCTTCTCAATGCTGGTAAGATCGTCATAGCATCGGCACTTATATGTTATTGCTCCCATTTTTTTATTTTTTTTTCCCGCTTTTGTGAATTCCCGCCCACAATGTCGACCATATCCGCGCTCCCACCGCCGTTGCCGTACCGTCGCCGTCATGCCCCATACACACGCCCGCGCGTTCCTCCCGGCGTCTACATAGTTCCGTCTCGCCGTGCGCAACAGGCTAAAAACAAGATGCCGCGGAGGACGCCGAGCCAGTCAGCTTCCTCCAGGCTGACAGCTGCCGTCGATGCCAGAAGAACCACGGTCCCTGGATGTCACCACGAACACGCTGCAGCATCAAACCCAGAGCCGTCTCATACGCAGCACGCCGTGGTCGAGGACGACGTTTTCATGGCCGACATCGCGGAAATACCGCCGGATCCCGCTGCCCGCGTCTTCCAGGTGCAACTGCCGCCGCCAAAGCGCCGCGGGCGTCGCATCAAGCGGGTGCCAACCCAGAAGAAATGGCTGCTCTATGAGCGATGGGATGACCTGCTGCCAAAACTTCAGCAGCCCCTCCTGGAGCACATGGCTGGCCACGAGCCGCGCGGATATGAGCACTGCGGCGTCCCTGGCTGCAGTGAAAGTCTCAGGCGCGTCACGTTAGTGGAATGGGATCGTAAGTCAATATTTCTGTGCATGTTGTCATGTTCTGATGCACATTTCACAGGCTATACCGAACAGCACTTCTTGTGCTGCCCGCACAACCCGCTCGGTGTTCAGCTCGTTGCCCGCGGTTTCTTTCCGTCCGCACCCGAATTCCCCACGTACGCGTTCTCGCTCAAGCTATTGGACTTCTATTACCAGCTCTGGTTCCACTCGGCCGACTCCGCAATGGCCGTCGCTGGGGCCCTCCATGGCTTCCATGCCGAGTTGGGGTTCATTCTCAAAAATTCCAAGGTATGTTGCAGAGAAATTTCTTCCAAAGCTCATATCTGATCAACATGCCCAGGGAGAAATGATTGATGAAGGTTACCGTAGACCGTTGCAGTATGCAATACAGTGGTATGATATATTGCGGAGTCAGATCGACCACAGCGTCGAAGACCTCATCAGCATGAAGCGCCGGTGGGCGGAGACGTGGACCGAACATGACCGACAATGGGAGCAAGCCGAAACGGCAGCCGCAGCAACACTTGCAACCCCGCCACAAAGCCCACCTCAAACACCAAGCGGTTCGGCTGCCGCGATGGGGGACAACGCGTCGATCGCGGCAGCCGCGACTTCTAATCCACCGTCTCGCGCTGAGAGTACCGCGGCCGCAGCGAGCGACGAACCTCGGACACGATGCAGCGAATATCTCGTGTCGTGCTGTGCGCTCTGTTTCAACGAAGATACCTATGGCCGTGGCGTCGACCAGTACATACAGCCGTCTGCATTGAGGCAAGCATGCTCAGAACAGCTAGGGGATGCGACATCCACGTCGGCGGCGACGCAAACTTCTCGCAGCGCCACAATTTCGTTGCGGGCGATTCGCCGCCATTCAAATTCCGCGGCGTGTACCAGCTGTCGCCGGAGCGCGTCGCAGACATGGAGCGCGAGCTGGAAGCCGCCGGTAAGCGGCCGCGTGGGAAGTACAAGGGCGGCGTACCAGACGAGGACCTCGACGCGTGCGAAGACTCGCATACGGCCGGAACATCGTCCAAGGAGAAGGTGAAGGGCGAGAAGTTCGACGACACCGGTGTTTTCGCCCTCATCTGCCGCCACGGTATGCCGCTGTGTTTTATGAACATCACAGACGCGGGCGAGGGCCAGAAATTCATGCTTGCCGGGCTCAAGTGGCTGTCGGAACACATCGCAGCACGCGCGACAGTGGCAGCGTACTATGATGTCGGCTGCATTACCGACCGCACCCGTCAACTGGTACGTCTGAGTTCTCGCGGCGGCCGAGACTGACCTTCCTTCAGTACGATGTGCTACCACCCGGCTTCAGCGAGCGCGTTGTCTTCGTGACATCCGCGATGATGCACTCCTATGCGCATCAATGGACTTGCCAGATAGTCTATAGCCCGCGCATGAAGAAGGGCATGGGCCTGACAGACGGCGAGGGCGTGGAACGTCTCTGGTCGGCATTGCGCATGATGATCCCGAAGTTGCGCGCTGTGTCCGTGAGTTACCATTTGCATTTCCAGGCCAGTGCCTTTATTAACTCATTTGCAGCGCCGTCGGCGTCTGGTGCTGCTGGACCGTCAGCTACAAAGGCTAGGAAAGCGCATGCGGCACGACATGGGCAAATGGATACGACGGCGACGGAAAGCTCTCGACGAGAAGGCCAAAAAGGCGCGAGAGCAACTCACGAAGAGCGGCCACACGCGCGAGTTCTTGGCCGAGCAGTGGCAGCAGCAAAAGGCTGCCGAATTGTCTGTTCGTTCTCGTGAGTGCTGCCCACACGAGCATCGCAACTCACTAATATAATACAGACCCAACGACTCGCTTGAAGAAGTCGCTCGAGGCCGTGCTCACCCTGCAGCAGCAGGCTGACGGCCTCGAAGCCGCAATTCAGGGTGCTGAGGCCGCGGTGTCGGGAAGGTCGCGCAAGGCGGTCATGGCTGCCAACAAATGCCTGCGCAACCTCAAGTCGTCGCAGGCCAACCTGCTCTCGGAGGCACAGGCACTGTACGCCACGCTCCACATCGACCAGGAGTTTGAGGAGATACGCGGCATGGGCCTGCAGTTCACGGCGGTTCTTCTGCAGGCCTACGAGGCAAAGCGGACGTGCCGCAGCCTTCTTCAGCGCCGATTCCAGGAGTACCGGACGCTGGACGGGCGCGCGGTGGCAAGGGCTTGCCAGTCGGTACGTGGAGATTTCTCGCGGCAGCCGCGAGATGCTAACCGGTTGTGAAGGCACTGCTATGCACACGCGCACGGTCGCGGCGATGAAGAAGCGCACGCCTACCATCCTGCGTGCAATCAAGGCGTACAACGATCTCTGCGACCGCTCGTCAGGTTACGGCCGGTGGGCAGCACATTCCCGTTGCCGCAACACCTCTCCACGGACATCAAGCACCTGAAGAACAACGACGCGCTGCTGCAAGACGTGTATATCGCGGGCAACGAAGGCCCCCCGCCAGCCTGGCTCGTCGACGACGACGTGCGCAAAGGCATCCGCGCACTGCTCGTCATCGAGCGGTGTGCCGAGGAAGAAATCCGGTTGGACCGCGAGAGCCGGAACCTCATGCGCTGGCATGAACGCGAGCTCGCAGCTGTCACCGACGCGCATGACGACCCAACCAGTGCATATCCATGTTGCCATGTTGTGTTTTATTTCTGACCGCGACGCAGACATACTATTCCGTCCGTTCCTCATGCGCGAACAAGCTCGACTCAAGCTCATGGATCTTCGCGGCAGCCGCGAGTTCGCGACTTGGACTCCGGAACCGCAACCGGCCGATCAGGCCACTCTCCCTCCTTCCACGCTCACTCCGCCAGCCACACCCCCGCGCCCGCGTCGCGTCCATTCGCCGACGCCCCCTACATTCGAGAATTCGATACCGTCAGCGATTACCACTCTGACGGCGAGGAGCACGACGACGAGGAAGACCTGGAGGAAATGGCCCAGACCGCCAGCCCGCGACAGCTACGCAACGAGGCGCTGCTGGACTACGACGACGACGATGCCATCGTCATTTCGGACGACGATTCCGACGAGGACTGCGTCACCATCGAATTGGACGACAGCGACGACGAAGACGTCGAGATCGTCGGCGTCGCGCGCAAGACAAAGCTGCCCGTTATTGAAGACGCGTCGTCTAAACGGTTGCAGGTTCTCGACGACATTCAGGTGCGTTCAACGCGGTTACAGTGTCCTGGCAGTTGACTGATGCATCAGCAGACCATGCCAGAGCATATCCACGCGTGGCAGCAGCATGTCGGGCTCGCGGCGGCCGCGGACCTCGCGCCCATCTCGCGCGGGCTCTGGGTCGACCAGCATGCGCGCTTCCCGCTTATGAAGATGCGACATCGTCCTGGGCGCGACTTATGCGGCCCACGAGCTGGCTGAACGACGAGCTCATCAACGCCAGCGTGTCAGTGCTGGCGCGCGAGTACCCGCGGCTGCTCGACCGCTTCTGCGTGCTCAGCTCGTACGAGCTCACGTGCTATTCGGATGGCATGAGCGTCGCCGACCTCCATCGGCATGTCAAGAACATTGCACCATGGCGCCGCGACGCGGTCATTGTCCCCATCAACGAAGACAATAGCCACTGGGTGCTTGCGCTCGTGTGGCCCGCGTTTGGCTACATCGAGATTTTCGACAGCCTGGCGCGCGAGGCGCGCGTCAGGAAGCACGCGCAGGTACATCTCCCAGTCAGCGATGCGGAATAGCGCATTGACACGCGCAACACAGACCGTCTTCCGCTACTTTCGTTCGGTTACAGCGTTCGCGCGAACGCTCGATCCCAGCACACCGTCCTTGCCCGAGGACTGGACTGCGCGTCCGATGGTGGTGCGTAATCAGTTACTTTGTCCGCCGTGTCCCTGACGCAACATAGGCTTCTGCGACGCAGAGCAACAATTCCGATTGCGGCCTGTGGATCCTGGCCACGGTAGCGGCACTGCTGGACGGTAAGCGCGTCACAGCGCTGCAGGAGGACGACATGCCGCGAGTGCGGCGCGCGCTTTGTACGCTCATTCGTAGACATGCCCGGGAAGACGTTTAATAGACAAATAATTATTTCTGCTTTACTTTTTCTGTGCCAACAAAAAATACGCCAGAGTCTTGAATTTCATGGATGCCATGTGAACGTGAAGTGCATGCTGCTGCAAGCATCGCGCCATGTCGCTGTCTTGCACACTCCTCTGTACAGCGGTTACTGCTCTTGGATAGAGCAGTAGGTCTACTCATGCCTCAATGTCATGCCATTGGAGCAAAGAAGTTGAGACATGGCATCTTCAGCTGGAGATTGGCAACTACAGGTCGATGCACACGGTGCACGAATACGTGCTCACTGAAATCATCGTGCCTCACGCCCTCACACTGTCCATACGCTTAGGGGGAGCTTCAACAACTCGCGAGTCTGCCGATATAATGTATTGTCTGCTGCTGGACGGTTGGCGGGACACGCAATGCACGTGCAAGACTGAAGACTGCGAAGAATCCGCTAGCGAATTCATGTCTGCAGATGCCCACAACGCGACTCTCAATGTTCTGCATGATCAATGTACTTCTTTACCTGTTATATTCACAGCGGGTTTTACTTTCCCCGTTCCACATTGTGCGTAATCGGATACAGCAAGTGAGAGGTTCGAGAGAATGTGTTCTTCATTCATGAAACACGCAAGTTCACAAAAGAACACAATGAGCACGGATCTTCTAGACGTTCCACGGGTTTCATAACAAGGTCAGACACGCTCATATATTAATGGACTGTGAGACAGGCTGAGTGTCACACCATGCGGCAGGAACGCGCTGTGTTCAGCCCGAACTGCAACTCGAGAGCATGTGCATCGTTGAGTCCTGCGTGTGACCGAGGCGTGTCACAGCTTTCAAACAGTGTGAATCATTTCTTAAGGTCTCCGATCATGTCTGACAGGGGTTTTAACGATGAGGCATGCAAGGTCAACTTGGAATTGGTTCAAACGACGGGTGGCGAATGCCAGCATCATGCCAGTGCATGCATGACCGACGCATTCCACGCCTTGCAGATGAACGAGAACCAGGGCTATCGGTTCTGGGTGTGGTGCCATCTATGAGACCTCAAGGATTAAGTTGCCAGTGGCAGGACAGTCATGAGTTACGCAAATTGCAGACACCCAAGAGCGATTCGCGGCATCCGAGAGCAGCGTGAAATTCGAGCGAACGCTCAATTCAATTGCTCGCAGCAGAGCCTTTGTTATTGCCTGTACGCGAGGAACATGAATTACAGCGAGACTTTGGCAACGCTCGATAGCGTCGGGGACACGTTTGCAAGTCCGAAATCTCTCTCTGTCGCGTCCCGCCTCGCTCACACGAAAACCGCCCGCGCGACAATGAATGTGCGTATTTTACGCGTCGAGGGCGAGCTATGCTAACACATGCGCATCGCAGAACAATCAAAATGGCGCCAGTGACTACAGGCCCGACCTGTATGCGCAAAACAGCGCGTTTGCCGCCTCCAGGCAGCAAGCTCACGCGTCGACCGAGACGCAGCAAGTGTTCGCGCCTTCAGGCGCCCAGTCAACGCCCTTCTTGGGCAACAGCAACCGCAATGGATCCACGCAGGGCACCGCTGCCGCTGTCTATGGCGATCATCCCGTGACGGCCTTCCAACCACCCGCGCCGCCGCCGAGCCGTCCACCAACGACCGCGCCCGCTGCTCAAGGGCCGCAGGTGACGCAGCTGCAGCCCCCAACTGCGCACGCCGATGCGCTACCGCCACAGGCGACCCCAGCACCCGCTTTTCCGCAGATGGGCGACGCCGCCTCGCGTCAGCAGTACTGGATGAGCCGTCTCATGCGGCTCGGTCTTGGCGTCATGCCCGTGGATGCGCAACAGATGGTCCTGCAGCTTGCCACTCAGATCAGGCCGACCAGCATGCTCGCCGAGCTGCAGGCCGTCGAGCACGCGCTTGAGGACATCTTCGTCGAGCACGGCGACACCTCGCGTCCGGAGCAGCAGCACATGCCGCAACAGCAGCCCCGGGGTCTCCATCACCCACCGGCGCTCCAGGAGCGCTCGACCAGCGCGGCGTGCGGCGTCCCGCCAGGCCCAGACGGCTCGTACGCGCACCGCGTGTTTCAGCCGGTCGCAACGCATCATGGGCCCAGCGGTGACCCGTCATGGCTCCAGGACGACCAGGACCCGCAGCAGCAGTCGTTCTGGTTCCCGAACGACTTCTCGAACGCGCTCGACCTTGCAATGCCCGGCGGCGGAACGTTTCTCGACTCGCTCAATTTCAACGGGCCGTATGCCATGCAACACGCGCAGCCCGCGCAGCTCATGCAGCCGCTGCAGCAGCAGCCCGCGCAGCTCCAGCAGCCGGCACAGGCCATGCCGCCTCCGCCTCCGCCGCAGCAGCAGCAGCAGCAGCCCGTGCAGGCCGCAAATTCGCGCGGTCAGCTGGACATCCTCGCGTCCGTCGCGCGCATCGCTGCCGCGCAACCCACCGGCACGCCGCTCCCGTATCAGCAGCCCGCTACTGCTGCCCAGTCCGTGCACCAACAGCACGCGGCAAGCGTGACGTCCGAGAACCGTGAGGTCCCACGCGTCGCGGCGGCCGCGAGCCCGCGGTCCGCCGACGCGTTTCACGCGTTTCACGCGTCCGCGGCAGCCGCGAGCGCGACTCGCGGTGCGGCTCGAGTCCAGACTGCACCGAGCGCTGAGCCCGGGCGCGACACGAGCGCCGAGCCAGTGCGCTCGCCACCGCCAGCCACCGTGAACCCACAGGACACGTTGCTGAGCAACTCGTCACGCGCACCTTCCCCGCCTCCGGCTCGCAGTCGCAGCGGTAGCGTCGCCGGTGCCATGGATCTCGATGTGCCGGACGCCAATGGCCATTTCCGTATCGAGGACAAGGCCGACGCGATGGACGTCGATGGGCCCGCGCAGGGTGATGACGACGACGCCGTTGTTTCTGAGGACGGCGGCGCCAGCGCGATAATCGTGCGCAGTGTCTCGGTCTCGAAGACGGGCAAGAAGAAGTCACGCGCGCATGCCGCGACCGTTCGCAGCGACAACCCCGAGGAGGACGGCGAGCAGCATTGGCAGTCGCAGGATCTCGTATTGCCCAGCAACCCGCGCAGCCGCTTCTTCGGGCGTCGCAAGCGCCTCCCAGAGGAAGCGGACCGCGTCATTGCATTCTTTGAGCGCATCCGCGGCGAGTGCTTCGAGATGGCGGACGAACTTGGCGAAGATCGCGAGTCGTTCCTTCGGGAGGCGGTCCTGTGTACGGGAACGGGCAGCGAGAGCGCATGGAACCTGTTCCAGCGGTTCCACGGTATGCCGCGCAACCGTGAGTAGCTCCTAGTCTTCCTTTGTGTTTTTTTTTCTGACTCTTTCGTCTGCTGCAGAATGGGATGTTCGCGACGAGTTCGACTTCGACCATCTGTCAACAAAGGACGCGTGGGCGCAGTTCAAGAAGCGCGCGGACTGGGAGCGCATCCTTCTGCGCTTTGGATACGCATACCCCGATGGCAAGGCTATCAAGACGGTCGGTGGCATGGAGCGCTATTTCCGCGCGGTTCACGATACCCTCTGGGACATGGTGCGTCGCATGCACACTGACTAAATCTGTTTCTAATCTTTGCTTGCAGTCGACGCACCTCAAGATGTGCCACGACATCGAGCTGTCATTTCAGCTCGCCGGCGCAAATTCAGAGACTGACGGAGCACTTGCGTGCGCGGAGTGGTCGCCCGGCGCACGCGGCTTTTTGAACATGCTCAAGATCCCCAACGATGTCTTTGCGCGCGGGTACGCAAGTTACTGCCAGTACGTACACGTCGAATTCCCGCGTATGTGTTCTGACGTGCTATAGGCACTCGCGCGACATGCAGCAGATCGCAGAAAGCATCGGCGCCCCGCTCGAGCGAACGTTCATGGACTTGGACCGTGAGCCGAAGTTCACGGACCCCGACAAGTACGTTGGCTGGGGCATTGCTCAGGTGTGGGACGACGTTCTCGAGAGCTTACTACACGGTGCGTTTGTTGCGTCGCGGCAGCCGCGAGACGGACTAACGCGTGCCCACAGCCGTCCATCCGCTCCTTCCGCCGCCCAAGCCTAAACAGCGCCTGGGCGAAAAGCCCCGCAGCGGGGAATGCCAGTTCATGGCGCACCTGCTTGTTCTGGACAAGCATGGGCTCTGCCTGGGCAACTGGCCCTGGTGGTTGCCGCTGCCCTATATGCCGTCGCTCTACGTCGATAAGGGTGTGCTGTGCCACGGCACGCGTGAGGCGGGATATCTCCTGCAGTGGCTCTCGCTGCGTGACCCCTTCGACCGCACACGCCCGCACTCACAGTTCGGGCCCCGCATCTTCTTCGCCGGCGAGCGCACCATGCCCGACTCTCCACTGCCCGTCCTTCGCACGACGCCGGTGAATTACCCCGCGTCCGAGTGGCACGGTCGAATGTTGACCTACACGGTCGGCGACCACACCATCGTCTCGCCGACAGTGCGCGAGCTGCGCAACATGCGCGTCAGGTCGCGCGAGATTGAAAAGAAATACGGGTTCGAGGCCTATGGCCCCGAACCTCAGCAGCGTGACGACTCAGCGCCGCGTCGCTCGCGTGTCGCATCCATTTCCAAGGCCTTCATCGATGACTCGGACGACGAGGACCACCAATCGGGCGTGCAGGATGTGACAGCCAAGGACGATGATCAGCGCGAGCCCGCGGCAGCCGCGAACGCCGGCTCATCCCCGCCGCAGATCGTTGATGACGCGTCATCATCCGCGGCTGCCGCGAAGCCCGTCTTGGCACCCACGCTCGCTGCAACTCGCACTCGCCGGGGCAAGGCCGTCACGCCCGGCGCTGCCACCGCCGCGCCCTCCACTCCCGCCACCGCGCCCGCCGCTGCTGCCACTGCGTCCACGTCCGCTGGAGCGCCGGACGTCGAACTCGCCAATGCCCGCGTCTACATGGGCACAGACCCTTCGCAAGGCCCCCCTGAATGTATGTTCCATTTCATTCTGAACTTTGCCCGTTGCTGACAGTCTCCTAGCTCTCTGGCTTCCTCCCTCGCGTACTGCGGTCGCTGGGTTCCCCGCGGCCACCATCCCGGACGACTTCACTGCCCGCCCGTGCGGAGAACTCGCCAAAAACCCCGCCAAGCAATCGGGGTACAAGACCACCCTGACCAAGGCACGCAACAAAACCATGCAGCGCATAAATGCAGGTCTGCCCTCGCCCGGGTATTATGCTATCATCGGCGGAAAGACATACAGGCGTCTGCCTGAGACCGAGCGCCCACCAGCTCCCACCGCCATCGCCCCCGCCGTGCCCAAAAAGTCGACCACAACGACGAGCAAGGGCCCCGTCAAGTCCGCGCTCAAGACCGGGTCCGGAGCGTCGTCCGGGCCTGCGCCCGACCCCAAATCTGCCGCGCAGCAGGCGCCGGAGCCCACCGCACCACCTGCGACGAAGCCTGCCGCACAGGCAGCACCACCCGCCGCGCCGTCCACTAGGCAGAGCACGGCCCAGCCCGAGCCGCCCGCCCAGCCCGCCCAGCCCGCCCAGCCTGCACCGCCCGCCCAGCCTGCGCAGCCCGGCGCGCGGCTCGCGGCGCCTCCCACTGCGCAGCCCGCTGCGCGGTTCGGCGCGCAGGGCACTGCACCCCCGCAGTCCCGCTCGCAGACCCCTGCGCCCACGGAGTCTGGGAACTCGTCGTCGAAGCGTCCTCATGACGACAGCGACGACTTCGAAGGCACTTTCAACAAGCGTTTGCGCAACGATGAGCGCTCACGCGGCCGCAATATTTCCCGCCACGCGTCCCGCGACCGATCTCGCGAGCGCATTGGCCAGGCGGGCGATACTACGCCGCGGAAGAGCGAGCGCGCCACGTTGGCGGTGCCCGCACAGTCTGGAACACCAGCTCGCACGCCGTCACGCAGGCTCGCTGTTGAGATGCCCCCGCCAAGATCGCGCTCCCGCTCGCGCCCAGCATCGCCAGCCAGCAAGGAGTTTCGCGTCTCCATGGTTGACAAGGCGTTCGGGCTTCCGCCGCCGTGGCTGGACAAGGTCCCTGACGAGTTCGACACGACCGCCGTCCAGACGGCATTCAACAAGGTCAACTTCGCGTTGAACATGGGT
Source organism: Auricularia sp. M12 (assembly GCA_037042885.1). Taxonomy (NCBI): domain Eukaryota; kingdom Fungi; phylum Basidiomycota; class Agaricomycetes; order Auriculariales; family Auriculariaceae; genus Auricularia; species Auricularia sp. M12. The sequence continues at coordinate 1,102,204 of CM073207.1, forward strand.
ATGCCCATGCCCGCGCAATTCGTTCCCACCCTCAAGGACTTGGCCATGTCCTGGCCCGCTTTCGAGGAGATGCCTCGTGCTCTTGTGCACGTCATTAAGGAGGTATTCAAGGCTTTCCCGGACGCCTGAAAGTAGCTACACGTCCACCGCATGTTCAGTTGCCTCAGTCCAAATAGAAAATTTGGTCTTGATTTAATTGCAGTTGTGAACTGGTGCAAATTTTACTTGAAGCAATGCAGAAAGAAATGCTAAAAGACAACTTGATAGAGCAAGGTGACTCGCGGCCGCCGAGAGCATTCCGCCGTTCGCGTGCGTAATTCTCGCGGCGGCCGCGAAATCTTAACCAGCGTCCACCTGCATCTGTCTTGCCGCAGTCATCAAAACTTTCAAACTGCAGTTGCGACCCAACCTGATGTTGCGAGGGGTTATCGGTAGCGGTAAGATGACGCCGGTAACTTCAAGCTGCGCAGGGCCGCTCGTTGTCGCAAGAGCGGACTATCATCATGCGGTCCGCGACCTTCCGCGATGTTTCGCGGCGGCCGCGAAAGCTCATACACCAAACCCTCGCTACGTCTTCCACGCCGGCCGCGAGAATTATGCATAGTGCGCGAGTTCATTGGCGGGTGCTCGTTTCCACTGCCAGGCGTAGCTCGGTTCCGCGGCGGCCGCGGGAGCTCAAGCACCAAGGCGTAACCGCATGTTCTGCAGCAGCCTTGAAATCTCAAATATATTGCGAGAGATAATGAGAAGTGGTTGCCTCCGTTGTATAATACAATCACCTCGATACTGCGTATATATCTATCGAGGTCGCTGTCGGCTCTCGGCGGCCGCGATTTGTGCCGCGGAGTTGTATGTTCAATGGTCTCGGCAGCCGAGAGTTATCTCTCGCTGAGCCCACGTTCACAATATATTGATCGGATAGCCACTTCAAGTCTCGCCGGCCGCGATGAGCAACGCTGGTCAGCATATATCCTATCGCGGCGTCCGAGAGCATATATCCTATCGCGGCGTCCGAGACGACAGATCGCGTGACGGAAAGCACGCTGTTACTCTATCGCGGCTGCCGAGAGCAAACCGTGCGTTCCGCGTGTGCGAAGTCGGGAAGGGTTTCTCGGCGCCCGATATCTATGGGCACGCATGTAATGATCCGTTTAGGATACTTCCGGTACACCAGAGGCCCCACATCAGTGGTCTCGGCTAGAGGCCTCGGGGGTCCCAAATAGATCGCCTAAGGTGCGCGCGTACCGTCACGTTGCATGCCCTCGACCCGCTGCGCTCGCAGCATGTCGTGCTCGGCTCTGGAGTCTGGACTTTTGGAACAACCAGTGACAGAGCTATGTCTCGGATCCGCTCTTTCAGGCTCAGCCGCTCAGGAATATTCTCTGTCTGCTCTGCTCAGCATGACAGACTTTCTACCGCATTATCGAGTCAAAGCGTAATACTATTCCAGGTGGCAATTCCAGATATTTGTTGTGTTCTCCTCTGTGACCTTCGCCTTCATGTTGCACACGTGTCCGGCGAGTAGATCATGAAACTCGTCATCGACTGCCGCGCGCTCGTCTGGCTCGCGCAACAGAATTGTCGTCTCCTCGTCTGTGCTTGGCTCAGACACGTCGCCATCGTCGTTGTGGTTGTGTATGCTTCTCGGTGAGCTCGTCCTTTCGTTTCCATAATCCCATTGTAGGGGCGCTGGGTGTCGCCCACTCGTACTCCGGACCAGAATGACGTGCACAACTTGCGCACCGCGACCAACACATGAACTCTCTCTGACAGAAAGCCGTTGCATGCTGCCACCATTCCACTCGCCCAGCCTGTTGTTATGGAAGAGCATGCGTGCGTACGCGCCCTGACCGGGAAGTATGCTCGACCTTGTCCTTGGACAGGAACGGTTCCAGCAACGTGCCATGAGCATTGGCTCGCGCGGTGCATCGTCAGCACCAGAGACCAGTAGGTACATCGTGCTGACGGCAGGCGAGCACAGTGAAATGAACAGTCTCTTGGAGCCTTGGACGACTGGAGGCTGCCTTGTACTTGAGAACTTGCAGCCGCTGCAGCCCCATTCCTGGCCAAACCATGCGGTGACTGATGTAAGAAAAAGTGGTACACCAACAATACCCGCGAACGGCGAGGCTCGCAGAGCCGAGCCTCGCGCGGTGATCCTTTGAATGCTCGACAATGATATATCGTCAGGCCAGTAGAAATGTTTGTGAACCTTCTCCTCAGCATACATAATGTACCGTCAGTTGTCAGACTGCTAGTCGGCTGCATGGAGTGCAGTACACCTTAGGAGTCGGTGACTGCCGCTAGCGGCGCTACGATGTACAATGATTCCGGGCATGGTTCACATGAAGTCAACTACCAGTAGCACTCCTTGCTGTTTCTCACTTTTATCAACGAAATATGTGCTAAAAGTAAATTTGGACCAGGTTCCGAGGCGAAATACTCTGTGCAGCAAGGGATGGAGCATCCGAGGCCCTGGCCGAACTCGGATCCGGCCCATCAAAGGCTCACCGGAAGTGCGCGCATCCCCGTCAGTAGCCGGCATCTCTTGCTCTCTCGTTGAGTCTCCTCGAAAAAATTTAGTCGCCCAAATACTATAGTATTAGATGACGATGAATCTTGCTCAGATGAGCTGAGGGTCATCAGGCAAGTGAGGGAGGCGGCAGGCGAAAGTGCGCGCTACCTGGTCCGGAATAGTATACCAAACAAGCCTAGTTAGGACTGTATCACCGGGGGGGGGGGGGGTGATGCAAGCCTAACACCAGGGCAGAGAATTAGTATAATGACCCAATATACTCTGTATCCGACCGTACACTGCCGGACAAAATGATGGACGGAGGTTGATACGGAGCGATGCACTGGTGTATTGGACCATGATGAACCGTGCGTATTGTCTGGTTAAGCTGGAACCAGGAGCAACACATGGCATTGCTCGCAAGATGAGCCTCAGATGACCGTTGATTGTCCTCAGCACAAAGCATGAATAGATCCGATCAGTTGCTCTCCAGCTTGTTCCGCGGGTGGGGCAGCCCCTGGGCAGCCCAGCGCATACCCGTTTATTGATGGCTGAATTGTACGCGATTTCACTCGACCAGTATTGAGAAAAAAGTGTGGAATTTCTCAAGATTGCCAAAAGTATCTACAGTGCACAACTACGAGCGCCATTCCAGGCGTCAGCAGATGCCATCGGCGGGATTCTTCAGCCACGGAGAGATACACATCTGGGATGCAGGCCTCGAATGAGTAAACAGGCGGACAATATGACAAGAAAAACGACGACGACAATGGGCAGAGGAGGTTCTTGGCGTTGGCCGGGGAACGCTTCTCGAGGGTGAGGTTCGAGTTGCAAGACGTGAAAGACCGGATGTATGCAAGCGAGGTAGTCGGGTAGGCTGAGAGTGAACGATTGCGAGCTAGGTTGATCAACGATCGGGAACGGGCCTAGGTATCGATCGGCGAGCTTGCGAGTGGGCTGTGTCGTCTTGATGTGCTCCGAGAGGACGTAGGCCATGTCGCCGACCTTGAAGTTGGGCGGGGGAGTGCATCGAGCATTCGCAGAGGCAGTGTAACGTTTCTGAGCGGCAGCGATCTGCTCCTTCAGGACGTCCTGCAGTTCGTGGATGTCGACAGTGAAGTCGCGGGCGCGAGCAGAGGCAACGTCGCGCTCGGGGTAGACGGAGATGTTCGGATGAAAACCCTTGTTGGCGAAGAAGGGCGAGACACCAGTCGAGTCGTTCGGGGTGTTGTTGTACGTGAACTTGGCGAGAGGGAGTAGCTCGGACCAGTTGTCCTGCTCGTAGTTGCAGTAGAGACAGAGGTACTGCTCGAGCGTCTGGTTCGTGCGTTCGACTTGACCGTTCGCCTCCGGGTGGTGACCCGAGGTGAAGTGCATGGTAGGGTTTTGCACGGGTATACCCTCGGGTGTACAGCAGCAACCCGGACCCTTACCCGCCAGGGTTATACCCGTTGTATCCTCGGGTTACAGGCGGGTGCGGGTTTTGATGGGGGTAGCACGGGTCACCCGAGGGTCAGACCCGACAAGGGTATAACATATAAACCATACGGAAGAGTCACATTAGTCGTCGTCAATGACGATGGTCTGAGAAATACTATCCCAACCATCTTCAAAAGCTTCCTCCTCCCCTTTGACCTCCGGCAGAACTGCAACTTTCATAAGGTCCTCATCTTTGACAAAGCCCAGTCGGGACCACTCTCCGAGGCAAAGAAGAGCCCGGGTCGACTGGACAGATAAGCGATTCCGGGTATAGGGGAGAATGTGCCGACCTCGGCTGAATACGCGTTCAACGTCAACAGAGGTGGCTGATTTAAATGTAAGCATAACAAGGAGAGCACTAGAATAATGCGCACCTGGAATCATGAGATAATCCCGGGCCATGCGCGACAAGCGAGGGTAGGTGACCTTTTCTTACGCCACCAGGCCAGGACGCCTTTCGAGTCCACCTTTTCAATCGGGGTGCTGAGATAGTGCCGAAGCTCGTCTTGGACCGAGTCTTGAAGCCGACCAGCGAGGGGAGGTTGTCGAAGATGTTGTCTACGGGCTAGAATGGCAATTAGCAATTGCCAGTAATGAAACGCATAGTGGGCCACAAAGGTCAAATCCGTGGAGTGGGTGCGCGTGAGTGCAAGATGGTGTTGTCGTGTTCGCGCACCGTACCACTGCGGATGAAGCCCACAGCACACCGGCTCTGCGAACGCACTAGCTGTCGCAGTGGGACTTGGCGGTGCACGCGCGCAGCATATCGGATCGCGGCTCAAAAAGAGACCACAGCAGCCCACGCCAATGCACGGACTATTGCAGAACAACGCCCTGAATCGTGCACAATGCACGACAGGGCGTTGCAGGGCAACGGGGCGGCGTGGGCGCTGCCGGTGTCGCGCGCGCACCGTCTCGGCTACCCGTTCAAGAGCAGGACCGCAACAGCCCGTGCGTCTGCGCGCGCTGCTGCGGGACGTCGCCCTGCAGTGCGCAGAACGCACGGCAGGGCGACGGACAGCGCGGATGGGCCGCGGGGGCCGGCGGTGTCGCGCGCGCGCACCGTCTCGGCTTCCTGTTCGAGATCAGGACCGCAACAGCCCGTGCGTCTGCACGAGCTGCTGCGGGACGTCGCCCTGTAGTGCGCAGAACGCACGGCAGGGCGACGGACAGCGTGGATAGGCCGCGGGGGCCGGCGGTGTCGCGCGCGCGCACCGTCTCGGCTTCCTGTTCGAGAGCAGGACCGCTACAGCCCGTGCGTCTGCACGAGCTGTTGCGGGACGTCGCCCTGCAGTGCGCAGAACGCACGGCAGGGCGACGGACTGCGCGGATAGGCCGCGGGGGCCGGCGGTGTCGCGCGCGCGCACCGTCTCGGCTTCCCGTTCGACACATAGATCCTAAAATGACACACCTTTGCGGGGCTGGCCTCGGGTTCGGCAGCTGCTGCTGGGGCAGCGTATTCGGCGTCGTACTCGGTGCGCACAATTTCTTCTGCAGTCTTGATCCAATCCGCTTCCCAGCCGGCCGCTCGAAAGTATTCGAGCTTGTGGCGCGGGTGAAGAACTACATGCAAAGATAAGAATATCATAGATCTCGGTCAGAAGAATGTACCCATAGCTATGCGGTACGTATTTGAGGTATCCGTGAGGCTGTAGTACCGGTTCAATGTGCGCTTTGCGAGTGCGACGGATGCACGTATCGCGCAATTGAAGGACGCGGTGGACTGATTTTCAGAGAAAACCCGGTCGATATGATCCATTGCAGGAATGACCGTTGCGAGGTTGGGCGTGTCCTTCCGCGAGAAGAAGAGTGTCGCGTCTTTCAGTATCTTCGAATATAGTGAGTTTCGTGACCGTGCAAGGCAGGCTGCCCGTATACCTTCAGTACTTGAGCTAGCTGGGCCATTGTTTCCCACTCCAGTGTACTGAGCTCATAATCACGAAGACCGGTGTCGCGCTCGCTGGAGATTGCGTCAATGACGCTGCGATATTCCAGCGCGAAACGGAGCATGTCATAAGTGGAGTTCCAGCGCGTTTTGACATCTCGGGGAAGAATGCGCTCCGCAATCTTGAGGGTTTTGCAGAGCTGCTTCCAGCGCGGCAGGAGCTTTGTTGTTGAGAATAAGATTTTATGCGCAAGCTTACGCAGCTGCAGAGCACGTCAGCGGAGTCCAATGAAGCTCCGCATCCCACACCTTGAGCAACGCCATCCGTACCGGAAAGACGTCCTCGTCATGGATCAGGAGCTCCTCGCTTGACATCTGCGCAAGCTCGTCGACCCAGCCATCATCGTCTTCATCGTCCTCATCAGCGGTGCTGTTGTCCTTTCCATTTCGGGTGTGCTCCTGCGCGGCAGTCTCCTCCTTGTCGACCTCCTCCGCCAGCTGTCGCAATTTCTCATTATCGTCGTAGTCTTGCCCGTCCCCGTCGCCCTTCTTGGGTGGTTCAAATTGACGAATGAGTGATTTTGCAACGAGCGCGATGACATGCGCAAAGCATCGGACATGGTTCGGCTCGCCCGCAAACTCGGTAAGTCGGTCGCCCATGACCTCAATCATGGTATTGTTGGCTGAAGCGTTATCACAGGCTACACCAAGCATCTATTCAATGGAATGAGTCAGTGTGAATGCGTGGGAAATTGGCCGCATCGTGCGTACCTTTCTCTCGATCTCAAACTCGCGTACAATGTCGATGAATGCCTCGGCCAGGTTTTCACCCGTATGGGACTGATCAATGTGAGTAAAATCCATGATATAGATGCTGGACACACCTTTGGGAGAACAATAGCGTCCAATAACATGCTAAAATTCTCCTCGTTGTGCTCAAAATGTACGGTTACCGCCATGAACGGAAGGTGATGTGGCGACGTCCATGTGTCGGTCTGGAAACTAAGCTTTCCGTCATAATTCTAGGCTTCCTTCAGCGGGAACCTGCACACCAAAGCTGTACTCACCTGCAGCATCTTTGCGATCCGCTTTCGACAATTGGCGAACACCTTGCGCGTGTCACAAGAAACAGTAGCGATAGATGGTAAATAGTATGTTGGGCGACCGGTCTTCATCAAGGAGATGAAGCCCCGATCTCGCACGATTGAGAACGGTCGTCCGCTCTCAGCGCACCACCGGACCATCTCAGCGCTGTGAATGTGAGTTTATGACAACATTGTAAGCAATGTGACAGACCGGGTTTGTGTAGCCGTGTGCTGACGATGCGAGAATGTGACGGTGCCCTTGCCCTGGCGCTCGAAGGAGTCTGTTATGGTCCCAGACCTTGTGCTCCGAGCGAGCTTGCTGGTGAGGCCATCTCGGGCGGCACTGCAATTTTTGAATTCCTTTGCCGACTCAACTGCCTCTTGACCCCAACATTTCCTGGCATGCTTGTTGAGATTGCTCGTAGATGTGGCATCCTTGCTGCTCAGATAACGGCGGACTTGGTGCGTACAGCCCTTGGCTATGCAGCGGAATGCATGGAAGCGCCGACCGTTCTCGTATCCAATTGTAGGTGTTGGCTCGTAGAAAGCATAAATTGGGGAGGTCCAGCTCTTGCTCAGCCGTTCTGCACAGAGGGTGAGTATTTGGATATTTAGTCTTTATGAATGCAGACCGAGTTCTGTCTCGGACGACTCCGCAGGGTCCTCAGTATCATCACCGTGTGCCGGACCAGGTGTGGATTGGACTTCGTCGTCGGCAACTTCTTCGACCGTGACAGACCCGAGCCTCGTAGAAGAAATAGGCGAAGGCGCCCGGGATCGTGGGTTGTTTGCGTTGCCTGCGGTGCTGTCGGACCGCTGGCCGGCAATGCGAGGCTTCTTTGCAGCGTCGGTGTTAGTGGCCGCAGAAGCCTTCCGCTTTGCAGCGGCACCCGTTGGAGTAGAGCTGCCACTGTGGCTAGCTTTTCCTGACATCGGTGGAAGCGGGTGTTGATGGCGAGAGCAAGCTCGGAATCTGAATTGGGTTTTGGCTTCCGATGAGTCATCGGGTATTCCGACCCGAGGGTACGGGGGTTTGGGTTCATATCAGGCAACCCGTACCCGTACCCCGGCGGGTACGGGTACAAACCCTCGGGGGGTACCTGTACCCTTGCAAAACCCTAGTGCATGGTCATGTTAAGGAGCGAGCCGAGTGCGCGAAAGAAGCGGGAGACGAATTCAGAGCCGCGGTCGGTGCAGACGTGCGAGGGAGCGCCATGCTTGGCAAAGACGTTGATGAGGAAGAGACGCGCAAGTTCTTCTGAGGTGATCTTGCCCTTGGTCGGGACGAAGATATCCTGCTTCGAAAGGCGATCAATAATGACGAGGATCGCAGTGTAACCGTTGGACTCAGGGAGTTGTTCGATGAAATCCATCAAGATCGAGTCCCAGTTGCAAAGCGGAATCGGGAGCGGTTGAAGTCGACCGTACGGCTTGTGTCATCGAGTGTTACGGTGCACGGCGATCTTGCCTATACGCCGCTTCCGTTGGATCTCTTTCGCCGCTTCACCTGCTCCGTAGGACCGATATACCCGTTCCGCATGCCTCCCCGGACCGCTGGCACATTGGCTACCTTCTCTCAGCGTCACCGGACTCTTGTCAACCTCAGTCTTTGGATGCGATGCGCCATTGCCATTGTCGTCGACCACTGCTGCGCTGGTTTCCACCCAGTGTGTATCCATTTGTTGGTCCGTCTCCTCGGTGTCACATTATGGCCTACACCTTCGGAGATGCAGCACACCACACCTCGGGTATTACCCTGCATGGCCGGTGCGCACTGGGAGTACAGGTGAAGCTGCAACGATCTTGCCGATGTACATCCTTCACCCTCGGACCCATGGACGCTCGACCGCACCAATATCTCGGACCTCGGCCACCACACTCTCCTCGGTCCGCGCGCGGCATAGTCCATGGTCCGGAGGCTGTCCGGATGGAGTGGGAGTGTTGATTGTTGGGTGGTGCGCTCGTACCTCGCTCGCCGACGCGTTGCGCTCGCCATTGCGTCAGCGCCTTTCGCCCCAGGTGTCGGTGCGTGCATACATGCAAGGACGCCTCGGTCTGTCTCGGATACCCGCCCGATACCCTCCATAGGCACGGACATCCTTTATCCCCTTTGTCCGGAGTCGTTCTGCGCCTTTGGCACGACGCTTCACTCTTTCTTGACCCTCCCTTGACTCCCTTTACCCCCCATTGCTTCCACTGGCTCCCGATTACCCTCGGTGACTTCTCCGATGCCTTTCCCATTGCTTCCGGACCTCTCTTTGGTGTTGGTTGGCTTCCTTTGTTGTCCTGAGTGTTCGGATCCGGTTTGCCTCCGATCAGACTATATGTACCGGCAATTGCCCTCGGATGTACCCTAGGTTGGATCTGGTCTATTATGTGTTCGACCTTCCCCTCCTGAGTACCCTTCCTGGTCGGCTACGCCTCCTGGTCGGTGGTGTATGCAGCACACCGTGACATATAACCCCCCTTCCAGCCGCGAGCCCGCAAAAAGCGACCAAGCATGGTGAAGGCCATTGGGGGTGGCCGAGGTCGTTAAATTCATGACGAATCGAAATAGAAGTGTACCCTCGCATCTGGCGAGACCCAAAGCACGGAGGTCGTCTCCCCCGCTCGGACCGAACTGGTCCACGGCGAAAGCGAGGCCCATTGGGGGTGAGGACTGACGGGCTATTACGGCACGGCGATCAATCCTTACTGATCCAAGGTGTAACACCAGCGTCGGAAACGTTGCAGGTCCAAGGGAAAGAGTCGGTCCGAGCTCCAAGCGAGAAGGACACCTACTCGGGATGTCTCCACACCACATCTCAATATGCGGAGGCCACCGGGAGTCCTACCGTCCAGGAGGGAACACGGGAAAGGTCGTTACTGCTGAGCGAAACGCGGGAGCGGTCGAGGTCGTAATGGAAAAGAGAGCGGGACGCGCTGCGCCCAAGAACGGACTCCTACCATCTCCGGCTGGGGTACCAGGGTGGGGGAAGGCCCGAGTACACCGAGATAGCGCCCGAGGCACAGGACCGAAGGTATAGGAGGTGTCGGAGTGCTGAGCACTGCACATCCCGGTAGATTGCAACCTCAACCCTGGTGAAGGGCACGACGAGAGTTTGAAGCGAAGTCATGACGGTTGTAAGCATAAGCCAGTGTGGTCGGCAGCGGGGTGGCAGCCTGGGAGGAGGGGTGGAGTGTAGGGGGGGGGGGGGGGGGGGGGGGGGGGGGGATGTCCGATGCGGTGGCGAGTCTGAGGGCAAACAGCAGCTATCCCGAATTGAGCTCGTGCAGTGCGCAAGCAGAGCCGGACTTCATCAGTGACATCGCCGGTGGGTCCGAAATGCGGGTTCGTCCTGGGAGGGGGTTTCAGATGTGCCAGAGAAGTCCACAGGTCCAACAGGATGCGATGGCAGGGCGGCCGACGTACGTGACCGATGCACTGAACATCGGATGCACATATCTTGCCGAGGACCTCTTCGTTTGGCAAGGTCCGACCACGGATAAAAGTCCCGGAATTGGGAGAGGACACGGGCACCTCGCGCGGGACTCGGAAAGAGGCCCGTCGGCGAAATAAACAGCGGAGCGGACAAGGGGGTTGGCAGTCAGCAGCATCGCCGAGGGTGCGTTGTATCGGACGAGCGGCAGGTCATGCGGCCGCGGAGACCTCGCCAAAACACCTGTGCGACGGAAGGAAAGCCTGTGAGACCATTGGGTCCGTGTCCGATTCGTGTACTCCATCCTGTAACGCCGAAGAGGGGGTGTGCGCATGAGCACCGATAGTCCGAGCAAACCAATGCGATCCAGCGGGGCTCCGGCCTCGGTCCATGTCAGGGAGCACCTCCAAGGTCCAGCGGCGAGGTAGGTCAGCGTTGGCTCACGCGTCCGACACCGGAAGATCCAGGTCGGCAGAGGGTGCAAAACACCAGATGTCCAGCAGCTCGGCCGAGCGCACGGCGACCTGTACCGTTGCCAGCATTGCAGACCTGACAGCGGCCGACATCGGTAGGTGTGAATAGTCTGAGGTGCACTTGGAGCACAAGGACCGAGGGTAGATGGGTGCCGAGGGTTGCGCTGCGAAGGACCGAGGTGTGCGAGTGCATGGGACGCCTAAACACTCGATTGGCAGCCAGGACAGCGTGCGTGGGGTATCGGTCAAGCACGCATGGGTGGGGGACGTTGATATGCGTTGACCGAGCCTTGGGGCAGGCGGAACGCACCAGGGGCTGGCGAGGAGGAGCAGAAATGGTCCGGCCAAGGCGGTGCATGGCAACGGCGGCATTGGCGAGCGTAGCGCCTCGTAACTTCGCATGGGACTCCGGAGGGGTGGTGCAAGGGTGTCGGCGAAGTTTGGAAGCCATCGGCCTATAGCGTGTTCGTCGGCGAAGCGATTCGTGCGGACTGCAAGCGGGATTTGCCGGTCGTCGTTGCGAGGGGCGACCAAAGGGAAAACTACAACTCCAGAAGGGTCCGAAACTTGAGGGTAAGGTTTGGGAAGCCTGCCAAAGGGCGGTATGGGGTTAAAGCAAGGCCGAGAGGCGGCCAGGGGGTCCGGGAGGGTTCGGGTCCAAGGGGGCGGCTGTTACGCCCGTGCCCCGGTCCGCGGACCCCACGTGCGCTCGGCATCACTCGGCGTCATTCTACGTCACTCGGCCAACTCGGTCAACTCCGTCAAGCTCCCGAATACCCGGCTTATCTCCCCTCGTGTTCATATGCTCGGGATATGTTCTCCGTCATCGTCCTCTACCTCTAGACCTCTCCCTCTCATCTCTAGCTTCTCTCCTCACTCGCATACATCCAACTAACTCGCCTTGTCCCTACTGTATCAATAGTGTTCATATCCGGTTCGCTCCACTCGTCTTAGTCATTCGCCTCTCGTCATTCGTCCGATCCCCCGATACCTTACCCACTCGCTCTTACTCATCCTATTGGCCGATGACAAAGATCTCTATTGATCTGAGGCCCCTCTCCTTCGTCTCTAGGATACACTCCGATTACATCGGATCACCTCCCCAGGTATAAAAGACCCTCGACTTTGTATCTAGCTCCCCAGTTACGAAATCGACATAGTCGTGCCCCTCGCACACTCTATCTCTCTCTCTCGACTTCGCCTCTGGGTTCTTCCCTCGCCCGACTTACTCGTCTGAGTCCTCTGTTGCTCGTGGTCCCTTCGGTCGTGCTACTCGACGTAGCCGGTGTGCTCAATAACGCACCGAAGGCTCTAGTTGTTCGTTCGAGTGTTCTCTGCGCCCGGACGTTCGACTATCCTTGCAACCAAACCCCCAAGGCACAGCAGGCTTAACAGTATTTCGTAACTCGAGCTCCGCTCGAGTTGTATGGCCTTTGGGACTCGACAGAATCTCAGAAGAAACCAGGAAGAACCTCATCCTCTACTCGACTCCCCCGACGCTATCCTTCGCGAAGCTCGTCGTCAGGCTCGTCTTCGCGACCAACAACCTCCTCAGCCGGCTACGCCTTCGCCATCAGTCTCGATGTCAGGCACTAGCCGCTTCGGATCATCTCGGCACTCGCAACCGCCGAACGATGATGACGAAATCCTCTCGCAACACACTCTCTCCAGCTCGCTTCACACCTCGCGTTTCTCGCCGGCCCAGTCCACACTACGCGCGGACCCGAGCGGTTCCTACCCTCCCTCAAGTCAAACGACGCGATCGCCTTCGCATCCCTCGACTCACTCGCTCGGCTCTCGACACCCTCTCGCGCTGGTCCCGTACACCGGCTCTCGCTCGCCTCCTCGTCTTTCGCAGCACTCCTCGTCGCTCCGCGGCTTCTTCCCATCCGGCACCCCTAACACGCCTCGGCGTGGCGGCGGGGGTGGCGGAGGAGGCGGCGGACGTGGCGGCGGTGGAGGCGGAGGCGGCGGAGGCGGTGGTGGTCATCGAGGTGCTCCCTCGCCCTCGTCGCACCACTCACACCACTCGCACCACTCACACGGCTCGCACCCTCCGAACCCTCCTCCCGGAGGTGGGGGCGGTGGTGGCGGTAACGATCCTCCTGGTCCCCCGGGACCTCCCTTTGACCCTCTGTCGGACGGCTATGACTCGGACGTCGATCGCGAACGACAATTCCACGATCAACACGACAACGTCCCTCGTGTCTACTTTGTCGACCACGACAGCGGCTCTCGCATCGACGCCGCCAAACCCGACAAATTCGACGGCGAAAACGCCAACAAACTTCGCGGATTCCTCATCGATTGCGAAACCTACTTCCTCGCCAACCCTCGGAAGTACCAGACGTCCCGCGAGAAGATTCTCTTCACCGCGACCTATCTCTCAGGTCGGGCGAAGGAATGGTGGGGCGGCTACGTTCCACTCGTCCCGAATCCGCCTCCCGGCTACGAGTTCCTCGAAGATTGGAACGAATTCAAGAACGAACTCACGATCACCTTCGGCGTCACGAACGAACGCGAACGCGCCGAAGTCAAGATTCGACGACTGCAAATGGCCGACAACGGCAAGGTCGCCCGCTACAAGCTCCAGTTCGACGAATACGCCAAACTGCTCAGCTGGGACGACGCTGCACTCGCCTCGCAATTCTATCGCGGACTCCCTCGCCGCATCAAATCTGTCTTCGCTGCTCAGGTAGCTCAACGCCCGGCTTCTCTGACGCCACTCGCTGCGCTCGCCCTTAGCATCGGCGCCAACTACTGGATCGATAAGGACGAGCAAGCTCTCGAGCACGCGAACGAACCCCGCAAAGCGCAGAAGACCACCTCGACCGCGACACCTCAATCGGGCTCCCGATCGAACACCAAGTCCCACGTGCGCTCCAACAACGGCAACAACGGCAACAACGGCAACTCGAACAACCACTCGAACTCGAGGGGTCAGTCCTCGACCTCGGCCCGCTCGTCTTCGAAGACCACGACCAAGTCGAAGGACGATGTCGCGAAGAACCTCAACTCGAACGGCAAGCTCAACGACGCCAAACGACGCCGTCGCCTCGACAACAACCTCTGCCTCTACTGTGGCCATGCCAGCCACACCGCGTCCGAGTGCCGCAAGGCCGCTCACAATCGCGAGTCGAAGGGTCGCGCCGCTAAGGCTCAACCCGCGACTTCCTCGACGCCGGCTCCCGCTCCCTCGGGCGCCGCCGCTTCTGCCCCGGCGGAAGCGAAAAACTAATGGGCAGTTCCCCACGGGCATCTAGGGCCAACTGCGTCAAGCCCAAGATGCCTTACACTCGGTTGAACGCTGCCGCGCTCACCGATCAAGACGCTCTCATCGTCGTCCTCTCCTCCGACGCTGTCCCATCCTTTCGCACACTCGTCGACTCCGGCTCCGAAGATCAGTTCCTCGATACTCAGTTCGCCGAGAGTCTTCGACTCCCTCAAAAGTCTCTCGATCAACCGCTACGCCTTCGGCTCTTCGACGGCTCCTACCGCGGTGTTATCTCCAAATACGTGTCGCTTCCCGTCCGCTTTCCTTGCGGAACTTCGATGATCATCAACTTCCTCCTCACCACTCTAGATCCGACTTGCTCTGCAGTGTTGGGATACCGCTGGTTGGCCCGCTACAATCCTAGGATTGACTGGTTCCATCACCGCATCTCTTTCCCCACTCGTGTCTCGCCCTCGGATCCCTCGGGTTTCGTCCCTGGGTTCTCGCTCGACTCGGATCCTCCGACTCTGCCGTCACCTCCTCCCGCGCCACGTACTCTGCCTCCCGAACCGCCGATGGACGAAACCGCCCTTCGCGTGGCCGCTGCTTGCGTCTACATCAAGATCATCGGCGCCGCAGCCTTCGACACCTCTCGTCGACTTCGCGGCTCGATGGTCTCGGCCATCTACATTCGAGATCCATCGGTGCCCGCTCGCTCTGCGTCTGCCAACCCGGCCTCGGAAACCGGCGAAGGCATCCCCGAGTGTTATCACGAGTTCCTCGACGTCTTCTCAAAGGAGGCCTCGAATCGACTCCCTGAACATCGGCCGTATGATCTCAAGATCGACATGGAAGAAGGCAAGCCTCTCCCATCCGGTCCGATCTACTCGCTCTCTGAGCCCGAGCAACTCGCGCTTCGGGAGTACATTCAGGATAACCTCAGCAAAGGACACATTCGCTCTTCATCGTCCCCAGGTGGCGCCCGGTTCTCTTCGTCAAGAAGGCCGACGCTTCTCTTCACCTATGCGTCGATTATCGTGGGCTCAACAAGATCACTCGGAAGGACAAGTACCCGCTCCCGCTCATCTCGTCCACGCTCGACCGCCTTCGCACCGCCAAGAAGTTCACCAAGCTCGATCTTCGTGTCGGATACAGCAACGTTCGTATCGCGGCCGGCGACGAGTGGAAGACTGCCTTTCGAACGCACTACGGCACCTACGAGTATCTCGTCATGCCTTTCGGTCTCACGAACGCTCCAGCCGCTTTCCAGCGCTTCATGAACGACATCTTCTCCGACCTCCTCGACGTCACGGTCACCGTCTACCTCGACGACATCCTCATCTACTCGGACGATCCCTCGAAGCATGAGGAACACGTTCGAGAGGTCCTTCGACGGCTGCGGGAGAATGACCTCTTCTGTAAGCCCGAGAAGTGCGAGTTCCATGCTGACACCATCGAGTACCTCGGGTACATCATCAGCCCCGAGGGCATCAGCATGGACCCGAAGAAGATTGCCACCCTCCTCGAGTGGCCCGTTCCTCGCAACGTTCGGGACATCCAGTCGTTCCTCGGCTTCGCGAACTTCTATCGACGATTCATCTACGATTACTCCGATATCGTCGTCCCGCTCACTCGTCTCACTCGAAAGACCGCAACGTGGAACTTCACTCCGCAATGCCTCGCTGCGTTCAACGAGCTCAAGAAGGCGTTCACTTGCGCTCCCATCCTTCACCACTTCGATCCCGCTCTCCCTCGCGTCGTTGAGACTGACGCTTCCGACTACGCGATCGCGGCGATCTTCTCGCACATCCTCCCGGACGGCTCTGTTCACCCCGTCGCTTTCCATTCGCGCACGCTCACTCCCACCGAGCTCAACTACGACACGCACGACAAGGAGCTACTCGCGATATTCGAGGCGTTCGAACTATGGCGACATTACCTCGAAGGGGCCGAGACCCCAATAGACGTCGTCACGGACCACAAGAACCTCGAGTATTTCTCTACCACGAAGATGCTCACTCGTCGGCAAGCTCGCTGGTCCGAGTACCTTTCTACTTTCAAGCTCCTCATTCGCTTTCGACCCGGTCGACTCGGCGGCAAGCCCGATGCTCTCACTTGCTGTGAGAGCCAACTTCTTGCGAGCAGGATCACTGAGGGCTGTGTGGGGTTGGCTATCAAGGGCCGTACGACGTCAGGAAGGACGAGCGCCCGTCAGGGGTGTTAGGACCCCGTCAGGTGTCAGCTGTCAACGACGGTCCCTATTCCCTGAAGGAATGGAACGAGTTCTCGCGGTTTTGCGATGCGCGAGCTGCCGGGTAGCGAGCGCAAGAGTGCGAAGAAAAGTGCGAGTAATAGATTGTTGCAAAACAGAAGCAAACAAAAGGGGCGGCTAGTCTAAGTTAACTAGTACTCCTTACACAGCCCCCCAGCATAGACTCAGCCGTTCCTTCCGCGACACCGACCTCCATTGTTCTCGTGGTCCTTGTTTCGAAAGTAAGTGCGCCATTCGTGTCGCGCTCGAGTAGGACCTTCATTGCGACGCCTGAGCAACTCCCGAAGATGATCCTGAAACCAGCGCTCGTGCTCGTCCGTCCATGATCCTTGCCACCAGTTATTGTAGAACGTGGACGGGGCCGGCCACAGCGACCCGCCCCCGGTGGGTGTACCATCCTGCACTAGTCCGATCAACGTAGCGACTTCCTCCTCTGACAGCCAGTCGTCCACGTGTGGTTCTTGCGGACCTTCAGCAGTCGGTGGCGCATACGTGCGCGGCCCTCCTAGCGTACGAGCGGCTCGGGTAGGTCCCACGAGCGCGTGCCGCACGTCCAGCCCAGCCCATTCAGCGAGCCTCGCCAAGAGGCCACCGTTCAAGATAGCGGCGCGCGCGTGCAGGCGACTAAGCACTTCCCGCACCCCACGTGCCCATCGATCCACTCTCTGCGATGGTAGAGTATCCGTGCGAATCTGAAATTGAGTGGGCACTTTGTGAAGGATCTGGGGCCCTCCCCGCGGTGGCTCGAGGTCGGGATCCCGAATGCGGGCGGCGACCGTGAGGAACGCCATGCGATGCCGAGCAGCGAAGCGAACAAGAGCTTCGTTGTCGTTCAAGGCACCGGAATCGACCAGCTCCTGCAGCTGCTCTCTAACTCGAGGGTTGGTTTCTTCCAGATGGAAGTGCCAGTCACTACGCCTGATAACGGGCACGGGGGCAAAAGGTCGTCGGTGGCGAGGTTGGTTGGCTAGGAAGTCGAACACAACTGGAGCGCGAGTCTCGTCGGCTTCGGACGGCGCGCGAATACGGTCAGCCAACGGCATCTGCAGACGCATGAGGAGGGATGGAGGTTCGCTAGCAGGTGGGGGACTCGAGTCGGATAGCGTGGATAAGTCAAGCGAAGTCCGCGGCGAAGAGTCGCGTGTTGGAGAATCCGAGTCGCTGTCCATGAATCCGTAGATGCCAGGGCTCATGGGGCGCGCTGGATCGTTGGGCTCTCGGTCCGGGTCCAGGTTCTTGATCTGATGCAAGGTTGTGTCGTCCATATACTTGTCTTCCTCTTCGCTGACAATCATTGAAGCGGGAGGCGAGCGTAGCGTATTCCAGTGACGGTTCACGGGCACGGGTGTTCCACCCCGAGCGCGCTTCGGAGTGAGCGGCGGCGCGCGGAACGTGACTTCGCTGGGACCAAGCGGACGGTGAGGGGCGAGGTCCGCTAGAAACGGAAGAGAATTGAAGTCGTCGTCCCATCG
The DNA here is from genome assembly GCA_037042885.1 of Auricularia sp. M12. Classification (NCBI taxonomy): domain Eukaryota; kingdom Fungi; phylum Basidiomycota; class Agaricomycetes; order Auriculariales; family Auriculariaceae; genus Auricularia; species Auricularia sp. M12. Next base: position 1,120,018 of record CM073207.1, read on the forward strand.
GTAATACACTGGGATGCCCCACAGTATATACTGACGGATGACTCCAGCCTGGCCGATGGTATCGTCGAACCAGGCTCCCAGAGGGCTAGCGCCGAAGTACTGGTGAGCGTGCATCCGCGCGAGCATGCCCGGGAAGCGCAGAGCGAGCGCGCAGTGCGCGAGCCGGGACACGACTTCGTAGATGACGTGCGCCCTTCGTGCAAGCAGAGAGTAGACCCACGAGGCCCATCGTGCGTGCAGCAAGCTGAGCGTGGCGGCTCCTGTGTAAATGTGACGCTCGACGGAGGGCAGCCGATCGCGATAGGCGCCAGGGAATAGCGCGGCCAGTATGCTTTCGTCCAACGACTCTTGAGCCTGCATTTCGCGCCTGGCGTCGTCCACTAGACGGTGCCACCCTTCATCCGCTTCATCCACGGTGTAGGTGGGGAGACGGTGCAGCACTGAGGACATCCCGACGCGAGGACAGGGCCCTAGCCCGTTCCAAATACTCGGTGCGAACGGATTAGCTGGTAGCTGCGGGTCGTACCAGTCGGCGAGCCATGTCCATTGTCGGCAGTGCTCCATTTCTGCGTAGATCGCCTCGGGTTGCTGGTTACGATTCAGGCATCCGCAAGCGCGTGGTCCGTGCGTGCGTGAAGGAGGGTATGGGATGGTGCTCGTGATTGAGTTCGGGGAGACCCAGGAAGTCGTATCAGAGGTCCATCGGCGGACGAAGTAGCGAGTTTGCGCGGGGAGCCAGTCCGGTAGAGTTGGCGCGTCCACCTCCCAGGACTCCATAAGACGGAGGTCAGGATTGACCGTGATCGTGTCGACCTGTACATAGTCGCCGATATACCAGTAGTCGTCGGGCAGCTCCTGCGATGACTGCGAATCCCCCGGGGGATGGTTCCCGCCCGGAGGGTCGGCGGCTCTTGCCCCCCACAGGGAGAACACGAGCGCGAGTACGATACTGAGCCACGAGGCGACGGGCTGCATGATGGACGAGTCGAAGGAAGACGGCTCGGAGTTGGAAAAAAAAAACGTGCAGTACTAGTCCAACCCGCTCTGTTCCGACGCCGCCTCGCTACCAAGAAGCTAAGCTCAGCTCGAGATTGAGAGGAGAGGTATTGGAAGGGAAACGGGGAGGAGGAGGGGAAATAACGAAAATTAGGAACTAAGAATAATAAAAATGGATTTATGGTAGGGTATGTGCAAGTCGTGACCGCGCGACTCGACTAGATGCCATGCGCGCGGCGATAGTCGATGAGCACTGCGGGAGCGCTGCGGAGTTCGGCGGCCGTAAGCCAGCTGTCGTGCTCGGGGCCGTAGCCCTTCCAGCGCGTTAGGTACTCCACCAGTTTGCGAGAGCGATTCCTGCGATGGGCAACAAGGCGCTCAACTTCGTACCATTCAGCTGCGTTGTCCTCCCAGCGCGGATTAGCTATTGTAGCCCTCTTCCCCAAGTGTTCTGGCGAGGGATAGTACCTCTTGAGGTGTCGCGCGTGAATGACGTTCGACATCGGGAAGCTTGAGGGGAGATTCACCTGGTACGTGGCGTCACTTACGCGCTCCTGCACTTCGAACGGACCAAAAGCGCGCTGTACTAACTTCGCACCTTCGCCCCGAGTTTCGACGAGCTCCAGGGAATGAGGCTTGATTGGCACTAGCTGGCCAGGGAGCAACTCGAACGGATGCCGTCCCACGTTGTAAGCCTGCGCCTGTTGGTGCTGCGCCATCGCTATAGCGTCTCGAGCAGCCTGCCGATGGTTATGCATAGCTAGCAGAAAATCGTCCGCTCCTTTGTGCGCCGTGAAGCGGGATGCTCCCACGCGAGCCTGGCGAGAACAAAGCGATCGGGCTACGGGGTTGGAAACCGTACAAAGCCTGGTACGGCGACAAGCTCGTCGACTTGTGCTGTGACGATTTATAGGCGAATTCCATGGAAGGGAGCCATTCGTCCCAGTGGCTAGGATCGTTCGCTACGTAGTGCCGGAGCATGGTTTCCAGAGTCCGGTTCGTGCGCTCAGTTTGACCGTCGTGTTGAGGGTGATGCGAAGAAGATAGCAACATGTGCACGCCCATTTGCCTAGTCATGGCCTCGAAGAATTTGGACAGCCAACGTCCATCTCGATCTGCTATGAATTCCAGAGGGACGCCGAATCGACTAACCACTTCTTTTACGAAGAGCCTTGCAAAGCCCTCCGTGTCTAGGCCAGTGTCTGTCGGGATGAACTGGGCGTGCTTTGTAAGGAGATCCACGACGACCAAGATAGCGTTGTAGAGGCCAGACCACGGCAAGCCAGTAACCAAGTCGAAGGAGATGCGCTCGTACGGCGAAGCAGGTATGTTATGCGATTGCAGCAACCCATGCTTCGCGTTAGCTTCGGCTTTGCTCTTCTGACAGACATCGCAGGTCTTGCAGTACTGCAGCGCGTCGACACGCATTCGGGGCCAGTAGAACTGCGAGGCTAACCGCTTGTACAGCTTCTCGGGGCCCGCGTGCGCTGTCTCGAACGCCGACTCGTGCAGCTGTCGCAGCAACGCGGCTTGTTCGGTTCTGGGTACGCATAAGCGAGGCATGAAATCGGCATCCCTGAAGAATAGCAGGCCGTCGTCGCCTCTGTAGAATCGGTTCCCGGAATACCAAGATCGCTCATCGGAGTTGAAACCCTTCCCTTTGAACGCAGGGTCTTTATCATACCCTTTCGAGTAGCGGGCCTTCATCTCCGCGCTCATCGAGACAAGCAAGGTTGGCGGTTCGTGTTCCGCTTTCCACTGCAGCTGATCCTCGTATCGTAGTTTGGCGGCTTCAGCGTCGGCGCGAACGCCTGAACGCTTGGGTTCGGCCGACGACGACGTTATTCGAGGAAGCTCCTGTATCGCTGGCTTCACCGCGGCCTCTCTTTCCTCGGCGAGCTTCTTCTGTCGTCTGGTGACCGCGAAGACAGGAGCTATTACGGGTCATAGATCGTCTCGATGCGCCGCTATCAGAGTCGACTGCATCTTCGCGGCTGGCATGTTGCCGGCTACTCTTTCCAAGATTGCGGCCGCGTGAGAACCTTACTCTCCCCCACCTTTCCAGGTGGAATTCCAGGTGGAGTGACCTTCAAATTAAGAAAATTTGACCTAACCTAAATTAACCTAACCTAACCCCTAACCCATCCCCACACTAACCTAACCTAACCTAACCCCAATGCCTGTGTTAAAACTCAATCAGTCCGTATTCCATGTGGAATTTGGGAAGAAAACGTTCCCCAACCTAACCTAACTTAACCTAACCTAACCTAACCTAACCTAACACCTAACCTAACCCCTAACCTAACCTAACCTAACCTCAATGTGCATGCCATGGCACTATTTGCGTTTATTCCACGTGGAATAGGTGGAACTAGGTGGAATAAAGTGCCGGAATCTCCACGTGGAATTCCCCCTATTCCACCTGAGAAACTTTTCAAATTTAGGTGTTACACTTTATTTCTGACAACTTTTATTTTTGAGGTGGAATTACACGTGGAATAGTGGGGGACAGTCACTTACAGGGCCGCGTCTACGTCCGTGCGGATGGCGGGGGTACTGTCCTTGGCCGGCGCGATGAATTCGGGAGGCCCTCGGGTCGCTCGCCATCTCTTGGAAGTCGCGACAAAGGATCTACGTTCGAGTGTAGTCTGCCCGCTCTGTGCACGACCTCCAGCTTCGAGAACGCCGAGAATACTGCCCCCCAGGCCGCGAGACGCCGGTTCGTGTTTTCCCAGGTTTTTGCCCATTGCAGCGCTGCGTGGTCCGTGATCAGGATGATATGCTCGCCTTCGATGAAAGGTTGGAATTTGATTAACGCTTCTTTCACAGCTAATCCTTCTCGCTCGGTCGCCGAATAATTCCTTTCCGCGTCCTTGAAGGTCCTGCTCCAGTAGCATATGACGCGTTCAACGTGGACTTCAGTGTCCTCGAAGGATTCTGCCCAAGCTCCAGGAGCCGGTACGTTGTTCACCTTAGACGACATTTTCGTGCAGAGCTGAGGAACGTCCTCACCAGCAGCGTGCGCTTTTTGCAGCCTCTCGTACACCGGCGTACCCGTCAGGTCGCGAACTTGGATCGGCTGGATTTGCTGCAAACAGGCCCCCAGCGCTTCGTCCGACGCGTCGGTGTACAGGCGATACGAGCGGTGTCGAATCACCTCATACAGATGCACGGGTCTGACGCTAACCCTATTTTTCCCCTCGAAAAAAAAGGCTAGCGTCAGACCCGCAGGCGCATGCGCAGTGGTTGCTGGCCTGTTTATGGCCGTGCGGTTGGTACTGCGGTCCGGTGTGCGTGTCTGTTGGATATGGTGCGCTTCGCATTGCGGGTGCTTGTATGGTACTGCGGCTTTGTTTGCGGGTGCATGAATGGAATTGCGGTTGGGTTTGCGGGTGCCTAGATGGCCGCGCGGTCTGGCCTGCGGGTGCTCGAATGCACCTGCCGTCGCGCCTGCGGGTGCGCGAATGCACCTGCGGTCCGGGCTGCGGGTACTCGAATGCACCTGCGGTCGTGCCTGCGGGTGCTCGAATGCACCTGCGGTCGTGCCTGCGGGTGCGCGAATGCACCTGCGGTCCGGGCTGCGGGTGCTCGAATGCACCTGCGGTCGTGCCTGCGGGTGCGCGAATGCACCTGCGGTCCGGGCTGCGGGTCCTCCGGCGCCATCGTTCGGCACATCCCGGTACCGTCCGGAATGGTGCCACCGCCGCCATTGCCGTCGGCAATCGCCGCTGCCGCCACCCGGAACCCGCCACCGCTGCCGCCGCCGGCGGTCGTCACCGGCGCTTAAAATTCAAAAGTTTTTATTTCGTCAAAATCAACAATAATTAATGATAGATGCATATCGCGAAGGAGTATTGGTCAATGCAGTACACCGCAAATGTACACTAGAAAATGAGTTTAGATGAAGCGCACACGCAGCCGCGGCCGCAGTCGCAGTCGCAGCCGCAACCGCAGTCGCACCATCAGACGTCGAATTGTTCGTGGAGACTACGACTGCGCCTACGGCTGCGACTGCGACAGCGGCTATATGTCAAATATTGCACCGCGTTGCTAAGCAGAAGGAACATCGCAACTCGCCTCGACAAAGACCTTTTTTTTTTTTTTTTTTTTTTTTTTTTTTTTTTTTGCTTTCTGTGACACACACAACACACTGCTTGCTTGTTCTGCTTTATTTTGTCCACACAACGCGCCCACCATGCAAGCTATATGACAGCTGAATAGCTTTCAACACCATCACCAATCGAAACAACCCTGCGCCAGACGTGTATTGTTTCGATTGGTGAAGACAGTCGTGCGGCCGCGGCTGCGATTGCGTCTGCGCCTGCGTCAAACGTCGTGCGGCTGCGACTGCGACCGCGCTTGCGCCTGCACCTGCGGTGTGCTGGCTTGTTAATTCTACGCGCAATCGCGCGGACCGTGCATGCTGTCTGACTGTACATGCTGTCTGACTACTGAATAGTTTTTCACATCATCACCAATCGAAACAACACTGAGCCAGACGTGAATTGATTCGATTGGTGATGAAGACCGGCGTGCGGCTGCGGCTGCGACATTTCTTAATTCAACACACAATCGTGCATTCTGTCTGACTGCTGAATAGTATTCCAATTAAATGACGCACTCTCATGATCACCAAACGAAACATCAGAACTCGCGCGGTTGCGGTTGCGGTTGCGCCTGTGCCCGCGGCTGCACCTGCGACTGCAGATGCATTCCAAGTTACTTGTCGGATCACACTTTGTGGTTGCAGCAAACAACATTTAGCATTTACGAGGCAGAGAGTGACAAAATGCGATCTGCTACATGAGGGAAGCAAGGAACATGTTGAGCATCTCAGGAGTCTTCTCGACGTTCTTCGGCCAGACCCTGCAGCAGTGCTTGAGGAGGACCTTGTCGACGTCGGTCAGCGCGGAGCCCTCGAGCGCGCTGCGGATGGCCGCCGTGTACGCATTGACATCCGGCAAGCCGGCTGGCACCTGCATGCCAGTCGGCCATCCCTTCTCGGGCTTGATGAGGCCTGCACTCAGCACGGCGACGTCCCTGCCCCACCGCCGCGCGTCCTTGATGGTCGGCGGCTTGAACGAGACCGTCGTGTTGCCGCGCGTAGACTTGCGCTGTGGCGCATCGTCGTCGCCAGTGTCCTCAGCACTGCACTTGCGCTTGCGAGAGGGGTCAGCGGCGGCCGGTGACGAGGACACAGGGCTCGACGCTTTGCCGCCACGCGTGCTGGACTCAGCGACGTCCGGCTCTGCCGCACGCTTCTTCGTGGCTGCAGTTGCGGTTGCGGGCGCGGGCGCGGGTGCGGGTGCGGACTCGCGCTCGGGCGTGGCTGCAGGCGCAGGCGCAGGCGCGGCCGCAGGCGCGGCCGCAGGCGCAGGCGCAGCATCCTTGGTCTTGCGCTTCTTGGGCTGTGGCCGCAGTTAGGGACGCGCAATGTAACAAATGAGAATGCGTACCTTTTCTGCCTGCCCGTCGCCAGACGCAGCGGCGAACGAAACCGCCTTGCGTTTCGTCTTCCTCATCGGGGCCTCCGAGCGCGCCGTGTTGGGGGGTGGGTCGACTTCCTCCTCCTCGTACTCGATCTCCTCCTCCTCTTCCTGCTGCTCCTCCGCTTTGCGCTTCTTGGCCTTGGCCGCGGACGCGCGACGCTCCTTGAGAGCCTTCGACGCTGCAGCGACGCTCTTGCGCGGCGAGCTGCGCGTCGTAGGCGTAGCCTCCGTTTCAGCTGTGGGATCGTCAATTTCGACGTACCGATCCACCATTGCCTTCCTGCGCAGCTCACGTTGCTTGTTCGCCTCGCTCGCAGCCGCAAGCTCCTCCTTCGACTTTCCAGTCGTGGTCGCGACCTTGCCGGACTTGGTGGCCTTCTTGGTCGTGCTGCCAACCTCAGTGATTGGCGCCAGCGTTGACTCGTCGCCCGAGTTGACCGTCTCGCGCGTCTTGCGTTTACCCTTGTTCGGCGCGGGCGCGGTGTGAGCGGCCCGGGAGCATTAGTCGGGCCGCTCCCACCGTAGGATACACAAGGCATGTATTGGTCCCGTTGTCATACATTGGTTGCCTCCCGCCGTCGTGCACCTCCCGCCGCAAGTCCCGCCGACTCCTCTCGTTGGGCTAGCCGCCCTCACGTGGTGATCACTGTGTGATTTGAGTGCTCATAGCCTCGAGTCCCCGTCTCCAAGGCCGTCGACGTGCTGCCTGCCTGTTCCGGTGCATCACCGGAACCCATTGCCCACTACCAGCCGCCGGAGGACTTCCGCACGCAGCTACACTTCCCGGCACCTTACCAACACCCAAAAGCATCCCCAGCCTCGCCCTGTGACTGCAGATTGCAGTCCTCATCGTTTTTAGGCCGTGCCAACCTCGGTCCGAACCAGATTGCATCCCGACGCCATTCACTCCCCCACTCCTCCTACCCTCCTCTTATTTCTTCAGTGGTACTTTCATATACTATTTCGTCCTGTGGAGCACTTGCCCACATTTATTCGATTTATTCTGCCCTTTCCGTAGTGCATTCCCATGGTTCCATTCACCGCTTCTACGTCGCCGTCGTCTGCACCGCAAAGCGCTTCCAGGGCTCAGACTTTCTTTCCGGTGCACCCAGCGGCTTTGGCAGTGCGCGCAGAGGCCTGTAAGTGACTGTGCCCCCCAATTCCAGGTGGATTCCAGGTGGAAAAATGCAACTATGCAAAAAAAGTGTCAGAATGTCAAATCCATCATATTTTGATGGTGTACCCCCTAAGGTGGAATTTGGGTGGAATTCCACTGGACTGTTGGATCGGATGGGCCAGAATGGCCGAATTCCGGTGGAATTCCACTGGAAACAATGTGGAAATTCATCAAAAACTGTGATTAAGTGTTAGGTTAGGTTAGGTTAGGTTAGGTTAGGTTAGGAGTTAGGTTAGGTTAGGTTAGGTTAGGGGTTAGGTTAGGTTAGGTTAGGTTAGGTTACTAGAACGTTTTCATGTTTCCTGAGGCGGCTGTGCATCTCTGAACCTTATTTGTGATGTCTAACATAATTTTTTACCCCTTAGAAAATATTTTGTCTGGAGCAGGTTTTCCACCGGAATTCCACCTGGAATCCTCCTGGAACCAGGGGGCAGTGTCAGGTTCTCGCAGAGGCCACTGGGCATCTTTCCTGGGCGGACGAGGTTGCGCTTGCGCTTCCTGACTCTCTTGCACGCAACGTCAGCTGCCTGCATGTCGAAGGTGCTTACGCCTGGCGGAGTATTGGCCGCCGCAAGCGCCGAGCTGTTCCTCGACATGGCAGGCAGTCAGCACCAGGGCAACATCAATTCGACCTTGCGGCGCAGTACAGTGCAGCTCAGCAGCAGGATTCGGAGCTTCGGGAGGCAGTCTGGGACGCCCTCGGCGCACTTTACATCAACATCGTCACCCACTCTGGCACTCCGTGCGCCACGCCTCGTGCTGCTGCCAGTGCCCCTTCAGTCTACCTGCCAGCGCTGCGCACCGACTCTGCTGCCACCATCCGGGAGATCGTCACATGTGTTCACCTTGCCGACCTCCTTACTACTCCGAGGGAGTTCAGCGCGCAGGAGCAGAAGGCAGAGCGCGTTGCCATCCGCGACCACTTCCTGCACCTTTCTTATGCGGACCGCCGCATGATGCAGCTCATGCACTCGTTACTCGTGCCAGACAGCAGCGCGTGGGATCAAGGCCGGGTTGATTTCTTTTTTGACCAGTACTTGTATGGTCTGGTGTCATGGGTGCGTGGTCTGGGATGAGACGGCGGCCATTGACACGCCCGGAGGGGTGTCCTCTTTTGGGGGGAACCTGTGAGCGGCCCGGGAGCATTAGTCGGGCCGCTCCCACCGTAGGATACACAAGGCATGTATTGGTCCCGTTGGGGCCATGAGAAAAACGTGCGCACGTGCGCAAGGTGCGTGCGCAACATTAATTCAACCATAGAAGCCCATTTAGATAAGATATTGTCATCATTGAAGGTGATTGTGGTAGCTATGATACCATTGCATGTGATTATCCAACAAAGGTCATCAAACCTTAAATATCCACAGAGATATTGTTGATATACAAATTTCAACTTGCGTGCGCACGTGCGCACGTGTGCAAAACTAACGTGCGCCTGCGCACGCACTGCGCATGCATGTTGCAAGCATGCGCACACAGGTTTGCAAGATGCGCACGCTATTGAAATGCGTGCGCAAAGATGCTCACACTCTGCGCACGCAAGTTGGAACCTTGCGCACGCACTCTTGGAACATGCGCACGCAGTCGTAATTGTTGCGCACGCTCACTTGGACTTTGCGCACGCTGTTGAAGAAATGTACACAAGCACTTCTTAAGCCTACATGCACCCCTCATAAATGAGTGTGCAATTACTGGACAAGGATCACATGTTCTGAGTTCATGTCTTGTTCGTTATCAAGAACATCACATTCTGACAGACAGGTCTGGTTTACCAAAGTTATAGTTGGTTGACCAGCCCTTAAGTACTAATCTCCAATGAAGCAAAGCCCACATGGTTATTACATTAGAGCATCTCAACATGAATATACATCAGACCTAGTGCTACTTTCTTTTACGTGTCTTTGGTTTTTTGACAGGCTTTGTTGCAACTGCCACTGTTTTGCTTTTCTGGTGCTTTGCTGCAGCCTGTTCCTGTTCCTCCTCCTCCATTTCCATCTCTGTGAAGAATTGTCTGTAAAAGCAGGTCAGTAAGTTTGCTAAATTTGAAGACACCAAAAACTTGACCTTTTTCAACTTTGTGTTTCTCGCATTTCTGCATTTGACATTTCGGGGGTGGGTGGTCTTTTGGGTGAATCTTCCCTATAGTCTGGTCCACGCTGTGCATTGTTGTGTTTGCATCAACTTCTGCAAAGCAAAAAATGAATGACTTACTGTGATAGCCAAATCATATTCCTCAGACTCTATGTCCCATCCTGCTTCATCATGTCTATCCTCCGTTGGACCATGCACATAGGGATTCCAGTGATGCTGGTGGTGACCAGCATCAAGGCCCCATTGTGACAAAGCAGATAAGCCTAGGTCACAGGACTGATCAAGCATCAAGTCCTCTAGGATGGACAACACAAACACGTCCAGGTCAACCTGCTGCTTGGGACCTTTATACTGAACTTGGTACTGATCCCAAGCTTCAGCTACTGTCATCTTGTTGTGGGATGCAAGAATGGATGAAAGCTAATTGGCAATCGAATACATTTGCAACTTCAAGTGTGCATTAACGTTCGAGTGTAACACAACTTCTAATTCATTACACTTGTGATATCTAGTGTGCATTAATCTTTGGGCCTAATGTAATCTCCAACTGATCACTTTAACATGCATTGCAAGCTCTGTAATCCACACTGCTGATGACTTCCTCGGCAGTAATGTGGTTTCTAGTTCATTATGCTTGCGGCTTCTAATGTGTATGCTGAATATAAGATAAGCTTTAGTATACCACTGACTTTGAATGTGTGTTATCCATCAAGAATAATACAATACACTAGCAACCTGAGACTTGCGCACGCATACTTCTGACCTGCGCACGCACACCCATGACCTGCGCACGCATGAGGAAAAGCATGCGTTCAGAGTTTTGGACCCTGCGCACGCAAGTGAAAACCATGCGCACGCATTTTGAAAACTGCGCACGCAAGTTGTACGCACGCAAAATTCTGCGCACGTGTGCGCACGCACCCTGTGCACGTTTTTCTAGGGGTCCCACATGCGCCTGCGGGTCTGACGCTAGCCTTTTTTTTCGGGGGGAAAAATAGGGTTAGCGTCAGACCCGTGCATCTGTATGAGGTGTGTCGAATTGGGTGGCCGAGAACTGGCGCGCTCTGCAGAGCTGTTTTCACCTGCTCGAACGCGTACTGCTCATCTTCTCCCCAGTGCCAGGCGACGTCCTTGCGTAGAAGTTTGAACAGCGGCGCGACGAGGAACGAGTAGTATGGTATGAACGCTTGAAAGTATACGACCATGCCTAAGAACGTCTGCAGGGTCGATAATTTCGACGGTGCGTCCAGGGCTGCGATGGCGGCCACTTTCTCGTCGTGCGTTGAGAGTCCCAAACGCGAAACTTTGTGGCCGAGAAGCAGGATGGATGAGTAGAAGAAGTGACACTTCTTCGGTGATAGGGTGAGTCCTGCTTTCTCCACCGCGGAGAGGACCTTGTCCAGATGCTCAAAATGCTCTCCGTAGGTGGCCGAGTAGACCACGATGTCGTCAATGTAGACCAGCGTGAATAGCCAGAGGAAAGGAGCGAGTATCCCTTGCATAACTCTTTGGAAGATAGCAGGCCCGTTGCGCAGTCCAAATGGCATTCGTTTGAACTGGAATAATCCCTTGTGAGTGCGGAAGGCTGTTTTCTCGACGTCCTGCGGCGCTATTTCCATCTGATTGAACCCAGCAAGTGCGTCCAAGGACGACAGAACTTGCGAACCAGATAGCGCGGACAGGATATCAGATTGGCGAGGAATAGGGAATTCATCTGCTACCGTGACCGCGTTCAGCTTCCTGTAGTCCACGCAGAACCGAGGTTTGCCATTGCGGTACACGATGACCACGGGAGCGGCCCAAGGACAGATCGACTCTTCTATGACTCCAAGGTGGAACCATTTACGCAACTGGTCCTCGATGACTTCGCGCTTCTCCGGGGAGGCTCCGTGCATGGGTACGGCAATAGGGTCCACTCCTTCCTTGGTCCTGATTTTCGCGTTTACTTCTAGGTGACCCAGACGATCGTCGAACCCGAACGCTAGGACGTGTTTCCTCAACAACTCCAAGGCTTGATTGCGTATATGCGTAGGCAAATCCGGCGACAAGTCCAGAATATTTTCCAAGTCCTTAGAGTCGTACGTGATTGGGTCTGGCGCGTCCGCGAGAGCGGGTGGTTCTAGTTCAGCCAGTTCTTCGGCGCAGGGCGCGCTTCGTCGGGGCGGCAGAGGCTGGCTGGCACCTTCTGCGCCTGCACGGCAGGCGAAAGCCTGAATCTCGATTTCCTCCGCCGTTCGCGTGTCCAATTCCGCAATTAAAGCCGCGGTCTTGCTAGCAGAGCTCAAGCAAGCAGCGAGCTCCTTCTCGTTGGCTGGACAGAAAAGGGATTTCGCGGGGTCCAGAGCGTAGCCCAGTACGGTTCCGGCTCGTAACGTCCACGGGCGAGAAGTAGGATTCGTAACCGGGAGCGCGGATTTGCGCGCGATCGTGGGCTGTCCCTCGGCGTCCGGTATAGGGTCTGTGCGAGTAGAGAGCAGCGTGTTGGGCACCGACAGGAACGAGTCGTGCCTGATGCTGACCAGATTTCGCTCCACATACCACTCCCTGTCCTGCTGGAGGTCACCCGCAACATTGACTAGGGTCGTGGTATTTGGCTGCAGCACGGTATCCTCGAACACGCGCAGTTCACCTCGCCCTATCGCCAGCTTGCGGCGCTGTCGGGCGGCACGCGCTCGTCGGTGACTCTTCGCCTTGACGAAGCTGGCAGCGTTCGCTTGTACTACTCGGAAAGCTCTCGCTGAAAACGATTGGACTTCGGCAGCCGCGGTGTCTTTGGCTAGCGAGGTGGCCCGAAAAGCGAATCCCGTCTTGCCGACTTCCACGCGGGTGCCCAACGTAGCGCTACGCAGCACATTCAACTCGTAGTTCACGTGCCAATCCTCTCCCAGCAGGACCTCCACCGTCATGTCGGGTACGACGTAAGCTTCAAGTTCGAAGGATAGGGTCGATCCGTCTTCGGCTCGAATGAATACTGGTAGCTTAACGTAGCCCTCGAGATGCGGAGTCTTGCTAGTGAGCTGCGCGATTTGAACTTTCATTCCCGTTCTTATTTTCGGCGGGTTCTTGAGCGAGTTCAGATAGCTCTTCTGTATAAGCGATAAACTGGCTCCCGAGTCAAGCCTGAGCGTAACGGGCTTATCTTCTGTAGTACCGATGCGCCCCCGACAAGATAAGACGGATACGCCAGCCGAGGAGAACCCACTCGGCGTGGAACGTCTGATGGGCATACACAGTACGCATTCTGATGCTGGGAGCGAAGGGTTGCACACTGGAACGTCGTGTGGAGGAGGACCTGCTTCTAGCGCTATACGCGCTGCTGCAGCTAACGCTTGTTCGAAGATAGCAGCTTCCAACGACGGGCCGCTAGCGAAGGCTTGGGCGTCCTCGTCGCCTTCGTCATCTGAATCCTCTACTAGCAGGAGGTCTGGCAGGTCTCCATGCTCCGGACGCTCACGAGGCTCCCGTACTAGAGGCTCCTCCTCCTCTTCGCTGTCGGTATCATCCCCAGGGAGTAACGCGGGCAGATCTTCCTTGGGTTCTGCCTTAGTCGGAAACGCCGCAGCCCGAATCGGTTCATCGACACGACTGGAATCGAGTTCGACTACCTCCTGTAGTATGCCCGGGCCAACGAGCTTCGGAGAGTCTCTTTGTGCAATAAAGTCCTCATCTTCCACTTCCTCGACTGACGGAGCGCTAGTAAGGATAGTCGACACGTATGCCCGAAGCTCCACGGTCGCATCATACAAGGAGAACGCAGATTCATTGGCGTGAACCAGGTAGACAGCATCATACATTTTAGCTTCTTCGGGACCGCGTTCAGAGGCGTACATGGCGCCTTGATTCTTCCTCATCGCGTAAGAGTGGTAGTGCCCACACTCTTTGTCCCAATGCCAGGCGCTGCCGCAGACCTTGCACGGCGATGGCGGCTTTCTTTTGCTACGGACATCGCTCAGCGGGAAGGGGTAGCCGTCTTTCGGTGGAGGGCGCTGCTTGCTGCCGGCGAGAAAGGCGTAGACCCAGTTGATGAGAGCCGTGTTGGCACCCACGAGCTCGGCGGTATAGACAGGATGGCTGTCTGTAATCAGCCCGGCTCCCGGAAGGTCGGCAGTTCTAGCGACAGGCTCCTCCGTCGGGGGCTCCTCCTCGACGTCGGCGAGGCGCGCGTGCGCATACGGTTTCGCTGGCGGGGCTGCGCGATGGAATGGGTTGTTGTCCACAGGCGCGCGTATAGCTCCTTGCCGCGAGAGAGCTTTGGTGACGAGCAGCTCCACCTTCTTCATGATTTCTGCGTCGTCGAACGAGGAGGTACCCGCCAGGTACGCGGAAGTGAGCGACGGGCCGAGCTGCTTGATGCGCGTCATTAGCTCGTCCGTGTTGACAAGGTTGTGTTCGCCTATAACGTAAGCCCACTGAGGCGGCGTATTGGCCAGAACTTCGTGGACAAGCTGGACGGCGTCGAGGTCGAAGAGTACGCGTGCTAGAAAAATCCGACGGTTAATGTACTCGAAGGGCGTTTCGTGTTCGTGTCCCCTTTGGCGAAACTTCATGTTCTGAAACTCCATGCGTCGGTCTTCCGCCCATCGATGCGAGAGGAAATGGATGCGGATGCCCGGGATGAACGTGTGAAAGCTTTGCTGTATCCTCGCGCGCAGCTTGCCCGAAGCGTTGCTCCACCAGAACGCGACATCGCCCGTAAAGCGCATGGGCGCCGCCCTTGGAATCTGGTGAAAGAGCTCGCTGTTCACGCCGAGGCGAGCCCACTCGTTCAGCTGGCTGAAGTAGGTCAACGCCGTACTCTCGTTGCCGTCCCAAGAAGGCAGTGACTCGATCTTAACGCGAGTATCGAGCACGAAGCCTCCCGTACGTGGCACGTTTTGAGCATTTGGTCCTCCGGGGTCACCGCCTCCACCCCAGTCGGGAGGCTGGGGGGGAAATCCACCACTTCCTCCTCCGCCTCCGCCCCCTCCTCCGCCACCTCCGCCGCCTCCTCCGCGACCTGGCCCCCCAGTCCCATGGCTGCGATCGTCCCCGTCGTCGGGGTCGCCAGGGTCACGGTGAGGAGGGTCTTGTACCAGGCCTTGGAGTATAGGAGAATGGCCGGTGGGAAAGGCTGGCGCTTTCTGTCCACCCGCAGGCGATCCCACGCGAGTAGACGCGTTCGGTTCGAACGATGAGCCCAGGTGCACTTGCGCCAGTCGCGCCGGTTGTGAACGTACTTGCGCGAGAGCGTCTACCAGCGCGGTGGCACTGTAATCCGCCGCCAACCCGCGCGACGGGAACTGAGCCGAAGCCATGCCAGCCAACCCGTCCAGGTCGAGGAAGTCGAGCGGCTGGTGCGCGTGTGTCTTCCGACGTGAATCCTTCTTGAAGGGAGCGCCGTAGAACGATTGGACCGGTTCTTGCGTTGTCAACATTTTTGTCATGGCTACCGTATCCTTAGCAGTCCAAGCGCCGGACGGAGACACGGGTCGAGTTGGAGCTGGGGAAGGCGCGTTCGAGTTAAGCTGTGAGGTGTTCATAGAGCGGCTGGCTAGGACCGTGGCCTGCGCGAAGCTGTTATAGTGTCCTTTCAACTCGAGATCGAGCGACTCCGGCGGTGCTGGCGGAAGAGGGACGTGCGGCGAGAACTCCAGAAGAATATGTAGGTGGGCAGCGGCAAAGTTGATCCAGGAGACGACGTGTTTAAACGCGCGTATAGCTTCTCCATAGCGCGCGAACTCCTCGTTGACTAGGATAGTGAGAGGCTCATGCCAATGCTCCTTCAAGAGGCGATGCGTTTCTGGCACCGCTAGTAACACGTACGCCCGTTCGATGAACTCCTGGAGGTATTGAAGCGCAGCTTCGAACTGGCCCACGATGCCTACGATGAAGACGTAGCGAGTACCGAGTCGGGTGATGTACGAAGCGGCGACCTTGAGAGAGCGCGCACGGTTGACGATACCGTACGGGCAGTCGTATAGTTCGCGATTGGCACGCGTACCGTCAGCCGCAACGACGTCCCCGCCGACTGGCTCGTCGCCCAAGTCGAGCTTGACTGGACGCTGGGTGTACTCGTCGGTGATGTTCTCGTGCGCGATCTGCCCGGGCGTCTTCTCAGCAGCCTGTCGTTTGGGCGTGACTGTTTCTGTGCTGTCATTACCCGAGCTCTCAGAAGGAGCTGGGACAGCGGGCGGAGTCGAGGCGTTCATCGAACGCGCGACCGGAGAGGGTGAAGGCGGCACCGGCGGCCTATGTTTCGGTCGAAGATGCGCTCTGGGTCCCGCGCCTGTGGTAGCGGTAGTACGGTAGGCGTCGGGTCTGCGCGGCGCGAGAGATGATAGATGCGGCGCGACGTCGCGAACAAACGGGTTCGACGCGCGCGCGGGCGTATGAGGGTTGCCGGAAGAGGTGAGAGCAGAACTGGCCGTCTCTGACGGCTCGGGAGTGCCTGACTGGGCTTCTGGCGGTCTGAAGGGCGAATTCGAGTTTGACTCTAGGAAGAGTGGGTCGATATATGTGTCGAACGAGCTGGGACGAGGAGGCGAGTCGGTCGGAAACGAGCCGGCGGCCGGTTGCATCCACAGCAGATAAAATTTTCACTATAAGGTCGTTGGCCTTGACAACCAAATCCGGATTCGTCCACCTCTGTGAGAGCTAACTTCTGCGAGCAGGATCACTGAGGGCTGTGTGGGGTTGGCTATCAAGCGCCGTACGACGTCAGGAAGGACGAGCGCCCGTCAGGGGTGTTAGGACCCCGTCAGGAGTCAGCTGTCAACGACGGTCCCTATTCCCTGAAGGAATGGAACGAGTTCTCGCGGTTTCGCGATGCGCGAGCTGCCGGGTAGCGAGCGCAAGAGTGCGAAGAAAAGTGCGAGTAATAGATTGTTGCAAAACAGAAGCAAACAAAAGGGGCGGCTAGTCTAAGCTAACTAGTACTCCTTACACTTGCCGCCACGACGTCTATCTCAAAAGGGGGGATGGTGGCTATGCCAGCGCAAACCCGCAGAACGTCCGACCCGTTTTCACTTCGGAACAGTTCGCTGCTTCCCTTCGCGCGACGTATGCTGAAGAGACTTTCCTTCGCGCAGCCACGATCATGCACACTCAGTCCATTCGGGATGACATTCGCGCCTCGTACGACTCGGACGAACTCGCTCTCAACATTCGCTCGAAACTCGGCACCGATGACACGATCAACTGGTCGGCCTCAGACGATGGATTCTTGCTGTTCAAGGGCAGGATCTACGTACCGAACGCTCTCGATTGTCGCCTTTGTATCCTTCGCGAAAAGCACGATCACCTGCTCGCTGGCCATCCGGGTCAGAACAAGACACTCAAGATGGTCGCCCGCGAGTACTACTGGCCTGACCTTCACGACTCGATTCGTACCTACGTTCAGGCCTGCGTCACCTGTGGGCGCAGCAAACCTCGACGACACAAGCCGTACGGTCGACTTCAACCGCTCCCGATTCCGCTTCGCAACTGGGACTCGATCTCGATGGATTTCATCGAACAACTCCCTGAGTCCAACGGTTACACTGCGATCCTCGTCATTATTGATCGCCTCTCGCAGCAGGGTATCTTCGTCCCGACCAAGGGCAAGATCACCTCCGAAGAACTCGCGCGTCTCTTCCTCATCCACGTCCTGTAAGTGACTGTGCCCCCCAATTCCAGGTGGATTCCAGGTGGAAAAATGCAACTATGCAAAAAAAGTGTCAGAATGTCAAATCCATCATATTTTGATGGTATACCCCCTAAGGTGGAATTTGGGTGGAATTCCACTGGACTGTTGGATCGGATGGGCCAGAATGGCCGAATTCCGGTGGAATTCCACTGGAAACAATGTGGAAATTCGTCAAAAACTGTGATTAAGTGTTAGGTTAGGTTAGGTTAGGTTAGGTTAGGTTAGGAGTTAGGTTAGGTTAGGTTAGGTTAGGGGTTAGGTTAGGTTAGGTTAGGTTAGGTTACTAGAACGTTTTCATGTTTCCTGAGGCGGCTGTGCATCTCTGAACCTTATTTGTGATGTCTGACATAATTTTTTACCCCTTAGAAAATATTTTGTCTGGAGCAGGTTTTCCACCGGAATTCCACCTGGAATCCTCCTGGAACCAGGGGGCAGTGTCAGGTTCTCTCCACGTCTTCGCCAAACATGGCGCTCCCTCGCACGTCTCTACCGACCGCAGCTCCGAATTCGTCTCCCGCTTCTTTCGCGCACTCGGCTCGCTCCTCAACATGACCATGCACTTCACCTCGGGTCACCACCCGGAGGCGAACGGTCAAGTCGAACGCACGAACCAGACGCTCGAGCAGTACCTCCGTCTCTACTGCAACTACGAGCAGGACAGGTCCGAGCTACTCCCTCTCGCCAAGTTCACGTACAACAACACCCCGAACGACTCGACTGGTGTCTCGCCCTTCTTCGCCAACAAGGGTTTTCATCCGAACATCTCCGTCTACCCCGAGCGCGACGTTGCCTCTGCTCGCGCCCGCGACTTCGCTGTCGACATCCACGAACTGCAGGACGTCCTGAAGGAGCAGATCGCTGCCGCTCAGAAACGTTACACTGCATCTGCGAATGCTCGACGCACTCCCCCGCCTGACTTCAAGGTCGGCGACATGGCCTACGTCCTCTCTGAGCACATCAAGACGACACAGCCCACTCGCAAGCTCGCCGATCGATACCTAGGCCCGTTCCTGATCGTTGATCAACCTAGCTCGCAATCGTTCACTCTCAGCCTACCCGACTACCTCGCTTGCGTACATCCGGTCTTTCATGTCTTGCAACTCGAACCTCACCCTCGAGAAGCGTTCCCCGGTCAACGTCAAGAACCTCCCCCGCCCGTCGTCGTCGACAGCGAGCAAGAGTACGAGCTCGAAGTACTCAGCGTACGCATCGACAATCGCCATCGTCACTCGCGCCTTCGTTTTCGCATTCGCTGGTGTTACGGTGCGCGGCGATCTTGCCCGTACGCCGCTTCCGTTGGATCTCTTTCGCCGCTTCACCCGCTCCGTCGGACCGATATACCCGTTCCGCATGCCTCTCCGGACCGCTGGCACCTCGGCTACCTTCTCTCGGCGTCACCGGACCCCTGTCAACCTCGGTCCTTGGATGCGACGCGCTATTGCCATTGTTGTCGATCACCGCTGCGTTGGTTTCCAACCAGTGTGTAGCCGTTCGTCGGTCAGTCTCCTCGGTGTCACATTACGGCCTACACCTTCGGAGATGCCGCACACCACACCTCGGGTATTGCCCTGCATGGCCCGTGTGCGCTGGGAGTACAGGTGAAGCTGCAACGATCGTGCCGACGTACATCCGTCACCCTCTGTCCCCTGGATGCTCGACCGCTCCGGCACCTCGGACCTCGGCCGCCACACTCTCCTCGGTCCGCGCGCGGCATGGTCCATGGTCCGGAGGCTGTCCGGATGGAGTGGGAGTGTTGATTGTTGGGTGGTGCGCCCGTACCTCGCTCGCCGACGCGTTGCGCTCGCTGCTGCGCTCGCCATTGCGTCGGCGCCTTTCGCCCCCGGTGTCAGTGCGTGCATACATGCAAGGACACCTCGGTCTGTCTCGGATACCCGCCCGATACCCTCCATAGGCACGGACATCCTTTATCCCCTTCGTCCGGAGCCGTTCTGCGCCTTCGGCGCGACGCTTCACTCTTTCTTGACCCTCCCTTGACTCCCTTTACCCCCCATTGCTTCCATTGGCTCCCGATTACCCTCGGTGACTTCCCCGATGCCTTTCCCATCGCTTCCGGACCTCTCTTTGGTGTTGGTTGGCTTCCTTCGTTGTCTGGAGCGTTCGGATCCGGTTTGCCTCCGATCGGACTATATGTACCGGCGATTGCCCTCGGATGTACCCTAGGTTGGATCTGGTCTATTATGTGTTCGACCTTCCCCTCCTGAGTACCCTTCCTGGTCGGCTACGCCTCCTGGTCGGTGGTGTATGCAGCACACCGTGACAGCTGGATCGGTCACATCGGCACTCCCAACGACCCTGAGACCACTGAGATGGGCTCAGAAAATCTCGAACACGCGCAAGAAGCAGTTCAAGACTTCTATGCTGCAAATCCCAGCGCTCCCGGTAGTTATCAAGAGTTCCAGCAAATCCTCAAGAAATTCAAAAACATTTAAGCACTCGTTTCTCACTCGCTATCTCTTTGCTCACTCGCTTTTCACCCGATTCCAAGAAACAGTCATTTATTACATTTTTGGGCGACTTTGGTCGCACTCGCTACTACTCTATCTGATCGCCTACTCGTCCGCGTCCTCGGTCGCTTCCTCGACCGCTTCCTCGTCCTCCTCCTCGGTCTCCTCCTCGACCTCCTCCTCGGCCTCCTCTTCCTCCTCGCTCGTGAACAGATCGTCGATCGACTGGCCGAACTGCTGCGCTTGCCACTGCAGCATCCGGTACAACATCCGCTCGATGTTGTGCACGGAGTTGTTCGTCCACAGGGCGTGGTTCTCCACGACCCGGCGGTGCTCGGCCGTCTTCGCGCGATCCTCGGCCGCCCTCGTCCCCAGTGTCGTCCCCTCGACGATGCGCACCTTCTTGGGGCGCTCGGGCGACGCACTCGGCGACGCCGCCCTCTTCTCGCCGCGCGGCACAAACGGCTTGCCCGAGTGCGTACACTTGCCCCGGGTCTGATGACAAGCGGTGCAAGTGTTCGACCGGTGCTGCCGAACGCACTGGCCGCCGCGCTTGGCGCAAGCCTCGCACTGCTCGTTGTCAGCCCCGGCGAGCAAAACGCGAACGACAAAAAACTCACCTTACTCGGGAACCGCGTCCCGTACGGCACCTCCGGCCACCGGTCCGTGAACTTGCCGCCGGCGCGCGGCTTGGGCTTCGCGGCCGGCGCCACCGGGCTCGCGATCTCCGCGACCTCGTCGTCGTCCTCGAGCGTCTCGCCCGCCCCGAGCGACGGCAAGCGAGCGACCGCGACCGGCGCGGGTTTCGGCGCGACCTTGCGCGGCGCCTGAGTCGTCTTCGGGCTCTCGACCTGCAAAATAAGCGCACCTTAGCGACGTCCCACAACCGCGGAAGCTCGACCCATACCTCCAACGCCCGCTTCTTCTTCGGCGGCGACTCGGTCTCCCTCGGGTCCTTCGCCGGAGCCTTCGTACTCGTTGTCGGCGCCTTCGTGCCCGTCGTCGGCGCTTTCGCCGGCGATGCCTGGCTCTTCGCCGCCTTAGCGCCCGCGTCCGCCGCGACCTTGGCCACGCGCTCGGCCAGCATCCCGAAGTGTCGCTGCGCCGCCAGGCGCAGCTCAGCCTTCGCCTGGCGCCTGCGCGCGCTGAACGCCTCGATCACGTCGAGGTCCTCCTCTTCGACGGCCTCTTGCTGCAGGCCGCCGAACGTCCGCTTCGCGTCCTCGTGCGCCGCGATCAGCGCCTCCATCGTCTGGTCATCCTCGAGCGACCTCATGACGGCGCCGACAGTCTTGCGGTCGTACGCGGCGGCGACGTCCTCGAGCGATTCGTATCGGGGCATGGGGGGCGGCGGGCAGAAGACAAGAGTGGTTCGACGATTCAACTCCCGACCCAACCACTTTTAATCTGCGTCCGACCCGTTCCGACCCGACCCGATCTTTTGGCCCCATTCGGACTCGAGTGCGTGCTATCTCATTTTTCGTATTCACCTTGCGTTGCTGCAGTCCTTCGTGGGCTCAGGACGTAAAGGGGGGATACTGTTACGCCCGTGCCCCGGTCCGCGGACCCCACGTGCTCTCGGCATCACTCGGCGTCATTCTACGTCACTCGGCCAACTCGGTCAACTCGGTCAAGCTCTCGAATACCCGGCTTATCTCCCCTCGTGTTCATATGCTCGGGATATGTTCTCCTCATCGTCCTCTACCTCTAGACCTCTCCCTCTCATCTCTAGCTTCTCTCCTTACTCGCATACATCCACCTAACTCGCCTTGTCCCTACTGTATCGATAGTGTTCATATCCGGTTCGCTCCACTCGTCTTAGTCATTCGCCTCTCGTCATTCGTCCGATCCCCCGATACCTTACCCACTCGCTCTTACTCATCCTATCGGCCGATGACAAAGATCTCTATTGATCTGAGGCCCCTCTCCTTCGTCTCTAGGATACACTCTGATTACATCGGATCACCTCCCCAGGTATAAAAGACCCTCGACTTTGTATCTAGCTCCCCAGTTACGAAATCGACATAGTCGTGCCCCTCGCACACTCTATCTCTCTCTCTCGACTTTGCCTCTGGGTTCTTCCCTCGCCCGACTTACTCGTCTGAGTCCTCTGTTGCTCGTGGTCCCTTCGGTCGTGCTACTCGACGTAGCCGGTGTGCTCAATAACACACCGAAGGCTCTAGTTGTTCGTTCGAGTGTTCTCTGCGCCCGGACGTTCGACTATCCTTGCAACCAAACCCCCAAGGCACAGCAGGCTTAACACACATTCAAAGTCAGCGGTATACTAAAGCTTATTTTATATTCAGCATACACATTAGAAGCCGCAAGCGTAATGAAATAGAAACCATGTTACTGTCGAGGGCTAACACGTATAAGTCATCAGCAGTGTGGACTACAGAGCTTGCAATGCATGTTAAAGTGATCGGTTGGAGATTACATTAGGCCCAAAGATTAATGCGCACTAGATATCACAAGTGTAATGAATTAGAAATTGTGTTACACTCGAAGGTTAATGCACACTTGAAGTTGCAAATGTATTTGATTGCCAATTAACTTTCATCCAAAGGCAATGCACTTTTGACAGCACTGGAGTAAAGTGTAAGATACCTTCTAAGACATAGTAATGAAGGATTGGTGAGTGCATTACATCTGAGTTTAATACACATTTGAAGTCGAAAGTGTAATGCATTACAAACTGCATTACACTCGAGTGTTAATGCGTATTTGAGGCTGCCTACAGTCTTTGGTAAAGTCTGTCTTGACATCCTACTCATAATATAGTGTCAAGGAACATTGAATGTGCGCTCTTTTGTGAGGAATAACAAAACTGAGCATCTTCTTTGTGTAGGAAATGATGGAGAATTTGCACTTTTTGGTCAATCTAAGCCTTCTACTGTGGGAAGGACAGCTCTCCGTGTTGCCCAAAGTATTGAGAAATCTGATTATACATAGGCACAAATACTTAAGGGCTGGTCAATCAAATATGACTTTGGTAAACCAGACCTGTCTGTCAGAATGTAATGTTCTTGATAACGAACAAGACATGAACTCAGAACATGTGATCCTTGTCCAGTAATTGCAAACTCATTTATAGAGGGTGCATGTAGGCTTAAGAAGTGCTTGTGTGCATTTCTTCAACAGCGTGCGCAAAGTCCAAGTGAGCGTGCGCAACAATTACGACTGCGTGCGCCTAGCGTGCGCATCTTGCAAACTTGCGTGCGCATACTTGCAACATGTTAAGCATGCTGTGCCTTGGGGGTTTGGTTGCAAGGATAGTCGAACGTTCGGGCGCAGAGAACACTCGAACGAACAACTAGAGCCTTCGGTGCGTTATTGAGCACACCGGCTACGTCGAGTAGCACGACCGAAGGGACCACGAGCAACAGAGGACTCAGACGAGTAAGTCGGGCGAGGGAAGAACCCAGAGGCAAAGTCGAGAGAGAGAGATAGAGTGTGCGAGGGGCACGACTATGTCGATTTCGTAACTGGGGAGCTAGATACAAAGTCGAGGGTCTTTTATACCTGGGGAGGTGATCCGATGTAATCGGAGTGTGTCCTAGAGACGAAGGAGAGGGGCCTCAGATCAATAGAGATCTTTGTCATCGGCCGATAGGATGAGTAAGAGCGAGTGGGTAAGGTATCGGGGGATCGGACGAATGACGAGAGGCGAATGACTAAGACGAGTGGAGCGAACCGGATATGAACACTATCGATACAGTAGAGACAAGGCGAGTTAGGAGGATGTATGCGAGTAAGGAAAGAGGCTAGAGATGAGAGGGAGAGGTCTAGAGGTAGAGGATGATGAGGAGAACATATCCTGAGCATATGAACACGAGGGGAGATAAGCCGGGTATTCGGGAGCTTGACCGAGTTGACCGAGTTGGCCGAGTGACGTAGAATGACGCCGAGTGATGCCGAGCGCACGTGGGGTCCGGGGACCGGGGCACGGGCGTAACAGTATCCCCCCTTTACGTCCTGAGCCCACGAAGGACTGCAGAAACGCAAGGTGAATATGAGAAGTGATATAGCACGCACTCGAGTCCGAATGGGGCTAAAAAATCGGGTCGGGTCGGAACGGGTCGGACGCAGATTAGAAGTGGTTGGGTCGGGAGTCGAAATCGTCGAACCACTCTTGTCTTCGCCCGTCGCCCCCAGATGCCCAAGTTCGAATCGCTCAAAGACGTTGCCACCGCGTACGACCGCAAGACCGTCGGGGTCGTCATGAGGTCGCTCGAGGACGACCCGACGATGGAGGTGCTTATCGCGACGCACGAGGCTGCGAAACGCGCATTCGGCGGCCTACAGCAAGAGGCCGTCGACGAGGAGGACCTGGACGCGATCGACGCGCTCAGCAAGCGCAAGCGCCAGGCCAAGGCCGAGATGCGCCTGGCGGCGCAGCAGTGCTTCGGCATGCTAGCTGAGCATGTGGCCAAGGTCGCGGCAAGCGCAGGCGTCAAGGCGGCGAAGAGCCAGGCGTCGCTGGCGAAGGCGCCGACCACGAGCACGGGCGCGCCATCGAAAGACGCGAAGGAGACCGAGTCGCCGCCGAAGAAGCGGAAGGCAATGGAGGTATGGGTCGAGCTGCCTCGACTGCGCGACTTGACTAAGGTGCGCTTTTTTCTGTTATAGGTCGAGGTCGCGGAAACGGCTCAGGCGCCGCGCAAGGTCGCGCCGAAACCCATGCCGGTCGCGGTCGTTCGTTCGCTGTCGCTCGGGGCGGGTGAGATGCTCGAGGACGACGACAAGGTCGAGGAAGTCGCAAGCCCGGTGGCGCCGGTCGCGAAGCCCAAGCCGCGCGCTGGCGGCAAGTTCACCGATAAGTGGCCGGCAGTGCCGTTCAGGACGCGTTTCCTGAGCAAGGTGCGTCTTTTTTGATCGTTCGTGATTTGTTCGCCGGAGCTGACGTCGAGTAGTGCGAGGCTTGCGCCCGGCGCGGCGATCAGTGCGTCCGGCAGCACCGGTCGTTCACGTGCACCGTGTGTCATCAGACCCGGGGCAAGTGCTTGCACTCAGGCAAGCCGTTCGTGCCGCGCGGCGAGAAGAGGGCAGCGTCGCCAAGTGCGTCGCCCGAGCGCCCTAAGAAGGTGCGCATCGTCGAGGGGATGACGTTGGGGACCAGGGCGGCCGAGGAGCGTGCGAAGACGGCCGAGCACCGCCGAGTTATGGAGAACCACGTCTGGTGGACCCACAACTCGGTGAACAACATCGAGAGGATGATGTACCGGATGCTGCAGTGGCAAGCGCAGCACTTTGGTCAGCCGATCGAGGGGTCGATCGACGACCCATTCACGAGCGAGGAGGAGGAGGAGGACGAAGAGGAGGCTGAGGAGGAGGCCGAGGAGGAGGCCGAGGAAGCGGTCGAAGAAGCGACCGAGGAAGCGGACGAGTAGGCGATAGAGTAGAATAGTAGCGGGTGCGACCAAAGTCGCCAGAATGTAATAAATGACTGTTTCTTGGAACCGAGTGAAAAGCGAGTGAGCGAGGAGAAAGCGAGGAGAAAGCGAGTGCTTAGATGTTCTCGAATTTCTCGAGGATTTGCTGGAACTCTTGATAACTACCGGGAGTGCTGGGATTTGCAGCATAGAAGTCTTGAACTGCTTCTTGCGCGTGTTCGAGATTTTCTGAGCCCATCTCAGTGGTCTCGGGGTCGTCGGGAGTGCCGATGTGACCGATCCAGCGAATGCGAAAACGAAGGCGCGAGTGACGATGGCGATTGTCGATGCGTACGCTGAGTACTTCGAGCTCGTACTCTTGCTCGCTGTCGACGACGACGGGCGGGGGAGGTTCTTGACGTTGACCGGGGAACGCTTCTCGAGGGTGAGGTTCGAGTTGCAAGACATGAAAGACCGGATGTACGCAAGCGAGGTAGTCGGGTAGGCTGAGAGTGAACGATTGCGAGCTAGGTTGATCAACGATCAGGAACGGGCTTAGGTATCGATCGGCGAGCTTGCGAGTGGGCTGTGTCGTCTTGATGTGCTCAGAGAGGACGTAGGCCATGTCGCCGACCTTGAAGTCAGGCGGGGGAGTGCGTCGAGCATTCGCAGATGCAGTGTAACGTTTCTGAGCGGCAGCGATCTGCTCCTTCAGGACGTCCTGCAGTTCGTGGATGTCGACAGCGAAGTCGCGGGCGCAAGCAGAGGCAACGTCGCGCTCGGGGTAGACGGAGATGTTCGGATGAAAACCCTTGTTGGCGAAGAAGGGCGAGACACCAGTCGAGTCGTTCGGGGTGTTGTTGTACGTGAACTTGGCGAGAGGGAGTAGCTCGGACCTGTCCTGCTCGTAGTTGCAGTAGAGACGGAGGTACTGCTCGAGCGTCTGGTTCGTGCGTTCGACTTGACCGTTTGCCTCCGGGTGGTGACCCGAGGTGAAGTGCATGGTCATGTTGAGGAGCGAGCCGAGTGCGCGAAAGAAGCGGGAGACGAATTCGGAGCTGCGGTCGGTAGAGACGTGCGAGGGAGCGCCATGTTTGGCGAAGACGTGGATGAGGAAGAGACGCGCGAGTTCTTCGGAGGTGATCTTGCCCTTGGTCGGGACGAAGATACCCTGCTGCGAGAGGCGATCAATAATGACGAGGATCGCAGTGTAACCGTTGGACTCAGGGAGTTGTTCGATGAAGTCCATTGAGATCGAGTCCCAGTTGCGAAGCGGAATCGGGAGCGGTTGAAGTCGACCGTACGGCTTGTGTCGTCGAGGTTTGCTGCGCCCACAGGTGACGCAGGCCTGAACGTAGGTACGAATCGAGTCGTGAAGGTCAGGCCAGTAGTACTCGCGGGCGACCATCTTGAGTGTCTTGTTCTGACCCAGATGGCCAGCGAGCAGGTGATCGTGCTTTTCGCGAAGGATACAAAGGCGACAATCGAGAGCGTTCGGTACGTAGATCCTGCCCTTGAACAGCAAGAATCCATCGTCCGAGGCCGAC
This sequence comes from Auricularia sp. M12, assembly GCA_037042885.1. Lineage (NCBI taxonomy): Eukaryota > Fungi > Basidiomycota > Agaricomycetes > Auriculariales > Auriculariaceae > Auricularia > Auricularia sp. M12. Next base: position 1,146,818 of record CM073207.1, read on the forward strand.
CAGTTGATCGCGTCATCGGTGCCGAGTTTCGAGCGAATGTCGAGAGCGAGTTCGTCCGAGTCGTACGAGGCGCGAATGTCATCCCGAATGGACTGAGTGTCCATGATCGTGGCTGCGCGAAGGAAAGTCTCTTCAGCATACGTCGCGCGAAGGGAAGCAGCGAACTGTTCCGAAGTGAAAACGGGTCGGACGTTCTGCGGGTTTGCGCTGGCATAGCCACCATCCCCCCTTTTGAGATAGACGTCGTGGCGGCAAGTGAGAGCATCGGGCTTGCCGCCGAGTCGACCGGGTCGAAAGCGAATGAGGAGCTTGAAAGTAGAAAGGTACTCGGACCAGCGAGCTTGCCGACGAGTGAGCATCTTCGTGGTAGAGAAATACTCGAGGTTCTTGTGGTCCGTGACAACGTCTATTGGGGTCTCGGCCCCTTCGAGGTAGTGTCGCCATAGTTCGAACGCCTCGAATATCGCGAGTAGCTCCTTGTCGTGCGTGTCGTAGTTGAGCTCGGTGGGAGTGAGCGTGCGCGAATGGAAAGCGACGGGGTGAACAGAGCCGTCCGGGAGGATGTGCGAGAAGATCGCCGCGATCGCGTAGTCGGAAGCGTCAGTCTCAACGACGCGAGGGAGAGCGGGATCGAAGTGGTGAAGGACGGGAGCGCAAGTGAACGCCTTCTTGAGCTCGTTGAACGCAGCGAGGCATTGCGGAGTGAAGTTCCACGTTGCGGTCTTTCGAGTGAGACGAGTGAGCGGGACGACGATATCGGAGTAGTCGTAGATGAATCGTCGATAGAAGTTCGCGAAGCCGAGGAACGACTGGATGTCGCGAACGTTGCGAGGAACGGGCCACTCGAGGAGGGTGGCAATCTTCTTCGGGTCCATGCTGATGCCCTCGGGGCTGATGATGTACCCGAGGTACTCGATGGTGTCAGCATGGAACTCGCACTTCTCGGGCTTACAGAAGAGGTCATTCTCCCGCAGCCGTCGAAGGACCTCTCGAACGTGTTCCTCATGCTTCGAGGGATCGTCCGAGTAGATGAGGATGTCGTCGAGGTAGACGGTGACCGTGACGTCGAGGAGGTCGGAGAAGATGTCGTTCATGAAGCGCTGGAAAGCGGCTGGAGCGTTCGTGAGACCGAAAGGCATGACGAGATACTCGTAGGTGCCGTAGTGCGTTCGAAAGGCAGTCTTCCACTCGTCGCCGGCCGCGATACGAACGTTGCTGTATCCGACACGAAGATCGAGCTTGGTGAACTTCTTGGCGGTGCGAAGGCGGTCGAGCGTGGACGAGATGAGCGGGAGCGGGTACTTGTCCTTCCGAGTGATCTTGTTGAGCCCACGATAATCGACGCATAGGTGAAGAGAAGCGTCGGCCTTCTTGACGAAGAGAACCGGGGCGCCACCTGGGGACGATGAAGAGCGAATGTGTCCTTTGCTGAGGTTATCCTGAATGTACTCCCGAAGCGCGAGTTGCTCGGGCTCAGAGAGCGAGTAGATCGGACCGGATGGGAGAGGCTTGCCTTCTTCCATGTCGATCTTGAGATCATACGGCCGATGTTCAGGGAGTCGATTCGAGGCCTCCTTTGAGAAGACGTCGAGGAACTCGTGATAACACTCGGGGATGCCTTCGCCGGTTTCCGAGGCCGGGTTGGCAGACGCAGAGCGAGCGGGCACCGATGGATCTCGAATGTAGATGGCCGAGACCATCGAGCCGCGAAGTCGACGAGAGGTGTCGAAGGCTGCGGCGCCGATGATCTTGATGTAGACGCAAGCAGCGGCCACGCGAAGGGCGGTTTCGTCCATCGGCGGTTCGGGAGGCAGAGTACGTGGCGCGGGAGGAGGTGACGGCAGAGTCGGAGGATCCGAGTCGAGCGAGAACCCAGGGACGAAACCCGAGGGATCCGAGGGCGAGACACGAGTGGGGAAAGAGATGCGGTGATGGAACCAGTCAATCCTAGGATTGTAGCGGGCCAACCAGCGGTATCCCAACACTGCAGAGCAAGTCGGATCTAGAGTGGTGAGGAGGAAGTTGATGATCATCGAAGTTCCGCAAGGAAAGCGGACGGGAAGCGACACGTATTTGGAGATAACACCGCGGTAGGAGCCGTCGAAGAGCCGAAGGCGTAGCGGTTGATCGAGAGACTTTTGAGGGAGTCGAAGACTCTCGGCGAACTGAGTATCGAGGAACTGATCTTCGGAGCCGGAGTCGACGAGTGTGCGAAAGGATGGGACAGCGTCGGAGGAGAGGACGACGATGAGAGCGTCTTGATCGGTGAGCGCGGCAGCGTTCAACCGAGTGTAAGGCATCTTGGGCTTGACGCAGTTGGCCCTAGATGCCCGTGGGGAACTGCCTGTTAGTTTTTTGCTTCCGCCGGAGCAGAAGCGGCGGCGCCTGAGGGAGCGGGAGCCGGCATCGAGGAAGTCGCGCGTTGAGCGTTAGCGACGCGACCCTTCGACTCGCGATTGTGAGCGGCCTTGCGGCACTCGGACGCAGTGTGGCCGGCATGGCCACAGTAGAGGCAGAGGTTGTTATCGAGGCGACGGCGTCGTTCGGCGTCGTTGAGCTTGCCGTTCGAGTTGAGGTTCTTCGCGACATCGTCCTTCGACTTGGTCGTGGTCTTCGAAGACGAGCGGGCCGAGGTCGAGGACTGACCCCTCGAGTTCGAGTGGTTGTTCGAGTTGCCGTTGTTGCCGTTGTTGCCGTTGTTGGAGCGCGCGTGGGACTTGGTGTTCGATCAGGAGCCTGATTGAGGCGTCGCGGTCGAGGTGGTCTTCTGCGCTTTGCGGGGTTCGTTCGCGTGCTCGAGAGCTTGCTCGTCCTTATCGATCCAGTAGTTGGCGCCGATGCTAAGGGCGAGCGCAGCGAGTGGCGTCAGAGAAGCCGGGTGTTGAGCTACCTGAGCAGCGAAGACAGATTTGATGTGGCGAGGGAGTCCGCGATAGAATTGCGAGGCGAGTGCAGCGTCGTCCCAGCCGAGCAGTTTGGCGTATTCGTCGAACTGGAGCTTGTAGCGGGCGACCTTGCCGTTGTTGGCCATTTGCAGTCGTCGAATCTTGACTTCGGCGCGTTCGCGTTCGTTCGTGACGCCGAAGGTGATCGTGAGTTCGTTCTTGAATTCGTTCCAATCTTCGAGGAACTCGTAGCCGGGAGGCGGATTCGGGACGAGAGGAACGTAGCCGCCCCACCATTCCTTCGCCCGACCCGAGAGATAGGTCGCGGTGAAGAGAATCTTCTCGCGGGACGTCTGGTACTTCCGAGGGTTGGCGAGGAAGTAGGTTTCGCAATCGATGAGGAATCCGCGAAGTTTGTTGGCGTTTTCGCCGTCGAATTTGTCGGGTTTGGCGGCGTCGATGCGAGAGCCGCTGTCGTGGTCGACGAAGTAGACACGAGGGATGTTGTCGTGTTGATCGTGGAATTGTCGTTCGCGATCGACGTCCGAGTCATAGCCGTCCGACGGAGGGTCAAAGGGAGGTCCCGGGGGACCAGGAGGATCGTTACCGCCACCACCACCCCCACCGCCCCCACCTCCTGGAGGAGGGTTCGGAGGGTGCGAGCCGTGCGAGTGGTGCGACGAGGGCGAGGGAGCACCTCGATGACCACCACTGCCGCCGCCGCCTCCGCCGCCTCCGCCTCCACTGCCGCCACCTCCGCCACCTCCTCCGCCACCCCCGCCGCCACGCCGAGGCGTGTTAGGGGTGCCGGATGGGAAGAAGCCGCGGAACGACGAGGAGTGCTGCGAAAGACGAGGAGTCGAGCGAGAGCCGGTGTACGGGACGAGCGCGAGAGGGTGTCGAGAGCCGAGCGAGTGAGTCGAGGGATGCGAAGGCGATCGCGTCGTGTGACTTGAGGGAGGGTAGGAACCGCTCGGGTCCGCGCGTAGTGTGGACTGGGCCGGCGAGAAACGCGAGGTGTGAAGCGAGCCGGAGAGAGTGTGTTGCGAGAGGATTTCGTCATCATCGTTCGGCGGTTGTGAGTGCCGAGATGATCCGAAGCGGCTAGTGCCCGACATCGAGACTGATGGCGAAGGCGTAGCCGGCTGAGGAGGTTGTTGGTCGCGAAGACGAGCCTGACGACGAGCTTCGCGAAGGATAGCGTCGGGGGAGTCGAGTAGAGGATGAGGTTCTTCCTGGTTTCTTCTGAGATTCTGTCGAGTCCCAAAGGCCATACAACTCGAGCGGAGCTCGAGTTACGAAATACTGTTAAGCCTGCTGTGCCTTGGGGGTTTGGTTGCAAGGATAGTCGAACGTCCGGGCGCAGAGAACACTCGAACGAACAACTAGAGCCTTCGGTGCGTCATTGAGCACACCGGCTACGTCAAGTAGCACGACCGAAGGGACCACGAGCAACAGAGGACTCAGACGAGTAAGTCGGGCGAGGGAAGAACCCAGAGGCGAAGTCGAGAGAGAGAGATAGAGTGTGCGAGGGGCAAGACTATGTCGATTTCGTAACTGGGGAGCTAGATACAAAGTCGAGGGTCTTTTATACCTGGGGAGGTGATCCGATGAAATCGGAGTGTATCCTAGAGACGAAGGAGAGGGGCCTCAGATCAATAGAGATCTTTGTCATCAGCTGATAGGATGAGTAAGAGCGAGTGGGTAAGGTATCGGGGGATCGGACGAATGACAGGAGGCGAATGACTAAGACGAGTGGAGCGAGCCGGATATGAACACTATCGATACAGTAGAGACAAGGCGAGTTAAGTGGCTGTATGCGAGTAAGGAGAGAAGCTAGAGATGAGAGGGAGAGGTCTAGAGGTAGAGGACGATGAGGAGAACATATCCTGAGCATATGAACACGAGAGGAGATAAGCCGGGTATTCGGGAGCTTGACCGCGTTGACCGAGTTGGCCGAGTGACGTAGAATGATGCCGAGTGATGCCGAGCGCACGTGGGGTCCGCGGACCGGGGCACGGGCATAACACTCGAACTTGTTTCTGAAGTGAAGACAATCCAAGAGCTTGACAGGGTTTCCGTGACGCCCGAGAGTAGAAATCTCGTATTCTAGTCGTTAGTACAGCTGTGCGAGTTGTTTTTACATGCTCAAGATCTTCAGATATGAGGACACGATAAGTGAAATCACTCTCACCCTCGAGGATCTGGCGCATCGGAGCTGTGATGTACCTTGACTCCAATTAGAAAGAGTAGAGCGGAAACATGGAAATGGCGTCTTTGTGCGCTGTAAGCGTGTGGATAAATTTCACAGCAAGGACAGGCGACAAAAGCAGACAAGTAGAGCGAAAGCAGACAAGTAGAGCGGGATAAAGCTGCATGGATGAGCGTATGGAAAGCCCAGCGCTGGGAATGCTTGCTTTGTAGCGCTCAGTTAGTTATCCCCCACAGGGTAACTAACACGTTACTAACAATGTGTGTTAGTAACACGGTGTTAGTGGATGCCTTCCCGTACGCTATTCCGCTAAATCTGGGTGCCCTAAACCGACGGAAGAAGTCCTCAGGCAAGGGCATCACGCTTCTTTGATGCAAGTCGACGTGCGTAAATCTCTGGCCAGAGGAAAGTCTGCGTGAGGGGGGGTACCCCCCCACGCAGATTTAGCGTGCTCCTGCAGACTCAGATTGATGCAGACCGTGCTGATTACGGCCGTAACACCCGACAACGTCTCAAGGGCAAGTCAAATGTTCCAGTTATGCTGCTAGCTCGAGATCCGAGAGCACTCTTATGGGCACTTGTACAAGGTCTGAGAATGCTGGCGGAGGTTCTGCCGCGCATTTCTCACTCCAAGTAAACCACCGGTCTCTCAGAGCCATCCTGGTATGCTAAGAGGTCATCTTCTGAGGCTCTGTGCTCTTGCGGTAGCATCGGGATCGGGTAGGGTTGGAAATGAAGCTCCATTCACATGCGGGCACTTGGGTATCACACGGACATAACGGGAAATTGGGAGTTTGACGCAGCTGCACCGATCTACGGTGTCCGTTGATGCAAGGGGTGTTGCGGGTTTGCGTACCCTCTGCTATTTCTCGGATGCATCCTTTTGATGGGATTTGGAGCACACCGATTTAGCGGAATAGCGTACGGGAAGGCATCCAGTAACATTGTTAATCACAAGTGAGTATATAGTAAGTATATATTCTGAAGACTTGCCGCTGTACCCCCTGGAGGGGTTGCTGAACAACACCTTGAGGGTATTATGTGTGTTCCCATTCGGTCCTGCATGCGCAGAGCTTCCGGTGAAACCACTGGTCGCAGTCTCACCCCCTGGTTGGCCAGGGACACCTCAAGAACCTTCAATTCACTTTGAGCACACGCTACAGGGATTTTGTAGCATCCAGTGGACCTGAGATCACCCAATGCATGTGGTTTTATCAAGTGAAGTATCTCACAGCTTCGATGATTTGATACCTCTCCAGTTAGTAACGACACTCAAGCTCAGAGTGGTCGTTACTAACGTGTTAGTAACTAACAAGTTAGTAACATTGTTACTAACCGTGTTAGTAACTAACAAGTTAGTAACATTGTTACTAACTTTTAGTAACTAACTGAGCGCTATTGCTTTGAGGTTTGATATGCCCTGCCCTAGGGGCTGTGACCACGCTGGTACGACGTTTGGTGGTGCCGACGATGGACAATTGGCCTGGGCATTAGTCCCAACTTGCATATTGCCTTAAAATTATGCGCACAACCTCCTGCTTGCCGCACCGGGAATGGTGTATCGCATGCGTGAGTGGCACCATCCTCTGCATGCCTTCCTGCGCCGAGGCTTGAGAGATAAACCGCATGCGCCAGTCATGCGTCAAATTAAGGAGCAGGCCAAAACCGCCTTTGCCAGAGATGAAACCAAGCACATAACACGCGTAAGATCGGCAGAGCGAGAAATTAGCCCACACTTGTGCACTAGCCCCAGCAAGATTGCAGCACGAAAACGAGCTTGAAGAAGAGAACATCTTTTCACTGCCCGAGCAGTCTCGGAGGGTAGCACACGCCTCCAGCTCGGACGCACGTCGCAGCAGCATCATTACAGGCCATCCAAATAGAACTCTGGGCGTAGTCCAGATGCCTTGGCTGTCATGCGGAGCTGGATAATCAGGAATTTCGTGGAAGAGCGCGCAAGACGGGTGCGGTGATGAGCGCGCCAGACGAGAGCAAGCTGAATCCTGATCATGATGAAGCTCAAGCACAACAAGCGCACCAAGGGCGTTTGCAACAGTGAATTCGACGGGATCTTCGTCTGAATCAGGGGCGGGAGTAACTGCTAAGCCATGAACAACGGCCAAGCGACGGCCGCAATTGTGCTGGTCGATGTCCAAGTGCGATTGCATCCGTTGCGCTCTGTCGGACCGAAGAACCGTGCGTTTCCGCGGATTATGCCCATAAATGGCCAACTTTCCGCGGAAAATGCCCATAGAAGGAAGGTGCAGCAGGAGGAACGTTTCGTATCAAATAGTTTTCTATTGCGGATTCCGGCATCGAACGCTAAGACCTACTACCAAGGTAGCAGGAATTCCCGTCTCTCCTCTATTCTCCGAGAACGACTCTTGCATTTGCAGGGCCAGCGTGAGCACACAAGTTGCCGCTGGGCAGGAGCTTGTGATATTTTCATCATTCCAGCCGTTTCGCAAAACAATTTCTATTGCGGACTTCGGGAGGACACGCCAGGACCCATGGCCACTACAAAGAGAGCGAGAATTTGCTCAGAGAATCATCCTATCAGAGCCGTTATGTGGTCAATAGGTATCGCTCGATGGGTATTACAGCGTAGAAGATTGATACACAAAATTGAGAAGCTTTTGCACGGCCCATGTTTCGCCCTTCGCCGCTGACCAGAGCGCGTCAACGAGCTCCGCATCTCCGGCAATGATGACACTAAGCAGTTCCGGTTTCACAGCAGAGAAGGCCGGGTGGACAAATGCAGAATGTTCCATCGCCACGTCTACGATATCGGAAAATACTCCGGTTAGGAAAGCACTGTCGGTTTCGGGCCGGTTTCGTTGTCGAGACAGCGTACGGGATAGGATGCGCTGTGCGAGCACATCTTGAAGATCGTAGGATATCCTAAGCGGATACTTGAAGTTGAACGTCGAGGGCATAGGTATCTGAGGCGACGTACGGGTCAGACAGCCCATATGGAGCGAGCACGTTCAGCCTTACCTTTGGCAGAGGAAGGTATTGCCGATATTCCGGCTAAAATCGTGTCTTAGATTCGCTCAGCAGTGACCGGGAGATGGCACGGACTGGTATAAGGGCCGGAGGCATTAGCGCCGCGGGGGGCTATGGCAAATGATTAGTATATCATTACCGATGAAGAGATAAACTCACCGGATGCCGCTTATTTGCAATGGCGACCGACTGCACGTGTCGATTGTAAGCAAAATTCAACCGATCCAGCTGCGAAGGATCGTCAATTATTATCAAATGATAGGGTGAGTAGGAGGGGAAAGCAGAGGGAAAGCCACATACATCCCCTGGAGAATGTGCAACGCTGAGATTGAGGACTCTAGCATGTAATTCGTCATGAGTCTGTGGTGCCGCTGAGCCAGAGTCGATACAGTAGTGCTGCGAGCACGCACCTCGCATGTCTGCTGCAGATCCAACGTCGAATAATCCCGGAGTTCTTGCACCATCTCGAAGTGATGTTGCAGGCGCTTGAGATCCGAGAGAGGCATATAGTAATGCTTTCCCTCGTCCTCCTGCGTCTCATCGGCATGTCCATGCAGCCCATAATGGTAGGAAGGAGCGGGGACCAACTTAGCCACAACGTAACTATGTTGGCTCTTTGGCCAATCGTTCACGATCGGAAACCGTGGTGATTCGTCGGTCGGCCAGGCCGGAGTGTCGTTGACTGCGACGAGAAAGTGCTGCGTCCTCGCGCACGTACATGTCGGGTCAAACTTACTCAGGGTGGTCAGGGCCAAGATCTTTTTTTCAAGCAAAACGATGCACGGTCGAGGACGGATCGAGGAGCCGTTGGCGGTTGGAGTCGCGCTACTCTTGCCGACCCCCCGACGGCGCGTCATGACTTTTTCGGGCCGACCGTCGTGAACGATCTGGTGTATTGATATGTCGAAGTCATAGACATAACCATACACTGGCTCGGACCAGCGTCGGACGTCGCGGCGTCTAGTGCCACTCGCCAAGGAGGACATTGGCAGGGAGGACGTTAAGCGCGAGATACGAGATCGCCTATGCTGCATGCCGAAGAGTACCGGGTTGAGTACAAGTTGTGTGACAATGTGTGGGTGTGGAGGTTTCGTTCGATGCGTTGTAATTATACCTACCTGCCATTGTGTCGCGGTCTATTGTATTTGCACGCGGCTTGTTGGGAGAAGCACCGTGCAGGAACGATAGCCGAAGCGCGAAAAGAACAACAAATAGTGATCCTTCCGAATACGTTGGCAGCCAGTCTCAGGCCAGTCTTGTGGACGCGCATCACAGTGCAGCAGAAGCGGCAGCAGCAGCAGCAGCGCAGACGGTGTAGGTAGCAACTGGCAAACTACGTCTGTATTCGGCCGGTCGGCGGCCGGCATAATTTCAAAATTGCATGATGCTTGGATCACCGCCGATCGGTTCTTCACCGAAGATCGTTTGTTGTCCAGAGCAGCATTTCAGAGCACCCTCGACCGCCGCTCAACCGCTTGCTCTTTGCTCCAAGCTCCAAGTCGTTCGAATGTCAGTCATCGAATCCCCTGCCTGGCACGACTGGCCTATTCCGCCGCTCGGACCAAAACGATTTGGTCACTTTATTCTTTTTCGCCTGACACAAAGGCTTCCGTTGCCGCACTCGAAGACGATGCGGCCTCTCGCGCAGCGGCGCTCCTACCTCAGGACTGGTTCCTCGGCATCATCATGGCAGTACGTGTGCACCAAAGACATGAGAGCCGTTGGATTCACGACACTCGCCAGAATGGCCTAGAGAATGCGTACAATCCAGACGGCAGAGCCAGGCTCAATTTTCGATTCTCCTTTGTAGGCGTGGGTCTGCCCGATCCTGCGCACGCGTCCGTTCCCATAGCTCCCGCCGCTCAGGTCTTAGAATCCCGTCCGCCTATTGCTCTTTCTTGGCCGCCTCCCTGGTCAAATCTTTATGTCCACACCCACTCTCCCCCTTCAGGTGTCATTTCTCGCATCCAATACGGGTCGACTCCTCTGGCCGGCAGTCTCGATCAGGGGCAGCTTGATGGTCTCGATGACTGCGTCTTGACAGACAACTACAATCTTAGTCGACTGCGAGCCAAGCAGCAGAGAGCTGCAATGGAAGCCAAGCAGCAGATGGCTGCAATGGCCAACGATGAATCTGAGAACTCCTCTCCGAACGGTCGAACCAGAAACTCTTTCGAGTCTGGGCATGGATCGGAGTTTAGCTCTATCGATGAAGTCTCGCTCGACGACGACATGCAGGCCAAGTTCGATCAGTTGCGCTTGTACATTGAACTGTCGTTAGATTCAACAGTCTGCCCCGGGATGCCTGCGGACCCTGCCTTGTACAAACAGCGGGCAGCGGAGGTGGAAGAGTGCGTTATATCACGGTATATCATGGTGAAATTTGACAATTTTTATAGCATCTGGTTCGAGTGGCAGGAGCGTATGCTTCGGGAAATTTTGGCGAAGCGGCCGTTACAGACGTCTGATTGGATTCAAGGCGTAGAAAACGCTCGCAACGGACCTTTGGAAGACGAGTGAGTGTTAGCTCCAACTTCCCACCTTTCTTGACGCCTGGGCTAGGGCTCCACTGATCCCGAATGAGGGACCATTGGACGATTTTGCTGTCCTGCCCGAGCACGCAATTGATAGCTTTGTCGAGCAAGGTACGATTGGTCCATGACTGTGCGGCTGAATGTCGCCCACCGTGCTCGCAGCTCGAATATCTCGTGGAAGTTTTGACTCTAGCGTGGACTTGCATGCACCTGCAGTTACGATCGCTCCCGGACGAACAAGTCCCGCGACGAACAACTACGATCATGACATGGTCTCAGGTTCCCACCCGCAACTTGGCTTGGTCAATGCTGGAGCAGAAAATGCTGCTGCCTCACTCGTGCCTCTTACCGACCCTCCTGTCGACGCCCCTTTCGCTCCTCTTGCAGACCGTCCTACCGGTTCCCCCGCCGACGCACGGGCCGGTGAAGACCATCCTCATGTCGCTCGGGACACGACCGCAAATAATAGCCCACCCCCGCAGCGATCTGGAGGCCGTAAGTGTTTCATATTTCCTTACGAACTGGGCCTCATTCATCTGCACGCAAAGCTGCAGTCACGACTTATCGGAAGATTGTTTTTAATTTGCGATCTACTTATCGACGCGTTAAGACCCACTTGATTCGTGGCTTTGGCAAAAAGGCATCGAAGTAGAGCCCGGCCTGCGTATGTCGTGGACCTTTATGTTATCGCTGTTGCCATTGTGATCTCTTTCGACTTCTTTATTTATCTGGCTGCAATACCATCTGTCCTTACCAGTATATTTATGGAGGCTTCGCTTCATCCTGGGTTGACATGTGGCCATGGCGAGATGTCTACTGCAGTCGGAAGCCTTCAATGGGCTTCGGCAATCTAAATTATTAGTGAATTATTTTAACTGAGACCACGGAAGGAGACCAACACATGCACTCGAGAGTTCGCCATATCCTCCGTCTAGCAGAGTCGCTCGGGTGTAAGGTCGCTCTACGTGCAGCGTAGGCGACGCACGGTGCAGAGTCTCCATCTTTGCGTCGATGCAAGCTACCATAGGTTACAACTGCACCGGGACGCAGGGCACTGCGCTGAGTACGGGTGGGTGTCACTGAGAGGGGTAGGTAGGTAGGTAGGTAGGTGGATGGGGATGCATACACCAGTGTCCGTCGGGGTAGGGCTCATCACCCGCACAGCTCGTGGTCGCAGGGTAAGGCCCCAGGGAGGGGTTGCGGCGGCGGCGCGCCGCGGCTTCTCGTAGTGGTCCTGTACATCCAGAGTAGCGGCCTGCTCGAACGCGCCACTCCGGTGTACTAACCTGGCTGTCGCCGCGATGCCATTGCACGTCCCCAGCAAATCCGAGACAACAAACTGGGGGTAGACACCTAGGACACCGCGATACCGCTGGACCTCGGGGCAGTTGACCAGAATGTGGTTGCGGGTCTGCAGAGGCACCCCGCAGAAGCACCCGCGCATAAAGGCCCATGTCGAGCGTGCGCAGATGATGGGTGGGGCGAGTTGAGGGAGGAATTCGGTTTGCGGGCGTATAAAGATTACACCGCGTGATCGACACCCAGTCGTCCTGCCATGTTAGAGTAGCCTGTCGCCGACGTTGCGATTCGCACGCGTCGTCGTGAGCGAGAATGGGGGAGAGAGGACGTCGCGCTCGTCCCCGCCTTCGCCAGCCGGTTCAACGCCTCCTGCCCTGAAAGGTCCTCGTGCCCCGGGCCCCACGATACCGTGACTTGGTAGCGGTCGTCACATAGCAGAAACTGTTCAATAAGACCAGAAAACATAACAGAAAAGATATGCCCAGAATGGGGGCCACGCTCGAAGGATCGGCCGATTGCAAAAATGATAAAGTGCGAATGGAGCAGAAGGGTACGGGTTGGAGAAGAGATATGTGTACGGGGACGCAGCTAGGAACACTGACAAGGAAACAGTGAGACCTATGCACTTATATTGCCGACCACGCTCCCAAACATACGCGACACACCTAGGATGCTTGAATGCCTCGAGCAGGGCTGAATTCGCTCGGGATTTACGCATGCCGGTTGAATGCGGGGCAGAAAACCGACCCGACGTAACTGGATGTGATCAGCCTTAGCCACGAGCAAATGGCATACCTTGATAGCATTGCCCCAATTGATCTTTATGAGTCATCAAGTGCACATTTATTGCCGCGCACACAAACAGACTTTCTGCGCACAACAAGTGCAGATTTGAAATAAAACATTTTGTCCAAAGTGTGAATTTCGTCATTTTTGGGCCACTATGCAACGGAGAGTAGCCGAGAAGGGCTGTGTGTGGGACAGCTAGCCAGGTGCTACTGTAGATGCGGCAGGAGGGCTTGAGCTCGTCGTCCCGGCCCGCATGTCGGAGATCGCCGAATAGGCGCCGGTGAGCAACACCAGCCCATCTCCAGCTTTGTTTGCCTTCTCATATAGCATTTAGGTGCTGAGACAGTGTATGAGCCTTTCAGATCTCCCTGTATTAGTCTTGACAGGATGCAGGAGTCATTACTGACAGCAAACAGCCTACTTACTACAGTAGCCGGAGTGGCTGGACCTTAGGCAGCTTTAGGCTTTGATGCTCAACTGTTGAGAAGTCAATGGCTCTCTTAGATTTGTTTAAAGCTCATGATTAACACATCCATGCGTGCATGCTGTCCTGGGCTTGGGATGTGAGCACTGAACCTCAAACTCACTGCTGATACCATTGGTAACGGACATTTTCTGTGGGGAAGCATTTGAGACACTGTCTCAGCACATAATTGGTATATGAGAAGGCAAACGAAGCTGGAGATGGGCTGGTGTTGCTCACCGGCGCCTATTCGGCGATCTCCGACATGCGGGACGACGAGCTCAAGCCCTCCTGCCGCATCTACAGTAGCACCTGGCTAGCTGTCCCACACACAGCCCTTCTCGGCTACTCTCCGTTGCATAGTGGCCCAAAAATGACGAAATTCACACTTTGGACAAAATGTTTTATTTCAAATCTGCACTTGTTGTGCGCGGAAAGTCTGTTTGTGTGCGCGGCAATAAATGTGCACTTGATGACTCATAGATCTTGGCTTCCCTCACAACATAATGGTACGCTAACTTCACGTTTGTGCTGACGATGCTGAAGAGGGATACAGGGGACCAGCTTGCAAACCAATTACGCCTACATGTTCACTGCCCATGTCGACAAAATACCCGCGCCGGAAGTCATTCGCCCCGCCAGGAAATGAACGGGAATCCAAGGGGAACGTGCGTTCTTTCTTCCCGGTGGATTGTTGTCAGTCTGTATGCAGGTAAATCGCCAATAAGAGTGCTCGTACTGAAGGACGTGAAAGCTGCTGGAGTCGTTGAATATTTAGTATCACTCGTAAATTTTCGCCTGGGAAGACCAAGTGGGTCTTCTGGTCAAGGAGAAGTGTATTAGTCAAATGTGTCGAGCGCCGCGACATCCACCCCGGCAGTGAGAGTCTCCTTCGCAACACCCACGGCCCACTGTACGAGCTGTCCCTCCGGACCTTCTAAAGGCTTCTTGAACGCGGTGTTCAGGAAGTACAACAACCCTTGTTGTAATGCCGGCACACGTGCTGCAAACAGCATAACTCGCTCCACTTCTTCCCTCTTGCGTGTAGCCTTCGCAATGGACGCTGCAGGAGATGTTACCTGAGTGGAGACGAACAAGTGGACGAGAAGGCGCGTGATGAAACGTCGTGTTTGCGGCTGGAGTAGCTCGAATTCAAGCGGCTGCAAAGTTCAGGATTGTCAGTGCTGATGCCCAATTCGCAGCGAATGCCATACCTTTAGAGCGGTGATAGCACAAGCACCTTTGGCGATCCACCACCCGTAAGCCCGCGCAACATTCTCCAGCTTGGTCTCACTGATCCTACTAGAGTCGTTCCCAAACGCGTCGGCGTCGGCGTTCTTGACGACCTCGGCACCACCGACCCTAGCCTCGCCCATCCCGCGCAGAAAATCCCAGAGCGCAAACTGCAGCGTGATCTTCTGAGCGGGTGTCGTCGTCTTGAGGATGACGAGCGCCCAGAAGGGGTTGTAGGCGCGCTCCGCGCCGAGGCAGTGCAGCGCAACGCGCGCGACCTCGCGCTGCTGGACGTCGTTGAGGCCCAGCGCGGCGATCCGCGCCGCGGCATCCACGCAGTCCTCCGACGACATAAGCACGACGAAGATGCTGCGCCGTACGTCCGTGTTCATCCCATGCTTGCGCGCGAGCGCAAGCAGCGCCTCCTGCTCCGTGTTGACTTCGACCTTTGACGCTGATTGTGGTTGGTGCTCCACCAATGGGTCGCCTGCCCAGGCGGCGCCGACGAGCCACCAACGCCCACGCTTGTCTGCCTCGCGGAGATCGACCAGGCCGACGCGGAGGGGCTCGTGAGCCATCACTGCGCATCGTCAGAAATGCGTTACATGGAATATACGTCCAAAATGGGCACCTTGTCGTTTTTTAGACAGACCGGACAGGAACTTCTTCATACGCTCCACCACCTCACGCGCACCCGCGGACCCGTCTGCATCGGGGCCGTGTTTCGCTTTGCCATTCTTGAGGTTCACCAGCGTCTCGATCATGAACTTGGAGCGAGATCTGATACCTAAGGTCAACATGCAAAATGGCAGACATAACCAAAAAGGACCATCACGCACCCAACGGCAGCTTTGTTGTTCTCGACTTTGTCTTGAACGAGTTGCACAATATCCTTGAGCGCAGATGGGTCGTCCGCACGCATCTGCTGGCCGGATGCGCGCACGAGCTTCAAGAGCAGCTCGACGTCGAGTTCATCAAGCGGGCCGGCAAGCAGCTCGCGCACGATGTCGTATGGCAAGACGCATGCGACGACCTGCAGCGCGTAGAGTGCCGCAAGCAGCGCAAGCAGGTTCGCGCACTGCTTGCTACTGTCGTCCACCGCACCGTCCGCCGCCTTTGCCTTGGTGTAGGCTGCATCGTAGCGCTCTACGCTCGCCTGCACAAAGTGCGCGGCAAATTCTATGCCGACAAGACGGTGGAGCGCGCCGACCAGCGCAGCATGAACGACTACAAATGCGTCGAGATGAGCACCGTGGGACGCTATGCCTTCGATTGAGGTTCGTCAATGTGCTTGTCACATCTGCATGCGGTTCAGCTTTGCACCCCGTCGAAGGGAAGTATGAGAACTGACCATGTCGACGATGCTTGCGATATGCCTCCTCAAAGTCGGCAAGGACGCTTGCGATGTTTTGCTCGCTCATTCTGAGGGACGCAGAGTTCCGGCCGATGAGCATGGCGACCTATCATGTAGCTAAATGCTAACCGATTGAGCAAGCCCTTCAGCTGGCGCTGGAGTTTCAGAGCTTCTTCAGATGGTTCGCTATTGGCAAGCTGCTGCTTGCGCAGAGCGGGAGGAACGTAACGGCCTTGCACCTGGGAAGGTGCAGTTGAAGGATCCAGCAATTCCTTGGCGGGTATGAGCTCTGGGGGCTCGTCGTCGTCGTCAGAGTGTGGTGACACTGCATCTTGGTGCGAGGCATCCTCGACGCCTTGCCAGTCTTCTTCTCCGTCCATCTGGACATCAGAATCCGATGCGTCGTCGCTGTCCTCAGCAGAAGAGACGTCAGTGCCTGCAGCTGATGTGTTTTGCTGCAAACGCTGTCAGCTCAGAAAGTTGCAGCGGCGGCGGCGAGCAACAAGCGTACAGAATCGTCCAAATCCAGTTCTAGTCGGTCGTCAATTCTATCCAAATCACCCAGAAGATCTATAACATGTCAGAATTCGCCATAAATATGGCGAAAAAATGTGCACCGTCTAAGCCATCGACAGCGAAAGCAGACGAATACCCTCCCTGCTTCTTGCGCTTTTTCTCGAGACCGAGCTTGGATTCAAGATACAAAATCTTGTCATCCTCTTCATCACGTGGCCTCGATTTCGTCTTCGACTTCGAGTTGAGCGTTGCTGAGACAGAAGGCTCGGGTTTGAGACCCTCCGGCGCGGACTTTCTGGATTTTGCATTCGTTTCTTTGTGCTCCTTGCCCGTCCCAGCAGATACAGCTTGCGCACGCGCGTCCTTCAGGACAGGCCCTGGTTTGCCTGCAACAGCGACGGCCTGGCCAGGCTTGCCGTTGTTCAATTTTGGCTTTTTAGCAGGCGGTGCATCCGGGTGCGCGTCGTCCAGGCCGCGTTTACCCCGAGGTTGCGAGAAATAGCCAGCTTTGCGCTCCTTCTTGTCGTTTCTAGATGCTTTTCGGGCCGCTTTGCGGTTTAGCGAGTGACCGCGCTTGCCTGCACCGCGTCCTCCCCGCCCAAGCCGTTCATCTGGACAAAAATTAAGAATGAGCCACAGCTGCAAGCAAAATAAAATGATGAACCTTTCTCTTTAGCCTCAATCTCGTCCCGCAGAGCCTGCGGGAGCTGGATCCCGCGACGAGCACTCATGAGCAGGTGACAGTCACGGGTTTAACACACGAAATCAAGCTCCGACAACGGCCCGTGCCTCTTTCACCGACATACTCGTCGAGAGTAACCCAATGTCAGGTGCAACGCGAAGCATCTCCCCTCCCAATTCAAGCTCATAGTTGTTGCCAGGCAAACGGGTCGCACGGATTAATCCTGTGGTCATTCGTCATCTCAATCGTATGGTGTTTCACAATGGGGCAGGTCTCGAGGTGCGTAATTCTGTGGCCATCGTCAACGTTCCTGACGCCCGTAAAGCTTTGCATTCCTAGTGATCAAGATGTGGACTACGTTGCAGCATGCCTATCGCCCGGCAAAATACTTGTGGACAAGTCCGAATACGTTGCCCTCAGTGGCTCTACATCTTATGGTGTAGGTTGGCTGCCAACAGTTCGTCGACCAAAGGGTTTCGGAAAAACGATGTTTCTGTCTCTTACCGAGCATTTCGCCGACCTCAACTGTCGTAATGATGTCTCCATGCCCTTCCTATCCGACGGCACCAAGCTTTCAGTGCACATGTACCGTCTGCCCGCCTATCATGGTCTAGCCGTCGTCCACCTGGATTTTTCGGAGCTACATCTTGTCCCAGCAATGAACGAGACAGCGCTCCGCTCGACCTGTCGGTCGTTCCTCTCCTCAGCCGCCACCGCGTGTTATCGTCGTTATCTTCCTCATTTCCAAGGGAGTGCCGAAGGACAAAACTTGGATGCACTAGATTTTAAACGACTGATGGTACGTAGAATGCTCGTTGCTAATTATCATGCTAACACGATGGGTAGAAACTTGGAGAACTGCGTTGGATGGAATTCTACGTCGGCATCGACAATTACACGTCACCTTTATCCGCGGCGGGTATCTCTACAGATCTCGTTGAGGCGGTCATCGTGCAGGAAATCTTCCAGCCCATCTTCGACGGCCGTAACTCCGGGCTCATCATGGGAGGTTTCATGGTCGGATGTGATCTGCCACCAGCAGGATCTCAACGACGGCCCTACTCCAGCCAGGATGTATTCCGTGACCAGTCGTTTGAACTCTCGAACGACTACGCCGCATTTGACCTGCTTGGCCTCAGAGAGGCCGAAATCGTCGCAATAGGCAATGCATTATTCGACGCAGGCCCTCTGTTGTTACGCAATGTTCGCATCGCGGCAGCCCTCCCTGCGGTGGACCTCGCAAAACCATGTCGGTCTGACCGGAGCTATGGTACGCGCGACGTTCTTGCCATCGTGCGCGCCATGCAGGCATCGCCGGACTCTTCGTTTCCCTCGATGCACGTACATTGCGTCAGCGCCGCCGACTACCCAGTCTTGTGCGTCTCGGCGCCGATGGGTACGGATTACTACGATTTCCATAGCGATATCGCCGATCTCCCTAGCGATATCGCCGCTGCAGTGAAGTCTCTGTTCGCTGCTGAGGCTGCGCAACATACTGTCCCTGCAAGCCAAATCGACCAGTCATCACTAGGCAGCTCGCCAAGTTTGGAGGATCCAGGCTCTTCCGCCTCGTCGAACTATTCATCACTTTCTATCTCTTCTCTCGCGGGTGGATTCATGCCCGTCAGCCCCGCCCTTTCGAAGTCCGAGTCTGACTGATTGCGTTGCCGTATTGGGTTCTAGTCTTGTGTTTCGTCCTTACACTATCCACGTTCTATTCCACGCGTGACGTCTTTGGTCTGTATCATAGTCTGTCGTATCTCTGTCATCCCCGCAGATGAACACAAAGGGAAGCGGCAAATCGATTAAAAATGATTACCAGAGAAAAGTTGCCACAGAGACCCGTCCGTGCGAGCTCGGTAGGGATGATGTTGAACACATAATCACAGCAGGTGGAGATAGAATGAGGATAGCTCGAGCGTATTCGGGCTCCGTCCCGTTCTTCGGGCTTCGTTCCGTTCTTCCACAATGACCGGTGCCATTGTCTGAATCTTCCTTTCATCCACCGTACTCATGGGCATAGACATAACGCCTGGCGCACGGCCGGCCATCTTCAAGGACACAAAAACTTCGTTCACGACTGCCAACCTGAATGCCAGGGACGTGAACGAGGAAACTCTGGCCGCCTTTCTTGACTCTCGCGACTCTGATGTGCTCGGTTGCTCTGCGACGTTTCTCACGGAGGAACTCTCGAAAGGAGTATGGCGGGAACTCCAAACACTCACGCTGGCAACGACGCGCAAAGTGCTGCATGTTCATCTCAGCGACCAGAAACTAGAGGCACTTGAGCGGCTTATTCTGATGAACGACGACCTCGTCATACTCGGCTGCAATCTGGACAGAGTTGCGTTCGGACTGTTTACCGATGCCAGGGAGACTCGCGTCCGCAACTTTGTCGATTTGCTCTCGCTGCATGGTGTGGGTGAATCCACAGGGCTGAAGGCGTATGTGCGAGTGCTCGGTGGGGAGGCCTATCTGCACCTGCCTGCCGTCAGCGCGATCTTTGGCGACGTGTCGGAGGAAGAGGACAACACAGACCGGTCTGCGCTGCGTGCATGGGCATGCTGCATCGCAGCCTCTGTCGGACTCACGCGCGTCAAGCTCGACGAGGCCAAAAAGATATCGACCTGCCGTCTGCCGATCAATGTAATCGTCGACCCGAGCTCTCTCCTCGCCGCGCTTACAATGACGCCTCTCAGGACGTGCGCACACTGGCTAAGATTCACCGCGACGCGTCCCTGCTCGACAGGGAGAAGCCCAAGATCGTCAAAAACGAGATCTCTGACCAATGGGCGCTGAACGAGAAAGGCGACACCCTACGCGTCAACTCGGAGCGCTTTGCCTCGCGCCTGCGCCAAAGCGGCGAGCACCAGGTGGTCCAGATTACCGACGAAAACGGCATGATTATCGAAGGCGTCGTCACCAAAGTCCAAGGTCGCATGGCCATCATCACCTTGCCGGAAGGGTCGACTGTCAGCGAGATACAAGGGATGCATACCGTCGGCAAGGACGCGCTCACACAGGCCGAACGCGCAAAGGAGATTCTCCTGGTCAAGGCGCTCGAAGGCGTGGTCGATGTCACCCGTTTAAAGACCTTTCGTGCAATCTGGTTTCCGTCCTTTGGATCCACTGGGAGACCGCGCGCGCTGCCTGCAGATGCTATCACCGTTCAGCTCAACGACTCGCAAAAGCAAGCTGTCTCGGCTGTCATGCGCGACCCGCTCAAGAATGTGGTAGACGTTCAGATCATTGTCGGCCCACCAGGCAAGCGCTCCTTGCGGGTTGATGAAAACGATGCTGAAACTTTCTAACAGGTTCTGGGAAAACGAGTGTCATTGGGGCGTCGGTCCAGGCTCTCATGGCGTCTGCTACTGTCGAGCAGCCGCGGTATGTCTGGCTAGCGGCCCAGTCAAATGTGGCTGTGAAGAACATTGCCCGCAAGTACGTTGCACCAAGCGTTCTAAACCTTTGCCATATCTTAAACTCCTGCGCAGACTCGTCAACATCGGCTTCCTCGACTTCCGTCTTCTCGTCTCCAACGAGTTCTTCTGGGACTGGCACGAGCATCTTTACTTGCAGGTGCAAAATCATATGATCTGCTCGAAAGAGTTCCCCAAGAAAGCCGACGAAGCGGCAGAGATGTTGAACGGCGTGCGCGTGATCCTCTGCACGCTCAGCATGCTTTCGCACATCAAGCTGCATGTCTTCACCTCCGTCGTCCCGGTCGAGACGCTCATCGTCGATGAGGCGAGCCAGATCGAACGCGGCGACTACGTCCCTGTTTTGTGCAAGTACGCCGAGACCATTCGCAAGTTGGTCTTCGTGGGCGACGATAAACAGCGTGTGTGGCCCGTGCATCAGTCGTAGAGCGGAATGCTGACGCCTTGCCTGCTTGCCAGTGGCACCTTTCGGACAGGACACCGTTTCGAACTTGACGAGTGTGTTTGAGACCGAGCAATTGCGGAAGAAAGCTGTGTTCTTGAACACCCAATGTGATCAGTAGCGCTCGATGCCCCGTTGACCACACCAACTGATTCATTCATACGCTGCAGATCGCATGCCCATTGCAATCGGCCAATTTATATCTAACGAAGTTTACAAAGGCCAGCTACGATCCTCCCACGCGAACACCTCGCGTGACGCGTGCCGTTTTGTCGACGTACCACTGGGAAAGGAGGAGGAGAAGAACAAGAGCTGGGTGGTATGTCCATGCCTTGAGACATCGCGATCCCGTATCCTTAACTGTGACTGCTAGAATTATGAGGAATGCCGGGCCGCGGTGGATGTCGCGCGCATCTTGCATGCAGAAGAAAAGGATTTCCGAATCATCACGCCTTACGACGCGCAGCGGGCCGAGGTCGAGGCGGCGCTGAAGGAAGCACAGCTGCCGTGGGCGGAGAAGGTGTTCAATGTGGACTCCTTCCAGGGTAAGCCACAGGTTTACTCCCTTAGTTTGTATCTCAGATATTGAGCGGTCTTGCAGGCAATGAGGCACCTTATATCATCGTGACCGTCGTGCGTACGGACAGGGTGGGCTTCCTGGCGAATGAGCGGCGGACGAACGTCATGTTGTCGCGGTGCCAGCAAGGCCTCATCATCATCTCGAACCGGCAGTTCCTCAGCACGTTCCCCGCCCGAAGGACGCTTGTCGGGCGGATGGCAGCGGAGTGGGGCGACGACGCCTGGGTCGGTGCGCGGCGCGTGCGGAATGGGAGCCTCGAACCGGGAGAGGACGACGAGGTCAACGAGCCTGATCCACCAGCCGTGGATGCGCAGAGTGGTCCGGACCTGAACAGCTGGGGCGATGATCCTCAGGTAAACTGGCTGACTGGCGCGTCTACGGAAGAGAACGACTGGTCTCAGGCGCCGTCTTCTCGTGCGGCTCGCCCGTCTGGCAAAGGCGGCAGAGGGAAGGCGCCCACTGGCAAGGCGGGCCCCACTGGAAAGACGGGCGGGCGCAAGAACAAGGATCGCGCGCGCTCGCCTCCAGCGATGTACGCACACCTTCGGGACAATGGCAACTCCTCGTCCAGCGATGCAGCTGCTGCCGGAGGCGCGCCTGCCAGCAGCACTTGGAACGCACCCGCTGGCCCGTCTACGGATGGCTGGGACGATTCTGCGTGGGACGCAACCCCGGCACCGCCAGCCACGAACGGGTGGGATGACTCTGGATGGGACCAGTCTGAAACTCGCTCCGTTGGGACCAGTGGCGCCGACATCGAGAGCGGCCGGTCTTCGTCAACCGGGTCGAACTTCGTTGACCGCGGACGTGGCAGGGGCCGTGGTCGAGGACGAGGAGGTCGTCGCGGACGCGGAGGACCACCGCCAAGTGAAAGAGGATTTCGGAGAGGGCGAGACCGAGACGTGAAGCACCTCGAGAATGATGGTTGGTGAACACATCCTTTTTCTTGGATCAAGGTTCCCCCAAGCTCGTCTAGCCTTGGATAGAATGATATAAAGCATAGATTAGGGAAGCTCTTGAAGTTGTACTCATACAAGGATGATGCTGAGCTGAGGGTGGATGCAACGATAACGAGGTGTTTGTAGCAATGCGGCACGATCGAAAGTTTGGTGTAGGGCCTGCGTATCCTGAGCCTGGGTCTCCAGTGTGTCGGGCCACAGGCCTCGATGTGTACAACCTACGAGAATGTCAGCGACTTCCGGAACTCGCAGAATTTGAGCAACGCACCGAATTACTTTCTTGGCCGTCCTTCCAGCTTCTCCAACATGTCTTTTGCTTCGTTGATCTTACTGGCGATATACGGCGAGCCACCGCGGTCAGGATGGTTAACCGACATGACTTGTCGATGCGCGTCCTTGATTTTGGCACGCAAATTCGGACCGTCTCTAGACAAGCAGCAGAAGAACCAATCAATATAATGGATAGTATAACGTTCCAAGCATACGAACTTGATGCCCAATATTTGCAGCGCCTCTTTGCGATCCATTTTCGCTTTGAAACCGCCCTTGGGAAAGTCTCCCGCCTTAGAGCCTATGCGGAGCACGCCTCTGCGCGCCAGGGTACGCCCTGCAACTGCAAGCCCAATGGCGCCCAAGCCAATAGCAAGTGGCGTGAATACCATGGTGTAGCGCTGAGGAATACGAGGGTAAGACGCGGAAGGAGCCGCTGGCGGCGCGCCGTTCTTTCCCTGCTTTGCTTAAAACGCATCAGAGCGAAGAGATGACTGGGCATCCCTAGCCGCGTCCCGCCCTTCGTTCATGGTAAAGCAGGCGCCAGAGGAACAGCCTGTACCAGATATGCTCTCGGTTACGGGCCTTGCGCGCGCCGTGACGCGCCAAGTCGCGTGCATATCCACCGCCGCTTCGTCGCGTCCCCTGCCGCGTCCCCTCCCGCGTTTGCCTATCCCGAAACTTGAAGATACCGTGGAGAAGTATTTGCGCTCGCTGAAGCCTTTCTACGAGGACGAGGCTGAGCAGAAGGGAAGCATTCCTCATGTGGAGGCTGCGAAACGCGAGCAGTGGGCTTCGATGTTCCGCGTTGGCCTTGGAAAGACTCTACAAGATCGTCTCATCGGTGAGCATTTGTGTGAAATCTTTACAGATGACTCATGAGCCTCAGAACTGGATAAAAGATCTCCGTACAACTGGCTGGATGACAACTTCTGGATGCCTAAAGCATACCTGGAAGTGCGAGCCCCATTGCCGATTAACTCGAATTGGTGGCTGCTCCTGAAAGACGACGCTTTCACTCCAGAACATCTGCCTGATGTACCCGAGGGTCAAACTGGAGCTTGGCAAGTCGCCCGAGCAGCGTGGATCATCTGGAGGACTCTCGTATTTCGTGAGAAATTGTACAAGTAAGCCGTTCTATAACACTGGGGGTCATCTGCTGAAATATATTCTAGGGAAGAGTTGTATCCCGAATCCAGTCGTACAGGTCTCTAGCATTTCCGTTCTGAGACCTCGTGTCTGAAATCACAACACTGAACAGGTTCATGGGTCCGTCCCGGCGCGCTGAAGATCTTCAACTCTCACCGCGTACCACAACTGGGCTGCGACAGGATTGACATCACTCTCATGCAACACCTCTTCCTGGCGGCGGAGTCACGGCACATCCTCGTGATGGTCAACGACTGGACCTATGCGATCGAAGTATACACTCCCGAGTGCACAGTTGTTCCACCAGAGCAGATACACGCCAGACTACATGCCGTAGCGCAAGATGTTGAAGCTCGTCAATTTGCCGGGGAGCGGGCTATGCCTGTCGGGATCCTCAGCGCGGACGGGCGCGATGCCTGGGCGAAGGTTGGAGCTCGCTCTTCTGAGCTTGCGTGGCAACTGATCCGTTCCGGAATCCCATCACTGGCAGAACTGCGAGCACCTACGAAATCTCTCGCCGAAGAACGCCGCATCCCTCCGCTTCGTCGAGCTCGCGGCGTTCGCGCTCTCGCTCGACACCTACGTATTCCCCGCCGCCAGAGTCAAACACGCGACGGACCTCGACGCGCATCTGTGCAACACGAAGATCGGGCGGAACGGCGCCAACCGGTGGTTCGACAAGGGTTTCAGCCTGTGCGTGGAGGCCAATGGGCGCACGGGCGTCATGGGCGAGCACTCGCCGTGCGACGCGCTGGCGCCGAGTCTCATTGCCGAGTGGGCCCTCGAGGAGCCCGTCTACATGTCCCGGGTTCGTGGTGATATCGCAACATCTGCAACAGGGTGGCAAAGACTTGATTGGGATGTCGACGACGCGCTCCGAGGGGAAATAGCGCGATGCCAGCGCGAGACGCAGAAGCTGGCGGAGGATTCGGACAATAGCGTCCTTTGGTTTGACGCCTACGGCACGGAGTGGATCAAAGACGTTGGTCAGTACGAAATTCCGTATAACGGACGCTTTTTTTTTTGCTGAGATTGAGGTTTTAGTAAAGGTGTCGCCGGACGCGTATGTACAGATGGCGCTGCAGTTGGCGTGGTACAGGGACCAGGGCGCGTTTACGGCGACGTACGAAACGGCGCTCGTGCGATTCTTCTTGCACGGACGCACGGAGACGATCCGCTCGTACAGCGCTGAGAGTCGCGCCTTCGTTAAAGCCATGGTCGACCCCGCATGCCCCGTACGTGTTCGCGGGGAGCCCTCTGTGGACGTCCGACTAACCGTTTGTTTGATAGGCTGCTGTGCGGATGGAGAAATTGAAAGCGGCCATCGACGTGCACAATACTACCACGAAGCATGCGCTGCAAGGTCAGGGTATCGACCGGCACCTGCTCGGCCTGCGACTCGTCATGCAGGATGGTGAGAAGGTCGAATTGTTTGAGGACGAGCTGTTCTGGCGTAGTCAGGACTGGCGACTCAGCACGAGCGGTCTTACTCCTGGGAAAAACTTCATGGGAACTGGGTACGCATCCACTGCCGCGTCGCTGCGACGCGCTGAAATCTATCAGATTTGGGAGCCCAATGCACAACGGATACGGCATTCCGTGTGCGTCTCTGGTGGTTCACTTGATCGCTGACTTACTGACGTCCGACTAGACCTGTCTGGCCCCAATTTGCTGAGGTTCGGCATCGAGTCGAAGGCCTCGTCCCCAGAGACATCCACGGCGAGGTTCAAAGTACATCTAGAGAACAGCCTTATGGAGATGAGAGCGATGTGCGAGGAGGCGCTTGGCCATGCCACTGCAAAGCTGTAAATAATAATCAATCGGAATTTGCTAACGTTTCGACAGCAAACGCGGGGCAAACATCGGACAACAAGTTGCCGATTCAGTGACGCGTTTCGTCAGATCGGATTCCTGCGAGCCGCGACGTTGCGCAATGTGCGTCTGCCGTCCCAGCTAGACTCTATAACTCTACGAACACGCGTGCCGTGCTTGCCTGCACTGTGACCGCGATGCTTGGAAATGGAATGCGCCATGCTGCGACGCGCGCGCTCAGCACGAGCTCAACGAGCCCCGCTGCTCCACAACGCGCACGACGATGGCCGCGACGGCTCGGCCGCTTCGCTCTCGGTGTGGCCGTTGTTGGCGGCGCTGGATACGCGTTCGACCGCCAGTTCCAAGCTTCGGCTTTGACGTGCGTCCGTCGCCAATGCTCGTGTGCGCGCACTCACCGGCGTGCGTTCCTAGACGGTCGTTACGAACATTGTCGTATGGGTGAGCTCCCCCGCTCCATCTTGATATAACAGGTCATTGAGCTGGTTTACGCGCAGCCTGTTGGCATCGATAGACTGTGCGTGATCCTTGGACGCCGGCGCTTGACGCAGTCCCCCTAAATGTGCGCCCAGATAAACTCAACTTCAATAAGGACAATGCAGAAGGCATAGAAAAGCTGCACGAGCGCAACGCTGAACGTCTTTACTACTGCATAAGTAAAAACGGGTACGTCTGCGTGTCTGCGAGCGCTTGGTTCATTGGCTGACAACGCGAGCGCTGTTGCAGTGGTCTCTATATCAAAGTATGTTAAAGGTCGGACGAAGGCTTGTTCGTGTCTGAATGCAGCGCAGTTAGGTCAGGCGATTGGGTTGCAGTCGGCAGTTCTGCCCGGGCCTTGTGAGCATTATCCTAGCGCAGTGGGTTCGGTGATCCAATAACGCCCTGCAGTTCGTCAAGCATTTGCGGGAATTTTCGATCGAGCGCCGACAGTACCATACGCTGAGGTCAGGCAGGTAAGCATTGTGAAAGTAGCGCTGTGTGTGCTAAGCGCTGACATCGTCCATAGACATTTTTGAAGGAGTTTGGCCGCCCACCGGAGGAGCTCTTCGACAGCTTTGACCCGGTGCCAGTAGCGTCTGCCAGCATCGCGCAGGTGCACCGAGCAGTGCTGAATGGGCAAGAGGTGGCTGTCAAAGTGCAGAAGGCTGCCATCGCACAACAGGTTGATTCCTCCAGATTCTACCTGGCTTATTCTGAACGATTCTTCGAACTCTAGATCCAATGGGACCTGGCGGCCTACCACCTGTTACTCAAGTTGCAAGAATGGTGGTTCGACATGCCCATCGCCTTTATGGCGTCTTGTACGCGGAGCCTTCAAGTTACACAAGACCAGACTGCTGACTGAGCCTTCGCAGTTGTGTCGCAGCAGATCATGCACGAAACGGACTTCATGCGCGAGGCGCGGAACGCCACTCGCGCTGCCGAAGACATCCAGAAGGACTCGTGGCTGCGCCAACGAGTCTACGTGCCTAAGGTCTACTGGGAGCGGACGACCAAGCGCATCATGACAGCCGAATGGTGCGCCTCTCAAACTGCTCGCCAGAGAGTGTAGTACTTACATTTCCCAGGATTGGCGACTCCAATCGCCTGAACGATGTCGATGCCATTGCGAGGCGTGGATTCGACACGAAATACATTATGGGTGTGTTCCAGCAGCAACACGTCTTGTTGTTCCCCTTGCTGAAGGTAGACAGACACCGTCATCTCTGTCATATCTGCACAGACCTTTGTTTTCGGCTTTGTTCATTGCGATCCGCATCCGGGCAACGGTATGCCGGTGTTGCCTTCACCTCGGTGTTGTCTGACGAGTACCAGTGCTCATCCGCCCACATCCATCGGACCCGCGCAGACCGCAAGTCGTGCTCATCGACCACGGTCTGTACGTCGAGCTGCCCGAGAAGTTCCGCAAAGAGTACACGACGCTGTGGCGCTCGGTCTTCGTTGGCGACATTGGCGCTGTCGAGGTAAATCCTGCCACTATTCCCCCTAGGTCTCCCCCGCGCGTGCTGACTGCCTGGCCAGCGGACGGCTAAGCTGTGGGGCCTTGACCCTGGGAGCAGGGATATGGTCGCCAGCTCGATATTGTTGCGGCCGCATCGGATGAAGAACAAGGGCAGGAATGTGGGAGATGAGGAGCAGCAATTGACGCCTCAGCAACAGAAGGAAAAGCAGTACCAGATGCACCAGTACGTACCTTAATCATACCATAGTCCAAGAGCAGAGCTGATCACGAGCGCGCCGCAGGGAGATGATGGAGCGCATGAAGACTTTCCTCCAAAACGAGGAGCTCATTCCCAAAGTTAGCGCCCCACCATATTCGCGTGCCGTTGATGTCTGACGTCGATCCAGGAATTGATGTTCATTGGTCGCTGTCAGTCCATGCTGCAGGGTAACAACCAGGCGTTGGGCAGCCCGAGCAACCGCGTCAATCTCATCGCGAAATGTACGTCCGCGTTCAGCTCTGCTTGGCGATGTAATGTAACGTGGGATGTCGTGCAGGGAGCGCCATAGGCTACCGCGACGTCGTGCCGCCCGTCTCATCCATCTTCACGCTCGGCCCGCGGCCGCTGCTCCGGACGGTCTGGGAGCTCGTCTTCTTCCGCGTCTCGCTCTCGCTGGTGGACATCGTCTTCCGCCTCACGCGTTTCTGGCAGTGGTGCCGCGGGACGTCGCGCGTCAAGGGTAGCGGCTTCGAGGACCTGCTTGACAAGCAGTTTCGTGATATGGCGAGGAGCGAGTATGGTGTCGAGCTTGACGAAGCTAGTGCGTGCTCGATCTTAATCTGGGAGTCGTATGGTCATTGGCTGACCCACTTTCGTGTGTTGCAGTGTTTGAAGGATAGATGTCGATGGCTCGTTGGGATTGGATGTTATCGTTCTCTACATTACTCGCAAGTAACGATACGTGCACGGCTGCAAAGCTTCGTAATTTATCATTATCCCTCAATGCTCAATGCAGTGCACGTGCTCTCACTCGCACGACTGTGAATCCTCCGCTTTGCTGTACTTGGAGACGAATTTCTCCCGTGCTGTCCGCGACATCGATGCATGCAAGCCTTTTCGAAACGTCTGATTCATTCAGCCGACAGCTTGACGTCGACGCCATGCCACCACAACCGTTAGACTTTGTGATCACAAGTCCGCCGAGCCACACATGTGTCAGAGCAAGCGGCGGCGGCGGCGGAGGCGCTGGCGGCGCCGACGTCACGGACCAGCCGCCAATCGCCAATTGGCATTGCGAATCTTTTGCAGATGATGATGCATTCAGCAGCGGCCGGCCTTGCCGGCAAACACCTTGCTTGAATGCAAGTCACCTTGCTTGCTAGGTCACCCCTTCCCGATAATGTCCGCCCTTTCTCTGTACATTTTCCGAGATATCACCGTGCTTATGTAATCCTTGCCTCTCATCCTGGCTTGCCCTCCTCTCTCTCTGCTGGTTGCTTCAAACTTGGCTTTCCTTTTAACAAACTGTCTTACTTTTGCATTTTTTGCCTGTAATCTGACGACTCTACCCGCTCTTTCGGCTCATTGCGAAACTTGCGCACGAGCGCTTAATTTTGTGCGCAAGTTTCGCAATGTGCCGATTGCTTCCTTTCCTGTCTTACTGTCTTACAATGCGCTTCCTTGTTGCTCTTCAACACGAAAGGCCTGCTCCGTATCTACATCGAGATTCTGCACTCTCCGGTCCTCCTCTCGAAGATGTTCACAAGGGTGATTTGTGAACTGCCTCCAATCGACATCGCGTATAAACCGCACCCATTGCCGCCCTCGCGCCCTTGAACACGCGACGTATGCGTTGAACGGTGTGATGTGGCCGCTGGTTGGTCGGGCCAAATCAAGCAGAACTGGCTGCAATGTCTGGCCCTGCGCTCGATAATCCGTGAACGCATATGCTGCTGTCAACGGCAGCTGTTCCGTCCGAACCGTTACAACATTCGCACCGACTGTGAGCCTCTGAACGTGCAAGCGTGGCGTAATGGGTAGCACTCCCTTGTCAAGCCCTGCAAGTTGCGCCGCCTTCGACCTGTCGAACTTGACTAACACATATGATGGTGGGTAGCGCAATGTCACTTCCCGCTGTCCTGGGTCGTGGTCCGGCTCGTCCGGGTGGAGGATAATATCGACTATCTCTCCTCGTGCACCGTTTGCCAAGTCGATCTCCGTCTGGACATTGTATGTGACCATGACGCGCATCCCAATCGCAAGCTCGACGACATCGTCGATGTTCTTCTCCACCCGCTGCTTCTTGCGTTTGGCGTTTTGATCTGCAAGCAGGAAGCGCTCCTTCAGTGTCAACGCTCGATCTCCGGCAGTGTGGTACGCCTTGCACTTGTACAGCGTTTGGTGTGCACGTCGACAATGTTTACGCAGGGCCGCCGCGTTCCATCGCCGACGCACCGCGTGCCGTGGTGTCACAAGAACGGCATTCTGCCAATCGTCACTGTCCAAGTCCGTCGCCTCGCAAGTTGACGAGCGCAGGTTCAACGACTGCACCAAATCGTAGTCGTCCTTCGTACAGGCCCCATCCCGAAGACGCTTGAGGAACGCGGTCCATACTGGATCCTGTGTACGCATTTGCTGCTTTAGTATGACAACTGTGTCAAACTGCTCGTAGATGCTGCGTCCGATGCGCTCCGACTCCGAGTCCTTGCTTGCATTGGCTGGCCAGTACAACGGGCTACTCGCAACCGGTGGGAACTGGTGGAAGTCCCCAAACAGTATGACGTTGAGTCCGCCGAACGGTGCGTCTGTGTTGCCACCCTTTGCGTCTGCGATGATGTTCGCCAACTTGTCCATGAAGCTACGACTGACCATCGAAATTTCGTCGATGATCAGATACCGAACATTCGCCCAAAATATCTCAAGCTTCCTCCGTGTCTGTGATCCAGGCTTATGACCTTGCACAGATATCTGCCCCAGGTTGTGCAGCGTCAGGCCACCAATGAGTGCTGCTGCTATCCCGGTAAAGGCGCCCTTCTTCAGCCAGTCGGCGACGTTGCTGATGTTGAACTTGTCCGTAACCAGCTCGATAACCTTCGACTTGCCCGTTCCGCCCTCGCCATGAACAAGCATGCGCAGCTGCTCCACTGGTCGTCCATCACGCGTGCGCTCCATGTGTCGTGTTATTATGTCGTACGTCCGTCGCTGCTCGGTGTTCAATATTGACGGATCGTGCGCCACTTCGGTTGCTAGTGACGCCTCCTGCATCGTGACGTCGCCGTTCCCTGGCTCAACATGCAGGGCATCGACATGCTCGACATTTCCATCGTCCCCAGACGGCTGACCATCAACGAGCGCTCGTGCCGCCGGGTCCTCACGCATGGCCGCCAACCACTCGTCTAACTTAATGGCTGCCTCCCCTTCGACTCGAGATGCACACCCGGTGTTGTTCCATGCACCGCCTATACTGAAGTACCCGGACTCGTACGCGCCAAGCATCGCGTCATCAGCATGAGCTTCGTCACGGACTGGACGAAGTGAGTGGATGTATGCCTCCAAGTCACCCTCCGTCAACGGCAAATCGGGAACGGTATCTTCAACCACCTCTTCGGGAATCCCTTCGACAAGGGTACGTGCTCCTCCGCGCCGCTGCTCTTCGTCTGCCCACTGCTCCTTCTCCTTGTCCGCCGCTGACCCGCTTTCGTAGTAGTATTCGATATTGGACATCACATCCTTATCATGCTGCGTAGCCTCGTGCTCAGCCCAAGATTCGAAGGCCTCGCTCCACGATTCGGCCGGCATCTTCAGGTCTGCTAACGATGTCCAAGGCTTCAAGAGCGCCAGCATCGATGCACAGTAAAGTGAGTGTGTACTCTCGTCGCTTCGCCTGGGAAAATAACGCCCAACGACACTTGGCAGTGTATTGTGTCCTTCAGAACGTACGACTCGCTCGATGGCTTGAGCACGAGGATGTGCCGCAGTGAACGCAACACGCTCGTTACGTGGACGGCCTGCGTTACGGCCTGTTGGACGGGAAGGTGCTGCAGCTCGCCGCGATGACCGGGATGTCGATTTGTCTTGATTGTAAGTGTCAACTGTGAAGCGTAGAAAGTTGTAGCCATGCAGTTGATCGCCGCGATGCATGTAGTCCATCACTTGCGAGCTGGCCTGGAGCCGCCCGTCGGCCAGTTGATGCAGCGTGACAACCTCTTCGTCCTGAAGACTTTTTGGTCAGTTCTATGCCCAATTATGCACGTCGCTGAGCACTCACGTCTTCTTCTCCAGGAGGTACATTGTGCTCCTGCTCATCTGCTTCATGTCCATCATCTGTGGCCCATGCTCTCCTACGCCTGTCGAGAGTCAGAAAAGGTGTGCTTTTGATATAAAGACACACACCTGTCCAACAACTCAGGAAATTGTTTACAGAGCAATGCGTGCACCGACGACCAGTAGAGTGGCACATAGTGGTGCGATTTGAAACAGTCACCCCATCCCATGAGGTACATGACGACCTGCTGCGCTGACAGCTCACTCATGCGGTTGAGCGCGTTCCAGCACCGATACAACAGTAAGCGGTTGCGCTCACGAACATCGCCCAGATAAGCATCGGTCTGCTCGTGCTTGAAGATGACATCGGCGAGGAGCGCACTAGAATTGTACGTCTTCTTCTGACCTTTGGTGGCATACGAAGTAATGTACCATGCAGCACTTTTCGTTTCACCGCCGTTGGTGATCAGCTTGATGTCGTGATTCGCGCGCAACAGGCCGATGAGCGGCGGACACCAGCCGTTCAGATATCCATATGTGCGCTTTGGACCCCAATTCCCTGCCTCGTCGACCCAATCGTGATCCGATAACGGGAAAGGTGCGCGCCGCTTGCACTTGCGAGTACCGTCGCGAGTAAGCTTCATGCAGGTCGTTTTCTTGCACGTGTGCACTTGTGATGCCCGCACAACTCTCTTCTCGAGCTCCTGGTATTTCTGCTGGTAATTCGGCTGCCGCGGGTCCGGCGGCCGATTGTATGCAATGTCTGTTTCACGAGGCATGCGCTTGATGTCATCACTGGTAGACATTCCGTCGAGGTGAGCACGAATTGTAGCGCGTATGAATTCTGCGACGCGCTGACGGAAGTCCTCGTCCTTCAGGAGCTCACGCATGGCGTCCGATGTTGGTCCACCTTCCAACCACATGAGCATGTGCAGGTGCAGTGTGCCACGTCCCTGTGCCTCGACAACGCCAAAGTAGGCTTTAACGCGTCCGACAATGCCGCGGCGGCCCGTAACACGGTACGGCGTCACATCGATGGCAAAGACTTTGTTCAGCAATACATCGATGATGGTCTTGAAGAACTCGGCTGCTGCATACGGATCGTTTGCAACGTTACGTGCACGCGCGTCGCCGTCAGGTCCTGCGGTATGATGGAAGTTGTCCATGTCGATATTCTCGCCGCTGAATAGCTGAACAATCGGGTCGTGCAGATCGTTTGGATTGATCGTCACCCACAAGTTCACTGGGTTGCAGTACAGCGATGTACCCCACATGTGCCCACGATACTTTGCACGCGAAGCGTCCGAACCAAGCACCCGACCTGCCGTGGCCCAGATATGCTGCAGTAACAGACGTACACGCGGATTGGCTATTGGCTGGTGCGCTGCTTCCTGTTGCTGTGCTTGCCGAAGCTCATCCACCGTCACGTTGAGGTGGGCAAAAGCATCGAAGTCTTTCCGCTTCATCTCCACGCGGGCTGAACTGAGCGCCTTGCGCTTTTGCACAATGCCAAACGCAGCAAATATGAACGTTGGATGTACGCGAAAGCGACGATCGTAGTACTGGAGGCACCAGCGAATGTGTTCATCGAATGACAGATGTCGTGTTCCAGGTGACTCAGGGCCGCCGTGACCATAGGGAAATAAGAACGGGAATGAGGCTGCCAGAGGGTTGCGTGCAGGTTCGGCTTCACCGTCGCGAGGAGCTCCAAACTCGGTCACAGGCTGTTGCCCATGCCGAACTGCATAACCTCCTTCGCCGTCGCGATCGTTGGCAAGAGCAAACAGAAGAAGCTGACTAGTCGAAAGATTGGTAAGGTCTGTATCCTGGATACCAAGGGTTTGAATAGGCACTATGTCTGAACATGCTGTCAATGCACATGCACGCAAGGATCACACTGCCAAACTACCTTCAACCACAATTTCCTCTTCCTCTTCATCCTCCTCTTGTTCCGCGATAATCTCCGCGAGGGATTGAACAATGTCTACATGTTCAGTCAGCATTCAGCCAGTAATAAAAAGACTGAATATATACCGTCGGCCTGAGCGTCAGACTCTTCCTCCGGTGCATCTCCGGGAACATAAGTTTCTCTCTCCTCGGCAGCTACATCCGCATTTCCCGACTGTCGCATGTTGATCGCAATCTCGATGGGTACTCCGTCCTCAGGTAGGCTGGCGAGTCGTGCCTCGTCGATGCAGAAGTCAGAGTACATCGGATTATGTGCCTTGAGCCAGCATAGTGCTTCGTAGACACGGCGGCGGCGAACACGGAATGTCTCGTTCAACCACCGCTTTGGCAACTTTCCTGTGCCGATGAATGACACAGCAATGACTGACGCCAGTAGACGAGTGGGCCGTGGCATAATGTTGCCGGTGAGCATGTCCAAAATCTTCTCCGTATTCCATGCAAATGACACGAGGTTGCCTGCCATGCCGCGCTGCAGATGCTCCGGACGAGCGCCAGCCCTCTCCCTTGGGTACAGCTTGTACACATATACGCGTGGAAATTGGAGCGAGACAAGCATCTGCTCAGGTAGCGTTAGGTCGCGTAGCTCATACGGAATGCCGCCAATCCAGAGGCCGTTCGCGAGCGCCATCTTGGGACGTGAACACTTCGTCAGAGCTGAGTGGCATTCGTCGCAGACGGTGCCATAGGTCTTTCCATCCCGTTGCTCCAGTAGTTCCGTTACGACAACGCGATTCTTGAAGGCAGAACAGCCAGCTGGCCGGTTCGGAACTTCGAGCAGCTGCGAGTTCGGTAGTTCGTCCATGTCGCACAGCGCCGTATCTCCAGCGGGACGTTCGCGAGCACAGACGACGCAGGCCTTCTTCGCTAGTGCCTCATTCGATGTGGCATCGATGAAAGCACTATGGATATCCTCCAGTTCCTCTGCGGTCGGTAGCTTGAGGAAGTCTTCGGCACATGGTGCCGCGGCCATACGAGCGCGCACTCGGCGTTGCTGGCGCTCCGTGCTCTGCTGCTGGCGCTTCCTCTGCCGCTCAGCCTCTCTGTCAATGGCTGCTTCCTGGAGGATGATGATGCTCTCGACGTCCAAGTCCATGCACTCCCGCACGAGGCGAGCCTTGCTCCGCTGAGCCTGGGCAGAGAAATCGACATGTGGCAAAAGATTGCGAATCTTGCGACTGCTGAGCGAGCGGATGGCGTCCTCCACACTGGAAAAGCCGCCTGTGTTGTCGTCCATGGCAACAAGAGAGTCAGGTACAATTTGAACCCGCTTTCTGACTGCGTCGGCCGGATGTCTGTGTGGTATATAATCTTCGCATCGCCAGCTTTTTGATGCCCACACTTTTCCCTATGCCCCCCAAACGCAAGAGCGAAGAATCCATCGTGGCCGCGGCCTGGAAGGCATACTCTTCCTTTGCGTTCAACCTGCACAACGTCATCGACGCTGCAACGATTAACTCTCTGCAATGGGTCTCGTCCGGCACTGGCCAGATTGCTGTACGGTTCACACCAGGTGAAGACCCTGCTCCAGCAGTATTTGTAGCCTTTGGCCGCATCGACAACAACGACATCAGCTTCAAGATGACGAAGGATGGCAAATGGTCTGGCAAGTTCTCTGGGTTTGAGAACCTCAAACTCGTCGCCAATCTTGGTCAGCCTTTCCCGAACGACAATCCCGATGGCATCGAACTCGCAGAGACCTGGAATCGTGTCCTGAAGAATGCCAACGCGATTACCTTGGCCAAGGCGCAGGCTAAACCGCCTGCCAAAGCCTTCTTGAGCGTGATCCCTATCACGCACAAGCTTTTCGAGGCAAGTGTACAGGCTGCAATGCTCGGGACTTCTGCTCACAACATCTGCGTGAATATCTAGAAGATCCCGGAAGAGTCTCTTGACAGCGACGAAGAAGAAGAGGAAACTCCAGCTGCAGCGCCCTCAGCTCCTCGGCCGGAGGCTAGTTTGTACTTGCCCGTCGGTGAGTCATGATTAAGTTGTTGTTTCCTGCTCTAACTCGCGCAAATAGACACCACAGTCCACGAATCTCTCACCAGTGCTCATTGGCCCTGGGACGCTGAGAGCGCTGCCAAGGCAGAGTTTGAACGCCTTGACCCTGCCTTTCGCATTGCCCCACTCCCTGCGTATGACGCTGAAACGGGCGACATCATTCTTCCGGACGAATACGGCAAGCTTCAAGGAGCCTTGGTCTGCGTCCACTTCGCCCTTCGCTGGCACTACATCAGCAAGAACGAAAAGAAGGACGTCTTCGCCGCCGACATCAAACGAATTGAGTTCCTGAAGGGCGCCGTCAATATTGGAGGCAGTCCCTCAAAGCGCGCTCGCGTGAAATTCACGTCGCCGACGAAGCTGAAGGCCGCGGCCGAGGCCGCGAGCACCTCCACTGCCACCTAGGCGTTGTCAACGTTCTTCGTTACCTCTTGACGGTCATTACATGTCTTTACGTATTTATTGGTCGCTCGTTCCATTCTCTTGACCTCAACGCTTGTACCGCCCTCGGGCAACTGGTTTGATGTCTCCGACGGTCTTTACGGGATACTTTATATATATCTTGGTGTTGCATGTTCAAGCAAGGGATGCTGCTGGCGAAGCCGGCCACCTCGATATGTAGTCAAACTTGATAATCGACCATAATTTGATGCTTCTTGCTTGTGTGACAAGAGAGAGCCTGAGAGAGCATAGCCTGGCCTCTCGTTGCGCCAGATGCACTTCCACAGTGAGCATTGAATGCGTGAGCTCGCATGGTTCATTCTTTCGGCAATTGGCCATCTGGCTCATTCAAACCAGAATGAACACAACGGACGAGCGGTATGTAGTGTCTACAAGCTTTGGATCCAGAGACTCAGCAAGCGCTGAGACTCGTTGAACTTGGACAATCGATACAAATTAGATCTTGAATTTGCCGGTGTTGTAGGCCAAGCTCGTTAAAACACTTGTTTATGGCGACTCCCATGTTACGTTTGAGGGTACTGTATTTCCCTTGGGTGGAGCCTTGGTGTTGTTCATGCAGCATAAATGCGATTGTCTTCGTAGATAGGACGGCAATAAGTATTGGAGAGTATCGTTTGACGGGATAACAGGGAGGGCGTATTCATACTTTAAATGCAGCTTTCATCCGTAGGAACCTCATTGGGGTGAGTGTGCTAGACAAGGCCGTAGCGGGAGTCGAACCCGGGGCCGCCAGGGGGCATGGTCAGACGCGTTAGCCAAGTAAGCCGGATCAGTGTGTGGAAACGTTGGCGCCATTTTGACCCGGGAGAGACCTTTCAAGCAAGGTGATTGATGATGCAGATTGCCGCGGCGACTCCGACGATCCCAAGATTACATATCATCATTTTTCCCGATGTTCTTTGCAGAAGCAGCGCTTAAGCAGGATGCGCATTGCGCATGCGGAAAATCCTCGCGAGTGCGGGACATGTCGCAGAAGGTCAGT
Organism: Auricularia sp. M12; assembly: GCA_037042885.1. Classification (NCBI taxonomy): domain Eukaryota; kingdom Fungi; phylum Basidiomycota; class Agaricomycetes; order Auriculariales; family Auriculariaceae; genus Auricularia; species Auricularia sp. M12. The sequence continues at coordinate 1,184,080 of CM073207.1, forward strand.
AGGACGAACAAATATCTTACTGTAGGATTCCTGTATGTGGTCTAAATACAATGCACAAGGTGAACGGACGGCGACAAGACCGGTTTGGTCTTTTGGAGGGAGCGAGGGAGGTGAGTTGGATGGGCAACGTCAGAGATAGAGAGAGAGGGAGGAGAGTCGCAGGGCAAGATGTCTGATGTGGACGGGACGAGCAACAGCGAAAAGCGAAAACACGAGAGCGAAGAGAGGTTAGGTTAGAGATGGGATAGGTTATGTCGGCGCGCGGGTGGCTAAGTTACTGATGTAAGAACGTGGCAAAGACGGGCAAAGAGAGGAAAGGAACGAAGGTCGAAGGAGGGGGGATCCTGAGGCACAGCACAAATACACGGTATGGATATGCTATATGGAGAGGAGGGAGGAAAGCAACGTGGTGGGCGACGAAGGGAGCGTGGTGGTGGTGGTGGTGGCGGTCAATCGCGTTTCGTGGCGGAGAAGATGCGCAGCGTGCGGCAGATGTCCATGTCGATGTCGGGGTCGAACGCGCCCTCCTGCTCGTACGAGCGCCAGAGCCGGATGTCCTCGCGCCACCGCCCGAACTCGTCCTTCGCCCCGCCGCTGCCGTCCTTGGGCCGCGCGGCCTTCGCGGGCGGCTTCCAGCCGAGCGACGACACGAGCCGCTGCCCCATCCCCACGCGGTCGAGCAGGTCGCGCTCGTAGTTCGCCATGAGCGCGTCGAACTCGTGCCGGTCCGCCAGCTGCTGCGCCTGCGTCGGCCGTCTGCCGCGCCGCGGCCGCCCCTTGGGCGGCGGCAGGGCGTCCGGAGGGACGGGCGCGGCGGCGCGCTCCTTGGTGTGCTCGGACGGGTAGAGCTGCTGGAAGTGCGGCAGCAGCGCGCTGCGGCACGCGAGCACCGTCGCGAGGCCGCGCAGCAGGTGCAGCGGCGCGTCGACGGACGTCGTCTGCGGCGTGCTGACGCCTCTTCTCCGCCCAGGCGGGGGCGGGACGGCGGGCGCGGGCGGGGCGTGGTACGATGCGTCCGAGTCGTCGTCCGTCGCGTCCGAGTCGTAGTTGGGCAGCGTCGCGCGGCTGGGCCCCGGCATGGTGACGGTGATCGGCGCGGAGGACGACTCGAGGTGCTCGAACTCGGCGAGGATGTAGAGCGAGAGGATGGAGAGCGGGCTCGCGTTGATCCCGCGGGCGGCGAGCATCGCGTCCCATGTGCGCTTCAGCTTGCGGTGGTCGCGCGGGTCGCGGTCGCTCAGATCGAGGGGAGATGGCTGTGTGTGTGCAGCTTCCCCGCGTGGTGTGTATTCGGGGAGGTCGGGCGCAGCGTAGGGTGGCGGTGACGATGAGCCTGACGCTCTTGGCGAGGACAACGGCGCGTCCGCAGAATGGCTGGGAGACGCGCTCATCCGCAAGGAGAGAGGGGCACCATGGCCTGAGACAGTGCCAGAGTGGTCAGAGCCCTGGCTCTGAGCTTGTGCCTGTGCAGCCGCTGCTTGCTCGAGTGGGCTAGGTTTGAGCGGACGAACGTTCGGCAGCGGGAAGATAAGGTTTTCTTCGATAATCTTTCGCAAAGATTAGCATAGGCATATGCATCAGCACGAATAGATAGTCACCTCGAACGTCCCCCCTGGTCGTAATACCCGCGATATTTCCTGAACATTGAGGGTCAGTGTCAGTTGCGGCTAAGTCGCGATCGTGATAGCGGACGCACCCCAATCAGTCGAGGCCACTGGGTGATGCGAATGATTATCATGAGGAGGCGATCCTCGTCAGCTTGAGATTTGAGCGCACCTTGTTCTCTGGGACGGCGAGGGAGACCTTGGCGATGCGGACAAAGTCGAATGACTGGTTCGGGAACGGGAGACGCTGCAGGCTGCAATCGGGCGGGTTAGCCGAACGGGGCTTCCAAATCAGGCGAATGCACGCACAAGTCGCCCTGGACCCAGCGTATGCGCTCCCTCAGGTCTGGCGGGTGCAGGATGTCGAGCGAGGGGTGCATGTCGATGTTGACGTCGAAGCCCACGAAATGCGTGAGCACCCAGGCGCTGCGGGAGCGGCGGTCAGCGGGGACGGGGCGGGCGCGCGGGCGGGAAGTGGGCGGACCGTGCGGTGTCTATAATCCAAGTTCCTGCGCCGCAGCCGACGTCGAGCACGTCGAGCGGCTCGTTCTCGAACTTGTGCAGCGTGGGGCCGCCGAGATGGGCGGTGAGAAAGAAGTGGTCGAGGATGTCACTGCGGCTGCAGTGTGAGCGCTGTGGGGCATGCGGTAAGCTTCCCGGCGACGCACAAGGTGACGAGCTCGCGGTCGTAGACGAGCGGGTAGACGGTGTCGTAGAAGAGCGCGTCGTCGAGCTCGCCGTCGCTGGCATCGGCGTCGTCGGCCTCGAGCAGCGGCTGGGCGTGGTGGGCCTTGGGGTGCTTGAAAAACGAGACGGCGGAGGCAGCGATCATGGAGCTGCGCGAGCTCGCGTTGCGCCTGAGGGTGTTGCGGGCGCGCCCCGAGACCGAGACTGGCGAGACCAGCTGGTCGGGCATTGGGAGGTATAAGAGCAAGCCGCACGACAACTTGAACAAGCGAGATCCAGGAACCAATTCACGCGCGTGCAATTGCAATCCGCACAAAGAATCCCGGGATCCCACGCCGCCGCCGCCGCCGTCTCCGACTATCCTCGGCAACGGCTCAACGTCCGCCATCACCGCCTAGCTCGCGTACTATCACTCTTTTTCGCGCACAGGGACCGCCCTAATCGCCCACCACGCCCGCCCGCGCTCACGCTCACGGCCCCGGCGCCGTTCTAGCGTTCGACTCTGGCGCCCGAAAACTTCCAGCATCAGGAAGTCTGCTCGGAACTTGGCCCAGCACTGCTGCTCGTGCTTCATCGCCGTCCCCGGCCCACGCACACAAGAGATCGTTCGACTTCTCGGCATGGGTCACGACAAAGAACAGGGTCGCTTTCCTTGTGAACGTTGACGCTGATCTGACTCACTGAACTCACTCAATTGTGTTCGCGGCGGAATTCTGGAACTGTATTGCGCTGACTGCGCGTCTGCCTGCCCCGCCGAAGGCTCAGCGCTCAGCGCTCAGCCTGCACAGTGCGTCGTAACGGCAGCTCGGGGTTCTGCAACCGTTTAGGCTGTGGCAAAGCTTGAGCAGCCTCGCAACGCCGATCGAACTCAGGTCCATCTCTCCGTAGAGTCCGTCGCCAGTGCTATTCGAGTCTCCTTTTTCAGCCCTTTCCTTCCGCGGCTCAGTGCTCATCTTGGCCAGCCGGCATGACGCATCCTGAGTGGATACAACAAACACTGGCCTCAAAGAACAACGGGAATCTCCAAGTCGCTGATGACAGGCAGCCTGGCCCTGGTCCTTGTCTTCGCAGTGCGGCCTAGCCTCCAAAGTCCAACACGCTTCTTTCCTTCTGCAACTCACCGTCTCGCCATGCCATGGGCGGCGTGCTGTGCAAACTCTTCCATTTGGCGACGGTCCTGAGGCGTCAGGGAGGGATTCCATCCCTGACGAAGCCTCAGGACTTACAACCCGGGATCCACGATTCACACTCGGTCTGTGACGCCGAGTCAGGGGCCGTTGCTTTAACTATCAGACTGAGTTTGTCTTTGTTGCACAGGAAGGACCAAGGGCTGTCAGGGACGTGCAGTATTGTGCGTATTCCGTCTGCGGGCCGGGCATCTCGCACTTCGCCTAACCGCCGAATTTCTGATCTGACATCCTCGAATGCCTCATATCATGCTTTGAGAAGGGCACCTGTTGCTGGCTTTCATACTGGGGTGTGCGACTATGCGGCTTAAATCAACCTGTATTCCCCGGGAGTGCCGGCACTGACGGTGGTTGACTGGCTGCCGTTCACTGCATGTTACGAATGAACTTACACTGTATTCGACATGCAATGCATAATTTACTTGTCATATGGCACTGCGGGAGAGCGCAAGCGCTTGCAACTGCTGGCAGATTCCCCATATGCGCTCGCGGTTACGCATGGTGACTCTCTTACGCACTAGTTACTCAAACTGTCATATGAAATGCGTGGAAACATCTTCGTCAAGCCCATTTACCGCCAGCCCGGTCATGTCGATGCCTAGGGCAGCTATGACATTGCGAGCCGTAAGCTCTGCCATTTCAGTCCTGGCATGGCCCTCGGCCGACCCGAAATGCGGGAAGAGGACGACCTTGTGTCGCAGAGCGTCGGAGAGGATCGGGTGGTCCGCGGGGATGGCTAAGGTATCAGCGAGAGAGGCAAATGAGTTCCAGATTATTTGGATCAGACGCTGACAAGACTCGTACTCACCGGGCTCCCCCTCTATGACGTCCAAGGCCGCGCAGAAAATGCGGTCCTGCTGAAGCGCGTCCACCAGGGCCAGCGTGTCGATGACCGGTCCGCGGGAGACGTTGACCAGCACAGCGTGCCGCTTCATCTTACCGAGCACACGCGCATTGATGCTGTGCATCGTCTCGGGCACGAGAGACGTCAGGCACAGCAGGAAGTCGCTCTGTGCCGCGAGCGTCTCGAGGTCGGGCTCATTGCGCACCTCCGTGTCCGGATATACCGCAGAGACGACCTTGTGCAGCCGCTTGAAGTTGTCCGGAGTGAACGACTTCGGGGAGGACGTCTTGTAGAGAATGCGCGCGGGAGCCATGGGCAGGACGCGTTCTGCGACCTTCTGCGCGATGCGCCCGAAGCCGTAGAAACCCACGGTTCGCCGTTCGACTGAGACTCCACAAAGAGCCTGAAAGTCGGGAGCGCTGGTCAGTCAATATTGTGCGAGTTGAATTGGGACAGACACTTTACCAGGGGATCTGTGCTTGTGGCATTATACAGTGTTGCCCATTCTCCGCGGCGTACCAAATCGATGTGCTCTGCCGATCGTCGCATGGCTGTCAGCATCAACAGCACCGTGGCATTTGCTACCGCATCATCGCTCTTGTACGGCGCTACCATTACCATCAGCACCGTGTTGGTCAGAGCAGCTCCATGTCGTAGACAGAAGCACGCACTATGTGCGACGGCCACGCCGCGCCTCTTACATTCATCGACGTCGATGTGATCGGTCCCGACGGAATACGTTGCCACAACGCGCAGCGACCCGCCGGCGGCGTCGATGTGCTCCTTGCCAAACCGGCCGACGTTCACCCAGATGACAGCGGCCTGCGCGCCGGGGAGCTGTGCTTTGAACCACTCGCGGCGCGCCTCGACCGACATCGTCTTCGCCGGCAGACACACATGCTCAATGCGCCCCGCGTCGTGCGCGGCGCGCAGAATGGCCGACGGGAACGTGTGGAAGATGTTGACAACGCGGGGAAGAGACATGTCTCGTTGTCAGCGTGGGCGCTGCGGTCGGCGATTCACTCACTCTCGAGTCAGTTGCCCCATTTGGCACGACCCAAACATTATTCCTAACGGACAGAGTGGCATCGGACGGTCCAGTGAGGTTCGTTGGCAGATTATGGTCATTCGCGGCAACACCGCAAGATCGGATCGTCAATAAAGTACAATACCCAAGAGCAAGAGAAGAGCGAATCCACAGCACGACGACGTAGTGTACAACATAGTACAGGTGGAGAGTGCGAAGAAAGGTGTCCACAAGGAACCCAACATGTACAGGAATACGGAAGACTAAGCCCGGGTAGGTGCGTAGGATGAGCGTGTATAGGTGTGTGTCGGAAGAGATCAGATGGACACGGTGTGGCTAGTAGAAGCACGCTTGCCAAGGCCCATAGCGAGCGCACGGGCACCAGCGCCGGTTGCGCCGTTCCAGCCGACAAAGCGCTCCGAAGCTGAGGAGGAGGCCGACGCCCACTCCGCGACGGACGGCGACTTCTTGCGCGCCCAGACGCTGACAAAGAGTATGCGCTTCATCTTCTTGTTGTGGAAGAACCAGTGCGAGCTCCAGAGCAGTGCGCCGCGCTGTTTCATTTTGCTGTTGCCGTTCCACGGGGACTTGCCGTCCTTCTCGTCAAGTGGGGACCATTTCGCGCTGTCTTGGGAAGACGACCGGCGTGGGAGCCCAGCCGACCCGGGTTCGTCCAACTCAAAGTCGAATGGCCCCTCCTCGTCCGACGATAACGCGTCCGATGAGTCCAAGTCCGAGTCCGAGTCTCCCGCGTGCGGGTCGTTCTCGGGATCGGGGTTGTATGAGAATACCTCGCAGTCGGCGAGTCCAATGATGTCATCTATCATCTTGAACAGGACCGGGTGAGTGCCCGACGCCCCGGGCAGGCGCGGGAGACGGGATGAGAGCGTGGGCGACGAGGACGTCGGCATGGACGACGGGAAGAATTCGCTCGACGCTGGGGGATACGACGAGTAGCTCCTTGGTGCGACGTCGCCGACGGCGTTGGGCCTGTTGCGCAGCTGAACGAGCGTCGCGGAGAGCGCGTTGAGCACGCTCGCGCCGCTCTCCTCGCGCGTGAAGTTGTCTGGGCGCAGGTCGCTGAAGTCGTGGTCGGGGAAGCACGCGTTGAGGGTCGCAATGAGCAGGTACAGCGTCTTGCGCGACGACTGGCGGTCCATGGGCCCGAACGCCGTTATCTCCGGCTCGTTAGGCGGCGACATGGACTGCGTCTGGGCCGCATCCTCCGCGTACGAGTGCTCGAGCGCCTTGAACAGGCGCTTCTCGTGTCGGATGGACTTGCAGCTGTATGCCTCTATGCGCGTGTGCACCGTGCACTCCGACGAGTCATGGGTGAGCGTGCGCGAGAGGTGACTGAGCTCGGGAAAGTCGATGTACTTCATGCTGCGCTTGAGACAATGGCGGGGAGGACAAGGCGCGTTGCCGGCCAGGCCCGGTACAGCCGCACATTGCCGGCTCGGCGCCAAACGCAACAATGAATCAAAAGAGACTGCCACGGCAAGTTTGCTCACAAATTCTTCGACGTCGAACCCTGCAGTCACGACACACTTGGAGGTTCTGACGGGAATAATTTATTCACCACTTCTCAGACACGTCTCACCTCGCCAACGAGCTCTGCCAGGCGAGGCACGTGCCAAGCTCCACCGTACCAACTCCAACGACAGAATGCACGTGCATGAATTGCTAATGCAAGTACATTAAAACACGAACCCCCGCACACTTCTCCAGCCCAAATGACCGAGAAATTGTCAAAGAACACCATGCGAGAGTGCGAGACGCTCTATTTGTCGGCAAATGCCCCAGATGCGTTGGCGGTTGCGCATTGAGGGAGAGAGGTAGCATTGCCGGGCGTATGAGAACCAAGGAAAGCCCTGGGACGTTCCATTCACCTCTTGTAGCAGAGCATCCCAACGTTCTTGTTCGCCGATGACGCAAGGTACCGCCCAATTCAGGTGCTGTTTCGCGATCGTGTCCACGCAAGAAACCAGCTTCGCCCTTAGCGACGTGCACAGACCCAAGAGTGACAAAATCTCGCTTAGCGAAAGATGTTGCGCGATGATGAGCAGGACGTCAACGGGAAGGTTGGTTAGACGACTCTGAGATGGGCTACTGCGCTCCTCGCACGAGATAAGGTGAGCAGGTTTTTGCAATGCCTGGCGAACCGGGAATCTGGCCGTAAATGTCAGCAATAGAGCTGCCAGCGTGCCGGGAGACTCACTTGTCTGGGCGCACCCAAACATACATGCGTCCAGTCTTCAACCAGTAGTCGTTTAAGTCGGCAGGATCCAAGGGCTTTTTCCTAAGCGCTGCCTTGATGTCCTTGGGCAACTGATCCTTTTCCCAATCCTGAGGTTCCCAGTCCTGCTGGTCAACCTCGAAATTGTGAGTGTCATCGTCGACCTCGACCTCGTCGTTATCGCCTTCATGGTCGCTGTTGCCATGATCGTTGTCCTCGCCATTGTCGCCGCTACTGCCTTCGTCTCCATCCAAAAAACCGTACATATGGAATGGCCAGACAAATTGCTCCTGGGAGCCAGTGACGTCTCCATAATCCACACCTTCGATGCGATCGGTGTAGTTGTTGCCATTAACCGCGCGTACGGTTTCCCAGAACGCGCCCACGGGCTGCATCAACCGCGGAGCGAACGCCGCGAGCAGCTTGAAGCAGAGCGCATGGCCGAACGGGTAGACAGCCGCGTTGACGTTGAAGTTCCCACCTCGATTCGGGCGTTCGAGGGCGCCCAGATCATGCATGTTTCCGGGAACGAGGCCGTCTATCATGCGGATAGTCTCGGGCTCGATGGCCGCGAGACGCGCGGCCTCGGCCTCGTCAGCATCGCGTGAGCCACGGTATATCTTCATGTGGTCGATGATGGGCTGGTCGTCGGCATCGTATGGGCCAATAGAGACAAGGTCCTGGAGAAATGCCACGTCCTGCTTGTCTAGCAGGAAGCGCTTGACCTTCCGAGACTCTATAGGGGGTATGTTGCCTTTCTTCGCGCTTATTCTGAATGTGTGGAGGATGTTGCTTGCTACTTGAGCCTGTCCGCCACAAATCTTTACAGCAAATTATAAGTCCATTGTGTCTGAGGACGCAAAGAAAACGCACAAAGCAGTAGCTGTCGAACCCACCCATAAGCTTGGAAAAGTGTGGTAAAGGAAGAAAGCTCGAGCGCTCGCCGGAGAAAGCCGCCAACAGCACTCCCCGTCTATCTGATAAGATAAGTATAGCTGACACGAACAGGCCTTACGACGTCTGAGGAAGCTCTCAGGATAAGATGAACTCAAAGGCATTGACATCCAGTCTGCGGATCTTCGTTGAGGCTATTCACCAGCGGACGAGCGAAACGGGTCTTCACGCGTCATGACTTCCAAAAAAAATACCTCCGGTATATGTATTGATATCCATATAATTTACTGTGAATGGAGAAATGGTATGACGGCTTTTGCTGCACTGTCTCCCGAAAGTTATGCCTTCTTGGGCTTGATGCTCTGGGGGTTCCAGAACACCTCGGTCGGGTCGAGTTCGGCCTTGATGCGCTCGAGCTTCGGCAGGTTGGCGCCGAAATATTGTCTCTGTGCATCGTCGCCGAGCTGCGGGCTGCGTAACAAGTCTCAGCTATGAGTTCGAGTAACTGGGGGAAGACTCAGACGCACTCGACGTAGCCTGCGTAGGCACCAAAGTCCACGTTGGGCATGTGCGACTTGATGAGGTCGTTGATGCCGGTGAGGAAGTCCTTGGTCTTTTGCGACAGGCCGAGCAAGCCAATACCGTAGGTCTGAATGTAGAACTGGGATAGGATTGTCAGGTACCGCACGTGGGACGGAGGCAGGTTGGGCCTACCAAGGTGTCACGATGGCCATAAGCAGTGGCGTCCGCAGGGACATCGTTGATGGCACCGCCCTCGAGATCGAAGATGACGACCCAGACCTGTAATGGATGTGAGGACAACGACGATCCTATCCCGTGTCCTAAAACGCACAGGAGTGTCCTTCTCAGCCGTGTCCAAGTAGTTGAAAAGATCGGTGATGCCAGCCTCGGGAATGAGCGTGTCCGGGCGGAAGTTGAGACTCTTGGAGTAGAAAGATGCAGGCTAAAAACGACCTGTGAGATTGCAGGAGAAGCGCGAACGGCTCTTGCGAAGCTCACAATACCGCTGATACCAGCGAGCGCAACACCCTCGGCCCAGTGGAAGACGGTGCCAAGCCAGTCCTGCGCAACGCTGACGTTCGCCGTTGAGTTGCCCTTGAGCTTCTGCTCGAAGCCAAGCGCCTTGTATTCCTCAAGGGAACCAAAGAACGTTCCGGAGATGATCATGGCCAGCGGGGTGATCGTAACCTGGCTCGCCAGCCTGCGGTCCAGGGTCGGGTCGGAAATGAGCTTCTGCCACGCCGAGAAAGCGGGTGCCATGCTCTTGAACGAGCCGAAGCTGCGCACAGATAGCGTGAGACTCCACAACACCAGGCAGAGACGAACACATACACGAAGGAGTACGAGTAGTTCACAGTCTCGGCAGGTTCAGGCTCCGTCCGCACGACGAATTCCGTGACGATACCGTAGGAAGATGCAGCGCCACGGATCGCCCAGAAGAGATCAGCCTGAGTTTTCTCGTTCGCGCGCGTGATCGTGCCGTTGGCAAGCACGACCTCGACCTCGAGGATGTGGTCGAGGGCCGCACCGAACTGACGCGACGTCGGCCCAAGACCGCCAATGGTCGCATGACTGCGGGCGGCGTGAGGAGACGGTCAGCGGCCGCCAGGAAATGAACGCACCCGCCAATGCCGACCTGCATCGCATGAGCGTCATGTCTCTCAGGTATTTTAGGGCATGAGACGCACCTCTGGGCAAGTGCCGTGCGACATAGCACGCTTGCCGTTGTCGTGCATGCGCGTCGTAACGTCCTGGAATTAGAAGCGAAGCGTGTAAGCGCTCCCCCACGGGATCTGACATGGACAGCTGACAGCGACCGACGCACCTTCAAGCGCGTACCGCCACCGATCTTTGCCTGCCATGTGTTGGTGTCCATCTCGAAGTGCTGGATCTGCACAAGGTCCACGACGAGCGAGCCGCTCTCGCCGCCAATGGAATAGTCCGCAAAGCTGTGGCCGCCGCAACGCGGCTGCACTTTGACCGCCGCCTTCACCGCGCACTTGACCGCCTCAGACACGAGCTGCGTCGAGTTGGGGCGCACGAGCGCCGCGGGGTAGATCGTGTACGCCGTGTTGTACGTGTTGGTCTGCTGCATGTAGTTGATGTCCTGAGGGAACGTAATGTCCGATTTTTGGAACTTGGACAGCAGGCAGGTCTGCAGCGTCGAGCCCGGCTGCGACTGCTCGGAGAGCTTGGACGTGTCGGCACCCATGTCGAACGGCGGTGGCGCGAAGGGGGAGAAAATGAAGCGGGGGAAAGGATGAAAATGCCCTAGCAGTCTGAGTCTCAGTGGCCTGACATCCCGAATTTGAATGGATTGCAACGGCGCGGCGATGTCGATGATGAAGCTTCCGCCACGCGCATGGCCTGGTCACCGGGTATCCCTCCGATCACCCCCGCGCCTTTGCGACGTCGCCTCTCCAGGACCTGGGAGATCGATTTGGGACAAAAGCCTACCACAAACAGCCTTTGCTTGGCCGACTCCACGAGTCGCCGCTTTGTGTACCGACCCTTGCTGTTCAGCGACACACGCCCCTGGCGCACCGAGGAACCGGAGGCTTTCTCGCGTGCTCCGGAACAGATCACCGCATGCATGTGCTCTGCCTCGGGCATCCACAAGCTCGATATATCCTCGATGATACGGACGATGGCCGGCCGTTGGCTATGACGACGGCAAGAGCGTACACTGAGCCCACAGACCCCGAGCAACTGAGCTTCGCGCCTGCCGGGCAGCGAAGGCCTTGGAGATGACTTCCTCGCCGACAGTCTGTCAGTCATCACTGCCAACCACGGCAATGCCAACATGATGGGTGCCAGCGTGTGGGGGTGGGCAATGCCGGTCAGACCGTTCTGCCCGGCGATAGCCGATTTTCGACACCTCTCGTGTAAGTGACTCTGCCACGAAACAGCGGAAGGGTCTCCTACCACAATTCAATTTTATACGTTGAGATAACATGTATTCCATGCCCCCCAGTACGTATCAAAGAGTTTCATTAAGGAATACCTCCAGTAAAATCCAATCAAGCCGGAAATGCGCACCATCAAAGCGAGAACATCACTCATTCTGTGCCTGCAGGTCACATATACCTTTCTGATATAGTAATAATGCCTTGAAATACCATATAACTTAACTCTCAGCCCACAGGTGGGCGAGACATTGGGATTTTAGTCCCTGCCTGGTCTACTTCCCTCAAACCGCTGACAGCTCACATCTGTCAGCATTCAGAATCTATTGTGCTGAAAATGGTCCTCATGGATACTATCTAGCTATTAGCACTATATCTCACCCTTATCTCCGACGGAGAAATGTCTCCTTGGGCAAATACAGTGTGTTGAGGCTCTTCCGGGCCAATCCGGGAATCTCCGATAGGTGACCCAATGCTTTTCAGTACTCGGTCATTTCTTAACAGAATCACATTAAACTTCGTCCTCGGCCTTTTAAAGCTATTATACGTCTTATATTAAAGCAGAATGTTGAGGGCAGCTCTCGTTCGACCACAATGTACTCATCAGTACCTCCGGAGATACTGTTGGCCGCCTAGTTCAATAGTGAGAGCATGTATCCCAAAACTGTCTAACACAAGCTTATGAAACATTATTATAAAGCCTTTTGGCTACTTGTTTGAGGTATTGGAGAGAAAAAATGTTCGTGCCAGCAATCGGACAGTCGGTCTCATACGGAACTTGCCGATCACGGATAACTGTTTGGCTGGTGATGCCCACCCCCACAGCGTGCAGGCTGGCCTTGGAAGCACATCAACTCGTACGACTTTTGAGATTTTACTTGCTGCAGCTCGTCTGGACCACGGGCGCCGCTGCACCGAGGCCGAACATACCGTGAAGATATGTGGTTCTCTCACCGCGATGCACTACTCAAGGCTCTGGCCTGGATGCGCAAGCTTGCGCAATGTGGGGGCCGCTGCCAGTGTTACCGTACCGCTGCTTCGCACTGCTGCCGAATTTTGTCTGTGGCTGAGACGACTTTGATCATGAGGCCCAGGGTCATGAGCTAGCCCCATCGTTGTGCAGTCCGCTGAGGACGTTAGTACTGTACCAGTAAAAACTGTTTGGGATCGACTCGACAACATGCGTATCATGCTTGGAGAAGCGATCCTCCATAAGTAACAGACCAGTGCGTAGTGACCAGCCAAGCTAAGCCAGTAGATAAATGCATGCACAGTCGCCACCCAGTTGCCAATTTAGAGCATGTATCGAGTCGTGACTGATCTCATCCAGCACGTCGGCAAAGTCCAGATCGACATTTCTTTCTGCCATCTATTAAATTTGAAGTTCAAGTTGGGTACGCGCATTGAACAGACGGGGGGTTATCACAAGGGATGGCTATGACGGCACTGGAGCATTCATTACCCTACACACCATTATCATCTGGCTCAAGCGGCACATGCAGGAGATCCAAAATGGCCGTGAGCTTGTCGTTGCCGCCGAGCCTCAGTATCTCCGCGCGCGCCTGCGCCTCGAGCGTCTGCATGACGGCGCGCGTGTACGCGAACGAGCGCGTCTTGTCGCGCATGTAGTCCACGACGTACTGCTTCATCGTCGGTGTTGTCGGGCGTTTCTGCAGGACGTCTATAGAGCGCGCAGTTGCGGGTGAGGATGATGGGAGAGGGAGAGGGAAAGGGAAAGGGAGAAGACGCACTGAGGACCTGGCGGTTGGACGTGTCGGCGCGGATGGAGTGCACGATGGGGAAGGAGAACTTCCCCTCGGAGAGGTCTTCGCAGAAGCCTTTGTTGTCGGTGTACTGCCACGGAGAACTTGAGAACGCAGCGAATGTCAAAAGGAAAACTGGGTACCTGTGACGATTGGAGATTCATGTAGTCGTCCCGGATCTGGAAGTGGATGCCGATGAGGTTGACCAGAGGGACGAAGTCTCTGCGGGCAGACGTCAGACATGGTATTGTGCCTGCGTGGGAGGCCGCAAAACGCTGCGTACGTCGCGTTCTTGCTTTGCGCCATCATGAGCTTGATACCAATCCGCAAGAGCCCGCCGGTCTCTTACATAGGGGTCAGCAACAAACCGCACGACAAAGGCGGGAAGACGTACTGTTGTTGACCATGCTCACGTACTCGTCCTCCGTCGGACACGTCAAGCTGTCCCTCCACAACAGATCCAAGCCTTGCCCTCTGTGGAGATTGAGCAGCTCGGCTGGGCAAAGGAGTGAGCAGGGGGAATTGAGCGGGGGGAGCGCGCACAGTTGACAAGTTTGTCCAGCTCGGGCGCGGTGCCGCCGTTCTCTGCTTTCAAGCGATCGCGAAGATCAAAGATCTCTTTGAATGCGAGGAAATAGACGTAGTTCGCTGAGTTGATAGCTTGTGGTATGCCGTAGATCTTGTGCGCGACTACATCCAACAGGCAAGGCAATGAGCGGCGTTGTGCAGCGCACAAGAGCATATTGCGCACCCGGCACGCCGCGCCGCAGCTGCGAGTCGTCTTCCACGTCGTCCATGCTGCGCGGCAGTGGCTATAAGCAAATCCGTCCTCGGAGCGAACGCGGCGCACATTAAGCTGGCGGTGTGCAGCATGCGAACGATGCGGGCGATGGTGGCCAGGCGTTCGTCGGGCACTTGCAGCCAGACATTGAATGCCTCTATGAGCTTCGTGCGGATTTCCTTGCCGGGCACCTCGCCGATGTAGTGGTATGGCTCGAGCAGCGCCTACCGCCCGACTCAGCAAGCAGGCTACGGCCTCGCAGTTGGAGTACGGATCGCACCGTTTCGTTCTGGTCAGTCCAGTCTGGCTCTTTGGACAGTCTGGAAAGTATGTCGTCGTAGGAGGACATGGCGAGCACGGTGTGGCGGGTAGGACGAAATCATAGCTGCGCGCCGTGCCGTTGGTAACGGAGCCAACGAATATAGATCCGCTATCTCCTGCTATCTCTCTCCAGCGAGTCCTTACCGTCCTGCAACTGTGTGCCTTTTCTTGAAGCTCTACTGTGTCGTTCATGGATGCAGAATTCAGTAGAAACACGAACTGCGGAAATGGATGCCTTCCCCGAGGTTCGAATCCAGTGAATATTTGGCAAGCTCTCTGGCAGGTGTAGAAGGTTCTGAGGCCTGGGAAAGAGCTGCATTGTATTTCATTTGCGGGGATCGCGCTCGTAATCAAGTTTTCATGCCGCGATGATTCCTCGCGGACAGCCTCCTGAGCGTCAGGGCCACAGTCAAAGTTTCCTGCGTGCATCGAGCCCGATTATATGCGATTTACGAACGAGAGTCCAGGCATTCGCTTAGCTGTGGCCTGGCCGCAAAACTCTGGGAGAGAAACTGACACCACAGTTCCGACGAATCGGAAGCGTGGGAAAATAGGCGTCGTTCCACTGGCGCTGAAAATTATAAGATGGCACGACGGCTGGCACGGCTGGCCCACGCCCTTTCTCCGCCATGAGCAACAGTACGAGCTCGCCGTTCGAGGCATTCCTCACGTCCACCTGGGAGGCCGCAGAGCCCTACGTCCCCAAGTCCTACTATGGCCAGATCCTGCTCGCGCTCGCCAACCTCCCCGTCCTGGCCATCGTCCTCAACGTCGCCCGCCAGCTGGTACGCCCACTCGGCACGCATCTTCACGCGTCGCGCGCTGACGGCGAGCGCACAGCTGCTGCCACGTGACCCCAAGCTGCCCCCCGAGGTCTTTCACTGGATCCCGCTTTTCGGTTCCGCAGCGTCGTATGGCAATGACCCCGTCGGTTTCTTCGAATGGGCCCGCAAAAAGGTGTGTCTCATGCTCGTCTATCGCCGGGATACATGCTCAGATATCCTATGTAGCATGGCGACTGCTTTACTTTCGTCTTGCTCGGCCGTAAAATGACCGTGTGTGTTGGTCCGAAAGGCAGCAATCTCGTCCTTGGTGGCAAACTTTCGCAGGTTTCGGCTGAGGAGGCCTACACAGTGAGTCTCATAGTCTTGAGCTTTGCCTATCAGCCGTCTGATTCTACGCTCGCAGCATTTGACCACGCCCGTTTTCGGCGAGGGCGTTGTGTACGACTGCCCGAATTCGATGCTCATGGAGCAAAAGCGCTTCATCAAGGTCGGCCTCTCGCAGGAGAACTTCGAGGCCTACGTCGGCATGATTGAGGATGAGGTCTCCACCTTCCTGAACACGGACGCCCGGTTCTCGACATTCCAGGAGAACGACACCTCCAAGTGGGGATCGTTCCATGTCTTCAAGGCGCTCTCCGAAATCACCATCCTGACGGCATCCCGCACTCTGCAGGGCAACGCTGTCAGTGTGCACATTATGACCGGGCTCCATAGCTGATCTATTTGCCACAGGTCCGGAGCCGACTGGACAAGTCGTTCGCCCAGCGCTACATGGACCTCGACGGCGGCTTCACCCCCATGAACTTCATGTTCCCCAACCTGCCCCTTCCCAGCTACCGCCGTCGCGACCGCGCGCAGAAGGCCATGAGCGACTTCTACGTTGAGATTATCCGCCAGCGCAAGAACGGCGACATCGAGCATGACCACGACATGATGGCCTCCCTCATGGGGCAGTCGTACAAAGACGGCACGCCGCTCTCGGAACGCGACATCGCGCACATCATGATCGCGCTGCTCATGGCTGGCCAGCATACCAGCTCGGCGACCAGCTCGTGGATGCTGCTGCACGTCGCGGACAACCCCGAGGTCGGGTGAGCCATCTCCGCCTTTGACTATGTATTTGCGTCGCGCTGACCGAGAGATTAGTGAGGCGCTGTACCAGGAGCAGGTTGAGCACTTTGGCAACCCGGATGGCACTTTCCGCCCGATGACCTACGACGCGATGAAGAAGCTGCCCGTCCTCGACGCTGTCATCCGCGAGACGCTGCGCATGCACCCTCCCATCCACTCCATCATCGTACGCCCCTCTGCCGTTGTCGTACCGGCTGACATTGACGTTGCCACAGCGCAAGGTGCTGAGCGACATCCCCGTGCCGCCGACGCTCTCCGCGCCGTCCGAGGACCAGACGTACGTGATCCCGAAGGGCCACTTCGTGCTCGCCTCGCCGGCGGTGTCGCAGGTGGACCCCGCGATCTGGCGCGAGCCGCTCCGCTGGGACCCCTACCGCTGGTCGGACGCGAACGCCGCGAAGCACTACTCGACGTACTACGAGGCGGGCGAGAAGGTCGACTTCGGCTTCGGCATCGTCTCGAAGGGCACCGAGAGCCCGTACCAGCCCTTCGGCGCGGGCCGCCACCGCTGCGTCGGCGAGCAGTTTGCGTACCTGCAGATTGGCGCCATCCTCGCCACGCTCATCCGCAACGTCGAGATGAAGATGAACCACCCCGTGCCCGAGCACAACTACCACGTGCGTTTGTCCGTACCTCTGGCCGGCCCTTGCGTGGCTAATTTTCTTCCAGACGATGATCACGCTGCCCAAGGACCCGTGCGATATCCAGTACCGTCGGCGTGCGAAGGCCACGGCGTGAGCAGTTTTTACGACATTAGATGAGCAGGGTTGGGGTTACTTTTCCGTGTCTACAATACAATCGTCTATCCAGCACCAGTTGGGTGCATGCAGAGCAACCACATGAATAAAAGATGTTGGCATTGCGGCTATATAATACGTTATGCTCGTTCTGCGAACACCCGAGGCGGGCCCATCTTAGTGTGCGTGATGCGCGTTTTCAGCCGCATGCCGACGAGGGTGCCTTCCTTGTCGACGCCGTCGATAGCGACGAATACACCCAGCTCAGGGACGTGCGCCTTGACGACGTAGGTGCGGTTGCGCATGTCCAGCTCGGGCGAGGAGATGACGACGGCGTCGTAGACCAGATGGCGCGGCGGGCTGGCGGCGGCGTTAGCGTCGAGCACGCGCTGGATGTAGTCGACCGTCCAGAAGCGCTGGTTCTCGGCCATCGCGCGCCCGTTCTCCATCTCGCGCGTGCCCTGCTCCGCGGCGAGGTCGCGCAGGAGCGCCTCGCCGAACTGCGGCGGGTCGGCGAAGCCCGCGGCCTGCAGCAGGCCGGCCTTGAGCTGCCAGTGCGTGACGAGGTCGAGGTAGCGGCGCAGCGGCGACGTCGCGCGCGCGTAGCCCTCGCCGCTGGGCACGCCGAGGATCGCGTGCTCGGCGGGCCGCAGGGTGTACGACCCGCCGGGCATGAGCACGCCGAGCTGGACGACGAGGTACGGGTCGACGTAGCCGTACGCGTCGCGCGCGGCGACGACGCGCGCGAGCGCCGCGGGCGACATCGACGCCGGCGGCGCGTGGCGGCGCAGGAGCGGCACGCCGAGCTGCGTCGCGGCGCGCGATGCGATGCGCGCGGCGGTGATCATGCCCTCGCTCACGACGCCCGTGCTGCGGCCCACGACGCGCGACTGCACGCCGTAGCGCACCTGCGGGTAGCCGCGGAAGAACACGGGCTCGGACGGGATGTACGGCCGCAAGGGCAGCCCGCTGGACTCGGGGATCGTGATGTCCGGCCGCTCGAGCTGCCAGCTGAATATCGGCCCTTTGAGCCGCTGCGCACGCAGCGCGTCTGTGAGCTTTCGGAGCAGCTGGAGGTCGTCCACTGCGTTTCCTGAAACAGGTCGAGCAGCGCGCGTTGGCGAAGCCGGCTCGCCGAAAGGATAGTGCACCTCGGCAAAAGGTGGCCCCAATGCGCGGTCGACAGTATCGTACGTGAGCACGACAGGGTTGCGAATGTAACCGGCAGCGACCTTCGTCTCGAGTATCTGGCCGTCCTGGTCGACCTTCGCGCTGAACGTCAGCGTCTCCATGGGCTTGTCCTTGGGCCAGTCCTCGCGCAACGGCGCGCCGAGGCTGAAGCGGCCCATGGCAAGCGTGTGCGGGAGCATGAGCCACGTCCGGTGGCGGTAGTACACCGTCGTGCCCATGCGCCGCGCAAAATTGCTCAGCTCGTGGTTCGGATGAAGCTCCGTCGTGGGGTCCGCAATGTGGACGTGCATCCAGAAGTGGTCCGGCTCGTCCGGGATGCGCTCCACCGAGAGGCCGTCGTCCAGCTCGGTCGCCGTGAGGTCGTCAATGATGTAGACGGGCAGCTGGCCGAAGTCGTGGCGCAGGTTTTCCATCAGGTCGCGCGGGTACAGCTCGTCTCGAGGAGGGCGGACCAGAACGGACGGGTCTGCCGTCCTACGCGGCTTGCGCGCCGCGAGCTCCTCGTGACGTTTCTCTTGGTCGGTCGACCCGGGCGCGGCCTTCGAGAGCATGAACATTTGCGGCCGCGTCCAGGAGTCGTCCTCCCATGGCACGAGAACGCCAATCGCTTTCAGCATGTTGAAGACGTCCGCCGACGTGAGCGGCTCCTTGTCCTGGTAGAAGCCAACTGCTTTGAGAAATTTCATGGCATAAACGGAGTACCAGTCATGTTGAATGCTGCGGCGCGCCATCGACGCCTGTCGAAGGAAGAGCAGGATACGCCGGTCGTTCGCGTCAAACTTTGGAAGCGCCTTGAGGGGTATAGGCGTCGGTGCTGACAGCGACGTTTTTTCATGGTGGTGTTGAAGCAGCAGTTTCGCTTTGTCGGTGAAGGCGGCGACCTGCGCGTTGTCCGGTTCGCGGAACCACTTGAGGACGATCTTGTGGTTCTCCACCTCGCTGAGCGGGCGGACGAGGAAGGTCTGGTAGACGCGGTGGGAGGAGGGATGGCATATGTAATGGAAAGCGTCGTCCATGAGCAGCCGATGCGCCGCGAACGTCGTGATATGGTCCGGGCTCTCCCCTGGGCCAGCAAGAATATGCGCTGCCATCGAGGTCTTGATCTCTGCCCACTGCGATGGCTCCGGGTTCCGCACGCGCTCGTACAGCCTGGACATCTTGGGTGCAAGCTTATGCTGCACCTCTCCGAGCTTGCGCTCAAAGGTGCGCAACTTGGAGACAATTTGCACTCTGGCTGCGTGCTGGGCGGATTTCTTCGGGGCGTCCTCTACACCACATTGGGCAACCCAGTTGTCAGGTACGAAGCTATGCCTAACCCACATCGCATCGTTGAGGTCGTGCTCGAAGATTTCACCAGACGCGGTCAGGGACCGACACAACCGTCGCATTTCAGTGCCGGTGATATCCAACAGAACTCCAATGGTAGCGATATTGTTTCTGTGGACATACAAAGCCTTAGATTGGGCTCAACATGTAGAAAGCGGGGTAATCAGAGTGAGAGACAGGACGAAAGTGGCGTGCAGAGTAGTCTGAGCCCGCCTGAATGCTTGCAGAAGAGACGGACACAAAGCATTGTAGCGTCCAGGCAGCTGCATCCTAGCACACCAAGACAGTCCTAGCCCAACGCCCAAACGGAGTGCATGCAACTCGCAGAAATAGCACAGAGCGCGTCGGTTCATAGTGTGGGAGCGTTGGTACCAGCCCGACACTCTGATTACCCCCAAGAAACCAAACTGCAGCGCACCTTCTGAGCTCCACGAATGAGCCGGGCGATATATTCATGGGCACGGCCTCGCCAGTCAATTCCCCTGGGATCGGGGACGTGTCCTCCGCCGAGCGCGCCATGAATTGCTCCTTCTTTTCTGAAGCCACGCTGCTGGGCCGCCGAGTGTTGCGCCAAAGCGCGTCTTCCGCGTTCGAGTCAGACTGTTTCCATCCAGGGCGACGGCTGCCCTCGCCAGTAGCCTTGATAACGCGCGAAGCCAGCCGGTTCACGGCGCGCAAGTCCTCGCGCGCAATTCTACCGGGAGCCTGCGAGGTCGCGGCCTGCCCTTCAGCCCGCGCAGCGGTGGATGCGAGCCATCTTCGTTGGTCCCGGGCCTGTCGCGAGGCGCGGGCGAAGACAACGGCGCGCCGGTGCATGTCCACGGCCCAAAGTGGCGGAAAGCAAGAAAAATGCTCGCGCGCAGCGGCTAAGTCCGCACCTTGCTCCAGCCCAACGCGATGTACAAACGCGTAGCAAAACACGCGCGAAGGAGGGCCGACGAGGAGGCTCTTGGCCTCGATGAGGAAACGAAGGATGTGCTGGGCCTCAACGACACCGACGACAGCGAGTCCGACTCCAGCTCCAGCGACGACAACGCATCCTCGGATGAGGACGCGTCTCAGGACAGACTGGCCAAACTGAAACGGAAGCTGAGCGGCTTATACGATGACGACGGCGAGGATGCTAGCAGTCAATCTGGCGAGGCGGGCTCTGCGTCGGAGGACGAGGACGAGGACGAGGACGAGGACGGCGACGAAGGCCCAACCGCACAAGAAGCTCTACAAAATCCCTTGTACAAGATAGCAACTCCAGCCGGCGCGCAGTCATGTGCTATATGTCCGGGGAGGGTCTTTAAGAACGGGGGCATGGCTAAAGACCATGTAACATCTGCGGTGCGCCATATTCACGCTCCCGCCGAGGTCTCTGTCTCCTCACACATTATGATTTCAGGCTCACATGCGTCGACACAAACGCTTTGTAACCTCTACTGCTGCGTTGAAGGACAAAGGGATCGACCTGGATACTGTCAGCGCAGCGAGCGTTGCCACTGTCATGACAGAAAAACCCGAGTTTGCGTCCACAAAAAAGGACTCTGCGAAGGTCAGAGTGCACCATTGTCCTTTTATCCGTTATCCCTTCCAGAACTGTGCTCATATTGGGTTCAGGCTCGCCGCAAAAGAAAACGTGATCGTGGTGGCAAGAGGAAGCGAGAGGAACGTGAAAGAGGGGCCTCAACAACGGATAAAGCGCCGTCGGAAGTGGTTGACCGTCCAAAGAAATCGAAGTATGTGCGATTGTTTCAAAATCCTCCGTGTTCACTAACAGTCGCAACAGAAAGGTCACGTCCGCAACCGCCGAGGAAAGCAAGCAGTACGTCTCTCCATACCGTCTGCCGCAGCTGCTCAATCCCGTTTCAAGGGACAAAAGCACAGCACGTCAGCAGAAAGCTATTCTCCATGATCATAAACCCGTATCGAAATCCAGGTATGTTAGCGGATGTTACAACATTCGTTTCGCTACATGACTTCCTCAATACCGCAGCACGTCGCATCGCACAGACCGTCCTGCAAAACGACTTCGGCGTGAGAGCAACCCGAAGACGAAGGTTCGGGTCGTAGATGTCCAATGATCATGATACGAGCTGTCCGATGGCTTTCCGCGGGCACCTCTCAAGCTTAAAGCTTCCCAAGGCTGTCCGGGACCGAGGAATACTCGATCTACATGCATTCTCAAGAGGTCTCGCGCGTGAAGGTCCCTTGCTTCCCGCAGCAGCAGATAAGGCTTTGCAAACAGGTCATTAAACACCTCACCGACGGTGCCGTCGAGTTCGACAGTGCTTCGGGTCTCTCACTGGCCCACCATCTGTTATCTCAGCTGCCAACCTGAGATAGCTATACACCACTGGAAACTTGCTAGATTTTCTCTTCACGATCCCGAACAGGGTGATCGACAATCTCTCGTTGAGCTGGATAGCTGAGCTCAGCGATATCCGGGGCCAAGCAAATCCCGAGTGTGACTAATTCTCGCAGTCAGACCCTGTACTGAGACGCAGCGTGTTCCAGAGGCAATAGATCTTGAGCTTTATTTCGGCTACATGCAAATAATGACAAAATAACTCCAAAATACGTGGGAGGGCTCGGATGGCGCGAAGGGGGAAAAAGGGAATGGTGACCATTCGAGCACAAACGGGCTGCACAGAGCGGGGGGAATCGTGGAATCGTGGTGCACGACCCTGTCGGGCAGCGGGCTCTGCTGCAGAGGCTGGGTGTAAGTCAAAAATGCCAGATAAATCAGGTGGGGGTGGTACATCCTCAATGCCGTGTGGGCACGGGCGGTGGCGGGCTGGGTAACCTCCGCGGGTCACCGTCGGAGGGCCCGACGTTCTCGTCGGTGGCGGACACCTCGGAGGGCGCGTTGTACACGACGAGCCGCCGGACGGACTGGCGGTTGTGCGCGTGGGCGGTGGGACTGCTCGCTGCGACCGGGGACGGCGGGACGAGCGGCATGGGCGGTAGCGGACCAGGAGGAGGACGGCCCTGAGGAAGGTCGATGCTGTCCGGGTAGGTGAGGAAGGACACCTCGGTCGGCGGGCCCAGCGGGAGGGGCAGCTCCTCCGGCGTGGGGACGGGCGTCATGATGCGGAGCGGCGAGCGCTGCGGCGGCGGGACGCTGCGGCGGGACAGGAGCAGCGGCGGCGGGACGTGCGGCTCGGGCGCGTCGAAGATCGCGGGCGTCCCGGGGTCGAGGAACTGCCGCTGCAGCGTCGGCGTGTGCGGGGCGCTCGAGCCGCCGGTGCCGTAGCGCGAGAGCGGCATGCCCGGCGCGCCGATGTACATCATGCCCGGCTCCTCGTCGATGAGGAACGTCCGGGACGACACCAGCGCCGCCGTGCGCGCCCGCTCGCGCCGCCGCCGCCACCACAGGAAGAAAAAGACGGCTGCCGCGGCCAAGAGGAGCATCGCGATCACTATGCCTGCGACTTTCCCCGCGTTCGAGTGGGGGGAGTCTGCGTCGGAGGATGAGGACGAATCATCCGACCCATGTCTCGAGGCGTCGGTGGAGGTGGGATGCGTTGAGGGCCGGGCGTTATTTGGGTTATCACTTGTTGGTTCTGGGTCTGAAGGATCGGCGAATGGTATGGGGTTGAAGTCGTTGCTTTGAGAGACATCAGATTAAATGCTATGTCTGTGCCACTGGTGCATGCGCTCACGGATCTTTGTCACTGTCGCCCTCGTGGTGCGATTCGCTGCATGTGCGTGAGTCTTCAAAGCACACGCTGAACAGGACAGCGTACGTGAAAACGATATAGTCAAGAAGAGTGATAGAACTGGGGTTGGCGACCATAGTGAGCGTGTGAGGGCCGGGCTGGAGGCCGCTCGTCCCGAAGTAGAGCACATTGAACGCGCTGTCGGGCCCCGCGGCGGCCTTGTACTCCCCGACGGTGTCGAGGTCGATCATGAACGTCATGTCGTGGTTCTTCACATGCGGACGCTCCGTCGTGCTGTTGACCGACCAGCCGTACACATAGACAGCGGTGCCTGGCGTTGCGGGAGGCGATAATCAGCATCAAAGCGCGCGCGGCGTGCATCGCCCATGCGCACCATCGAAGTTGAATTCCACAGTCGCCCGCTCCCCGCCCTCGGGCACGGTGACGTCGTGGTACGTCCCGCCGTAGACCTGATGCATCTGCGCGGTCGTGGGCACCGCGCTGCAGCCTTCACAGCCCTGGACGTTCCACAACCCGGTGTAGACTATACTCGCATCACCTGCGGCGAAAGCACCGTCAGCGTCAGAGCTGCGAATCCAAAAGACTTCTGGACTAGACGCACTATCATCCACGGTGACATTGTAGCTCTGGATGCGCGGAGAGGTGTATGAGCGATCCGAGTCCCCCTGGCAGCGAGCGCGAATGTGATCGGAGACGCACCATCCTTGCCCCTCCAGGCAGAGGGGAAACTCAAGCCTCTGGCGACACGGACGAACGGGACTAGAAGAAAAGGGGACGAGAGCAAGGCTCTTCACGGAGACCGGGATGATGGATGCATGCGTTCGGAACAATTGCGACTTCGGCAATGAGCTTGATCGCAGTTAGACAGCTGTCACTGCACCCGACGTCACTCGTGCGCTTCTTTCTTGTTTGACTGCAACGAAGACACTCGCCACAGGAGCTGAGGTGAGGTACTTATGCACTGAACTGGTTCACACAGGTATGCCGGGCCCGCCGTTGATTCCCGCTGTTTCTAAGTTACGTATACACCAAGCCCTAGGCTGGTTTAAAAGTATGTTTCATGAGTCTGTGTCCTAGCTACTGAGCCCGAAGATCGACATTTGGGGATGATTGAATGGCTTGAATATGCTCTCAGGAACCTCCATCAGGCGAATTATTAATCCAATCCCGTTCTCACGCTCTCGATACCAAGTGAGCTCGTGCTACGCAGGACATGTCGGTCCTCCGCCATGTGAGATAGCCAAACCCGAAAGAGACGCTGAAAATGGGATCCAGCATATGCTCCCGTAGCGTTCAACTCTTCATAATCGCTCTCAATGGAGTTTCTTGCCGCTGTTAAGTATAATGCTGCAGGGCTGGCCATCAATGCATCAGGGACGTTCCTTGCACTGTATCCGAGGACCAAGCAATTATTGATGAAGCATGAGCTCATAGTTCTTCCCCCGCACGGTAACCAATATGTCCTTTCGGCGGTGTAGGCTCCAGACGCAGCTTCTTGGACTCAGCCAGAAATTCCATCGACGGGTGCGGGTTTCAATGCACTCATTGGCACCTCATCTTCGACGCATCTGCTCGGTACGCCCCAGGCATGCGCGCGACACACAGACGGCTGCATGACATTTCCTGCTGTTGGACACTCTGCTGGCAACATGGTTGAACGTTGAACGCGGCGAATAAAGAGTAGTTTTTCTCAAATGAGTGTGAACTGGCAGTCATCCTGCCAAAATAAGGCGCACGTATACTCAGTACTGTGCGTAGATTAGTGCATGCTCTAGAGCGACTGGGAATTGAGAGAGAAGTCTTGTATAATGGAACGAGTTATCTTTACAGAAGGACGAGGGCGACGGTGCCCACGGCCGTTCCGGCGAGGACAGCATAGCCAGTCAAGTAGGCGCCGCGCACGGTCAGGACTACAATCCATAAGCATCAACGTCGATATTGCGCGACGGACAGAAGTAAACTCACACTTTCCGCTATCCCACAGAAGATGCCTGACCCCGTTGAGCGAGTGGAAGGCGAACGGCAGCGCGAGGATGAATTTGCCGGACGTCTTGGCCCACTCGGGCAGGCTGTGGACGAGGTCGATAACGGCGGCGCTGTCGAACGGCATGCCTGCGAGGGGCGCGACGACGTAGGCGAGGCTGAAGCCGTAGAGCACTATTAGAGGAGCGGGACGAGCCAGCGGAATTAGGAATCACATGATTGGACGAAGACGGCGAGGGAAGGGACAGCACGCACAGACGGAGAGGCCGACGCCGGTGACACGGTTGAAGATTGAGGCGAGCCAGGTGAGCTGGGGCTGGTAGATGGTGAAGTGCGGCGAGCTGGGCCGCTTGAGACGCTGGGCGTTCAGGATCTCGTTCACGGCCTCGGGCGTCCGGGATTCAATTTGGATGAACCTGCAATAATTATATGAGCAGGGTGCTCTGAAAGCCTATTGGACGGTGCAGCTTACCTTCGCTGGAGCGCGCTGCGGAGTGCGAGCGGGTTGCGGGCGACTGACGGCCGTTGAGTCGAGTGAGTACGAGGATATGAGACAGACTGACTCGTACCTGGTCTCGCGGCCAGAGGGGCCCTCTTCAAAGCCAAACCGAGGCCCAGCGTCGCGCGGTTCATCGTGGCTGGAGCAGACAGTGCGTGCGGAAGAGACGGGAGTCGCGGCCGGCGTTACCCGAGCCGCCCTTTCCCAGCGCCCGTCGTCCAGGATGTCGATGGAAGAGTCGATTTCGCTCGAGGAGACGAACAGAATCCGTATCTCGCTGGGCCTCAAGCCGCTCACAGACGACAACGCGCCCGCGGACTCGGCCGACGCGCAAGCAGAGACGAACTACGCCAACCAGCGCGAGCGCGAGCGCAAGGAGCAGGAGAGCAAGCGCATCTTTGAGAGCATCGCAAAGTAAGTCTTAAATTCTTACATTCTGGCCATTTTATGGTTGCTTCACTTTGCATCACACAAGTTCCGCGAGTCTGGCGACGATGCCCTGCTGCTGGCGGGCCCGAGCATTGACTCTGGTGCGTATCCTGCGACTGCCGCGTTCGGCTACTCATTTGGTTGCTAAACTAGGTCTTTTGATACGCGTGCCATTCCACGCGCACACGACGCGGTCATGGGCATCGTTCCCAGGCTCGCATGACTCCCACACCTCTACACCCCCGCGCCACATGAGCACCGCAGCTCACATGTCATTCCAGAGTCAAGAACCGGCGCGAGCTCAATGCAAGCCTCAAAGGCCGCACGCTCGCCGACCTCGACGACGCCGAGAAAGATGTGGACGACGCGCGACAATGGATCAAGCGGTCCAAGAAACAGGAAAAGATCCTCGCCAAGAAGCGCCAGGAGGAGCTGGAGAACATGGACAAGGCTTTCCAGGAGGAGTACACCGAAAGTGCGTCCTCCGCATTCATAGTAATATACTTGGTTTGCTAATGCGGCACCCTCGCGTTTGTAGAGGACTTGACGGGTCTGAAGGTCGCGCACGACTTGGACGAGCTGGACGAAGGCCAGGAGCGCATCCTCACCCTCAAGGACTCGCGCATCCTCGACGGCGAGGAGGACGAGCTCATGAACGTCGAGATGGCAGACCACGAGCGCGCCAAGAAGAAGCTGGAGATGAAGATCAAGAAGCCTGCCTACACCGGCTACGACGACGACGAGTTTGCGGAGGGCAACGTTGGCATGAAGCGCGCCGTGCTCGCCAAGTATGACGAGGAACTGGAGGGCGCCAAAGAAACTGTAAGTGGAATCTATAGAAGTAAACTCAGCAACTGACACTTCACTTTGTTGCAGGGATTCAGATTAGGTGCTGGCTCGACGAGCGCGAGGAAAGCGCCGCAGACGAAGCAAGAAACCGCCGCGGCCGTGAATAAGTCCTTACTGTCCATCGACTACGCCAGTACGTTCATTCACCCATTACCTTCCCCACTCATTTATTGACCTGCCACCGCCAGAAAACATTGAATCCTCAGACTACGTCCGCGAAGGCGACAAGGGCTTCAAGAAGCCCAAGACGAAGAAGAAACGCGCCACGCGCGTCGTCGAGGCGGACCCGGACCTCCTCGCCGCACCGGCACCCGACGCGATGGACGTCGACGAGAAGAAGCCCCCCATTTCGCGACGGCAGCGCAATCTGGACGACAACTTCGTGGACGACGACGACCTGCAGTCCGCGCTGGCGCGCGCGCGGCAGGTCAAGATCGCCAAGGCGAAAGCGCGGAAGGCGCCCGAGGAGATCGCTGCGCAAAGTGGGTGCCCATTCTTTCTCACTCACGCGGATTCTGAATTCTGACTGCTTGCTGTTGCTTTCAGTTGCGGAAGAGCGCAAGGAGGCTGCGATCAAGCTCGAAGAGGAGGAGGCGGATTTTGGCGACGACGCGGGCGGCGGCGGCGGGCTTGTGTTTGACGAGACGTCCGAGTTTGTGCGCGCGGTCGAGTATAACCCCGAGGCAAAGCGTCCTGCGGTCAAGACTGAACCGCGGCCTGCTGCGCTCCCTGCGTCGCGGCAGGAGTCGCCGGAGCGCATGCAGGTTGATCAACCGCTTTCAGAACTCGACGCAGGTGCCGTACATGTCAAGCAAGAGGAGGACGACGACGAGGACGAAGAGATGATGTTGGACCAGATCGAGGACGCCATACGGCTTGTTGAGGAGGAGGAGAAGCGGGGGGGCGGCGATGTCGTGCCGGATGACGACGAGGTGCGTTGTTTTATATCTTACACTGTCGGGAGTAGGTTGCTGACGCACGACACGATAATAGGTCGGCACGGCGGGCGAGGCGACGATAGGCGCGGGGCTGGCGGGCGCGCTGTCCGTGCTGCGCCGGCAGGGCATCCTGGCGACGCCGAGCGCGGACCAGCTCGAGCGCGAGAGGGTGCAGATCCAGCGCGACGCGTGGCTCGCGGAGCAGCGGCGGCGGCTCGCGCGGCGCGAGGAGGAGCGCATGCGCTCGCGCGGCGGCGGCGGCGGCGGGGGGCAGAAGGACCAGGCGCAGCGCGAGCACGAGAACCGGCTGCGCGAGCAGCAGGAGGCGCGCGAGGCCGCGGAGCACTTCAAGAACTACAAGCCGGACGTCAACATCGTCTACTACGACGAGTTCGGGCGCGCGCTGAGCATGAAGGAGGCGTGGAAGGCGCTCAGCCACCGCTTCCATGGCAAGATGCCCGGCAGGATGAAGCAGGAGAAGAGGCTCAAGAAGATCGCGGAGGAGAAGAAGCGCGAGGCGATGGTCAGCGGCGACACGCCGCTCAACATGAACCGCGCGTTCCAGGCGAGACAGGAGAAGGCGGGCCAGGCGCACATGGTGCTCTCTGTTGGCAACCGCGGGTGCGCCTCACTTTCACACTACACTGCGCTCTGAGTTTCTCTGACTAATTTCTGATGTGTGTGCAGGGCTGTACCCCAAGCGGAGGGCTTCATCGACCAGCCGAACCTGACCAAGAAGACGGACGGCAAGGGGGCCAAGGGCAAGGGCAAGGCGCCGACGCCCGCGACGCCGGACATAACGGGCTTCACGGCCGCGCAGCCGCTGCCCGTCGCCACGGGGTCGCCCGCCCCCCGCGCGGGCTTCAAACGCATCGGCACGTTTTCGGCGGCGACCCCGGCGCGCGAGATGAGCAGCCCTGCGCCGGCGAGTCCCGCGCTCGGCGCGGAGGGCGCGAAGGTCGCGCTTAGTCTGAAGCGGAAGGCGACGGATGAGGGGACTGGTACTCCGCCTGCGAAGAGGAAGTAGGGTGTTGATGTTGGGAGTGAAGTGCCTGCTTTGTAAATTTATGGATTATCGACAATCTCAGGTGTACCAAAATGTTAGTGGCTAACTTTGCGAAGTGCAACTCATCGTGAATTCTGGCCGGCTCATGTCATTTCCTACTGCGTGTGTGAAGGTTGTTATTGTACAGATCAGCGGAACTGTTACTGTATGCTATGGCATCCGAAATGTCTGCAGCGGCGTCCATGCAAAGGATCTCCGAGGCTGTCGCGGCAATCTCTCGTCCCTCGAGTCCGAGTCGTCGGCGTCCATACCCGCGAGTTCGTCTATCACCTCATCTAGCCCAGTCAGCACGCCAAACGACGGGCGGGCTAGAGTGGAGGACGGTAGCCGCTCCGGCTGCACTTCTCGCAAGTTCAGCGAGAGCCTCACGGCCATTATGCCTAGAATTCTGCGTGGGGCGTTATTGGGGTAGGGGTTCAACTGTGTGTCGCATGGCGTACGCTATAGGCAGGCTGCAGAATTCTCCATAGAAGGATTCCTGTATGTATCGTGTAAATGGTTGACTCTCGAGGTGCGATTGATTGGGCCGACTGACCGTGACGGGTGAGACGAGGAGAGCGATGAGTGTTGCTGCGTAAACCGCGCCGCTGATGCTGCAGGCTGGTCAGGTGACAGTATTGGAGACGAATTGGGGGTCTCACGCAAAGTAGATGACGCCTGCAGCAGATGGTCACATTGAGATGCTATTTACGGCGGCGAGCTGGCGGACTCACCGTCTCGAAGCAACACGGTCAGGAGCGGCGTGAGCTTGCTCTGTCGATAAACGCGAAAGGACCGCAGGAGCGTGAGGACGGTGATAATAACGTCGAACACGAAGGGGAGCGTCCAGGCTAGGAGCCCAAGACACGCCGTTGCGTTTGCTGTAGAACATGCGGGCGTGTGTGGCGCCTGATGATTTCCCATGTCTCGTACGAGCCTAGACGGACCAAAGGAGCCACCATTATGTGGGGATGGGTTCCAGGACATCGCTAAGTAGTCGCTCCCGTTCGATACGAACATATAAATGCCGTAGACCGCCGAGCCAACCTCGGCAATGAGGAAAGGCAAGCAGAGCAGCAGCACGTATGTCGCACGCGAGTATAGAGCGTATGCGCGTAAGAGAAATATGACATGGCCTGTGAGCAGGCTTGCAAAGGTGAGGATGGAAGCGATCGCCGTCCAAGCAAGCGAGCTCGTCATTTTCAGTAAAGAAGCTGAGATTGCTGCACGGCACTTACAACTAACACAAATGCCATCGGATGAGTAAGAACTACTAATGAAACTTTGACCTCACCTTCTGCGACCAGCCATGCGGGAAAAATCCCGCGAAGATCATAAGGAAAGAGATGATGAAAGGATAGCGAAGCTGTCGCGAATAACGCCATTAACTAATGCGGACGAGCTGAGATCGGGTTGCTAGACGTACCAAAACCCAAAGGAAGGTGAATGTTGAGCGTGGACGACTCCATATGTACTCCACCTCCTCGTCGATGGTAATGACTTCGCCAGTACGCGTTAGAGCGCGAAACCCACGTTCAGAGACGCCACCGACCGTATTCATATACCAGAAGCACCACAGTCGCCACGAACGCGCACTTCCAGGTGAAGCTACCAGAAGAGCATGGTGAGCAGCTGGACGTGGGAGCAGACAACAGAACGCGGTTGTCGGCAGCGCACGCACAATTGACCGAACGCATCTTGGAGTTCGACGTTCATCGACACAATGTCCCGCTCGCATGTAGGCTCAGAGAGCAGCAGAGCAGGAAGGCAAGAGACGGATAAGGCGTCAGAAATAGGCGGACATCGTCCCAACGACTACCCAACGACCGTACGAGCCGGATGTTTGTTAGCCAATGAACACCGGCAGAAGGTAGATCTCGAGAAGCCCGCGTTTGCCAGCACGTGGGCGGGGACTCCTCGACTATTTCTGTCAGAACCTCCCGCGTCTTTCGCTCTTGGTTCTGCCAGCTATGGCCATATCGCCGCAAGTTTATGCCGGTCGATGAGATAGGTGAATCCTTTTTGCGGAAGGGTCAGTCGATATGGACCCACTGTACTTACTGTCAAGCTCACCGCGACAGTGATGCCTAATATGATAATGATGGAATGACTAGAGTTCTATCACGTGATGGCTACTCGCTGAGGGTCAGAGTGAAGCAATACCCATTGAGCCGTCTATGCCGCTCATGGGGCATGGTGGTTCGCGCTGTGGCGGGGAGGACGGGTACAGCGGGGACCGTGCTCAGCTGGCCAGAGCTTCGTGACTAAATGAATTATTCCGCATCTGTCAGGGTGGTGAGATAACTGCAACAGATATCATTGGGAGGAATGCGACGCAGCTTCGCGGGGAGGTCATTAGACTCGATAGACGTGCAGGCCGCAGTACCGAGTCTCCCGACGGTAACTCGGAGGTATTCGAGCACGACGAGAGCGCTGGTGTGGGTCAACGGCTGCTCTTCCTGGTGGAGATCACTCACCTGGCAACTTGGGTGGAATGTCGCAAATCTTATCAGATAGACAACAGATCATGATTTTGGCACCGGGACCCTCCGCGGCATTCACCGCGCAGTTCGATGACTCTTCTTCCTTTACCAAATCTTTCCAAGCTCATGGGTGGGTTCGATAGCTACTGCTTTGTGAATCCATTACACGTGCGCAGGCGTAGTGGGCTTACGACTTGCTATTGCATATACTCTAGATCTGTGGCGCACAGGCGCAGGTAGCGAGCATTATCCTGCGCGCTTTCAAAATCAGCGCTAAGAAGAGCACCATACCTCCCGTGGAGTCTGAGAAGATCAAGAGCTTTTTGCTCGACAAGCAGGACCGGGCGTTCCTTCAGGACCTGGTCTCCATCGGCCCATACGATGCCGACGACGAGCCCATCATCGACGACCAAGAGATATACCGCGGCGCGCTCGATGCCGACGAGACTGAAGCCGCGAGGCTTGCAGCCATCGAACCCCAGACTATCCGCATGATTGAGGGCCTCGTTCCTGGGGACTGCCATGATCTGGGCGGCCTCGAGCGTCCGAGCGGCGAGGGCTTCGACATCAATGCTGCTGTCTACCCGTTCGGGCACGCGCTCTGCTTCAGGTTGCTTGCGGGTTTTGCGCCGCGGCTGATGCAGCCTGTGGGCGCGTTCTGGGCTACAGTCCGCGCGGTCAATGGGACACATTATACCAGAATGATTGTCGGCGTGGATTACGGCGACGTCGCTGGGTCGCAGGAACAGTTTGTCTGGCCGTTCCATATGTATGGCGGGCAGTACGACCAAGACAGCGAAGATGAAGGCTCTAATGCCGACCGTTCCGGCGAAAGGAACGAAGCTCGCGACGTTGATGCTGAAGAGAATGATATCGACAACGCCGGCCATAATAATAGTGGCGACGACGACCATGAGGAGGATGCCGCTAAAGACGACGATGCTGACGAAGAGCATGACGAAGGTGGGGACAACGACGCCGAGGTCGATGATGACGAGGGTGCCGACGACGACGAGGGTGCCGACGAGGAGGATGCTGATGGAGATAAAGACGAGGACGACAACGACAACGAAGACGCCAACAGTGACGACCGCGAACCACAGGACTGGGAGGACGAAACGCTGCCCAAGTCGATAAAGGCTGCGCTCAATAAGGAGCCGCTGGACCCCGTCGACCTGCACGATTACTGGTTGAAGACCGGATGCATGTACGTCTGGGTGTGCCCTGACAAGTGAGTATTACACTTCCCAACCCCATCTGCTGATACCATTGCTGACTGTTCTGGCCAGATTCCCCGTCCGAGAAGCGTTCCAAGAGCCTCTTGAGCCCATCTCGTGCGAGCAGCGTACCAAACCAGCTGCAAATCATCTGGCCGACCTTCCGATCGACGTCCTACTCATCATCGCGCAAAGCCTCTCGCTTCACGATGTTCTATCACTTTTCGGTCTGTGCACGGCGCTGAGAGCGAAATTGTTACCCTTTGCGGACACAATCGCCAGACAGCACTTGACTTGGGCAGTGCCTTCTGCCGTCGGCGAGCAAGAGCGCTGGGACACACTGTTACAAGACGCGGAAGGATTATCACAGCACTTCCCTTGGTTGTCGTATGCTCGACAGTGCTACCTCTCCCCCTCAATGCGTAACCGAGAGCGCATATGGGGAATCTGCCAGCAATTGGAAGGGCTTGCCCTCTCCCACAGTGTCATATGACAAGTACATTATACCCCATGCGTCGAATACAAGGCTCTTCATGGGCTGCGGAGGCAGACACATTACAAGGTGGTTTCATGTAGTTCTCGTGGATTACTTTCTGCATGCATGTGCAGACCCATGGCGGAGTGATCAAAGATAGCTTACAGCGAGATATATAGCGTAACTGTCGGAGACATGCGAGAACGGGTCAAGAGCAGGGCAGAAGAACGAGCAACAGGCGAGCATCTACAACAATACAGTGGGAACAGGACAGACTTGCGTGCGGGGGGACCATGTCATGCGTGAGTGAGAGGGAGAGACAGAAGACGCCGGGACGAGATGAAACAAAATACGCACAGTGCGTGCGACATGCAGGGGGTTGACTGAGAGAGTTCATCCGAAGCTGGACACTATGCGCAAGATGAACATGGCCGAAACGAACGAAATGGGCGTGGCTGGGAAAGCAATATGCAAGATGGGTGTGGATCACGATGAAGCCGCCTCAGATGCTTTGGCCATTTTCAACAATGAATGAAGGATATCGTCGAGCGTTTTCAACGACACAGGCTTCACGAGACTGCGGATATGCATGAGCAAATCGGCATATCAGAGACAGCGGTGACATACTATTGGTTGACGCCGGCGTTGTAGGCGCGCTCTTTGTCTTGTTCGGAGGACATGCCAGTGAGCGCCACAATTGTCGACTTGGGAGAGGCAACAGGGCCACCAGCGGCTTCGCTCGCCCGCCGCGCTTCTATCGCTCGTATAGATTTTGTGGCTTGAATACCGTCCATTCGCGGCATGGTGACATCCAGCAAGACAACACTAAGAGCGAGGCGAATTGAGCGTGGCTCGTCTAGGGAATGGAGCGTTGCTTACTCGAAATTACCAGTGGGACTCGACTGGAAGATCTCGACACCTTGCTCGCCGTCGTCAGCCGCTTGACAGTAATAACCCCTGAGCGTGGCCCAGCGGACGAGGAGATTCCGCAAGATGGTGTTGTCCTCCATAATCAGGACTCGCATAGTCTTGTCCGACGTTCCAGTGGGTAATTCCGACGAAGTCTTCGTAGGACTTTGCGATAATGTAGTCGATGGCCAGTAGGGCGCGGCCACGCGAGGAGGCGTGAGACCTGATCGCCCCTCGCCACCGTTCAGCGCCTGGCTCGGCTCGCGCGGCGACCGACTCGATGACAAAGCGGGTACCGCGCCGTGGAGGGCATGGAACAGTTGCCTGGGGCCGACGGGTTTGTAGACTGCCCGACAGTAACCACCGTACTGCTCGAAGGCCGTCACAGCGTTGACAAGCACTGGATCCTTACGGAAGGAAGTCAAGAAGACGACGGGCCGTTGTACCAAGCGCCTGTCCACTATATCCTGGAGCACATGTGTGTCCTCGTTGATAACCAGTATGTCTCCCTGGTCATCCCCGTCTGGCGCTACTGTGAAGCCCCACCATGTCTCGACGTACTTCTGGAGCACAGAGAGCAAAAGCGCTTCACCCTTCAGCGATTCGCTGAAGCCAGAGAACGAGATGGTATGCGACTGCCCGTCCGCCGATTGTGCACATATGTTGAACTCCGGCGCCGACTGAGGTCTTGGAACCAACTCGACGTCCATGACTACGCGAATGCCGGTGCCGACGCCCTCGGTACTCCACACATCGACAGTGCCATTGACGTTCTTGGAGTGCACGATGTTCTTCACAATCGCAAGACCGAGTCCGGTGCCCTGCTGCATCGGGTTTTCCTGCGAGAACGGATGGAAGAGTTGATGCTGCAGCAGAATTCAGTATCCCTGTGAGAGGGCAAAGTGCAGGCTTGAACAAACCTTCAGAAATTCCTTGCTAATGCCTTTCCCAGTGTCCGAGACCTTCAATTCCACACGAATCCGACCTTCGGCGGTTGAAACGCCATGCAGTTCGCGAAGCGCCACGTGAACATTGCCATCCTACAAGCGTCCGTGCTGTCAGCAATATGGTGTGCGAACGCAAGCAATTCAACTAACAGTTGTAAACTTGAGACTGTTGCCAACGAGGTTGATGAGGACGCGCTGTATACCGCTCTTGTCGCATTTGATATCCCAGCCCTAGAATCCCATTCAACATCGTCAAACTTTTCGCAGTCGGAGGACGCTTACCTCCGCTCGGTGGTCAATATCGATGACGGTCTCGACATGCGGCCTGGTGCGAACATTCGGCCGGTCTGTCGAAGAGTACACCCGCTGGATATCCGTTCCTCCCGTAGAAGACGTGCGAGACCGGAAGCCAAGCCAGCAACCCTCGACGGCCATCTCGATTAATTGCACAAGATCCACGCTGCGCAGGAAGATGAGCACTATATCAAAACCCAATAAGAGAGCTGAAACTGACTCCTCCGGTTGCGAGGCCTTTGCATGCTTGCTGAAATCGAGGACATGGTTGACCGTTTCGGTGAGGATATTGCCGCAAGCCTGGATGGTGCGCAAGATCGCGGTCTGGTGCTGGTCCATGGGGCTGTCCATGAGCAACTCCGTCGCAGCGACGATGCCATGTAATGGGGTTCTAAATAGATGCTCAGCCAGCAGCAAGACATAGAAGCCAGGTAGCTTACCTCAGTTCGTGGGAAATACTAACAGATAGAGTGCGTCAATGAAATGTCTGATTCATCCAACGTATACGCACTTGGAAATAAAGAGAGTCTTTGTCCTGTCGGCCTGTACCATCCGTTGCTGGAGCATCGCGCAGAGAATAATCACGCCTAGTAAACGGAATTAATAATCCAGCCCTCAAAGGCCATATCGTGGCACGTACCTATGGCGCGCAAGTACGACAGCTCATGACCATCCTTAGCGCAAGCGATCAGACAAAGGCGTGCAAAAAGTAAAAGCCCGGCAAGTTACTCACGAAGGGTTGTACTCTATGCGTCGTGTTGTACGCACACAGCAAGGCAAACAATCGCTTGTCGACATCAATCAGGGGCACGACTGCCAGACGAAGAAGTGTCATGTCAGTATTCCTGTACTTCGTGGGAGGTGAACACAACACTCACGCAACCCATACTTGATATCGCTCGGTATCAGCCCCCGCAACAGGGCCGGCACCCGTTCGTCGACCATGCGCCCATGCGCATGCTTGAGCAAGTACTCCCTGATCTTCGCATAATCCTCGACGGACACAAGCTTGGTGTCCGGGGGGACGCCCTGCTCGGCCGAATAGGAGATCAGCGACAGCTGGTTGACGGGCGCGGACTCCTGCGGCGGCTTCATGTACTCGATGTCGGCGTTGACGACGTCGAGCACCATGACGCCCTCGACCTCGAGCGTGCGCTTGATGATCTTGGCAGAGTAGTCGAAGATCATGGCCATCTTGGTCTCCATGCGCGTCACCTTGCCCTCGTCCTCCTGCGGCTGG
Source organism: Auricularia sp. M12 (assembly GCA_037042885.1). Classification (NCBI taxonomy): domain Eukaryota; kingdom Fungi; phylum Basidiomycota; class Agaricomycetes; order Auriculariales; family Auriculariaceae; genus Auricularia; species Auricularia sp. M12. The sequence goes on from CM073207.1 coordinate 1,220,497, forward strand.
CCGGGCGTCTCGAGGCACTCGCGCGTCATCTGCTCCATCTACACACACCCGGCGGTCAGCCACTATTGTGTGTACGGCGCACAAACGCCCTCAACTCACCGAGCTCTGAATGCGATCGCGAACGCGTAGTCGAATCTGAATAAGTGCTTGAGCGCCGTCCGCCAGACATCAAGCAGGAAACAGGACCGACCTTGTCCCTCCACATAACGATCTCGCGCATAACGACTCCCTGAAGACGCATCAGCACAGCTAGCAATTCGCATTCAATCCGGAGTCACTTGCCGCGAATTCAGTCAACGTGTGCCGCTGACGCGGGGTGAACTCTGCCCGCGGCTCATCGTCCGCAATGGTCAATCTGGAAGCCTGTCAACGACCCCTCCACGGCCCGCACGGGACGACAGCACGCACGCGCCGATGTTGTAGCCGTCCTGCGTCCGCAGCTGTGCAGCGACATAGAACCTGACGCCGGGAGACTCCGTGACGAGAGGCTGCGAGGATCGCTTCAGTCAGCATCGCAGTCAAGGGGTGGTTGCGGAGCGCAAGCCACTGACGTTGTTCGCGAATCGCCAGTCCTCCGCCGCGTTGAGCACCACGAGCGGCTCGTTCTGCCTGCAACAGCGTGGTCCGCACGTCAGCATTCCACCCCTGAGCAGCCAGACCGCGCAAAAGCGAGTCCGGCGGGCGTACTGCGTACTTTTGCAGGATCGCGTGGGCGCAGAACGACTCTTCCCTCGAGATACTCGCCACATGCATTCCCACTGCGCTGGCCGTTAGCTCACCTGCGATCTCTCTCATCAAGCGAACGCACACTCAGATTTGAACCATCTGGGAGTAGCAATCAGCCTGCGTAAACCTTCAAAGGTAACAGGTAATGACGTACTCCTTGGTAGCGTCCACCAGCGAAATCGTGACGACCTTGGTCCGAAAGACGAGCTTGACGAGGTTCACCAAGCGCTCAAAGTTCATGTCGGGGCCCGTATGCAATATATTATGTCTGCAGCCACGCGGTCAGCAAACAACCATCTCCAGCGGGGAACGCAACACGCACTGGTAGAGCGCTCTGAGGCGCGGCAGCTCCTCGACGGGCGACGGCGCGGGGAGGTATCCCTGTTCGAGGTACGCGAGCTGCTGCGGCGGCACCGACACGCCGCCGCTGCCCTGGCCCATGCTCCCGCTCCACACGTCGTTCGAGAACGCGCTCCGGACGTCCATCTCCTCGTCGCTGCCCGACGCCGCGCCGCCCGCGGCGGCGGGCGTCTCCGTCATCGCGCGCGCGCGGATCGACGGCCGCACCATGCGCACGTGCGCCTGCGAGTGCGACGAGCGCGGCGCCGAGTCCGGCAGCGCCGGCGAGCCCGCCGCGATCGTCTGCGCCGAGTCGTCCGACACCGACTGCGACTGCGAGATGGAGTGCTGCGCGGCTTTTGGCCGATGCAGAGCCGACGGCGGGGGTGGCTGCGGCGGCTGCGGCGGTAAGGGGGTCTCGTCCGCGGGTGGCTGCTCTTCGGTTGCGTCAGGCGGAGAGGGGATGGTCGGCAGCGGCGGAAGCTTCAAGACCGACATTGGCATCGATCCCTGGAAGACTTTCCCTGGCTTGACCAGTCCCGCTGTCGGTCGAATGCCTGTTGGGCCTCCCATAGCAGGCGTCTCCCACGGCGCCGGCGTCTCGTATATGCTGGGCGACGAGCGTCCAGACGAGGCCGACACATCTTCAATTTCGGAATCATTGCCAGCTGGCCGGGGCGGCGGAGGCGGGGCCGTGAGGCTGAAGTAATCGCGAGGACCGGTTCGCAGGCTCCTGCTGCTCGTTGTTCTCCTCACGGACGGGGACTGCCTGCCTGCCTCAGTAACGGCCCTCCATCCCTGCGGGTCGGGTGTCTGTTCTGTGCTGCCTGGGATGGGCGGAAGCTGGTCGGGCGAGACCTCGGTCGTGCCTTCCCAAAAGCCACGCTCGCGCAACTTCATACCCAGTACGCGGGCAGCGTCGCCAGTCGAGCTTGCATTGGAAGGGGCGCGGCGATGCGAGGGGTAGGTGCTAGGCTCGCCGCGGTCGGACGGGGTGAGCGGGGGAAGCGATTTCGCGTAATTGCGCATGGGGTCGGTCAGCTCGTACTCGGGCGACGGCAGCGCGAGCGGGGCGATAGACATGCCCATTCCCGCCCAGCGCATTGTGGCGGCCAAGGCGGCGCGGCTGCCAATGACCTCTGGGTCTGGGTCGGGTTCCGGCGGGTCTTCCATGAGCAGGCCTGGGGAGGACGAGGAGGCCTTGAGCCTGGGCCGACCGAGCGGGTACGGCGAGTGGCCGTCGGTCGAGCGCGTCAGCGGCGAGCGCAGGGGCATGGCGTGCGAGAGGTCCGGGGCCTGTGTGCCTCTGCGGGCGGCGAGCGTGGCGACATGGGCGCCGAAGGCGGCGGCGGGGCCGGCGTCGACGCGGGCTGCGATGGGGGCGGCTGCGGAGGCGGAGGAGGAGGGGGTGGTGCTGGACGAGAGCTTGCTCCACTGGTCGCTGGAGGGCGGGCCGGAGGAGAGCGAGCTGTCGACGAGCGACGCGGTGCGCGGCATGGACGGGAACGGGAACGCGGCCTGCGCGTCGGGCGTGGGCTGCAGCGGGACGCGCGCGGGGTCCCAGCTGCCGGCGGCGTACGCGCCCAGGAACGACCACCAGTCGCGCTCGCGCTCGGCGCCCATGTGGTCGCTGGCGGGCCACACCCCGCGCTCCATCTCGGCCGGCGCGGTCGCGGGGAACACGGCGAGCACTGTGCACGCGTCAGGTCAGCGCTCTGCTCGTCGTCGGCGGCAGCGAGCAGCGAGCACTCACCCTGCTGTGCTGAGGCCGACCTGCGCTTGGCGGCGGGCATGGCTTTCAGCGCGCGCATCTGCGCCGTCCGACGCGTCCCTGCATCGGCACTGTGGGGCAGCCGCGCGTTCAGGGCGGGCTGCATGCCGCGCAGGCCGGCGTCCGTCGAGCCCAGATCCGGCATAGGGGCCGTGAGCGTGCGCGCGCGGCCGGCGGTCCAGAAGTCGGCGACGGCGGCGGCGGCGGGAGCGGCGGGAGCGGCGTCGGCGGGCGGGGCATGGGCAGTGTCGTCGTCGAGGTCGTCGCCCGCGGCGGTCATGTGAACTCAGCGTCCGCGTCCGGGGCCAGCGTCGACGGGCGGGCAAGGGGATGGAGAGTCAGAGCGTGCAAAGCGAGCACACTCAAACTTCAAGTCCGCCTGCAAGCCTCTGACGTCACTCGCCGCTCATCATCACTACCCTTGAATCCGCCCATCCTCGTCCCCGCCGTCCCCCACCGTCTCCCACCCTGCTCTCCCACCACAGACGCCAGCTTCAAGAGCCCGAGCGTGCCTTGCAGAGTGCCTCCCTCATTGGCCCCACTCCACCCCCCGGAGATATACCCGCCCAGCCGCCCAACGGATTGGCTGATGATGCGCTCCCGCTGTGCAGCTCCCCCAGCTCCACGCTGCTTAATTCTGCTGACTAAGCCAGGCATGCAGGCCTCGTTCGAAACAGGCAAAGCGCGCCATAGATAGTTGAAACAGTTGAGTGTTTCATTCTAGTAAGCAGTCCTCGCATCAGCGTTACGCAGTTTTACTCAGAATGCACAAAGACCGGCTGCCGGGGAAAGACGAGGCGTATTAGGCCCTCCATAGGGGTTGCAGGATGTTTGACCAGACGGCAAGTGGGTCAGTGTTAACGTTGCAACCTACCGCACCTCCGCGCCGCGGCGCGCCGAAGCACAAACGGAGACTCTCAAGTTAGAGAGTAGCGTACATAAACCGGAGGAGTTCCGTAATGTTACGGGCAGCTCAACGGACACCGTGAGTCGTGTTCAATCTCCAGCGCTTGACGACACGGCGCACACGTGACCTTGCTCTCTCAAATCACACAGCGCATTGTCGACAGTGCGTACAGTACAGTCAAGCCGCGCAATGAAGCCCACCCGGCCTACCGAGCGCGACCCAGCCACACGGTCCCCAGCGCCCACATATACAGCGGCAGCGTGAGGTTATCATTCTGCACGCTGAGCGCCTCCAGGAGGCCTCCGGCAACGCCCACGCACGTGTATCTCCACACCTACGTTGCAGCCCGGTTAGCCAGCCACACTCGGGACGCCCTGCCCTCTTACCGAGAACTTCTCCACGAGCCCGAAAGCGCGGAGGCCCAAAGCGCAGCCCACGACGGACAGGACGAACGCGGCCGTGCCCTCGACCGTCTTGCCCGACGCCGCGCTCCACCGCCGCCTGCCGAGCCGTTTGCCCACAATGGACGCCTGTGCGCCGCACTCGATGAACATCTCGTCCGGCCGCAGAATCGCACATTGAGCAGCACGACAAGACTCACCATCGCATCGCCGACTCCGAGCGCGAGTACGCCGCTAAACTCGAGTATGCGCGACGACCTGCACATCCGATCAATTGAAGAAACCAATAAACGCAATATCACGCACCCCTCCAGCCACAGCGTCACCGCGCAGCCCGTGAGCAAGTAAAAATGGCTCAGAATGGCCGTCCCGCTGTCCTTGTGGTCGAGGAACTCGTTCAAGAAGACATGCACGGCCGCCCCGAACGGGTACAGCGCAAAGTAGCGCACGTACTCCGCGAACGTGAACAGCGAGAACGCCGCGCTGAACGAGAGATGCGTGAACGCCGGCTACAATGCGAGGTCAGCCTCGCTCGCACAGCACAGCGAAAGAACAAGGATTTACGTCGAACGCGATGCCAGGCACGAACATCACCACCGCCAGCGCATGGAAGAACTTGCGGCGCGCGTTCAGGCCGAGCGTGGGGACGTGCTTGTCCGCGGCGTCCAGGAACTCGCTCGCAGCCGCAACAGCCTTGTCCGCCGGCCCACCGCCAGTAGTCGGCGCAGGCTCAGCGCTCGGCTCGCCCGCGGCAGCCGGTGCGCTCTCCGTCTGATTGTGCAAGTGCCGGTACCGCCGGTTGCGCGCGAGCTGGCGGTTCCACCCCGCGACACTGACGCTGCCCAGCAGCGCCCAGTACGCCAGCAGCACGGGCCGGCTCCACGGCCGCTGGCCCTCGAGCAGCCAGAAGAGCGCCCACAGCCACGGGTCGCGCCCGCGCAGCTGCCAGCGCGTCCACATCCCCAGCAGGCCGCCGACGATGAGCGCCGCGCCCGCGTAGAACCCGCCGGCGAGCGCGCGGCGGTGGATCTTGCGCTCCTCGGGGAAGCGCAGACGGCGCACGGGCCGCTGCGCGATGTGCCGCGACAGCACGAGGAGCGGCGAGAGGAGGAAGCCCGTGAGGAACGTCCCGGGGATGAGCGCGACCTGGAAGATCGATAGCGGCGTAGGTAGAACGAATGTTTTGATGTACGGCGTCGTGATGGGCCATATCTGAAGACATGAGATTGGCACTGGCATTACGAGGACAATGGGACGCGCTCACTCGTGCGACAGTGAAGTTGTAAGTCATCATGAACATGGCCGTCGCGATATGGCCCACCATGCCCAGCTCTCCCAGCGTGAAACCTCGGCGAGCAAGGCGCACCATTACATACAGCGCAAACTGGTGGAACAAGCTGCTAATGCTGACGTCGAGGACGGACAAGTCTGTTGGCGGTCAGCGGTCAGCACCTGAACACTGCCCAAACAAACATCGACTCGCCCTTCCAGATAGGTATACGGAGTTGCACGAACGCGAGCTTGAGCGCAACAGCGCAGAGAGACACGGCGATGGTGAACTTTGAATAAAGGTAGGTGCGTCGTCCTTCGTGGCGCGGTATTCGCGGACTCTGCAGCTGGGCGTCGTCCGGCGATGCCGTCGAACGCTTCCATTCGTCCCATCTCGATGCGGACGTGTGAACGAGCACGATTGCAGAGCAGAGCGTGCTGAGTTGCAGAAGGGACCTGCGTGCGTATAATAATGATACCAATGCAGAGGGCGCAGGGCTGCCGTCTGCTCTAGGGGGCAGCACGGCGGGCTGCTCGATGCGCCAGGAGTCCGGGAGCGGTGATTGGGGCGATGATTTGAGGCGTTCTACGGTAGAGTACAGACAGGCCGCTGCAATGAGCGGGCCGAATAATGATGCTGAAAGTACACCGTCGTCGGAACATTCCCTGCGACAATATTAATATGCTGCCGTTAGACCTGTAAGACACAGTTGACCTGTAGTTCTTGGGCTCTGTCATCCACAACATTGCCGAGCCTGAGCTCTTGACCTGGGGTGGGAGAGATTGTACAGAGAGGCGTCGCTCGCGCATGGTGCCTTCCGTGGCGGTTGCGCGCCGCGAAACTTGGATTGGTGGTACAGATTGAGGGTTGTTGGTGGGCGCAGAAAGCATGGATAATATATGTGATGCAAAGACGTAAAGCAACGAGAGCACGACGATGCTCGTGAGTTCTGCACGACATCAGACAGAGAGCACTTTCAGGAGCATGCACATACCTAGTGGTACCCATAATTCCTCGCCTGTCGTACAAAAGCGCGACGCAGCAAGAGTCACAGCGAAGAGCAGCAATGCGGCCTCACCAGCAGACCGCACATCTATGACAAAGTCGAATGCCAGCCTGGTGCAAGGCATATTGAAGTGTAGTCGGAATGCGGTGGGTAGGACTGCGACATGTAGAAGTGTTGGCTTAGGTGTCGGCTGCGCTTTGACAGAGGAAGTGGTCGTTTTAAACAAAGCAACAGGCGACGGGAGTCTGGGAATGTCGGCAGGCGGGTTGACAGGCGCTGGAGGCTTCGGCGAACGCGAGCGTGACGCGGCTGCTGTCCGCGAGCGCAGGAGGCTTCTGGCGCGCCGCGTCAGAGTGCCAGAGTGCGCCTTCACGTGACCTGCGCTAGATTGACTGGTGGTGCTGCCAGAGGCTGCATGCGCGCGCTTGCCGGGCGCGCGCAAAGGTGCCGACGGGATGAGTGTCGGCGTGGCAGGCGTGGCAGGCCGTCCGCGAACGAGCACAGCGTCGCTCTCGCTGTCCTCATCTTCTTCGATGCTGTCGTTCTCATATATTCCGGCGCTGGCAGACGCGCTTGCCTGGTAGCTTGTGCTCCAGTCCAGCACAAGAGACGCCGCGGCGGCCTCGCCCGGACGCGCCATGGTCAGAGACGACCGCAGCGGGCGCGCGCTGCGCCCTGAGTGGGAGAACCGACGAGCAGGGGGTGGAGACGGCGATGATCGCGCCAGCTTGGGCGATTAGACGTCTGTGGCCGCCTGGCCAAGGAGCTCGGAGAGGTCAAGAGTCAAGGGCGATCGAGAGCTATTTACGTAAGGCCATGTCTGGCCGTGAGTTATTTTGAGCTTCTGTAGCCGGCGTTCATCCGACTCTCATTGGCAAATCCTCAAGAGAAACTTCGCATGGACTTTCACTCCACAGGCTCCGACGGTGTAGCAGCAAGTTGTTATGACCACATTTTACGGAAGGGAACTCTACAACACCGGTACGGTCATCAAACAGTCAACGGCAAGGAAGTCTCCTTCCACTGTTTTCTGCGTCTTTGTATTTGCAATAAGTGGATGGATGAAGCTTACTGACATTGAAAAGCACACACACACAGGTATGAGGAGTCTGGGAAAATGACATGATGTCGTCGGGAGCAGCGCAGGAGCAGCACAGCGCAGTTTTCTTTTGATCTCACAGAGAGCAAGCCTGAACACAATGCAGTCATTGAAACACGACCGTATGCGCCAGAGCCTTGAGCTTTCCAGTATCACCGTCTATCTTGATGTTGTTCAGCACGAGGCTTGCAACGCCTCCGGGCACAGAAAGAAACTGCAAAAAGTCCACCAACGCAGCTGACGAGACTGTTGGCACATCCACCCCTGGTTGGGCGGCGATTTTTAGTTCCTCGAGCGCGACGAAAGGTGTGGGGAGAACAGAATCATCATCCAGGAGCTCGGTAAGGTGGCACTCAGATGATATGGGCACAGTGAGCGTCTTGACGCCAGCAGCCATCTCCTCTGAGACCCACCACTGGAGCGCGTCCATGACCAGCGAGCGGGGCGGCGCAGCCAGGTTGTCCCACATATCGGATAGCACGACGGCATCCGTCCAAAAGCCAGTGATCGTGCGGACTTGGCCTGCAGGCCCTCGAGCAGAGATGATGAGTGGCTCTGGGTCGAACCTGCTAGCCGCAGGGCGGCGCGTGACGGAGAGCTCGTCCACAGATTTCAGATGGCCCAGAATCCGCATGCCTCCCGCGGGCGGCATTTGATGGTAACGCTGGGGGTAGCCCAGGAGGATGCTAGCGTGCGCGGCGCTATCGAACATGGCGAGGATCGCGGGCTCGATGTCGGGAACGATGTCCACAACGGCGACGTCCCCCGCTGGCATGTGCGCGTACGCGTTCGTAGGCTTCGTCGGCCTCCGCCCGCCATTTCTCCGGGCATTGCAGGCGCAGCTTTCGCAGGCGCGGCGCAATAGTGAGATATGCCATGATGTCCCTCGTCTTTACGAAGCGGAAGTCGAGCGATGTCAGCGAAGGAAGTGTTGTCGCCAGGCATTTTTTGTCGCCATGCGCAGGTTTGGTGGCAACCTCGAGCGTCTTGAGCGCCGGGAGGTCGAGCGGTTTCAGGAGAAACTGTGCGCCGCCCGCAGGTGGTCCTGAGCGTGGTGAGAAGAGCCACTGCACCGAAAGCGTGCGCAGCGCAGGCAGGCTGTCGAAATGCTGCAGGAAATAAGCGGGCAGGTCGACATCGTCCGCGCGGAAGTACAGCGCAGCGATGCGCGGCGCATATGACTGCAGTGCGCGCGCCAAGCGCTTCAGGTCACCCGAGGCTGTAACAAGGTCCCTAGGAATTTCCACATCCAGCGAGACGGGCAGTGTGCTGCCGGCTCGGGGAAGCAGGTCCAGCACACGCCTCAGGCTGGCGGAGCCGACAACCTCATCGTCGTACCGACAGCCCCCACGGTAGCCCCACAGCAGTGAGCGGTTGCAGTCGCATTTTTCGTCGTGGTAGTCGAGCTCATAGTCGATCCTACACCACAGCGCGGGATCTGCAAGAGCTACGCTGCGCCATTTGGTGCATACATGGCTTGCCGAAATAAGGTGCTCCGTGGGCAGGAACGAAAATACCAAGCACAACAGCTCGTCGCATAGCCGGCCCACGAGAGTGTTCTGCGTGTTGAAGTCACGGCAAAGTTCTAAAAGAGCCTCGTCGACATGGCGTCTTATCTCTGAAATCAGCTTCATGCTCGTCAGAACATCGGGATAAAAAATGTGGTCAGGAATGCACCTTCAACGTGCGTTTCTGGCCTGCGCGGTGCAGCACAGACGGGTTATATTCCGTCCGTGAATCGCCGAGAGCGTTGGAGGCAGCCTGTTTTACGACGCATTTGAGGTGTTCCCCTATGTCAGGTGGAAGCAGTCTGCGAGTCTTGCGAGTCATAATGGAGGAAGAGAGAGGGAATGCAGATTGGATCGGAGCCCCAACTCGCGTTTCGTAAGAAGACGAGGCCACATGGGATGAGCAAAAACATCTTTATTCGAGTGTACTCTACCTCGATATATATAGCAGCAGGTGTATGAGGAGCGGTATATGTCCTGGAGGCGGGGTCACCGTCCGGTGTGCTCTAATCTGCACAGTAGATCTGGAAAGGAGCGACACTTTCAACAGGAAGCTCCGCTCATGCCTTGGTTTACGCACCAAATCAAAATGTGGGATACGCTTTTAGCAGCTATCTGCATCTCTCGTACCGCTCAGGCGTACCATGATGTTAATTGCGTAAGAGGGCGAACAGGGGCCGCGTGCGCTTTTACGCGCATGCACGAAGCAGGCGGCTGAGGTCAGTTAACGATGTCAGCGACAACGTTACCATTCTTATCCCCAGCGTGAGGTGTTCATTCATGTTGTCAGTCAGTTCAAGTCTCTGTCAGTCAGTTCAAGTCGAGTGTTTGCATCAGTCAGTCAAGTCAGTCGGTCAGCTGTCGTACGCTCAAAAGCAGCAACCAACCTCCCTCTTGGGTCAGTGTTGCAGCGCTAAAGGTCAGCGTCGGCAGTCAGTCGGTCAGTCGTTTTACCGTCTGCCAACGTTCAACAAGGTGCTCTGGGAGCGCAGGGGTTTCGTTTTGTGGAGCTACGGGCTACACAGTGAAAGAGGTTTAGGTCAAACGCGAGCGCGAGCGCGCGCATGCACATGAAGCTGTCACAGGTTAAGTTGGCATACGCGCGCCGCACGCCGCACGCGGCGATACGAGGGAGGAAACGTTAACGAGGTGGCAACCACGGCTGCGCTTCAGGAGAGAGCTGATCGTTTGAGTGAAGCGTGAAGGAGGTCATGGTCGTCCAACTCGCGGTCATGTATCACCAAAGAGCGAGTTGGACTATCACCAAAGACGTGTGTCGCTGGTCGAGTCAAAAGGTCGGATGGTTGAGCTTGAGTGAAGAGTACCGGGATTCGGGAAATCGGCCCATCGTGACCGCAGGATTTGGGGTTTGAAGCAGGAAATCGTTGGTAACAGCACAGTTGGTTGAAACTTGAGAGCAAATTCGTCGATGGCGAGCATTCGAGGTGGTTGAGGAAGAGAGTCGACGTCGAGCAGCAATAAGCAAGAAAGGAGCATTTGAAGAGCATTTACTGGCCGTATCCGGCCTGCTGGTAGTACTGGGCATACGGGTCGGCGCCTCCGCCGCCGCCGCCGTAGCCCTGCTGACCGCCATAGCCTTGCGGCGCACCACCACCGCCCGCACCGCCCCAGCCCTGGCCAGTATAGCCGTCAGGCGCGTACGAACCCTGCGGGCCGCCACCGTACGGCTGCGGGGGGCGATACCCCCCTCCACCGACCGGCTGGGGCGGCTGCCAGACCTCAGGCCGGCGCCAAGGCGGGATGTTGCTGCCGCCGCCGGTGACGTCGCCGCCTGCGCCAGCCCAAGACGGGCGCGAGGGGTCGCCTCCGCCACCGGAACCGCCGCCGCCCTCGCCGAGCTCGGCCATCAGGCTGGCGTACTCCGAGTCGAAGCGCTTGTCGCCCACGGGAGGGCCCCCGCCGCCGCCGCCAGGCATGCCGGGCATACCCATGCTGATCGGCATCCCGTTGGGGTCGCGGCGTGTCGTGCAGTCGCGCGCCATGTGCCCCGCCGAGCCGCAGATGCGGCAGATGATGTTGGCCGTGAAGTTCTTTTGCTCAGGGCAGTCGTACTTGCGATGGCCGAGCCCGCCGCAGTTCTGGCAGACCTGATTTTCGTCGTCACGAAGGGTACCGTTGAGCGCAGCAAGCTCGCGGAGCTGGTTTCTCTTGTGGTCGTTCTGACCTTCAGGTGTCGAGGCAGCCTGGAAATGGAAAGATTGAGCCGAGCTCACAGCATGGGCTCGATGTCGGTCTTACCGTTTCGATGACTTTGTTGATGAGTCGGACACAGTGCGACACGGCCTCCTCGTTATCGGCCATGACGAGACAGTGCAGCTCCTCTTCGGCGTCGTCTGCAAAATGGTCCGGGCGCCCCTTGCCCTCCTTGATGCTGCCCTTGCCGCGAATGCTGATCTTTGCGCCGCTCTCGCGCTCCATCTTCTTCAAACTGTTGCCGCGGGGACCGACGAGCAGACCGAAGAAATTGATTTCGGGGAATTCTTTGACGGGGATGTAGACCTTCTCCTGCGGCCGGTTGGAGCGCTTCTGCTGGTGGTACTCGACGGGCGGGCGGAAGTTGGGGTCGGTCTTGAGCGCCTTGTCGACGAGCCGGACGCGCTCGTCCTCGAGCTTCTTGCGGTAGCGGACCTCGCGCGTGTTGGTACGGCGACCATGAGCGTCGTATGTGGGCGGCGGCGACGGCGAGCGCTCGTTTTCCGGCGGCACAAAGTTGTTGAGACGCAGCTTGCGGTTGATCTCCTCGAGACGCAGCTGGATGGCATAGTTGTCGAGCTGGGCCTGCGATACACCCTCGGCATTGATTGCCGTGGGCAGACCGGGAATGTCAGCGACGGCGTCGCCCCAGCGGCTGCGTTTCTTGCGCGGCTGGTCGGAGGGCACTGCGAGCGCAGTGAGACTTGCAACAAATTAATTATATTATTAATGGGCGTACCAGACGGAGTGCTGCTGTGCGACACAGGCGTTTCATCTCTGCCGCGGCGCTCCTCGTAGTCGCGGCGCGGGAAGGCCGAGGGCGAGGGCTGGGCAAGCTGAACAGGCTCGTTGTTGTTCTCGGGCACGGGCGGGCCAAAGCGGCGGCGGTTGCCCAGCGGGACCTCGTTCGTCCCGGATATCGCGCGCGTTGCTGGCCGCCACATGCTTCGCGGAGGCTGCGAGTGAGACTGGGAGTGGGAGTGGGAGTGGGAGGAGGGAGAGGGACGGCGGCTCCTTTGAAAGCCCGCCGCGTGGTCTCGCACTCGGAACTCGGACTCGGACTTGGGCATGATTCTCGTTGGCAATGCGATCGCTCTTCTCGCTCGTATTTATGCCTGCTGGCCACGCGTTTGTCGTCTCGGTCGTGCGTGGCGGCGTCTATGAGCTATTCTGCAACGTTCTAGCCTTTGCCCTGCACCACTGCCCTGCCTGGACATGCCGATTGGGCTCTGAGTTGGCTCAAGTGCGCTCGACTGGGAATTGCGAAGCCCGCTGCCCGCGCAACGTACTGAATACCTCTGGGTTTCCTATGTCAGACCGCTGAGAGCCTGCTGTCCTTGCATATCCACGGCATCAGACTCAGACTCTACGCCATAAAATATGCCCACCCGAAACATATTGAGTCTATTCTCGCCACTTGATTCTACATTTTCAAGTGCGTAAACCTTTGCACTGATGCACCGCACATACCCAAAGTTCTGCACCACTTTCGCGGCGAACGGAGGATGTATCCGATATGTAATACATCGCGCTCTCGACACCCGCTGCGCCTTAATGGGGGGCTCTCGTCGAGCGGACGGCACAGGCTCTGAAATCGCAGGAGCCTCTTCCTGCTGACCATTTCATGAGCCTCGTAGGCGGCAGGCCCATCGGACGTCCGCCACAATTCCTTCGAAGACTTGGAGGTCCCCTTTGTACAGCCTCATACACTGCGAGTCACATCTCCAGTCCGTCAAGGCCATTACGCGATGAAATTGCTGACGCAGCAGCTGACATGATATAAGGGTCGTGCCAGAGTCACTGCCCGATCCAGCGAGGATGCCTCAAACCGTGATCATCACAGGAGCCTCCAGGTGTGTGGCCATCGCACTTGCTGCATGCAGAGCGCTCATGGACCGAATACCTTATGTAGAGGACTTGGCTTCGCGGCTACACAGTTTATGCTGGCCGACGGCGCGCACGTCGTCGCCGTCCAGCGCACGCGCACGCCGGAGTTGACAGCGTTGCAAGAGCAATATCCGACCGCTCTGCGCATCGTCCAGGGAGACTGGTACGTACGCCGCAGCCTCATCCTGTCCATATCCCACAATTGATCACTCTCCCCGTTGCAGTACCGACGAAGCAGTAATCGCGCGCGCGCTGGAAGGCCTGGACACTCTGGACGGCCTGGTGCTGAACGCCGCGACGAACCTGCCGCTTGGGCGCGTGGGACAGTTGTCACTGGACGGCTGGCGGCAGCTCTTTGAGCTCGACTTCTTCGGCGCCGTGCGCTTTGTGCGCGCGGCGCTTCCGCTCCTGCGTAAGAGCCAAGGCGACGGCGCTCGGGTCGTCATGGTCAGCTCCGGGGCTGCCGATGTCGGCGCGCCTGGCGGCGGGCCGTATAGTGCTGCGAAGGCCGCGCTCAATAGTCTTAATCGGTGAGTACGCGTCACTTGACCTCTGCCAACGCGCTCCAACTAAGACTTTCCGTTCAAATCGCCATACTGACTTGAATAATGCAGTACTCTTGCAGCAGAAGAACCAAACATTACAAGCATTTCTTTCAATCCTGGCGCCGTGCGAACCGAGGTGGGCATTAAATCAATGCCCTGCTCAGGAAACACCACTGCTGACCTTGGTATGATAGATGGTGCGCGATATGGAACGTGAGGGCAAGGGTCACATCCCCGACCACATTATCAAGCTAGTTGTGGACAACCAGCGCGATCCCGAAGTGCCTGGCCGGGCGCTGGCAACACTGGCGTTGCGGGCTCCCAGAGAACTATCTGGTCAGTACCTGCGTTGGAATGACCCGAAGGTGGCTGCGCTGTAGCGTGTCGAACGGGAATCATATTCTCGCCGGCACAGTATCTTCCGCAACCCTCATACAGTATGTAGCTGCGCTGTTGAGGTGTCGTGCGACGTATGTGTTGTACTGTCGAGCTGCTGGATTAGACTGCGACTTGAGCAGATGTGATGTGTTCACGTGATGCCCTGTCGATCTGAGAATCGCGACAGAGCGTGCCGATCTTACAGCATTTAGAAATATCGTCTGAGAGTGCTTTCAGGTGCTTGCTGTCTGTACGCTTTCTCTACAAGTGCCTGATGATTGCATTGACGCACGATTCGGCCGAGGCCTGCCGACCGGGGCTGACTCGATTTCTCTGGAGCGGATTGGGCGCCTTGGCTCTCTGCCTTCACTGACGACCATAAAAAAGCTCGAGCGCATTTCAGCTCCTGTTCTCCTCTCTTTACTTATCCAAAAATGTGCCACCACGACAACGCCAACGGGGCCTCGAACGGCACGCCCAACAAGGCAGATATGGTGCAGGTGAACGGCGTCAACGGCAAGGCAAACGGCAAGCCTGCGCCGCCGCCAGCGTCGAACCAGGCGCCGCGGAATCCGTATGCGCCGCGCTACGCAGACTTCCTGAGCAACATTTCCAACTTCAGCATCATCGAGTCGACGCTGAGAGGTGCGCATCGAGCCCGGTGGCTGCAGCAGCAATCGGGCGCTCACTGTGGCTGGCAGAGGGCGAGCAGTTTGCGAATGCGTTCTTCGACACCAAGACCAAGATCGCGATAGCCAAGGCTCTGGACGCGTTCGGCGTCGAGTACATCGAGCTCACGTCGCCAGCAGCCAGCGAGCAATCGCGGGCGGACTGCGAGGCCATCTGCAAGCTCGGGCTGCGCGCCAAGATTCTGACGCATATTCGCTGTCACATGGACGACGCCCGCATCGCTGTCGAGACCGGCGTCGACGGCGTGGACGTCGTCATTGGCACGTCCTCGTTCCTGCGCGAGTTCTCGCACGGCAAGGACATGGCGTACATCACCCGCACGGCCATCGAGGTGATCGAGTTCGTCAAGTCCAAGGGCATCGAGGTCCGCTTCTCCAGCGAGGACTCGTTCCGCAGCGACCTCGTCGACCTGCTCTCCATCTACCAAACCGTCGACAAGATCGGCGTCAACCGCGTCGGCGTCGCGGACACCGTCGGCTGCGCCAACCCCCGCCAGGTCTACGACCTCGTCCGCACCCTCCGCGGCGTCGTCTCGTGCGACATCGAGATCCACTTGCACAATGACACCGGCATGGGCACGTCCATCACCGCTCGCTCCACCTTGCGTTGTCACTCATGCGTACTTGACACACAGCGATCGCAAACGCCTACACGGCGCTCGAGGCCGGCGCGACGCACATCGACACCTCCGTGCTCGGCATCGGCGAGCGCGTCGGCATCACGCCGCTCGGCGGCCTCGTCGCGTGCCTCTACGCCGCGAACCCGGAGTATGTCAAGTCCAAGTACAACCTGCCCATGCTGCGCGAGATCGAGAACCTGGTCGCCGAGGCGGTCGAGGTCACCATCCCCTTCATGAACCCCATCACGGGCTACTGCGCCTTCACGCACAAGGCGGGCATCCACGCCAAGGCGATCCTCAACAACCCGTCGACGTACGAGATCCTCAAGCCCGAGGACTTCGGCCTCACGCGCTACGTCTCCATCGGACACCGCCTGACCGGCTGGAACGCCGTCAAGTCGCGTGTCGAGCAGCTCGGGCTCGAGATGACCGACGAGCAGGTCAAGGACGCCACCGCCAAGATCAAGGAGCTCGCGGATGTCCGCACGCAGTCCATGGAGGACGTCGACACCGTGCTCCGTGTCTACCACTCCGGCATCAAGAACGGCCAGCTCGTTGTCGGTGCCCGTGAGGTGCTCGACCAGCTTCTCGCAGAGCACCACGCCGTCAACGGAAACGGCAAGTCGTTACAACAACAGCCTACGCAGACACCAGTCGCGGCATAACCTTGGCCACCGTCCCATGTATCTTGTTTCGTTCAATCTGTACTCCATCTCCTCGGCCAGCGCAGCCCAACAAAATAGTTTGCCATCATCAAAATTTATTCATTCAGGGACAGCAGCGCTGGTGGGTTGTCGCCTGACGCTATAGCTGGCGTGTGCAGTCTATGCGTCGGGCTAAGATGGCCTCGAGAGTGGCTTTGTCGTCCATTACAAGATGTTTCGGTCGTCGTCGTGATACAAACGTCGGTGGCATCCGAATCGGAGTCGCGCTCTTTCTCTTACCTGCCAGTTCCTGTGCATTTACACCGTCTTGTCATCACCCTGGATGGCGCAGTGGCCTCGCGAAACTGGGCCTTTGGTTACACGCGTCGTTTATCGCATTGTATCTGCGTCCATGGTGGTGGGAATCTTGCCGTGCGCCCGCCTGTCGGCGTCCATGCTCCCCGACATACTACCCGCCGCCCAAGTACTGGCGGTCGACTACCCCAGCCCTGAGCAGTATAAGCTACACGCTGCATATTCCAGGCGCGAACGTCATTGTGCGCATCTCGTGAACAGCGGGCTGGTCGTGTTCGTGGGGCTCGTCATGAAGCGAAAACGCTGCACGTAGCTGTCTCAGGTCTCCGTCTAGGGTTTCATCATACGGCTGGATCCAGGTGCTATCTAGCATACCACCCTTCTCCCTTGTGCGCGTGTGATTACCGTGGAGGAGAGGAGTCGTGTGCTCTTGCCTCTAAAGTTCGTGATCCACACCACTCCTGCAAACTGGAAAACGCGTGCTACGGCTCCTTAAAAACGTTATTTCATCGGGGCATACCTCAAGCAGACACGCTGCGCATTGCAGATCCTATTGTGACCCGCGCCTCGAGGATGACGAGCTGTGTTTTTGCCATTCATCCACCTTCCAGCCTGAGCCCTCAGGCGATAACGGCAAACTCCAGGCCATTCCATGGTATATATCTCCTCGTCTAAGAGTCACTTGCATACCCAGGCGCACGCACTCTCTTCCCTGAGATGGATAGCTCGTACAGTCCTTTAGACTCGACAGCAACGGTCTATTTTCCGACCCCCGATATCCAGCAGCCCCGCCAGATCCAGTTCGTCCCCGTTCTCCCAGAGACCGGGGTACGGCCATGGGAAGGAGACAGGTCCGTCGGCCGAATCTTATCTGCCGGTCATCTCAACTAGTCGACAGCGTCAATGTCCAGCGCATGGACGTACCCATTGGACCCAAGAAGGCTCGATCATGGCAAACGCTCAAAACCGGCAGCAGCGCTGAGGTTCCAAAGTCGCCGCAAACGGCGCCCCTTGATGGGTGGAGCAGGCACGTCCACCCCAGCGGCAGGGTCTATATGTATCACGAGGGCGAGCGCGTGGTCATGGAGGGGGGCACAGAACTGTTGACCGGATATTTTGGCGCTACTCCGGTCGCCAACTTGTGGGCTGCTGCGGCGCGAATGCTTTGGGAGAGACTGGCTGCTCATCCTCGCGACGACGCTGCTACTGGCGACTACGAGCTCTTTCTGCGTATTGATGCTTCTCCGACGTATGCGACTATCAACTACCACTTCGTCGATTGGACGCACCGCTCGGTATTTTGGGTTGACAAGATGATTACTTCGCGGCCTATCGCCTCCATGTGGCATATGGGTCCGTCCTACAGTCTGACAATCTCGGACGATCAGTTCTGACATGGAGCTCAGACATCTTGCAGGAGCTGGACTTCTGGACTTATGTCGATTAGTGAGTAATGTTCTCGTTTGCGCAAACCCTCTGAGCTCCGTTCTCAGTCACCCGATGCACCACCACCTGCCTCCACAGGCGCGTGAGGAACTTGATGCCGTGTTGGCGTTCCATACGATCGGTGAGGCAGCCGGGCCAGTCCTGCAGGTCATATCTCACAGCTGCTAGATTCGAAGACATTCAATCAGGCAACTGCGCCATGGAGCCCCGAGGACTCTCACATGTTGGCAAAGACACTCCCTGACCCGTCAAAACCCGGTCTGTCCATGCAGCCGTGGCTCACATCGAGCACGTTCCTATCGGCTGCTCCGAAGTCCATCGCCGACTCGGACGACTCTCACCGCTATACTACGCCGCCTAAACCGTTCCATGATGCATCAGATCCCAGTTCTTCCCGCGGGACATCCCGCAATGGGACCATGGACTCGAGTTCTGACTCGTCGGAAACAGCAGTCTCGGAACGGTTGGCAGAAACCACTGCCATCCCCCCGGCTTTGTCCCGCGTGTCAAGAGTGGACTCCGCCACAACATTGATAAATCAGCCATGTACGCGAGCACGCTATTCAACAGGTCAGCTCTAATGATCTTGCTGGTCTTTTCAGCGGTTTCAGTCCACGAGGGTTGCGCGAACGCCGGCGTCGGTGAGCCTCATGGAACCTCCTCGCAATGTCCCTATCACCTGACCCACCTTCACCACAGCGAGATTGTGGATGCAAATATGTGCGTTCTCACATACCACGGGATGCAGCGTACTCTGACGACTTGCAGGCATGTGCAGAGTTCAGAACTTCTATGGTGACAAGTGGGCCAGACTGGCGCGGACAGAGCGAAGAAATCCTGGCGATAAAGAACCGCCCAAGTGGCTGAGGTGGATACTCTCGCTCGTTCTATTCGACCGGCCAAACCGGTTTTATTCTGAACTGCAAGACGTCTTCGTGGACGAGATAGTCTATCGAGTCCATTGGAAGGCCTTCGTCGAAGAACAGATTGTACCAGAGTGGACCCAGAACAATTTCATGGTACGCGATTCGACATTCTGACTCTTGAGGCCATCTGATCAACGCATGAGACAGGCAACTGTGCTGCTCGCGTACGCAGTGAACGTCTGTGCGAATGATTCGCGATGCTGACCATTATTGCTCTCAGGGCGAATATGGCGTTTCTCGCTCTAAACGACGTTCAGGGTGCCGATGGCGGCGCCTTCCTCGCGTCCAAGATTCTCAGTCTCTCATCCAGCATATTCTCAACAGCGACGCTCTTCACCTCGATGAGTCTGAACGATTTCCATCTCAGGCTCAAATCCGGTACCGCAACCGAAGCCGTGCGTGCAATGATCCAGGCGCCTCGTCTGCATCTCATTTATCCTTCGTGCTAGATGGAGTACATGAAACAATGCAGCACGGGGCCGCTTGGCCTATTCAACATCGCGATGCTGTATAGCGTCCCGTTCGCCACCTTCATCTGGTCACTGTTGACGTTCGTCGGCGCGGTCCTCGTATTCAGCTTGCAACACTGGACTGTTGCCGCCGGCGTTCCCTTGATTACGACGACCATTGCTCCAGTGGCCGGCATCCTCGTCTGGATGTGGTGGTCCTTCGCAAAGACCTCGCCGAAGGGAAAGAAGGAGAAGGCTCCACCAGCTGCGAAAGGCACTCCAGAAACCCTAATGGCAGCTGGCGCTGCGCCTTATTCCACACAGCCAGCTGCGGAGAAAGGAGGAGACAGACTCGTGTAATTGACTCTGTGCCTGCATGATTTACAGTGAGTGTTCAATTTGACAACGCGTGAAGATCAGCAAATGGTTTTACGGTCAGTGGGGTCCACGTCCAAGGATGTATATTGGAAGAAGACGAAAAATGTTGAAGCGCAAGGGGATGCTAGCGAATGTTCCAGCCAACATGCAACATGGGAGAGCGAGTATGTACGCAAACGGGCCATCCTTTCGAAGAGAACGAAAACACGGTATGGGCCGCGGTGTGATCCAGCAGATGACAAAGGGGTGGGGACATGGGAAGACAACGAGTACACGCACAGCGGCAGACAGACGACAGACGGACCGAGAACACTACTATACTGTACAAGATTCACGGGGAGACGAGGGAGACTATCGATGCAGTATGCTATGGACTTGAACTTGGATTTGGGACTTGATGGGTGGGAGGCAAAGATTAGCAGGGAGATGGAAGACGAAATATGCAGGCAGGAAACAAACGCAGAACCGTACCGCGCGGCAAGAGGGGCAAGCGGAGAAACTCTAGTTGAGAGACGTAGAGTTTGCGCCGCTCCTACTGCCAGCGCGGCGGCAGCGACGTGTACACCGGCGGGTGGTGGTGTGACGGCGTCGGCGCTGCGTGGTGGGGGTGCAGCTGGCCCAGCGCGTGCTGTGGGTGACCCATGTGCGCGTGCGGCTGCTGCTGATGTGGCAAGAAGTGCGGTTGACCCATATGGTTGAAGTTGGGTTCGAGCACGGCGTCGACGCCGCGGGCCTCGATCTGCAGCAACAGCGCATCAGCACAAACAATCCCACGCAAACAAGCCCGCTCTTACCATATTCAACAGGTCTTCGATGTTGTTCATCTCCGGAGGGGGCGTCTTGTCGTTCTCCTCGTAGATGTACGACTGCTGCGCCGGCTGGCATCCCACGGCGCCGTGCGCGCGGTACGCGGTGGGCGACGCGGGCGGCGGCATGGCCGCAGCGGCGGCGACATCCTGCGCGGAGACGGCGGCCGGGCCGGGCGCCCAGCGCTGGAGGTTCGCCGGGTTTTCCTGGTCGAACGGGTAGAAGAGCCCGATCTGCGGCTCGGGCCACGCGTGCTGCTGCTGCTGCATGCTCGCCGCGAGCTGCGGCGTCGGCCGGACAAGCGGCGTGTTCATCATGCCCGAGTTGTTCGGCCCCGCGGGGACGACCATCGTCGGCGACCCGCCGGCCGGCGTCTGCGGGCCCTGGATCGCCAGCTGCGGCGCGGGCGAGCTGTTCGCGCTCCACTTGCCCATCTTCTGCTTCAGCGCGCTCTGCGGCCGCGGCTCCGCGGCGTCGTAGTCGGACGTCGGCACCTCCGGCACGAGCACGCCCGGCGACGACTCGCACTTGATCTGCGAGAAGTCGATCTTGAACACCTTTTCTGCGATCTTGGAGATGATCGGGTGCATCCCCTGCATGTCCTTGCGCTCCCATCTCCAGCGCAGGTGCGGGAGCATTGACAGCGCGAGCCACACGTCGTCTAGGGCGCGCTGCTTGTCTTGTACGTAGCTTTCGCACATGACGCCGTAGATGATAATCATAGCGCTAATGTGTAAGGGCTAGGAACAATGTAAGCGATTCTCATTGTCTGACTGAATGTGCAAATGCGCACCAGGGGAGACACGAAGAATGCAGCGTCTGGGAAGCGCACCAGCGAGCAATGAATCACGATTATATTGTGCGCCGTGATCACCGCTGTGCAAGGGCGTTAGGAAATGAACGACAAGACAACTGCTCAACGCACCGTCTCTGAGCGCCAGCGAGCGGTAGTTGAAGCTCAGGTCTCTGCTCTTGAACAGCACGCGCAGGAGCAGGATTTTTGCGATCCAGAATTTGAGCAGCGTGAGGCCGTGGTCGGCAGTGACGTTCTCGACGATGCTGCGCTTCTGCTGCTCCGTCCAGCGCTCGGTCCCCGAGAAGTAGCGCGCGTACTCGGCGGGCAGTTCGTCGTTGCGGAACTGCTCCATGCGCTGCAGGATGCGGATCGCCTGGCGCATCTTGGCGTCGGGCGGCGACGGGCGCGGCGTGTAGAGGCTGCAGATGATGTCGGCCTGCATCTCCATGATGGGGAACGAGTAGTAGAAGTGGTCGCTGAAGTCCTGCTCGCCGTTGCCGTCGTGCTTCGGCTGCGACGTCGTGGTGTCCGCGGGCGCGATCGCGAGCGGGCGCCCGAAGAGGATGGACGTCCCGCGGTCGTGGATCATCAGCGTGCACCACAGCCGCACGCGCAGCTTGCACTCTTCCGGCGTGAACGTGTCGGGCTGCGCGTACGGGTCGTGGTGCAGCCCGAGCTCGATGGCCAGCCGGACCATGTTGCCGACGAGCCGCCAGAGCGAGCGCCCGTGCCGTTCGATGTAGAGGTACCACTGCAGCAGAATCATGGCCTGCAGGCTGGAGATGGTGACGCGCAGGTCGGGCTTGATCGCCAGCGCGCGCTCGAAGAACTCGTCGACCTTGGGCCAGTCCTGGCGGTAGGACTTCTCTATGACGGAGCGCGTCTCGTCGCGCGTCAGCACGGAGGTGGACGTCTGGCGGAAGAGCTCGTGGTTCAGTTCGCAGAGCGAGCCGAGCGCGAGGATGAGATAGGCGCTGCAAATGAAGCCGGGGTCATGCGTGGAAGCGCCCGAATACAAATGTGCGAGCTTCTCGTCGAAGTCGCGTTTAGTGAAGACCGGGCGGTGGAAGTTGAGGTGCTTGAAATACGCGTCGACGACCTGGCCGACGGCGGCGCGGTCCTTGGGCAGGTAGATGAAGGAGAGGCTCTGGATGCCCGGCGTGTAATTGTGGTGGACCTTGACCTCCTGCCATATGTCGGGCCTGCGCGGGGCGCGCTGCATGGCCTCGACGCTGATGCTCGTGTCTTCGCGGTCTGAGGCATCTGGGCACAGAGTTGTCGATCGAGAGGAGCATCATGAAAGGCAGACGATCAGCACGAAACTGTCGCGGGATCAAAAAGGACAAAGCAAGGAGGGACGCACGACTGCTATCGGCCGAGTCGAACCAGCCGGCGGGAATGGTGAGGTCGAAGCTCTCTACCATTGTCTTTGGGTTGGACAGGTCGTTGTTCTTGGGGTCCTGGCCCTTAATGTCGCTCGGTGCGGGCTTGCGGCGCGGGACCGGCGAGTCGGCCCAGGCATGGCTGCCCTGGTGGTCGGGGGTCGGGTAGGACGACGAGGGGGTCGCTGCCGGTGCGGTGTGGGGCGTCGCGACGGAGTGCGGGGTGGACATGGAGCGAATGGTGCCGGGCGAGTCTGGGTGCTGGGGGCCGTTGTTGTAGTGGACGAGCGTCGGGTGCAGCTTGATGGCGGACGCGGACGCCGGCGCGAACGGCGACGACTCGGGGTCGATGCGGGCGCTGGGCGGCGGGCGCGGCGTGGGCGCGACTTCCATGGCTGTCTGGAGCGGCGCGAGGTGCGGGCGCGCGACTGAGGCTGCAGCGGAGGTGCCGTTGGCGGCCTGGGCGGCGGCCTGGGCCTGGAGGGCGGCATGCAGGCCGGGCGCGGGTATGTGGGGGACGCCGGCGTCGGTGAGGAGGGCGAGGACGTCGTCTGGGATGCCCTGGTGGCGGGCGTAGTCGTGGAGGTAGTCGACGGAGAAGCCGGGGACGACGCGCTTGAGCATGGCCTCGCAGACGGCGAGCTGGGCCTCGATCTGCTCCTGGTGGCCGCGCGGGGTGAGCGTCTGGCGGTGGCGGTCTTCCTGGTGGCATTGCGTGCCGGCCTGCTGGCAGGCGCTGCAGCGCGGATGCTTCGAGTCGCACTGCGCTAGACCGTCAGCCGCGGCGCGCTAGCCAGCTCTCAGTTAACTACGACGCGCCTTGATCTTCTTGCTGCGGCACCGCGCACACGCCTCGTGCGACCGCCGCAGCCGCCGCGTGTCCAGCAGCTCGGCCACCGGCGACGTCTTGCGTTTGCGGACGCCGGCCCCGGCGGCGGCGGCGCCCATCGAGCCCGGCGGCGGCAGCGCGTAGCCGTCGTGGGAGTAGTCCATCCCGTCGTCCGCGGCGCCGTGCACGATCGCGCGCGACAACGGCGGCGGCGGGCCGTACGGCGTGTGGGGGGAGACCATGCCGGTCATCACTGCGGCTGGCAGAGTCTCGCGGGATTGTCGCCCAAAGTCAATCTTTGCAGCGGCCAAAATGCAAAAAACCGCCAGCCAGCCAGCAGACTGTCACTGAGACGAGGAAAGGGTGGAAACCCTCACGCTCGCTTATCGCCGTGTCACTCGTCTTCTCGCCTTACATACTCTATTACGCCGTGCCTGCCCCCGTCAGAGTTCCAGTCCCAGTTCATGCACGCCCATCAACTCCATCAGTATCATTACTGTTACTCGCATTAATACATCCATACACCCCGTCCCGTCTGACTCTATTGCTGCACCACGGGCTCCGCGCGCTCCTCGCTCCCCGCACGACTGCCTGTCCGTTTCGCGCCCGCGCCGCCATCTCCCTCCGACGCGTCCCCACCCCCACCCCCACCCGGCCCAGCATTCCCCCGACGCAGCAAGACCGGCACCAGCGCAGCGACGACGGCAAGCGACAGCAGCGCCAGGTTCTTCCACGACAGCAGGTGGAAGTCTTCTGCCGATGTCATCTGTTCCAGTCCCCCTGCAGCGCAACAGTCGCCGAGTAATAATTAGCACAAGCACCATCACTCAGCAAGGCCCATCGCGCCCGGGGGTCACGGTGTGCATGCCGGCCGCGACGACGTACCGCCGATGGTCGCATGGATAACCGCCAGAGGCGCGCTGCCCAGAAACGTGGACACCCAGAACATCGCTGGAGTATCCCCTCAGAACACGGTGACTGCGCGCGCGAGGGAGAGGGCCCGGCTGGCTGATGCGCCACCCGACGTACCGATCCCGATCCGGACGTGCGGCGAGATGAGGCTCACCATCCAATGCGGGATGGGCGAGATGCTGCAGGACGTGTGGACCCGCGCGGGTTCGCACAGGGAGAAGCAGACCCTCAGCTGCTTTTCACGCGGGGCAAGCTGAGAGAAGGGGGCACGGCGTACCGGAGGATGATGAGGTACGAGAGGAGATTGGCTCGCTGGCCGTCGACCTTGTCGCCGAACGCGTCAATCCGCGCCCGCCACTTGGGCACTGCGAGAAGCGCGGGGCCGAAGGCGGCCGAGAGGACGTAACACAGCGTGCTGCCCGTCGCGACACACTGCACGCCAATATGCGAGGTGAGCGCGGGCGCACACACGCAGCGCCGGGAGCGGATGGCGGGTTGGGTGGACACGCACCAGGCACACCAAAGCCACCGTCAGCGGGACCCCCCACAGGGCCCCGCCGAGGATAGACAGATACATCGACCCGGGCACACAGAATGCCTGGATGCTGCGGGGCACGGCGGGCGAGGCGTGAGAAGCAGCGCGCCTGCACTACGCCTGGCCGGGGCCACGCACAATAGATAGGTTGCCGCCCAGCATACGACAATGCGGATCGGTGACCGCTTGCGATATCGCTTAAGTAGCGTGTTGAGCCCCTGGAGGTCCTCGAAGTTGCGCGGGAGGTGTAGAAGATGCCGGTCCTGGCTGCAACATTGCGTCAGACCAGTGACTGGCACGGCATGTCCAGAGCCAGAACACCACGCACGGTTTAATGCGCGGCAGCGCGAGCCACAACGTGCCACCGAGCACCGCGGCAGAGACCGCAAACAGCAGGGCAACCTTCAATGCCGCCTTAACCAGGGGCCGCTGGTGCCAGGGAACGAGCCCAGCCTGCGTTGCTATCCCAGCGAGCTCTGGGTCAGCAGTACCCGTCGCACCGTACGTCCGGTGGTGGCTGCCCGAGCCGGACGCGCGGGCCAGCAGCCGCGTGCCGTCGGACTCGACGCTGACCGTCTGCGCGTCGACCTCGGGCTCGGCAAGACTGTGCAGCGTGTAGCTGGATGCGCGTCCCATGAGCGTCGGCGTCGGCGGCGCCTGGAGTGCTGCCGCCGCCGCGACCGGTGACGTTGGCGAACCGAGCGAGCCTTGCCACACGACGGGCAGTTGGGCTAAACGCGGGCGCGGCGTCGTGCTGCGCGACGAGGAGGGCGTCGACGAGCCCGACGAGCTCGAGCTGGAAGACGACAAAGGCATGTTCACCGGCCAGTGCGACCGCCGCGTGGCGTAAGCGAGAAACGATTAGACGCCGGGCGGCGCCGAAGCGTCAGATGGTCATCAGGGAGAGCTGACTACTACTAGGACATTTCCCAAGCCCACAGCCAAAACGTTTCGTGAGCACTAAGCAGGACGAGTGCGTCGCGACGCAAACAGACGGTGAGAACTTTAGGATTAACCGCGTTGTCATAAATCATTAAATCAGTTCCAACTTTCAAGCTTGTCAACGTTGAAAACAGGAGGAAACAACTTGTCATTGTCAGTGCCGTCCCACAGAGTCCATCAGACAGTGACGACTCCGTGGTGGGAAAGCTCTCCCACGCTGCAAGTAGCATATACGAAGCAGGAAGAACCATCGCCCCGCGGTAAAAGCTATCCCAGCCTCGCCATCGCCTCGCGGCTCTGTCAGCACATTCGTCGCGTCACAGCTACATCCTTACTACGGCGATGAACTCGTGAGTAAGATCTCTTGACAATGGGCTATCACTTCGCGAGCGCTATCCGTCCCCGAAGTCATCGAGCAATAGAAACCCGACATCGGGGATCGTGTGCTGGCCGTACAGCGTAAGGTATACCGAACCTACCGGTGAACGTTTGAACCGCTGTTCTTGTGGGACACGAGATGTTTCGAAACCCACGAATAACCTTCGTGGCGGACGGTCCGCGCGTTGTCGGCGGTGCGAACGTATTAAGCAGTTCCACACCAGCTCATCCCCTGCCACCGATGCGTCAGGGCCTGACGTAGCTGCGGAGGGCGGGGCTAGAAATGCGAGAGGTCCTGTATCATACAGCCGCGCCGTGTTGAGGGTTACGCAGTACCATTATGCCTCTTCAGAGTCATATTACACTGGCACTGGCAGGATTCTAAATGTCGCTGTCTTGACGACTATCAGCACCAATATTTGCTGTACGAGCGACCGAACAAATCTGGAGCAGAAGAGACGCCAGACAAGCAGTGAGCGCCGGAAGTGATAGATGGTCATCGCATTCACCCGGAAGAGGCTATCGGACGCAGTGCTTTGACTGCGCTTGCAGTGTATCAAGTGACAAGCACACCCGCGACACCGCGCCTGTGCTGACTGTGCACAGGGAAGAGCAGGCTAATGCTCCTGGCTTCGCGAAATCAAGAGTGCGTCGAGATTGAACCCAAGTCAAACAAGCGCTCTTCATCTGGTTTCATGAGCTCTCCGGTGACAGACAAGCTAAGGGGCATACCGCTGGCAAGATGGGATATACTCTGGGGATGTATTGCAAATAGAGCTGCAGGGCCACAGAAACATTGTAACTGTTTCATGGTTCCGCGCCCCCAGTGCCTCGAGTATTGCGTTCTAGCATGTTACCAGTGCCTAGGAAGGATACAGCCATCCCCGAAAGAACCAATCTGCCCATTCAAACAGCACGGAGAAGCGAGCAAGTTTTCCCTAAAGAGTGGCGTGCAACGCTGTGCACCCTTAGATCGTTCATTGAGAAGCAGCAGCTGAGCGAGGAACGCTAGGGAACAGGGAGGGACAGAAACCATGGAGAAACACCCAGTGTATCGCAGGCTACAAGACTCGCTGCCAGCGTGGAAAAAAACGATGATGCTGCACCGCACCGGCGTGTAGAGGTTTCATGAGAAGCCAGGTCGTCGTTCCGGGCCACTCGTATGTCGCACCAAGTATTGGGATTCTAGGATCCCTGGTAGAGAGGCGAGCGCGCGCCGAGCGAGACGCAAATGATTGTATTCGGGCCCGAAGTCAGATACGCGTGCACACCGTGAGCTGAAGGCAGCCCGGAAGACCCCAGAAAAGAGTCGAAGCTGCCACCATAGCAAAAATTCCCGGGGAAAAAAGACAAGTCGACTGTATTCCAAATCGACAGAAGAAATTCAAGGCGCGGGACTCCGAGACGACTGAGTCAGAAGCGGTTCCGCAGCACCACGGGCGGGATGGTGGTGGTAAGGATGACAGAGGGTCTCGGCAACGTCCGCAAGTTCCTTTCCCGCCACCATGCCGCCTAAGCGTCCAGCTGAAGGTGCGCGCTGCATGCCCTGCACGGGCTGCGTTGGGGGGCTAATAGACGTGCTGTAGAAACCGCCGGCGCCTCGAGTTCCAAGCGTCTTCGCGCTGCTGACGACGGCGATGACTTTGCTGTTGATTCTGTTCAGGAGTCCGACGATGACCGCGACGAGGAGCCCTTGCCCACCTCTATCCTGCCCCGCGGCGCCTCGACTAAGATCAACATTACCGCGCTCACGCGCAAGCTCCAGCAGGGCAAGAAGAATACGGCCGCGGCATCGGACCCGAATGTCGACTTGAGCGCGTACCGGCGCCAGCAAGACGCGCTCGTCTCCTACATATTCAAAGAACAGGACTTCAGCTTCCTGGCTCTGAAGCCTGACCATGCTGCGCGCCCGCTGTGGATCAACCCCGAGGATGGCCACATTATCCTCGAGGCGTTTTCGCCCATCGCAGAGCAGGCGCAGGACTTCCTGGTCGCCATTTCCGAGCCCGTCAGCAGGTACGTGCTCGCCCGCTTTGTAGTGCTACGGCCTAACTGTTGCCCTAGACCGGCCTTCATGCACGAATACAAAGTGACATCGTATTCGCTTTACGCCGCCGTGTCTGTCGGTCTTGAAACGGACGACATAATAGAGGTCCTGAATCGTCTGTCAAAGGTGCGTGGTATACCGTTTGTTTAGTCGGAAATTTACGCATGATAGGTCCCTGTCCCAGAGAGCATTGTTCAATTTATTCGCGACTGTACCGTCTCGTATGGCAAGGTCAAGCTCGTTTTGAAACACAACAAGTATTTCGTCGAATCCAGCCATCCGGACACTCTCCAGCTACTCCTGAAGGACAGTATAATACGCAATGCGCGTGTTGTATCAGATCCGGCCGCTGCTGCTGTCACTGCCTCCAAGGCGCCGCAAAAGGGCGGATTGGTCATTCCCGGCACTGCTAAGGAGCCCGAGAAGAAAGGCCAGCCCTCCAAGGGGCCCGCGGATACCGCGAAGGACGGCGAGCAATCTGCAGCAGAGAAGGCGAAACAAGGAGATGATTTGTTCGCTTCGGTCGTCGGTATGGATAATGGTAGGCGATGCGACCCACAACGATCGCCTTGCTCGCTGCTGACGGTGTCCTAGACGAAATCGACGAGGACGACGAGACAGTGCATGCCTTTGAAATTGATGATGCAAAGATAGACGTTTGTCGTTCGTCTGCTGCTGCGGTCTGTTTGGCACTGACAGCGTCGATCCCCTGCAGGATGTGAAAAAGCGCTGCAACGAGCTCAACTATCCCATGCTGGAGGAATACGATTTCCGCAACGACACGGTGAACCCCAACCTGGACATTGATCTTAAGCCTGCGACCGTCATCCGCCCATATCAAGAGAAGAGTCTGAGCAAGATGTTCGGGAATGGGTTCGTGCCGGTTTGAGGGCGACCGCCGTCATGTGCACTGACTTTTACTCAGCCGTGCGCGGTCGGGCATCATCGTTTTGCCCTGTGGCGCTGGAAAGACCTTGGTTGGAATCACAGCCGCGTGCACCATCAAGAAGAGTTGCTTGGTGTTGTGCACATCAGCGTGAGTCCCCACGATCCGGAGCGGCATGATCCCTTGCTAATCTTGGCCATGATTTCTGCGGGATTGCAGCGTATCGGGCATGCAGTGGCGGCAGCAATTTCTGCAGTGGTCGAACGTCACGGACAAGCAGATCGCTGTGTTCACGTCGGACCAGAAGGAGAAGGCAGGCATGCAGTGCAGTGCATGGTGTCAGCTCGCTGACGCATCCTCCAGTTTCAAACCGAGAGCGGGATCATCGTCTCGACATACTCCATGGTCGCGAACACGCACAACCGCTCGCACGAATCGCAGAAGATGATGGACTTTCTGACGTCGCGCGAGTGGGGCTTCATTCTTCTAGACGAGGTCCATGTCGTACCAGCAGCAATGTTCCGTCGTGTGGTCACCACCATCAAGGCACACGCTAAGCTTGGACTTACTGGTTTGGCATCCACGTGCGCTCTTATTCCGATGCTTACAGATCGCCCCCAGCGACCTTGGTTCGAGAGGACGACAAGATTTCAGACCTCAATTATATGATTGGTCCTAAGCTATACGAGGCCAACTGGATGGATCTCGCCGCCAAGGGGCACATCGCCAATGTGCAGGTGCGTATTTGATCAGCATGCGGATCTCTTCCGCTTATGGATGTGGATCCTGCGATCAGTGTGCAGAGGTCTGGTGCCCCATGACCCCCGAGTTCTACCGCGAATATCTCAGGGCGGAATCTCGGAGGAAGACGCTGCTGTATTGCACGAATCCTGGGAAGTTCCAGGCCTGTCAGTTCCTGGTGAAGTATCACGAAGATCGTGGGGACAAGATCATCGTGTTCTCTGATAACGTCTTCACCCTTGAGGTCTGTCAAGCCGGTGATATCAGTAATGGGTGTGCTGATGAGGCTCACAGCAATATGCGCGTAAGCTCGGCAAGCTATACATCCATGGCGGAACACCACACGTGGAGCGCATGCGAATCCTTCAGCATTTCCAGCATCACCCCAACGTGAACACAATCTTCTTGTCGAAAGTACGCATCATTTCTTCGGTACCGAACCCGGCGCGGGCGGATGTCCTAATTGACCATACGTAGGTCGGCGACACGTCCATTGACCTTCCCGAGGCAACGTGCTTGATCCAGATCTCGTCGCATTTTGGTTCCCGCCGGCAGGAGGCGCAACGGCTGGGTATGGTCTCGCCCATGTGGCAACGGTTGTGGTGCACTCATAGGATCCTTCTAGGTCGCATTCTGCGCGCGAAACGCCGCAACGACGAAGGCTTCAATGCCTTCTTTTACTCGCTCGTCTCTAAGGATACTCAGGAAATGTACTTCAGCACCAAGCGGCAACAGTTCCTGATAGATCAGGGATACTCGTTCAAGGTGATCACTCAGCTGGACGGGTTGGAGAGCATGCCGGATTTGGTCTACCGCACACGGGACGAGCAGATCGAGCTTCTTCAGGCCGTGCTGCAGGCCAATGAGAACGCAGGTGACCTCGGTACCGACTTGAAAGCATCCGAGGGCGACCTCGCAGGCACCGTGACGTCGAACCACTTCGGCCGACCAGGAAAGGCGGGATATCGCGCCCCGAAACGCACGACGGGATCGCTCACTGCGCTCAGCGGTGGCCAGCACATGTCTTATGTCGAGCAGAACCGGTCGGCGAACAAGCAACTCGCGAAGGAGACCGCCAATTCACGGCACAAATTGTTCAAGAAGCGCGAAAAGCAGCAGCAACAGGCGCGCAAGGAGCGGAGTGCTGGTGCCAAGCAGGGCTAGTCGTGTTGGCGGGGGCGTTGTATCCAGGACGTCGTTGCAGTGTAGTGTATGTAGCCGGTCGGTTTCTTTGGAACGATCAGACGGATACCATGCGAGGCGGGGAACGCAGGAGAATCGGCTTGAACGGATCGGAGTCTGAGAGCGTTTGCATGGATACGACATCACCTTCTCATCCCTTGGATTTTTTTTCGCACGCAGAATGAGACGAGATCGGTGCAAGGCACTGCCCACCGAGTCAATGAATTACTCCGGCGTGCACATGCTACGTGTCGATCACCGGGGCGGCAGAGAGAGCGCGGCCGTGGCGCCGCTCACTGCACGCCGCAGACCACTGCGCGCAGCAGTCCGCTCGGTGCCGGGTTTTGGGCGGGGCGGGGTACAGCTGTCAGTCATCGTCTCTGTCGCGCGTCGCCAGCCGGCCAGTCCGGATGTGTGTAGCAACGTAGGACGGAGTTGCTACGTCAGAATCCCGAGGCACGGAACTGGGAGCGACGGTCGCTCGGAGTCGAACTTGTCATGGCTCGGCTCGGGATGCCCAGTCGCTATGGGATCGGCTATCGCCTTCCTCGCGCACCCCTTTTAAGAATGGGACCCAGCCACGCGAGCTGCACAACGATCCACCCCCCGCGTCCTCTCCGCCACGATTCCTGTCCCAGCCCCCGTCCCAGTCGCGTCCGCAATGTCCACATCCAAGCGTGGCAGGAAACGGAACGACAGCCTCCCGCCCAACAGGGCTAGAGACGTCCAGCGCGCGTTCAGAGCCAGACGCGCTGCCCATCTCCAGGTGCGTCATCGTGCAGTCGCCGTTCTCACGCAGTCTCTCACCGTTTCCACTCCGTTCCCAGGCTCTCCAAGACCGCGTCGACATCCTCGAGGCTGAGAACACCCAGCTCCGCGAGATGTTGCACCTCCCTCCCTCCGACCGTCCCGTCATCGGACGCGGTCCCACCGGCAAGGACAGGCCGCTATACCCCTCGACAAAATCCTATGCGCTCCCAGAGCTGTCCAAGGTCCTCCCCTCGACCTCGATGCGCAACGGCTCGCCGTCCACCGAGCATTCTTCCGCGCACTCGAACAGCAGCTCCTCCCCGACCACCACCTCACAGGTCTGGGGAGACCTCGGGATGCAGCACCATGTTGTCCCAGGCGTGTGGCCCGAGCAGGACGCGCTCGGGTCCAGCCACCTCGACGCCGCTCGCTCACCTTCGATGATTACTCTGCCGAAGCCCGCGCCGTTCCCAGGTGCTTCTATTGGATCCCAACAACCCTCGCCTCCACTCCGCCACCTCTCCGCGACGGAGAATGCGTTCTACTCGTCCTCGAACACCGACAACTACACCGGCGCTACGCCCGGTTCCTCTCCAGCATTCACCCTCCGGGAGATGCGTGGGGAGGATGCATACCACGGCAACCCATACCCCCCATCGTTCCATAACTCGTACCAGTCCATGCACGCCCATTCGGTCTCGTGCGAGTTGCCACTCCCGTCGCACCCATATTCCTCCAACCCTGCCCAAAACAACAACTCCCCTCCGAGCCGCGAGTCGTCCGTCGGCTCGATTAGCGGCCACCGGCGCTCTATAACGAGCCCGGACTTGCATGTCCTCAACGTGAACAGTAGCTTCCCGCAGCCACAGGCTCAGCACCTGCCGCCACCACCCAACTCCCATTTACGCCACTCGGATGCCCGCTCCCCGCTTCCCCACCAAATACCCAACATCATGCACTCGGCTGCGTTTGGCGCCTGAACACGTTGCTCCCTCCCCACGGACATGGACAATTGACTATATTTTTCCCACTGGCATTTCTGCTTCGTTTTGATTCCCCCCCAGCACATATTACCCCGCACACGCTGTTTATACCTACGACATCCTTCTCGTTCTCGCTAGCATTCGCTGTCGCGCAAAACAACCCCCCTTTGGCTGTATTGATATCGCACCATCCGCTCACTTGATACCATTATTCCTTTACTCTATTTTTTTCTAGTTGTAGACAAGGACTGGCATTACTCAATTTGTCGCATTAGTTAGTTGCACGCCTTGTCCGAAAGCAATCCAATTCAAAGCATAGGCGAAAGCAATTTGGGGACGTGCTCAGGCTGTGCCATCAAGCAGTAAACAAGAGACTCGGGGTCGGTTAGGGATGGATTCCAACTGCCATGCCACACCGGCGCTGGTGGTAAATCTGCCGGTTGTAGTTGGTGTTAGTTGTCAAAGTGACGTCGCGAGGACGTTGGTGTCGGTGTGACTACGCTGGTCCCGCCACAGAAGTCGCCACGGTTGTTGAGCCGGCAGGGTCAGGTTCGTCGCCGTCGTCAAGCTTGCACCAGTCGACCGGGCCCTCAGGCCCGTAGCGGTCCTGCAGCCAGCGGTTCGCCGCGAGAAAATGACCGTTGCCTGAAAAACCGCGATAGCAGCTCAACGGGGACGGGTGCTGTGCTGGTCGTCAGTTAAAGCTGTCACGGGTCGCGAGAGAGGCTAAACCGCCACCGGACTGGCAGCAGGTAGCCGAACAGTTACAGTCACAGCTACGACCCGAGAAGAATGTAATACGCACAGCGCTGGTTAGCACGAGATGTTTGCTCTGCGGTATGCGGTGTGCGGTGTGTGCGGAAACGAGGTGAGCTCGGGCGGCGACGGACAGACCGCGACCGTCACGGCGGACTGCGCGCGGTACAGCGGACGCACCTTATTGAGCCGGGCGGTGCACTTCTGCGCCCAGGCGCCCCAGGCCATGAAGACGACGCCGCGCCCGATGCCGGTTGCCTCGCCGTGTGCATCGCGGATGTTCGCACCGCCGTACCGGTCGACGAGCGCAAGAACTGCCTCGGTGAATTTCTCCCAGCCCTTGTCCTGGTGGCTGCCCGCAGCTCCGGGACGCACGGTCAGCGATGTATTGAGCAGAAGGACGCCCTGCTTTGCCCAGCCCTCCAGATTGCCGTGGCAGGGAATCGCGAAGTCGCTGTATTCCGCTTTGACCTCGTTGTAAATCTGGCACGTAGGTCAGCAAATGCATCACATGAGCGCGTGGCAGGTGCGTGTACGTTGACCAGTGACGGAGGAATAGTCACTCCACGACGGACGGAGAAGCTCAATCCGTGCGCTTGCTTTGGGCCGTGGTATGGATCTTGGCCTACAATGACGACCTTGACGCGTCCTAAAGGCGTGTATCGAGACCATGCATAGATATCAGGCGCGGGAGGATATATCTTGAGGTTCTGCAGAGGCTCAGGGTCCGACAGATCCTTGAGGCCCTCGTCGCGCAAGAATCGCTTGAGCGCAAGGAAATACGGTTTTCGAATCTCGTCTTTAAGCATCTTGAGCCTGCGACCCATGTAAGACAGAATCACATAGCGCAGCGGAAATACGCACCATACGGGGCTAAGGGTTTCGCATTCGAGGTTGAGGAGCGCGCGCTGATCCTCGGACAGAGAGTTGAGAAATTCCGTCAGCGAGAACGGGACCGAGTTGAGCTTGGTTGGCGACGACGACGTGCTCGCGGGCAGCGGGTTCGTCTTGCGACGCTTTGTGGCCCCGACGTCAAAGAGGGTCCGCTGCCGCTTCTCGCCACCCTTTGCGCTCGCCGTGTCGGGCGACGCGTGGGCTCTGGATGCCGCAGCTTTAGACTTCGCGATGTCGGCGGCTGCTATGTCCTCCAGGTAGACGGTGTTTTCGGCCTGCTCAGACATGATGCTGACGCGCAAAGTGTCAAGAGCCAGGATGCCACGCGCGGTGACAAGTGACAGATCGATTCGCGCCGCCGGGAATAAGCGATGAGTTCTTTGCCATCCGCCGTCCGGTGCTAACAACCCAACTCACAAACAGAAAGACATAGCCGACGTACTGCATACATGCTGCAAGTTCAACGAGGTCGTACATCGCTCAGGTATCCCGCGAGTGGTGATTTCAAGAACGTCCGGAAATACTTCGGATGCACGCTTTGAACTCCGCCTTGCCACACCGACCAGTACTCACAGCGTCGTACAAGCCGAGAGCACGGTGAGGACTGCTAGGGTTGCTTCATCAAACCAGTGCTTTTATTGTTGATCATAGGAAGTAGGTTGACTTGTCCTCGATGGCTGCACCATCCACGAAGAAATCAAGGTCGATCTGCAAGGCGGCCAGCACATTCCTAGCCGTCAGCTCGGCCATCTCGCTCCTCGCATATACCTCTGCGGACGCAGAGTGCGGAGTAATGATGACTTTGCGTCGGAGCGACTCGTCCAATAACGGGTGGTCCGTGGGAATATCTAGTACGGCGAAGACAAAATGAGCGCTCGGCAGAAGTCTAACCGATAGCGGACTCACTGGGCTCTCCCTCAAGCACATCCAGTGCAGCGCAGAATATGCCTCCAGTCTTCAGGGTGTCCACGAGCGCGTTGGTGTCCACAACTCCGCCGCGGGAAACGTTGACGAGGATTGCATGCTTCTTCATCTTGCCCAGAACTCGTGCGTCGATGCTGTGCCTAGTTTCTGGGTTGAGAGACGTGAGACACACGAGGAAGTCGCTCTGGGCAGCTAGAGTCTCCAGGTCTGGCTCATTGTGCAGCACCGTTGCCGGGTAAATGGTGGAGACGATATGGTGGAGGCGGGGAAACGTCTCCGGCGTGAACTCTTTAGGGGAGGACGTTTTGAAGAGTATGCGTGCGGGCGCCATGGGAAGGATGCGCTCGACGACCTTCTGCGCGATGCGTCCAAACCCATAGAATCCTACGGTGCGTCGCTGAACTGAGAGCCCGCAGAAAGACTGGAGGGAGAAATTATCAGCTGCAATGCATGGAGCATGCTTCATGACTCACGAGAGGAGTAGTGCTGGTGCTGTTGTAGACTTTGAGCCAGTCGCCGTTGCGCACGAGTTCGACGTGCTCTATCAGTCGCCGCATGGCGGTGAGCATGAGAAGCAACGTTGCGTTTGCCACAGCATCGTCACTCTTGTAAGGAGCTGCTATCCGTGTTCATTCACATATACGTCGCCATTACTGTGCAACTGACTGTGCGCTACAGCGACTCCGCGTCGCTTGCATTCCTCGACGTCGATAAGGTCGTAGCCGACGGAGAATGTCGCAACTACACGCAGCGACCCCCCGGCAGCGTCGATCTGCTCCTTACCGAAGCGTCCAGCGTCGGACCAAACGATAGCAGCGTGTGCACCGGGCAACTGTGACATGAACCATGCGCGGCGCGTCTCGCCAGTTGCTGAGGCCGTTTCTGGTAGGCTGACCAGCTCGATGAGGCCCGTATCATGCGCTCCTCGCAGGATATTTGAGGGCAGGTCGCGATAGATGCTCACCACACGTGGGGCAGGCATTCTAAGCAGTAAACGGTCCGCCACCACAGCGTCTGTTGAAAGACTCGGATGACCGGAACGAATAGCCGGTAGGAGATTTGCCACTATGGGCCCTGGCTTGCACCAGGGTCCATTATCATACTTTTGAGCCGATACCTACATATGCCATCTGTCGTTGTGAAACGTCAGGAGGCAAGCGTCGGAGTGGCCATGTCGTGGAGATTGAAATCATCCAACAGCTTTGACAAATACCGTCGCATCAACTCCAGCCTGAGGCTCATAGCTGCTGCCCGAGTTACTGCCAGCGCTTTGGGACATCCTACTCTACACGCCAAGCTGCTAGCACGTGGAGCTATGCTCATATAGACCTGGACGGCTATGCACCATTTCAGACGTACAGCGCAATACAACTGGCAGACTCTGCGCGCGTCACCGCTGGGCGAGCTATCTGGCTCGCTGGGCGACCTGGGCACACTGCTACCGCTGCTCGTTGCACTCACGCTGAATGAATCGATATCTCTGACGGCGACGCTGATTTTTACTGGCGCGTACAACATTTTGACTGGGATGCTCTTCGGCGTCCCATTACCGGTGCAGCCCATGAAGGCTATTGCATCCATAGCTCTCGCGCGCGACTACAAGCTGGAGGAGACTGCCGCAGCTGGGATTGGCGTTTCGGCCGTCATAGCGTTTATGAGCGTGACGGGCCTCTTGCGTTGGCTTACGCACGTTGTGCCCATTCCCGTTGTGAAAGGCATCCAAGTTGGCG
Source organism: Auricularia sp. M12 (assembly GCA_037042885.1). Lineage (NCBI taxonomy): Eukaryota > Fungi > Basidiomycota > Agaricomycetes > Auriculariales > Auriculariaceae > Auricularia > Auricularia sp. M12. The sequence continues at coordinate 1,257,489 of CM073207.1, forward strand.
CCGGGCTCAGCCTCGTGCTGTCTGCGGGCGAGAAGATGTTCAAGCCGCTATCGTGGACAGGCCCGTCGTCGCTGGACAACTTGTTATGGGCGGCTGGCGCTGCTCTTGCACTGCTCGTGTGCACCCGTCGGCCACGCATCCCGTATGCTCTGGTTGTCTTCGTTCTGGGCCTCTTTTTGTCCAGCTGGAGCTATAGGTCCATTCCCACCATCCCCATCAGCGTGCCGCGCTTTCCAACCATCGTACCCAGCTTCCCGACCTTCATTCGAACCTTCTTCGCCGCCTCGCTCGGCCAGCTGCCGCTCACAACCCTCAATTCCGTCATCGCCGTCTCCCATCTGAGCGCAGACCTTCTTCCGGACGTACCCACGCCCAGCGTAACGGCCATCGGGCTTTCTGTCGCCAGCATGAATTTGGCGGGGTGCTGGTTCGGTGCGATGCCCGCATGCCACGGCTCGGGTGGCCTCGCAGCGCAACACCGCTTTGGCGCGCGCAGCGGAGCGTCCATAGTCATTTTGGGCACGGCGAAGGTGCTGCTGGGGCTGTTCGCCGGCGACAAACTCGTGCGTCTCCTCGCGGCATTCCCGAAGGCGCTATTGGGCGTCATGGTCCTTGCGGCTGGCGTCGAGCTTGCCAAGGTCGGCGAATCCCTCAACGATGGCGCGAGGGACCTGCTGTATGAGGACGAGGATGGGCGCAACATTGCACTGGTGCCCGACGAAGAGGAGAGGAAGGACCGCTGGGCTGTCATGCTCGTTACCGTCGCAGGCTTGCTTGCGTTCCGGAACGACGCCGTTGGCTTCGTTGCAGGTATGGCCTGGTATTATGGCTTACAAGTCGGCAGACAGCCAACGTCGCACGGACGCGGAGAACGGGCCGCACTTCTCAACCACGCGCCCTGAATCGGCACATCGTTTCAATGACGGTCTCGGCAATGCATACTTCGGCGAATAGACAGATCAATCCAGGCGAACTTCCTTTGGCATCTTCTGTGCACCTGTGAAGCTGTTCGGTGTATGTATGACAACCTTTCCCCTGGTTCCAATGGACTTAACCACGTCAGTGGAAGTTCAACATCGGTCAGAATGTGCGTGCAGACGGTGGCACTTATGGAAGGCTTCTTACAAGAATTAACTGTTCCTTTCAGATATCAGGCGGCCTGCCTGCCTTCCGAGATGGGAACAACAATCGCAGAGCGCGGTAACGCGGCCCGCGAGGGACCGCTCAGCTGAGTGCTGAGTACTGAGTTGCTCCACCCCCGGGTCACTTCCATATCATTCTCCAAATTGTGTTTTGCCCTTAAACATCCTCGCGCTGCCCGGACACTTTACGCCGCGTGGCGCAGGGATGTCAGGCGCGCAGAATCCGGCGTTAGCAGCAGAAGCGCTCGCTCATCTCGGAATGCGTATAGATGGTGTGCTAGCTGGCACGACACTCAGCGGCCTCCCACGGTTCCACCATCGGATCTCTGCCATGATTGTTTTGGGTGACACGCGGCCCTGGCTCTCCCTCTGTGGCATCGACCATGACCCGTCAGGCTGCCGTGTTCCCGATCTGCTCCCTGGCGGCCAAATTCGCTGTCTTCGCCTCCCTTGCTGCAGCTGCAGTTGCAGGCGATCTTGACATCAACGTGAATGATCAGACTTTCGACTATGTCATCGTTGGCGGCGGTTTGAGCGGCCTCGTAGCTGCCAACCGCCTTAGCGAAAATTCTCGTGGTAAGTGTGCGCTTCTGTAGCTGGAATCTCTATTGAGAAGTTGCGCAGTATCCATCCTAGTCGTGGAATATGGCCCTATCGACAGGAGCAACAGGACACTCGTTCCCTACTATGCCACTTCCGTGAATAGCGCCGACATGTTCAACATCAGCTCTGCCCGGGAACCCTATATGGGCAATGTATCGTTTGCTCTAACTGCAAGCTCTGTGGCCGGTGGCGGCTCGACTGTCAATGGAATGCTATTTGGGCGTGCATCAGCTGCAGACTACGACTCCTGGGAACACTTAGGGAATAAAGGCTGGGGATGGGCAGGTCTCCTTCCCTACTTCAGGAAGGTAGGGTGTAGGCGCAACCAAAGACCAGTCATAGCTGAAAGCGGCAAATTAGGCCACAACCTTCACTCCCCCTACGCCCTCCGTCGCACAAACGCTCAAGTATACCTGGAACAAGTTTTACTATGGCTATGGTCCCCAGCAAGCCAGTTACCCTGATTTTCAGTACCCTGATATCTGTACGCCTGAAAGGACTTCCCAGAATGTGCGCCCGTGCTAATTTGTTGATAGACAAGTTTTTCGCCGGCCTTGAGGAGATGGGCGTGCCTTTCCAGAGAGAACATGCTGCAGGCAATGCTACAGGCGTTTTCTGGGCACCCTCCTCCCTTGACCCCAAGACTCGGACGCGCTCTTCGTCTCTCACGGCATACTACGATAACGCGTCGGGTCGCAGGAATCTCAAACTACTGACTGAGCACCAGGTCACGCAGATTGTACTGTCAGACGACCTGACCGCCACGGGTGTCAAGGTGCTTGACCGCGCAACCAAGAAGATGATCACCATCCATGCCCGCAAGGAAATTGTTTTGGCCACAGGCGCCATCCACACGCCACACCTGCTGCAACTTAGTGGCATTGGCCCAAAGGCTGTCCTCAACGCCGCAGGCGTCAAAACGAAGCTCGACCTCCCGTCCGTCGGCAGCAACTACCAGGACCATCCCGTCGCGTACCTCATATTCACACTGAAGCAGAGCTTTCCCGACGCTAGCACCCTATCCACCAACGCAACCTTCAACGCGCTCGCATTGCAGCAGTACATCGATCACCGCTCTGGCCCCTACACGCGCGCACAGGGCAACTCGCTCGCCTTGCTGCCGCTGCACACCATCGCCGGCGCCGACGCAACAACATCCCTCGTCGCGAACCTCACCGCCCAAGCCGCAGAGTCCTACCTCCCGTCCATCTACGCCGACGACGCGCTCCTCAAGGGCTTCCAGGCGCAACGCGCCCTGCTCGCCGCCCAGTTCCGCGCCGGCAGCGTCGCGGCGGTCGAGTTCCCGTTCTCCGGCACCGGGTTCACGCTCAACGCGCTGCAGAAGCCGCTGTCGCGCGGGACGGTGCACCTGAACGCGAGCGACCCGGCCGGCGCGCCCGTCGTCACGCACCACGCGCTGCAGAATCCGTTCGACAGGGCCGTGCTCGCCGCCGCGCTCGAGTACATGCGCGCGCTCTTCAAGACGGCCGCGCTGAGCGTCATGGAGCCCGTGGAGACTGCGCCGGGGCCGGACGTGCAGGGCGAGGAGGCGCTGTTGGAGGCGTTGATCACCGCTGGGCTGGTCGCGCCGACGTTCGCGCATCCCAGTGGGAGCTGCCCGATGATGCCGCGGCATATGGGCGGGTGTGTTGCACCGGACTTGCGGGTGTATGGGACGAAGAAGCTCAGTGTCATCGACGCGAGCATCATGCCTATTATTCCTGCGAATCATCTGCAGGCGACCATGTATGCCGTCGCAGAGAAGGCGGCCGATTTGATCAAGGCGAGGGCATGAGGGTTGCGCCTGGAAGACTTAGTTGACATTAAATGTATAATACATAGGTCTGCGTTTGTACTGTACATCATAAGGACACCCCGTTCAGTGCTCACTCGCTCTGTATCTCAGCTTGCGCCGCAACTGTCGTCTTCTTCTTTTTCTTCTTCTTTTTCTTCCTGGTTGGCGCAGTCTCCAGCTCATCCGTCGCCTTCCGCTTAGCTGAGCCATCGTCAGGGCTGACACGGACGAAGCAGGAAACGAAAAAGCCATTCGTCTTGTCCTCGCCAGGCATGCAGCGCACCAGGGCGTCGGCGTCAGCTTCAATACCGTCACCCTGCAGCTCTTCTGCAATGCCACGCCGCGGCCACGACGACAGAACCTCGCTCCGCGGCGCAAGTGTCCACTTGCCCGCAGCGTGGAGAAGGGCAGCACGGACGACGCGCTCGTTCTCCGTCGCGTGGACGCTGCAGGTCGAGTACACGATGCGGCGGACGTTCGGGAAGGTCATGGCGTGCGCAATCATGGACTGCTGGAACGCCGCGAGGCGTTCCAGGCGTTCTTCGAGCGCGTCGTCGGCCTCTTCGTCGCCGTCGGAGGAAAGCAGGTAGTCCAGCCGGTTGACGATGCCCGAGCCGCTGCAGGACGGGTCGAGCAGGATGTGCGTCGCGCGCCCGTACTCTGCGTTTTCTTTCGCGCGCGGGTCGATCGAGAGGAAGTCGACGTTCCGCGCGCGGACGTTCGACGCGCCTGCCCGCGCGAGCATTGTTTCGAGCGTCTTGAAGCGGCGTTTGTCGCGTTCGAACGCGTACAACTACGGCGGTGTCAGTTGGGAAATGGGCAAGACGGCTGGGTAAACGCTCACGGTGCCGCGGTTACCCATGAGCGCTGCGAGATGCGTCGTCTTGTTGCCCGGAGCGGCAGTCGCGTCGATCACGACGGCGTCGTCGCGCGCGGGCGGGTTGAGCGCGAGAGCGGGGAAGCACGACGCCTTGTCCTGCAGAATCAAGTCGCCGCGCACGTACGCCGGGTCGTCCGTCATGGGAGCGCGGGCATCGAACGCAAGCAAATTTGGTACATGGGCGTCTTGCACGAAGGTCTTGCCGCTGCTCTCGTCGCCCAGGACGTACCCGCGCGACGCGAGGTCGTCCAGAGCGGCCTGGAGACTCGTCTTGAGCGTGTTGACGCGGACATAGCGCGGGATGCTCGCCGCGCGCGGGTCGGCGTGCTGGATGAGGTCCTCGTTCGAGCGCGCCCCGCGCTTTATTTTCGCGCGCGTGAGCTCGGCGTGTAGGCGCGTTTTATGGCGCAGTATTGCCTGCTTGAGCGGCCCGTCGCCAGCCTGGATGCCACCCTTGGCAAGCAATACGTCGTGCACGAGCACCAGAGTCAGACTGCGCGACGTGAGCACGCGTTTCTCAGACTGGACGAGCTTGGTCGTGTCGATGATCTCGTTCAGCACGGGCTTGTCTGCCGCGTGCTCAGCGCTGTGTATTGACAATGGCGGGCAGTAGTTACATTTAAGAGTCTGCAGGACGAGCGCGGCGACCCGCTTCCTGTTCTGGGCGGGGAGCGCACCGATGATACCCTTCACGGAGCCCTTCTTCTCATCCAGCTTGTCTAGCACGCTCGCGGCCTCAAAGTAAAAGTTCATCTCATCTGTGATTGGAGTCAGCGTCAGGAAATAAAAGACTTGAAGCGGTAAGGATCAGGAAAAGAAGGTATCCGCACTCGCACGCGTCGGACAATGTAGATAAGATAGAATTATACTAGCATCATGTAGACTAAGACAGCAGGATGCTCAGACTTACCACGCTGAGGGGCTGGTGGGTCCGGGTGTTGTGAGCAGAACGCCTTCCGGGTGGGAAAGAAAAAAAAAAGGAAGGAAGGAAGAAGAGCTGGGTGTCGGAACGGACCGGCCTGCACACTGAATTTCAGAGCCGCTCTTTCCGTTTGTGCTCACCCTGACCTCCGTCGCTGTGGCATAACCAGCACGAGGCACCCAAACGACCTCCCACAATGGCCGTCGACACGACGCTCTACGATTTATTGGGCCTCGCGCCCAGCGCCAGCGATGGTGCGACTTTTCGCGCGCCAGCACATGGGCGCCGTCGCTGACCGCGCGCAGACGAGATCAAGAAGGCATATCGCAAAAAGGAAAGTAAATCTGTGCCATGAGTGCGGTCAAGTACTTATGAACCCTTGCAGGCCATGCAACACCATCCCGTAAGCCCAGCGAGTAGCCTTGAAGGAACTCCCATGCTAATTGCAGTGGCATTTGCATTCAGGACAAAGTACGCGTCCCCGCCCTGCGCATAACCTCCTTCTGACATGAAAAGAACCCGAACGACCCTTCCGCGCACCAAAAATTCCAAGAAATGGCCAACGCGTGCGCATGCCACACGGACCACATTCGCTGGACACTAACGGGCTCCCAGCTACGACATACTCTCGGATCCGAATACGCGCGCCGTGTACGACCGCGGCGGCCTGGAAGCGCTGAACGGTCCAGGCGGCCCCGGCGGGATGACGAGCGACGACCTGTTCGAGACGCTGTTCGGCGGTGGCTTCCAGTTCGGCTTCGACTTTGGCGGCGGGCCCCGCAGCAAACGCCAGACAAAGGGCGAGGACACGATCGTGCCGCTCGACGTCACGCTCGAGGACCTCTACAACGGCAAGACGGTCAAGATGACCATGGAGAAGGAGGTCATTTGCTCCGGCTGCTCCGGGTGCGCCAATTCCACAGCCGAGATTGCGCGCCTCGTGCTCATCACCGCCCTTGATCCAGGAGCGGCGCGCGCGGGAACCACAAGCCGAAAAAGTGCGCGAAATGCGACGGGAAGGGCTTCACGTATGCGAATAGCCAGGTACGCATGCATTGCAAATAGTATGCGTGCATTATTCAATGCTAACAAACCCTGCAGCAAGGACGAGGTCAGCTTGGCGTGCAGCAGATAATATGTCCAGACTGCGACGGAGAGGGTGAGCGGCTCAAGGAGAAGGATCGGTTTGTGCGCTCGAACATGCATTCTGGAGGTCCTCACGCGTTTGCAGGTGTAAGAAGTGCAAGGGCGAGCGCACGGTCAAGGAGAAGAAGCGGCAAGAAATCACGATCGACAGGGGCATGGGCGACCGCGAAAAGATTGTACTCGCGGGCGAAGGTGATCAGCGGGTGCGCGTCGTTTTGTTTTGTTAGCGGGCACCCGGCATTCACGCTGCACTACAGCCAGGCGTACCACCGGGCGACGTGATATTCGCCCTGCGCGTCGCGCCGCATCCGGCGTTCGTGCGCGCGGGGCAGGACCTGCTCGCGCGCGTGCGCATCACGCTGTCCGAGGCGCTGCTGGGCTTCTCGCGCGTCGTGCTCACGCACCTCGACGGGCGCGGCATCCGCGTCTCGTCGCCGCGCGGCAAGGTCGTGCGGCCGGACGACGCGATCGTCGTCAAGGGCGAGGGCATGCCCGTGCGCAACTTCGGCGCGCCCGGCGCGCACGCCAGCCGCGGCGACCTCTTCATCGTGTTCGAGGTGGAGATGCCCGACGCGGACTGGCTCAAGACCGTCGACGTCGCCGCGCTCGAGAAGCTCCTGCCGCCGCGAAAACCGCCCATGGTGCCCGCGCCCGCGGTCGTCGAGGACGTGCGGTACGAGCCCACGGATATCGCTGCTGTGAGTCTTCAATGCAACGCGCTCCAATATGATATGATTTGCTGACGCGCATGTAGTTCGGCGAGAACGACGAGGAGGGCTGGGAAGACGACGACAGCGAGGACGACGACGACGATCTGCACGACCATTTGCACGGCCAGCCGGACTGCCAACCGCAATGAACGCGCGCCATTTATTCTCATGCTGCATGCACTATCAACGCCCTTGCATCCCACCCACCACCCCCCGCTTTGCCCTGCATCGACACCCACCGCTCAATCCGCGTTTAATCCAACATTTGTCCTTCCATTGCAGAATCTTTGTCGATGTGTTGCGCATATCTTCCGGTGAACATAGATGTTGCCCTTGTCCGCGGCGCCGGCGTACGTCTGAACGGTTGGAGTTGCCAGTTCTGCATGATGTGCAGCCGTGGCCAGCAGGAGCCGGGCTTCCTTCCGCCAGTTGACTCCTTATTACAAGCGTCGGCGGGACGTTCGATTCGGCGTCAACGCGGACGGAAGGACTGTGCTGCTGAACTTTGCAATTGGGAGCATCGGTACAAGTAGTGCCCGAGACCTTCGCCGTTTTCACGCTGGCGGCCAGGTGCTTTGCGCCCATCGTCAGCTTGCTGGGTTTGTCAACGAGTGCGAATCGCGCAATGACCAGAATGACCGAGATATTACAGTGGCTCAAGTTGAAAATTGATCAGTATGGGCGCTATCTCTTCCTGAGCTCAGGGCATCCACGCGCCGAAAGATGCGTATTTGAATTGTGGTACTGAACCGAGGTCGTGTTCACTGATACTGTAGATCTGGACGAGTTTTCTATGGCACGGCGCAGGGGTGCGGATAAAGGGCAAAAACAAGGGGATGCCGCGCAACTTGATTATTTGATCTCGTTCTACCGACGTCGCCTGGCCAATTGGAGTTCTGAGACTGCCTGTACATCCCGCGCGCTGCTCATGGAATGTTACAGTGGCACGCCGTCAAACAGATCCATGCATGTGGCCCGGCTGGCAGTGATGACCAAGTCGCCCAACATCCCGCTGCGAAAACCGGCCTCGCAATACGAGAAGTAATACTGCGAGAGAAAAAACAGACAGATGAGTACCCAGAGAGCCAAAACGACATTTATATCGATTCGCACTCACCTCCCACTTCCTCCTGAAGAACTCCAAATCTTCATCGTCTTTCATTCCTTCGCGCAGCAATGCAGGCTTGATCCCCGTTTCCCAGTTGCGAAGATACTTCTCGCGCCAGAGGCGCAGAGCCTTCACGTAGTGCGGGCCGATGGACTGCACGTTGCGGATTTCGAGCGTCCCGTTTGAGCCTTCGTGGATGGTGTTGAGGATGTAGTGCGGGTGCGAGATGTAGCCGCCCGGGAAGACGTAGCGGTCGATGAAGCCATCGGGGTTCTTGAGCTGCGACTGGTGACGCTGCAGGAGCGGGTCAGCACTTCCGCCCGAGCCAGTATGTACGCAGCACGATGACGCACATCCCAGACGACAGTAATGGACTGCAACACCATGACGCCGCGTGTGGGATTGAGCAGGTCGCTGATCGTCTTGAAGAACGTGGCATAATGTTTCCGCCCGACATGCTCAATCATCTCGACGGAGATGACCTTGTCGTAGCCGCCAGGGACAGCGGGGATCTCGCGATAGTCGCACAGGACGATCTGGATCTTGTCCGCGAGCCCCGCAGCGCGGATACGTTCCTCCGCCAGGCCCTTCTGCTCCTGCGACAGCGTCACGCCGGTGACGCGGCAGCCCGTCGCGCGCGCCGCGGCGATGGCGAAGGTGCCCCAGCCGCAGCCGATGTCGAGCACGTGGTCCGCGGCGCCGATGCGCGCTTGCGTGATGATGTTCTGCACCTTGCGCTGCTGCGCCGACTCGAGCGTCTCCTCGGCGTTGCCGAGCTCCCAGATGGGCGAGGAGTAGTTCATGTCGTCCGAAAGGAAGCCTTGGAAGAGCGCGTTCGACGAGTCGTAGTGCGACTGAATCTGCGTACGCGTGCGCCCGAGCGTGTTGCCGCTTGAGAAGAGCTGCTGGATGCGTGGGATGATCTGAAGACCGAGCGTTCCAGTAGATAGGTTGTTGCGGTTCGCGATGTAAATCTGGAATGTTACAGTGTAAGTGTATCCTCAGTAAGTGTGTAACTCGTCTTACCATGAAGAGCTTCACGAAATCATCACAATCGACATCTCCATATAGATATCCTTCCGAAATGCCCTACACGAGATTTATGAAACTGAAGAACACGCTTTGTATTCACGCAGGCGCACCAGATCCATGTTCCTGCACAACTTCCACCAGATACTCCTATTCTTGATCGTAACAGTCGTTACAAGTTGCTCGTCGACGTCGTCACCGCGCTGGCCGAAGACAAGCTTCTCCTCCGATGCACCAGGATATTGAAGTAGAATGTGGATTCGCCCAACGCGCAGAGCTGACAGAGTGCTTTCGACGAGGCTACGGGCGAAGGCATCGCGTTTCGCAGATAGGTATGCGCCCATGGCTATGAGGGAGGGAGGCAAGAGGCAAGAGGCAAGAGGTTGTTGATCGTCCTAGCCGGCAGCAGAGACCTTAAGAAGGCTGTCGGCGTTTACCCTGAGCAGCACGGTTGCACGGCCAATGGCAGTCACTCCAGCATAAAGATCCTCAAATTGGGGCTTTGACAAACGGAAGGCATCTCCCAGCAGCAGCAGTACAGACATTTCAAGTCAACCCTAGAGCTTGCAAGTTTTGGGCAATAAAGACGCGAAAAGACCTCGTTGTTTGTGAGCTGTGCAACTGCACCCTGAGTTCGCGAGAGCCGAGTAGAAGAGATGGGTCCAGTCGCGTATTCATAGTGCAAGCACAGGTCGCTCTGTGCGGAATCGTGCAGGGACGGGCGAGACAGCAGATACTGACAGTGAATTGGAGGAGGAAGAGAGCCGTAAACTCCGCCACGCGTTTTGGAAGCCCTCTGCTTTGTGCGCCATCCGCGATGAACATCCCACAGCTCGGCGAAGGTCAGGCCGTATACACGACCGACGAGGTGCGCCTGCCGCTGGACGATGCCGCTCTGTGCTGACCCATAATCGCAGTACGGCCGTCCGTTCATTATCGTGCGCGAGCAGGGTAAGAAGACGCGTACTCATGGCATCGACGCGGTCAAAGTACGCCCATCCATCCTGCGCCCATTATCAAGCTCTGATTATCTGAGCGCAGAAACACATTATGGTCGCGCGCGCGATATCGAATATCCTGCGCACATCGCTGGGGCCGCGCGGACTCGACAAGATTCTCGTATCGCCCGATGGCGACATTACCGTCACCAACGACGGCGCGACCATCCTTGGCCAGATGGAGGTCGAGCACCAGATAGCCAAGCTGATGGTGCAGCTCTCCAAAAGCCAGGACGATGAGATTGGCGACGGCACGACGGGCGTCGTTGGTAAGCTTCTAAAATCTCAAATGCATGCAATGGCCTGCTCAAACTGGAATGTAGTATTGGCCGGTGCGCTGCTGGAGCAGGCAGAATCCCTGATTGAACGGGGCATTCATCCGATCCGTATTGCGGACGGCTTTGAGCGCGCATGTGCGCTCGCAGTGGACGAACTGGACCGTATCTGCGATCGGGTGCCTTTCTCTGCAGCTGAAACTGACAACCTGCTCGCGTCTGCGATGACCTCGCTGGGCAGCAAAATGTACGCGAACGAATCCCTGATTGAGTGCAGTAACTCACATGCGCCACCCTCAGCGTCTCCAAAAATCAGCGCCAGTTCGCGCAAATAGCGGTGGACGCCGTGCTCGCGGTGGCAGACCTCGAGCGGCGCGACGTGCCGTTCGACATGATCAAGGTGCTGGGCAAGGTCGGCGGCGCGCTGGGCGACACGACGCTGGTGAAGGGCGTGATCATCGACAAGGATATGTCGCACCCGCAGATGCCGCGCGAGGTGCGCGACGCGCGCATCGCCATCCTCACCTGCCCGTTTGAGCCGCCGCGGCCCAAGACGAAGCACAAGCTCGACATCACGAGCGCGGACGAGTACCGCAAGCTGCGCGAGTACGAGCACAAGACGTTCGCCGACATGATCGCACGCGTCAAGGCCGCCGGCGCGAACCTCGTCATGTGCCAATGGGGCTTTGACGACGAGGCGAACCACCTGCTCCTGCAGAACGAGCTGCCCGCCGTGCGCTGGGTCGGCGGCCCCGAGATCGAGCTCGTGGCCATCGCGACCCACGGCCGCATCGTTCCGCGCTTCGAGGACCTCGCGCCCGAGAAGCTGGGAAAGGCGGGCCTCGTGCGCGAGCTGACGTTCGGCACGACGCGGGACAAGATGCTCGTTGTCGAGGACTGCGCAAACTCGCGCGCTGTCACCGTCTTCGTGCGCGGCTCTAATAAAATGGTAAGCTCCGTCGGTGGCGTTGCAGGGGAGATTGCTGATATGCGGTTGTAGATCATCGACGAGGCCAAGCGTGCGCTCCACGACGCAATGTGCGTCGTGCGCAACCTGATCGTCGACAACCGCATCGTCTACGGCGGCGGTGCGGCTGAAATCAGCTGCTCCATCGCTGTCGCAAATGCCGCGGACAAGGCAAGCTTCTACCTGCTTTAGCTTCTACCAATTTACTCATCCACTGTCTTAGACCCCGACGATTGAGCAGTACGCGATGCGTGGGTTTGCCGCAGCACTGGACGCCATCCCGCTTGCGCTGGCCGAGAACAGCGGTCTGCCGCCGATTGAGACGCTCGCGGATGTTAAGAGCCGGCAGGTCACCGAGGGCAACTCGAGACTTGGCATTGACTGCAGCGGCAAGGGGGAGAACGGTGCGTGGAATGTTTCTACCCTGCTCACAGGGCGCCATCTCATACGTTCTGTAGACATGCGCAAGCAGTTCGTCAAAGACCCGCTCATCTCCAAGCGTCAACAGTATCTGCTTGCGACACAGGTTCGTCCTCCCACTTTCCCTGCATTTTGCGATGCTCATGCCTGTTCACAGCTTGTTCGCGCGGTACTGAAGATCGGTACGCGAACCTATATATCCATTGCGTCAGCTGCTGGACTCACCCACTCTCCTTGCAGACGACGTGATTGTTGCGGGCCAGGCGGATGAGTGATAGATTTACATTCGACATGAATAAAATCTGTGGGTGATTTAGACTCGATGTTCAGTTTTACACTTGCAAGTAATTGTCGTTCCGTTCATTTGGTCCACTGGTCACAGATCCTCCAGTTTGTACACGTCGTAAGCCACCTCTTCGTACGGGTGTGCCTGCGATGCACCGTTGAGATGCTTTCTTCGTATTCTTGCTCGCGCACCTTCTTCAGCTCCTCGATCACGTTCTTCACGCCGTCGCGTTCTGCGGCTACGAGGACTTCTACTTTGTCTTCGTCGACGAACTCCGCCTGGCCTATTGTGCCGATTGCGGGATTTGCGCCTCTATTGTCTGCTGTAAGCGTGGCATCGCAGCATGCTTCATGCACACACGAGAGCGGTCGAAATTGCCCCTGGCCAGGCGTTACGAAAGCGCAGCCCTCGTACAGGCCGATGCGGCCCACAGTCGTTGGGAAGGCGGAAAACAGGCTCTTGAGCACGGCCTGGGTGTTGGCGCGCGGGCAGAAGAAGACGAGCTTGAAGCGCGAGATGGTGGCCATGATCTAAGGATCTGATCTTATCACCATCGCGTCCGGTTCGGCAGCTTGCGCCACTTGAATTCTTACTTTCAGGTTCCAGTTTACGGTGCGCAATGCGACTGTCAGCGTCGTGGTCGCTGCTCGGCGACGACTGGTCGAAGCGGTCGTCGCACGTGGTCGGCTTCCTGTCGCCGTCGCACGGCGTGGTGTTCGGCGGCGAGCTCGAGCCGCACCGCCCGCTGCCGCCAGCGTCGTGCGCGTACCCGCTGCTGCCCAACTTCCCGCGCCGCAAGAACAGCGAGCTCCCCAGCACGGGCGACGTGCCCGCGGGCCGCATCGGCGCCGTCTTCGTGCCGCACGGCGAGGCGGACACGTTCTGGATGTGGGGCGGCTGCTGCGCGCGTGTGATGAAGCCGCTCGAGGGCGAGGAGGCCGGCTGGTACATTGTGCGCTACCGCAACGCCCGGTCCGTCTGGGAGTACATCAAGGACTCCAAGGGAGACGTACCCAACGGTCGCATCTACTGCGCAGGCGCCATCGCGGGCGTACGTGCCATGGGCTCCTGCCGCACAATTGAAGTGCTGACTCTGCATTCTGCCAGGACACAATCTACGTCCATGCCGGACGCCTGCTGCACGACCGTCTCAACGATCTCTACGCGTACGACATCCCCACCAGGACCTGGTCGCGCCTGGCGGACGCGCCGGACGACCCGCGTAGCGGCACCGCGCTCGTCGCGAGTAGGGTCTTCATCGACGGCAGCGAACAGGACGTGCTGCTGCGCTGGGGGGGCTATGCGGATCGAACGCTTGGTGAGGACAACGCATTGGACGTCTATGTTCTGTCCACCAATACTTGGCACTCCTTCACGCCGAACTGTCCGGCGGGAATGCCTGGACCTCGCAGCGTGCAAGGCTTTGTGTCGCTGAATATCGCGAGTCCTGAGGATGACCCTGAGAAGGCCCTCGCGCTGATGTGGATGGGCGAGCGAGCTCCGGCGTCCGATCGGCCAGACGGCGTGGCCTTGTACTGGGACGATGTGTGGGCGCTTCTCCAAGTTCCCGTACGTGCTGTGTCTCATGAATTCACTTCTTCAATGCTAAATCTTGGACATAGAATGTAACGGATACCTCGGGAGGCTTCCTCTGGCGATATTTGGATACTCCCCGAAAGTCCAGGCCGCAGGGTCGAGGATGGTTCGCAGCTACGAATATTCCTGTAGGTGCAGGTGAGCGGGACACGTTGGCCAGAGTCCTTATGCACGGCGGGCTCGTCTCCAGCAACGAGCCCAGCAGCGAGGCTTGGCTCCTTGAGGTGCGGCGTGAATCCTAAGGTATGAAGAATGCTGCTATCGAGCTATCATGAACTGGGACTTTGTAATGTAAACCAACGTTAACTGGATGGAAGGTCCATGAACTGTTGTACATCATTGAAGGATGATATTTGGTGCTCGTCTGAAGTGCTGATAGTGGAAAGTGCTCTGGAATTCTGTCGTCAGATCTGTTTTCCAGTTGTTAAGATTCGGTACAGATGTGGCGATATAAATCTGGCTGGAGTGGACGAAACTCTCGTTAGAGGTAGCTGGCTCGCGATTTTTCGAATCAATTACTGCCCAAGCCGCCTGATGCACAGAAGCTCAGTCTCGGTCATGGTCAGTCACAGGGGGAAATTGTTGCTGCTTCCCCTTTGGGGGCCGGCTCTGCGGCTGGGATAATGTGGTCGTGCCGTTGCCACGGCAAGGCAAACCATCTTATCCTCCCAGCGGCCAGCCTTCTTCAACAGGAGCAGAACGATCACCAATCGTCCCAGGGGGCGCTGACCTCACCTCGACGGAGACGTCATGTCGTCCCTCTGTGAGGAAGCGCCCCTGCGAGCAGAGCGCGGCCGTATTCCGCGCATAGGAATCGCCGCGTGGAATGCGATTTTTAAATTCGATGGAGAGGACCATCGTCAGAGGCCAGCTGAGGTAAACGTCAAGCAAAGTGACCACTGCGCAGCTTGAGCTCACTTGGTGGTCCGCGACCCGTTCGAATCAGCTCGCAGCAGTTCGGGGATCTATGTATGCGTCGGTTCAACGAGCGTGCACAAGATGTCACCCGAGCACGCACACTACGAAACAGCTCCGCCACGATCGGGATCGTGCCTTGCGTGATCTCGTCCTTCTCATGCATAAACTGCAGCAAGGCGCCGTATTCTGGGATACCGTCCGAATCGAGGCTCCTTTCGTTGTCGTCGTCGTCGTTGGTAGGGTTTGACTGCTTATAGCGCACATCCGGGCAGCTGCGCACGGTGCCGTCCATCGCGCCAGTAGTCGCCTGGTGGAAAGCAAAAGGTTCTCCCTGCGCGGGATGCACACGGACGGGCATCCGGCTGTACAACAACGTCTGGGTCGCCAGCGTCAGTGGCGGGTGCGCGGCCTTCGCGTCCGCATATGATGCGCCGAGCACGCCGAAGATGAGCTGGGCTGTTATGCGTTCGATGCACGCGAGTTGTCACGGTTCGATCGCGGGAGGACTAGCGCTGGCCGAGTTCGTGACGGTCAAGGGTGCGCGCACCTTCTGGACGGGCGACGCTTCGGTTTCGATGTTGTGGAACGTCAGTGCGGAGCGCGCGAGCTTGACGTGGACCTCGCAGCTCGTGAGGAAGTGCGCGGCGAGGCGGAGCGCGTCGCCTTGACGGCGTCCTCGCACACTGAGATAACGGCGGACAGCATTTATAACCTGCCAGCCAAGACTCCGAGTGAGCAGTATTGAGCTATGCGAAACTTAGAGGAGCCTACCTCCAAAGGGAACGCTCGAAGACAAGCGTCACGCGCGCGATACTTGAGCGAAATAGTACGGCAGCGAACGCGGCGCACGCGCCGATTGTTAATTCTGGATGTCACGAGGCCGTGTTCACCTTGACGCTGTCGCTTTCTCGGACGAAGCTGACGCGTGCAGCCTCGATTATAGAAGGTGCCATTCTGGCTAAACTGCAAACTGCGAGAGCGCAAGTTTGCGGAATAACTCGTTATCATCGCACCGGCTCTTCGGCGTCGCGCGCGCAGCTGTTGGATGTTGCAAGATCTGGGTATCACTACTACTAGCAAGGGTTACTGTACAACACAGCGGGACAGGAATAAAGGGGCATGCGGTCTATCGAGGTGTACGGTGCGAGCCTCATCACATAATAAGACAATCGTTCTTCTTCTTGCCCTGGGGCGGCGCGTGCGAGTGGCGCAGCTGCTCCTCCTGATCGCGCCGCTGCAGCGTCTGCAGTCTGCGCTGCTCGGCGTACGCCTCGCGCGCGTGCGCGTCCTCCTCCTTTTGCAAGCGGATCGCGAGCTCACGGCTAAAGCAAAGTAGCAACGGTGTAAGCCAAAGGAGGAATTGGGAAAGAGGTGGGAGACGCAAGACGTACTCTGCGCGCGACGCCTCGTCCTCATGTATCTCCTCGATAGCGCGGAGGGCCGCCTCGGCCGACGCGCCGGCAAAGTCGCCGCCGGCGGGCGCGGCGGGGCGGAAGGCGGCGTCGAAGAAGGACGACGCGCCGCCCTCGACGTCCTCCATGCGCTCCCAGACGACGGAGGGCTCGTTCGCGAAGACGTGGTCCGTGACGAGCGCGTAGAGCGCGTCGCTGCGCTTGTAGAGCACGCTCAGGTGCGAGTTGCGGAAGAGCGCGGCGAGCGTGCCCGGCGCCAGCGTGCTCGAGAGCGTGAAGAGCCCGTGGTAGGTCAGTTGGCTGGACGTGCTTGCTAGGAAGTGCCGGATCGTGAGTGCTGCGAGGGCAGATTGTTAGCTTGGTGTTGGGAATGATGCATGCCCGGGGCCGAACATGAGAAGCGCGATGCTGGACTGAACAGCGAGGCGCTGAACGCTTGCGCGACTCCGCGTAGTTGTGAAGGAGACGCGAGAAATGCGAACTGAACACGTACCGTCATGCAGTTGTTGCTTCTGCTCGGGCGACATGCTCTCGAGATGATCGAACTCGCCACCAGCGGTGTCTCCACCGGCCGAGGACGAGTCGACGACGCGTCCCTTGGACACGTAGTCCGCCTCGACGATTAGATTCACGGCGGTATCGTAGTCTGGGCAATATGACGCGCGTCAGGGTGCTGCAGCTCACGCCAAGCTGGGGTGGTGCGCACCTTGTATCCGCGAGACGACCTCGAACTCCTCGCCGTCGGGATCTACGAGCCAGCCATGGTACAGCGGCACGCCTGCCAGCTCAAACAGCTTGAGCTCGCCGCCGTCGCCCGCAGGCCGGAATGCATCCACGGCCGTGAACTGCGGATTGAGGTCCATGCCCCCTAGCACCGCGGGTCAGCACAAGCACAGGTGTGTACGAGAGGCCACGCACGTTGTGTATTGGGCAACGTCGAGAGCGCGGCAGACAGCGCGGGGTCCGTCTGCTCCGTGACGAGCGCGTCGGCCAGGAGCGCCGAGAGGTACTCATACGACACGCTCGTGCGCTCCGGCGGCTGGATCTCGATCTTGCCGCGCAGAATCAGTATGTTGCCTGCGTGAGCCTAGCGTGAGCACGCAGGGCGGCGGCGGGTAGTGAGCACGGGAGGCACGGACGGACATAGCGATATGAGCGAGCAGGGCCCGTTGAAGTTCTGGGTGATGATCTTGAGCTGGCGCGGCTCCTGGTCGGGCTCGGGCTGCCAGAGGATGGGCTTGAGGTACCAGATGTCGGCGCGGACGCTGCGGACAAAGTCGCTGTTGCTCATAGCCTGCCAGTGCTCCGAGTCGGATGATGAGCTCGGCTACTGCCTGTGGCTTGTGGCTTGCTTCAACTCCAGCTGCGACTTTGTACTTGCGCTCGGGCCGTACGCAGCAGCTGCAATGGTCCCCGCACCGCCCGACGGCCACGCCCCATGGCACACAGTGTGAATACCCGTCCCACCGCCCGCAGCAGCGTGACCGTGTCCTCAACCGCGCAGGACCGTCCGCGTGCCGTTCCAGTCGCCGGAGCACGCGCGCATAGCCCTCCAGGTCATCCAGGTCGACAGGGAGCTCCAGCCCAACGCCGTCAAACGGACGCTTGCACTGGAAGGGAACGTGCTGGTAGCGTGAGTGATCAGTAGCCGCATCGCATCTCATCTAATCTCGTCTACGATAGCACCTTCGATACTCTCACTGTCCGCCTGGCACGACTCGTCATCAACGCCTTTCTTGAGAACCTCCACCTCGTCGTGCGCACGTTGAGCGAATTTGGCGACGCGGCGGCGACCAAGCCCGAGAAACCTTCGAGTGCGGAACCCGGTGTGCAGTAGCAAAGTCAAGCATAATCGTAGTCCACATGGCATGGCCTTGGTCACAGCTTGGAGTGGACGAGCTTACAGCGCCGTGCAATATCTCTCAGTCGAATAAAACAAATGTGTACACCTGCAGCCTTCTCCCACCAGCTCTCTCTCCTGAAAATATTGTCAAAACTTGCCGGAAAGTGCCCTTAGAGCTACAGGTGGTAATAATAAGGTTCAGTGCCTGGAGTGGGCGAGGAATGCAAGTGGGTGTCACTCAATCAGCGCTCCGGCCCCGCATTTGCTCAGTTCTGACTTTCTTCTTCCGAAGCCGCCGTCGCAAAACCCGACCCGCGTCTCCTGAACCCTACCCCAATGTCAAGCGAGACCCCCACGCCCGCCGCCGCACCCGCTGCCGCTGCCGCGGCGCCGCCCAACACGGCGGACGCCGACCTGACCAAGTACAAAGTGCGCGTTGGAGCGCGTGCACGGGTTCTGGCCGCTCACGCGCGCATGTGCAGACTGCGGCAGACATCGTGAACAACGCGCTGAAAAAGCTGGTCGAGCTGTGCGTCGAGGGCGCGAACGTGCTGCAGCTGTGCGAGGAGGGCGACAAGCTCATCGAGGCCGGCACCGGCGGCGTGTACAACAAGGCCGTCAAGGGCGTCAAAGTCCCCAAGGGTGCGCGCGCGTCTGTTGCCCGCAACGCCCGTCCCGCCGCAGCTGAGCCCCCATTGCAGGCCTGGCCTTCCCGACGTCGATATCGGTCAACAACTGCGTTGCGCACTTCACGCCGCTGCCGTACGTCTTAAACCCGCACGCGCGCGCCTGCTGAGCCTGCGCACAGCTCGGACCCGCTGGCGAGCCTGACGCTGGCCAAGGACGACGTGGTCAAGCTGCACCTGGGCGCGCACATCGACGGCTTCGCGAGCATCGCGGCCGAGACGCTCATAGTCGGCGCGACCGAGGCCGAGCCGGCGACCGGGCGGCGCGCGGACGTGCTCAAGGCCGCCTGGCACGCCGCCGAGGTCGCCATGCGGCTCATCAAGGTCGGCGGCAAGAACTTCGCCGTCACCGACGCCGTCAACCGCGTCGCGAAGAGCTGGGACTGCCATGCCGTCGAGGGTGCGTGCCAGCGCGCGTGGGACATTCAATCTGACTGATGCGCCCCACTTGCAAGGCATGCTCAGCTGCCAGCACGCCAAGAACGTCATTGACGGCAAGAAGCGCATCGTGCTCAACCCGACCGAGCAGCAGCGGCGCGACACGGAGAGCGTCACCTTCGCCGAGGGCGAGATCTACGGCATCGACATCCTCGTGTCCTCTGCGGAAGACGGCAAGGCGCGTCCCCCGCGCACACTCTTGCAGAACACCTCAAAGCTAACGCGACCGGCCGCAGGCGCGCACGGAAGAGTCGCGCACGACGATTTTCCAGCGCGCGTCGGACGTGACGTACCAGCTCAAGATGAAGACGTCGCGCATGGTGTTCTCCGAGATCCAGAAGAAGGCGGGCCCGTTCCCGTTCACGCTGCGCTGCCTCGAGGACGAGAAGCGCGCGCGGATGGGCGTCCAGGAGGCCGTCCAGCACGGGCTGCTGCGGCCGTACGAGGTCCTGTGCGTCCCCCCCCCCCCCCCCCCTCCGCTCTTTCCCCGCGCAAACTCACAAAATCCGCGCGCGCAGCTACACGCCGGCAAATACGTTCGTCGCCGCGTTCCACTTCACGATCGCGCTCCTGCCCGGCGGGCCGTCGCTCATCACGCACAAGCCCGTGTGGTACTCTCCGGCCAAGGTCAAGTCGGAGAAGGAGCTCGAGGACGAGGAGCTCAAGGAGCTCATCAGCAAGCCGCTGCGCGAGACGAAGAAAAAGGCCAAGAAGGCCAAGCCGGCGGAGGGCGAGGAGCCCGCTGCCGAGGAGGCGAAGGCGGAGTGAATGCGATCGCAAAGCCTAAGGACCTGAATGTAGAACAAATTTTTTGCCCAGGGCCGTTGCTGGATGTTTGCCCTCTGTTTGTGAGCATTTAATACAGTGATATGCTGCTGGACGTGCGACCGTGTTCGCACCCGTACGTGGATAGTGTTTGCACTGCGCTTGCTCAGAACCGCGGATAGTTCAGACACAGCGCGTTGCAGACGCGCGAAAGATGGGCAAGAGGGGAATATATTAGTCTGAAATCTCTATCACATCGTCGTCCACGACACGTCTCCGCTGCGTCGCGGGTCGCGAGCGCTGCGAAGGCGGCACCGAAACGCGCACATCCTCCTTGTCGTCGTCCGAGTCGATCATGATGACGGAGCCCCTCCTCGCCCCACTGGAAGTGGATACGAGCGTGTCCTCGCTCGGCGCCGCCGCCGTCCGCTCCTTCTCGAGCTTGTCGACCATGGCGAGCATGTCCTCGTCGATGCTCATGCTGTCGTCGTCAAACTCCAGATCGTCCTTCGCTTTCTCTTTCTCGTCCTGCTTGGGCTTCTCGAGCGCGTCGAGCCGCGCGAGCATCGCGTCGTCGAACTCGAGGTCGTCGAATGCGGCGTCGTCGAAGTCGTCGTCGTCCGTGCGGGGGCGCATCGAGACCGGGGACATGATGCGCCGCGCTTCGGCGAGTTCGCGCGGGGGAGGCGAGGCGCCTGGGAAGTATGGGGATCTTGTGGGTGCCTGTGCGCGGGCGGGAGGCGGCTCACGTTGGGCTGGCGCGGGCGCGGGCGCTGGTTGGCGTTGCGGGGCAGCTGCGGGTGGAGGTGCTGGGGGAGGCGGACGAGGATCTTGGGCTGCGTCTGGATCGTCTTCTTCTGGTTGTCTGAGGAGATGCAGGTGAACATAGGCGCTCAATATGCGAGAGGTGCGCGTACCCTAAACGAATACGCAGACCGCGGGCAAAGTCGCGATCTCGATTCACGTCGAGGTCTTCGCACGCGTATCCTTTGAGCGTGACGCATGCCGGCTCGAGAAAGATATACCCTCTTCGGACAAGGGCATTGCGTACGATCAACTAAACGCGCCGTCAGCTAGGTATCCATGACTGTGGCGCAGCAACGCACCTTGTAGCCAAGCGGCGTCTCGCCCAGCACGAGCTGAGGCATCTTCCTAAACTCAATCGCGTTGATAGCCACGCTCCCGTCCGATAGCTGGAACCTGAGCATGCTGCGCGGGTACCGCGGTATTGGGCCCTCGTCCTCAGCCGCCTCGTCGTCGCCCTGCGCGAGCGCCAGGCCGGTCATATCCGCCTTGTCGATCCGGTTCTGCCGCGTCGTGTGCAGGCTGAACGCGCTGTGCCCGATGTCCGTGAGCGCGACGAGCTGGCAGAGCACAGGGCCGGCGATGCGGCCGTTGGGTGCGACTGGGAAGCCCGTTCCTGGGAGCATCGAGTCCGCCAGGTCGGATTGCAGCAGCTGCGAGTCAACGTTCTTGATGAACTCGTCCGTCCGTGTGGGCGGTATGTTGAGCTCAGTGGCGATCCATTCGCAACATGCCTCAAGCCATTCCTATGTGCGAATCTGCTCAGTGTTGTGGCTGGCGATGTGGGGAGTGCACTCACGCACTGGGTTAACCGTCGGTTTGGGGTACGTTCTTCGCAGCCAATCTGTTACTGCTTGTGGCACCGGCATTTAGTTGCTGATCAGAGCAGAGGAAGGAGACAAAGAGTCGGAGTCGGAGATTCGGACGCGCTTCGTCACGCGTTTTGCGGTCACACGTCTTATCTCCTGACCATCATCATGTCCGATGCGGAATTCAGCCCGTCTAAGCTGGGCACCAAAGAACAGTAAGAGATGAGTGAGAATGCGAGCCGCGTTGCCGATCGCTGCTCAGCTGGGACTCGGTGTACCAAGAAGAGATCGAGAATTTCGAGGAGCTGGGCGAAGAAGGCGAAGTATGGTGCGTAACTTGTGCCCAGCTTATGTGGATACAACATAATATGCAGGTTCGGCATAGAAACGGTAGAAAAGATGGTCGAATGGGCCGAAGAGCACGCTCCCGCGTCGAAAGGACCGTCCATTCTCGACATCGGCACCGGCAACGGCGTCATGCTCTTCTCCCTCGCAGAAGTCGGGTACAACACCCGAAAGATGCTCGGCATTGATTATAGCGAAGACTCAGTAAAACTCGCGCGGCTCGTCGCAGGCGCGCGTAAGTGGCCGGATGTGGCTTTTGCGCGCAGCGACTTTCTCAACGACGATCCGCCTGTGATACCTGGGATGGAAACCCCTCTCAGCTCGTGGGATCTGCTGCTTGACAAGGGAACCTACGATGCGATCGCCCTGGCCGCTAAGGGCGATGCGAACGAACACCCCAAAGACGTGTATCCGTCACGCGTCGCCCGTCTTCTCAAGCCCTCGGGACTCTTTCTCATCACATGTACGTGTATTCAACCTACTGCAATCTCAAAAAAAGCTCAAAAATATAGCCTGTAACTTCACGGAGGAAGAGCTGAAAGCGCAGTTCGATACGCCTGAGACCGGCCTGAAATACCAGTTCAGTCTTTGCTCTGTTTTCTCCTACCCCGAGGTCTCACGCTGTGTTCCGTAGCTCACGCATCCAGCATCCGACATTCACGTTTGGTGGAAAGTCGGGCAGCGTCTGCGCGAGCGTTGCATTCCAAAAGGTCGAGTAAACGGCGCGTCCGTTTCCCGTCTCCGTTCTATCTCTCCCATATCAGCACCCTGTATCGACATAAAAAGGACTTGAGAACCGCAATGGAACTCTTGCATTGCTCTGTGCAAAGCCCATTCCCGACGGACACCAACTTGTTTCGCCAATTCCGCGGCTCGGGGCACTGCGACTCCAGACTCATAGAATTTCTTTGCTTTCCAATTCATGACGGTCATAGGACAACATGGTAATACATACACACTCATCATATCATCTGCGCTGCGTCTCACATGCCCCGCACAAGGGTGCAAGGGGCGGGTTAATTCTGCGATCGACCGTTAGTTCGCGCTCATCGCCGCAGATGATAGCCACTCACAAAGTACAGACTTTACAGACCCACTTGCCCAACGGCTCCGGTGCCGGAGGGGGTGTGCTCGTCTTGGCAGCGACTGCTGCCGCGGCGGCGCGGGTGTTATCCCAGTGCTCGGCCTCGCGCATCCACCACATGTCATGCTCGGTCTCGATCTGATTCTGGTCAGGGCCAGTCCGCGGGGCAGCACACGTTTTGCACTTCAGGGTTGACGTAGGATTATCTCTGCAACGAAGTGAGTGACAGATTCCTACGCGCGCTCCGAGGGCGTGCTCACAGCGCGCAGGCGGTACATTTCCACGACGGCGGTATCGAAGTGGGGACGGGCTGCACCATGGAGATAACTGCGCGGACCTGTTCCATGCGCAATTCCTCGCGCGCCCGAGCCTCGAGTTCTGCCTTCAAGACCGACTTCTTCTTCTTCTTCGCTTTTAGCGCAGAGGAAGCTGGCTGTGTTTGAATCGTCTTTGCCTTCTTACGCGGAGGTTCTTGCGTTGTTTGCGGCGGTGAGACAGATCGTTTCCCACATGTGACCAGTCCACGTTGTCCGTTCGCTATGCGCAACTGTTCCAGCGCGTCCTCATCATCATCGCCGTCGTCTTGCATCGAGTCGAGCAGCATCTGTCGCCTGTCTTCGTCAGTTTCTTTCGCCACGTCCTCGTCGTTGACGGCGTCGTCATCGTCGTCGTAATCGTCATAGCTGTTGTCATCTCCTTCGTCCGGTTTAGAAGACGGTCCTGCTTCCAATTGCGCGAGTCGGCGCTCGGCCGCAGCAGCGCGCGCCTCCCTGGCAGACTTGCTGAACAGACAGCATCAGCAGAGTTTCGCGGACCAGCCCAAACATACGTACCTGCCAGCCTGCTTGCGGAAACCAATGCCTACGTTCTTCGCATCCCCATCGAGCCCCTCATTCACGGCGTGACCGTCCCCAACAAACTGGGCGTTTCCCCGGATACGGCGACCGGGTTTCCCGCGCTTCTCCGTTTGGGGCCCCGTGAAGCCTGCTTTGAGACGCGTTGCGTTCCCCCTCCGCCGGAACGCGCGCTGTCGTGATTGCTTGTGGGCGCCTCCGCACTAACAAAGTCAGATGAGTGTGAATGCGCCTGGGCGGCAGTTAGGGTGGGCATACAATGTACTCTGGGGCGTCACCCTCCGGCCAGTCGGCCTGGTGAATCGTGGCGCCGTCGCCCAAACGGGTTCCTGCAGACCACATCCCTGCGGTTTCATGTTGAGTTTACACAGCAGAAGCCAGAAGAGAAGGCGCGGAGCTTCTGACATACCATCTCCGAAGTAGCCGCGGGCCTGAAGTTCCTCGACTTCTCGCCGCAGCTGCGCCCAGAGAACGTGGAAGGCCCGCGAATGGTTCATATGCTAGGATGCAGTGTCAGTAGGTACCTTCAAGCTGCCGTGCAGTGTTTTGACGTACCGTGATATGAGCCAGCTGAGCCGGACAGGTCAGTGCGCGGCGGGCTGTCCGAGGAGCGACGCACCTCGTGGCATAGGGTGTTGAGCAGGCTGTATGTCGGGTAGAAGCCACCTCCGGGACGACGGAGCACGATTTCTATGCGTGATAGACGTTAGCACGCTACATGGGTCCAATATGAGTAACAGCTGACCGATGGTCTCGCCAGCATTCCAGTTGCGGCCTAGGAACACGGGATTGTGCTCGTACTGCAGACCGATCAGCACCCAGGCGTATGCAAGTCAGCGAGCAGCCTGTATGTACCTCTTCAAAACTGTTCACAGTGTAGCCATGGTCCTTCATGACCGGCTGCGACGGGCGTCGGCGCCAGCTCATGCGGCTGCATTGGATGTGGCGCACCTTAACCTGAGCGGCCAGCGCTCGCAGCAACTCTCGCGCATCGTCCTCGCCCTGCCCTGGCAAAGGGCAGATGAAGTTGATCGCGTCGTTGGGGTTGGCCTCGCGCTCGTTGAGCCGTACGTGCACCATCGGATGTGGCTGGGAACAAACCGCGTCTCGGCTCTTTCCGCATCTCCTCCTCCTGCTTCTCAGTTCTCTCAGGTTCTATGACGCCCCTGCTGACGAGCGCACTACCCCGCCCCCGCTTCGACCCTTTGATTGCTCGATTTCTCGGCGCCAACTCTTTCCTTCACTGTATGAAAAGCAATCAGCCTCCTGTCGGCCTGACGTCTGGGCACCCGGTCTGGCACTGATATCATTGATGCTGCCTTCGACGCTACAAATAAATGCCGCTTCTGCTCACACGGCAGCTTATAGTGGGCTCAGTATCCCCACTTCGGCCCTTGCGTGTGGCACGTGCTAGGGGGTCCCAGACGATGTTATCGCCCGGCTTGCTGATTCTTCGGAACTTCGAAATCTTGCCCATCGATCTCGCTGAATGCGTGGCCTCCAGTGCCTTGCCCACGCGATTCAAATTGCTATGCACCACATGTTAAATTCTGGCTTCTCAACTCTCTTGACACAGCGTTCACAGTTGCCGAGCTCCCTCAGCTTCGTCAAGCTGCGTCCTGTCCGATCCGATGCTCGTCTCTCAGATCGATGGTCTGTGCCCAGACATAAGCGGCATGTAATGTCATTGTAGCTCGTGATTCACCCTATCGTACCTCGGCATTGACGTTAAACAAACCGCTGCCGTCGCTGATAACTTTCAAGCAGTTGAGGTGATGCATCCCATGCTCACGATCAACTCGGGCGAACCTTCATCAGAAATACGTATGGAGAGGTGGGCTCTGTAGCTGCAATGCTGGTGGCTGCGAGGAAGAGATTTCGGAAAGGGACGTTTTCACCTGCCGTTCGAGTATTCGTCAGTCTATCACGGCACGGATACCGAGACTGGGACATCCAAGGTTGATTCTGTATCGTCAAAAACTGCAGGCTGTTTCTTCCGAGCGTGCTGGCCTCTGCGTTTTATACTCAAGTTACACCTCTACATCCACAATGCTGATCCCATACCGACCCTTCGCGGACCCCGGGATGGCGCATCTCTCTGGAACGCTTCAAGCAGCAGCTGGTGGCGCTTCTGTATTACAACTCAGTTAGTCAGGAGTGTGACCGGCCCCTACTAGACGCTGACACGAAGGACAGGTGCGCCACAACCTACGTACCTGCGCGTGTAGGCCTTATCATCTTCGGCAAGGCCCTTCGTGCCATCCTCGTCTTTCCATGGCACCACTACCTCCCAGTGCTCCCACATCGCTACTCAGCAACGAGTTACCATCTTTGGAGACAGCTCTGGCCAATGTCACGCAAGCCCTGTCAGATCTCGTCGCTATGGGCCTGAAAAAGGTCCTCATTATGCTTGTGTGCCGTGATAAGGCTGACTCCTTTTGCAGTCAAAGGACAAGAACGAAGTTATTCGCGCTGCGCGGGACTTCACAGACCTCGCTGGGGTATTTGTTTCCGCAGTAGTCCTTTCGTCTCCCCGACAACAGCCGCACGATTCAGCGTTCCTTTCGGTGGCCGCTGTAATTGTTGCATGCGAGTAAGTACGTCTCGCAACTATGCATCGAGTTCTCAACGATCGCAGAATATTCGAAGGCGTCGTCACTATCATCAAAGGGTATGCGACCCAGAGCGCGAATAAAGCCCCGAACTTGTTTGGCCGCATGGCGTCGTCCGTCAGTCAAGCCGTAGGGAAGCTTACGTCAAGCGACCCTGTCCAAGTACCGAAGAGAGCCCTCGAATCCTACAGCGAAGCTATGAGGACGCTCATGCAAATTCTACACGTAGGTCGCTCAGGGGGTGGACGGTATGGGGCATAACTGAGCTGCGCGACAGATCGACCATTTGGCGAATACGCCCAAGTGTCTCTTGATCGAGGATCCGGCGCTGGGGCGCACTCAGGAGGCCAAGAAACCTGTGAGTTCGAGGCATGTGTCTGCCTCGCGTGCAGCCCTGACTTCTCCGCAGATCCCGTTTGTTACCGTCCTCGAGTCTAGCGTTCGGCCGTCTCACTGAATTTGACAGGCCGTTGTTTACCGCTGGACAGGCCGCGCAAGAGCAGTTTCAATTCGGGCTTCGGCTCCTGGCGTGTATATTCGAGGGTGCAGACATCTTGGGCCCTCTGAAAGCTGCGTGCCTAGCCCTCCATGCGATAGTTGGACACATAGAGGTCAGTCCTCTGAATCAAGTCGCCATGCACGAGCCGTATATCTAATACCCTTTGTAGAAGGCCTGCACGGTCCACGAGCAACAGAATCGTTTGATCAAATTGATCGAGAGTTGGTGGAAACGTATGGGCACGCTCTATGACCAGGTCGGCGACTCGCCAGCTCTGCGCAATGTTTTCACGGTATTTCACTGGTGTGTGTTATCCTGGTCATACGGGAGGCTTCCCTTTGTATTTACCTCTCTGAAGCGACATGCTGCGCATAACCGTCGAGCTGACAATGGTCGACAAGTCAAAAATCACATCCGCTCTTACCGCGGAGACTGTTCTCGAGTTCATCCGCGGGAAGGAGCGTAACCTCCAAGACGCTGAGTGGACGGTTGTTGTGCGTACGGTCTGCCGAGGAGAACTTTGATTACGGGCTAACTAATCACCTGGTCAGGTGAGCACAATGACCGTCACCGCCGGAGACGTGAGAAAGATCAGTGAACGTTTGCTTCTCCTGGACACGACTTTGCAGGGAAAATTCGATCACGTGCGGACTGGACTTCAGGATCTCCTCCAAAGTTTAGAACGTGCCGAGCGAGCACGAGCGACGCACCGCAAATTCCTTGTTGGAATCCTCGTCGGCTTACTCGCATGCGGCGTCGGTGTACTCTTGCAGCTGCACAGGCAGCGAAGTACTCATGCTGCTGTCATGAAGACATCCGACATAGTCGACGCTTCCCGAACAGAACAGCAGCAGGCATTCGAAGCTGTCCATACCAACTTTGAATACAACATCGAGCTCCACTCCAAGACCCACAAGTACCTCGAGAGCTTTGTGGTACAATATAGCGCTAGGTGAGTTCTGCATTCTACTTTCTCCTGGCGGGGCTGAGCATGTTGGCGTCTTGCAGAGAGAATACTACCTCCTCGCGACAGTTCTCCAAGCCAGGCCTTGTTCGGGGTCGTGATCAAGAAATCCGAACCGTAGTCGACGCGATTCTGGCATCCCCTGGTGCAAATATCGCAATCCTCGGACCAGGTGGAATCGGGAAGACGACTGTGGTTCTGGCGGCTTTCTATCATGCCGAAGTCAAGCAGCGCTTCGATAATCGACTCTACTCTGTGTCGAGCGAGGCCGCTCTGGATGCGAACGCGCTGATGGCAGATCTCGGCCGTGTGCTCAACCTGCCATCCAAGGCCAACATGCTCCCAGAGGTCATTCGCTACTTCGAAAGCCAGCCCCCCAGCCTCCTCTTCATTGACAATGTGGAGACGATCTGGATTTCGAACGATCAGAACGTTGCATCAGGCGCTGAGGATGCTTTTCGGTCCTTGGCGAGCATACCTCATCTTACACTTGTCGTGACGATTCGCGGTACGGACGCCCCGAGTATCTTCAGTGCTCGCTCTCGCTTTCATATCCCAGCGCTATCTCTGGAAGACGCACGCAGTATGTTTGCCGACATTGCACCAGACTATCCCAATTCCGAGGCGTCGGCAACGGACGAGCTACTCCTCGCGGTAGACGGTGTACCCCTTGCGATCGAGCTGCTGGCGCGGTTGTCTGCAATACCAGGAACCACGCCGTCACTTCTGCTCGAGCGATGGAACGATTGCCATCTCGACATTCTCGAGGCGGAGTTGAATGGGGTGCACAAGAGCATCAGCCGCTCTGTCAACGTCTCTCTGTCCTTTCTCCCCGACAACACCAAGGACCCAGAGCCGCTACAGCTCCTTGCCCTCTCCAGCCAGCTTCCGGATGGCTTGCAGCGGACACTATTCCAGCGCCTCAAAGCAGGACGTTCGTTTCACCATATCAACAAAGCCGCTCAGACACTTGAGCTCCACGCGCTCATGTACCGAGACCCCGCCGGCACGTACAGGTCTCTCGGCCCCATCCGCCTTTATGTCTCGCACGTCTACTCTCCGGCGCCAGCGCAGTACGATGCCATGCTCAAAATCTACTTCGATATAGCATGGAAGGCCCGCACGAGGGGTACTGTGGCACCCAATGAGTCAGCCGAGAATGCTGCAGGACTTATTCGAGAATACGCAAACATTGAGAGCGTGTTACTTCGCCACGCTCAGGGTGGTTTAGAGATATCACTCGGATTTCTCGAAGCCGTCCTCGACATAACAGGGTTTGGAAACGAGATACCATCTTCGTGCTTGCTCGTCCATGCTTGCTTGGACCGCCTCATGCCAGATGGGCGTGAGATGGGCAAAGCAGATCATATTACGCGACCACAGCTCATGGCGACATATATGGTCGGCATGTGTTATGCTCGCCGCTTCGACGTCGAACGCGCGATGGAGTACTTGGAGCGCACGTCGACCCTTGCCTCAGCTGGCACGCCGGACTCTGCCCACTTTCGCGCACAGTCGAACTTAGACATGGGGATTTTGCTCTTGGAGGTCCGCCCAGACGACGCAATCGCCCGCCTTCAGCTCGCTGCCACGCTCTACTCGTCTCTCGGGCTCCGCAATCAGCATATGCTGGCTATGTCGCTTATTGCCGCTATGCCCAACAGCAGGGCTGATTCCAGCTCCATCGTGAGTATCATTCGTGAATGCGATAAGTTCATGGCGCAGGGGGAGCTGGGCGCGCTCTCGTGCTTTCCGCTCATCATTGGCGCGGACCTTGACGCGGACCAGTTAGCCGCGGTCGAGCCCTACCTCGATAATGCGCAGGCTCTAATGATGGCCCGCAGCGACGTGGACGGAGTTGCATTGTGCCTCGATTTCCGAATACGCATCCATTGCAAGGGCAATGGATGCGACGGGATGGCCCAGAAATTGATCGCAGAGGCTCGCGCGCTAGTTCGGCTACCTCATATCACCAAGACTGCAGAGGCTCGACTCGCACCCATACTCGCAACGGACCTTATATTTCAAGGGAAGCTCGAGGAGGCGCTTGCACTCGTTGAGAAAGCTGCAATCGTGGCTAAAGCGCGTGGAATGCAGACCACACTCGATCGGGTCGCGATACAGGCCAAGGTGCTCAAAGAGATCATGGGTACCAAGAGGCGCCAGAAATCATCGTAATGTCGCTGTCCGACCTCGATCTGTGTATGTATAGTAGTTACAAGCATGGTCCATTTCTTGGAGATCAACGCGTCCGTACAATCATAGGTTATTCCGATCTGAACGAATTAAGGAGGGGTGAGTGTCTGTTGGTAAGGGTACCGGTGAACCGTTCACGGTCTGTAAATCACAGCAACACTTTCGAAGACTCCAACCAAGTCAATCCTACGTACTATTCCAGGCGAACTAAGATGGTATCTTTACGAACATGGATATTTACGAAGGCGGCGGGACACCGACTCCGTAGTCTTTGAGGTCTCCGAGACCCTTGGAAATGAAGCAGCATTCGTCGCTGCCTCCGGCTCGGAACTGGTAGCATTTAATAACACCACGGAACTCCAGCCCAATCTTCTCCTGCACGCGCCGGCTGCGAGCATTTTTCGGCGAGCAGAAGCCAAGTACGCCGGGGAGGCCACGCTCCTTCTGAAGCCATTCAATGGTGGCCTTGGCAGCCTCCGTCGCGTAGCCCTTGTTGTTCACCTCCTCGATGATGGCGAACCCGATGTCGGGCAGCGTGATGATGCTGTCCTTCCCGCGCATGACGCTGATGGCGCCGATGTGCTTGCCACTGTCCTTGAGCGACACGAGGAAGTTGCCGTAGCCGTTGCGCTCGTACTCCTCGACGAAGCGGACGCCAATGCGCTCGCGCGCCTTCTCGACGTTCGTGATGTCCGTCTTGCCCTCGCCCGCGATGAAGAGCGGCTCGTTGTAGAGCTTGACGAGGAACTCGCAGTGCTCGTCCGTCGGGAGGAACTGCGTGATGCGGAGGCGCTCCGACTCAATGGCGAAGTTGGGGTCCATGGCTGGTGTTGAGCATGTCGACATCGTCAAACTCTGCTCTAAATACTGTCGAGCATGCCGCCTACGAGTCAATGTGGTCTTCGTCGGGCCCGCAAAGGCCCGCAGCCAGATTCTCACCGTGACTCCCAACCACTGAATCAGTGGCTGCGAAAATACCGCAGTTGACAGCGAAGGTTGCGGATCAGTGCGATTATCAGATTCATCCGGCCTCCTGCACCACCCTCTGACTCGTTCGGTAGCTCGCGGGTCCTATTACATGTTCTGCAAAGGGCAGTAACAAAATTTTGCAAGCGCATATGTCCCACAACGGAAGATGATATCAAATGCTGGGATAGAGCTTTTCGTTGAGCCTATCGATGACCTTGCGCACAGCTTGGACGTTCTCGACGGCCGTTTTCATGTCCGAGTGGATGCAGACGCTGAACGGCCGGCCTCTGAGGCCCATCTTGAAGCCCACTGATGAGCCCTGGACATAGGTAGTGTCCTCCTCCGCTATCCTACGCACGCGCTCGGCGCAATCCTCGGGCGACATGGTCTTGCTCTGCGCAACGGGCAGCAGCTTGCCGTTCGCGTCGTACTCGATATCCACGTAGACCTCCGGCACGAACGGCACGTCCAGATCCCTGCACACCTCCTCGTGAAGCGTGCCCGGAAGACCATCTGGACAGCGCTGGTAAGCTCAAGAGGTGGTACGCTGGCAGTCGCTTACAATACGGGACCTTGAACGCGGCTACCGCTCGAACAGCTGCTTCACATATCTCCCTGCTTGTGAGAAGATAGAAGTATAGGCTTCCGTGAGGCTTGACATGGTCGAGCGGCACGCCTTCCAGCTGGCAGAACGCGGCGACTGCTCCAACTTGGTATGTGATAAGATCTCCAACCTCTTGCGCGCTGAGCGTAATAGTGCGTCGGCCTTTTCTCTAGGTCAGCCAGATGTATTGTCGAACACCTCCTCTTACCGAAGCCTGCGAGGTCGAAGAAGCCCGGGTGCGCGCCGATGCCAATATTATGAGCTTTCCCCAACTTGACGGTCGTGTGGAGCGTCGTTGGGTCTCCGGCATGTCCACCTGCGGCTACATTCGCAACGTCGATATGTGGCATAATTGCAGCATCGTCGGCGAGGATCCAGCGACCGAACGACTCGCCCATCTGCCGGCGCCGCGTAAAGAGACGTCATTCACGATGGCACTGAAGCTCACGTCGGCGTTGAGGCCAATCTTCTTCAAGACAGCGGGTGCCATGGTCTGCCTCGGCGATGATGACCCGGTCAGAACGCGACGCTACGAGGACCTCGCCCTGGAGTGGAGAGACGACAAGGTCAGCTGGTTACGACAGTGGACGACTGCGGCAGAACTTGACGGCATGGGGTCATAGGCACCGATTATCTATGTACGTTACTGCAGGCGCGGCGCGGCTCACCGGGCCCCTATCTGCTTAGAAAAGGCGACGCGACCCCACACCGTGGCACACACTATCACGGCCCAGCATCCCAATGTCGCCAACGTCGGGGTTCACTGCTTCGAGAGGAGCGTTCACGCCGCAGGCGCTTCGGGTCGTCCTTGTCGCGAACAGGGGAGAAATCGCCCTCCGGCTCATCCGCTGTGCGAAAGCACTGGGCCTCAAGACTGTTTCGGTGTATACACCCGAGGACGAAGGCGCGCCGCACAGGTGGGTCGGTATTCCAGCGCTGCATGCGACGCAAGTCTGACTATCTCCAGGGCTGCAGCGGACACGAGCGTACTCCTCCTTGGGAAGGAGGCAGAAGGCAAGGGCTACCTTGACCAGGATGGCATTATCAAGGCAGCTCTCGGCAATGGCGCACAGGCCATTCTGCCTGGATACGGGTTTCTCTCCGAGAATGCATTGTTTGCCTCCAAAGTCGAGCAGGCTGGTCTCGTCTTCGCGGGACCTACGCCAGAGACCATCAAGGAACTTGGTCTGAAGTTTCGTGCGCGAGAGCTCGCAGAGCAGGCCAGCGTCCCGTGCGTTCCAGGGAGCAGCCTCATATCCGACCTCGAGCATGTTCGCAGCGAGGCGCAGAGGATTGGCTTTCCCGTGATGCTCAAAGCGAGTTCCGGTGGTGGCGGCATGGGTCTGCAGGTGGTCCGCACACCGGAGGACCTGGAAAGCGCATACAACACCGTTACGGGTCGTTCCAAGAGTCTCTTTGGCGACGCGGACTGCTTTTTGGAGAAATACGTGGAACACGCGCGGCACATCGAAGTACAAATATTTGGCAACGGCGCTGGCGATGTGGTCCACTTTGGCGAGCGCGAATGCTCCATTCAACGCAGACACCAGAAGATCATCGAAGAGGCGCCGTCGCCTTTCGTCATGTCTCGCCCGGGTCTCCGAGAGAGCATGGTTCGCTGCGCTGTGTCGCTGGCGCAGTTGACCCGCTATCGCTCTGCTGGCACAGTTGAATTCCTCGTCGATGATGACACCGCCGAGTTCTACTTCCTCGAGGTCAACACGCGTATTCAAGTGGAGCACCCCGTCACGGAGATCGTATGGGATGTCGATATTGTGGCTCTGATGCTGCAGCAAGCCGACTTCCAGCTGCAGGGCGAGTTTGGCATCCCGAAGGACACACTCCTGGCGCTTCAGCAAGCCTCGCCGAGCAGTCACGCCATCGAAGCTCGCGTGTATAGCGAAAATCCGCTCAGGGCATTCGCCCCGAGCCCTGGCCTCCTCCAGCTTGTCGAATGGACAACCGACCCCGACGTGCGCATCGATAGCTGGGTTAGCACTGGCACCGCCGTCACGCCAAGCTTCGATCCTCTCCTTGCCAAAGTTATCTGCAAGGGCCATTCGCGGAACGAAGCAGTTCACAGGCTTTTGAGGCTTCTCCGCGAGTCCAAGGTGTACGGCCCGACCAACATCGACTTCCTAGCCGCCGTCATCGAATCGCCACAGTTCAGGTCCGGCTATACGTTGACCAGCTTCCTCACGGCGTCAGGCTTCGAGTACAAACCCGCCGCTGTCGAAGTGCTGGAGCATGGCCTGTCGGTCTCTGTCCAAGATCGGGGCCGGCCTCGAGTAGGCCATGGCGTGCCCGTCTCGGGGCCCATGGACCAACTATCGTTCCGCGTGGCGAATGCTATCGTAGGCAACGACGACTACACCGAGGCTCTTGAGATTACTCTGCGCGGACCCACGCTCAAGTTTCACTGCGCCGCTGTTGTAGCGCTGGCCGGCGCAGAGATGGCGCTCACCGTCGACGACCAACAAGTCGATATGTATACCGCCCTTCCTATCAAGGCTGGCTCTGTGCTGAAGACTGGTGCCATCGTCGAGGGTGGGTGTCGTTCCTACCTGGCCATTCGCGGCGGCTTCCCGACAATTCCCGAGTACTTGTCGTCCAAGTCAACTTGTGCAATGCTGGGTATCGGTGGTCATCAGGGTCGCGATCTCAGAATGGGCGACGTTCTCTTCCTCGACCCTCACCAAAGCCTATCAGCAGGCTTTTCCCTGCCAGACGCGCTTCGCTATAATCATATTCTTGACGCCTTTTCGAAGGAAGCAAAGACTATTGAACTCTATTGCATGCGAGGTCCCTTCGACGATGATGAGTATATCACTGCCGAGGGTAGAAGGACGATATATTCGAAAGCAATGAACGTGACACCAAACGTGGCGCGTTCGGGCATCCGCCTGGAGGTCGCGCAGCTCCAGTGGTCAAGGAGTGACGGTGGGCAAGGCGGCAGGTGCGTCTATATGACTCTTTCTTATTTCAGCCATTGCTCATGGAGCCGTTTCTGCCATAGCCATCCCAGCAACCTCCTCGAGTTTTCGTATTGTTGCGGCGGGCTCAACTGGAATGGCGACACTCCCGTCATACTGGGAGTGGATGGTCCCGATCTCGGCGGCCTCCTCATCAGCAGTACGCTCGTCTCGTCCGAGTTCAGGATGGGCCAAATCTCTGCGGGTGGGAAGATTGCGTTCGTCCCGATTACCTACGAGCAGGCTTCGCTACTACGAAAGCGTCAAGACAAGTTCGTTCTCGATATCGCAGAGGCGGTTTCTCGTGGAAGCAAAACGACTGGCAT
Source organism: Auricularia sp. M12 (assembly GCA_037042885.1). NCBI lineage: Eukaryota > Fungi > Basidiomycota > Agaricomycetes > Auriculariales > Auriculariaceae > Auricularia > Auricularia sp. M12. The sequence continues at coordinate 1,292,466 of CM073207.1, forward strand.
CTCGCCTCTAGACATGACCATCGACAACATTCGTCCCTACGATCAGCTGCCGTCGTCTGTCATCAAGCGCTTGGATGGATCGTCTTCTCGCCCTGAGATGCGCTTGCGTGCTTGCGCCGACCGCGGCGTTATGCTCGAGTACGGCGAGATGAAGGCCGACACCGTTACTCGCGCTCGGATCGAATTGCTGCTCCGCGCCATTGAGTCCAAGAACGTTCCAGGGATCCAATTTATCGACCCATTGATTCGCACCCTCATGGTCAAATTCGACCCTCGTAGCATCTCACAGCAGGAAGTTGTGGACCTCATCATCGCAACCGAAGCTACGCTCCCCAGTGCAGCGGAGGCGAAGATCCCCTCCAAGGTCTGGAAACTGCCAATTTGCTTTGACCATCCCTCCATCAACGCTGCTGTGGATCGGTACAAGACGACTGTCCGAAACAAGGCTGTCTACCTAGACGATAAGCCCGGAACTGACCAACGTGGGTACCTAGCCAAGGCGAATGGTCTCGCCGGCCCGAAGGAGGTCGAGGATGCACTCCTTTCGTGCGAGCTCCTCGTATTTGGAAACGGATTCTATGTTGGTTTGTGCTGGCGGTGTCTGTTGTTCGTTCTCTCGCTGAAAGATCGCAGGAACACCGATTCTTCTATCTAAGGACCGTCGCAATAGGCTGCGATGCCAGAAGAAGAACCCTACACGCCTTTCAACTCCAGCGGGCGCGTTTGGCTGGGGCGGTAGCTGCGGTGCCATATACGGCGTCGAAAGCCCAGGCGGTTACTGCCTTTTGGGTCGGACGCTCCCCTGCTGGCGGACGTATGGAAACGCACCAGGCTTCGCGCCCAGTCAGCCTTGGCTTCTCGGCTCGTTTGACACCATCACCTTTTACCGCGTGTCAGTCGAGACATACGACGAAATCTATGCCTCGTTCCTCGCGGGCTCGTGGCAATGGGATGTTCATGAAGCAGACTTCGACGTGGCCCAGCACACTGCGTTCGAGCGGGAGACCGCGGCTGAGGCGGACGAGTACGAAGCCAGGCAGGCCGTGTGCGTCAAAGCCTGCGAGGACGAGGAAGCAATACTATACCAGGCGTGGCGCGACGAGGAGGCCAAGAAGCTCGACGCTCGTGGGCAGGCATCACAGCAGGCTGGAAGCGACTGGGCAAATGACCCCAATGCCATCGCTATCACGGCACCCATGGCGGCCTCGGTCTGGAAGGCGGTCAATGTTGGTACGAAGCTGAAGAAGGACGAACCTGTCGTCATCCTCGAGGCGATGAAGACCGAGATCCCTTGCAAGGCCACGACAGACCTCGTCATCAAGGCTGTTGTCGTGAGCCTGGGCTCGGCAGTCCAGCCAGGCGACGTCCTGGCGTACGCCTTGCCTCAATGAGCGAAACCATATTCTGCTCTGCATGCAATCGTATTGTAAGTGTACTACCAAATTACACCGGATCGTGTCTCTTCTGGACAGCGCATTCTATGGGTCTCGTGAGTATGAGCGAGGATCAATCGTTTCTGTCAGTATTCTATACATTGCGTCCAAGACAGTCTATCAAAGTCTCTGCGCGAAGAGCTCAGTGGGTCTTGCCATTGGCCGCAATCGCTGTCCTGCCTCCCAGCAGTTCGACGAGCTCCTTGTAGCCCTCCCACCACGAGTTGAGGTTCCTGCGGTTCTTCATGTCCGCATGCTCCTCCATTTCGTGGACCGGTGTCATGACGACGCGCGAGCCCTGGATGCAGATGACGGCCGCAGACGCCTTGGAGACCTTACGCTTGCCGTCGGGCTGGGCGCGCAACGCAAGTGCTTCTCGCTCCAGGAAGTCCATGCACTTCATGGACAACCGGACGGCGCGCGCGCGGTCCAGCGGCGAAGGGACGTCGCCTTGCAAGATGTGACCCAACGACGCGGAGCGAGAGTCGAAGAGGCTGCCGCCCTCCTCTTTGATGATCTTGGCGATGACGTCTGTCGTGAAAATTTGCGAAGCTTGTTCGTTTCTGCGGATAATTAATCCAAGGACAGCCAGCGTAACGGGGCCACTGACCTTAAGACAAGGCGGCCCTCAGCCTTGCCCTTCATGTCGAGCAGGTAACGCGTCTTCAGGAACTCGACGTCCTCACGCAGGAGGTCGAGGTTAATACCGACTTCTGGTGTGTAAACGAGGACGGCGCCAACCTTGGAAAGGTCCAGTGAGCATGGCGTCCCTTCCGTGAATCCGGCAACTCACAGCAAGAGCGCCCATCGTTGCAATGTACCCGCATTTCCCTCCCTGCGTCTCGACAACAAACACCCGGTTCCGGCTGGCAGATGCGCTCTGCCTGAGCACGTCGCACGCATTCACCAGTGCATTCAGACTCGTGTCGCTGCCCAAGCTGAATTCCGTCACGGGCACGTTATTGCTGATGGTTGCGGGCAGGTGCGCCATCGGGATCCTAAAGGCGGGGTAATGCTGGCGGCCCTGCTCGAGCTGAACGAGGGAGGTGAAGGCCTCGAAGCCGCCGATGATGAAGAGCGCGTCAAACTGGTGCTGCTGGAACTTGCTCGCGACGTTGCCGATGTCGACCGAGGGCAGCGTGCGGTTCGTACCAAGTTCGGACCCGCCGCGCGCCATCCACGAGTCGACGCGCAGCCAGGAGAGCGGGTGCACGTTGTCGTCCAGCAAACCTTTGAAGCCGTTGTACACCGCGACCGGAGTGTGGCCATGCGCTTGGCAGTAACGTACCGCTGTGCGAGTTGCGCCGTTCATCCCGCCCGCTGGCGCCCCGACGTGGATGATGCCGATACGCAGTCGCTGCGGGCTTGGGTTCAGGTTTGGAAATGGCAAGAAATACTAGACAAACCTTTTCCTCGGGTAACAGACGGGTTTTATCAAGACCCGACACGGTGAAGAAGGATTCCAACGACTCGGAAAACTCTGGGTCGCGGAGAGACATGGCCTTCTCGTAGTCCTTCTTCTCAATGCACTCGGCGATGGCTTGCGTCTAATGGTAATTAGAATCAATGGAGGAATAGTGCGTGGCATATCTACCTGCTTCACAGCTTCCATGAGAGGAATACGAGTAATCTTGTTCTCTTGGATGCCGATCATGTATGACGGCGTTTCGGGCGTCGCCTCGAGAAGTGCATTGACAGCTTCGACACCCTGAAGCATGGGCTGAGAACGTATCGTCAATATATGCCAGGCTCGTATGAGCGAACGGACACACCAAGATGCGATCAAAGGCGCATGGCTTTCCACCGCGCTGGATGTGGCCAAGAGTGGTGACACGCGTATCCAGCTTCAATCTGTCCCTGAGAATCGTCTTAACGTAGTCGACCCCAATGTGCTTCATGTTGGCATCGTGGGCACCCTCGGCGACAATGACGATCGTCTTCCGCTTGCCAGCTGCGCGATGCTATACCACCAATGTCAGGACGTGTTATCTCCAAGAGTGGAGATCCCTACGCGTTGGATGACCTCGCACATGTCGTCTTCCCACGGGTCCGCCTTTGGCGGGCGTTCCGGGATGAATACAAAGTCGGCGCCTCCGCTCCAGGTCGAATCAGGCTATGCACCTGTCGCAAACACGGGGAGGGGCGCGCACCTGATTCCAGCCATGAGAGCCAGCCAGCCGCAGTGCCTGCCCATGACTTCAATCACGAACGCACGCGAGTGCGAAGTGGCCGTCGAGTTGATGTTGTCGATGGCCTCACAAATACGGTGCAGCGCGGTCAGGGCGCCAATGGTCAGATCGGTCATGGACATGTCGTTGTCGATTGAGCCCACAAGCCCGACGATGCGCAGATGCGAGTGGCGCTTGTACTGCTCCTGCGTGATAGTTCCTGGACATGTTGGTCAATGGTATGCAAGAGAAGATTGGTGAAGCCTGTGCGTGCCTTTTTCGTGCAGCTGCTTCATGAGAGAGGGCCATTCTGCGCGGAAGACATCTGCGCCGGTGAGCGAGCCATCGCCACCGCAGACCACGAGCGCATTGATGCCCTCTTTGACGAGGTTGTGAGCTGCGCTGAGGCGCCCTTCCGGCGTACGGAACGTTTGGCTACGCGCTGTGCCGATCAGCGTGCCGCCCTGTGTGGTGCGATTGTGAGCATGGTGCGATGGCGCCGTGCATGGACGCACCTCGCCGAGCCAACCGCGGACATCGTCCCAGCCAACACGAATGATGTAGCGGCCCTTGAGTGTGTGGCCATCCGGCTGGTCCTCGGCGTCACCTTCGCCGTGCCTGAGCAGCTCGCCGTCGCCGAACCTCAGGTTGTTGACGAACGCGTCGTCCGCGTGCTGCTCGGCTTGGCTCGACCGGGCGGGCGCTGCGGCTGGAGGTGCTGGCACGGTGTTTCCACGGACGAGACCCTCGTAGCCTTCGCGGACAACATATGTCTCGCAGCCTCTGTTAGCCAGTGGTCAGCGCTGCGACTGTGAACGACATTCTTGGCGTACTTGAGAATGCCGGCCTTCACGACCGTACGAACGGCAGCGTTCATACCAGCGCTATCTCCGCCAGACGTCAGGACGGCGAGCTTGAGTCTCTGCTTGCCATCGGTTGAAGTTTTGGTGCTCATCGTGCAATCAAGGTCGAAAGGACCGAAACGCGTCAGGAAGTTGCCGATGCGCGTCTTGTCCTCCTGTTTCTGCATCCGTTCAGCGAGCTGGTCATTTGCACTCAAAAAGGCGTCGTTTTTCTGCTCTATCAACTGCAGGCCATGTTGCCACCAATCAATGGCAAAAATCTGGCTCATCAACGTCCAGTAATTCTGGCCCTCATCAAATGCTGGCTACCCTATTCTACAGGGGTGGTGTAGTCTTGAATGCATGAGACTTGAATACGAGTTCTTGCGGATGCCTTACCAGCCAGTGTCCCCATTTTTCTGCCGTTCCAGCGATGCCTTGCCATCCTTCACGGCTTTAGTCAAGTCTTGGTGTACTTGGCATCGACGCACCCTCTACCTTCCTGCCCACGTTGGGAGCGGTTGGCTGTCTTGGCATTATTCTGGTCTCACCTTGGTTTCACCTGGTTGCTCTGATCCGCCGTCGGCCACACTTCCGACGGCAGATTCTAAATCCAACTGCGGCTCGATTGCATTCCTGAACGGCCTGACGAGTGCCTATAAATGCTGCTGGTCAATTGCTGACTCTCAGTATCATAATCACTCCGAACTCTCTCAACCAAGAGAATCAGCCTCCATCTCGCCATGCGTTCCTCCCAAGACTCCAACGTGCGCCTCAACAAGGAGCAGTACGGCGCGGCGAGCCAGACAACAAGCACCCGCAACCGCAGCCATTGGTGGTACATCTGGATCCCCCTCCTTGCCGCCTTCGTGTGGTTCGGCACGCTGCTCGCGATGCTCCTCACCTGGCTCGCGCAAGGCCGCCCGCACTACATCTCCGAGTCCCCGGGGCAAAAGGTGGCCTACATCTCGGACGTCGGCGCCGACATCCTCAAGCCACTCTTCATCGTCGCGTGCTCGATCACCGCGGCGGGCTTCTTCCTGTCGCTGGTGATCGAGCGCGTGCTGCGCCATTCGGGGCGGCTGTACCCCGACTTCCGCAAGCGCGAGCACGCGTGCTCCGTCCTCTCCATCCTTGGCTCTCTCATTGGCGGCGCAGGGCTCGTCCTGCTCTCAATATTCGACACGAAGAGGCACATGGTCGCGCACCGCTGGTTCCTGCTTGTCTGGGTCGTTGGTGTGGCCATTTCCGCCATCTTCACCGTGATTGAGGTAAATTACTTTCATGCTTGCAACTAGCATGCCATACTGATCTCCTTTTGACACAGTTTCGCTGGATAGAGAAGACCTACCCGAACGCGCGGTACCTCCGCTTCACATACATCGTGAAGGCCGTCCTTGTCTTCCTGCTCGTTGCAGGCGCAATCGCATTTGGCGCCACGATCGACAGCAGACAGAACGTCGCCGCAATAATCGAATGGGCCATCGCGTTCGGCTTCACACTGTACCTGCTCACGTTCTACTTGGACCTCCGTCCGAGCAAACATACCTCCGTCGGCGAGCTGACGCGGGAAAAGCTCGTTGCTGCTGGCCAGGTTTCGGCGACCCGCATCTAAGGACACTTGTACGGATAGATGGTGTAGCATATCGGATTGCGTGTGCAATATCTTTACCCCTGTTATCAATGCTTTTTCTGGGCCCGAGGCCCAGTATTAGCTGAATTGCCTGCAGCCTCACTGGCAGCGCTTGCCAACCGGGCAGACGGCAAACGTAAAGTTAAAATCGCGCAGAGAGAAACGCCACTCTGGGGTCTCACAACACAAACTCAACATGAGTGTTTGCATTCATTCACGTGGGAGTACATTTGGGTAGGGAATAGGAAGCTACATTTGAGTGGCTACATTGGAATCGACGGACTCTGGCTGCGCATTTCCAGTTTCAGCTGCTGCTACATTGGAATCGACGGACTCTGGCTCCGCATTTCCGGTTTCAGCTGCAGCCTCAGACTTCTGCGCATCCTCTGGGTGCCTGTCTGCCTCGAGACCGTCCGCCGCGTCTTTCTGCGTTTGCCCATTCGGAGTACCTTCTCCTGGCGTATCGTCCACAGGTTGGCCATGCAGTGCGAGAATCTCCGGATCCGTTTGCGACTGCAAAGCACAAACCCTCTCGTAAGCTTCCGCGGCAGTGGGACGGGCCTCGGGGTTCGGGTTCATCATCTGGAGCAAGAGGTCGACGAACTCCGGCATGTGCTTGTGCAGCAGTTCTCCCGTGTGGGAGCGGAATATCTGTGAAATTGTGAGCAAATAGTATAGCACATGGATATGTGCGACCCACAATGGACTCGTTAATGCACTCCTTCATGACAATGCCGAGGGCGTAGATCTGCATACGAGCACGTGAGATCGGAGGATGCGGCCCTCCATATTCCCATTGGAAACTCACGTCGACTGGAAATGGATTATAGGGAACGGTCTCAGACAGTTCGGGGGCGCCGCACGGAGGTGTGAAGATGTGCCCGACGGTGCGAATACTCTCCAGGGGCTCCTCGCGCGGAAACCTAGTCGACTCGTTGAAATCTATGAACCCATAGCGTACGTCAAACAGGGACCGGAAGGGGAGGACCCTATCTTCCGCCGCCGCAATTGCGCCTTGATAATTGATGACGATGTTGTTGGGTGAGATATCCTTGGATAGGTGAGCGTAATATCCCTCCAGGTACGTAGGAACTTACGCGATGTGCGATGCGGTGTTCATGTAGAAACAGAATGCCCTGCAATATAAATCAACGGTGAACAACAGGCGAAATGAAGCTCTACGCTGGGCGCACCTCAAGACACTGTTTGAGCATCTCCACTGGTTCACCCATGGCATAGAATGGCGTAGCGTCTTCAGCCCAGCAAGGCATGACCAGAAACGTGCAATGCCCAGTGTCTATCAGCCTGAGAAAGGGAATGGTATGGTCGCGAGGATCAGGATGTTTGCGTCTTTGATCGGCAAGATACTCGACGACTTCGCGTTCGGAGGCCTTGCGAATGACCTTTACGGCGACCTCGCGCCTTGAATCATCGACCATAACTCGTACAGCGGGCTAGAATCAAATATACACCTTCAATAATAATGGGAAACAAACTTGTCACTCACATAGAGGGACGTAAGATGAGTGTACGTGTATTTCACTGGTATATGAACATAGTTCTCATCGTCTCGAGGATTGAAAGAGTCGACAGGAGGCGGAAGATCGGGACCACGAATTGACGCAAGTCGACCGTTCTCGTCCAGTATGCATGAAACCTCGCGATAACCGAACTCTTCAAAGAGTGGCATGTAGTGTCTCCACTGGTCCTTGCTGGTCTCTAAGGTTACGTCATCCCATGGCATGGGCGGGGGTCCATAGTCGACTCGCGACAGTAGCATGACGATCTGCAGTCGGTGGTTGAAGGTGAGTCAAGCTCGTCTCCGGAAGAAGCCGACGGACTCTTTTGCCGAAATTACCTACTCTCAGCAAATCGATTATCCTTAGTATAGGCCCCGATTTGGGTGTTACCATTAGAATACCGGCGGAGATCGGCATTCGGGTGCCAGTATAACGGCGCTCTCAGTTCAATATAGTCACAGTGGCAGTGACAGTGCCCACCAGCGCGAGATAAGTATCAATATATATCCATCTCAGTGAGAGTCGGACATAAGACATTGGCTCCTGAGTACGCAACCATTCTCTTTGTGCCTGGAGCTGGACGGTGCTCAAACTTGAAGCAGCATGGACGGCTCTGATCATGTGTCAGAGCGGAGAGTGAATTCGACATCGGCCGTAACATTGAATGGTTGAAGACGGAAGGAACACATGACTTGGCTCCTGGCGGAGTTGCATGTGAACGTAGGAAGGTCGGCAGCATTATCAAGAACAGCTCAAGAGCTGTCTTGTATTTGCAGTCACCCCAGACGATTCCACAAGTCACCTCCGAGTCATCATGTTCGGCGCACCACTCCCCAACTATATCATCCAGACTCGGACCAGCTACCTTGCTCAGGACATTGTCCATTTCTTCATCGATAGAGATAATCGGAACCCGGTCACCGGTCTCCTCGAGCCCCGCCGCATCAACCTGACGGGGACGATCCTCTCTATCAAGCAGGAGACCACTGTGCGTCCATGGACTGCTACGCTACTTGCACCATTGATAAAAATGACGATATGTTATAGTCTCGGCTCATCAATGGCCGTAATGAGCCCATGACGATCGTCAAGTACAAGATTCAGTACATAGACCCCGACGACGGAGCCTCCAACTTGGTCAAAGTAACGGTTAACCAGATCACTGCGCTCGCGCACCGCCCCTTTCCCGGTCCAACGAGCGGCTTCATCGCGCATTCCTAAATCCCTGTGCGTCCCTGCAGCCTTTGCCTGACTCATGTCATTGAGGATACTCATCGCAGAACAACAGAGCCGAGTCCACGCTGATCGGTGCAATTGGAGGTCCCCTTTCCTGTGATTCCCAGTCGTGTCCCTGACGCCGAATATATGTTGCATCCGAGTCATCCCCCGTGTACGCCGCCTGCGGAGTCCTACCCAAGCTTGCGCGAGAGTCAGGTCGTTGACTTGTCCTTAACTACTTGACATGACCGCCAAGTTTCAATATTGATCGTCACATCCGATACGTCTCCCCTGCAGAGTTGCGAGGTTCAGACAGCGACTCGACTATGCCATACATAGGGTCTGCGGACCGGGAAGCTTCTGACAGCGTTATCGACGGCACAGTCCCAAATGCAACGGCGTGTGAAATGGAGGTGAAGCATATCGTATCCGAGCAGAAGACGTTTGTCTGAGAAAACGCCGGATTCGTTTGAGACGGCGTGAACACGTCCACGGCTATCTCTCATGTCGCAACGGAGACGCAAAGAAGAGGATAACACGTGGATTGTGGTTTGCCGGGATGCAATCCCGTGTGCGCAGCCCGGCAGAT